>CM070741.1:16687065-17928415 GCA_036346245.1 Bonia amplexicaulis
TAAGATCAAGAATATTTAAAAAAAAATTTGGATAGCACCATTCATTCCTCAGTTGCCTATTCGGTCGTCACCTGAGACTGCCCGATGAAAGCAAAATTGGTTTTGTGTGGTGAAGGAATATTCCTCCGTGTCTTCCCTCCTGTGTCCACCATGACTACCGAAGCATCAAGTGCAGTCAAATGCAGAGAACTATTACAGAAGAAACTGTTTGATTTATCACGAACTCTAGTTTCGTCGCCCCACTCATTTGGCCCATCCTCCAGTTTCGGATGAGTATATCCCCACTCCTGTGATTTGAAAGTCCGTGAAATCCTTCACCAGCAAAAACACTGTGAAGTGGGAGGACACGCCTGGTTCGAAACCCAAACGGATGGTGTAGGGCCTGGTTTTTTTTTCCAAAGCTGATGGTTTTTAGTTTTTGCTATTGTACTTAACTTTTAAATGAAGTATTTTCTTAAGACGAGATCTACAAGTTAAATGATCTATACGTTAAAAGCCTAATATCTGTATCAGTAAAATCGCAAGTGAGTATCTGTCTCTCTATAATCTGTACCGTAAACAATTAAAATTCAAAAATTTCAACCAAAAATTACAGTCGCACCCAAACAGGCCTGTAAATTCCTTGCAGCATTCCTGTATACGGCAGCACCGTCCACTTCTCGGTCGCAGGATTACACACAACATATTTTTTTGTAGAATGAAGACGATTTCCAGCAGCGACACAGGAGAAGGCCATTGCAGCAGCCAACGATCTCGTTTGATAGCCGTGCAAAAGAGGGAGGGAGGGTTCGACCAGAGGCCGACCTCTACCCGACAAATTGAGGAAGCGGAGGTCGTCATCTCTGCTGGAGTAAAAGAAGCCGGATACGGTCTGGGGCGACTTCTTGCGGATGTCGGGGTCGGAGCAGAGGGCAAGCCATGATATTGACACGCGGCAGAGCGACCTGTAGGGCACCCGCGACAGGATCTCGACGAGGAGGTCGTTGGAGATGAGGCCGGCCGCGGACTGCCTCTTGCTGGAACTATCCACCATCCCGTAGCGATGGGGACCGGATCTGCAAAACGGTGAAGGGCTTGGGGAGGATCACGGATTGAGAGCCCACGATTTCATAGGAACACAGGAATCAACTCGAACCTATTGGAAATTTCCGACGGTTCGACTCGGCGAGCAATTCTTCTAACTACTACCAGGGAGGGAGAAGGTCGGATGGCTGTCCAAGCTTCGTCGTTAGCCCGACCCTCTCCTCCGTGCCGACAACATGGCGAGCTTCATTTCTTAGTCGCTAACAACCCCCTTCGGCGTTTCGGCCTAGGAGGCAAGCGTCCAGCCCACCGGCCCAGCCCCAGGTAGCGAGACCTGAGTAGAAGTTTTTGCAATGCAATTTGGGAATTGGGATCAAATTATAGAAGTGATTCAAGTGAATGACTGTGAATCTGTAATTAATTTGGAAATCAGATGTTCTTGATTTTTCTTCAGGTGAACCCAGCAATTGAAGTGATGTATATGATCTTGTTAATACTACTGCAAATCTAATTGTCAGCTCCGTTATAGACCATCATACGCTGGTCAAGTAAGTAAACAAGCAGTCTTTTTTTGGTTGGAAAAACGAGTCGCACTGCACAACCTTGGTGCAGACATGAAGACAAAGGAATAAAAACTGCTATGATTTTGTTCATTTAGCTATGTTATAGAGCATTCAGATTTACATTGTAAATTTGCAGTGATGACTATCACGTGTCAACAACACAAATATGTTCATTTAGATGAGCATAATCTTGATTGCAACCAGATTTAAGCGCTTAGAAGAGAATGGGGGTTAATCAGTTCAGATACACCCTTTTTATTGTTTCTCATTTGCCAATTGTCTAATTAACTATCTTTGTAGATGTATATGTACGAAACCATTTTACCATGAATAGTTGCATTAAGTCCAACTATTTGGTTTGCTTATCTGCGTGTGTCGGATGATTACACACAAGCACCATCTCATTGAGGGATCCAAACAACCATTTAGTTTATCTATATCATATCTGCTTTTTCTTGATAGTATTTTTATTAGTGTGATTATAATATAGTTTGATTATTGATTATTTTACTTTTAAATAATACTGTTTACTTTCCGTTTGTGAGTCCATCGTGGCTATATTCTAGTTCTAGGTCCATCACTGACTACTACTTACCTAGTGTTGTCATATGGCATGTGACTGAAACGACTGCTGTGTGGCACGTAACCGAAGCGGCTGTCGTTGGAATCATTCTCTCGTTGAAGCCACGCCTGCAACTGCCATCTCTAGAGCCATTCGTCTCGCTGCCACCGAAGCGGCACACCACAACTCGCCGCCACCAGGCACCGTCACATGCAGTGGCACAAAACTGGCTCTCGATGCTGCCACTGCACACTGCAGCTGTCATCAGAGAGTCCCGAAGAGTATTATGGATCAAATTGGCTTGACTGGATCGAGGACCATGATGCTACAGTGATCATGTATTACCCCTTCTTAGGTGCTATCTCCGTGTTGTATAAAAGTTTTCAAATATTCTCAAAAAATTTGGAGATACAATAGGAGGACATATTCTACAACCATATAAAATTGCAAAATCAAACTCGATTATTTGGAATATATGAAATTGACATGTAGCAACAAAAAAAACAGTGATGAACAGTAAACAGTTACTATTCATTTAGGATTTAGGCCTGTTCTTTTATGCTTTTAATTTCTTCGAAAGTCAAAATAAATAGGGTGATTTCGTGAAACGGATTCTCCAAACGACTTTCCAAGCCAAAAGCTGCATCCATTACTGTCTCGAAAAGCACAGGCAAAAGCCATCAACTATAGCAAAAAACTATCAGTCGTAACCCAAAAGAACAAAGTCTTTATCTTTTTTGTATCTTTTAAATGTAATTGAGTTTGCTTAAAACTTTACATGGTTGTAGAATATATATACCCTATATCTCCGTATTTTTTTGGGAATTTTTAAAAACTTTTGCACGTAGGTAACTTGAAGATAGCACCATACAAGAGGGTAATAAATGACATTTCCTTTGGGCGAGGGAATACTCCATAGAATAAAGAATTATTAGATGTGGTCTAGAATTGACTGTTTCTTGGCAAATTCATGCGAAGTTTTTGCATTCTAGACAGGGCCTTCGAGTAAATATTTGGCCAAACACTACCAGTTTTTTGGATTTATCTTTTGCTACACCTACCTTATACTAATGCTACCTTCTAGAGATTAAAAGCTGAAATTGTAACACCCTAGCTTAACAAAAGACCAGAATGTCAACCACAACTACATAGCAATTTAAACTATTAATTATACATTATCAATAGCTAGGCTTCAAATATAAGTCCTCAACATAACCATGAATATAGTAATTTCAGCAATAGGAAAATCAGCAATTGACAATAATATAGCTCAATAAAAAATTTAACCAAAGAGAATTGACAAGTAGCAATAATATAAAACTATTAAGTGCTAAAGCAAATCATTATTCATCTAAGAATTGTATGGAGTATGATTTATTTTTAACAATGAATAAGTGATCACAAAGTGAAAAAAACCCTATAAAATACAATATCAACTTATGCTAGATCCCGTACATACATGCCATCAAGGAGCACCTAAAAAAACAACACCAAAACAAGGGTGAGTTCACAGCTCAACAAGTACACAATATAATAATAGGCGAGTAAACATCTTATTAACTATTCATGTCCATTCACCGTTATCTCAATGTCACAAATTCATTCTCTATGTCAAAAAAAGCATGTAATTCAAATAACTAATGAGAGTGCAGTAGTGCAGTACTACCCTATGCAAACAAACAAGATGGAATTCACTATCTAACATTGATGGATAATAAGTTGCATCCTGAAGGTATAGTTGCATGTAATAATAGGAAAATAATTGAAAATTCAGACAATTCGAAACATAGACAATAACTTTACTCATGTTTACCCCATGTGAGGAAGTGCTCACAACAATTAGTACATGAAATAGCTATCCAGTACACATTGAAAGGCTTGCTTACATATGCTCCAAGACTAATCAACATTGCTCAAAGCCACAAGAAGACATGCTTCTAACCACCAGCAGATAAGAACACCAAACTGAAGTGATTTATAACTTATCCAGAACACTGCCCCAAAACTCAAATAACTGACTCCTTTATAAAACTCAGTTCATATGAAAACACTGATGTCATGCCAATAGCAACTGTGAAGCTGCTCTCACTTTTAGGGTCCATCGGATAACCATTCTGAGAAGCAGGGAATGTAAGGTAGAATTGGCCCATACGAGTACCCACAGGACTGTCCAAGAGTGCAGATAACACGCGCTTGCCGGTTATCGATATCAAATGACATAAGCTTGGTTTGCTTCCCCGCAGTAAGAAAAATCAAACTGTACGCTGGATAGAATGCAGTCACTCTATAGGAATCTCTGTACTCGAGATGATGCATTCCAAACAGTTCCAATGTACTGGCAGTATGCTTTAGAATCCATTGGTCACTTTCATAACCCTCGAGTACCCAAACTGATAGTTGATAGTCGTTATAACGATCTGTGTGCATAGAATACAAGCAACCCTGAGACTGCCCGATGAAAGCAAAATCGGTTCTGTGTGGTGAAGGAATATTCCTCCATGTCTTCCCCTCTGTGTCCACTGTGACCACTGAAGCATCAAGTGTAGTCAAATGCAGAGTACTATTAAAGAAGAAACTGTTTGATTTATCACGAACTCTAGTTTCGTCACCCCACTCACTTGGCCTATATGTCCATCCTCCAGTTTCGGATGAGTATATCCCCACTCCTGTGATTTGAAAGTCCGTGAAATCCTTCACTAGCAAAAACACTGTGAAGTGGGAGGACACGGCTGGTTCGAAACCCAAACGGATGGTGTAAATTCCTTGCAGCATTCCTGTATCCGGCAGCACCGTCCACTTCTCGGTCGCAGGATTACACACAACGTATTTTTTGTAGAATGGAGACGATTTCCAGCAGCGACACAGGAGAAGGCCATTGCAGCAATCGACGATCTCGATGCCTGCATAGCCGCGCAAAAAAGGGAGAGAGGGGTCGACCAGAGGCCGACCTCTACCCGACAAATTGAGGAAACGGAGGTCGTCATCTCTGCTGGAGTAAAAGAAGCCGGATAGGGTCTGGGGCGACTTCTTGCGGATGTCGGGGTCGGAGCAGAGGGCAAGCCATGATCTTGACACGCACTTGAAGCGACAGAGCGACCTGTAGGGTACCCGCGACAGGATCTCGACGAGGAGGTCGTCGGAGAGGAGGCCGGCCGCGCACTGCCTCTTGCTGGAACTATCCGCCATACCGTAGCGGCGGGGACCGGATCTGCAAAACCGTGAAGGGCCTGGGGAGGATCACGGATTGAGAGGTACTAAACCAAGCACTTTCTTGCACATCGATCCCGGCGCCATTTTCTTGAAAATTTTGCAAGCGACTGCCGCACAGACTTTTTGGATCGAAGAAGAATGGCAGAGTGACAAACCTCAGGTGCAAGAGATCGACGGGATGGCCGGACAAGGACCACGAGGACGGCGGGCGGCGGACGGAGTGGGGAATGAGGACTAAGATTTCTATGGGGAAAGTGAGTGGTTTTTTTTTCCAGAAGAAGGTGAATAGGCTTGTCTGTGAGCAGGCCAGCCCAAGATCATGCTTAGGGTGGCCCTCGTTGAGAAACCGACGACGATCATCCGATCGTTCTCTCGCTGTAACAAGAACGAATCAATCACGTAATCACGGAAGAATAGAATGAATACACAGAGAAATAGAGAGAATTCCCGGTCTTTCTTTATTGCTTTCCATTGTGTGTACATAATGAGGGGTATGGCTCTCTATTTATAGAATACGGTGGCGGTGCCCAACCATGTAGGACTCTTGGCCGTGGGCCCAGTTTCCTAACACTCCCCCTTGGGCACTCACCCAACATGCTCATGCCTCGTCAAAACTCCATAAAAACCCAGTGGGAAAATTTTGGAGAAAGAGTACATGATACATGTACTGCTGCGATGCACGAATTGCCTCATTAAAAACCTTGGTCGAGAAACTTGTGAAAACTCGTCAAGGGAAAAGAGTACAATTCACCCAAATACATTTAGTCTTCAGGACTTTATTTCGTTGGGTACTTGATCTTCGTGATCAAGATTTACTAACGGGCTTGAGAGAATTCTCCCCGATTCGCACTTCTAAGTCTCATCATTCCAATCCCTCGCACGCACCTTTCAAAGCTAGATGCGGGAGTGACTTAGTGAACATATCTGCCAGATTTTCACAAGACTTAGTATGCAAGATTTTAATCTCGTTCATCTTTTGCAATTCATGTGCATAGAAGAACTTGGGGTTGATATGCTTTGTGAGATGACTCTTCACATAGCCCATTTGCACTTCTGCAACGCAAGCGACATTATCTTCATAGATAATTATGGGGGTTTACACAATCTTCATCCCACATGACTGCTGGATGTGGTGAACCATTTGGCAGAGCCAAGCGCACTCTTGTGCGGCTTCAAACAGCGCTATTATTTCTGAGTGGTTCGTCGAAGTCGTTACGAGACTTTGCTTAGACGATTTCCAAGAAAATGCAATTCCACAACACAGGAATACATAGGCTGTTTATGACTTTCTTGATATCGTGGTCGACAGTACCCAAAGATCTGCATAGCCAACCAAGTTCAGATCTTGGTTCTTTCTGTAGAACAATCCAAGGTCATTGCTTCCTTGGAAGTATCAGAAGATGTCCTTTATGCCCTGCCAATGCCTTTTGGTAGGTTCTGCACTGTACCTTGCTAATAGGTTCACGGCAAATGCAATGTCCGGTGTAGTGCAGTTGGCTAAGGACATGAGTGCTTCTACTGCACTCAAGTATGGGAATTCCGGTCCCAGGACTTCCTCCCCCTTTTCCCTAGGTCGGAAAGGATCTTTTTCTTTTTGTAAAGATCTCCCGATCATTGGTACTTTCGATGGGAATGCCTTCTCAAAGCCAAACCTTTCAAGCACCTTCTGGGTGTAGGTTGACTGATGTACCAAGATTCCTTCAGGGACATGTTCAAGCTGCAGGCCTAAACAAAACTTGGTTTTACCCAAATCTTTCATTTCAAATTCTGACTCCAAGTAGGAGCTTGCTTCTTTTATATCTTCTGCTGTCCCGATAATATCCAGATTATCTACATACACAGAGATTATATAGAATCCATTCTGGGATCGCCGTATAAATACACAAGGACAATCTTCATTGTTTGTGTAGCCTTTCTTGCAGAGAAAGTAGTTCAAGCGATTATACCACATTCTTGCAGAATGCTTCGATCCATAAAGTGACTTTCTGAGTTTCACACTGTACAGATTTCTATTTGCTCTGTCTTGGTTCGGGAGAGGTATTCCTTCAGGGAATTTCATATAAATGTCTGAATCCAAGTTACCGTAAAGATATACAGTCACAATATCCATCAATTTCATTTCTAAGTTAAAGTTTACTGCCATTGAGATCAAATATCTAAAGGTAATTCCACTCATGACTGGGGAGTAGGTTTCTTCATAATCAACTCCAAGACGTTGAGTGAAACCTTGTGCTACTAGCCTTGCTTTGTATCTCACTACTTCGTTTCTTTCATTTCTCTTTCGAACAAATACCACTTGTGCCCTACGGGTGCACATGGAGAGGTGTGCGACACGGCCCAAAACCTCTCTTTTGTTCAGAGATAGCAATTCAGTTGCTATTGCCTTTTTTCAATCTTCACAATCTGATCTTTTCTTACATTCAGCGAGCGATGCAGGCTCGGGATCAAGATCGATGATTGTGGCAATTTTCATAAGTATATATCGATATTGGTCGTTGTCCTGTTCATGGACTCTCCGTGTGCACATAGTTTATAGCTATTTCTT
This sequence comes from Bonia amplexicaulis, assembly GCA_036346245.1. Classification (NCBI taxonomy): domain Eukaryota; kingdom Viridiplantae; phylum Streptophyta; class Magnoliopsida; order Poales; family Poaceae; genus Bonia; species Bonia amplexicaulis. Next base: position 16,694,969 of record CM070741.1, read on the forward strand.
CATGAGTCGCCTCTTACGAGCGGTTGTTTTTCGAGCTTCCCTTGCACATCGCTTCTTCCAATTGCGGTGGCAAGTCCCTTTAGTTTTTCGACCGATGTGTGCGCACATCCATGCCGACGGGATATTCAGATCCCAGATGCCCTTTTCGAAGGTGTCATACTTGTGCGGTCTCAACTGCCCCTTCTCATTCTGGGGGACTTTAATGATCGGCTGTGGTAAATCCTTCTTATCCTTTTCGCCGGGCATCCCCGGTTACTTTGGACTCGAAGAGCTGGAGTTCTCGTCCTTTTATTCTGAGGCCTTTGGACAGGATTAGGGATACCTTCAATTTTCTTTGGTATTTCAACCCTCTCCGGTGCATTGCGTGCAGGCACAGGCGACTTAATCACGCTTTTCAAATCACTAAAGTGATCAGGCAGATGATTTGCTAATGCTTGCAAATCAATTATCTTCTGGACTTCTCTTGTCTTCTGGACTTCTTAATTGCTTCACTAGTGCACGGGTCATGTGCATGTATTTCCCGACATTTTCATCAAGGGGTTGATTTCCTCCCCCTAATGTTGGGAAATGTTCGGTGCTGACCCTTGCGCTAGTTGCATAGGCGGATGGATGTTGTAGGCCGATGGTCTAAAATTGATGAGATTCACTGCATGTAGGACTGCGTGTCCCAACATGTAGTTGGTAAATTCCAATTCTATAAAGGGGTAGGGCAATAAATGTAATTAAAGCCTCTGCCAAACCATTCTGGGTATGGACATGCGGTACCGAGTGCTCAACTACAATCGCCATGCAATAATCATCAAATGCCTTTGAAGTAAATTTTCCAGCATTGTCCATCCAGATGGACTTTGATGTGATGATTAGGGAACATATTTCTGATGCGAATGATCTTCGAGATCAATTTTGCAAAGGCGTGGTTTCTTGTGGATCACAAACTCACATATGACCACTTCGAGGAAGCGTCAATGAGCACTATGAAATACTTAAATGGCCCTAAGATGGGCTGAATGGGACCACAAATATCTCCCTGTATGCGTTCCAGGATTGCAGGGATTTCATCCTTCACTTTCAGAGTGGAGGATCTAGTACTTAATTTCCCGGTGGCACATGCAGGGCACACAAAATCTTCAGAATTCGGGAAATTCTTCACATTAATATTATGCCCTTGTGAATTATTTATTATGTTTCTCATCATCCTAAGACCTGGGTGGCCTAATCATCATACCGAGACGTAAGAGTTCGAGCTTCAAAATCATCTTCGTGACGGTGTAGGTCGCAGTGCCTTGATGTTGGTATAATATAGCCCATTTGTTAGTAAAGGAAGTTTTTCTAATACCTTTTTTTTCATTCTCTTTGCGCTTCGTAATGAGCAGGTATTCCTTACCATACTCTTCTTCAGTCTCAACGTAGAAACCATTTGCGCGAATATTCTTAAAACTTAGGAGAGTTCTAGTCGATTCTGGGTACAATAAGGATTCTTCGATGACCGAAGTTGTGCCCATTAAGAGTATAATTGTGGCTCTTCCTGAACCAATTATACATGCATCGCTTCCGGCGATTGTCGTAAGGCTGCTAGTGCTCTTACGAATCGACTGAAAACTTAGTCTCTCTTAAGGTGGTATTCGTTGTGCCGCTGCCAGCTAAGCACACTTCCTTCATAGGGCGCTACACATGTTCTAATATAATATATTTTATTCATATGCATGAGAAGACAATCAACTCATAAATAAAATACTTCAATATCAGAACATATCATGCCATTATAAATGGAACAAATGAATGAATTCTTCAAATATCATCCAACCATCACGAGAAAATAAATGCTAAAGTACCATCCATGCAAATTCTAACTTGTCCTTTTAACACAAAATAAATGACATTGAAAATCTAAATGCATTATGTGCATCAGACTTCTTCTGCTATTTTCTCGGGATTGACATTCTCTTCAGGAGAAATCATGGCATTGACTGCTTCTAGGTCGAAAGGGGTTGCTGCTATCGTGATGGTTTCAACCTTCATCAGTGCAGACAGCTGCTCAAAACTCTCCCCCTCAGCCTTTTGGCATCCCGTTTTGGCTTGCTAGCCTTATTCTCATGTAGAGCTTTTAATTTGCCTTTCTGGGCTGCAGTCTTATCATTCCTTCCCCTTCTATTCATTAAGGAATTTCACACCTTATGGCTCCTAGCGTTGGCTTCATGGCCAGCGGAGCTCCCAGGTGGCTAAGTAACGTAGTTCTTGCGGAGAACTTTGTCCTAAGCCTCCGCAACCTTCATTATATCAATCAATTCGGCATACACTTTATAGCCGTCATGACGATAGTTGCGTGCGGATTGTATTGCATTGGGGTGGAAGCTGGATAGGGTTTTTTCAATCTTCTGCTCGTCTGTGATCTGCTTGCCACAGAGGTGAAGATAGGTACAAATCCTGTGCAAGACAGAATTGTACTCCCCGACCGTCTTAAAATCGGCAAACCTCAGTCTGACCCATTCTTGCTCTGCTTGAGGAAGGATGGTGTACTTTAGCCTCTCAAACCGCTTCTTGAGTGCGGTCCAGAGTGCTAGCGCGCTCTTCTCCGCCATATACTCATTCTTGAGAGTAAGACAGAGGTTGGTGCCGAAGAAAATGAAGTGCCTGATCATTTTCCTCATGCGTAGGTTGGGCGTCATTTAGTCCGCCAATCCCGACAGCCGCGCGGAGCATCTTGGCTCCAAGCACTATCTCGACATCAGATGCCTACGTCAGATAGTTTTGGCCATGCTGGGCCAGCTCCTCGAACTCCCGGTTCGTGATGCCAGTCATCTAAATGTGAATATAAGTTTACTGCTGGTAAACATGCATGGAAATATTTACTTCAGGTAAATAAATTTCATAGTGGTACAAAATATTCTCGTAATGTTCCAGTATTTTCTATGCATTTTCTATAAATTTACTGCTAATTTCAGTGATTAAAAGCAATTTAAACAATTACAATTAACCAAAAACAGTAAATAAATACAGAAAATACAAAGAATAATAATGGCAGAAATAAATAAGCTTCAAATGCTAAAAATAATTCAAAATTCGGATTCCCGAGGTCCTTTTATGCTAGAATATGATTTTTCAGCAAATTCTGCAATTCCAGAGGGTTCCTGCGCAAATTTTCAGTTCAGAGAAAAATTCGCGCAATTTCCCGATTTACCAAGGGGTTTTCTGCAAAATCTGGACCCATACGTAAATCGGAGAATCTATCGGCAATTTTCAGAATTACCGAGACCTTTCTGCAAAAATTTGGACCTAAATTAAAGATCCAAGGGCTTATCGGTAATTTCCCAGGAATTGGAGGGTTTTTCTGCAAAATGGCCGCCAAACGGCCCAAAAGGGCCCCCCACCGATTTTGGTGGTGGGTTTCCGGTGGTGGCGGCGGCGGGCGATTCAGCGGGTGGAGGAGGGGGCCGACGGCGGCAGTACCGCAGGCGGCCGAGCGGCGGTGGCAAAGGGGCCGACGGCGGGCGGCAGAGCCGAGCCGAGGCGGCGAGTGGGCGGTGGCGGCGGCTTGTGTCGGGCGGAGGAAGCCGGCTGCGAGGTCAGCTACGGCGGCGGGCGGGCGGGCACATGCTGGCGGCATCGAGCGGTGGCGGCGGCGGCGCATGCGGCGTGGCGCCGAGTGGCGTCTGGCAGCGGCGCCGAAGCGGCTTCGGGCGGGCGGCGCATGCGGCGCGGCATCGAAGCGCGGCAAAGCCGGGCGGCACGGCCGGGCGGGCGGCGAGGCGGCCACGGCTGGCGGCGGCGGCGGCGGTGCGGCTGCAGCCGGCGGCGGCGGCTTGGCGGCGGCGAGTGGTCGACGCTGTCGGGCGGAAGCGGCGGTCGGCAAACCCAACGCCCGAGGCGGTGAGGCCGAGGCTAGACGGCGTCATGCGGGCGTGGATGCCGAGGGTGGCGCATGCAGCGCGGCGGCCGAACGGCGGCCTCGTCTTTGGAGGTGCGCGGCGGGCGCGGTGGAGCCGAGGGGCCAACCGGGAGGTGCGCGTGCGGCGCGGTGGAGACGCCTCGTTCGGGAGGGCAACGGTCGGCCGGCGGCGAGGCCGAGGCGAGCGGCGCCATGCGGGCGGCCGAGGTCGGTGGTGGACCGGCGGCGGCTTCAGCCGTCGTCCGGTGTTTTTTTTCTGTGTGTGATTCTATGAAGTGCAAAAGAAACAGAGGAAACGATGCCCAATTTTTCCGTACAGCGATCATGTAAGATCAAAAGCGTACAAAAATTCGTTTCAATCTACGATGCAATCAACATCTACCCCGTTTCGCAATCTACCGATCGGCATTGTGCCGGCGATTTCAGATCTGCTCGCGGTAGTTTTGGGGCGGATTTGCATCGTTCTAATCCACAGTGCAATCAACATCTACCCCGTTTCGCAATCTACCAATCGGCATTGTGCGGCGATTTCGATCCGCTCGCGGTAGATTGGGGCGGATTTGCACCGAGAAAATCAATCTAGAACGCGAAGAAAATACGGATTCAAAAGCGATCTAGAAAACAATTACGTTTCGATGATTACCTTCGCTCACCGAGCGTAGTCGTCGAAACGTGTTGAGAAACCGACGGCGGCGATCATCCGATCGGGTTCTCTGCTTAGAACAAGAACGAATCAATCACAGAATCACAGAAGAATAGAATGAATACACAGAGAGATAGAGAGAATTCCCGGTCTTTCTTTATTGCTTTCCATTGTGTGTACATAATGAGGGGTATGGCTCTCTATTTATAAAATACGGTGGGGGTGCCCAACCATGTAGGACTCTTGGCCGTGGGCCCAGTTTCCTAACAGCCCTAACTCCTAGCCCACGATTTCATACGAACACAGGAATCCACTCGAACCTATTGGAAATTTCCGCCGGTTCGACTCGGCGAGCTATTCTTCTACCTGTTGTTTTTAGCTATAATTTATAACTTTTAATTATTTATATAAGAGATTATAGAGTAACTAAAATTTAGATGTGGCTACTGCTGATATAAATAAAGTCGATAAGTATATACTACAATTAACTAGGAGATCCTATCTTAAAAAGACATTCCGTTTAAAAACTAGTTACTGTAAAAAAACCAAAAGCCGAAGCTAAAAGCAAAAAAAAAGGCCCTAAAGATGGTCTGGAAAGTGTTCCACTCCGTACAGGTAAACGTGGTTTAAATCATGTTAAGTATTTTGTCCGGTCATGCAAACTGTTTTACGTAAAATTCCTGTAATATTTCTATAAAATTGTTGCGTTCTAAATGGGAGCTGAGACTGCTCATATCATGTGTATTTGCGGAAGTGTCTGCTTCTTTTCCCGTTTAGGAAGTCATCAGATATGTTCTGAAATGATCATACTTGTGGAAATTAAAGGATCGATTTTTATTCCTTCTTCATCACGTAAAAGAAAAACGCAGCCTAAACAAATTACACCACAGATGAAGCCGAGGGCAATTTTGACCATATGAAATTAGGAAATGCTACTGTTCATACATACAGAGGAACATATAAAAATCGGACAGTTGCAATATTTCTCGCTTATGCATGCAATATTTTATAGACATGTACGCAACAAAAAAACAAAGAATAATGAGAATACTTCCATCGTACGCTCCGATGCAACATTTATCGCCCATATATACAACATTTTTTAGCTATGTATGCACCAAAAGATAAAGAACGATGAGAGTACTCCCATTGTACGCTCCGATACAATATTTCTCAGCTATATATATAACATTTCTCAGTTATGTATGCAACAAAAATATTTCATAAAAATCTCGATGTTATTACATTGCTGTTACCGATTACTGCATGCACATAACAAGAAATGTTGCAACAAAAAACAACCATTTTTTCTGCATAGATAGCCAACAAATGTTGCATATATGAGCAAGAAATGTTGCAATGCACCATCCAATGCTAGCGTCCGAATTGGACGTTTGGACGCTAGCAATGGCTATGAAATTATATGGTGTTACACGGAGGTCGTATTTGGTGGAAATGGGCTTTAATCGTCCAATGTGGCATTTTTCAAAGCTAGCTCACACTGCATCGACACATTTCAAAATTGAGACTTTGTAGTGGCATTTTTTTAAAACAAGCACTAAGCAGTGGGGTTTATTTATTTCTTGAAAGGACACCATTTTGAGGAAAGACATATTTCTATGGTAATTAGACATGATCAATCCTCTGAACTTCTATTATCAGGCTATTTTTAGCCTGAAAATCCAATTTTGATAGTAATTTTGTACAAGCGCAAAGGATATCACCCTCTACGTGATTGAAGACCCAATTTTGATGGTTTGTTGGGGATGTGGATGGGGACTTGTAGTCTTGCAGGTAAGGGTCAAAGCTAGAAATTTCCCTGTAGGGGAGCTCGACGGCGAGAGGTGAATCATTAAGAAGCAAAACTAAAAATTCCGCACAACATTGCATGGTAAAATCTTGTGTAGATGTAGCAACCGTGGGGGCTGATGGCAGGGCCCCTGCCTGCCACCCTTCCCCTCGCCACTACTTCTGAAGGTTGGAACTTGGAAGTGGCGACCATATGTCGCTTCATGCGGCAGTCTTCGCTATAGAATAAGGGTTAGGTTCCTCCTTGAGTATAGAACCGTATAGGTCTAGCGTACTTAAAATTTTGATTATTTTTAGATATAAAAGGTGGGTAGTAGTGAAAAGTACCAAAGTAACAAAGATGGAAATTAAGTGCAAGGAATCAACACTAGAATAACAACGAATGACTATTCAATTTGTTTCGCAAAGAATCAACATTAGAATAACAACGAACGACTGGCCTTTCGAGCCACGTCCGACACACGTACTTCCATGTGCGGCCGTAGCTTGTTGTGTTGTCATGGGACATCACTGATACAGGACAGGTCATCACAGACGGTTCAAAAACGTCATCACAGATGGTTTTATGAACCGTCTGAATTTATGGGTCAGTGATAATACGAGGTCATCACGGGCGGTTTTCAACCGTCGTGATAGCTCAAATCACGACGGTTTTAACTAAAACCGTCGTGATATGGTGATAATCACGCACGGTTTTAACTAAAAACGTCAGTGATATTCGATAATCCCGAGCGGTTTTAATTAAAATCGCTCGTGATTATCATGTACCACAGACGGTTTTTAACTAAAAACCGTCTGCGATAACAAGCTATGATAATGAAAAGTCGAACGTATCTCTTGTGTTTCGTAACGTATCTCCTTCGTTATCTGAGCGTCTCTTTGGTATACGAACCGCCTCTTTGAAGGTTAAATATGCGCCAGTTCTTCTACATACGCATCGTGTCCTCTCATCGTTCTTACTACCTCTCTTCATCCATACGTCGTTGTCTATTTCATTAAAATGTCTCTTGTTCACTTCGATCATCTCCTTCCTCTCTTCTCTTCATCGTGAATTGTTCGCCGCAATCTTACACAAGCGCCAGCAATTCACAGCTCGAGTCGCTTCGCGGTCACGCCCTCCTCTCCTTCCCCAAGCGTCTTCCATCCGTCACCGACCGACCATCCGCCGTCGGCAGAGGCGTCTCGGCGTGGCTCAAGGCAGGAAGCGACCATTACCCTCGTTCTACTATACAACGTGCGCAAAGCGAAGAAGCGCTTGTCGATCGCATAGGTCGATGGATAGCATTGCCGATCAATTAGATCTGGCGATTCGAGGAATCATACAATGATATCCTCTACGAGATAATGACGTCTGTTGGCGTTTGCGGTCATTGGAGGAGAAGGTACCGAGGACAACGACAATGTTAGCGGCGTTCGAGAACTCGGTGGCCCTCCTCCAACTCCCAAAGGCGAAGAAGCGTCTGAAGCCCGTAAGATTAGAATGGAAATGCTTTATCTGCGACATTTGTAATAAATCTCCTCCACTTGATATTAATAAAATTGTCTTTTATTTCGATCCTCGTGTCTTTACATATTTGAATTATGATGACGGTTTTTATTACAAACCGCTCGTGATAATTCAGATTATCTGACGGTTTTAATACATACCGCTCGTGATACTAAGTATCACAAACGGTTCATAAGTAACAACCGTGCGTGATAGTTCAACCCGCCTTCATCGAGATATCTCAAAGGGATTATTACCCTTATAGAGTAAGCAACACCGAGTGAACCACCGGCTATCGTGTGATCTCTCTCCCCGCTCCCTCGGCTGCTCGAGCCCCGCTCACGCAGCGCCGAGGTCGAGCTATTTCTATTAAATCCGTCACGACATGTGGGTCCCACCTACAAAGTTCAAAAAGACATTTCCAGATTCTTGGTGGAGGTACCGATCGACATACCCGACTTCTTGGTGAGCGACTATCCATCGCTTCTTCCCACTTCTCCTTCCCACTTCTCCCACAAGAAAAGAAGTGGGAAGAAGCGATGGATAGTCGCTCACCGAGAAGTTTGTATGTCGATCGGCCGCTCACCAAGAACTGAAATATCTTTTTGAACTTTGTAATAAAATTGCCTTCAATTTTGCGTAAAAAGAAGGATTGTCTGAGTGGACATCACATCTCGACAGTAGTCGGCATCGTCGAGGAACATGCAAATACAGAGGCAAGCACAAAAACTCAACAACACATTCAGATCGATCTATTACAGGATGACAAGCTAACAAACCCTTCGTGGCACGACGGTCCACACTAAACAAGACACACTTACGACACTTACGGCAAGAGTGTGTTCTTTAGTATGAACCGTTCGTGCCGCGATGGAGGAGGTGCTAGCTCACAGCGGAGGGGAGATGTATACGGGAAGCTAGCTAGTGGATGAACTCACGCGTGACTAGTACCGGTGGAAAGGTTTATGGGAGTTATTAATAAGGGCCCGGCCGTGGAGGAGGCGGTGCCACCATTCGATGTGGAGAGAATAGACGGTGAGATCGAAATCACTGTGTATACGCCAATTATTGGTGAAATGTATTATTACACACCAATTATCAGTGACATGGGATTATCACAGACGGGTTTTTACTAAAAACCGTCTGTGAATTATCACAGACGGTTCTTAATACGGACCGTCTGTGATACTAAAGTATCCTGAGACGGTTCATAGGTATGAACCGCTCGTGATACTTTTTTCACGACGCCACCAACACAAAGCGGTGTTCAAATTAAAACCGTCTATATTACTATCTGTCGTAGACGGTTTTATAAAACCGTCTGTGATTTGCCGTCTAGTATTAGCCTTTCTGTAGTAGTGCATATCACTCCTACAAAGAAGATTATACTGGTTCATGGTTGGAAGTGTCAATAAAATGTTGTTCTATTAAATACCTTGCTAGGCCAGTTCCAATTGATATGTTTGGCATGTATTGCACTGCTTTGAAGGAAGCGGCCGACTTTGCAGAGTTTGGTGAAAGTGTACCATAGATTTGCATGTGTGCTTGTATATTGATTTGTTCTTGATGATTTCAGGTTAGTATTTGCTTTTAATTATATGCATTATAATAACATATATGATATGTAGGTATTTTTGGATTTTTTCTAGATATAACTAAAACTTAATTTGAATTTTTAGAAATTTAAAATATTTAATGTGACTAAGTTAATCTTCAATTGTTCTTGAAATTGTTTTATTTGAGTTCCCTGTGTTGCAAGAAATTTTTCTTTATTTTCTGGGATTTTTGTGGATTTATTTGCTATTTTCTAAAGCTTAATTGAATTTCTAGTAATTTCTGAAATTAGAAAAATCTTAAGAAATTCCTAAAAGCCTCTTGTGTTGAGGCCCACAGCCCGGCTCCCTCGTCACTCTGGCCCAGCCCGCTCAACTGCGCCCATACGACGTGTCGACCATCCAGCCTGTGCCTTGTGTCGGCCATTCGATCCCTACTCTTGCCACGTGTCACGCATTGGGAGGTGCATGCATTATGCATGTTCCCCGTCTATCGTTCACCGCTGTGTTCATCTCGGTCTCGTCTCAGCATTCGCGCCGTTGTCGTCTTGGATTTGTCCCCGTGCCAGTCTCGGCCTTGGTGTCCATGACGCCCTTAGACACCTCGCACTATTACAAAAAGGCTAATACTAGATGCCTCATCATAGACAGTTGATCAAAATCATCAGTATTAAATACAATCACAGACGGGTTTGATTTAGAGACCATATGTGTTACTGCCGGCACTAAAAACCATCTGTGAAGATGTAAGACCCGGATTTTTCAATCCAGAATCTCCTGTGATTTACTGCTCTATTCCCTGGATCAGTAGCTAGAGCACACAGGTCATTGCTGTATCAACACATACATCGCATAAACAGTAATATTACAGACCAATATTCAAATTACACCACGTCGGGTGATAGTTTACAAAAGAGGCACTTAGGCCAAATGTCATCATTACATCCACATAGCAGAAACGGAAGCAAAAGTAAATCCATAGCCACAGGCAAGCGACTCGAGGATAATGTGTGCATTATATATCACCTAGACTTAGATAATATACGGGCACACACAGCCTTATGTCTAACTTGTCTAGGCCTAGAAAACGCGAGTGATGTCCTAGTTTCCTTCGTTGTTCCTTCCATCCGCGGCGGGGGCATCTTCATGGTCATAATGATCCTGCGTCACTGTTTCTGTTTTGGTATTGCGAGTGTGAGCACACTATCCACCGTGCTCAGCAAGCCATCACACAGAATGCAGTAAATAGCATGCTAGGCTAGTTCAAGGGAAAGCTTGGGTTTAGTTGTTTTGCCAGAAATTGCATGTAAATACTGTACTTAGAAATTCCTATGACCTAGCAATTTTTGGAAGGTACGACACAAGTTTAGCGAAGTATAATCATCGTACTAGTGATACAGATTCCATCCACCGTTACATGGCATCTGCACCATATAGCGTCTTTCAGCGTTATAGTCGCTTAACTTATCACTGAGACGACACCCAGGACAACTCCAATCTAGGGCCTTCCACTACCCTCTATTTTTTTCCATTCCATAAATAATTTTAAAATAGAACTATATTTAGTTAAGTCCCCATGTCTGCCCATGACCGTGGGCACGGCTATTCGAATAGTTTTGACTCTGCAGAGTTTGTACACTTTCCCCACAAGAGATAATCAACCCATTGCCCCACACGATTCCTTAGTCATGTGGTTAAGTAGATTATCACCATGACTGTTCAGAATATCTAGCACCTCTAGTCATCTCACCCTATGGGCCGTCCCCACTTGCGATGGGTCTCATACGTTGCACGGGATGTTCACCACGGCTACTAGCATTATTCGGGCTCCACTCCCCTCAATGCTAGTACGACTGGTGAGCGTCACCCTCCACTCGGTGTCCCTTTAGGTCTCCCTTTGCCCTTGCGTAACCCCACCTAACCACTACCGGTGAGATGAGTCGGGGAGTTTCGATATCGCTACTGAGCCAGGTTGTATTTTACAGACTTGTGGCTATACTATTTTACATGGGCTAACATGACAAGATTCGGTCCTTAGAGCTACCTGGGTGGTTCTACCACTTTCCATAATTTTTGTGCTTCCACTGCACCACATACCAACCCCCGAATCATCCACCCAGATACTAAGCAAGTTTGAGGATTTTTGGGACATAAAATAACAGTTCTAAATTTTTCTCCAGTCATTCCCACCATGACTGCCCAAATCATTGTCATATTTGCAAGTGAGGGATTTTGGGACATCTAACATCCCCGTTTAACTAGCAATACTAAGCAGTGCGATATACTATAACTCTATTTATGAAAACTACATTATGATAGCTTTACTATGGCGACAAGGTTCACATATCCCAAAGGTTTCAACAGGTAATATTAACAAGCATAATAATGGGTGTATATCTACATTCTATAAAACTAAACATAATCTACTACATAAAATAATAGCATGCACATGGATAACTTAAAAGAAATTAATTTGCATAATCATGGGTTCAACATGGTCAAAGTGATAACTCGCCTTGGTCACAGGAGTTAGGTTCTTGGTGGTCTGGAGCTGCTAAGTCGACGGCCTCAGCTTCCTCCTCCTGAGCCTCATATGCTATTTCAACCTTGCGCGAAAATTTGGATAAAAAGAAAAGCAACAAATCAATTCAAATAACACCAGAAATTCAAATGAACTCTAAAAATCATGATTTCAGTCCCATTGGGTAGATCTTAAATTTAGATGAATTTAGAATTTTGTCTCATTCGATTTGGAGTTAAAATGAATAAGTTATGCCCATTTTACAACTTTCGGTTTAATTAAATCGAAAATCATGAAATCGGCAGTGGGGCCCGCGGTCGGTGTCCGTCTACGCTGGCGCGACATGCGGGACCCGGTGGCAGCGGCTCCTTCTCCCCTTCCACCGACAAAGCGGGGCCCCGGTGAGGGCCAAATGCGTTGTAGACAGCGTGAGGAAGGTGATGGGAGTGGCGGCGGAGGCCGGGAATCGCCGGAGATAGGTCGGCGGCGTGCGGCGGTGGAAGCTCGGGGTGGCATTCAGTGCCGGCGAGCTGCGAACGCCGTGGAGCTCGGACGAGGTCGGGGTGACTTCACCGCTACTGGAGGCGGTGTGGGTGGGAATTGGGTCCCAACGGCTCAGTCGCCGGATCGGGGTTTGCCGGGGTTGGGGAAGATGGAGTCCACGGTGAGCTGCGAGGAGCGAGGGCTCGATTCGGCGGTGTGGGAGGAGGAGAAGGGTGTAGCGGTGGCAATGGGAGGCCGTACGGCTTTTATAGGCGGCGGGAGTGGGCTGGCAACGGGAGGGTGGTCGTGCCGTCGCGTCGGGAGCAGGCGGTGGCGTCGGGCGGCGGTGCCACAGCGGGAATCCAGGGCCTTTTCGCGCGCGCGACAGCTCAGTGCTGCCCCCGCAGCTTTGCGCCGTGCACGCAGGACGGCAGGGGGCTCGCGCCACGTGGCCGAGCGACGCGACCGGGCGGAAGGAAACCGCGGGCGGGGGTAGTGAAACCAGGGGCGGCGGTGGTTTGCGGGCGCTCGACCGGTGATGGGACGGCTCGGGGCGTGGCGTCGGCCAACGAGCACGATCGCCGAGCGGAGGGTGGGTAGGCGCCGCGCCGGGGAGTAGAAAGGGGGGGTGAGCAGAAAGGGAGGGGCCACCGCCGGAGAGGGGAAAGAGAAGAGAAAAGAATGGGAGAAGGAAAGTTGAAACACTCTCCTAAATTTCAGATTTTTGATTTTTAAGTTTTAATTTGCATTAGAGTTTTACTGAATTATGGATTTTAACCGAGGATTTAAGCAACACCGTAAAAATCCAAATTCAAATAGATTATATGGCAAAGTACTCAAAAGTTTTATATTTCCAAATTTAAAATTTTGGAGATGTTACAAACCTACCCCCCTTAAAAGGAATCTCATCCCCGAGATTCAGCCTATTTGGTGAACAAGTCTGGATAATCCCTTCGCAGCTGATCTTTGCGTTCCCAGGTGGCTTCTTTCTTCGAATGATGACTCCACTGCACTCTGCATGTGCGAATGGTTTGGTTTCTGGTCTTCTTTTCCACGGTGTCTAGAATTTTAATCGGGCGTTCTTTGTAGGTCAGGTCACTCTCGAGTTCGATTGCCTCCATTGGGCTTTGTTCTTCTGGTATCCGAAGGCATTTCTTGAGTTGGGATACATGGAAGACGTCATGTACATCAGATAGGTTCGGTGGCATCTCTAGTTGGTAGGCTACTTCCCCTTTCTTGGCAACAATCGGAAATGGCCCAACATAGCGCGGGGTAAGTTTGCCCTTGACCTTAAACCGTTTGACTCCCCGTAAGGGTGACACCTTCAGGTAGACATAGTCTCCAACCTCAAAGCTCAGTGGTCTTCGTCTCTTGTCCGCATAACTCTTCTGCCTGGACTGAGCTGCTAGCAACCTATCCCTAATTATACGAACCTTCTCCTCGGCCTGCTTTAGAGTATCAGGCCCGAAGATGTAGCCCTCTCCTACTTCTGACCAGTGTAGAGGGGTTCGGCATTTTCTTCCATATAGTGCTTCAAATGGAGACATTTGTAGGCTGGTTTGGTAGTTGTTGTTGTAGGCGAACTCTGCATACGACAGACATTTGTCCCAGTCTTTAGAGAAATCCAGGGTACAAGCCCGAAGCATGTCCTCTAATATCTGATTCACTCTCTCTGTTTTCCCATCTGTCTGGGGGTGATAGGCGGTGCTGAAATCCAGCTAGGTACCGAGGGCCTCATGTAGGCTAGCCCAGAAATGCGAGGTGAACTGGGAACCTCGATCTGAGACTATCCATTTTGGCACACCGTGAAAACACACGATGCGTGACATATATAGTTCTGCCAGCTTATCTCCCTTGTAAGTTGTCCTGACGGGGATAAAATGTGCGACCTTAGTCAACCTATCAATTACGACCCATATGGAATCATGTCCTGACCTGGTTCGGGGAAGCCCTGTGATAAAATCCATTCCTACTTCTTCCCACTTCCACTGGGGCACTTGCAATGGTCAGAAAGACCCTTTGGTCTCGATGTTCCGCCTTTACTCTCTGACATACATCACATCAGGCTACGTGTTCGGCGATGTCCCTCTTCATACGTGGCCACCAGTAGCACTGCTTCATATCCTGATACATTTTTGTACATCCAGGATGAAGAGAATACGCCGAGCTATGGGCTTCTCTGAGTATTAGGTCCTTGAGGTCCTTCTGGTGGGGCACAAAGATACGTGTCCCATACCTCAAAACTCCTTGCTGATCCACAGTTATTTTAGGAGCCTTCTCTTCTTCCATTAATTTCCTCAACCTCAAGGCAGTTGGGTCTTCTTGCTGTGCGGCGATAATCCTCTCTTCTATGCTTGGATGCAATTCCATTACTGCTAAGGTGCCCTCTTTCACTATCTCCAAATTCAAGGCTATCAATTCCTTGTATAGCTCAGGTTGTCGCCCTTGCATCATGAGGGTATTACAATAGGCCTTACGACTTAGGGCATCTGCCACCACATTGGCCTTGCTTGGATGGTAGTGGACACTTAAGTCATAATCCTTGATCAATTCTAACCATCTCCTTTGCCTCAGATTAAGGTGTGATTGGGTAAAGAAGTACTTGAGGCTCTTGTGATCCGTATATATATCACAGTGGTTGCCAATCAGATAGTGCCTCCAAATTTTCAAGGCATGCACCACTGAAGCTAATTCCAGGTCGTGGGTGGGATAGTTAGCTTCATGGGGGCAAAGTTGCCTAGATGCATATGCCACAACCTTGCATCCTTGCATCAGTACGCATCCAAGTCCTTGATGTGAAGCATCACAGTATACTTCAAAATCCTTGCGTACATCAGGTAGAACTAGCACCGGGGTGGTAGTCAATCTCTTTTTAAGCTCTTGAAAACTTTCTTCACTGGTCTTGGTCCATTCAAACTTCTGTTCCTTCTTGAGTGGCTGGGTCAAAGGCCTGGCAATCCTAGAGAATCCCTCTATGAATCTTCTATAATATCCTGCCAATCCAAGAAAAGTTCGCACTTCAGTGACGGAGGTGGATTGCTTCCATTCTGTTACAGCTGCAATCTTGGCGGGGTCAACAGACACTCCTCCTGCAGACACTATATGTCCCAAGAAGCTGACGTCGCTCAGCCAGAATTCACACTTGCTAAATTTGGCATATAACTGATGTTCTCTTAGCTTCTCTAGCACTAGGCGCAGATGCTTGGCATGCTCTTCTGCAGTCTTGGAGTAAATAAGAATGTCATCAATGAACACCACCACGAACTTATCCAAATATTCCATGAATACTTTGTTCATGAGGTTCATGAAGTAGGCTGGGGCATTTGTCAGACCAAAAGACATGACCGTAAATTCGTACAGTCCATATCTAGTGGTAAAAGCTGTTTTGGGTATATCCTCAGCCCTAATTTTTAGCTGGTGATAACCCAATCTCAGATCTATTTTGGAAAAGATGGTGGCTCCACCAAGTTGGTCAAATAGATCATCAATCCTGGGAAGGGGGTATTTATTCTTGATGGTTACTTCATTTAATGCCCGGTAATCCACACACATCCTAGCTGTGCCATCCTTCTTCTTTACAAATAATACCGGAGATCCCCAAGGTGAGGAACTGGGCTGATAAATCCCTTTTCCTGTAGTTCTTGGAGTTGAGTCTTCAGCTCTTCCAGCTCTTCTACCGTCATCCTATATGGTCTCTTGGAGATGGGAGCAGCACCTAGCTTTAAGTTAATAACGAACTCCAGGTCTCTGTCTGGGGGCATGCCAGGAAGGTCTTCGGGAAACACTTCCTGATAGTCTTAAACCACCATCATTCCTTCCAAGGGTATATCTTCACAATAATATATTGCACGGCCCTATCGGTATGGTCGGTCCACTTTTACATCTATAGTCATTCCAGGACATTTAGTCAGCCTCACTGTCCTGGTGGCACAGTCTATTACCCCTCGATGTCTGGCTAACCAGTCCATTCCTAATATAATATCTAGGGTTTGTGAGCTTAATACTATCAAGTCTGCTAGGAAGTCGCACCTCTCCATGGTAACCTTTACCTCAGGGCATACTAAGGTAGCGGTAGTCATACCAGCGGGTGATTTAAGCACTACTGGCCTCTTTAGAGGATAGATAGGTAACCCCAGTTTATCAGCATACACCTTGGATATAAATGAATGTGAAGCTCCTGAGTCAAATAAAGTTTGCGCTGGTATTGACTTGACAGAGAACGTACCCATAAGAACTCCCGCAGCTTCCTGAGCTTCCTCGGCTGTGATATGGTTGACTCTGCCATGGTTGGGCGCTGGGGTACTCCTGCTGGCTTGCGATGTCTGAGGCCCCTTGCTAGGCACTGAGGCTTGGCTGCGGGCAGGGGTGTTTTGTTTGTATGGGCACCGGTTGGCGAAATGTCCCTTCTCTCCGCAGCTGAAGCACTTGTAGCCTGCGGCATAATTTGTTCCCAGAGATTGGTTGCCCTGCATGGAACTGCCTCCCGGACGGGTCCCTGAGGTTGGGGCCTTGGATTGGTTGGGCCTTGGAAAAGGGGAGTTATTGAAGAGCTTCTGAATGAATCTCCCTTGGGGCCGCTGTGTTGCCAGCTTGCGCTTACGGCTGGCGTCTAGATTCTTTTTCTCGTTTTCTAAAATTAAGGCCTTGTTCACCAGCTGGTGAAGTCTTGAATGATCAGCTGCACTCTTAATTCTTCGTTCACCCCCTCAAATAATCGATCAATCTTTTCCTCCTCTTCGGCCATGTCCTTCGGGGCGTAGCGAGCCAACTGGGTGAACTTTGTGAGGTATTCATTTATTGACATACCTCCTTGCTTGAGGGTGCGAAACTCGTTCTTCTTCATCCTCATCACTCCTGTGGGGGTAAAGTTGGCCTTGAAAGCCGCTCCACCCGCCTGGTATGGTTTCCGTGTTGTTCTCACATTGTCATCTTCACGGCCCCGGCGGCCGTAAAGTTTTCCCACCATGCATTGCAGCTCCTTGCAGCTGATGTGTAGCAAACATGACTTTGTCTTTTTCCGCGCATTTGGCTAAGCGCAGTTTCCGCTCCGTATCCTGAAGCCAATCCTCGGCTTCCAGGGGTTCATCAGCTGATGAAAAGGTAAGCGGCCTCGTTCCTTGGAAGTCGGCCAGATCAGCTCTAGGTCCACTGGAGCCTCCTTGTTGTTCGGTATAAATGGCCTGCAACAGTTGAGTCTGCTGCGCCATGACTTGGGCCATGGTGGGGTTGACCGGAGGGGTTGGAAGATTATCATCCGGTTTGAACCCCGCCGCCTTTCGTGCAAGGCCCGTGGGTGGAGTCTACTTGACTTCTTTGGAGGTTAGCGTGGGCCTGGGCTCTGGTGGTCCTTTGGCTGGCCATCTGCAGTTATAGTTTGCGACTTAATAATAATACTGGGTAACTAAAAGAAGGTGGTCACCTTTTGCAATAAAAGCCAACAAGATAACGACAAAACAATTTCAACACAAGGCCGTTTCCTTAAACATGGAATAAACATCACATGGCCAGCTTCTAGGCTGGACTTACAGTTGCATTACAATAATTAAAGTCTGATCGAATAGCAACTACGATACAGAAGGTCTAGCATTACATACTGCGATACATCAACTAGTACTTGCGCTACACCTGGCAAGTACGACACCACCCACCTACTCCATGTAGCCAACTCCGGGGCTGGAGGGGCTGTAGTCCGGGCACTGAGAGCGGGACCTACTGCCACTGAACTCGGAGGGGTCGGTGTCAGAATCGGAGTGCAAGCGGCTGCGGCTGCGGCTGCCTCCCCGGCGAAGGGCTGACTGTGGTCCTGGAGGTCGCACGCTCTTGCGTGCGGTTAGGCGGGTGCGGAGTCCACTGGGTCCTGTGGGGGCCGGTGCGGTAGGTACTGGTGGGGCAGCAGGAGCTGGGACCTACTGGGGCTACGCCTGTGCTGCGGCGGCCTCCGCCCTGGCTGCTGCCAAGGCCCGCTCGCACTGGGCGAGCTGCTCGCGGAGGGTCACCATCTCAGTGTGGGTGGCCACGAGGTGCACCTGGAGGGCGGTGATCTCCTCCAGAGCGGCGGTGTGGGCCGATCCCATGGCCTCGTCGTCAACGATGCGTGAGCATCGGGTTGTTCTCGCCGTGGCGTGTAGGTCTCATTATATCGCGCCTTCTCCTGGCGCGATGGGTAGTAGCAGAAGGGGGTGCGCCGAAGGGGGGCCTTGTAAATGTCGCACAACCCAAATCATTGTCATATTTGCAAGTAAGGGATTTTGGGACATCTAACGTCCCCGTTTAACTAGCAATACTAAGCAGTGCGATATACTATAACTCTATTTATGAAAACTACATTATGATAGCTTTACTCTGGCGACAAGGTTCACATATCCCAAAGGTTTCAACAGGTAATATTAACAAGCATAATAATGGGTGTATATCCACATTCTATAAAATTGAACATAATCTACTACATAAAATAATAGCTTGCACATGGATAACTTAAAAGAAATTAATTTGCATAATCATGGGTTCAACATGGTCAAAGTGATAACTCGCCTTGGTCACAGGAGTTAGGTTCTTGGTGGTCTAGAGCTGCTAAGTCGACGGCCTCAGCTTCCTCCTCCTGAGCCTCGTATGCTATTTCAACCGTGCGCGAAAATTTGGATAAAAAGAAAAGCAACAAATCAATTCAAATAACACCAGAAATTCAAATGAACTCTAAAAATCATGATTTCAGTCCCATTGGGTAGAACTTAAATTTAGATGAATTTGGAATTTTGTCTCATTCGATTTGGAGTTAAAATGAATAAGTTATGCCCATTTTACAACTTTCGGTTTAATTAAATACTGAAAATCATGAAATCTGACAGGTGGGGCCCGCGGTCAGTGTCCGTTCTTACGCGGGCGGTGACATGCGGGACCCGGGTGGCAGCGGCGGCTTCCTTCTCCCCCTTCCACCCCCGACAAAGGGGCCCCGGCAGCAAGACACACGACGAGTGGTGGCCGACAGTGGGGCCCACCTGTCAGTTGGGAAAATAAAAGAAAGGGCTCGACCTCAGCGCTGCGTGAGCGGGGGCTCGAATGCACGCGGCCGAGGGAGCCAGGGGGGAGAAAGAATTTGCGCGGCTTGCCAGGAGGCCGCTCAAGTGTTGCTTACCCATATAGGGTAAGCATACCTCTTATACCAACCTGTGGAGGGGGTCCAACAGAGGAGCTCGAGGCCGGCGAGGAGCTGCGGTGTCGCCGGCGACGGGTGGCCGATGACGCGCGGGTGAGGGCCAAAATGCGTTGTAGACGCTGTGAGGATGGTGATGGGAGTGGCGGCGGAGGCCGGGAATCGCCGGAGATATGTCGGCGGCGTGCGGCGGCGGAAGCTCGGGGTGGCGTTCGATGCCGGCGAGCTGCGAATGTCGGGGAGCTCGGACGAGGTTGGGGGTGACTTCACGGCGCGCTGGAGACGGTGTGGGTGCGGGGAATTGGGTCCTAACGGCTCAGGTCACCGGATCGGGGTTTGCCGGGGTTGGGGAAGATGGAGTCCGCCGGTGAGCTGCGAGGAGCGAGAGCTCGATTCGGCGGCGTGGGAGGAGGAGAAGGGTGTGGCGATGGCAATGGGAGGCCGTACGGCTTTTATTGCAGATCCATCGACCCTTACAGATCCATCTTAAATTCCAGATTTGTTCTCACATGCTGCTGCTTTGAGGAGGTGGGGTTTGAGGCTATTTGGTGAAAGAAGACCACGGATTTACGAGAGTGATTATAGATTCATTTGTTCTTGACTATCTATGATTAGTAATTTATTCCTAATTACATTATATTTTAGATCTAGCATTTGGTAAAGTGAGAATTGAAGATGGTTTATATCTAGCTTGATGTAGAGAGAAGATTACTTGCATCTAGAATGATTTAGGAATTTAGAGTTTAGCCAATTCATAGTCTATTTCAACTTAATTCAATTAAATTAATTAAAGTTGCTACATATAGCTACTTTAAATCATATATATCTATATACTAATTAATTAATTTAATATTTAATACTAAATTGTTATATGTGTAACATAGAACCCAAGCTAGATATACGTTGGGAACCGTGTGATTGAAGAGTACATTAATGGTATGTCTGCTTTTGCAAGAGCTGCCAAGGAGGATATGTTGAATAAGGGGGCGGAAATATATGTATTGTCCATGCATTGACTATGAGGATCTGAAAATGTTTAAGAACCGAGCACAGATCGATGCACGCTTGATTCAAAGGGGTTTCAAAATGGGGTACGCACGTTGGACTAGTCATGGTGAAGAGCATATTACACAGAAATATAGTAATAATAACATCGCTAACGAAGTCAATGATATGCCACTGAATAATGTCGATTGTGGCTCCGATTTGGATAGGCTGCATGAAGACAATCTAGATCATATACTTCACGATGCAGAAGGGAACTGTGATGACAGAGAGTATGTTAGTATGTTAAATTTTGGGGCTTGATGGAGGACTCGAAGAAACCATTGTTCATGTGCCACAATTCAAAGTACAGGAGGTTGTCAGCCGTGCTTGAGCTGCTGAAATTGAAGGCAAGCAATGGTTAGTCTGACAAGAGTTGCACGGTGTTGTTAAGTCTCTTAACGGACATGCTTTTGGAGAGAAAAGAGTTGCCCAAAACCACCTACAAAGCTAAGAGGTTTCTTTGTCTATTGGGAATGGAAGTAGAAATAATACATGCATGTTCGAATGACTGTATCCTTTACCATAAAGAGTATACAAACATGCATGTATATCCGATGTGCAACACATCCTGATACAAGTGTAAGAATCAATCAGATGATGTTGGGGGAATAGAGGTGAAGAAAGGACCTCCTGCTAAGATGTCATGTTATCTTCCTGTAATACCACATTTGAAGTGGTTTTTTGCGAACTCAAAGGAGGCAAAACTGCTGCATTGGCACTCGGAGGACTATACAAAGGATGGAATACTAAGACACCTTGCTGATTCTGCCTAGTGGAGAAACATTGATAGGTGGTTTGCAGACTTTGGTGCAGAACCAAGGAATATAAAGTTTGGATTGAGTACAGATGGAATGAATCCTTTCGGTAACATGCATAGTCGACATAGCACTTGGCTCGTGACTCTCTGTATCTACAACCTTCTTCCTTTGTTGTGTATGAAGTGGAAGTATGTTTTGCTGTCGATACTTTCCAAGGGTTGAAGCAACCTGAGAATGATATTGTTGTGTACCTAGCACCGTTGGTGGAAGATCTAAAAAATACTATGGATCAAATAGGTACAGGTATGGGATGCATACAAGTGAGAGAACTTCACTTTACGCTCTTTGTTGCTCTACACCATAAATGATTATCCTACCCTTGCTAACCTATTGGGCCAGAGTACAAAAGGGGCCAAAGCCTGTACTCACTTCTTAGATAATACTGAGAGAGTGTGGCTGAAGCACTTGCGCAAAACTGTATACATACGTCACCGTAGGTTCCTTCGGAGGGCTCCCTTATACCACAGAATGAAGAAACAATTCGATAGAGAGAAAGAGGATAGTTCCGCTGCAAGGCATTTAAGTGGAAAAGAGGTCTATGATATGGTTAAGGATTTAGATGTTGTGCTCGGAAAGGGACGTAAATCTACGACCCGTGAGAGGAACATCTGGAATAAGAGATCAATATTTTGGGACTTACCTTATTGGGAGCACCTAAAAATTTACCACTTCATCGACGTCATGCACGTAGAGAAAAATATATGTGACAACTTGATTGGTCTCTTACTGAATATTTGTAACAAAACAAAGGATGGTGTCAACGCACAGGTTGACTTGGTTGATATAGATATCAAACCTAAGTTAGCACCGATAAAGACCAATAAAGGATGAATGTACCTTCCCCCTACTTACTACACTCTGTTTAAGGTCGAGAGAACTGAGCTAAGCCAGTGCTTGTATGTTATGAAAGTTCTGTCTGGTTACTCCGCCAACATAAAGAAACTTGTTTTCATGGAAGATTTGAAGTTAATTAGCATGAAGTCTCATGATTGTTATAAACTGCTGACACAGATGCTCCCTATTGCAATTAGAAATATTTTACCGATCAAGATCCTAGAGACAATCATGAGGTTGTGTTATTTATTTACCACAATTGCTCAGAAGGTAATCGATCTCAAATGATTAGATGCTCTATAGGACGAGGTGGTGATGACTCTATGTCATCTTGAGATGTATTTCCCTTCATCGTTTTTTATATCATTGTCTATCTCATTGTTCACATTACGAGGGAGATAAAGATGTTCAGGCCTGTGTTCCTCCATAGCATGTATCTGTTCAAGAGTTTCATGGGAATTCTCAAGTCACATGCATGGAATCGATCTCAGCCGGAGGGCCGCATCGTCGAAGGTTATGCAACCGAAGATGTCATTGAGTTTCATGTTGATTACATTGCTCAGATCGAACCGATAGGTGTGACTCAATCTCACCATGAGGGAAGGCTCGAGGGTATCGGAACCATCGGAAGGAAATCAATCACTCCAGATATAGATGCATATGCTCAAACCCATTTCACGATCTTGCAACACATAACTGAAGTGTCCTATTACATCGACCAACACAAGGATGTGCTTCAGTAATAGAATCCGAAGTAGTCGGATATTTGGATTATGAGACAACATAACAGCCGGTTTAACCAATGGTTGAAGGGCGACTCGCTAGGAGCTTGTCAAATGATATGCTGACATGCTTGGCAAAAGGGCTAACATTTACAGTTGTGACATGATAAGGATATGATATAAATAGGTATACATTCTATATGCAGGCTTAGCATGTAAAGAGCACTAACTAGAACAGTGGTGTCCATATAGATGCATTTAGTATCGATGGGTTGAGGTGTCCTACTATGGGTTCATAGAGAACATTTAGAAGCTCGACTATGTGCTCTTCAAGATCCCCTATTTCGATATCGTTGGGTCCATCTCTCACAGGTGAAGATCGACAAGTACGATATCACTACTATGGAACCCAAACATGTTGGATACAAAGAGAAACCATTCGTACTCGCTAACCAAGTTGTTCAAATTTTCTTTGTAACCGACCAGACAAATAAGAAGCACAATGTAGTTCTTCATGGAAAAAGGATGTTTGTCGGAGTTGAGAATGTAGTGGACGAGAAAGAATACAATCAATTTGATGAGTTACCTTCTTTCAGAAATAGCATAAGGGTTAAGGAAGAACAACATGATGAAACTAGCTACATACGCGTCGATCATCATGAAGGGCTAATTTTTAAAGAAAATAAGCAAGTAGAATGATGAATGAAATATTCATATGTCATATGTTCTATATTTGCATTTATGTATATGAGAATGTGTGATATATATGTGAATTTGCATTTATGTATATGTGAATTTGCATTTTGTATATGAGAATGTGTGATATATATGTGAATTTGCATTTATGAAAAGTTATTCACTAACGGTTCTACTTTAGAACCGTATATGATGTGTACTTATCACATAGGTTATAAAGTAGAACTGTCTATGATGTTAATTTATCACAGACGATTATAAAGTAGAGCCATCTATGATGTTAACTTATCACAGACAGTTATAAAGTAGAACCTTCTGTAATGGGTATTATTATAGATGGTTATAATTTAGGATTATTTGTGATGTCTAACCTATTTATATTTGAACTCTAGAGTTTGACCACGCTCCCATTCACTCAAACTCAAGCTGCTGCCCCCTCCCTGAGACCACCACCTCCTCCCCGAGCATGAGCCACCGCCTCCTGTCCTCCACCCCTGAGCACAAGCTACCGCCTCCTCCCCGGCATGCCATCTCCCAGAGGACGCCTTCTCCCCGAGCACTCTACTTCCTCCTTCGAGCGTGCTGCCTCCTCCACCGAGCGTATTGCCTCCTCCCCTGAGCATGCCACCCTCCTCCCCAGCGGACCTCCTCCCTGAACAAGGTAGTTACCTGATACGGAGTCGCCCGATCTTCTCGACGTAGGATGGATACTCACGGGAGTCTTGATGAATTGTAATGATCCTCCAATGCCAATGCAAGGGACGAACACTCTTTAATCCGCCAAAACACACTCGTGTTGATTTCGCTAACCACCAAGCGAAGATCTATCGTGCACCCAATTCCCAACGGAAAGGCTGAACGATCTTGATTGAAGAAAATCACTCCTAATTCCCTATGGAACTTCGGTAGCAATGCTAAACTCGAACAATCTTTAGTAGATTCATTATTCTCAAACGTAGTCTCCTTACAATGGGGGTCTAACCCTCAATATATAGTTCCCTCTCCACCTCATGGCTGGCCAAGAGGTCCAAAACCAACTCCAACTCATCCCTACATGTATTTGGAAACAAACTCACACAAAAGGAAAAATCTAAAATTAAGCTGTCACAATATTTCGGTCATAACTTTTAATCCGTGATGAATTTGAAGGTGGGGCTGGATCCATTGCGTAGCCCTTGAAATTATCTTTCCAACGAGTACAAGAACACCTGAATCGGACTCCGTTTGTGAAAGTTATGGCCTTTTTAGTAACTGCCTGTCAGGCTGTCCCGAACCGAATCCGAATTGAATTCTGAGTTGAATCCGAGTTTGAATTGGATTGAGCACGTGGGAGATCCGAATTTGGCTTGAAAATCTTATCCAAAACTTGTAGTTTTAGTCCTTGTGCTCCTCCCTTTTGCTCTCCCAAGTCTTCACATGAATCATACCTAAGAATACATAAAATAATAGCATGATGTAGTATACCAAGTTCATCATCAATTAAAAGAAATTCCTTAATAAACAAATTCACCTGACAATATTTAATGCGGCTCAATACTTCTTTCTAATTAAATAATGTATTCGCCTGAAAAGTGCTAAGCATGTGCGTATCCGCATCATCCTCCCCTTCTTCAAGAAAAGCCGTCCTCAGATTTTGGTAGCCTGAAATTGTACTAAGCAAAGAATACAACGTATATGCATGGTATATATATTTGTCATCAACACTTCTTTTGCTTAGCATATCAAGAACATCTAAAGGCGTAGTAGATAAAAAGAACAACACATATGCATGGTATATGTATGAATCAATTATCGTGTCATTCTCGTTGTTCCACACAAACAAATTAATATAACGGCAACCATAAGATGTATACATTGCAATATTGTCTTTCATGTCATTACCCCAATCATGACCTTAGTGCTCTGCTCTATCATCATGGGGTACATCATTCTTGTGACGAGCCTTGCCCCTACAGCCTTCTCGGTGGCTTGGATTGCCACTGCCTAGTGAGCTTTTACTTTCTGAAAGTGCTATCGTGCATAAAGTTTGTTGTGCTAGTAGTTCAGTTCATTATCTTTGAAAATCTGTGAATATAACTAGCATTGGGAGGACTTTTGCATAATAGATTGTGGGCTTTTTGACATTGCTCGATGAGGAAACTTGTCATATTAGAGATCGTTGTGACTATCAATTGAAGTATTCTACTAGCTCTAATATCCTCCAAGTTCTTTGCCCTCTAGAAAGGCTTGACATACATGCAACTGAAAAACAAGTGCCCACTGTCGTCATCTAGCTGTAGACACACTGGACACCTTGTGTCAACGTCTATCCCTCTTCTCCTCAGATTCACGCTCAATGCCAGACTATTGTGTGCCAGCCTCTACAAGAAATTATTGATCTTATTCAGGCAATTTAACTTTAAACTCCATTTGTGGCTCTACGTAATTCCCGCCTCCGCATTGTGTGATGCCACATTGCTCCTTTCCCCCTCACCATTATGTTTGAGCTCATAGCCCAGCAAGTATATTGACTCAACACTAAAGATACCTTTCGAAGCAAAGTGCCAACTACCAAGCAATAACATCATTCATCCCTTCTCTTACCAATGGTTTCAGAATATATTCTGCATCCTCATCCCAGAACACATTGATTATTGATAGTCACTTTGATTATTAATATAATGAAAAGAGTGGAAGAAGGCCAAAATTTAATCTTGTGCAACTCCTCAATTGAGAGCAAATTCACAACTTTAATCTGTACAATATGCAATTCATAAATGCATATTATCTTGTGTTAATGATCTGAATGTTTTATCTATTTTGAGAGATAATAGGTTTATCTTTATGTCATTTACATACTGCTAGATATATGTTTTATTGTTAATACTTGGATTGAAATTAACCAAAATTATTGCTAAAACCGTCTAATTTCCAACAATTCAAGCCATCGAGAAGGCAGTAGGGGCAAGGCTTGAATAGATTCTTATTGTCATTAGTTACTGGCAGCCAGTTCACTAATACTCTCTATTTCTTCATCACTTCTATTATCTTGTGAAGATGTTATCCACTCATTCTTCGTCATCGTCACCTCATGCATGTGATGCATCACCCTCTAGGAAATCCAAGCACCATAGAAGAGGACTATCGAAAAGGTCCGAGAGCCGATTTACCATCATGGATGTCAATGCGTCTAGGACCCTTCTCAATCCTCACCGAGTTGTGTTTGTATTCCGAAGAATGGTCGAAATAGTTGCACAGGAATGAGTTGAGATAGTGTATGGTTCGTGGAAGGACTTAAGCAAAGATAAGAGAAAAAGTTGTGATGGAAAATTTTCAATTGTTCAAGATCCCAGAAGAACATCAGGCCTCCGTACGATGACATGCGTTGCTAGCGGCATGCAAAGAGTGAGACGAACATGGGTTTAATGACCATGACGACATAGCTCTATAGGTTCCACTGGATTCTAATTGTAATTATACCAAAATAGAACAAGATATATACCGTGATTCCCTAAAGAAGACGAAAATTGACTTCACAATTGTCCAATATGTAAACATATTTCCTCCATAGATAACTCTATTATAGTATTTCCTTCCTTCGCAATGACTAAGGCTAACTATACATAAATCCAAGAGGGATCAATACCCTGTGATACGATCTAGATTTCTCGGTATTTGCTAGTACACATTAATCCTATATAACACTTCATAGTAATGCCTCTAGAACAAACAAATTTTATTTTTTGCAGTGCCACCAGCAGCCATCAGGCGACACCTATGGATACTATGTTTGCCACAACATAGAACTACTCCTTGGTTCCAGAAAGACCAATCATTCTCAGGTTTGTCAATCTTGTAATAATTATTTTATACTTATCAATTTATATATATGCACGACATTGATCTTCCTACCGACGGGTTGTGACTATCACTACAACTGTGTTGTAATAGGTCGAGCTCCAAAAAAATTGAGAACAATGTGCGCACTTCTTGATGTGTCAGGTCATACGAGAAGATGGTGAGTTCCACAATGTAGAGTGAACTTGTTTGGAATAAGATTGAACTTAATGGTACATGTGCATTTGTTCATGCATGGTTAATTTATTTCATTTCAGTTAATTAATTTGTGAAATGGTTGCTTGTTTTTGAAATAAATATGAATTGGATGTAAACATGTACTTGTTGTGTTTCTGCTTGTTTTAGAGGGCATGTCAAGCATTTCCTGGTTATTAACTCATAACTGTCCATGATAGTTGACTATTATAGATAATTTGTAGTTGAAACTGTTCGTAATTCATCAGATATCACAAACAGTTTCTACTACAAACCCGTAATTAAGAGAACTTTGAATGTTTAGTTAAATTAGAAATAGTTGTTCATGTTTAAACTCATGTACAAACTCATAAATAAATTAAATTAGAAATAGTTGTTCATGTTTAGTAGCTGATATTGTTTCCTGTGTAACATGATCAAAAATAAAATACATAGATATCTAGGACGTAAGGATATCTTTATAGATAATATTTTTGTTAAATGTACCAGCAAATTAAAGCTACCGTCCTTTCCCGGCATAGCAAGTATTCTGATATTGGTCCTAGCAGTAGCTCGTGAGAGAGCAACATATAGTTGTCCATGTGAGAAAACCAGATCGGGGAGATAGACACCTACATTCGGAATTGTTTGTCCCCGTGCCTTATTGACGGTCATTGCAAAGCTTAGCCTGACAGGAAATTGCTTCCTCTTGAACTTAAATGGGAACATTTCATCGTCGGACAGGCACAAAGGTATGCAAGGCAGAAAAACCCTCTTTCCAGCATGTTGCCCCAACACAATTTCAGCATCTATGGGCTGAGTTTTACATCTCAATGGCCCATAAGCCAAATATAAAGTAAATAATAGCAGAAGATAGTAAATAAAGTGAAGAAGCCCAATAAGCTTACCAATAGTCAAACGATATTAAGACGTGGCCTACTTGTCCTGATCCTTACCGTAGTTGAAGTTGTCCTCCTCTGAGCAATAGTAAGGATGAGCACAAAAATGTACTCCGCAAGTGACATGGGAAGAAAATGTACTATTAGTGTAAGGGCAATAAGTGATGGTATATAGGGTTTATTTGAGCGTAAAGTTGTATTCGAATGCTTGTGTGGCGCAGGGAGCTAATGGGGCATTCATGTGTTAGGTGGCGCACGTGTGGCAAGGCATTCATGTGTTAGGTGGCGCACGTGTGGCAACTGTGCGCTAATGTGACGCCACATGGCTGCCACGTTGACTAGTGCGCTGAGGTGGCGTGGCCGACGTTGGTGGCCAAAGGCTTCATCGGTGATCTGGCTAGAGATGATGGACGGCAAGAGGAGGAGAAGGGAGAGGATGCGAATGGGATCTTGTTTTCACTTGAAGCAGACCTTGGTGATGACTGGAGATGGCTAGCGGTGGGAGCAAGTGGCGGCACGGCTCGGGACTCCAACGAAGTTGTCATTCTGGTGGCGTTCTTCAACGGCGGAAGGGTGAAGCGAGTTCGCAGAGGCATGGTGAAGCTTGCTGAGGAGACGACGCAGCTTGGGGGTAGATGGCTCACCAGTAATTGCTCGCTGGAGTTCGGGAAGAGATAAGAAGGCGCGGGAGTGTTTCCGGGCTCGGGAGAGAGAAAGAGAAGCGGGGCGGGGTGAGGTGAGGTCTGAGGGTGCTGGGGATGCCTTATATAGGCTAGCAGAGGGAGCACGAAGCTCGATTCATCACCGGAGATCTTGGTTAGTGGTAGACGCAAAGAGGAGAAAAAGGAAAGGTGTGGCACGGCAAAGGAAAGGGGAGGAAAGAAATTAGGTGCGATGCATGCGGAAGAGGAAAGGAAGGAGATGGCTCCATGTGCAGTGAGAAAGGAAGGCGGGTGTCGGACCCGGATTTTTCAATCCGAAATCCTCTGTGATTATTGCACTAATCCCTGGATCAGTAGTTAGTGCACACAGTACATTGTTGAATCATACATACATCGCCTACATCAAATATTACAGACCATAGTTTGAATTATGCCACGTCGGGCAATAGTTTACAAAAGGGCCCTGTCGAATGTTATCGTGATCAAAGTATCACAGCGGAACAAAAGTAAGCCGACGCCACAGGCAAGCGACTGGGGGAATATGCGTGCATTGTATATCACCTAGACTTAGATGATATACGTGCACACACAGCCCAGAGTCTCTCTTGTCTGGGCCCAGAAACGCAAGCGACGCCCTAGTTCTCGTCGTTGTTTCCTTCCTCCTTGACCGGGGCATCTTTGTGATCGTAATGATCCTGCGTCCCTGTCTCTGTTTTGATATTGCGAGTGTGAGCACACTATCCACCGTGCTCAGCAAGTTACCACACAGAATGCAGTAAATTACATGCTAGGCTAGTTCAAGGGAAAGCTGGGGTTTGGTTGTTTTGCCATAAATTGCATGTGAATACCATAATTAAAATCCCTATGATCTAGCAGCTTTTAAAAGGTAAAGTGAAGTACAGCCTTTGTAATAGCGATACAGATTCCATCCACCGTTACATGGCATCTGCACCATATTGCATCTTTCAGCGTTATAGCCACTTAACATACCACTGGGACAAAACCCAGGCCAAATCCAAACTAGGGCAGTCCATCGACCTCTATTTTCCCATTCCCTTCACAAATCATTTCTGATACAGAACTATATCTAGTTAAGTATCCCATGTCTACCCATGACCGTGAGCACGGCTATTCGAATAGTTTTTGACTCTGCAGAGTGTGTACACTTTCACCACAAGCGATAATCCACCTATTGCCCCACCTGATTCCTTGGTCAGGTGGTCAAATAGATTATCACATGACTGTTCAGAATATCTAGTTCCGCCAGTCATCTCACCCTATGGGCTGTTCCCACTTGCGGTGGGTCCCATACGTTGCACGGGATGTTCACCACGGCTACTAGCATTATGCGGACTCCACTCCCCCAATGCTAGTATGACTGGTGAACATCACCCTCCACTCGGTGTCCCTTTAGGCCTCCTCTGCCCTTGCATAACCACGTCTATCCATTACCGGTGAGATGAGTCGGGGAGTTTCGATACCGCTACTTAGCCAAGTTGTAATTTACAGACATGTGGTTGTACTGTTTTACACGGGCTAACATGACAAGATTCAGTCCTTAGAGCTATCTGGGTGGTTCTACCACATTCCATAATTTTTGTGCTCCCACCGCACCACATTCCAGCCCCCAAATCATCCACCCAGATACCAAGCAAGTTTGAGGATTTTTGGGACATAAAATAATAGTTCCAAACATTTCACCAGTCATTCCCACCATGACTGCCCAAATCATTTATCATATTGCATGTGAGAGTTTTTGGGACAACTAAGTGTCCCCGTTTAACTAGCATTACTAAGCAATACGCTACATTATACTCTATTTGGGGAAATCTATTTTATACTAGTTTTACTATGGCGACAAAGTTCACATATACCAAGATGTTTCAACGGGTAATACTAGCAAGCATAATAATAGGTGTATATCTACACTCTGTAAAACTGAACATAATCTACCACATGAAATAAGGGCATGCACATGGATAATTTAAAAGAAATTAATTTGCATAAATCTGGGTTCAATATGTTCAAAGTGATAACTCACCTTGGTCACAAGGTTCTTGGAGTTGGGTGCTGGGGTCTGCTGCTGCCTCTGCTTCCTCTTCTTGTGCCTCGTACGCTATTTTAACCGCGCGCGAAAATTTGCATAAAACGAAAAGCAACAAATCAATCCAAATAACACCAGAAATTCAAATGAACTCTAAAAATTATGATTTCAGTTCCATTGGATAGATCTTGAATTTAGATGAATTTAGAAATTGGTCTCACTTGATTTGGAGTTAAAATGAGGAAGTTATGATATTTCAAAGTTCTCAGTTTAAATAAATTCCAAAAATTATTAAAGTTCCGACAGGTGGGGCCCACTCGCATATTTTATTTCTTTTATTATTCCCGACTGTGCCTCTGACAGGTGGGGTCCTCCTGTCAATGGTACTACCTCTGTGCGGTCACTGACAGGTGGGTCCCATCGGGTCTCTGGACCCACTCGTTAGTGGCCTGCCTGACAGGTGGGACCCGTCTGTCAGTGGCCTCTCGGGCTGGCAGCGGCTGACAGGTGGGGCCCACTTGTCAGTGTGCGAAGAAAAATAAAAGAAATGGCTCAACCCAGCACGCGGAGCCGGGGGCTCGAACGCGCGCCAGGGAGCCAGGGGGGAAGGAGAGAATCGGCCGCGATAACCAAGTGGTCTTCGAGGCTTTGCCTACCCTATATGGGCAGTTAAACCCTTTGAGGTATGGCTGGAGGGGGTCGAGCAGAGGAGGCCGAGGCCGGAAGTTGGCGGCGGAGCCGGCGGCGAGGGGTGGCCGGAGAGGTCCGGGTGAGGCCTAAAATGCGTTCACGGCGCCGAGGGGAAGTCGGTGATGGTGGCGGTGGAGGCCGAGGGACGCCGGAGATAGGCCGGCAGCGTGGCACGATGGTGGTCCAAGGGGGTCTCTGGTGCCGGCGAGGTACGGCCGATGGGAGGTGCGGGGGAGGCCGGGGATGGGTTTGTGGGGTCCTGGAGATGGTGTAGGAGCTTAGGATTTGGTTCTAGGGGTGTGAGTCGGCGGGGAGGAAGATGGCCGGAGTTGGGGAAGAAGCTCGGGCCGGCGGTGGTTCGGGCTGTTGGAGCTCAATTGTTCTACAGGGAGGAACCGAGGGTGTGAGGAAGATAATGGGGCTCGGGGGAGATCTTAAGGCATGAGGGAGGGCGGATCGAGTGCCTCCCGTCTTGCCTTTTTCGGCGAGCGGCGAGGGCGCGAGGGGGTGGCGAGGCAGGGCCGAGCTGGCGCACGCGTGGGCGGTTCGGGGGAAAAACCGTGGGCGACGGCAGCGCATGGATGCCACGCGGAGGAAGGAGCTGAGCGCAACACAGAGTGGGCGCGCGCGAGGGAAAAGGGCGCGGTCGGAGGCGGCGATGTCCATTGTCGGGCGGGATCCACCGTCCGAGGGGACATGGATTCACGACCAAGCGCGGCGCCGAGGCGGGCCGGGCAGGCGGAGGCGGGCGAGGCAGGGGCGCGGCCCAGAAGGAGGCGCGAGGAGGATGTGTCATGAGGAAGAAGAACAGAGAGTGGTGCGGGCGAGGGTTGGGCGGCGGTCGAACCCCTTTTTTTTTCTTTTCTTTTCCTTTAATTTATTTATATGTAGGTATATATATACATATATAAACATATTTTCAAATCTATTTTCTTTCTATGGAGATTTGTTTGCATGCAATTCCTTATTTTGTTATCATCCCTCTACATCACATTTACAATTTTATATATGTCCATCCATGTATGCACATATATATATATATGTATTTATTTATTTTACATTCTCCTGCCAACTCATTTCTTTTGTAAAAATTTAACCATACTATTATTCTCAGATTTTTAGGACCAATTGATTCTTCTCAGACCGGATCATCTTTTCAGATTCTTATTTTTAAAATCTTTGTTTTCTAATATTTTATGTCCTTGGCCTTTTGGAACCTTAATCAAAATTTAAGAAATGCCAAAAAGAATTAATTTCAAATCAAACATAAGGTAAAATAACGCAAAAGTTTTATATTTCAAATTTCAAAATTTTCGGGATATTACAAACCTACCCCCCTTAAAGAGAATCTCGACCCCGAGATTCAGCCTAACTGGAGAATAATTCGGGGTAATCTCTCCTTAGCTGGTTTTCGCGTTCCCAGGTGGCCTCTTTCTTTGAGTGGTGACTCCATTATACTCTGCAGGTGCGGATGGTTTGATTCCTGGTCTTCTTTTCCACAGTGTCCAAAATCTTAATTGGACGTTCCTTGTAGGTCAGGTCGCTCTCGAGCTCCGCTGCCTCCATCGGGGTTTGATTTTCTGGTACCCGAAGACATTTCTTGAGACACATGGAAGACGTTGTGTACATCTGCTAGACTTGCATGCAATTCAAGCTGATAAGCCACTTCTCCTTTCTTAGCTATGATCGGAAATGGTCCAACATAGCGAGGGGCAAGTTTGCCTTTGACTTTAAATCGTCTGATTCCTCGTAGGGGTGACACCTTTAAGTAGACATGGTCTCCGATCTCGAAACTTAATGGCCTTCTCCTTTTATCTGCATAGCTCTTCTGTCTAGACTGGGCGGCCAATAACCGATCTCTGATCAGGCGAACTTTCTCTTCCGCTTGTTTCAGAGTATCAGGCCCAAATATGTACCCTCCCCTACTTCTGACCAATGTAAAGGGGTGCGGCACTTTCTTCCGCATGATGCCTCAAAAGGGACATCCAAGGCTGGTTTGGTAGCTGTTGTTGTAGGCGAACTCTGCATATGGCAGACACTTATCCCAGTACTTAGAGAAATCTAGGGCACAAGCCCGTAGCATATCTTCCAATATCTGATTTACTCTTTCCGTCTGACCATCCGTCTGGGGTGGTGGCGGTCTTGAAATCCGAGATGGGTGCCAAGGGCTTCATGTAGGCTAGCCCAGAAATGCGAGGTAAACTGGGACCCTCGATCTGAGACTATTCGTTTTGGCACACCGTGTAAGCACACGATGCGGGACATGTATAGCTCTGCCAATTTATCCCCCTTGTAAGTTGTCTTGACAGGGATAAAATGGGCAACTTTGGTCAGTCTATCCACCACGACCCAAATGGAGATGTATCCCGACCTTGTTCGGGGAAACCCCGTGATAAAATCCATCCCTACTTCTTCCCACTTCCACCGGGTACTTGTAATGGTCGTAACAATCCCGCTGGTTTCGATGTTCACCTTCACTCTCGACACACATCACAAGAAAGCTACATGTTCGGCGATGTCCCTCTTCATACGTGGCCACCAAGTACCACTGCTTCATGTCCTGATACATCTTTGTGCTCCCAGGATGGAGAGAATATGCCGAGCTATGAGCTTCCTTGAGTATCAGTTCCTTAAGGCCTTCCTGGTGGGGTACAAAGATACGTGTACCGTACCTCAAAACTCCTTGCATACATCGGGTAGAACTAGCACAGGGGTGGTAGTCAATCGTTTCTTAAGCTCTTGGAAACTTTCTTCACTGGCCTTGGTCCATTCAAACTTCTGTTCTTTCTTAAGTAGCTGGGTCAATGGCCTAGCAATCCTAGTGAACCCCTCTATGAATCTTCTATAATATCCTGCCAATCCAAGGAAGCTTCTCACTTCAGTGACGGAGGTGGGTTGCTTCCATTCTGTTACAGCCGCAATCTTGGCGGGATCGACGGATACTCCTTCTGCAGACACTATATGTCCCAACAAGCTGATGTCACTTAGCCAGAATTCGCACTTGCTGAATTTGGCGTATAACCGATGTTCCCTTAACTTCTCTAGCACTAGGCATAGATGCTTAGCGTGCTCTTCTACAGTCTTGGAGTAAATAAGAATGTCATCTATGAACACCACCACGAACTTATCCAAATATTCCATGAACACTTTGTTCATGAGGTTCATAAAGTAGGCTGGGGCATTTGTCAGACCAAAGGACATGACCGTAAATTCATACAGTCCATATCTAGTGGTAAAAGCTGTCTTGGGTATATCCTTAGCCCTAATTTTTAGCTGGTGATAACCTGATATCAGATCTATTTTGGAAAAGATGGTGGCTCCACCAAGTTGGTCAAATAGATCATCGATCCTGGGAAAGGGGTATTTATTCTTGATGGTTACTTCATTTAATGCCCGGTAATCCACACACATCCTAGCTGTGCCATCCTTCTTCTTTACAAATAATACCGGAGATCCCCAAGGTGAGGAAATGGGTCTGATAAATCCCTTTTCCTGCAGTTCCTGGAGTTGGGTCTTCAGCTCTTCCAGTTCTTCCACCGTCATCCTATATGGTCTCTTGGAAACAAGAGCGGCACCTGGATTCAATTAATAACAAACTCCAGGTCTCTATCTGGGGGCATGCCGGGTAGATCTTCAGGAAATACTTCCGGATAGTCTTGTACCACCATCATTCCCTCTAAGGGTACATCTTCACAATAATATATTGCACGGCCCCATCGGTATGGTCGGTCCACTTTCACATCTATGGTCATCCCAAGACATTTAGTCAGCTTCACTGTCCTGGTAGCACAGTCTATAACCCCTTTATATCTGGCTAACCAGTCCATTCCTAATATAATATCCAGGGTCTGCGAACTTAGTACTATCAGGTCTGCTGGAAAGTTGCACCTTTCCATGACAATTGTTACCCCAGGGCACACTAAGGTAGCGGTAATCATACCAGTTGGTGACTTAAGTACTACTGGCCTCTTTAGAGGATAGGTAGGTAACCCTAGTTTGTCAGCATACCCCTTGGATATAAATGAATGTGAAGCTCCTGAGTCAAATAAAGTTTGCGCTGGTATTGACTTGACAGAGAATGTACCCATAAGAACTCCCGCTGCTTCTTGGGCTTCTTCCGCCGTGATATGGTTGACATGGCCTCGATTTGGTGTTGGGGTATTCCTGCTGGCCTGCGACATCTGTGGTCCCTTGCCGGGCACTGAGGCTTGGCTGCGAACAGGGGCGTTCTGCTTGTGAGGGCATCGGTTGGCGAAATGTCCCTTCTCACCGCAGCTAAAGCATTTATAACTTGTGGCCTGACCTGAGCCAAAGTTCTGGCTTCCCTGCATTGAACTGCCACTGGGACGAGGTGATGAGGCTGAGGGTTTGAACTGGTTCGGCCTTGAGAAGGTGGAGTTGTTGAAAAGTCTCTGCACAAACCTTCCCTGCGGCCACTGTACTGCCATTTTGCGCTTACGGCTGGCCTCCAAGTTCTTCTTCTCGTTTTCCAGGATCAATGCCTTGTTCACCAGTTGATGAAAGTTGGGGAAGTCTTGGACGATCAGCTGCACCCTTAGCTCTTCATTCATACCCTCAAAGAATCTGTCAATTTTCTCCTGCTCCTCTGCTACGTCCCTCGGGGCGTAGCGGGCAAGCTGTGTGAACTTGGTAAGGTACTCGTTAACTGACATGTTCCCCTGTTTGAGGGTACGAAACTCGTTCTTCTTCATCCGCATTACTCCTGTCGGAATGAAGTTGGACTTGAATGCCGTCCTAAATTCTGTCCATGGTATGGCCTCCATGTCGCTGTCTGTGGAGGTCTCTTCTTGTCCCCTGGCGGCAAGGTAGTTTTCCCACCAGTTTGCCGTTGCTCCTTGGAGCTGATGAGCTGCGAATATCACTTTGTCTTCTTCCGCGCACTTGGCTAGGCGCAGTTTCCTTCCAGTATCCCGAAGCCAATCCTCGGCTTCGAGAGGTTCGTCGCCAGAGGAGAAGGTGAGGGCGGGTTCTCAAAATCGGCGGATCGACCCGGACCGGTGGAGCCTCCTTGCTGTCCTATAATAATGGCTTGCAGCAACTGGGTCTGCTGCGCCATGACTTGTGCCATCGTGGGATTTGTCAGTGGGGGTGGGAGGTCGGCTCCTTGGTCTTGCACCGATCCACGCCTCGTCGGCGAGACCCCAGGGGTGGAGTCGACCTCTGCCTGGTTGTGGGTGGCATGGGTCTGGGCCCTAGTTACCCTCTGGCTGGCCATCTGCAGTTATAATTATACATACGATTGACTTAATACTAATGCTAGGCAAAGCAAAAGAAGGCTGCCAACTTAGAAAATAAAAGCCAACAAGATAAACGACAAAACAACTTTGAACACAAGGCCGGTTTCATAAATCAAACACCACATAGCCGCTTTTATCTTTGGACTTACAATTACATCATAATTAATTAAAGTTCGACGGGATAGCTACTACGATACGAGAGTCGGGACAACATGCTACGATACACCCCTTAGTACTTGCGCTACATCCGGCAAGTACCGCACCATCCGATCTACTCCTCCATGTATCTGGCGCCTGGGCCGGAGGGATCAGAGGTCGGTGATCGAGCGGGACCGACTACCGCTGAACTCGGAGGGGTCGGTGTCAGAGCGCGAGCGGCTGCGGCGTGACCCTCCCTGGCGAAGAGCTAACCGGGGTCCCGGAGGTCGCACGTTCTTGCGTGCGGTGAGCAGTGTGCGGGGCCCGCTGCGCCCCTGGCTGGCTGGCGCGGGAGGTGCTGGAGTGGCAGCATGAGCTGGGACCTGCTGTGGCCGCGCCTGTGCCGCAGCTGCCTCTGCCTTGGCTGCCGCTAAGGCCTGCTCGCACTGCGCGAGCTGCTCCCGGAGGGTCGCAATTTCCGTGTGCTGGGAGACGAGGTGCGCGCGGAGAGTGGTGATCTCCTCTAGAGCAGCTGTGTGAGCCGAGCCCATAGCGCGGGTGAGATCAACCTGATGCGTAAGCATCGGGTTGTCCTCAGTAACTGGCAGGTAGGTCTCGTTGTACTGCGCACCCTCCTGGCGCGACGGAAAGTAGAAGAATGGCGTGTCTTTGCAGTTGGTCTTGTATACGCCGCAGAGTCGGGCAATGGCGGCGGGCGTGCGGCATCTGGATGGCCGCTACGGGTACTCTGGTGTGCTCGGTCCGGAAGACGTGAGGGGGGATCCTGTTCGCTCTTGGCGTAGATGAACACCTCAACCACCCAGCTCTCTACTCCACCGGCCACGGCCTTGCGGCCGCGGTACATGGGCTGGTCCTTATAGCCCAAGTGGTGCAAAAGCCTGCGCAGGAGGCTAGCGAACTCCCCGTGGGGGAGGCCGTGAGACAGGAAGTCCCAGTTGCCCTCCGCTGCATAGCCCGCCATCTGTAGAAGGAATTACTAGTGTTAGTAACATTTTAAAATATTTAATGCAGGATAGACTAGAACAGAACTAAGAAGGGTTAGGAAAAGAAATAATACGCTATAGTTTTTAGAAACTCTTTTCATAAGTTTTTGCAAGATAGTAATCCTATATCCTTCCTAACGTCCATACTAAGGCTTTTACCCTACAGTCAGATGCTTTGATACCACTCTGCTTGGACTGGATTTTCAATCCGAAATCCTCTGTGATTATTGCACTAATCCTCGGATCGATGGTTAGTGCACACAATACATTGTTGAATCATACATACATCGCATACATCAAATATTACAGACCATAGTTTGAATTATGCCACGTCGGGCAATAGTTTACAAAAGGGGCCCTTAAGCCGAATGTTATCAGTATCAAAGTATCACAGCGGAACAAAAGTAAGCCGACGCCACAGGCAAGCGACTGGGGGAATATTCGTGCATTGTATATCACCTAGACTTAGATGATATACGTGCACACACAGCCTAGAGTCTCTCTTGTCTGGGCCCAGAAACGGAAGCGACGCCCTAGTTCTCGTCGTTGTTTCCTTCCTCCTTGACAGTGGCATCTTCGTGATCGTAATGGTCCTGCGTCCCTGTCTCTGTTTTGATATTGCGAGTGTGAGCACACTATCCACCGTGCTCAGCAAGTTACCACACAGAATGCAGTAAATTACATGCTAGGCTAGTTCAAGGGAAGGCTGGGGTTTGGTTGTTTTGCCATAAATTGCATGTGAATACCATAATTAAAATCCCTATGATCTAGCAGCTTTTAAAAGGTAAAGTGAAGTACAGCCTTTGTAATAGCGATACAGATTCCATCCACCGTTACATGGCATCGCACCATATTGCATCTTTCAAATTATAGCCACTTAACATACCACTGGGACAAAACCCAGGCCAAATCCAAACTAGGGCAGTCCATCGACCTCTATTTTCCCATTCCCTTCACAAATCATTTCTGATACAGAACTATATCTAGTTAAGTATCCCATGTCTATCCATGACCGTGAGCACGGCTATTCGAATAGTTTTTGACTCTGCAGAGTGTGTACACTTTCACCACAAGCGATAATCCACCTATTGCCCCACCTGATTCCTTGGTCAGGTGGTCAAATAGATTATCACATGACTGTTCAGAATATCTAGTTCCGCTAGTCATCTCACCCTATGGGTTGTTCCCACTTGCGGTGGGTCACATACGTTGCACGGGATGTTCACCACGGCTACTAGCATTATGCGGCTCCACTCCCCAATGCTAGTACGACTGGTGAACGTCACCCTCCACTCGGTGTCCCTTTAGGCCTCCTCTGCCCTTGCATAACCACGTCTATCCACTACCGGTGAGATGAGTCGGGGAGTTTCGATACCGCTACTTAGCCAAGTTGTAATTTAATTTAATTTAGATGTAGGTATATATATACATATATAACATATTTTCAAATCTATTTTCTTTCTATGGAGATTTGTTTGCATGCAATTCCTTATTTTGTTATCATCCCTCTACATCACATTTACATTTTTATATATGTCCATCC
This sequence comes from Bonia amplexicaulis, assembly GCA_036346245.1. Taxonomy (NCBI): domain Eukaryota; kingdom Viridiplantae; phylum Streptophyta; class Magnoliopsida; order Poales; family Poaceae; genus Bonia; species Bonia amplexicaulis. The sequence continues at coordinate 16,734,866 of CM070741.1, forward strand.
ATGTATGCACATATATATATATATATATATATATATATATATATATATATATATATATATATATATATATATATATATATATATATATATATATATAGGAAGCCTCTTTTCTACACCCGGTGTAGTTACACCCTATATCGTATCTCGCAATGTAGGGAGTATCTCGCGAATCGGAGGGTATGTCGTGTAGTATACAAGTATTTAAGACAATCTAGGTGGTATGAACAATATTAGAGGTGGGTGTAACTACACGGGTGTAGAATGTATTTTTCCTATATATATATATATATATATATATGTATGTATTTATTTATTTATTTTACTTTCTCCCGCCAACTCATTTCTTTAGTAAAATTTAACCATACTATTATTCTCGATTTTAGGACCATTGTATTCTTCTCAGACTTTGGATCATCTTTTCAGATTCTTATTTTTAAAATCTTTGTTTTCTAATATTTTATGTCCTTGGCCTTTTGGAACCTTAATCAAAATTTAAGAAATGCCAAAAAGAATTAATTTCAAATCAAACATAAGGTAAAATAACGCAAAAGTTTTATATTTCAAATTTCAAATTTTTTGGGATATTACAGCGGGGCGGGGAATCGGCCGAAAATGGCAGAGGGCATGCACGGGAGGAAGAAGAAGAAGGCGGAAAAGAAACATATGACAAGTGGGGTCCATCGACAGAGAGTGCTGGCAGGCGGGACCCAGAGGTCAGCGAGAGGGAAGAGAGAGGTGGAGCGGGCCAAGTAGGTTGGGCCAACACGGGAGTTGGGCCGCGTGTGCCACATGGTGCGGGGGGACGGGCTGATCCCAAAAGGGGTTTCGGCCCGAGGAGATTTTGAGATTTTAAAATACCTTTTCGAATTTAGAAAAGCCAGGAAAATCCAGAAAGGCCAAGAAGAAGGCAAATAAAGTTCAAAAGTTTTAGAAAAATTTGAAGAAATTTCTGAGAATATCTTAGACATAGGAAATTATTTTCAACTTAAAGTTGCTCTTTATTTTTACACATGAAATATTTTTAGCTTGGAAATTGGATTTTAAATTCCAGGAAAATAAAATAAAAGCCAAATACTTTAAAATAATTAATTTGAAATAGGATTTTTTATAAAAAAATTCAAATTATGCTTTATTTAATATTTTCATTTATTTTTACTTAATTTATTTTTTCGAGGTGAAGCCTTTTTTAAAAGCTAAAAAACAGGCTAATAAATTCAAAACTCATGCGTGCAAAAACACATGTACTGCTTGGCCGGAAGCCACTTGGTGCTGCAGCAAGCAAGAACAGGGAAAACAAAAGTAAAGGCAAAAAATAAAGGAAACCCGGGCAAGTACTCCCCTAACGTGCCGATCAGAAAAATAAAAATCGATCCTTCACTTTCCACAAGTGTGATCGTTTCAACACATATCTGATTATTTGTGGTGTACAGCTCACGCAGCACGTGATTAATAGCTTGGTGATTTACCACATGATCCATGACGTATCAATTAATTATTTGCACTAAAGATGGGGGGCTCGTAATGCGATTTGAGATGTCGACGTGCAACAACCAGAGAGCGGATTAACTTATCGGCAATATGCATGCGACGCTCCTAGATTTGTGTGACACGTTTCTGACCCCACATGCAGTAGGGTGGGACCCTCGCCGCTTGATCAACCAACTTTTCTTGGCCTCTTTTCAAGAATTTAGAATTAGATCGACGACCGGAATATACAGTTTGTGTTAATGATGTACATATGGTCTAGTTTGGTTTATTAAGGATTTCTAAAGGAATTTGGGAGGATGCTAACTTTTTTCAAAAAAGATATCCATGGAATTCCTATGTTAGAGTTAGACCAATAGGTTGTGATGGCTAACCATTGACTCAACGGTCTAGGTGTCTGGCACCCGTCTCTCCAGCTACAGACACAGATGTGTAGTACGTACTTGCTAGATCCATGCATCTACATAAAAATGTGGTTTACTCTGAGTACTATTCTACGGGGCCGGGATTGAAACCAGTGCACTACATGCACCAACTACTCAATGAGCTCAATTATTGTGAAATAAAATATATCTGATCAACAGTATGCAGCTGCCTTTTTTTTACTTCTGAAACTTCGTTTCCCTTATTGTGAGTCACGTTTTTATTCCATCTTTCGCACGTGTGAATAAAATAGCAGCCCAAACAAAATCCACAACGTATGAAGATTGCAGCACTTTTTTAATTGTTAGTCATCAAATAGTCGTCGCACATGCATGGAATTTAGATCATCTTGCCGGCTAGCTGCCCTATAAGCTGTCTATATAAACCCACTGCAGGGCTGCCAGCACACACAACACACAACAGTTACATGCAAGTGTATCTTGAGATTGAGTAGCAGAAAGCTCCACACCACACACGCATATATACACTGATCATGGCGCCCAGCAACGACTCCGCTGCCAAGACGCAGACGTCCGGGTTTCATCCCTCCGTGTGGGGTGACTTCTTTATCACCTACACTGCACAACCGATGCAGGCATGCTCGTTTACATACTGCTATATATTCAGATGCTAGTTTTTAAGTTTTGTATTCCTCGTTTTCGTTCTAGCTAGGTTGATCTAAATAGCTTTAGAGTACAATGGTGTATCAACACCCCGACACATGTACACAACAAAGCTCACACATGAGTGCATCCCCTTAAACACGCATGAAATTTCGCACGCAACACTAATTAATCCCTGACATTATATATAAAGCTTGGGTGTGTGCTTTGCAACTAGCAAAAGACACTCGTTGTGCATACTGGGAGAAATTGTCATGTCGTGCTTTCATTTCTTAATGGACTAAGGGTATGCCATGTTCTTCTGAACCAGTCGAGCATTAATACATGCGTCATATTGTAACAAGGGAAAACAATTTTGGATAAATTTCATCGTATTTCAGTTTTCTCGGCTGAGTCTAAAAAATTGCTAAATCGGTGAATTTCAGTTCGAATTTTACAGTTTAACTAAATTCCTTAACTAACACAAAGAAAGAAGTCTCACTACTACAGAAAACCGTATTACAAACGGTTCAAAAACGTCATCACAGACAGTTTTCTGAACCGTTTGAATTTATGGGTCCGTGATAATCAAAGATTACCACAGACGATTTTCGAACCGTCTATGGTGTAAATATCACAGACGATTTGTACCGTCTGTGATAGCTAATAATCACAGACGGTTGTAACTAAAAACCGTCTGTAATAGCTGATAATCACAGACGGTTTTTAACTATCCTAGGAGAAAGGGATGAGGCTAGTGAGCACTGGATCTTGAGTTCGAACCCCAAAACCAACACTATTTATTTTTATTTTTCCATTTCTACTCAAAAAATCATATTTAAAATTTAAAAGTTTCGAACAAATTGTTTTGAGATTTTCTGAATTTTTTGAATTTCGGATTTATCAGTGGGGGACAAGAAAAAACTCCGGAAAAGTTTTCCCTGATTTTAACTATGAATGCTAGCAAAATTTGGAAAAGCCTAAACTAGCTCAACACTTCTCTTTTTTACTTCCTAACTGACACATGTAAATTCTGTTTTGTTTTTTATCAACCAACCAGTATAAATAGGCGGTTAAGCTATATATGTTTCTCTTATTTTTAAAGATTAGGAGCACGCTGTTCCTACGCTCTCCTTTTACTGGTCAAAATTTTTAGTGCTTTTTTTTTTCCAAATCCAAAGATCGTATATACTTGCGTCGTGACCGTCATTTCCCTGTAAAGTATTAGCCATACGTCTTTTTTTCTGTTCGTTATAGGTAATTTATAAAATTATCCTTGCAGAAGTCCGAGGAATGGATGAGAGAGAGGGTCAGTACACTTAAGAAGGAAGTGTGCGGTCTGTTTGAGGCTTGCAACAATGCGGTGGAGCAAATGAACCTAGTGGACACATTGCAACATTTGTGTATTGATCATCACTTCAAGGAACAGGTTGGGGTCACATTAAGCCGCATCCACAGCTCTGAATTGAAAAGCTCTAGCCTCCATGAGGTTGCTCTTCGATTTCGCCTTCTTAGGCATGAAGCTTTTTGGGTTTCGCCAGGTGTGTATTCAAATAGCAAAATCGTAATACATAGCACATTAGGTCTATATATCCACGGAGTCACTAACTTTAAAAGTATATTGAATTATATATATGCAGATCAGTGACATTGTAAATGGTATGCTCGCATGATCTATCTACCCTGAACTTAAGATATGCATACGTCTTGCAGATGTGTTCAACAAGTTCAAAGGCGAAGATGGAAGCTTCAGCGCTGACATAATAAATGACCCACGAGGCCTGTTAAGTTTATACAATGCAGCTCACCTTTTAACTCATGGTGAGGTGGCACTTGAAGAAGCAATCATATTTGCAAGGCATCATCTAGAATTACTGAAAAGTAGCCTCAAGTCCCCATTAGCTGAACAAGTTAACCGTGCCCTTAAGCTATCATTACCACGGACCCTGAAGAGAGTAGAGGCATTACATTATATGTTAGAGTACGAGAAAGAGCAAATGTACAATCCCTCCATACTCGAGCTTGCAAGGCTAGATTTTAACCTTCTGCAACAACTTCACTTGAAGGAGCTCAAGGCTATTTCTCAGTAAGTCTTCAGTATAGAATGAGAAGTACTGCATATAAAGATAAGCAATTGCACTCATTTCTTTACCATGATTACACATACTAACAACAGGCAAGATAAATTGCAGGTGGTGGACGGATCTTTACCATGATGTGGGACTAAGCTATTCCCGGGACCGTGTGGTTGAGTGCTACTTTTGGTCCTATACAATATACTACGAACAGCACTACTCGCGAGCACGGGTGATGTTTGCCAAGATATATGCGCTACTAAGCCTATTGGATGACACTTATGATGTGCATGCAACGTTGGAGGAGTGTCGTAAGCTCACCGAAGCTATACAAAGGTTTGAAATAGTTTGACTTGTTAAATTGAAGTTTTTAAAGGTTTAGTTAGTGAATTTGTATATTATAATCAAAGTGGAATTGCAGATGGGACAATAGAGGAGTTTCTATTTTACCAGAGTACCTGAAGAAGTTCTATCTCAAGCTGATAAGCAGCTTTAGAGAGTTCGAGGATGAGTTGCAACCAAACGAGAAGTACCGCGTAGCTTACAACATAAAAGCGGTATACAGATTAACTCTCCTTCAGCCATCTATCAGTAGCTAGTGCATATGCATGCGTGCATGTATATACCTTTTCATCAAAATTACAAAAAACATTTTATTTTCTTGTCTACATGCAGGTTCAAATATTATCTGAAAATTATCTCCAGGAAGCCGAATGGTCTCATCACAATTGCAAGCCAACATTTAAAGATCAGGTGCTGGTGTCTGCCATGTCAGCAGGGGGTCAAATATCAGCTGTTGCGCTACTTCTTGGCATGGGTGACGAAGCAACCATGGAGGTATTTGAGTGGGCAATTAGGTGCACCAGTGCTGTCATGGCCTTAGGCGAGATAGCACGTTTCATGAATGACATTGCTTCGTTTAAGGTATAATTATTACTAATTTATATTTGCATGCCTGATTAGTGGTACTTAAGTACGTACTTCTTGTTCCTGATTAATTTGAGCACCTGTTGGTTGCAGCGTGGTAAGAACAAGAATGATGTGGCTAGTTCTGTGGAGTGCTACATGAATGAGTACAATGTTACAGGTGAGGTAGCCATAGCTGAGATAGGTTCTTTGGTTGAAGATGCATGGAAGACTACAAACCAAGCACGATTCGAACATCGTGCACTACTTCCAGCGGTTCAACGAGTTATCAACCTAATAGTGAGCTTGCCATTCATATATGATGATAAGAAAGATGTGTACACAAATGGCAAGGACAATAGAGAGACGATTGAGCGCCTGTTTGTTAATCCTATGCCCCTCTAGATATTTATGTCGGTGTTGCATGAAGTCCATGTATTATTTCTGGTGTTTACAGATCAAAGTATTGTTATATAGCCCACCCACACTGGGAAGATGGTGGGGAATATGGAGATGAGATGTATAAGAATTATAGATAAGGAAAGATGTCTTACTGTGACACACGCTGAAATAAAATAGAGATGTGTGGATGATATATAGTAAACACACCCATCTAATCGAACTTCTTGGTTTCGGTTTCATGTGTTGTTTTTCAGGATAACAATTGTACTTTTGAATATAAGAACTTGCATTATTCAATAATATTGTACTGGATTTGCGAATGAATGCTGGGCTGGGCCACCTCACATGGCGTGAGCTGCATGCGGGGAGACCCAGGACTCGAGTAAGAAGCCCTGGCTAACTCCGTGCTAGCAGCCGTGGTAAGACGGGGGCAAGTGTTCATCGGAATGATTGGGCGTAAAGGGCTCCATACTATTGAAAATCGAATCCATCAATTGGATTTGGAAAGGCTAAAACATAAAACCGAATTTATACTGGAGAGGCTTTGGAGAGGTACTAATGGTAATGTCAAATTACCAGAGGGACTCACTTTCAAAGACATAGTCGAACGTGCCTTTATTATAGACGAATCCATGCGCGAACAAATTCTTTCTCATACGGACTCCGTTTAGAAGTTTTTAGACTTCATAGAAAGCTTATGAAGTATACTTTCTAATAGATCCAACCTCATCTTTAAATTTCATCCGAGCCAGCCGCAATCATAAAAATAATCCACATTAGTTTCTGAGTCCGAGTCAAAAGGGTGCTGCGTCATCTACACTTGGGCACATGGGCCTTGTAACTCTAGGGGCGTGCACCCACTTCCTTGGCCGCCACCCCTAGTCGTCTCCCTATATAGGAGCCACCGTCTTCTTATGCAAGGACGCAGATTTCATTGAATTTAGGTTTAGCCATTATGCAAACTTCTATTTTTGAGTTGTGTCGAACGACCACCTGTCAAGACAGCATTCGGGATCCCAACTTTGTTTTTAATTCTCATGCTCATGTCTCCTCTGTAGCTTATATTGGTATAGAGGAGGGTAGACCCGTCGATGTCACCCTCTACCTCATTCCGTGGAGGTACCTATTGAAGTAGGTCTTTTCTCTATCCTATGAAGGTGGCTACCTTTGTAGATCTTGATGAGGACATCCCTTCCATGGATACAACCGTGCCTACACACACAACTCATCCACAGCCAAAACAAGTGTTACAAGGACCACTTACTCGAACTTGTGTTCGGCAACTTAATTATCAAGTGAATTCGTTCCTAGGTTTACATATTACTGAGAATGGACCGCTACCTAATGCAACTTATTTAATTGTGCTTAGGAATAAGGAAAAGGATGAAGAAGAGGCATGTGGAGTCAAGGACATGCATGGAAAGAATAATGGTGGTCATCACGTCATTTTGGGACTAAGTCAAGCAAGAATTCGAGTTGACCTCATTCTGGAAATGGATTCCGACTGCCGCGATGGTATCAAGTTTAAAGGGACGTAACTTTCCCATACGGACTCCGTTTGGGACGTTCTTGGACTTCATTGAAAGCTTATAAAGTTTACATTCTACTGGATCCATCCTCATCTTCAAATTCCATCCGAGCTAACCACAATCATCAAAATAGTCCGTATTAGTTTCTGAGTCTGAGTCAAAAGGGTACTGCGCCACCTCCACTTGGGCTCATGGGCCTTGTTACCCTAGAGGCGTGCGCCCACTTCCTTGGCCGCCACCCCTGGTCATCTCCCTATATAGGATCCACCGCCTCTTTATGGGAGGACACGGATTTCGTTGAATTTAGATTTAGCCATTATGCAAACTTCTATTCTTCAGCTGTGTCGAACGACCACCTGTCAAGACAGCATTCGGGATCCCAACTTTGTTTTTAATACCATATATGCTTCAATCTTATTCGCACTATCAGATTGCCTACGTCTTATTCTTGCTAGTTCTTCGATTGCTCGCAGGGGTTGAACTTCGTGTTCAGGTTGATTGTGCTTCCATCGAGGTCAATAACATCTCGAAATTGGTTCAACGATTGCTAAAGCGCAAGCGTCGTCATACGGATGTAGTCGGATCATGAGAGTCACCTCCACCAAAATTGATAGTTATTAATCTCATTGAAAGATCGGGCACCTCGTCTCCATCAGATCTTGCTCAAGAGCACGCTGGAATAGTCACATTGCTTTACTCATAGCTATTGACTTTCTCATCGCCCTAGCTCGTAATGTATATGTCATATCATGAATGCCATTTATCATTGCTTTATCGCATGTTACAATTGTCATCAATTTAATACCATAGTGAATATAATATGACAAATACCGCATGGCATAAACAAAATAGCAATTATCAACTAGCAACCATCATTTTACTATGCACTTTCTTTTTTCTTAATTGTGACGATCGGAACGATTTGAAGGTGGAAACACACCCAGAGCTACTCTTCTTGCAGGAAATAATCACTCTCAAAACTAGCCATAACAGTACAAGACATCAATTAATTGACAACGCTACTACACATTTCCCAAAACCACCCTTTTTCCTTCCTTTACCAAATAGTCTCCCATGCTGTCCTGGTATTCAAAATACCATAACTCGTAAATTCCCACATCATAAAATAGAAAACCATACCAATTTTGAAATCCACACAAAATTTCCTATATTTTCTTAGTTGGCCCAATTTTAGATTAAATTATCTAAATCCCTGTTTTTAGCCTAGAAAATAGATCTGTCATCTTCTGGATAGAAGACCTAATAATTTTACACCTTTTAATTTATATGTACAAACATATTAAACAATAATACTTCTAGAATCTACATGAAATTTTGAATCACTTTCTAGTTACTCCTAAAATTTAATTCGGGCATTAAGTTGGTCAAATTAAAGTTTTTGTACGACTAAATCCGCAATGATCGGTACCGAAGAATGACCTCACAAGATTCATATCTTCTATTGTACTTGTTGTGGCTACAGACCAAACAGAAAGAGAGATGGTAGTGAAGAGTAGGTGAACAATGTCCTCTAGGGTTTTTCCCTCTTGGATTCCACACATATATATGGTTACATGGGAACACTTTACAACTATATCCTTACATCCGAATACCCTCCATAGGAGCATATATGCCATTGTAAATGTCCTATCTTGGGCCTTACCACGTCCTAACAGGCCGGTTGGGCTTAGGTGGGGGCCACTCCTACAACAGGAGCCTCTCTTGGTGAATGGCTTCACATGCCGAAGCCATGTAGCCTAGTCATTTGGCTCGCTCCGTCCCTTGCGGCATGTGACCTTGGATGACCTTTATGGGACTGTTTCTTGTTGTCGGAGGCGAAGACTTCATGGATTTTTTGAGTCAAGTGAGGCGAAGACTTGGCGGATTCTATGAGCCGTGAGTCGAGACTTGGCGGGTTCCATGTGTTGGCGGGGTCGGAGACTTCGGCAGCTTCTGTGTGTTGCCGGAGTCGGAGACTTCGGCAGCTTCCGTGTGTTGGCGAAGGCGGGGTTCTGCCGTGGATACTCCTGGGTGTCGAGGCCGCCCTCCGCCTTGAACCGTTGAGGTCGGGGTGGTTTGTGGTTTTGCCGTCCATGTGTGATGACGTGGCGAGACGGTCTTTGGTTTGTGGTGGAGCTGAGATTTGGCTGATTCAATAGTTGCTGGCTCTGGAGATTGAGTCTTAAATGATGGTGGGAATCGCGCCGACTCCTGACTTGCCAGGGTGGGGGCTGCTGCCGCCGTGTGTACGTGGCGTGATGCGACTGGAGTGCCGTCGTCTGTGAGCGGCCGCTCAGCCCTGGTCATGTGCCCGTTCCTAGGGGAAACGGGACGCGTGGTGGCCTGCCATTGGTGTATCGTGCGCTGTCCGGCAGCCTATCCCCACGCAATAGTTACGCTTCCCAATCGTGGGGAGTTGAACTGCTGGCTATCTGCTGGTTGTCTTTCTATCGTGGTGGCCTTTAGGGAAGGGGCCCTTTATAAGGCGTCGCCAGCGGTTTTTAGGCAGGCTCTTCCCCTGTCCGCAACACTGGTGCATTGCTATTTGCTTCCTCGCTTGTTTTCGTTGGCAGTTTGCTTCCGCCTCTCCTGCTTAGCGTTCTGGTTGTCAGAGGAATGGCTTGTCCCGATGGTTCCGTCCGCCGGCTTAGTGGCGGTACCTCATCTAGTCCGCGCGGTGTGTCGCCTTCCCCGGCGGAATATGCTCTTATATTGCGGGAACCCTCACAGGCGGACAAGCGGTGAGACGCCATCAAAAAGTGTGGGGGCATTGCTCCCGCGTGCTGGGGCGAAGTCGTCTTACAGAGAAGATGATCCAGACTCTTGCCAGGGAGAAGAGATTGGAGGACCGCGCGGGGGCTCGCCTGCCTGGTTCCGACGAAATAGAGTCGTGTCCCACAGATACGGAAGCTGTCGTTTTCGTCGCTTTTTTTTATGCCGGGCTTCGGATGCCCTCGACGTTGTTCGTCAGCGAGGTTCTGAGGGCTTATGGGTTGGAGCTAGCCCAGCTTACCCCGAACGCGATAGTTCGGATGGCTTTTTACGCGTGGGCGGCGCGAACGGAAGGTCAATGTCCCAGCGCCAGCCTGTTCACCATTCTGCATGATGCGCGCTGCCAGCCAAAGAAGGTTGAAGGAGGAGCGGTCTCGAACTTTGGTAGCGTGAATTTTGTGCTGAGGGCACAATGTGCGAGGCTCTTTCCTGCGTTGGCCACGCGAGGGAAATGGGAGTCCGGCTGGATGTCACGGTGGTTCTACTACCTGTGACGCCCACAAGTGGCATGCGGTCTCGGGGGCGGGCAATATCTTTTAACAGTTCGCCGGACTTGAAGCCGAGGGGTCTCGATGAGCAACTGGCGCGGAGGCTTGCTGGTGTCGCCTACCGGTTTAACATGCATGACCTTGCCGAAGAGTTTACCATGTACGGGGTGGCGCCACTGTCTGCTCGGTGGAAGTACGAGCGGCGAGGCCGTACGCGTCGGGATGGTATCCATTCGACGGTGTCCTCGCTTGTGGAACCCTCCACTCCCTGTAAGTCTTTTGATCCCAGCCTGTGTCTTCGCGTGCTTGCACTGAACTCCTTGTGAGCGCCTTGTTTTCGGTGTGCAGTGCCCCGGTTGGAGGATGCGGAGCGCGCGGTGGTTGTGCTTCTTGGGCCATACACGGCCAAGGAGCATAAGTTGCGCGAGGCTGCCACCGCTTCAGCAATGCAGGGGCGGATAAACCGGGTGTACGAGGCGCTGGGTATGCCTGTCCCTGAGAGAGTGGTTCCCGTGCTGACCTCGGTGCGGGGCCGTTGCCGTGACGGCGACGGCCAGGCAGGGGCGTCGCCCCCTCGGCGCAGGGCTTGGTCCGATGCAGCTGCCTCTAGTCCGTCCGCGGTATCTGCAGCGGGCGTTGTCAAGGCAAGGGGTACGCCTGGCGCGGCGTCCGGCGCGACCATCCCAGGGGAGTGTGTTGCCCCTAAGGGTGGGGCTTCTGGTAGCGCGACGGTGGCATGCCTTGGTGTGGTTCCTTCGGAGGACGATGATAGGTCGCTCGCGCCGCTTACCGAGGGCGTATGCCCTGCTCGAGTTGTTGAAGCTACGGAGGTTGCCGAGGGGACGTCCCCGAGGTCCCCTAGGGCGAAGCGTCCGCGTACACGTTCACTGTTGCCCTCGAGGGGGAAATTTAATGTGGCGGGCTCGGTCGCTGGAGTCCTGGACATCGATGAGGGGGCCTTGGTGGCTGACGAAGTCATTGCTTCTCTTGCTGACAAAACCTGTGCAGCCTCGCTGGAGGCTGGGCAGATGCCTCATTTGGATGCGGGCACTGAAGGTAGGCGCAATTCGCTTTCTCCCCCTGACTTTGCGCGGCTCTCTCCGATTTGCTCGCTCATGCCGACGTCGGCCTCAGGCGAGACGAGGTCTTCCGGACATGGCCAGGGATCGAGCAGCGCAGGCGCCCGCGAAGTCTCCGGCTTCGTTGCGTAGGACTTGGCGTGGGCGTCGGGGTCTGCCGGGGAGACTAGCGCGGCGGGCTAGAGGACCGTCCTCTCCGATTTCCTACCTCGATCGGAGGTATTCCGCGTCTTTAGTGGAGTTGCAGAGCGCGTCGGCAGCAGCGTAGATCAACGGGGGAGACCTTTTGGCGCTTGCACTAGGGGCCTCAGGAGCGAGGGTAAGCGCCTCGGCTTGCTGTGTACGCTCGTGTAGGATCAGAAATGGCAACAGATGGGGGGTGAATGGTGCCTTCAAAATCCGCCCCGAGTATTCTCACCGACTTCTTCTCTCTGATAGTTATAGAAGCTATGAAGATGAAGAATGAGCGCTCAAGCAAACTGCATACTGTCGGTAATGAACACTGAAAACAGGAGCTACCCACATAAACGTCTCGGCACAGCAAAAACTGGATCTCGGTCTGCATTTTGTTTCACAATTTTTAGAGAGTAGCTAACCGAAAAGATCAACTCACAAATACAGACTGCAAATTGCCAAAACCGAATGTTACTGTCTGTCAAAATTTGACACAGTAAAACAGCAAAAAAGCATTTGACAGAACTGAACAAAGGTAGAGCTTGACTGAAAATTAGATTAAGAGTAATCTGCCTCTACTGCCGAAAGACTGCAAAGCACTGAGTTGAACACAACAGCCAAAAGGAGAACCAAAGAAGTAGCCAAAGAGGAGAACTGAATTCTGCCGAAATCAGAGAAGAAAAAGACTGAAAACAGATACACACCCAGAAAATCTGTTGACTGTAAATGAACAAAAACAGAGCAGTTTTAGACAAGGAATTGGCCTGCTAAAACAGCAAACAAAGACCTAAATAAAACCAAAACAGAAGGCTCACTGAAAGTGACAATAGAATGCAGGATGAACCAAAAAAAACTGGCAAACTGTATTCATCCGAAATCTGAACCAAAGTTAGGCTGGCTGAAAACTGAAGCGATCGACACAGTGTAGTTTTTCCTTTTTGTTTCAACCGAACTGCAGTTTCCAATCCTGCCGAACTGCAGACTGGGAGCGGTTAGAAAACTAAAACCAAGCTTCTTAGATCATGGGTTGAGTCTTTAATCTAAAACAGCCTACTGAACATCAGGGAGCTTGAACCAACGGAACTGGTTAATTGGTAGACTATTCTGCTGCCGAAAACTGAAGGAAGAATGGTCTGAGAGACTGAAATCGGAAGACAAGCACTGCAGTTAAGCTGGACTGAAAACAGCACACAGTAAATACTGAATAAGAACTAAAGAGCAGAGAAAAATGAAGATCGGATGCTGCTCCTCTCAGACCAAATAAACCAGTAATTCAAGCCAAATAGCTGACCAAACTCAAGAGAAGAACATATAGGGCAGTTCGGCAAAGATTTTAATAGAGCAGCAAATGCATAAGTCTGAAGAACCAAAACTCTGAAAGTTTAATTAGCTGCCGAAAATAGTATGCACAGTAATTGTTGAGAAGGTCCATCCAAAACACAAATGATTGCATAACTGCTGTGTTTCTCAGGATAGTTAATCATATCTTTAAACATAACAATAGTCTGAGATAGAAGCGGCATTCAGATGCAAGAACTCAAACCCTGAAACTCGGATTAGCAGATTTGAGAAACAGATTGACAACTGAGAGCAAGAAGGAAACAAATACCAAGAAACTTGAGAATCCCTCATCTTTTGAACCTGAAACTTTGAATTTCAACAGGAAATGATCTCACAAAAGGAAAGCACAGATTTGAAGCCATCTTTTGAAGGGAAATCAAGATCTTCAAACATGCCCTGCCTTCAAACCATAGACAAGAGTAAACAGGGGAAGCTCCAGCGCATGACAGAGAAAAGTGTAAATCATTTGATTCTGCCTTTTGCTCTCGGGAATGGATTAGCCAAATGGCCTTGGGGTATTTCCAGATCAGAGCAAATAAATCTTGCATCTTCTCCACCAAGAACTCATCACAGACCAAATGCAACAAGAAAGACAAGAAACAGGGCAAGAACTCTGAAACAGAAACAAAGCCCAGAGAAAAACAAACTGGGAACCAACATCTCGAGCTCATGATTTCTCAAAAGAATTCAAAGACATGGGCGATTACAATGGGTTCATCTCACAGCCATCTCACTACATGCTTGCTCACTGAGATGGACACACACAGAGAGCACTCGCAGGAACCCAACACCCTCCTACTGCTTGCTCTCCCGAATACTTGAGAACACCCACAAAGACATGGGGAACAGCCTCTCCTGCTTTCACCCACTCCTCAACAACTAAAGCACAAAGTGAAACAAAGCCCCCAAAGTCCTTGACTACATGCAGGAGACATTCCGCCTTTTATAGCCTCCCACTAATGGGTTTGCATCTTCCTTTACCCGCTAAGCCCAACAAACCAGCGCTTTATCCATTAGCGCCAACCGAATCCGCTTCCGCGAGCCTGAGTCAATTTTCCCGAATTGCCCCTCACGCTCCTTCCCGGAAGCTTCCTGCTCGCACAACCGCAACCGGCACCCTGACCGTCTGGACCTCCGACTCCTCTTGAGTCTAGTCCCGGTCCGTTCCGTCGCACACAACCACACCCGGCATCCGACCGTCTGGACCTCCGACTCCTCCCTGAGCCTAGTCCCGATCGACCTCGCCGCTGCCCGTCGTGTCCACCTCCAGTAGCTCCAGCTCCGGTTCCACGTCTCTCGGCTCGCAACCACCTCAGCAACCTCGATCATCCTCGACGTCTCTGACCGTTTGGACCTCAACACCTCCTGTGCCTAGTCCCGGTCCTCCCACGCCTCACCATGACCTAGCTCCGAAGTCCTGCATCCACACAGACAAGCAAACCGTCACATAGCACCGCACGAAACAGCATAATCATCATTAACCACAATGAAACATACTCGAACACAAAATAGCCCAAATGACCGATCGAGAAAAAGAACAACCGTCCTAAGCACATCCAACCGCGTTCGACCAAGTCCAACTGAGCCAAAACTGCGCCATACACCGACTTGGCGCGAACCGACCAAACCAAACTCAAACTTTCCAGAACACGAGTCAATTACTCATCACAAACATGGGAGCACCTCCACATGGTCTCTCAGCTCGTGTCCGTTGTCCGGCTAACCCTCGCTTTTTTTGTAGACTTTCGTCCTTGGCTCAGCTCCGTGCTGCAAACGAGGCCCATGTCGTCAAAGACGAGCGCATTCGTATACTGGAGGCGGAGAACGCGAGGGCGGCTTGTGACGTGCAGGCGCTTGCGACAAGTGCAGCGAGCGCCGTGGCGGAGGCGCAACGTACGGCAGAAGAGGCCCAACGCGTGGCGGTGGAAGAGCGCACTGGTTTTCTTCAACAGATTGCTACGCTGGAAGAAGAGAAGGCTCGGCTCGCCGCGTCCCCTGAGGAGAGGAACCAAGCCTTGGGTGACACGTCGGTGGCGCCTTGGAGGGCAATGGAGTCATTGGAACGGGCCCTCCAGGACCTTTGCGTTGATGTGCCCAACGTTACGCATAGCCTTGTGGATGTGGCGCGGACGCTTGAGCGGGTGGAGGAAGGATCTGGTCTGGCCCTCCGCGGTGCCAGGGCCTTTGGCGATCACTGCGGCTTTTCCGGTGCTTGCCTCGCCCTCGCTCTGCTTCATGACCGGGGGTGTGAGCACGTCAATGAGCTGGCCGATCCTCGGCTGGATCTGCCGGTCGATGCCGGTCATGCCGTTCGCGCCATTCAGCCCACCCTCAAGGTTTTTTACAATCGGATCTAGGGCTACATCGGGGAGGACACGGTGAAGGTCATTCTGCGGCGAACGTTGCATCGGGAGGGGAACTTCATCGAATGGCTCGAGGGCATTCCCCGGCGCAATGACGACGGCGCGAACCCACCGGCGTGATGACGGATGCATTGTGGTGTGTGTGTGTGTTGTATGACTTCAGTGTTGTGGCCCTTCTTTTTGCATGAAGGGAATAACGCTTACCTTGGATGTGCTGTGGTGCCCTGTGCCGAGCGAGGGTGGCACCTAGTTGAAGTAGGTGCGCGAGCGCTCCGTCCCTTGCCTTTCGAAGGGGTGGCAACAAGGGTGGCACCTAGTCGAAGTAGGTACGCGAGCGCTCCGTCCCCTGCCTTTCGAAGGGGTTGCAGCGAGGGTGGCACCTAGTTGAGGCGAGGCGAGCTCCCGCCCCTACCTTTCAAGGGGTGGCATGAGGCGCAAGGTGGCACCTAGTCGAATTAGATGCGCGAGCGCTCCATCCCCTGCCTTTCGAAGGGGTGGCAGCGAGGGTGGCACCTAGTCGAGGTTGGTACGCGAGCGCTCCGTCCCCTGCCTTTCGAAGGGGTTGCAGCGAGGGTGGCACGTAGTTGAAGTAGATGTGCGAGCGCTTCGTCCCCTGCCTTTCGAAGGAGTGGCAGCGAGGGTGGCACCTTGTCGAGGCAGATGCGCGAGCGCTCCATCCCCTACCTTTCGAAGGGGTGGCAGCAAGGCAGCGAGGGTGGCGCCTAGTCGGGCAGATGCACGAGCCGTGCACCTTTCGAAGGGGTGGCAGCGAGGGTAGCACCTAGTCGAGGTAGATGCCCCTCTGCTGTTATAGGGGGGCGCTTGGGGCCAGCCTCTGCTGACTTTGCACGCCCCGCTCGTTTATGGGGACGCGCTGGTGCGCATGTGCCACGTTGATAATATGGGGCACTTTGTAGTATCTTGGGGGACTATCCGTGCCATATTTTACTCCGTAGGGTACGTGCGGAGGCGGGCCCTAACGCTACGTTTTATTTAGACTCCGTAGAGTGCACGTGGACAACATCCCCGTCTTATTTAAACTCCGTAGAGTACGTGCGAAGTTAATGCTTGCACGTGCGCGAGGATTTTTCGCGTTTTATTTATACTCAGTAGAGTGCACAGGGATACGTCCATGTCTTATTTATACTCCGAAGAGTGCGTGCGGAGGCGGGCCTCGATGCTACGTCTTATTTATACTCCATAGAGTGCGTGCGGAGGCGGACCTCGACGCTACGTCTTATTTATACTCCGGAGAGTGTGTACGCGCGGAGGCGTCCCCGCTTCGTCTTATTTATACTCCGTAGAGTGCGTGCGGAGGCGGACCTCGATGCTACGTCTTATTTATACTCCTAGAGTGCGTGCGGAGGCGGACATCGACGCTACGTCTTATTTATACTCCGTAGAATGCGTGCGGAGGCGGACCTCAACGCTACATCTTATTTATACTTCGTAGAGTGCGTGCAGAGGCGGACCTCGACGCTACGTCTTATTTATACTCCGTAGAGTGCGCGGGGAAGCTGGGACGCTAGCGCGATCGCGATGAGGCGAGTGAAGGTTGTGCCTGCGTTCTTCAAGCCGAAGGGCATCCTGACGAAGCAATATGTCCCGACCGGTGTGATGAAGCTGGTCTTGTCCTCGTCTGCCTTCGCCATGTAGATCTGATGGTAGCCGGAGTAGGCGTCCAGGAAGCTCATAAGTTTGCACCCCACGGTGGCGTCGACCAACTGGTCTATACGAGGTAGTAGGTAGTCGTCTTTCGGACATACCTTATTGAGGACAGTGAAATCGATGCACATACGCCATACGCCATTAGCCTTTTTGACCAACACCGGGTTGTCTAGCCACTCCGGGTGCTAGATTTTGCGGATGACGCCAGCCTGTAGAAGCTTCGCTACTTCCATCCTAGCAGCATGCTGTCGGTCGATGGACATACGCCGAAGCCTCTGTTTAATTAGCTTGGCCTGAGCGCGGACCGCTAGGTTGTGCTCGATGAAGGCGCAGTCAACGCCTCTGATGTCCTCTGGGGACCATGCAAAGACATCCGTGTTGTTCCGCAGCACGCGGAGCAAGTCTTCCTCCACCTGCGGGGGGAGGCCTTCGCCAATGGACATGAGTTGGCCTTCTGCCAGGAGCGGCACTCTCATGACCCCGCCCTCTGGTCGAGGCTTAGGTGTCCATCCCGGAGCGGACGGCGTGTCTGCTTTGAGTTCACCGGTGAGGGCATGCACCTTATGGGGCGGGTTGCCGACGCCGGCGAGGTCTTGGTTGCCGCGGACGGTGATGACGCCCTTCGGACCTGGGAGTTTGATGCACAGAAAGGCGTGGTGTGGGACCGCCCCGAAGGAGTTGATTGCGGGCCGGCCCAATATGGTGTTATATGGGTGCGGGGTGTCCACTACGTCGAACACGATGTCCTCGCTTCGGGTGTTGCCGGTTTGACGAAAGGAGACTCGGAGGCGCGCTTGGCCCAAGGCCCTCCGTGGCTGGTCTCCGAAGCCTTGGAACAGAATCCCCGATGGTTCCAACCGACTCCGGGGGATCCCCATACGGTCGAGGGCTGCCGTGAACAGAATGTTCGCGGAACTACCTCCGTCGATGAGGATCCGTCGGACGTTGCAACCCGCGATGTCAACCTGGATTACCAGGGGGTCTTGGTGGGGAAACTCGATGCCTTGGGCGTCAGCTCATGTGAAAGTGATTTTGTGATGTAGTATTTTCGGGGGTTGCGCGGGGGGATCCCACCGAGGACCCTCCGGAGATGACGCTAATCATGCGGCCCTGGGTTCCGTCTGGGGGTCACGCTTCTTGCAGTTGGGGCCAGTGGGCCTCGACGAGGGGTGGTGTCGGTGGGGGTTGAGCCGTAGCGGCTGTCCGTCGTAGCATCGAGATTACGTTGCATGCCCGCGTGGTATGGTTGCCGTAGCCATGTATCTTACACCACCGCCCGTAGTCCCAGATTTCCTGCTCCGCGCGTGATATGTCGTCGCGACAAGTCTTTTGGGGGCGGCGTTGGTTGCGCCTGGGTCTGTCCGTGTCGTTCGGCGACCGCCTGCGGGGCCTCTCTTCGCCTTGTTCAGGGGGGCGCCGTCTTCGCGCCTTCGGGCATCTTCCTCTGCCCGCGCATATTCTTCCATCTTGTCGAAGAGCTTGGCCACTGTTTTGATGGGCTTCCTCGCATAGTACTCGGCTAGCGGCCCCGGGCGGACACCCTGTACAGATGCATTAATGGTGGTTGTTTCGTTGACGTCCTTAACCTGACAGCGGACTCTTGCGAAGCGCTTGAAGTATTCCCGGAGGCTCTCGGCGGGCTTCTGCTTGACCGCGAAGAGTTGATTCGTGTCGACGCGCTCGATGTAGTTCCCTTGAAAGTTGTTAGAGAGGCGGTCGCGGATCTGCTCCCATGCGTAGATGGAGTTTGGCTCGATGGTGAAAAACCAAGAGAGCGCCACTCCCTACAACGCGAGAGGTAAGCCCTTCGCCTTTGTGGTGTCGTCTCCGCATGCGACTTCGATGGCGGTTTCATACACACGTACGAACTCCCGGGGATCCGTGTCATCTTTGTATGACTCGATGGTACTGGGGAACTTGAAGTCCTCCGGCCACGACGACTGTTGCAGGCCTGCTGAGAGAGGGGACTCCGGGTCCACGCGCCGTTAGGGGACGCGGCTGGACGTGGAGGCGTCGCAACTATCGACCCGCTCTGGTGTGGGCTCCGGCGCGGCCACCAGTGGGGTCTACTGACTCCTAGTCTCTTGCATACCTCGCACGGCTCCCCAGAGGTCTGCTAACTCCTGTCGAAGCGTGTTGATGGCCGTCAGCCAAGCGCTCTCGGCTATCAGCGCAGGCGGGGTCGTCGGCGCCCTCGTTCGTATCGCCGAGGACGTGGGGACCAGGGCCTGCACTCCTAGGTCACCCGATGCATCGCACGGTGGGCTCGGAGGTCGGCAGCGGGGCCGGCGTTACCGTCAGAACCGCTTGTCACTCCCACAGCATCGGCGGTGGCGTCTGCCATCGCGCCAGCCGTAGCCGGGTCGGTGCCAGTCGTCGCGTCGGTGGTGGTGGCGTCGATGGTCGCGCGACGGGCATCGACGTTCGCCGCGGCCACGGCCACGTCGTTGTCCGCGCCTGCGGCTGTTAGCATCGAGGCCCTGGTGTTGACGCGAGGCTCCGTCGTGCTTCCCTTCCTCGCCGCTGTCGATGAAGCTTTTCTTGGTGCCATCTATCTTTGGATCTTGAGGCTTGCTCCTGTCCCTCCCCACGGACGACGCCAATTGTTGTGGCTACAGGTCAAACAGAAAGGGAGATGGTAGTGGAGAGTAGGTGAACAATGTCCTCTAGGGTTTTTCCCTCTTGGATTCCACACATATATATGGTTACATGGGGAACACTTTACTACTATACCCTTACATCCGAATACCCTCCATAGGGGTATATATGCCATTTGTACATGTCCCATCTTAGGCCTTACCACGTCCTAACAGGCCGGTTGGGCTTAGGTGGGGGCCACCCCTACAACAATACTTATCGAAAAAATATGGTCTTAGATTCTCTGAAAATCTTACGAAATTATCTACAATATTCAAATTGACTAAATTCCCATATTAGATCATTTATTATTTTTAATCCACTAATTATCATAGACTGTCAAAACATGATACAATTACTGGACAGTAGAACTATGAAAATCATAACTTACAATCTACTCATCCGATTGATATGAATAAAAAATACACCGAAAGCTATCGAAATTCTTTACAACTCTAGTATACAAAGTTTCCAGTAAAAGTAGTATAATAGTACAGCAGGCCAAATCGATCTACTATGAGATTTTCCCTTCGAGCACTTTTTATCCTCTCTAATCTGTAGTTTAACCCCTAATCAAAATAAGCAACAGCGGAAAAATTCAGGCATTACCCAAACTCTAAATAACTACTATTCAGAACCCATGTAGACCCATACGAACTAGAAGCTTACCACTTCCTAGTCGCTTGCTGCCACGCGAGGCAGCACTGTTCCAACGCAAGTTATATCTGCAGACAACGTAGCACACTTCTAGTCAGCACTGTGCAACCTGAATTGGATTCGGCTGGTTCCCCTTGCGCCACCTGCCGGTTGGACCCGAAGCTGGTGCACACGGCGTGCGACACCTCCGTCCCGGCCGGCACTTGGCGAACGTGGAAAGAAGGTGGACGCACCACACGTGGCGCGCAAATTTAATGGCGATGCGACATGCGCAAGGACCGGGCTTGCAGAAGAACCGGGCTTGCAGAGGAACGACGGCGCCGCCTGCTCGGAAAGACTGCTAGGGCTTAACAGGGTTTTCTAGATTCAGTTCTTTTTAATCTTATCTTCACGAACTTTATTTAACACGGGGCTAAAACAATTCCACCACCAATTTTTCGTATGACTCGGTTTAGAAAATCAACGCTTCTCAAAACCTGCGTCCCTTCTTTGGTACCCTTTTCTACTAAACTACGCACAAGTCCTCAAGACAATTTTCAACGTATTACAACATTGAGGGGTGTATATTTTGCTATATCGATATAAGCTGCAGAAGAAGACAAGAGTGTGAGTATGAGTATTGTATTACACTAAAAGAAATTAAGAAAAGAAAAGAGAATGACAAAATTTGAGAAGTGGAATGAGTAACACTGCTACAAAATAGGTCATTACAGACGGTTCGGAACAGTCATCACAGACGGTTTTCTGAACCATCTGTATTTATGTATCAATGATAATCGAAGGTTATCACTCACAGTTTGTGAGCCGTCTGTGATAAAGACAACACAGACGGTTTGTAACTAGAACCGTCTGTGAAGAAAACTATTACAGACGGCTCCTCGAAAAAAAACTGTCTATGATACGTGCACATCACAGACGGTTCTAGTTACTAACCGTCTGTGATTGGCGAGTATCAAAAATAGTTGGTATATAGAACCGTCTGTGATAGTCCTTTATAGACGGTTTATACGACAAAACCGTCTGTGATAGTTCATTGTGTACCTAATTTTTTTTTCTGTTTTTTAGTTAGCCTCAAGAAATGATATTATCTATGCCCTTTGAAAACAAGTAAATTAAATACAGTGGTAAACACAACACACATTCATTTCATTAAGATCAGAATCCACCATTACAGTATAACAAGATAACAAATTCAACTCTTTAACACTGCAAGAATATATAGGAAGCAGACATCCTAGCAGACAGTAGAAGCTAGATGCAGCGAATGGCGGTAGCTCACGGCGGTAGTCGACGTCGTCGAGGAATAAGCTGGATGCAGTGGATGGCGGTAGCACCACCTTTGCAGCACGACGGTAAGACTGCACAAGACACTCTTATGACACTTACGACAAGAGTGTGTTGTACAGTCTACCGTGGTGTCACAACGGAGGCGCTAGCTCATGGCGGTAGTCGGCGTCGTCGAGGAACAAGCTAGATGTAGTGGATGGCGGTAGCACCACCTTTGTGGCACGACGGTGAGACTGCATAAGACACTCTTACGACACTTACGACAAGAGTGTATTGTGCAGTCTACCGTGGTGTCACAACGGAGGCGCTAGCTTATGGCGGTAGTCGGCGTCGTTGAGGAACAAGCTAGATGCAGTGGATGGTGGTAGCACCACCTTTGTGGCACGACGGTGAGACTGCATAAGACACTCTTACGACACTTATGACAAGAATTTGTTGTGTAGTCTACCGTGTTGTCACAATGGAGCCACTAGCTCATGATGGTAGTCGATCGGCATCGTCGAGGAGAGGATACAGGAAGCTATATAGTGGATGAACTCGCACATGACTACCGGTGGTAGATGAGGAGTAATAAATAAGGGCCGAGCGGTAGGAAGAACCGGTGCCTGCCATTCGATGTGGAGAGAATGGACGGGTGAGATCGAAATCCTGGGAGATACACCACGGATCGATGACGTACTATTATCAAAGACAGTTTGTAATACGAACCGTCTATGATAATCAATATCAGAGACGGTTCGAATAACAAACTATCTCTAATAAGGCACATACCTAGACGGTTCATTATACGAACTATCTGTAATATTAATATCAGAGACGGTTCGGCCGGAGCCCTCAGTGGTCTTGTGCGTCATCAACCCTAGCCTTCGACTCCGGCGTCGGCTTCCGGAGGTTGGAGTGGGCATTGTATCTCCAATAGCCACGCTCCTATACCGCGGCATCGGATTTTGTGTAAACGAAGCTGATAAATGTGTTTACTATCGGTTTAGCGGGAGTGAAGGTGTCATTCTATGCCTTTACATAGATGACATATTGCGTTTTGGGACCAACATGGATGTGATCAATAGAACAAAGTCTCTCCTTCCCCAGAATTTTAATATGAAAGATCTGGGTGAGGCTGATATTATCTTAAACATTAAGCTTATAAAGGGTGAGAATATGATTACTCTTTCACAATCCCATTATGTGGATAAAGTCCTAACCAAAATTGAATTTATAGACTGTAAGCCAGTAGCCACACCCTATGATCTAATTGCAAAGATACATAAGAACACTAGGCAAAGGAAGGACCAACTTAAATATTCTCAAATAATAGGATCCCTGATGTACCTAACTAGTGCAACGAGGCCAGACATCTCATATGCTGTTACCAGATTGAGTCGTTATACATCCATTCCTGGAGATGATCATTGGATAGCACTAGAGAGAGTACTCAGATATTTGAAGGGGACCTCTAATTTGAGAATACATTATTCTGGCCATCCGGCAGTCTTGGAAGGATTCAGTGATTCTAATTAGATCAGTGACTCGGATGGCAAGAAGGCTACGAGTTGTTATGTTTTCACTCTAGCAGGTTGGGCCGTTTCATGGAAGTCTTCAAAATAGACTATCCTTACACGGTCCACTGTGGAGGCTGAATTAGTAGCACTCGATTTAGCGGCTGTAGAGGCAGAATGGATTAGAGAACTTCTTTCTGATCTGCCTGTGTTGGAAAAGCCAATTCCAGCCATATTGACCTACTGCGATAACCAGACCGTTCTAGTTAAGGCGAAGAGTAGGAAGGACAATATGAAGTCCTCAAAGCACATAAAGAGGCGACTTAAATCGATAATGCATGCCAGATAGACAGGTATTATTTCTGTAGAATACATCCAGTCTGAAAGGAACTTGGCATATCCTTTCGCTAAAGGATTGGCGCGAAAGATCATCCTTGCAGCGTCACAGGGAATGGGGCTAATACCCATATAAAGGCTCACATTGGTGGTAACATATCCTAGAAGATCAGAGATCCCGTGATACTCTAGGACAACAAACTATGTGGGATAAGAGAGCACAACTAACGGGTCCCATTAGCTGCAGTGCTCTTTCTGTATGGAAGGTTGAGCATTAGCTCTTAATGAACTCGAGGTCTATATGACTAAAGGAACCGTCCTACATGATTCCTAGAAGAGTTCACCTATGTGAGTGTGATTGTGAGGTCACAACCAAAGAAAGATAAGGGTATACTTTGTTGAGCACTCATGAGCTAGATACGGGGACATGACCGTAACGTCCCAACCCGAGAGGGAAAGGGCAAGCTGTCCAGTACAGAATGTGACTTGGACGAAAACTCTCACACCAAGGCATTGGATCAAGGCGAAGTCCTCCTTTGTCTGTGCAGAGTCGTAGTCCTTGTCGCTAGGCTTTGGGTTCGATCCCGCAAGGTACTCATCGTCGAATAGCTGTATATGAAACATGATTTTTGAACACCTTTTCATTGGTAAATTGGTGGGGATTATTGTAACTGCGAGGGTATTTCGGTAATTTCCCATTTGAAAAGAAAAAAACAAAAAAAAAGGAAAGAAAGAGAGAGAGAGAGAATGACAGGTGGGGCCCACCTATCAGTGGGGGGCTCACCTGCCAGTGGGCCGGCTGAGATGATAAGGGAGGAGACAAAGTCTCCTCCCGTGGCGGTTCGGATGCCCAAGTTCTCGTCTTCTCACTAGCGGCGTGATCGCGTCTCCCGGGCGACTGAGTCGAGCGACGACGGCGGCGACGTAGGAGGCGCCACCGGCTCAGGGGCTGTAGCCCATCGGCGTCTGCTCCACTCCCCTATTTATGTTGCCTCTCCTCTCTTTGGTGGCCGAATGCATGTGTGAGTTCTCCCCTTCCCCGATCTAAAATCTCTTACTGTGATATTTTGATCTTGAGTCTTGAGAGCCGTCGACCGGGTTTTCTCCGGTTGCCATAGGCTGAAGAGCTAGAATCACCATTCTAGGGTTTCCCCGTGCTGTTTCCTTGAGCCATTTCTTGGATCTAGCCAAGAGAAAAGGTGTGGGTTTGTGTCTAGTGGTTGATTTGGCTCAGACTTGAGCTGTGATTTGTGAGAGATTTTTGACCTGTTCTGGTTGTTCTCAAGTGCTCTCGGCCAGAGCCCTCAGTGGTCTTGTGCGGCATCAACCCTAGCCCTCAACTCTGGCATCGGCTTCCTGAGGTTGGAGTGGGCATTGTATCTTGGATAGCCATGCTCCTCTACTGCGGTAACAAAGACGGGTGCTAGGTTTTCTGGGTCAGCATCGTGTGCGTGCCTTGCCCTGGTTTTCTGTTCTTCACCGATTTGCGTTGATTCTGGACGGCTTTGAGTGTCGTCTGCACTATGAATATTCTAGTTCTTGTTTCTTTGCAATTTGGTGATATACTTTATATATCAGTGAGCCTCTTTAGCACAAACATTACAAAGAACAGTTCTGTGATCTTTTGCTCTGTGATGAAATGGCACAAAAACTGAGATTATGTATGAATGTGATGTTAGATTAATCTTGAGTTAAATCTGCTAATTCCTTTCCACTGCTATCGCTGAACTTGCTGTGCATGTTCTGCTGCTCTCTGTTCAGTTCTTGGCAGTGCTGATTTTGTCTTCAGTTCTGGTCTGTGCCGATTGCTATTATCATGTTAAATCAATAGGATTCTCTGTGGAGGATTGAAAGATTGATTTTAAGTAGATTTCGGCACTGTCCAGCAGGCTGATTTCTTGATTTATTACTATTTGGCAGTAGCAAGATTTATTTTTTTAGCTCAAGATCTAATCCACAACTGTCATATATAATCATGATTAGGTTTTGTCATGACGGAGAAGGCCAAGAATATATCTTGCGCAAATAGCCTTCTAAATGCACCAAAGAAATTTAAATTTGTTGAACTTATGCTCAACCTGGTCATATATGCTATATTCTGGTTCAGCTTAGCATATGACTTTATGTATGTACATGTGGTCATATATGTTATGTTATCAATGAGATTAGCATGTAGATTCACATGTATTCTTGATGATATGCTAGTCTTGAACATGTATATGTCAATTTTATTGAGCATATGTTTCTTTTGGAATGACTTAAATGATTCAATGTTAATATGTTTGTAAAGTCATTTCTATGCCATATTTGTCATGCTTGGACTTTAATTGTTATTGCTAGAATTAAAATTAAAAATATGCTTATACCGTAAATTTTACGACAAGTCCCAGGTGGACAGGACCGGGTGCCTATGAAGACACAGGGTGTCGCTGCCTTTTTGCCAGGTCACCTATACTGTTCTAGGGCGCTTGATCGGGACCTGATTTGAGGTTGTACCGTTGCCTCCTTGTCTGAAGTATGCTTTTTTTCTTGCTTGGGCGTTTGATTCTTTTTCAGGGTGATGAGGGTGAGCCGGTTGCCAGGGCGCCCCATTCTTTTTCTGCTAGGGCGCTGAAGGTTGGTTTTTGCCAGGGACCGGTAGGCCAACTCCTGGACTCTGGTGGCTAGGAGTAGTGGGGCGTAGGCGCTAGGACTGCCAAGGCACCGGTGTCCTTGCCTGGGCGTGCCAAGGGCTGCCAGGTCCAGGGCTCCGACAGCCGCGCCGTGGTGTAGTGAAGATGGCTACCGTCCGGGTGATGAGCCGTCGGCTACCAGGGCGTCTGGCGGCTGATGGTCGAGACTCGTCGAAGGGTCGGCTGAAGTGCTGAGATGTTGGAGGCCTAGTTCACTAGAGCGCATATTTCTGCCGGGGCATGCCAGGGCCAAACTCGCTTGGGCACCGGCTGGAGCTCCAGGGCACCGAGGACTAAGTGTTAGACAGAAAACTCCTCGGCTTTCTGCATGCATGATACTTTATCTTCCCAATGTTAACACGTTCACATGATAGCTGTAACGCGTTCACATGATAGCTGTAATCTATATATATGTAACTCATGAACTCTGATTTCAATCAAAGATAGCGTAACTTTCCTCGCTAACATGGTATCAGAGGTGTGTTCGTTCCCTTCGACCACATGCTTCCGCCTACCTTAACTCACTCCACCTGCCGCCGTCATGGTTAACGACGCCATTGCTCTCCAACGTGCCGAGGCTGCGGCCACCATTGCCCAACGAGAGAGTGAGGCTGCCGCCACTCGCGAACGCCAGGCCGCCGTAGCCCGCGACCGTGAGGAGGCCGCCACCCGCGACTGTGACGAGGCCGACGCCCACAACCGCGAAGAGGCTACCGCCTGTAATGATGAAGTCGCCTGGGCGCTGGTTCTCCACGAAGCTGCCGCCATTGCCAATCTTCACACCCAGGCGGTTGCCGTCCAAAATATTCGTGCGCTGGTTCCCGTCGTCATTAATCTCGGCTCGCCTAACTACAACAAATGGTGCGGCCGGTTCCTCATCACGTTGGGCAAGTACTCGCTGACTTCCCATGTCCCCTCCGATGTCGTCCACCGCGACTCCGCCGACTAGATCGTCCTCGAGTGGCTATAGGCACAATCACCCCCGACCTTTGTGAGATCGTCATGGAGAACGGCTGTCTGGCAAGCACTCGAGGGGCAATTCATCGGCAACCGGGAGGCACACGCGCTGCACCTCGACGCCGAGTTCCACACCTTCGTCCAAGCTGACCTCACTATCTCAGACTACTGCCGTCACCTGAAGAGCATGGCCGACGCTCTAAGCGCCCACGGTGAGCCTGTCCTTGACCGCACTCTTGTCTCGTCGTCTTGCGTGGGTTGAACGAGAAGTCCGCATACATGTCGGCTCTCCTCAAGCGGCAGCAGCTGTTTCCGACGTTCCTCAAGGTTCGTTCCGACCTTCTTCTCGAGGAACTTGAGATGCCATCGCGCCCTTCCCAGCAGACGATGACTGTCCTCCTCGCCACTGCCCCATCGGCGCAAGCGGGGCGCCCAACATGCTAGCGGCCAGGCTACCGCCTCAGGCGGCCGCTCCACGTCCCCTCCTGCCGTGACACATGGTGCCACTAGCTCCTCCTGCGGGTCAAGCAGCGCCAACCATCGACGACGCCGTAACAACAGGGACGGCAACCGCAATGGGAGCGGCACATCTGGCACCATTGGTGCTCTGTCTAGGTGGCCTTCCTTCTACAACCCATGGATGGGCACCATCTAAATGTGGCCCGAACCACAGCAGAGTGCCGGTGCTTGCCCCCAGGAGCCAGCACGCCGCAGTCGCATAGCAGTGCACCCATGCCCCACGCCATGGTGGCATACCCACCACTGCCAATGACGGCGCCTACATGCTACTCATTGCCATCGCAAGTTCCTCTGTCGGCGCCCACTCCTCCCGCTTGGACTCCCATGTCTGGGCTTGGGACCTAGGACCAGATGTCTCTGGCAAACATGTTCAACACTATGACGCTAACGCCACCGCCGAACACGGATTGGTACATGGACTTAGGGGCTTCCGCACACATGATTTCTGACGCTGGTAACTTGTCATCCTCCTTCCCACCTAAGTCTTTTGCTCCTTCATCAATTGTTGTCGGTAATGGATCATTGCTTCCCGTTACCTCCACTGGCTTCACTAATCTTCATGGTCATCTTCGTCTTAATAATGTTCAAGTCACTCCAAACATTATTAAGAATCTTATATCTGTTCATCAGTTCACCATTGACAATAACTGTTTTGTCGAGTTTGACCTTGTCGGCCTTTCTGTGAAGGATCTTCATTCCAGGAACGTGATCGCCAGGTGCAATAGCTCCGGTCCCTCTACCCTGTTCATATGTCGGCACCACCCTCTTCATCTTATGCCCTCCTCGTCGCCGCCCCCGCTTCGCTTTGGCACCGTCGTCTTGGTCACCCCGGTGGCGATGCTCTTTCACGGCTTGTCTATTCTTCTGCTATTTCATGTAATAAGGGTGCTAGTGATACTATATGTTATGCTTGTCAACTTTGCCATCATGTACGCCTTCCATTTGTCACATCAAACTCTAGAGCTCTTAATAATTTCGACTTAGTACATTGTGACCTTTGGACCTTTCCCGTTGCTAGTGTCTCCAATTACAAGTACTACTTAGTCATTCTTGATGATTGCTCTCATTTTCTTTGGACGTTTCCTTTACGTCTTAAATCCGACACTTTCTTCGCTCTCTCTGATTTTTCTTCTTTGTGGCTACACAGTTTGGCTGTAAGATTAAGAGTGTCCAGTGCGACAATGGCAGCGAGTTTAACAACTCCACTGCTCGCACCTTCTTTCTCACCAATGTTGTAGCTCTTCGCATGTCTTGCCCCTATACTTCACAACAAAATGGCAAAACTGAACGCATTATTCGTTCCACCAACAACATAGTGCGTTCTCTCCTTTTCCAACAAGTCTTCCGGCTTCCTACTATGTTGAGGCCCTTCATGCTGCCACATATCTTCTCAATCACCTCCCCACAAAAACCCTCTCCTTCTCCACTCCGCACTTCGCGCTTTACAACGTGCCACCCACATACTCCCATCTCCGTGTCTTTGGCTCGAAGTGCTATCCTAACTTGTCCGCCACTGCGCCTAGCAAGTTATCTCCACGTTCCACCATGTGTGTGTTACCTGGCTATTCCTCCGATCATAAAGGTTACCGGTGTCTCGATCTCTCGTCCAATCGGGTTATCATATCCCGACATGTGACATTTGATGAGTACTCGTTCCCTTTCGCCGAGTTCAACAGCCAGCTACCTCATGGTGCATTTGATTTTTTATCACCTAACACAACCGTGTCGATTCCCGTTGGTCTGTCACGGTCCTCACTCACTATAGATCTCCCTGGTGGTCCATCCGCCCCTGGCCGTGAGCTGACCCCCAGCCCCATGCGCGGCTCGGTTAGCACAACTCTGTTGCTCGACCCTCCCCGGTCGCACCCCGGCTCGGTGCCCGTCTGCAGCCCTCCAATTGGGTTTGCGCATGCCTCTGGGTGCATTGCCCACCCTCGGCTCGGTGCGCGCCTACGGCCCTCCACCTGGGTTCGGCATGCCTCCAAGTGCATCGCCCGTGGCCCCGGTCTCGCAGCCAGGGACTCCAACCTCCGTGCCTCCGGTTGAGGCACCCTCTTCTCCCATGGCTAGCACAGCTTCGGCTGCTGTGCCTGCCGCAGTAACGCCTGCCGCGGCCTTTGCCTCACAGCTTACGGCCGGTGCCGTGCCAGTTGCGCCTGTCATCAACGAGCACCTAATGGCGATGCGAGGCAAACACGGTTTCCACCAGCCAGTTTAGCGCCTCAACTTGAACGTGAGCGCCCTGTCACTGATTCTCAAGACATATAAATCTGCCTTAGCCGATCCGCTGTGGCGCCACGCCACGGAGGAAGAGTACACAGCTTTGCTGGCTAACAATACTTGGGTCCTTGTGCCACGACCGTCCCATGGCAATATCGTTACCGGCAAGTGATTTTTTCCTACAAGTTCAAGTTTGATGGCTCTCTTGACCGATACAAAGCACGGTGGGTTCTTCGTGGCTTTATGCAGCGGTTCGTGGCTTTGATGAGACCTTAGCCCTTGTAGGATCGGAAATGGCAACAGAGGGGGGGTGAATGGTGCCTTTTAAAAATTGCCCCTGAGAATTCATACACTGATTACTCAAAAAGGTGCAGAACGAAGCAACTCACCGAAAATTAATTCTGCTGAAAAACAAAAGGGCAATCAGCTGAAATCTGAAGAAGCTCTCGGCCAGAAACTGTAATGAACATTGAGTTGGCTGTGATCACTGCAGTTCACCGAAAATACCCACCAGTTGATAACAGAAAACCTGAACTAAATTCGGCTAAAGACTTGTAGTACTCGGCTGAAGGCTGAAAAGAAGAGTAGCAGACTTCTGGAGAAGAACCTGATAAAGACTACAAGAGTAAACAAAGAAACAAGAAGGAACAGGGGCTGTAAAAGGAGAACAACTAAAGAGGAAAATCAGACTGAAAAGAAAAAGGTGCTGCCGAAAGGAGAAAGCAAGGCAAAAATAAGACTTTTGACGAAAAGCATTTCAATGCTTCCTGATCTGAAAAACTGCACTCAAAGCTAAAGAAAAAGAGCTGCAGTTTTTCTTTTCCTTTTTTTTGTTTTCAGGTTTTTTGTATGCTGTAAATTGATCACGAAAACTGCAGCAGAGAACACACCGAGATAGATGTTTAACAATAATTTTTGCAGATCATAGGGCAGACTATACTGCGTGTTTGCTGCTGGTCAAAGAGCAGAGAACTGCACAGCCGACACAGCAACTGAAGGTTTGCAGGCTGCCGACTGCTCTTGCCGACACAACTGAAACGAATTCAGCAATTGGCAGATAAAAACAGATAGGCAGGCAACACAAAGAGTGAAAGGAGCTGTTAACCGAAACTTGACTGCAGTGCAAAACCGAATGATAAAACCTGAAAATCGGAGTCACAGGAAATAAAGATCAAGTGCAGTGATTGAAAATCCTCTTCATAATCCAAGTCATTTTGAAAGCCATGGTAAACTGAGACAAGAACCTAATTGGAGTACAGAACCAAAAATCCAGCTTGAGAAGGATAACAAAAAACTGGGTTGATCCAATCCGCAACATACTTGAAAAGAGGGCATAGTAGAAACAAGAACATGGACGACAGGAGATGAGAAGATGAAAGGATCAAAGACTCACCGCTTCTCAGGATGAAAATTTTAAGAACAAAGTGAATAGCACAAAGATCAAACTTCTGCAACCAAAATCAATTCAGTTGAGAAGAACACATACAGAGCATGAATGAAGAACACAAGGCCAGTACGAGAGAAAACTCCAGAAATTTCATTTCAACCAAAAATAAAACAAAGGAGTCACGATACGCATGGACATTAGAACAAGAAAAGTGATTACAAGATTTTCAATTCATCCTCTCCCTTTCAATCCTCAAAAACACCAAGAGCCTCACATGCTTCTTGGGAGGAACACAACACACACAAGGAACTCTCTAAAAGATTTTGTGATCCTCAAAGGGGTATGCAGCCCCCAACACCTATTTATAGCCCTTGGCTAACGGGTCTCCAACCCGTTACGCCGGCTAAACCCTAACGGAGCCCGCTCCCACTTGTGCAGCCTCGCGAAATGACCATTTCGCCCATCCTGCACCTTCCGGGAAGCTTCCGCGCTCCTTGTCGTCCAAGCCTCGCAATCACCTCGAGTCTCCGCCGTCTTCGACACATCCCGACCGTTCTGACCTCAACGCCACCTGCGCCTAGTCCGGTTCACCGTGTCTCGCCACGACTTCGCCTCGACGTCCTGCAGCCACACAGACAAGAAACACATCAAATAGCACCGCTCGATACATGTAAGCATAATAACATCAACGAAACAATATTAAGCCCAAACCTATCAAAAACATCAGAATAATCATCCTAATCCTATTGACCAGGTTTGACCATGTCCGACCGAGCCCGTTGCACCCCGCAACGACATGGTTCGAACCAACTAACTCAAACTCGACTTCCCTAAGCCGATGTCAATTACTCATCATACACATGGGATGACCTCCACATGGTCTCTCAGCCCTGTCATCAAGCCTGCCACCGTTCGCACTGTTCTATCTTTGGCCTTGTCCCAGGATTGTCCTGTTTATCAGTTGGATGTGAAGAACGCGTTCTTGCATGATACCTTGACTGAGACGGTATACTGCTCTTAGCCCACTGGCTTCATGGATTCCTCGCATCCAGATTATGTCTGTCATCTGAACATGTCCCTCTATGGCCTCAAACACGCGCCTCGTTCATGGTACATCCGTTTTGCCTCTCACATTTTATCTCTAGGGTTTGTTGAGGCCAAGTCAGACACTTCCCTGTTTATTTACCATCGTCGTGCCGTCATGGCCTATTTGCTGCTTTATGTGGACGACATTGTGCTGACTGCCTCCTTGGATGCTCTTCTTCGCCGAATTATTTCTGTGCTCCAGCAAGAGTTTTCTATGAAGGATCTAGGTCTTCTCCATCATTTTCTTGGCGTCTCAGTGGAACGACGCAATGGCGGCATGTTTCTCTCTCAGCGCCAATATATGTTGGACATTCTGGACCGTACGGGCATGACAGATTGCAAGACCTGCAGTACACCTGTGGATACTCACTCAAAGCTCTCATATAGTGGTCCTCCTGTGACTGATCCTACTCACTACCGCAGTCTTGTTGGCACTCTTCAGTACCTCACATTCACTCAGCCAGATATTACTTACGCAGTTTAGCAAGTCTGTCTTCACATGCATGATCCCTGGGAACCTCACTATACTGCACTGAAGTGCATCCTTCGGTACATCCATGGCACTCTAGATCACGGCCGGCCACGTTTGGCGGACCTGATTGTTTACTCTGATGCTGATTGGGCAGGTTGCCCGAACACTCACAAGTCCACTTCTGGCTATGAAGTATTCCTGGATGAGAATGTTATTTTTGGTTCACCAAGTGTCAGAACACAGTGTCCCACTCCAGTGCGGAGGCGGAGTATCGGGCTATGGCCAATGCCATTGCCGAGGCCTGCTGGTTAAGGCAGTTACTTCAGGAGCTTCATAGTCCACCTCTTCGCGCGACACTTGTCTACTGTGATAACATTAGTGCAATCTACCTCTCCACGAACCTGGTGCAGCATCAACGCACCAACATGTAGAGATTGATCTACACGTTATTCGGGAGCGTGTCGCCCTCGGTGACGTTCGTGTTCTTCACATCCCGACTTCATCCCAGTACGCTGACATCTTCACCAAGGGGCTTCCGACGTCGGTATTCACTGATTTTAGGTCCAGTCTGAACGTTCGCTCCAGCAACGCTCTGATTGCGGAGGCGTGTTAGATAGAAAACTCCTCGGCTTCCTGCATGCATGACGCTTTATCTAACACGTTCACATGATAGCTATAATATATATATAAATCATGAACTCTGATTTCAATCAAAGATAGCGTAACTTTCCTCGCTAACACTAAGCTCGCTGGGGGCATCGAGGATTGGCTCATTGGGGGCACTGAGGACTGAAGCTGCCGGGGCGCACTAAGGTTGAGCTCGCCTGGGCTGTTTGCTGGGGCATCGACTGGAGTGCCAGGACGCCGAAGGGTGGTTTGCCGGGGTGCCATGTGGGCCCTAAGGTGATGAGGGCTAAATTTGCCAAGGCATTGGCGGGTGTTGATAAACATCACCCGGATGTTTTCATCTTAACTATCATCCAGATTTGTGACTATTGGATTAGAGATCCAACGGCCATGAATTCTCCCCCACCCTCTCCAAAAAAAATCTCTCACTCCTCCAAAAAAAGGGCTGTTGGATTTTTAATCCAACGGTCTTAAATCTGGATGATTGTTAAGGAGAAAATATCTGGTTGGTTAAAATGCCAGGGCACCAGAGCCGAATCTGCTAGGGCGTTAGAGACCACACCTGGTAAGGTGTTGAGACAGTTTGGCCAGGGCGTCTGCAGACCAAGGCTTAGAGTTGACCGGGTGTGGGCACCGCATGTGGGCAGAGGATCAATACACAAATGTTGCAATGTGTCCGCATGCTTAATGTGACCCCAACCTATTCCTTGAAGTGATGATCAATACACATATGTTGCAATGTGTCCACTAGGTTCATTTGCTCCACCGCATTGTTGCAAGCCTCAAACAGACCGCACACTTCCTTGTTAAATGTACTGATTCTATCTCTCATCCATTCCTCGGACTTCTACAAGTATCTTCACTATTATATAAATAAGAGTTGGTGGTAAATCCGTTCTTCTTTATCTCTCAACGGTTCACTCTCCTTTGACTCTTCGTAGTCATTCTATCTCACGATCCCTCCCACTCGCACAGTCTCTTCCACAACCACTGAGCGCGCGAGACGTGAGGCGTGAGGCGAGGCGTGAACAGCGTGCGCGAGACGTGAGGCAAACGGACTGAACAGTTCGCGCGAGACGTGAGGCGAGGCCAACCGATAGACACATGTATACGTCAATTCGTCTTCCATTAATTGCTAATTATTAACATCAATACATGAAAAATAATCCGTACCGATGGTAAGCATCACGAGACATGACTACACCGGGCAGAATGATGCGATGTTTGCGTCCACACAAGCCATCTCTGAGATCCACATCGCGCATGCAGTACCAGAGAGCCCAGGCCATCCATAGCCATCAATGTGATTGGCCGTAGCATGCAGCAGTTAGAAGTGCTTCCACTCGATCAAGTTGAACCAGCCACGAGTTCGTATTTAGAGGGTTAAACGGGGACTTAATGAATTTGTTGTTCAATTCTTTAGATCTTACCTAGAGTAATTGATTTTTCAAGGTATGTACTTGAAACAGGAAAAATTAAAGTTGCGAGGCCTTCTACGGGGCTCATAGAATAATGTGATTTACATCATGACTACTAGCTGAATGTTCGTGCGTTGCTACAGATTTTAAAATTTTATCGTACTATATGTTCTGAAACTAACAAGTGATAAATTTATTTAGAACATGCATACAAATATGTTCTAATTTTTTTAAAATCTATAGCAACGCACGGGCATTTAGTTAGTAATTTTATAAATTACACGAACAAAAAAAAAAGACGTATGGCTAATACTTTACGGGGAAAATGACAGTCATGACGCAAGTATATACGATCTTTGAATTTAGAAAAAAATGCTAATAATTTTGACCAGTAAAAGGAAAGCGTAGGAACAACATGATCCTAATCTTTAAAATAAAAGGAACATATATACCTTAACCGCCTATTTAT
Source organism: Bonia amplexicaulis (assembly GCA_036346245.1). Taxonomy (NCBI): domain Eukaryota; kingdom Viridiplantae; phylum Streptophyta; class Magnoliopsida; order Poales; family Poaceae; genus Bonia; species Bonia amplexicaulis. The sequence continues at coordinate 16,770,413 of CM070741.1, forward strand.
ACAGGTTAATTGGTTGATAAAAAACAAAAGAGAATTTACATGTGTCAGTTAGGAAGTAATTAAGAGAAGTGTTGAGCTAGTTTAGGCTTTTCCAAATTGGGTGTGTATAGGTATCATCCGGATATTTTCTTCCTAGTAATCATCTAGATTTGAGACTGTTGGGTGTAGTTTGCTATCATTCATAGTTAAAATTAGGGAAAACTTTTCCGGAGTTTTTTCGTCCCGCACTGATAAATCCGAAATTCAAAAAATTCAGAAAGTCTAAAAAAGAATTCATTCAAAACTTTTTATTTTTAAATATGATTTTGTAAGTAGAAATGGAATAATAAAAAGTAGAATTGGTTTTGGGGTTCGAACTCAAAATTTAGTAATCACCAACCTTCATCCCTTACCCATATGCTAGCTAAGGACTTCTTACTTTGCAATGGTTAAGAAATTTAGTTAAACTGTAAAATTCGAGTCAAAATTCATCGCTTTAGCAATTTTTCAGACTCAACCGAAAAAAACCGAAATTCAGCGAAATTGGTCCGAAATTGTTTTCCCTCGTAACAATGACGCATGTATTAATACTCGACCGGTTCAGAAGAACGAGACATGCCCGTAGTCCATTAAGAAATGAAAGCACGACATGACAATTTCTCCCAGTATGCACAAGTGTCTTTTGCTAGTTGCAAAGCACATACCCGCGCTTTATATATAAAGTCCGGGATTGGTGTGGCGTGCGAAATTTCATGCGTGTTTAAGGGGATGCACTCATGTGTGAGCTTTGTTGTGTACATGTGTCGGGGTGTTGATACACCATTGTACTCTAAAATATTAGATCAACCTAGCTAGAACGAAAACGAGGAATACAAAACTTAAAAACTAGCATCTGAATATATAGCAGTATATAAACGAGCATGCCTGCATTGGTTGTGCAGTGTAGGTGATAAAGAAGTCACCCCACACGGAGGGATGAAACCCGGACGTCTGCGTCTTGGCAGCGGAGTCGTTGCTGGGCATGATCCGTGTATGCGTGTATGGAGCTTTCTGCTACTCAAATCTCAAGAGTGGATGTGATTTAGTAATAGAATCTGGAATAGTCGGATGTTTGGATCATGAGACAACACAATAGTCGGTTTAACCAATGGTTGAAGTAGCGACTCGCTAGGAGCTTGTCAAATGATATGTTGATATGGTTGGTAAAATGGCCAACATTTACAGTTGTGACATGTCAATAATATGATATAAATAGGTACACATTACGCAGACTCAGGATGTAAAGAGCATTAACTAGAACAGCAGTGTCCATGTAACACCTCAGGACCCACAATGCCCTGGGATGCTACTATTGCTATGCTACAACTAGCCAATTTATAAAAATAAACTAAAACTAGCAACAATACTACGCAAGATAGTATAAGCGAAAGCGTAAACAACTAAGAAAAAACAGAATAATAACAATTCAATAATCATAATCAACTATAACAAAATATCTATAAGAACGGTACACAAATTTAATATTGCTAAAAAGAAACATTTGTGAATAAGATAGCTAAACAAAGACTAGATTTCTTTCAACTTTATTTCAGCATTAAGATTATAATACAAGTGCATCTGTGCGGTGCCGCTCTACCCTTCCCAATGCATGCTCAAAGTCCACACAGGGAGGGGAAGCAAGAGTGAGATAAAAATCTCGGCAAGCAAACTGTTTAACAAGTTATTCAAACTACAAGCAATTTAAACATCATCATTATAATTTCATACATCCACAATTACAGTTTATGTTCATAAATATTAAACCACCATAAACTTTCTTGAATCATACCTCCTAAATTTCAGATTTAATTAGCATATGAATACAATTATTTTTATCCCGTATTAAATGCAAAAGAAACATTTATTCCTCCACAAACCACACGAGATTAATCAACAACATTTAATCTTCCACAATTAACAACACATATATTCTTGACCTCAATTCACTATCAATGATGGTAAAACATCAACAAATTAATTCATTATTGACTATTTCAAATCCTCAACCACTACCACTACCAAAGGCAATAAAACATGTATGTCTTACTTCAATACTATAATACTTCTCATATCCACAATTACTATAAACAATTAAAGCAAAAGAAACGAGTTTCGTGTCACCATCACAATCACACAAGGGACGAACCACATTCCAAGATCACAACCACAACCTTCATTCCGTCCATAGCTCACAAGAGCCAATTCCACATTACAACTATGAAGTTGTACATTCCACAACATAACTTCACCACATTATATTGCATATGTATGCAAATGATCATTCCACAATGCAATGCGTATGAATGCATATGAATGCTATGCTCCACATTACTCTTGCCAGGGCAGGAAGTGCAATTCATCGTATTTCGGTAATATACGATGCTTCCCGCGGCGAAGAGGTGCGTCGACACGGCAATATACGACGCAGACTGCACGGTCGCGGCTATAAGCGGCGACATCCACATACACAAAGGACATGATATGACATGAATGATTGAATGATATGAAAATTCATTAATCACATTAATGATTGAATAATTTCATCTATGCAGCAGCGCTGCTTCGTAATTTTGTATCTTTAAAAATATAGATCGAAAAAAAGCAAATGATACCTCTCTGGATTCATGACTTAGAAACCTACAATTTTCATTGAGAACACCTATTTTTATTTTAATCACAGCTAGGAGTAATTTAATGCCCAAAACAGAGGAAGAACTTTGCTCTGGCAGATTGGGCAGCCGCGTTCAAACGCGTGCCCACAATAGCACAGAGGTCTAAAAATTATCAAATTTATGCAGAAGTTAGATCTCTAAATTATCCACAACTTTATCAACTACGGCCATGTCCATAAAATTCGTTTACTATTTGTAATCTCCGGGTTACCATCGGACTATACCAATCTGTCAGCTTGACGGACAGCGGTATTGCCGACTCCGTATCTCCCAGATCCCATGGTATAAAAATTTAAAATAAATACAGAAGATGAATATAGAAGTCCCCTACAACTTTCCTTTTGGGAAGAACCGCAGGACAATTCGCTTAATATTTTTAATATCCGGATTACCGCCGGACTGTACCAATCTGTCCGCTTGACGGACAGCGGTAATGCCGACTCCGTATCTCCCAGATCCCACGGTATAAAAATTTGAAAACAATACAGAAGATATATATGGAAATTATCTACAACTTTCCTTTTGGTAAGACCCGCAGGAAAATTCGTTTTCTAGATCAAAACCGCGAGACAAGCCACGCTGCGCGAATAGATCTAAAATCAGCCCGCGACTAAGCTCTAATCGGTAAATTGATCTATTATCTACCATCAAATTCCGTGCCAAGAACCCTAATTAATCCATAAAACAGAGGATTTAGGATGAGAAAAAATTACCTAGATGATGATTTTTCCCCAATCTTTTCCTCTTCTTCTTCTTCTCCTTCCTTCTCCTTCTTCTCCTTCTCCTTCTTCTCCTTTTCCAAGAGTAGCAATGGGGGGAATCACCTTGCGGGGGGAGGAGGCGCAGCCAAGAGAGAGGGGGGGGAAATCTGGGGGGGGGCGGCTAGGGGTGGAAAAAGGGGAGAGGGGCCAAGGGAGGGGTTTATAAAGGGTGCTAGAGTTTGGGAGGGTACGGGCCCCATTTGGGCCGACCGCCCAAATCGGTCGCCCACCTCCGGCAGCACAAAATATCCAAATTAATTGTTTTAATTTATTTTATTCATTTTTCAATGTTCTACAATTTATATTTTTCCCTTCCCGCGATTTACCGAAAAACCGGCGATTCCGCGATTGATTAAAAACTTACGCCGTAACGACGTTCGGGATATTACATTCTCCCCACCTAAAAAGGATTCGTCCTCGAATCTCGCTCCTCAACCCATGAGACAAAGAACAAGAACAACCAAGGAAAGAATAACCAACGAATAGAGCAACCCAAGGATAGAACAACAACTATGGGTTCTCACCTGCCTCGAAGAACTTGGGTCATTCTTCCACACTTGAACTTCAAGCTCCCACGTCACCTCCTGGTCGGGTTGATTCGTCAAAAGGGCCTCCACATCAACTCCGATGAGTCCACGACACGCACCGAACAACGTCGAGCACCCGTAACTCTTACGCCACTCGAGCGGCCAATGATCCGCCATTCTCGCAAAACTATCAAGCCACTATCTAATACCATCCTCTTTCTTAGAATATTTTTCTCTATATATTATAATCGGGATAATACATTGTACCCTTTTTAAAGAATTCAACCACAGATTCCACTCATAACAATACTCGAAGCTCAAACAATAACTGTTACAAATGTAACACAACCACAAGAAGAATGAAGTATTCTCAAGCAACACACTAGCAAACAACCTTCCTTCAAAGGACCATGATCCAAAACAAAGGATTCACAACAAAACCATTCACACTCTCCAAATAGACATTTGGAGAAACCACACTGCACAAGCCAAGAGTGAAAAACACTCGACAGACCAAAACAATCATTTTCTTTTCGTAACTGGAAAAGAATACACCACAACATATAACAACTCAATTTGCAGATGACCTCTGCCATAAACACACAGTTTAAACAAGAATCAAGTGAGCATATTATTGCTCGAGATATTATTAATTTTCCCAATACATTCCCTTTGGAAATTTAACTTCCTTGAACCAAGGATTTCCAAATCATCGCCCAACACACCAACTAGATGCCATACACATCTTAAAAGACTTTGCAACCCAAATCAAATACCCCTTTCTTGGAGAGGCAAAAAGAAGTAAATTCCAGCACAAAGGAAGATGTTACCATCTGCAATAAACACAAGACCAGAAGAAATAGCAATGAACTTGGACAACAAAAAATAAGGTCACAACTGAAGGCACATGCCTCCTCAAGGAGAACAATATCAAATCACAACAAATAAGAGTACAGTATTGCCATTCGAGCTTAAGAAGCTCTTATGCGGCAAGAATATTGCTATTTGAGCTCAAGTAACTCTTATGCGGCGAGAATAAGAAGTCAAACACACCTAAAAAAATGCACCACTTAACTTCAACCTCCAATACTTTTACCACACTCTTTCTTTTGAACAAAGAGAACAACCTTCTTTGATTACGGTATCACCTTAACAATACTAACAGAAGAGAATTGAAGACCTCAACACATTAATCCCTTAAGAACTAATAAAACCTCTCAACATGACACTTTGCTTAAAACAATTTCAGCTACCACATAAGTCATGTGATCAAAAAGATCGCGTACATAATTCTCAAAACTTTTGATTTAAATAGTATCATGGAAGTTATCAAATTCTTTTATTTAAAAAGCCTTCAACATTGTCATCACAACTACATACTGACCATCATGCTAACATCAGAATAATACATTCTTAACAGGCATCATCATATCCACAAATCCCTTCATAAACTTTTCCAAAAGAAACATAAGGAATCATTCCATCATGTTTCTATTACCTAAATAAGATTGCAACTACTTAATCTAGGAAAACCTAGTGCACAAGCCACATAATAGAACAAAGCTCTTAACAAGATAATGCTAGAACATGGCAATATCACAAAACATGCTAGTATAAATCTCTCATTAAATTTCAAATATTCAATTCTTATTGATGCTCAACTCTAATTTAGCACAAATTGATTGTACTGTATTCATTACTAGCAATAGTTGATTATTAATTTATCATAACAACATTCATGATCTAACTCTATTTAAAATCATAAAACAATCATGAACTTAGATTCAATATTTCTCCTTACGTTCAAAAATTAGAACGAAATAATTTTAAACTTCAATAATACCAGTTTGTAAGACAAGATTCTACAATTCAATACCTCAACCTTCATCTATTTCTTTATACATGTTTCAACAATTTAACATCGTGAAAGATAGATGAATCTAGTAATTGTACATGCTCATAAAGTATCTAAATAAATGACAGGTTAAAGGTCAATATTACCAAGGCAATATTCCAACATATCCTTACTTACTAATTTCCAAACGGTCAGATTAATTACTAAAGATAAAAAAAATAATTCAATTTATCCAACATGATAGAAATTTAAACAAACATAATAATCATTCTAGTTCTTTTGCACACCCTCAATAACTCCATGAGTTCCAAACATATATAGACAAATTCTAAATCACAATTCTTCTAGAAACTATCACAAGGTGATATCAAAATAATAAACTACACTTCCAAGGATGCTAATTAAAATTAATTATGCAACATGCTATTATCTCAGCTTGACAATTCATACCTTATGAATTAATTTATAAGATTTCTACCTTCCTACTTAAACATAGCAAAACACCACAAAGGGTTTTAACACTCTCTTTCAAAAAGGAGTGAAAATAAACTTCGACACTCAAATTAATCTAAAAGAAATACATAGATCTAAGACTTTCACATATTAATGAGTTTTGCAACTCAAAACTTGCATTAATAAAAGAAAATATCAAGCGAACCAATAAGCCATGATTCACAACAAGACAAAACTCACACGAAGGGAACATCCTTACAAATCAATAATATGCACAGGTAGCAAAAGTATCTCATTAGTTCGGAAAGAAACAATAGCTGCTTCAAGGAACAGGTAGAGACCAATTGCATACCCTTAACTGCAAGAACCACAAACTCAAAAGAAATTCATTAACTGCAAGAGGCCAAGAATTGGCCAAAATCAAATTAAGGATAATAGCAACTTTTCTAAGAAAATCACCATAACATCTCGCAATTAAGTTACTTGAGGTAACTACATTGCTATCCCCATACTGCAAACAGTGAAATAATCTGGCAAAGCCAAAACAGCACAAACAACATCTACATTTTAACATTGACTATTCTCACTCATAACAGTCATAGGAACAAATCATAATCATACAAGATTATCAATAAGCATACAAGATTATCTCATAATGTAAATTATCAATACAACATATCAAAAGTATAAATGCAATGCTTGACCCATCCCAACCTACTGTGCATTAGTGTGTCAATTTAATAGTTAAATTACCACGGACCTAAACCTCGCTCTGATACCAACTGTAACACCCCAGGACCCACAATGCCCCGGGATGCTACTATTGCTACGCTACAACTAGCCAATTTATAAAAATAAACTAAAACTAGCAACAATACTACGCAAGATAGTATAAGCGGAAGCGTAAACAACTAAGAAAAAACAGAATAATAACAATTCAATAATTATAATCAACTATAACAAAAAATCTATAGGAATGGTACACAAATTTAATATTGCTAAGAAGAAACATTTGTCAATAAGATAGCTAAACAAAGACTAGATTTCTTTCAACTTTATTTCAGCATTAAGATTATAATACAAGTGCATCTGTGCGGTGCCGCTCTACCCTTCCCAATGCATGCTCAAAGTCCACACAGTAGGGAGGGAAGCAAGAGTGAGATAAAAATCTCAGCAAGCAAACTGTTTAACAAGTTATTCAAACTACAAGCAATTTAAACATCATCATTATAATTTCATGCATCCACAATTACAGTTTATGTTCATAAATATTAAACCACCATAAACTTTCTTGAATCATACCTCCTAAATTTCAGATTTAATTAGCATATGAATACAATCATTTTTATCCCGTATTAAATGCAAAAGAAACATTTATTCCTCCACAAACCACACTAGATTAATCAACAACATTTAATCTTCCACAATTAACAACACATATATTCTTGACCTCAATTCACTATCAATGACGGTAAAACATTAACAAATTAATTCATCATTGACTATTTTAAATCCTCAACCACTACCACTACCAAAGGCAATAAAACATATGTATGTCTTACTTCAATACTATAATACTTCTCATATCCACAATTACTATAAACAATTATAGCAAAAGAAACGAGTTTCGTGTCACCATCACAATCACACAAGGGACGAACCACATTCCAAGATCACAACCACAACCTTCATTCCGTCCATAGCTCACAAGAGCCAATTCCACATTACAACTATGAAGTTGTACATTCCACAACATAACTTCACCACATTATATTGCATATGTATGCAAATGATCATTCCACAATGCAATGCGTATGAATGCATATGAATGCTATGCTCCACATTACTTTTGCCAGGGCAGGAAGTGCAATGCATCATATTTCGGCAATATACGATGCTTCCGCGGCGAAGAGGTGCGTCAGACACGGCAATATACGATCTTGTCAGACGGTACGGTCGCGGCTATAAGCGGCGACATCCACATACACAAAGGACATGATATGACATGAATGATTGAATGATATGAAAATTCATTAATCACATTAATTCATCCGCAAGGAGCATTATCACGCTCTCAACATACTCACATCCACCACATGCTAATTTCATGATCAACACTATAACATTAAGCAAGAATTATCAATTAAAATATTATGCAATCATGGAAATTGAATCAAATTACAATAATAATGTAAACTGAAAGTAGTAAGAACAACAGGTTAAACGGTAGCAACCACCGCTACGTTTACTTGTCTCAATCCGACGAAGCGAAGCACAACAAAAATCAAGAGCGCCAGGACAAGACCACCGTCCATAAGACAACTCTCAAGACTCAACCATAGCATACAAACATGACAAAAATATATAAAACAACGCTAGAGACCCGAACCCGCGTAAACTCCTCTCCGCTCCACAATTCAATAATTTCATCTCTGCAGCAGCGCTGCTTCGTAATTTTTATCTTTAAAAATATAGATCGAAAAACAGCAAATGATACCTCTCTGGATTCATGACTTAAAAACCTACAATTTTCATGGAGAACACCTATTTTTATTTGAAGGATCGAAAATGGCAACAGAGGGGGGTGAATGGTGCATTCATAAATCGCCCCTCAGCATCCACACTATTTTCCTCTGTGATAGCTACTCAAGCTATGAAGTAAGAAAAAGTTCGCTTACTGATAGCATAGAACAATTTTGCCGAGAACTAACAATTCTTACTGGAAGAAACATAACCAAAGAGATAATGCAGCAAAGACAGAGAAAAATGAAATTGCTGAGAGGAGAACAGCCGGCAGCAAATATTGAAAATAAACTGAAAAATCTGAACCGAACTGAAAACGGGACAACAGCCGAGCAGTTGGAACTCTGAACAAAATGGTTCAATGTCCAGCGCCTAACTTGAGTTCTATTTGCTGCGTTGACAGCAGACACTCCACCGAAAACTGAAACCAGAGAGTTCAACCGAAAAACAAATGGTACAGGAGGCTATAAAATGCATACAGACATGCCATCCTAACACTGAAAATAGGCTAAAAAACTGCAGAAAACAGAAACCCATATTTGCTGAAAACTGAACAAATACTTGCTGTCCAAAACAAAGAATTCAGCATCTAAACTGCAGAGAAAACAGCAAACTGCTAACTGAAATTGCAGCATATTAACTACTGCACTGCTGAACTGAAACACAAATTGGGGACAAAACTGCAGTCAAGAACCAGCAGGCAAACAGAGGAAATGAGACAAACACATTTTGGAGAGAAAACTGCTTCTAGAAATTATTGCTCTCGAGTAAACTGGCCAAGAAGCCTTGGAGATCCTATCCCAGTTCAGAGCTATCCATTTTGCAAACTCTTGAGCAAAGAAACAATAAAAACACTTGAATCACAGAGAACAACAGTGCTTCAAATGAGGAGAACTGAAATACAGGCACAACGAAAAAGGATAGCCAAACTCAATCCATTTCATATCGATTCAGAGAGATGGGCTCTTACAAAACGGTTCATCTCACAACCATCTCAGTACATGCTTCTCTCAATGAGATGAACACACACACACATACATTCCAGCCAAAACACACTCCTACCGCTTCCTGCTTGAATGAGCTCTCACACAGGAATGCATGGATTGCTACGCTGCTGCCTCCCTCTACCTTCTTTTGAAGGCAAAGCCTCACCCCCATATAGAAAATCAAGAAGTGGCATACCATACCCACTCCAAGCCTTTCATCCACATGGGGCAAGGGTCAAGGTCAACCCATTTTAGGAGGGAAACCAGCCTCCCACTTCAAACTTGAGTCAAATCCCGAATTTGCCCCTCAAGCACCTTCCCGGAAGCTTCCACCTCTGGTACCTTGACCGTCTGGACCTCGACTCCTCCCTGAGTCTAGTCCGGTCCGCTCCACTGCACACGACCGCACCCGGCATCCTGACCGTCTGGACCTCCGACTCCACCTGAGCCTAGTCTCGATCCACTCGCCGCTGCCTGTCGTGTCCACTCGACACCGACGGAAACCTCCGACTCCACCTGAGTCTAGTCCTGGTCTGTTCCGTCGTGCACGACCGCAGTCGAACTCCAAACCGTTTGGACCTCCGACTCTTCCCTGAGCCTAGTCCTGGTTCGCTCGTTGTTGCCCGTCGTGTCCACCACCGGTAGCTCCTGCTCCGGTTCCTCGTCTCTCGACTCGCAATCACCTCAGCAGCTTCGATCATCTTCGGCATCACCGACCGTCGGACCTCAAGACCTCCTCGTGCCTAGTCCGGTCCCCTCGCCTCACCATGACCTAGCTCCGAAGTCCAGCAGTCACACAGACAAGCAAACCGTCACATAGCACCGCACGAAACAGCATAACAATAATAGCATAGGTAAAAGGTACTCAACCATAGAAAACCCAAAACAAACTCATGCTCACTAAACCAGCCATCAATTACTCATCACAAACATGGGGGTACCTACACATGGTCTCTCAATCTCCCCCTTGATGAGTATATTGACAAATACAGAAAAAGCGTAAGAATTGAGTTTGTTTGAAAATCATACATGGTCCAAGAGAAAGAGAATGAAGCTAATGACCATGTTGACACAAGGAGCAAAAGAAAAGAGCAAGTTTTCCTCAAAGCTCCCAAAGCTCCCAAAATTGGCTTTTTCTCCAATATTCTCCCCCTTTTGGCAATAAAATCATCAAGATGCAAAAGAGAGAATATAACATGGTGTGGCTGAATTTTATTCAATGTTAAGCAATAAGAGCCATGAAGATTATCCAAATTGACTTTTGAGTATTACACCAAGCCATAATACATATGAATGCTATCAAGATCATAACAAGATATGCACAATCAAGCCAAGCCACATAAGTAACAATCTGAAATTTTGATGAATTTCTTAGCATGTCAAGCTATTTAAGATCAAAGTATAGGTAGAGGTATCCAAAGATGATGCAAGCCATGTCAATAATCTAAGTGGAATCAAGAAGCTAGAATTGAGTCAATTTAGACTGCTACAAGTTCAAGAATGAATCATGGGTTCAAGTACTTGCTTCTTTTTTTGTAGTTAAGCAATTTTAGCACAATTGACATATTTTTCTTTGAAACTCACAATTGTTATCAACCAAAATTTTAGTCATGTGCTAGATCTCAAGCCTTATACGACCACTCCAAGCAAAAAGCTTAAGGAGATGATCTTGGTCATCCAAAACTCCCCTTGAGTTCATGCCTAGTGCAATGGCAAGCAGTCTCATGAGAAAGAATTGGTGAGATCAGTTCTTTCGCACAAAAGAGATCCTTTTTTTTTACTGAATTTAGTGCAAGAGCAATAAATTATCAATAACTAACACAGCTCAATCTAAAGCTCAATATAGATTCAAGACTCAACTCAGCCTATTTGACATGGCATGGATCATAAAAGGATATCTAAAGATAGACTAGTCTCAAGAGCTAACATAACATGTCTTAATTCAAGTTGTGCAATTTTAATTAACTTATCAATGGCAAAGGCTTGACGACACATATGAAGTTATGATAAATCTAGCAAATAAGCACGGATCATGGCATGATGTAAGGCATTGTAAATATGTCATATATGGATAATAGTCAAGGCTCCATGATTATATTACAATGCAGAATGCTAGAATGAAATGCAAGGAAATCCAGCTCCCCCTCAACATGTGATGCACTTTCAGTTCAAGTTGAGTTATGTCAATATTAAGCTCCAGAAGCTCCCAAATGAACTCCCCCTGAACCAAAGCTATAAAGATAGAAGCTGGCAAAGAAATCAGAGAAGACAGTCCTTAAAGTATAGGCAAGATATAGAGGATACTATGGCTCAGACTAACTCTCATCTACCCCATATGACACTAGGACTATCAACTGCTCGTCTAACAAACTAAGGAGCAAACACGTTCCCTGTCTACCCAAGGGTGGCCCAACCCCTGCTAGAACCGATAAGAAGTGAGTAAGCTCAACCTAGTGAGAAGAGAAGCAGCTAATACTCAGCATCCTAGATCACAAGATGAGAAGAAGTCTAACCAGCTAGACGAGAGAAACACTCTAATCGATGTGCTTGGTCCGAGAATGCTGCACTGGGTTCTTAGCAATGTTATCGCAAAAGAGCGGAACACGGTCGATAGCTAACCCAAAGTCCTGCAGAGTCGAGACCATCCAGCACTGCTACAAGAATCGGGCTGCGAAAGAACGCACTCGGCCTCTGCAGTGGGACCATGCAACACCGGACCTTCCTCAAGACCAGGAAACGAGAGAAGTGTCAATGAACTGGTAGGTGCCCGAAGTGCTCTTCCTGTCTATCCTACAGCCGGCAAAGTCTGCATCCGAAAAGGCTCTAAGGGACAGACAGGAGGAGGAAGAGTACCAGATACCATAGTCAATGGTAGCTCGAAGGTACCTAAAGATGCGCTTCACCGCCTGGCGGTGAGACACGCGAGGAGAAGCCTGAAACCGAGCACAAAGACACACGGAGAAGTGTATATCCGGTCTCGAGGCAGTGAGGTACAAGAGAGAGCCAATCATGCTTCTGAATTCCTTTTGATCGACTGGCTCGCCGTCCTCATCTGGGTCTAGTACGACTGTAGAAGCCATAGGAGTTCACACTGGCTTACCGTCACTCATGTCGAAGCGTCTCAGGAGATCTCGAGTGTACTTGCCTTGATGCAAGAAGGTACCCTCCCGAGTCTGCTTGATTTGGAAGCCAAGGAAGAAAGTCAACTCACCCATCATGCTCATCTCAAACTCGGTGTTCATGACATCCGAGGCGTGAAACGAGAGCATGGGAAGAGCCGCCAAAGATGATGTCATCGATATAAATTTGGACGAGCAGAAGATCACTGCCGAGCCGGCGAGTGAACAAGGTCTTGTCGACTTTACCCATCTCGAAATCATGTCTCAAAAGATAGGACTTAAGCCTTTCATACCAAGCTCTAGGGGCTTGCTTAAGTCCATACAACGCTTTGGAAAGCTTGAAGACATGACTAGAGTATTTGGGGTTCTCGAAACCTGGAGGCTGTCTGACATAGACTTCTTCCTCAATGAAGCCATTGAGAAAGGCACTCTTGACGTCCATCTGGTAAAGCCTGAAACCCTTAGAAGCGCAAAGGCAAGCGGTCGAATGGCCTCAAGACGCGCTCTGAGGGCAAAGGTCTCCTCAAGTCTAGACCCTCAACACGGGAGTACCCCGAGCAACCAGTCTAGCCTTGTTTCGAATGACTACCCCATTCTCGCTCTGCTTGTTCTTGAACACCCATTTGGTCCCAATGATATTGTGACCTCGAGGGGGCTCAACAAGCGTCCAAACCTTGTTTCTTTCCAAACTCTCGAGCTCCTCATGCATGGCATTGACCCAAGACTCGTCAGATAAAGTATGACAAACGTCTTTGGGCTCAAAGGAGGCAACGAAGGCAGAGTGGAGACAGAAAAGTGACATGCCAGACTTGGAGCGTGTGACTCGTTCAAAGAGGTCTCCAATCATCTGCTCTGAAGGATGAGATTTTTGGATATGTCTTGGAGGTCCAGGATGAGATGAAGAAGTGGCCTCTACCTCGTGACTGACGGGTAGGAGCAGAGCCACTAGCTCGAAGAAGCGAAGGTGAGGTCGATCACCTCGAGGTCTTTGTGGAAGAAGGCACCTCAAGGGGTGGATGAGGGACTGGATTGGGTAGACAACCCTCATCTCCATCATCCTCATCATCCACAAAGATGGTCTCGGACTGCTCTAGTGAACCTGAGATGTCGGGCCTAGTCCCCAGACTGGCCTCATCGAAAGTCACCTCACAGGTTTCTACCATTTTGCTAGACTCGCAGCCTGGACCCTATAGGCCCTTGAAGAAGTCGAGTAGCCTAGAAAGAGTCCATCACAAGAATATGACTCGAACTTATCTAGGTTCCCAGACTTCAGAATAAAGCACTTGCAACAAAACACACGAAAATGAGAAACACTGGGCTTTCGCCCATATCTCAACTCGTAAGAGGTGCGGTGCAAGTGTGCCCTGAGAAAAACTCTGTTCGAAACATGGCACGCGGTGGCTATAACCTCAGCCCAAAACTTCCGTGGTGTAGAGTATTCATCGAGCACCGTCCTGGCCATCTCGACCAAGGTACGGTTCTTCCTCTCCACGACGCCATTCTGCTGAGGGACGTATGGAGAAGAGAACTGGTGTTCTACACCGGTCTCACCGCAAAACCTCTCAAAGTAGGAATTCTTGAACTCTGTGCCATTGTCACTATGGATCGCTCGTAAGGCACCCGGGAGCTCAATAGAAAGCCTACTAAATAAACCCCGAAAATGGTTAAATGTCTCATCCTTCGAGGCTAAGAAAAACACCCAAGAGTACCTCGAGAAGTCATCGACTACGACAAGAACATACCACTTCCTTCCTGCTGACTGCACTCGAGCTGGTCCAACTGTGTCCATATGGAGCAACTGTCCTGGTGCATCGGTCATAGTCATTGTGACCGGAGGATGAGAAGCGGCAACCATCATGTCGTGCCGGCATGGAGTACAAACTAGATCTTTGACCATTTTGAGTTTCGGCAGACCACGAATGAGATCGTGGCCGCTAACTCGGGTCAAATGGTCAAATCCTATATGACCAAGTCTCCTATGCCAGAAAGTGAGGTCACGGGACTCTGAAGCAACTAAACATCGGAGAGGATCACCAGAAGACTCAACAAAATCAGCACGAAAGATCCTCCCATAACGAGAAATCCATAAACCAAACTACAGAAGAGTCAAGAATTTTGCAATTGTTTTTCTTAAAGCTCACCTCGAAATCGTCATCGGTAAGCTGAGAGACTGAAAGCAAATTATATTGCAGCTTACTAACCAAGGCAACATCTTTTAAAATAAATGAATCATTAATGCGCACAGTACCTTTGGCGATGACGCGCCCAGATGAAGCATCTCCGAAGGTGATCGTCTCATCACCTGGAGCACGGGCAAGGGAAGAAAACCAACGGGAATCTCCGGTCATGTGTCGTGAACACCCGGAGTCTACAAGCCAAACCTTTCCCTTCCCTGCCCGGCGAACCTGAGTCAAACAGAGTAAAGTCTCGATGGGATAAATAAAGAGTGATTTTGGCACCCAATACTGAGTAACACGTCGAGCAGATGAAGTAGTCAAACACGACTGACCTCTATCTACCCTACGCTCTCTGTTACTCACAGTAGAAGGTCTAAGAGTAGACTGAAGTCAGCATCGGGTCCGACTGCTACGGAGGAGCGAGTCGGAGCACCGGTAACAGGCTGATCACGCCGCGGGTAGGCATCTCGATGGGAAAAGCGAGATCTACCCTCAGAACGGCGAAAGTCACGACCAGAGGGAGCATGAGGATGAAAAACAGAAAAATCGGAAGAACCAAGTCCTCGATGCTGCCCAAAGCTACCAATAGTAGCAAGCCTAGACCTCGTGTTGGTCTTAGGTGCACTCAAGGTCTGGGGCTGACCCTGAATACGCCTAAGAGACTCAACACGGTCTCTTCGCGCAATCTTGGCGCGCTTGAAGCAATGGTCAATCAAATGTCCATCCTTCTGACAGAAGGTGCAATGATACTTCACCTTCTGAGAGGCAGAAGTAGCATGAGATGGCTTCGCCTTCTGAGAGGCCGAAGCTATAGGTGGAATCACCTTGCTGTCAGAAATCCCTTGAACAAAGCCCGCTGATTTAAATTGAACTTTCTTGTTCTTGGGCTTGACCTCAATCACACCTGCGGCTATGGGTCTGAGCACGACAGGTGGATGCTTCCTCACATCCTCTAGAAAATCATATCCTAGACCCTGATTGAATTTGCAAATCTTTGACTGGTCTAAAATAAGATTAAGCTTTTTCTTATCTCCTACAAATTTCTCGAGAGTGTTCATAAGATACTGACACTCCCGAAAAAGAGAGGTGCAAGAAGAGCAAGGAGAAGAAGAAGAGACAGCAGGAGGAGAGGAAGGAGAAGAACCAATAGTAGAAGAGCGAATATCACGTGCATATTTCTC
Source organism: Bonia amplexicaulis (assembly GCA_036346245.1). NCBI lineage: Eukaryota > Viridiplantae > Streptophyta > Magnoliopsida > Poales > Poaceae > Bonia > Bonia amplexicaulis. Next base: position 16,786,685 of record CM070741.1, read on the forward strand.
CTTATGCACGGCCACCTCAACCTTGAGGGCTTCGCAGGACACACAGGGGCAGCCCTAATCCTAGCCATTTGGTTCTCATAACTCTTCCTAAACGTCTCTACCATGTCCTTATCCTTTTCAAACGCTTCAGCACAGAAAGCACAAGAAGGATGTGATTTTTCTAGAAGGTCCTTAGTTAGCATCACACATTTTTTATCCAATACAATCAATTCAAATTTTAGTTTATTACAACTATTGCATGGTGAGCTAACAGGATCCTTAGTAGCAAATTGAGCCATATTCTTGTTATGATCAACCATCTCTTGAAATTGCTTAGAAACCGATTCAAGCTCAAAGGTTAATTTAGGACAGTTGGTACAAGAAACAATAGGCTCAAGAAGAAAAACTTGTAATTCTGCAATTTTATGATCTGCCCGTTTTAGGTTCATCTTCAAATTATTACAACTTTCACAAGTCTCGGGCAGATCGAGAAGCATAGTGTAAAGACCTCTAAAAGCATTGTCCTTATCCTCACATGAGGTGCAGGGAGTAGTCTCAATAGTAGATGAAGGAACAACAATCCTAGTCATTTCTAGTTCAGCAAGCAGACTAACATTCTCCACTTTAACAATATCAAGCTCGGAGGATACACTATCATGCGAGGTCCTTAGTTTCTCCATGTCACCCAAGAGAGCACAGTAAGTATCACAATCATCATTAGTAGGAGCAGATGTAAGAGCAATAATCTCTAGTGACAATCTATCTACTTCCTTTTCCAACTCGCTACACCTAGCTTTAGCTCTAGCATAAAATCCTCCTAGCTTAAGAAAAGCTTTATTCAGTTGGTCATAGGAGGGACATATCTCGTCGGAGTCGGAGTAGAGGTCGCTGTCGCTGATCTCGCCCTCAAGGGCCATGAAGCACATGCCGGAGAAGTTGCCGTTGTCTTTGGGTTCTTGATCACTCGTCCCGTCGTCGTCGCTCCATCCCTCCACCTCGCTAAGGTCAAGGTCGTCGAAGGCGGTGAGGACGCGGTGGAAGAGCTTCTTCGCCTTCCCAAAGTTGCGGAACTTCTTTTTGCCTTGGACAGGTGCTAAGGGCTTTGTATTCGGTTCTTGTCAGTGTAGTCGTTCTTGCCCGAACTGCCGTAGTCGCCTTTGCCCTTCCCCAGCTTGGGGCAGTTTGCTCGGATGTGGTTGGGGCCACCACAATCGAAACAAATCACGGGTCCTCCTCTTTTTCCATCCCTCCTCCTCTTGTAAGCATGAGAAAATCTCCGCGCTAAGAGGGCTAACTGTTCATCCGCAAGCTGCTCTAACTGATCATCAGTTATGTCACAGAGAGCAGCAAGGGAGAATCCGCACATCGGCTCAGCAGAAGAGGATCCAGAAGTGGGATCGGTGACTAACGCCATCGACTGTGACTTCGACCGATGAGAGACTATGTCAATCTCGTGAGTCTTGAGGCGCGAGTAAAGCGCGTCAAGAGTCAGGGTCGAGAGGTCCGTGGTGTCCTTGATGGTAGTCACCTTCATCTCCCAAACACGAAGATCGAGTGCAGAAAGCATCTGTCGAGCATTATCCGAGTCGGAGTATGTGAGACCGACGGCTCGGAGGTTGCTCAAGATTTTGTGAAAACGTGAAAAGCACTCGTCGAGGGACTCACCAGCAAGCATCTCGAATTTACTGTATTCGCGCTTGAACTGGTCCTGTCGAATCGTCTTGATCTGGGTGGTACCCTCATGGTATGCATCGAGGGTCGTCCAGATGTCGTGAGCGGACGACAGGTGAGAGATGCGATCAAATTCGCTTCTGCTCAAACCCTATATTATGATGTTCCTTGCCTTTGCATTGGCCTCAACATCGGACATGTTCACCACATTGATGTTTTCATCGGCAGGAACAGCGAATCTGACCTTCACCTTCCGCCAGATGGCATACCCCTGAGCCTGGATGTATGTTTCCATTCGGCTCTTCTAGAAGGGGTAATCCAGGCCATCAAAGATGGGCGGCTTGGTGGAATACTTGTCTGTCGCCATGGCTTGCAGACCGGTTAAGATCTATAGACAAGAGCTAACCGGCTCTGATACCAACTGAAGGATCGAAAATGGCAACAGAGGGGGGTGAATGGTGCCTTCATAAATCGCCCCTCAGCATCCACACTATTTTCCTCTCTGAGTCTAGTCACAGTGTCTGCTCTGTCGCGCGACGACGCGATCGAACTCAAACCGTCTGGACCTCCGACTCTTCCCTGAGCCTAGTCCTGGTTCGCTCGTTGTTGCCCGTCGTGTCCACCACCGGTAGCTCCCGCTCCGGTTCCTCGTCTTTCGACTCGCAACCACCTCAGCAGCTTCGATCATCTTCGGCATCACCGACCGTCTGGACCTCAGCACCTCCTGTGCCTAGTCTCGGTCCCCCTCGCCTCACCATGACCTAGCTCCGAAGTCCAGCAGTCACACAGACAAGCAAACTATCACATAGCACCGCATGAAACAGCATAACAATAATAGCATAGGTAAAAGGTACTCAACCCTAGAAAACCCAAAACAAACTCAAACTCACTAAACCAGCCATCAATTACTCATCACAAACATGGGGGTACCTACACATGGTCTCTCATTATTTTAAAGGGGTGCTAGGGTTTGGGAGGGGGTACGGGCCCCCATTTGGGCTGACTGGCCCACCCATCTGGACAGCCCAAAATATCTAAATTAATTATTTTAATTTATTTTATTCATTTTTCAATGTTCTACAATTTATATTTTCCTTCCATTTCTCGAAAAAGCGGCGATTCGCGATGGATTAAAAACTTACGCCGTAAGGACGTTCAGGATATTACAGTCCAGATAGATGCATTTAGTATCGATGGGTTGAGGAGCTTCTACTGTAATACCCTGAACGTCGTTACGGCGTAAGTTTTTAATCAATCGCGGAATCGTCGGTTTTTTCAGAATCATGGAAGGAAAAATATGAATTGTAGAACATTTAAAATGAATTAAATAAATTAAAACAATTAATTTGGATGTTTTGGGCTATCTGGAGGGTGGACGACCTTTGGGCCGACCACCCAAATGGGGCCTGCACCCCTTTATTGTTGGTGATATGCCCTAGAGGCAACATGGAGATGTTGACTATATCACATACTATGTTTATGATACATTGCTTTGTTCCTTGAAATAGACATTATCATTATTGATCAATGAGTATGTGACTTATTCATGAGACTCTTAATGCCAAAATGTTGCTATTTCTAAATGATCCCTGATTATATTTCATATGAGGAACAAATATGATTCAAAGATCGACATATGTATTGATTGATGATCATGTCTCATGGATCATGGTATGAAGATACCAAATCAATAATATGGACATGTGTTAGTGAACATATGTTGGATAGACCCGCCATGAGACACTGCAGAGATTCCATATGTCATCGTTGGTCTCAAGTAGTGTTTATGTGGAATCCTTAGACTTGAGATCATCATGGTTCCCAAGATGCGTAGTAGCTACTTTGGGACTACTAAACACTACTCCGTGGAATCGGGTAGTCATAAAAGTAGTCTTTGGGTTTGCCATGAAACATGTAGTGGGATGTGAATGATCAAGATAGAATTTGCCCCTCCTTATGGGAGAGATATCTCGGGCCCCTCGATGTAATGGATTATGAAAGTGCATGGCCATGCCAAGGTGATTGAGGAGTCAATCACGAGTTTATAATCCATCACGGAATCGAGAGAGTGATTGAGCTATTAAGAGGATGACATGGTCTCGCCTTGAGCTTAATCTATATCGTGAGGCAAAGGATTAGTACATGAGAACATTACAGTTCACCGATATGATCTTTACGTATACTTTGGGGTTAATATGTCTTACTAGAGGCCGCTATTAACACGGTGACCGGAAAGGTGTTTCGGTCGCGACCAAGTATACGTGAACCTCTGAGATCGCACACTTAACGGGTTGGAACACTATTTCGAATATGATTCGGATATGGGCTCAATTCGGATAGAGATCCGGATAGACTCCTATTGGGCCTCGGTCCACGAGGCCCAAGTGAGGAGGTCTATATATGGAGGCGAGGGCTGAGGAACGATCCGATAATCCCGAGTTAAACCCTAGCCGCCACCTCGAGCCAAACCCTAGCCGCTCATGAGTCTTTGGTACACTCGCGATCGGCGTTCCACTCCGGACGTGTGGATACCGGTGGAGGGCGCTCGTTGCGGCGTTGATCGGCATCAACAACCTCTGATTGGATCCGCTCGTGGTGCGGTTGATCGCGTGGAGGAGACGATCGATTCGGGACGATCGACTACTTCCACTACTACCTCGACGCGTGGTTGGATCGGCTTCTCCAACTCTTCTTCATTGCTGTTGCTGGCGTCTAGTGGTAACGATCCATGATCCTCCTTAAGCATGATGTTCTTGTGTGCGCGGTAGAAAAGTTTTGTTTTCGCTATCGTAGCCTCACGCGCAATCCATTAGTGGTATCGAGCCATCTTGCTTAGTTTGCGATCTGGATCAGCGCATATGTTGATATGCGGTTGTAATAGATTGGATCTATTACGGACTAGATCAATCGGTCATAAGGGGTTGGAATATGTATGAGTTGATAGCATCATGTGGCCAAAAAGATTAGTTCGTGCTCCTTCTTTGATGTACGCGCGACTTACCCCTACCGGCTGGTAACACCATCGGGGCTAACTGCGCTCACAGTCAGTAGATTGAGCCAACAGATCGAGGTCTTGTGTTGCGGTCTCCTCAAGCATACCGATCGCGATGATTGATGTGATTGATCTAATGAAAATTGAGACATTTTGAATGGCTCGGATTTGGGTTGATTTGATCGGCCCGATGAGATTTTCATAGCGATTTCATAGATGCGATCTATGTAATTCCGTGAGGTTTTCAGGGCGCTGCGTACACGCATAGATTGTTATAGAAACACATTCATGTCAGGGCGGTAGAATACGTTCTACGCTTAACTTGTTTTTGGGGAATGATGTGAATGGTATGGCATAGATGCATATGTGATGCATGTGTGTTTTGGCGGCCTGTGTGTCGTATTAATCACAGTAGGGTTAAGGCGTTCTTTAATTGTATAACGACTGCGTGTCGACTTGTGATGCTTGAGCTCCTCATGTAATTCATTTGCTACCTATTAGTTGTAATAGTTTAGTTCTTTGCTATGGAGGCTTCAAGCATGATGACAAAGAGGACAAGAAGTGTGGCGAAGAATATCACCGTGGAACCATGGCGATGGCGACCACTATGATACAAAATGCCATACCATTCACAGTATAATGTGATTATATGCATGTGATGTTTATTTCTTGTCATACTATTCTTTCATGCCATACCAACTAAGGGTTAGTTTTTCATGATAGAATAGCTTCTCTCAAGAAAAATTAAGAATTTATTTTGATGCCCTTCCAATTGCTGCGCCTATAAGAATCATGATCATTGTTTGGTAGGTCTGCCAAAGCAGAGTACCATCAACTATCTTGATCTAATAGGGTGGATGTCGGACATCCACATGCATAGTATTGGTTTACTTAACAAGGTTATCAAAACAGTTTTGGACCTTGGGGCATAGGTTGGGGCCGGACATATTGATGTCACCCAACAAGCAAGAGTCACATAGGGATGTGATTAGCAAGGTGTTGCTTACCCATGTCACTAGTCTTCTAGCCGTGATGCCAAAGCTCACTAGGAACTAATGAAATGAGGATCTTGACCCACTATGTAACTTAGAGGGAGTTTTGTTGCAAAACACATAGTGGGAGTCTTTTGTTAAATAGTTTAATAAAAGATGAACATAAACATAGTGCTAAACTTTGCGTATTCTTTGTTGTAGATCATGTCAACTAATGCCGCATCCAGTTCTTTTAATTTGCGATCTATTCTTGAGAAAGAAAACTCAATGGAACGAACTTTTGGATTGGTATCGCAACTTGAGAATTGTTCTCAAGCAAGAGCGCAAGGAGCATGTCCTTGAGTCTCCTTATCCCGATGACTTGCACGATAATGCTACCGTGGTGCACGGAAAGCTTATGAGAAGCAAACGAATGATTACCTTGATGTGAGCTGTCTCATGCTTGCCACAATGTCCTCTGAGCTTCAGAAGCAATATGAGAACACAGATGCCTACAATATCATTGTGGGGTTGCGTGGTATGTTTGAGAACCAAGCAAGGGTGAGAGGTTCAACACTTCAAAGTCCTTGTTTGCGTGCGAGCTTGCGAAGGAATCCGTCGACCCTCATGTGATTAAGATGATTGGCTACATTGAGAGTCGGAAAAGCTTGGTTTTCCCCTTAGCCAAGAGTTGGCTCTTCGATGTGATTCTTGATCGCTCCCTCGAGCTTTGAGCCATTCATTCGAACTATCACATGAACAACATGGACAAGACCTTGGTGAGTTGCATGGGATGCTAAAATCACCGAGGAAAGCATTAAGAAAAGCAGCCATCATGTGATGATGATGCAGAAAGGCAAGGGCAAGCCCTATGTAAAGAAAGGCGTGGTCAAAAGAAAGTTAGCTCCCGATGAGATCGCGAGCGGTTCTAAGGCCAAGCAAGTCAAGAAGGGCCCTGCTCGATGCGATTACTACTCAGAAGCAATCGTGACATTGGAAAAGGAACCGTCCAAAGTACTTGGAGGATCTTGAGAAAAAGAAGGAAGTACGACTCCGCTGTGTATAAATGTTATAGAAATCAATCTTGCTACTTCATCTACCGATTCTTGGGTATTTGATACCGGATCGGTTGCTCACATTTGCAAATCGTTGCGGGGCTAAGAAGAAGTAGAAGTTTGAGGAGGAGAAGTGGATCTTCGCGTTGGCAATGGAGCAAAAGTTGCTGCGGTGGTGTTGGCACCATGCCATTGTCTTTACCTTCGGATTAGTTTTGGAATTGAATAATTGTTATTGTGTTCCATCTCTTTCCAAGAACATTATTTCGCTTCATGTTTACAAGCGAAGGTTATGACTTTAGATCCGTGAACAATGGTTGTTCTCTTTATTTCAAAGATATGTTCTATTGTCATACTCCATTGGTGAATGGGTTATATGTTCTTACTCTTGAAGAGTCATCGGTCTATAACATTAATACAAAGAGGCAACGATCGAATGATTTGAATCCACGTTTATTTGGCACTGCCGCTTAGGTCACATAAATGAGAAACGCATGGAGAAGCTCCATAGAGATGGTATTCGCACTCATTTGATTTTGAATCATTTGAGACATGCGAATCTTGTTTACTTGGCAAGATGACAAAAGCACCTTTCACCGGTCAAGGTGAAGCGGGCAAGTGACTTATTGGCACTCGTACATTCGATGTATGTGGACCAATGAGCTCAACGACCAGAGGTGGTTTTCGATGCTTCATAACTTTATCGATGACTTTAGTAGATATGGATATATCTACCGATGAAGCATAAGTCGAATCCTTTGAAAAGTTCAAAGAATTCCAAAATGAAGTGCAAAATCATTTAGGCAAGACAATCAAGTTTCTACGATCCGATCGTGGAGGCGAGTATTTGAGCCATGAGTTTGGTAATCATCTCGAAGGATTGTGGAATTGTTCCACAATTGACTCGCCCGAACACCTCAATGGAATGGGGTATCGAACGAGAAATCGCACCTTATTAGATATGGTGCGCCCATGATGAGCCACGGTGATCTTCCGTTGTCTTTTGGGGTACGCTCTTGAAATGACCGCCACACTAAATGAGTTCCATCAAAATCGTGAGAAAAGACACCATATGAGATGTGGACGGGACAACGTCCTAGCTTGTCTTTTCTTAAGATTTGGGGATGTGAGACTTATGTAAAACGTTTACAATCGATAAGCTCGGTCCTAAATCGATAAATGCTTCTTTATCGGGTATCCTAAGGAAACAAAAGGATATTACTTCTATAATCAAGAAGAAGGCAAAGTGTTTGTCGCCTAAGCATGGTGTCTTCTTAGAGAAAGAGTTTCTCTCAAGAAGGGATAGTGGGAGCATGGTGCAACTTGAAGAAATTCGAGAAACACCGAAAACGTTTCAGCTCCTGAGAACCACAACAGGATGAACAAACTGTTGAAGAACCCTGTTGTGGACACACCGCACCACGTAGGTCGAGAGGTCACGTCGTGTACCGAGAGGTACATGTTCTTGACTACTCAACAACGGGATATATTGTTGTTAGACAACGATGAACCTAAGACCTATGAAGAAGCGATGGTGGGACCAGACTGAGAAATGGCTTGAAGCCATGAGATCCGAAATTGAATCCATGCACGTAATCAAGTTTGGAACTTGGTTGATCCACCGATGGTGTTAAAACCATTGAGTGCAAATGGGTTTTCAAGAAAAGATAGACATAGATGGAAATGTTCACATCTATAAAGCGCGATTGGTGGCCAAAGGTTTCAAACAAATTCAAGGTGTTGATTATGATGAAACTTTTAGCCGTCGCAATGCTAAAGTCTATTCGGATCATTCTAGCGATTCTTTGCTTATTTCGACTATGAAATATGGCAAATGGATGTCAAAATAGCTTTCCTTAATGGAAATCGAGTGAGGATGTGTACATGACACACCCACAGGTTTTGTCGATCCGCAATCAGCTAGAAAGATATGCAAGCTGCAAAGATCCATTTATGGATTAAAGCAGCATCTCGGAGTTGGAACATTCGCTTTGATGAAGTAATCAAAGGGTTTGGTTTCATCAAGAACGAAGAAGAGCCTTGTGTTTACAAAAGGCTAGTGGGAGCGCACTCGTGTTTACGGTCTTATATGTGGATGACATATTATTGATCGGAAATGACATTCCTATGCTCGAATCATTAAGTCTTCATTGAAAAGTAGTTTCTCTATGAAAGATTTAGGAGGCGGCATATATTCTGGGCATCAAGATCTATAGAGATAGATCAAAAAGGCTGATTGGATTAAGCCAAGATACGTACATTGACAAGGTGTTGAAAAGTTCAACATGCAGATTCCAAGAAAGGCTTCCTACCTATGTCACATGGTATAAATCTTAGCAAGAATCGGTGTCCTAGTACACCGATGAGCGGGATAAAATGAATGCGATTCCATATGCTTCACTATTGGATCCATTATGTATGCCATGCTTTGTACACGCCCGGATGTCTCGTATGCTTTAAGTGCTACGAGTAGATACCGGTCGATCCGGTGAAAGTCATCGGATTACCGTAAAGAACATCTTGAAGTACTTGAGAAGAACTAAAGATGTGTTCCTCGTCTATGGGGGTGAGGAAGAGCTCGTTGTAAATGGTTACACCGATGCTAGCTTCCAAACTGACAAAGATGATTTTAGATCGCAATCGGGATTTGTGTTACGCACGAATGGCGGTGCGGTAAGTCGGAAGAGTTCCAAGCAGAGACAGTTGTTGATTCTACAAGCAAGTTTAATACATAGCGGCTTCAAGTCGCTAAAGAGGTCGTTTGGATCAAGAAATTTGTTTCGAGCTTGGTGTGATGGCTAGTGCCTCCACCCAATGGACCTCTCTTGTGACAACAAGTGGAGCCATTATGCAAGCCAAGGAGCCTAGATCGCACTGTAAGTCCAAGCACATTCTCTGCGATTTCATCTCATCCGCGAGATTGTGGAGAGGCGATGTTAAGATATGCAAAGTACACGGAGTTTGAACATTGCAGATCCGTTGACAAAGCCGCTTCCCAGCCAAAGCATGAGGCTCACACTAGGGCAATGGGTATTAGATACCTACATGGTTGACTCTAGTGCAAGTGGGAGGCTGTTGGTGATATGCCCTAGAGGCAACATGGAGATGTTGAATATATCACATACTATGTTTATGATACATTGCTTTGTTCCTTGAAATAGACATTATCATTATTGATCAATGAGTATGTAACTTATTCATGAGACTCTTAATGCCAAAATGTTGCTATTTCTAAATGATCCCGATTATATTTCATATGAGGAACAAATATGATTCAAAGATCGACATATGTATTGATTGATGATCATGTCTCATGGATCATGGTATGAAGATACCAAATCAATAATATGGACATGTGTTAGTGAACATATGTTGGATAGACCCGCCATGAGACACCGCAGAGATTCCATATGTCATCGGTTGGTCTCAAGTAGTGTTTATGTGGAATCCTTAGACTTGAGATCATCATGGTTCCCAAAGATGCGTAGTAGCTTACTTTGGGACTACTAAACACTACTCCAGAATCGGGTAGTCATAAAAGTAGTCTTTGGGTTTGCCATGAAACATGTAGTGGGATGTGAATGATCAAGATAGAATTTGCCCTCCTTATGGGAGAGATATCTCGGGCCCCTCGATGTAATGGATTATGAAAGTGCATGGCCATGCCAAGGTGATTGAGGAGTCAATCACGAGTTTATAATCCATCACGGAATCGAGAGAGTGATTGAGCTATTAAGAGGATGACAGGTCTCGCCTTGAGCTTAATCTATATCGTGAGGCAAAGGGATTAGTACATGAGAACATTACGAGGTTCGTGATATGATCTTTACGTATACTTTGGGGTTAATATGTCTTACTAGAGGCCGCTATTAACACGGTGACCGGAAAGGTGTTTCTGGGTCGCGACCAAGTATACGTGAACCTACAGGGTCGCACACTTAACGGGTTGGAACACTATTTCGAATATGATTCGGATATGGGCTCAATTCGGATAGAGATCCGGATAGACTCCTATTGGGCCTCGGTCCACGAGGCCCAAGTGAGGAGGTCTATATATGGAGGCGAGGGGCTGAGGGAACGCATCTGATAATCCCGAGTTAAACCCCGCCGCCACCTCCGAGCCAAACCCTAGCCGCTCATGAGTCTTTGGTACACTCGCGATCGGCGCCCAACCCCGGACGTGTGGATACCGGGAGGCGCTGCTCGTTGCGGCGTTGATCGGCATCAACAACCTCTGATTGAATCGCTCGTGGTGCGGTTGATCGCGTGGAGGAGACGATCGATTCGGGACGATCGACTACTTCCACTACTACCTCGACGCGTGGTTGGATCGGCTTCTCCAACTCTTCTTCATTGCGCTGGCGTCTAGTGGTAACGATCCATGATCCTCCTTAAGCATGATGTTCTTGTGTGCGCGGTAGAAAAGTTTTGTTTTCGCTATCGTAGCTCACGCGCAATCCATTATTTATAAACCCCTCCTTGGCCCCTCCCTCTTTCCACCCCACGCCGCCACCCCACCCTTTGGGCGCCTCCCCTTCCCCTCTTGTTGCCATTGGTGCCCCAAGTCTGCTGCCATTGGAGGAGAAACAAGGAGAAGGAAGGAGAAGAAGGAAGGAGAAGGAGAGGAGAAGGAAGGAGAAGAAGAGGAGGAAAAAGTGGGGAATTCTTCATCTAGGTAATTTTTCTCATCTCAAACCGTCTGTTTTTCAGAATAATTAGAGTTATTGGTACGGATTTTGATGGTAGTTAATAGATTAATTGTCCGATTAGAGATTAGCTGCTGTCTGCCTGTAGATTGATTCGCGTAGCGCGTCTATTCTCGCGGATTTGACCTAGTAAATGAATTTTCCTGTGGACTCTCCCAAAAGGAAAGTTGTAGAAGACTTCCAGATGCGTCTCTTGTAATTGTTTCGTATTTTTTGGCCATGGGAGCTGGGAGATACGTGGTCGGGAATACAGCTGTTCGCCAGGCGAGCAGATTGGTACAGACCGACGGTAATTCGGGGATTTGAGGTAGTAAATGATTTTATTGCTCATGGCCGAAATTGAGCAAATTATAGATAATCTGGAAATCTAGCTGCTGTAGAAATTTCATAATTTTGGACCCTTGTAGTGTTGCTGGGACGCGATTGAACATTGCTGTCCAATCTGCCAGAACAGAGTTCTTCCTCTGTTTTGGACATTCAATTACCTCTAGTTGTGATCAAAATAAAAATATGTGTTCTACATGAAAATTGTAAGTTTTTAAGTCATGAATCCAGAGAGGTATCATTTGCTATATTTGGATTATTATTTTTAAAGATACAAAATTGTGAAGCAGCGCTGCAGAGGGTAATTTGCTGAATTGTTGAGCGGAGAAGAGTTTGTGCGGGTTCGGGGTTCTAGCGATGTCTTAATTATTTTAGTCATGTTTGTATGTTGTGGTTGTATTCTGAGAGTTATCTTTTGGATATGTGGTCTTGTCCCTGAGCGCTCTTGATTTTACTTCGCTTCATCGGATTGAGGCAAGTGAATGTAGCGGTGGTTGCTACCGTTTAACTTGTTATTCCTTCTACTTGCAATTTACATTATTATCTTAATTTGATACATGATGCCATGATTGCATGATATTTTAATTGTGGAGATGATAGCAAAGATTAAATGTTGATGATTAATCTATTGTGGTTTGTAGAAAGATTAAATGTTTTATTTGCAAATATTTGTGGATAAAATGATAGCATTTATATGCAAATTAAATCTGAAATTGAAGAGGTAGATTAAAATGTTGGAGGATATTTTAATTAGTGAATTGCTGTCACTATCCGGTTATTCCCTAGTTGTTTACGCTTCCGCTTATACTATGTTGTTTAGTAATTATTGCCAGTTTAATTTATCTTGTAAATTGGCTAGTTGTAGAGCAGTTTTAGTAGCATCTCAGGGTAATGTGGGTCTTGGGGTGTTACAGTTGGTATCAGAGCGGGCTTTAGGTCTGTGGTAATTAAACTATTAAATTGACACACTGGTGCACAGTAGGATGGGTTGGGTCAAGCATTTTATTTATGCTTTTGACATGTTGTATTGATGATTTACATTATAAGATAATATTGTATGATTATGATTTGCTCATATAACTGTTATGAGTGAGAATTGTCAATGATAAGATGTATAGGTTGTATTTGCTACATTGGCATTGCTAGGCTATACCGCTGTTTGTAGCATGGTGAGTAGCAATGCAGTTATCTTAGGTAAGTTAATTGCAGATGTTGTGAGTGAGTTTCTTAGAAAAGTTGTTATCTTCCTTGAGTTGATTTTGGCCAATTCTTGGCCTATTTGCAGTTAATGAATTTCTCTTGATATTGTGGTTCATTGCAGTTGTTGTTTTATAATTGGTCTCTACCTGTTCTTTGAAACAATTATTGTTTCTTCTCGGAACATTTCAGACAATTTTGCTCCTTGTGAATATTGTTGATTTGCAAGGTTAGTCCCTTTGTGGGAATTTTATCTTGTTGTGAATCATGACACATTGGTTCGCTTGGTATTTTTATTAATGAAGGGTTTATGTTGCAAATTCATTAATATGTGAAAGCCTTAGATCTATGTATTTCTTTTAGATTATTTCTAGTGTTGAAGTTTATTTTCACTCCTTTCTGAAAGAGAGTGTTAAAACCCTTTGTGGTGTTTTGCTATGCTTAAGTGGAAGGTGGTAATCATATGAACTAATTCATAAGGTATGAATTATCGAGTTGAGATGTTAGCGTGGTGCATAATTAATTTCAACTAGCATCCTTGGAAGTGTAGTTGATTAATGTGATTTTGCCTTATAATAGTTTCTTGAAGAACTATGATTAAGAATTTGTCTATTCATGATTGGAACTCATGAAGTTATTGAGGAGTGTGCAAAAAGAATTGGAATGATTATTATGACTGCTTAAATTTCTATCATGTTGGATAAAATGAATTATTTTTGACTTTAGTATTTAATCTAACCGCTTGGATTTATTAAGTAAGGAGGTGTTGGAATATTGCCTTGGTAATATTGACATTTAATCTGTCCTTTGTTTAGATACTTTATGAGCATGTACAATTGCTATTTTTCATCTATCTTTCACCTTGCTAGATTGTTGAAATATGTATAAAGAAATAGATGAATGTTGATGTATTGACTTGTAGAATCTTATCTTACAAAGTTGGTATTATTGAAGTTTAAAGTTATTCCGTTCTAATTTCTGAACTTAAGGTGAGATACTGAATCTATGCTCATGATTATTTTATGATTGTAAAACGGAGTTAGGATCATGAATGTTGTTATGATAAAATAATAATCAATTATTGCCAGTAATGATTAGAGTACAATCAGTTTGTGCTAAATCAGAGATGAGCATCAATAAGAATTGAATATATGAAATCTAATAAGAGATTTATAATAGAATGTTTTGTGAGATTGCCATGTTCTAGTATCATCATGTGTAATACCCCGGAAAGTATTTTATTAATTGTTTAATTAATAGAGAGAGGGACTTAAGTGAAAAGATTAAAAATTAAAAGAGTTTTGGGGGGTTTTCTGAAAAATTAAGACAACCTGGGCCTAGGCCTTGGCCCAGGTGGGATTTTCTAGGCCCAAGAGGGGAGGGGAGGTCACCATTTAAAAACCCTAGGCAGCCCCTGCCCCTGCCCAAGCCGCCGCCTGCTTGCTCCTGCCGCGCCGCCGCCGCTGTCCCTTGCGTTGCCGCGCGGTCGCCGCCCGCCGTGGTGCTGCTGCTGCCGTTCGTCGTCGCTGCGTCGTCGTCGCCGCCGCCGCCGCCGCCGTTGTCGTCTCCTCCCCGCGCCGCCGCCGACGCTCGTCGCTGTACCGCGTGGATCCGGAGGAAGGAGAGAAGGAGATCGCGGGCGGGTTCGTCATCGTGTTCGTCATCGTGTTCGTCGTCATATTCGTCGACGTGTTCATCGTCGTGTCGTCAAGGGTAATCCCTGGTAGTCTCTAGATGAGTTTTTAATCGATTTAGATTCGTCGGTTTTCTGGGCTGCTGGGACAGTAGTTGTTTCTCGGCGGTTTTGATCTAGTTTCGTCAGGATTCAGGTCTGGACCCCTTCTAGAAAGTTGTAGAGGGTTTAATTATCTTTCCAGGGAGTACAAGAACACGTGATTCTGATTTGTGTAGCGAAAGTTATGAATTTTCTGGTGTTACTGTTCTGCAGATCGGGGTAGTTCTGGACAGAGTTTAGTAGATCGGTTTGTGCGACAGAAATAGTTGCGATTCAGGAGTCATTAAAATTGAGAAAGTTGTAGATAAGTTTCTTAGCTTTCAATAGAGGTAAAGAAGTCCGGATTCCGAGTTTCTGGGCGAAAGTTATGCCTGTTTTAGTGCGCTGTCCAGAGAGTCCGACGTGAATTTGGATGCTTTAGAAAAGGGTTTGGAATGGTTAGTAAATGGCCGAATCAGAGAGTCTCCCCAACTAAGTTTTTGTAGATAATTTAATTATCTTTCCACAGAGTCTGAGAACGCTTAATTTGGAGTTACGTACTGAAAGTTATGATTTTTGGAAGTCGGCTGTCTGTGGTTGGGCAGATTTGGCCGAGGGGAGTTGGGGATTTAATTGAGATAAATTGTTGGGTTAATTGGGGTTGCTATTATTTTATATCTAGAAACCCGCTACTGTCATGTTAGTAATTATTAATTAAATATTCAGGAGGAGAGCGGATTCCGGGGGTTGTGCCTTCTACGCGTTCTTCATTTTCTCGCGGTTGAGGCAAGTATATTTGTGATGTGAAAATCTGTGTGTTTATGGATTTGTTGAATTGTTTGGATGATGGTTGAATCATGGCTGTTTAAATTGAGAGTATGAGTAAGTGATGAATTGAGAATGCTATTTATGTTCTGTTTACATTATGGCATTTATGAGATTGGTTGATGCGTAGTATGGTGAATGCTCGTTATCTTTTGATACATTCACATATATGCATCATATTGAGAATTGTTGAAGTCTTGGTCATGCGGTGATCAAGCATCGAGGTCCCCACACTTGCGGAGTGTGGGCAATTGGTCCCTGTACCCGAGGGTACAGGCATGGGTGTGCATTGACGGATGCACACTCCGCATTACCGGTAAAATGCGAAAGAGATGAGAAAGAGGAGATTTTGATCATATTGCATAGCATGATGTTCTATGTTAATTGTTTAACTTGACAGTTAATGATCATTGGTATTGATGTTGATATACTTGCTGAGTCATTGGACTCACTCTTGCTGTTTGTTTATTTGTTTTAGGTACCAATGTGAGAATGGCATATATGGGATCAAAAAGGGATTAGCTTCGTTGCATGTGCACTATTCCTTCAATAAGAAATAAAGACAGTCATGATAATCTTGTTGGCTTGTTAGCTTAATTGGTTCAGTTTATATTCCATCAGATTAAATGTAATAAAGACTTAGTATCATTGGATATTATCTTTCCGTTCATTATTTAGAACTTGTGCTATTCATGCTTATTTAAACTGCCATCTGGTTAATAAACAAAGGAGGTTATGCCGAAATTTTTAGGTAACCTATATTAGTTGTTGTTTTATTGTGGATAGTTAGTAGCATTTCAGGCCTATGTTAGGCTGGGGTGTTACAGTTGGTATCAGAGCGGGCTTTAGGTCCGTGGTAATTAAACTATTAAATTGACACACCTTTGGTGCATGAGGATGGGATGGGTCAAGCATTGTAATTATACTTTTGACATGTTATATTGATGATTTACATGATGAGATAATCTTGTGTGCTTATTGATAATCTTGTATGATTATGATTTGCTCCCATGACTGTTATGAGTGAGAATAGTCAATGATATGATGTAGATGTCGTGATGTGCTACCTTGCCATTGCTAGATTATATCATTATTTGTAGTATGAGGATTAGCAATGTAGTTACCTCAGGTAACTTAATTGCAGGTGTTATGGTGAGTTTCTTAGAAAAGTTGTTATTATCCTTAAAGTTGAATTCGGCCAATTCTTGGCTGATTGCAGTTAATGAATTTCTTTTGAGATTGTGGTTCTTGCAGTTGAGGGTATGCAATTGGTCTCTACCTGTTCCTTGAAACAGTTATGGTTTCTTTCCGGACTACTGAGATACTTTGCTACCTGTGCTTATTGTTGATTTGTAAGGTTAGGTCCTTCGTGGGACTTTTGTCTTGTTGTGATTCATGACTTATTGGTTCGCTTGGTATTTTCTCTTGTTGATGCAAATTTTGAGTTGCAAAACTCATTGTTATGTGAAAGCTTTGGATCTATGTTTTCTCTTTATCTCGAGCGTTGAAGTTTATTGTTCCTTTTCCTTTTGAAAGAGAGTGTTAAAATCATTTATGTTGTTTTGCTATGCTTAAGTGGAAGGTGGTAGTCATATAAATTAATTCATAAGGATGAATTATCAAGTTGATATGTTAGCATAGTGTATAATTAAATTTTTTTTTACTAGTATCCTTGGAAGTGTAGTTGTTTAATTGATATTGCCCTGTAATAGTTTTTAGAAGAACTATGATTAAGAATTTGTTTACTCATGATAGTAACTCATGGAGTTATTGAGGAGTGTGTAATAAGAACCGGAATGATTATTATGATTGTTAAAATTTCTATCATGATTGGATAAATTGAATTATCTGTGTCTTTAGTAATTAATTCGACCGTTTGGAATGATTAAGTAAGGAGGTGTTAGAATATTACCTTGGTAATATTGACCCTTAATATGTCTTTTATTTAGATGCTTTATGAGCATGCACCATTGCTAGTTTCATCTATCTTTTACCATGCTAGATTGTTGAAGAATGTATAAAGAAATAGATGAGGGTTGAGGTATTGACTAGTAGGAACTTGTCTTACAAGCTGGTATTATTTAAGATTAAAGTCATTTCCGTTGCCGGTAATGACTAGAGTACAATTAATTTGTGCTAAATTAAAGTTGAGCATCCATAAGAATTGAATATATGAAATCTAGTAAGAGATTTATGCTAGTATGTTTTGTGAGATTGTCATGTTCTAGTATCATCTTGTTTAAGAGCTTTGTTCTATTTATGTGGCTTATGCACTAGGTTCTCCTAGATCAAGTAGTTGCAACCTTATTTAGATATTAGAAACATGATGAAGTGATTTCTTATGTTTCTTTTGGAAAAGTTTATGAAGGAGTTGAGGATATGATGATGCTTGTTAAGAATGTATTATTCTGATGTTAGTATGTTGGTCCATTTGTGGTTATGATGGTAATGTTGAAGGTTCATTAAATAGAAGAATTTGAATAAATTCCTTGGTACTATTTAAATCAAAAGTTTTGATAGTGTGTATGCGATCTTTGATCTCATGACTTATGTGGTAGCTGAAATTGTTTAAGCAAAGTGTTTGAGGGGTTTTATTAGTTCTTAAAGAATTGATGTGTTGTGGTCTTCAACTCTTCTTTGTTGGAATTGTTAAGGTGATACCGTAATCAAAGAAGGTTGTTCTCTTTGTTAAAAGAAAAAGTTTGATGAAAGTTTTGGAGGTTGAAGTCAAGTTGTGTAATCTTTGTGAAGTGTGTTTGACTTCTTATTTTCGCCGCTTAAGAGTTTCTTGAGCTCAAATGATAATAATGTATTCGTATTGGTTGAGATTTGATGGTTTCTTCTCGAGGAGGCATGCGCCTTCAGCTGTGGTCTTAACGTTTGTTGTCCAAGATCTTTGCTCTTTCCCTTGGTCTAGTGTTTATTGCGATTGGTAACACCTTCCCATGTGTTGAATTTACTTCTTCTTGCCTCTTTTAAGAAAGGGGTAATCGATTCGGGTTGCAAGCCCTTTTAGGATATGTATGGCAACTGGTTGGTGTGGTTTTGTGATTGGTTTGGGTGAGATTGTGGGTATCAAGATGCTTGAGATTTTGGAGTGATAAATTGATCTTTGTCGACTAATTCTCGGTGAGGATTTGATTTAAAAGAAGATGTTGTCCTTGGGGCTAACTAGTTATATTGTCGCAACTAGAAGAACCTAGTTATGGTTCATGAGTGTTACGTTCATTTTGCTGGAACGTTGGAATTATTGAAAGTATGAGAATCTTGATCAATTTTATTGGATCATCATGATTGGGTACTTTGCAAGGATTAGAAGGACGATTATGATGGTATAGTGATGAGATTATAATTATGAAGAAGGCGGATTGTTATGGGAATTTTTGGGATAGTAGAAATTGTTGAAATTATGTCATGTATCTTCCCTACGATAATCGAGTTGAGATTATGTTTTCATGTGGTGTGAAGGGTTGAGCATGATTGATGGTGGAGATGTTAGTCACCGAATTGAGAGCCTTGTGTCAAATATATCAAGTACATATATATATAATAGTCCTAGAGATGGAAAATTTGGGTGGATGTTCTATACTAGAACCTTGGAGGCTAATGATGTGGTGTGAAAATAGTGCAACAAGTGGATTCTAAATAGTTGATGCTCATTGATAGTATTCTTTGGGTGTAGTAAATGAGTGTGGGAGCCGAGAAATTCATGTTGATTGTCCTTAAGATTTGTGGTAAAGTGATGGTGGGTGAGAATAACGATGAGATGCATTAGAAATTATTCGTTAAAGTATCATGTGGGTAGAGGAGTTGACTAGAGTATGTTATTGTAAGAATAGTAGAGTCCCTCTACAAAAGTGTGTTGGATGCACTCGGTTTGAACATAGAGTTGATGTTGCCAAATTTAAGAGAATTGAACTAGTAGGGTATGTGATGATTTGGAACCTCGTGATTCAAGAGGAAGTTTATTCCTAAAAGAAAAAGAAATGGACGGGTTTAATATTTGAGTGATTCCCCGTTTACGTATATGTTGCTTATGTGCAAACTACCTACTTGAAAGTGGGGAGGTTTTTTTTTCGTGCTGAATCCTCATTTTCTCTTCTTTTGATTTGATCCTTTTTATGGGGAGTTGGTTTTGTGTGGTTGCGATGAGAATTCTCGATGTTCAGTTGAATTCTATCTATGAAAAAGTGGGTTTACCTTGAGCCCTGTGGTGCGCCCGTGTTTAAGGGGGTGCTCATTGCTAAGGTAAAGAGATCGATTGAGCGTGAAAAGCTCGAGATTTATGGGTTGTGCAGATTGTGTGGTTTGATACCAAAGGGAATGTTAACCCGCTGTGTATTTAATTGCTTCGGTTAGTTGCGAGGATTCGGAGGTTGACCGCTTTGGGTCCAAAAGATAGTTGAACGAGTGGACTTGGTGAGATAGAATCTGTTGGCTGCCCAGGACAGGCAGAAAAGCTATGTGAATGTGAGAAGAAGGGATCGGGAATTTGAAGTGGGGGATCAGGTGCTTTTGAGAGTATCTCCTACCTAGGGTGTGGTGAGGTTCGGTACCATAGGGAAGTTTAGCCAAGCACGTTGGACCCTTCACCATACTAGCGAATTGGGAAATTGGCTTACCGCTTGGATCTTCCCGAGGCTATGCTGGAGTGCATAACGTGTTCCACGTGTCCATGTTGAGAAAGTACTTGCGAGACCCAGAAGTTCACATCGCTCTAGAACCTTTGGTTATTGAGCAGGATATGTCCTTTGAGTCCAAGCCAGTGCGGATTCTAGAAAGGTCAGAAAAAGCGTTGAGAAACAAGACTTTCTTTGTATGTCAAAGTGCTCGGTCAGCAGATCGAGAGAGAGGCAACTTGGGAGTTGGAGTCTCGCATGCGTGAGCAATACCCGGCGTTGTTCACGTCAGGTGCGTGTTTTTGCTAGTTGGTTGTTTTGATTTCTGTTGTGTTTGCGGTTAGAATTGGGTCGAATTGCATTTAAGGGGTAGAATGTAATACCGGAAAGTATTTTATTAATTGTTTAATTAATAGAGAGAGGGACTTAAGTGAAAAGATTAAAAATTAAAAGAGTTTTGGGGGGTTTTCTGGAAAATTAAGACAACCTGGGCCTAGGCCTTGGCCTGTGGGATTTTCTAGGCCCAAGAGGGAGGGAGGTCACCATTTAAAACCCTAGGCAGCCCCTTGCCCGCCCGCCGCCTGCTTGCTGCCTGCCGCGCCGCCCGCCGCCGCCGCTGTCCCTTGCGTTGCCGCGCGGGTCGCCGCTCCGCCGTGCTGCTGCTGCCCTTCGTCGTCGTCGATGCGTCGTCGTCGTCGTCGCCTTCGCCGTTGTCGTCTCCTCCCCCGGCGCGCCGTCGCCGACGTTCATCGCTGTACCGCATGGATCCGGAGGAAGGAGAGGAGGAGATCGCGGGCGGGTTCGTCATCGTGTTCGTCGTCGTGTTCGTCGTCATGTTCGTCGACGTGTTCGCCGTCGTGTCGCCAACGGTAATCCCTGGTAGTCTCTAGATGAGTTTTAATCGATTTAGATTCGTCGGTTTTCTGGGCTGCTGGGACAGTAGTTGTTTCTCGGCGGTTTTGATCTAGTTTCGTCGGGATTCAGGTCTGGACCCCTTCTAGAAAGTTGTAGAGGGTTTAATTATCTTTCTAGGGAGTACAAGAACACGTGATTCCGATTTGTGTATCGAAAGTTATGAATTTTCTAGTGTTGCTGTTCTGCAGATCGGGGTAGTTCTGGACAGAGTTTAGTAGATCGGTTTGTGCGACGGAAATAGTTGCGATTCAGGAGTCCTTAAAATTGAGAAAGGTGTAGATAAGTTTCTTAGCTTTCAATAGAGGTAAAGAAGTCCGGATTCCGAGTTTCTGGGCGAAAGTTATGTCTGTTTTAGTGCGCTGTCCAGAGAGTCCGACGTGAATTTGGATGCTTTAGAAAAGGGTTTGGAGCGGTTAGTAAATGGCCGAATCAGAGCGTCTCCCCAACTAAGTTTTTGTAGATAATTTAAT
Organism: Bonia amplexicaulis; assembly: GCA_036346245.1. Lineage (NCBI taxonomy): Eukaryota > Viridiplantae > Streptophyta > Magnoliopsida > Poales > Poaceae > Bonia > Bonia amplexicaulis. The sequence goes on from CM070741.1 coordinate 16,808,123, forward strand.
TATCTTTCCATAGAGTCTGAGAACGCTTGATTTAGAGTTACGTACTGAAAGTTATGATTTTTGGAAGTCGGCTGTCTGTGGTTGGGCAGATTTGGCCGAGGGGAGTTGGGGATTTAATTGAGATAAATTGTTGGGTTAATTGGGGTTGCTATTATTTTATATCTAGAAACCCGCTACTGTCATGTTAGTAATTATTAATTAAATATTCAGGAGGAGAGCGGATTCCGGGGGTTGTGCCTTCTACGCGTTCTTCATTTTCTCGCGTTGAGGCAAGTATATTTGTGATGTGAAAATCTGTGTGTTTATGGATTTGTTGAATTGTTTGGATGATGGTTGAATCATGGCTGTTTAAATTGAGAGTATGAGTAAGTGATGAATTGAGAATGCTATTTATGTTCTGTTTACATTATGACATTTATGAGATTGGTTGATGCGTAGTATGGTGAATGCTCGTTATCTTTTGATACATTCACATATATGCATCATATTGAGAATTGTTGAAGTCTTGGTCATGCGGTGATCAAGCATCGAGGTCCCCACACTTGCGGAGTGTGGGCATTGGTCCCTGCACCGAGGGTACAGGCATGGTGTGCATTGACGGATGCACACTCCGCGTACCGGTAAAATGCGAAAGAGATGAGAAAGAGGAGATTTTGATCATATTGCATAGCATGATGTTCTATGTTAATTGTTTAACTTGACAGTTAATGATCATTGGTATTGATGTTGATATACTTGCTGAGTCATTGGACTCACTCTTGCTGTTTGTTTATTTGTTTTAGGTACCAATGTGAGAATGGCATATATGGGATCAAAAAGGGATTAGCTTCGTTGCACGTGCACTATTCCTTCAATAAGAAATAAAGACAGTCATGATAATCTTGTTGGCTTGTTAGCTTAATTGGTTCAGTTTATATTCCATCAGATTAAATGTAATAAAGACTTAGTATCATTGGATATTATCTTTCCGTTCATTATTTAGAACTTGTGCTATTCATGCTTATTTAAACTGCCATCTAGTTAATAAACAAAGGAGGTTATGCCGAAATTTTTAGGTAACCTATATTAGTTGTTGTTTTATTGTGGATAGTTAGTAGCATTTCAGGTCTATGTTAGGCTGGGGTGTTACATCATGTTTAAGAGCTTTGTTGTAATATGGTGGCTTATGCACTAGGTTTTCCTAGATCAAGTAGTTGCAATCTTAATCAGATAATAGAAACATGATGAAGTGATTTCTTATGTTTCTTTTGGAAAAGTTTATGAAGGGATTTGTGGATATGATGATGCTTGCTAAGAACGTATCATTCTGATGTTAGCATGATGGTCAGTATGTGGTTGTGATGACAATGTTGAAGGCTCTTTAAATAAAAGAATTTGATAACTTCCATGATACTATTTAAATCAAAAGTTTTGAGATTTGTGTACGCGATCTTTTTGATCTCATGACTCTTTACTGGAATTGTCAAGGTGATACCGTAAGCAATGAAAGTTATCTTCTTTATTAAAAGAAAGAGTGTGGAAAAAGTATTGGAGGTTGAAGTCAAGTTGTGCATTTTTTTAAGTATGTTTGACTTCTTATTTTTGCCGCCTAAGAGTTTCTTGAGCTCAAATGGCAATATTGTATTCTTATTGGTTGAGATTTGATATTTTCTTCTTGAGGAGGCATGTGCCTTCAGCTGTGATCTTATCTTTTGTTGTCCAAGTTCGTTGCTATTTCTTCTGGTCTTGTGTTTATTGCAGATGGTAACATCTTCCTTTGTGCTGGAATTTACTTCTTTTTGCCTCTCCAAGAAAAGGGTAATCAATTTGGGTTGCAAAGACCTTTAAGAGGTGTATGGCAACTGGTTGGTGTGTTGGGCGATGATTTGGAAATTCTTGGTTCAAGAAAGTTAATTTTGTAGGGGAATGGATTGGGAAATTAATAATATCTCGAGCAGTAATAAGCTCTCTTGATTATTGGTTAAACTGTGTGTTTATGGCAGAGGTCATCTGCAAATTGAATTATTTTTTCACTCTTGGCTTGTGCAGTGTGGATTCTCTAAATGTCTATTTGGAGAGTGTGAATGGTTTTGTTGTGAATCCTTTGAATTGGACCGTGGTCCTTTGAAGGAGAGCTGGTTGCTAGTGTGTTGCTTGAGAATGCTTCATTCTTCTTGTGGTTATGTTATATTTGCAATAGTTATTGTTTGTGCTTTAAGTAATTTTATGAGTGGAATCTGTGGTTGAATTCTTTAAAAGGGGTACAATGTATTATCCCGATTATAATATATAGAGAAAAATATTCTAAGAAGGAGAATGGTATTAGATAAGTGGCTTGATAGTTGTGGCAGGAAATTTTTGTGAGAACGGCAAGAGCTGTTGGCCGCTCAGAGTTGACAAAAGAATTGCGGGCGCTAGGCGTTGACCGGCGCGTGTCGTGGACTCGTCAGAGTCGAACATGAGGAAGAGAGCCACCAGATGTGCGGAGGCCCTCTTGACGAATCAGTTCGAGCAGGAGGTGACGTGGAGCTTGAAGTTCAAATGTAGAAGAAGGACCCGAGTTTTTCGGGGGCGGGTGAGAACCCGTAGTTGTTGTACCCTCGTGATGTTCTATCCTTGGGATGCTCTATTCTTTGGTTGTTCTTTCCTTGATTATTCTTTGTCTCGTGGGTTGGGGAGCGAGATTTGAGAACGAATCCTTTTAAGGTGGGGAGAATGTAATACCCTGAACGTCGTTACGACGTAAGTTTTTAATCAATCGCGGAATCGCCGATTTTTCGGTAAATCGCGGGAAGGGAAAAATATGAATTGTAAAATATTGTAAAATAAATTAAATAAACTAATTTGGATGTTTTGGGCTGTCCGGAGGGGTGGGCTAACCGCTTTGGGCCAACCAGCCCAAATGGGGGCCCATACCCCCTCCCAAACCCTAGCACCCTCCTTTATAAACCCCCTCCCTTGGCCCCTCCCCTCTTTCCACCCCATAGCCGCCACCCCCACCCCTTTGGAGGAGAAGCAAGGAGAAGCAAGGAGAAGGAAGGAGAAGAAGGAAGGAGAAGAAGGAAGGAGAAGGAGAGGAGAAGGAAGGAGAAGAAGAAGAGGAGGAAAATAGTGGAGAATTCTTCATCTAGGTAATTTTTCCTCATCCCAAGCCCTCTGTTTTTCAGAATAATTAGGGTTCTTGGCATGGATTTCAATGGTAGTTAATAGATTAATTGTCCGATTAGAGATTAGCTGTTGTCTGCCTATAGATTGATTCGCGCAGCGTGTCTGTCCTCACAGATTTGACCTAGTAAACGGATTTTTCTACGGACTCTCCCAAAAATAAAGTTATAGAGGATTTCCAGACGCGTCTCCTGTAATTGTTTTTCATTTTTTGGCCATGGGATCTGGGAGATACAGGGTCGGGAATGCAGCTGTGCGCCAGGCGAGCAGATTGGTATAGACCGACGGTAATTCGGGGATTTGAGGTAGTAAATGATTTTATTGCTCATGGCCATAATTGAGAAAATTGTAGATAATCTAGTGATCTAGCTTTTGTAGACATTTCATAATTTTTGGACCCCTGTAGTGTTTCTGGGATGCGATTGAACATTGCTATCCAATCTGCCAGAACAGAGTTCTTCCTTTGTTTGGGGCATTAAATTACCCCTAGCTGTGTTCAAAATAAAAATATGTGTTCTACATAAACATTGTAGGTTTTTAAGTCATGAATCCAGAGAGGTATCATTTTCTGTATTTGGATTATTATTTTTAAAGATACGAAATTGTGAAGTAGCGCTGCTGTAGAGGGTAATTTGCTGAATTGTTGAGCGGAGAAGAGTTTGTGCGGGTTCGGTGTTCTAATCTTAATTATTTTAGTAGTGTTTGTATGTTGTGGTTGTGTGCTGAGAGTTGTATTTTGGACATGTGGTCTTGTGCCTGAGCGCTCTTGATTTTACTTCGCTTCATCGGATTGAGGCAAGTGAATGTAGCGATGGTTGCTACCGTTTAACTTGTTATTCCTTCTACTTGCAATTTACATTATTATCTTAATTTGATACATGATGCCATGATTGCATGATATTTTAATTGTGGAGATGATAGCAAATATTTATCCATTGATATGTTGATACTATGCTAGTAGACATGTAGAATTCTTGTTTAATGTTATAATGTGGACATGAAAATAACATGTGGTGGATGTGGATATGTTGAGAGCATGATAATGCTTCTTGTGGATGAATTAATGTGATTCATGAATTATCATATCATTCAAGTTATATCATGTCATTTGCATGTATGGATGTCGCCGCAAATGCCGCGACCGTACCGGTACAGCATCGTGTATTACCGTAATACGATGCACCTCTTCTCCCGCAGGAAGCAATTCCCTGCCCTGGAAAGAGTGAAGTGAAGATAGCATGAGCATTCATATGCATTGCATTGTGGAAAGATTCATTTGCATACATATGCAATATATATTGTTGTGATGTTATTTTATGGATTATACAACTTTCTAGTTGTAATGTGGAATTGGCTCATGTGAGCTACTTGTGGTATGAGGATTGTGGATGTGGTCGTGGAATGGGGTTCGCCCCTTGTGTATGGTAAGGGTTGTGGTGATGGCAAGAGACTCTTTTCTCTTGTATTGAAATTGTGGGTGTGGGGAATAATGCAGCATTGAAGTAAGACATACATATGTTTTATTGCCTTGATAGTGGTTGAGCATTTAAAGTAGTCAAATAAGATTAATTTGCTAATGTTTTACCGTCTTGATGGTGATTTGCGCTTGAGGTTATACACATTGTTAATTGTGTAAGATTAAATATTGATGATTAATCTATTGTGGTTTGTGAAAAGATTAAATGTTTCATTGCAATTATTTGTGGATAAAATGATAGCATTTATATGCCAATTAAATCTGAAATTGAAGAGGAATGATCCACGGAAGATTTGTGGTGGTTTAATAATTGAGGACATGAATTGTGGTTGTAATTGTATGGAATTATGAATGATGATGTATAATTGGTTGTAGTTTGAATAGCCTATTAAGCAGTTTGCTTGCTGAGATTTTATCTCACCCTTGTTTCCTCCTCCCTATAGGTGGACATTGAGCATGCATGGGAAGGGTAGAATGGCACCACGCTGATGCACTTAGATCATAGTTTATTGCTGTAATAAAGTTGAAAGAATTCTAGATCTTTGCATAGCTTTGTTTACATTATCTTAATAATGTCAAATTTGTGAACTATGTTTTAGATTAAAATGTTGGAGGATTTTTTAATTAGTGAATTGCTATCACTATCCGGTTATTCCCTAGTTGTTTACGCTTCCGCTTATACTATCTTATTTAGTAATTGTTGCCAGTTTAATTTATCTTGTAAATTGGCTAGTTGTAGAGCAGTTTTAGTAGCATTCCAGGGTAATGTGGGTCCTGGGGTGTTACACCTACTATGGGTTCATAGAGAAGATTTGGAAGCTCGACTACGTGCTTTTTCATATCCCCCTATTTCGGTGTTGTTGGGTCCATCTCCCACAAGTGAAGATCGACAAGTACGATGTCACTACTGTGGACCTAAAATGGGTCGGATACAAAGACAAACCATTTGTACTCACTAACAAAGTTGTTCAAATTTTCTATGTAACCAACCAGGCAAATAAGAAGCACCACGTAGTTCTTCATAGAAAAAGGAGAGTTGTCGGAGTTGAGAATGTAGTGGATGAGGAAAAATACAATCAATTTGATGAGTTGCCTCCTTTCAGAAATAGCATAAGGGTCGAGGAAGAACAACGTGATGAAACTATCTATATACACATCGATCATCATGAAGGGCTAATTTTTAAAGAAAATAAGCAAGTGGAATGATGAGTGAAATGTTTATGTGCCATATGTTCCGTATTTGCATTTATGTATATAAGAATGTATGATATACATGTGGATTTGCATTTATGTATATGAGAATGCGTGATGTATATGTGAAATTGTATTTATGTATATGAGAATGTGTAATATATATGTGAATTTGCATTTATGAAAAGTAATTCATAGACGGTTCTACTTTAGAACCGTCTGTGATGTGTACTTGTCACAGACGGTTATAAAGCAGAACTGTCTATGATGTTAACTTAGCACAGAAGATTATAAAGTAGAGTCATCTGTGATGTTAACTTATCATAGACGGTTATAAAGTAGAACCGTCTGTGATTTTAATATATTACAGATGGTTCCAAATTTGAACCATCTGTGATAGGTATTATTACAAATGGTTATAATTTAGAATTATTTGTGTTGTCCAACCTATTTATATTCAGACTCTAGGGTTTGCCCATGCTCCCATGCACTCAAACTCAAGCCGCTGCATCCTCCCCGAGCCCACCGCCTCCTCCCTGGTGTGCCTCCTCCCAGAACATGCCTCCTCCGTGAGCTTGTCGCCTCCTCCCCCAAGCGCTCTGCCTCCTCCACCGAGCCCGCCACCTCCTCCCCCGAGCACGCCACCCAACTCCCTAGTGCACTTCCTCCCTGAACAAGGTAGTTACTCCAAACACGACCTCAGTGCTCTGCTCTGTCCTAATGGTGTCAGACCCAGATTTTTCAACCCAAAATTCGCTGTGATTCCACCGCACTATTCCCTAGATCAGTAGATAGTGCTCATAGATACAGTACTGAACATCAAAGTACATACCATGCGAAAGTGCAAATATAACAGTAGACTTACTCATGGGCTGATCAGACTGAAATCAATAAAATGCAGTAGCAGAAACAAACCACGCAGGTGGGACCCTCAGGACGTTCCCACAGGCAGCCAACTGGGGCTTCACGACCTAATTCTTGACATCTTCATCTTCTTCACCATCCTGTCCAGGTGTATTGCTGTAGCATAGCGATCTGACCCTTGACTCTGGATTATTTGAGTGAGCGAGAGTAAGCACAAACCATCGTGCTCCGCGAGCCAATACACATGATGCAATTAGATAATATGCATGGCTTATCAAGGAAAGGCTCGGGTTAATTTGTTTGCCATAAATTGCTTTTGAAATATGATACATAGAAATTTCCTGAGACCTAGCAGTTTTAACTAAAACATAAGATGTGAAAGAATGCAATAATAATAGCGATCCAGATTCCATCCACCGTTATATGGCCTCTGTACCATATGCTAACTTTTCAGCGTTACAACCGCTTAACTTATCATTGGGACGACACACAGGGCAACACAAATCAGGGCTTTCCACCGCCCTCCACTTTTCCCATGTCCGCCTTGACCATGGGCACGACTATTCAAATAGTTTTGACTATGCAGAGTTTGCACACTTTACCCACAAGAGATAGTCTACTCGTTGCCCCGCACGATTCCTTAGTCGTGCGGTTGAGTAAGCCATCACAGTAACCGTTCAAAGTACCTCACCCCTTCCATCATCTCACCCTATGGGTCGCTCCCACTTGCGGTGGGTCCCATACGTTGCGCGGGCTGTTCCCCTCCAATGCGCCTTGCAGCTAGCTACCCACATGCTAGCACGCTGCAGAAGAAATTCATCCTCAATGAGTGTCCCATTCAAGCCGTCACACAGTCAGCCACGTGCACTACCTCACATCCTACACTGATGATGATGACTTTTAGGGTCCGGTAAATCTACTAAGCCAAGTTGCAATTTAAAGACTTGTGGTTGTACTTGTTTTACACAGGAGGTCATGACAAGATTCGGTCCATAGGGTTATCTGGGCGGTTCTACCACAAACTACACTCTCGTGCACCGCTGCACCATACCCCCGAACCATCTGCCCAGATAGATAAGCAATTTGAGGTTTTGGGGAGCATAAAATAATCGTACCAAAATATACTAGTCATTTCCACCATGACTTCCCAATCCAGTTTCTCAGTATTAAAGGTGATGCTTGGGGTTATGAAAGACCATGTGGAGGTGTCCCCATGTTTGTGATGAGTAATTGACTCGTGTTCTGGAAAGCTTGAGTTTGATTTGGTTGGTTTGCGCTAAGTCGATGCATGGCGCAATCTTGTATGGTTGGACATGGTCGAACACGGTCGGACATGATTACGACGCTTGCTCTCTTTCTCGATCGGTCGTTCGGGCTATTTCGTGCTTGACTATGTTTCACTGATGCTAATGTATGTTTATACTGTTTCGAGCGGCGCTATGTGATGTTTTCTCGTCTATGTGGCTGCAGGACTTCGGAGGTATTACATGGTGAGGTATGAGAGGACCGGGACTAGGCACAGGAGGTGTTGAGGTCCAGATGGTCGGAGACTGATCGTGCTAAACTAGCACACCCGCAAGTGGACGGGTTGCCACTGAAATAGTGGCGAGTGTCGTGTTCTCCACAGGGACTAGACTGAAGCTATCGGTGCTCAGCTAAAGCTAGGTCAAACGAAACGGAGGAGAACTAAACTACTCAACGAACTCTAACTAGCACTAACTAAACGACGAATGAACTAGACAATCGAAGGACGACGGAACGAACGACCGCACGAATGGACGTCGTATGACCGAACGAACTACACAACGACGACACAAACGAAACACTAACTACAATGACTACCGATCAACGATATAACTAACTACCGACCGCGAGACAGCAGGAGAAAGTCGAGAAGCACTGGGAGAGTCTAGAAGCAAGGAGGGAGTCGAGAGAGAACAAGGGAGAGAATGGTCGACAGCTAACTTAGACGACGACGGCACAAGATGATACTAAACACAGAACTACGAATACACGCACGACTTAACTATCGACGACCGCTGAGGGAAGCAAAGAGGGAGGTCAAGAAGCAAGGAGGGAGTCGAGAGAGAACTAGAGAGAGGACGGTCGTCGGCTAGCTAATTCGCGCAACTCAAACAACACTACGACACAAAACGATTTACCTAACAAGAACAACTGACAGGATACTAACAAGCTAACACAACTAACACAACCGAAATCACAAACACTAGCCGTACTCACTGACCAACACAGATCACACACATCTACATATAACACATTGGTAGGATAGCAACTAAACATATTCCAAAATACTAATTGACAACTGCTGAACAAAATGCATTGCACAAATAGTTCTCAGTCACAATTCATAGACACACGTCACAGATAACATCTCAGTGAGCACAAGCATTCATCACTATGCATAATTCACCATCACACAGATAACAGATCAAAAGTTAACATCCACTGTGCAATAGAAATTAACAAGCACTAATAGTAATTCAGCAAACAGTAATTGAGAACAGCAAGAAGATAAAGGGAGAGGATTTTGGGATGAACCGAGAAGGAGAAGCAGCAGAGGGCGCATAGGAGAAGGTGAAGCTGTCGGCGGCGCCGTGGTGAAGTGGAGGCAGCAGAGGAGCAGGGGTCGGCGAAGAGGATGAAGACGAGGCCCGCTCGTCGGTGGAGATGAAGCCGAGGCCCGGTCGCCGGTGAAGAAGGCGGCGACGCTGTGGTGGTGGAGATGTCGACGCCGTGGAGGAGCAGGCGGAGGAGAGCGATGAAGAGGTCGCCGTCGGTGCTCGGTCGCGGCAGAAGCGGCGGACTCGGTGGAGCCGGGTGAAGTCACCGCGCCGAGGAAGTGCAGTGAGCAGTCCCCGGTGACGTGGAGTAGCAGGGGGCGGCGATGATGGAGGAAGACGGCGGTGGTCGGAGAGAAGGCGACCGGATGCGGACGGCGTGGTGGAGACGGGAGAGAAGCTGCGAGAGAGTTGCGGCGGAGGAGGAGAGAAGAGGAGAAGTGGGCGGCAAGTGGACAGCACCGGAGAAGAGGAGGTGGCGCAGTGGCGAAGGGCGGCGCCAGGAAGGAGCGGCGGGCGCGGTGGAGAGAGGCAGCAGAAAGAAGTACTGCGGGGGAAGATGAAGAGGAGAAGGTGGCGCGGAGGTGGAGGAGCGGGCGCGGTGATGAAGCATGCTATGCCGGCTCACGGCACGGATCCGAGAAGGAAAGGGGACAGCAAGGGAGGCGAAAGAAAAGAAGATGCCGGGCTCAGTCTCCCTCTGGCGGCGGCTAGGGATTTTTGGCCGAACGGGGGGATCTGGAATTTAGCGATTATGCCCTCGCAGTTTCTAGGGTTTACGAATAGGTCCTTCCCCCATCTGATTTCTTCTGTTTTGGCCCTTGGAAACTCTGATTTCTTCGCGAAAAAATCCTACGCGTCCGTGATGACGCGTATAATTGTACAGAGCAGTCCCGAAATGCCACATTTGTCGTTTATGCGCCTCGATCGCGCCGACCATGGAAAAGCACAAAAAATGTAAAATAGTCCATTTCGAGCAATTAATTATAGAAAAACGTGTAAATGATGATAAACGGTCCCAAAATATGAAAAATATGAGGGTAAAATGACGGCTAAATATATGTAAATATGACGCATGTCATACCCCCAAGCTTAAAACTTTTACTTGTCCTCAAGTAAATGGTATGATATTATCGAACCCGGACAGTAAGTCAATATGATAAAAGACTAGTTTAAATGCATGTAATAGTCAAGAGGCATACAACAATATAAAATGAGATTATCTAACTCGAGTTTTTGAGAATCATCCAAGATGAGAATGAATATTCAAGCAAAGATCTCTAGTGATAACTATAATATTTGACTAAAGCAAGTTATACACATAAGTGTCGAAATACACTAAATGGTCACATGAATCCAACCAAAATTGTAAGGCATCAGCACTAGGTATAACATCAAGAATGAGCATATCAAAGAGTCAAGCTAAGGCATTTGCTATTTGAGACAAAGAGACTAATACTTGCATGATATTTATGAAAAAGCCAACACTTGAGCCATGATACCTAATTTTTGTTGATTTTTAGCAAATTTAAAAGCACATTGGGCACTTGTGCCACTTATTCACACTCACACTTCACTTGGGCAAAACTGCCACTTATTCAAATGTTTGCGAACCAATGTGACATAGTCACTTATTTCACACATATTGCATAACAATTTTTTTTTACTTTTTATTTTTTTTAGTTTTGATTAAGCATCTTTAACCGGTTTTCATTAATGCTAAGTAACACATGTCCTAAGGCATGGATACCTAGATAAATCAACCATGTTATTGGCTCAAGATATGACTACCCCTTTCACAAATTTTACATTCAAGCAAAGTATCAATATCTAAAATAACATATGCCAAAGCATGAATCTAAGATATAATCATTCAAGAGGCGATGACTAGAACCAATTCAATCCGCAAATGGTTAAAACACATGTGTAACTCGCAATGAATCAAATGCTATAGGATCACAAGATTTCTAAGCACATCAAGGATAATAAACAATACTCAAGCTCTATAAAATGATGCCAAGTGACTTAAGACATACAAGGAACTAGTGACAATATAGCTCAATTAAGAAAATTTCGACATGACCTTTCTTGATTAATCATGACGTGGGCTCACATGGCAAAGATATACAATCAAGGAATCATGAGAGCAATAGTAAAGGTCATATATCATCAACATAAGCACAAGAATGACCATATATCATCAATTACACGACAATAAGCTCAAATGCTCACAAATATATACAAACATGCTAGAACGTCATCCATACACATACAAGTCTTCCCCCAAGCTTAAATTGAGCAACGAATTAGGAATGAACTTGAAAGGGTAAGAAACAGCTCACCGGGCATATATGATGTAGTCGAAGTAGAAAATCATCCCATGGCTTCTCGCATGTACAAGGATGAAGACCTAGCACATGACCTGAAATAAAAAGAAAGAAAGAAAAAGAGGAGAAACCAACAAAAACTAACAAAAGGTATGGAAATAAAAAGACAAAGAGATGTGCTCATTTGGATGTAGCGGGAGGAGGGCCAAGGACGGGACATGGAAAAGGCACATGTCCGCCTCCTCATGAAGCAAAGATGCCTCGAAATCCACCTGGATCCCAAGGAATATCGACTCGAACCATGTCCGCTCGTAGTCGATGGTACAAAAGTGTAAGCCTACAAGCAACCTCAAAGATATGGCAAGTATATGTGATAGGGTTAATGCCCTTGAAGTTATCAATAGAATATACAATCACACAAGCATATCGATAAGGTACATCATGAGGACTATATGCGAGATGAACACAATCAATAATAGATGATGTCTCGTCAAGGCCAATGAAGTCAAACCTGAGATGATCGGAGAAGAGTTTCCATACTACCTGAAGTGAAGGTGAAGTAGAATGTACGGTAGTAGAAACCTCCAAAGGGGCGATGTCGACCAAGGAAGTAGCTGGTGGTGGATCAATAGAAATATGCTCCTCCTCGACATCGGAAGCAGCCCCCTCATCATCAAGAATGAATATCTCCATCTCAGGCTCAAAGATCGAATAATCATCTAAGTGGCCCATATCCTCAAAAGTGAATCTCTCCATATCAAGCTCAAGAAGCAGAGGATCGAGGTCAAAGCAGTGAGAGTCCTCCACATCAAAGCTAACAGTCTTTAACTCAGGATTATCCATGAAAAAGTCATAAATCTGAAGTACTGAGTCTAGGAGGATGGCGTCAGTGTGAGCTACCATATGCACTACAGGAATGGTATCATCGTCATCAAAGATAATCATTGAAGCTCAATCTTGTCACACATAGAATCCGACTCAAAGAGGTGTGTATCAATGGTACTCAAAGACGTCTCAGAATATGCTCATCAATCTCATCTATCTTGTAGCACTGACTAGGAGACTGAGTAGATGGCTTCTTATGATGATGACATGCAGGATGTCTAGAAGCTGTAGGCTGACTCTGCTGAAGCACTGGTGGAGTAGGTCGAGTAGGCTCAACAAAAGTCGTACCGCTCTCCATGATGACAGAATGGTAGTGAGCTAGAGAACTCGGGTAAGACTGTGAGGATGCCAAACTATCACAATGGGAAGTCAAAGTGCACATAGCCTCTCTCAGATCATGCAATTGGGTCATCAAAGTCTTCACACCACATAACTGTGACTCCAGATAAGATATATGCAAAACAGACAGCTCGGGACTATAAATCTGATCATGATGAAGAGTAGGTAATCACGAGGTGTAGGAGTAGAATGAAAACTATGCTGGTGCAATGATAGAGAGGGTTGTGGCTGACTAGAGCTCAAACTGTAATGATCCATATGATGCTCAGGCGCATGCACTTTGGCTGTCAAAGAATCCGAACAAGGCTTCTCATTGTGCCACTGGAATTGATGGAAAGCCATGTTCTCAATAAGAGTGAATGCATCATCAAGTGTCTTGTTTGTGATTGCTCCACCAGCTGCTGCATCGACTAAAGATCGTGTGTCACATGTCAAGCCTCTGCAGAAGATCTGCAGAACAAGCCATCCCTCTAGACCATGATGGGGACATCTCCTAAGCAAAGCCTTGTATCGCTCCCAAGAATCATACAAACTCTCTCCATCAAGCTGAGCAAAACTGAAGATCTGATCACAGATCTCAAACTGTCTGGATAGCGGAAAGAATATCTCCAAGAAAGCACATGACAGCTGATCCCAAGTGAATGACCTCGATGGTAAAGAATAAAACCAGGTACGAGCACCATCTCGAAGAGAGAATATGAATAATCTGCATCTGATAGTGTCCTGAGAGACCCCATGGTACTTAATAGTATTAGAATACTGCAAGAATGTGCAAATATGCTCATAAGGGTCCTCGCTGGGTAATCCTCCAAAACGGGTCTCCTGAACCAAGGCAATCAGACCAGGTCTCAACTCAAAGTCATCGACCTCAACTCCTGGCAAAACTGGCCCTATCATAGCACTCTGACTACTCGGAGCCCAAAGATCATGAACTAATGTCATATCCTCAATATAAGCTATAATGATCACCCTGTGGGACAAGATGAGAAAACCCACAAAAAGAAATAGAAATAGCTGGAATAGGGTTAGGGGTTAGCGATATATCACAAATATGAACAACGACAAAATGAAAGACAAGTCAACACAAACACAAAGCAAGTAAAAGGAAGCAAACAACGACCTAGTCTATAGCCTAACACTGTCGCTCAAAGCTAATCCCCGGCAACGGCGCCAATTTCTTGATCGTGCTAAACTAGCACACCCGCAAGTGGACGGGTTGCCACTGAAATAGTGGCGAGTGTCGTGTTCTCCACAGGGACTAGACTGAAGCTACCGGTGCTCAGCTAAAGCTAGGTCAAACGAAACGGAGGAGAACTAAACTACTCAACGAACTCTAACTAGCACTAACTAAACGACGAATGAACTAGACAATCGAAGGACGACGGAACGAACGACCGCACGAATGGACATCGTACGACCGAACGAACTACACAACGACGACACAAACGAAACACTAACTACAATGACTACCGATCGACGATATAACTAACTACCGACCGCGAGACAGCAGGAGAAAGTCGAGAAGCACTGGGAGAGTCTAGAAGCAAGGAGGGAGTCGAGAGAGAACAAGGGAGAGAATGGTCGACAGCTAACTTAGACGACGACGGCACAAGATGATACTAAACACAGAACTACGAATGCACGCACGACTTAACTATCGACGACCGCCGAGGGAAGCAAAGTGGGAGGTCAAGAAGCAAGGAGGGAGTCGAGAGAGAACTAGAGAGAGGACGGTCGTCGGCTAGCTAATTCGCGCAACTCAAACAACACTACGACACAAAACGATTTACCTAACAAGAACAACTGACAGGATACTAACAAGCTAACACAACTAACACAACCGAAATCACAAACACTAGCCGTACTCACTGACCAACACAGATCACACACATCTACATATAACACATTGGTAGGATAGCAACTAAACATATTCCAAAATACTAATTGACAACTGCTGAACAAAATGCATTGCACAAATAGTTCTCAGTCACAATTCATAGACACACGTCACAGATAACATCTCAGTGAGCACAAGCATTCATCACTATGCATAATTCACCATCACACAGATAACAGATCAAAAGTTAACATCCACTGTGCAATAGAAATTAACAAGCACTAATAGTAATTCAGCAAACAGTAATTGAGAACAAAGAAGAAGATAAAGGAGAGGATTTTGGGATGAACCGAGAAGGAGAAGCAGCAGAGGGCGCATAGGAGAAGGTGAAGCTGTCGGCGGCGCCGTGGTGAAGTGGAGGCAGCAGAGGAGCAGGGGTCGGCGAAGAGGATGAAGACGAGGCCCGCTCGTCGGTGGAGATGAAGCCGAGGCCCGGTCGCCGGTGAAGAAGGCGGCGGCGCTGTGGTGGTGGAGATGTCGACGCCGTGGAGGAGCAGGGCGGAGGGAGAGCAGTGAAGAGGTCGCCGTCGGTGCTTCGGTCGCGGCAGAGAAGCGGCGGACTCGGTGGAGCTGGGTGAAGTCACCGGCGTCGAGGAAGTGCAGTGAGCAGTCCCCGGTGACGTGGAGTAGCAGGGGGCGGCGATGATGGAGGAAGACGGCGGTGGTCGGAGAGAAGGCGACGCTGGATGCGGACGGCGTGGTGGAGACGGGAGAGAAGCTGCCGAGAGAGTTGCAGCGGAGGAGGAGCAGAAGAGGAGAAGTGGCGGCGGCAAGTGGACGGCACCGGAGAAGAGGAGGTGGCGCAGTGGCGAAGGGCGGCGCCAGGAAGGAGCGGCGGGCGCTGATGGGAACGGGGTCCCGATCTTCCAACAGGTTCTGGATATGTTCGATTTGGTGGAGGCGCGACACAAATTGATCCGGCTTCCGAACGACACGTTCCAAACCCCGCAATCGCAGCACCACGTCTCCTCAGGTTATCAACCGTGCGCTGCCCGGTTGACCTTGCCAAGAAGGCTAATCCTCGCCTGCGAATCGAAGAACACAAGCAAGAACAAGGAAGAACACAACCAAATTGCAGATATATTGATGAAGCACTCGAAAATTGGGGTTTCACAAACCGATGACGGCGAAACTGTTCAAAGACAGAATTAATCTAAGCAAAACCCAACCCTAATGGTGGGGTGGCGGCTGTATATAAAGGAGTAAGGGGCGTGCAAAACCCCTGGACGCGTCCTTAATGGACTCCAACACGATACAAAGCCGAACGGCCCAAAAGACGGTGTCGCAGCACCCTGACAGATTCTGGACGTCCACTTGTTTCGACGATTCCCGTTGAGTCAGAAGGAATTTTAGTATGAGACTAGAGCCATTGGAAAGGTTATCTTCTCAGCTTTCCATACATATGTGGAACGTCCAAAACGGAGTCCGGATGCGATCTGGGCGTCCGTTTTAGTGCAGCCTGGTCCTGGACTCCGAATTGGATTCGAAGTCGGTTTGAGTTGGACATCCAACATGATTCGTCCGCCCTTGCTGGACTTGTGCGCCTCGTAGCCCTTCTCCAAGTACTTCTTGATCCTCTCCATGGTTCCTAATCATAATTAAATCATTAGGTAGCAATCGATTCTCAAATGAACCAAAAGAAGTACTTAGGAACGAGCTCACCTCTAAATTCAATTGTCGGGCGCGAGCTCTAGTGATTGGTCCTTGAATATCAAGTGGAGGAGTGTTGTGTGTATCCGAAGAAGTGATGTCCTCATCATCCTCCCCCTCTTGAAGCGGAGTTGCCCTCAACTCAGCCTCATCTTCTTCTCCCAAGTATGGCTTCAAATCTGAAATGTTAAAGGTGGGGCTAACCCCAAACTCGGGAGGCAACTCAAGTTTATATGCATTATCATTTATCTTCTCAACTATCTTAAAAGGACCAGCAGCTCTAGGCATCAATTTTGACTTTCTTAATTCAGGAAATCTATCCTTTCGCAAGTGCAACCAAACAAAATCACCCGGTTCAAGTTTAACTTCCTTTCTACCTTTACTACCAGTAATCCTATATTTTTCATTCATCTTTTCAATGTTTGCCTTAGTAGTCTCATGTATTTTGATAATAAAATCAGCACGCTCCTTAGCATCATTATGAACCCTCTCACTAGTAGGCAAAGGTAAAATATCAATAGGGCCACGGGGATTGAATCCATACACTACCTGAAAAGGACTTACCTTGGTGGTGGAATGTTCCGCTCGATTATATGCGAACTCAACATGCGGCAAACACTCTTCCCACAGCTTCAAATTGTTCTTCAAAACAGCTCTCAACATGGTAGACAATGTGCGGTTCACCACCTCGGTTTGGCCATCAGTTTGTGGGTGACATGTGGTAGAGAACAACAACTTTGTACCCAACTTGTTCTATAGAGTACGCCAAAAGTGACTCAAGAACTTGACATCACGATCTGAAACAATAGTAGAAGGCATACCATGCAAATGAACTATCTCTTTAAGAAAGAGGTCAGCGATATGAACGACATCATCGGTTTTATGACATGGTATAAAGTGAGTCATCTTAGAAAAACGATCCACAACAACAAAAATGCTATCAAGAGAAAATAAAGCATCTTTGCACACAAAAGCATAGCATGTATTATTAACATCATCAATTGCAGCAAGGTCTGATTTTGTGGCAAGCATAACAGAATTTTTCAAATGGAGTACTTGCTGTTTTTTAGTTTTATCATGTTCCTTTGGATCATTAGTAGCAGCAGCTCTCGCCCTATCGGCCTCTATAATCTCAGCTGGGGTCAAAGGCAGTAAAGTAACTTTCTTTCCCTTATGCATAAAAGTGTATGTGTTACTACTACCATGGTGTAAAGCATCATTATCAAATTCCCAAGGTTGACCCAATAAAAGAGAGCATGCTTGCGTGGGAACCACATCACAATCAACATGATCAACATAAGCACCAATGGAAAAATGTACTCGGCATGTTTGCATTACCTTAGCTTTTCCAGAGTCATTTAACCATTGAATATGGTATGGATGTGGATGCGGTCGCGTGGTCAAGCCAAGCTTCTTGACCAAGTCAGAACTCACCAAGTTGTTGCAACTTCCTCCATCAATGATGACACGTGCACGCCGGTTCTTGATTGCAAAGAAGGTCTGAAACAAATTATGACGTTGAAGTTTATCGGGTTGTTGTACCGCGCGTCGAGGACTCGCTGCACAATGATGCTCGTAGCGTCATTGTGGACGCCCCACCAAGGATGAGGTCGTCATCACCACCGCCATTGTCGTTCGAGGCAGCAGCAACATCATCATCCTCCTCGACATCCGAAGTGCCGAAGGGCCAGAATAACTGCAGCCATTACCCGAAAATAACTGCAGTCATAACCCACTCGTAACTGCACCGTTACTGCCATCCAGTCGTTAATGCTATTTACTGCGAGTCGGTGCGTTTCGATTTTCGAATAGATAAAGAAAAACGCGCCCGCACCCGATACGCCTGCGTGCGCTCGCGCACACACACACACGCACACGCACACGCACACGCACCGCACCGCACCGCACGGCACGGCACGGCTCGGCTCGGCTCGGCGTGGCGTGGCGAGGCGAGCGAGCGAGCGAGCGCGAGCGTATTGGCTCTCTCCAACTTCACAAGGGGGTTACCACGTTCCACCTTTTAAAGTGGTGTAACTCCCATTCAATTCTCCATATAGTACTAAACAGTTTTTCCATGTGGGCCTAGGAATTTCATTTGATTAATTGCTAAATTAAATGGGCCAAAACCCAATTAATCCAACAATCCCCACCAAATTTCAAGGCACACGGAACCGCTCTCGATTCATTGTTGTTTGATATACCGGTGTTTCGATGGAGACCGTTAAGTTGAACATCCATCTAGGAAAGGAGTTACACTCATCCACAACTGAACAATGGACTATGCCTTGAATTGATAGTTTTGTGTGAACAAGCTTTACCCGATTCCTTTACTAGTACTAGGCTGCCTAAAGCATCCCCTCCGGTTGGAGCGTATAAGTCATACTCCAAGCCTATTCATGAGTATCTAGAGATCACCCAAATCTCATAGACGTGACCAGCGATCGAACTCATATAGATGTGTTCCTTTAAGATGTCCCGTAGGCCGACATCTCGCTTTAAATAAGCCACTCGGATCACATTAAGGTAAAACCAACCTGCCATACAGAATAGGAAAGAAGCGCATCATTGAAGAAATGAGCCCTATAAAGGTCTCTCCTCCCAGTCAACCAACAGCTTGTTTCATCATTCTACTTCACGGGATCTCCGATCACATAGAACATGTTACTACTGTGGTATGACTCACGTGGGTCTCAGGCCCATCTCACTCGATGCACTATCTATCACATTACGTGATAAACCCTTTGTAAATTGGTGCGCAGATTCTTAGTATGTCGGACATAGTCGATGCTATCACTCCGAGTTTTTCACTTTCGATAGACTTCAACCGCCTCTTAACATGCCTAGATGACTTCATATTGTCCTTAGAACTGTTCACCTTGATAATAACAGTCTGATTATCACAGTTCATCAGGATAGCCGATATCGGTTTTTCAACTACCGGTAAATCCATAAGGAGTTCACGAAGCCACTCAGCCTCAACAGTGGCGGTATCTAATCGTGAGTTCTGCCCATTGTTGACCTCGTTAAGATAGTGCGCTTGCAAGACTTCCAGAAACAACACCACCTCCAAGTGTGAACACATATCCACTGTGGCTTTTATCTCATCAAGATCGAGATCCAATTTGAATCATCAGAGCCCTCCAAGACCTTTGGGTACCCAAAGATAGTGAATGCCATAACTCATGGTTGCCTTTAGATAGCGCATTACTCTCTCAAGAGCACGCCAATGATCATCTCCCGGATTTGAAACAAATCGGCTTAGTTTGCTCACAGCAAACGAGATGTCAGGCCTCGTAGCACTAGCTAAATACATTAATGAGCCAATAATCTGGGAGTATCTCAATTGATCCCTTGTTATTCTTCTGTTTTTCCTCAATAACACACTAGGATCATAAGGAGTAGAAGCAGGCTTGCAGTCACTATAACCAAAGCGACTCAAGACCTTCTCCACATAGTGGGATTGCACAAGTGTAACCCCACCATCACCTCCTCTCAGTAGCTTAATGTTAAGAATCACATCAGCCACTCCCAAATCTTTCATCTCAAAACTTTTGGACAGAAAGTCCTTGACCTCCTCAATCACATTGAGGTTGGTCCCAAAAATCGATGTCATCAACATACAAGCACAAGATCACTCCTTCTCCCCACCATAGCGATAGTACACACATCTGTCGGCTTCATTCACAAAGAAAGCCAGCAGATGTCAATGTTCTGTCGAACTTCTCATGCCATTGCTTAGGTGCTTGCTTTAGGCCATACAAAGATTTTAACAACTTGCACACCTTTCCTTCTTGACCTTCTACCACAAACCCGTCTGGCTGATCCATATAAATTTCCTCCTCTAGCTCTCCATTTAGGAAAGCTGTCTTAACATCCATTTGATGAACGAGAAGACCATAGGAAGCAGCCAAGGCAAGTAGTACTCGAATTGTGGTCAATCGGGCAACAGGTAAATAAGTATCAAAGAAGTCCTCGCCTTCTTTCTGAGTATAACCCTTGGCCACAAGCCTTGCCTTGTACTTTTCAATTGTACCATCAGGCCTAAGCTTTTTCTTGAAAACCCATTTACATCCTCTGTGTTTACACCCATAAGGACGGTCAACAACCTCCCAAGTTCCATTAGACATAATAGAATCCATCTCACTCCATCGCTTCCTTCCAAAGAGTCGAGTCAGGAGAAGAATATGCCTCTTCAATGGTTCTTGGAGTGTCATCCACGAGGTATACAATGAAATCATCACCAAAGGATTTTGCAATCCTCTGTCTCTTACTCTTTCGAGTAACTTCATTGTTATCCTCCTCAGGATTTTCCATAGGCATTTGTTCAACATGTTCTATCGGCACAAAAGAATCAAGGGAAATTATAGGTTCTTGACTAGATGAGCTAGGTACATCACATTTCATAGGAAATTCATTCTCAAAAAATGTAGCATCTCTGGACTCTATGATTGTACCAACACGCACGTCAGGTACTCCAGATTTTATAATTAAGAATCTATAACCCACGCTGTGCATAGCATAACCAAGAAATATACAATCTACGGTTTTTGGTCCAAGTTTACGCTTCTTGACAATTGGCACGTTAACTTTGGCCAAACATCCCCAGGTGCGCAAGTATGAGAGAGTCAACTTCTTCTTTTCCCATTCCTCGAATGGTGTTACTTCTTTGTTCTTTGTAGGAACTCTATTCAGGACATGACACGCGGTCAATATAGCCTCACCCCACCATTCCTTAGAAAGTCCCGTAGTGTCTAACATGGCGTTAACCAAATCAGTTAGAGTGCGGTTCTTTCTTTCGGCAACCCCGTTTGATTCGGGAGAATAGGGAGGCGTCCTCTCATGAATAATTCCATGTTCCTCACAAAATGAAGTAAACTCATTTGAAAAATACTCTCCCCCACGATCAGACCTTACCCGCTTGATTTTCCTCTCAAGTTGGTTTTCTACCTCAGCTTTATAGATCTTAAAGTAGTCAAATGCTTCATCTTTTGTTTTCAATAAATACATATAGCAAAATCTAGTGTAATCATCTATAAGCGTCATGAAATATTTCTTTCCACCTTTAGTCAATACGCCATTCATCTCGCACAAATCGGAATGAATGAGTTCTAACGGTGCCAAATTCCTCGCCTCTTTTGCTGCCTTGTGAGGCTTGCGAGGTTGTTTCGATTGAACACACGCATGGCACTTAGAACTTTTGACCAAAGTGAATTTCGGGATTAAACTCATATTAGCTAAGCGCGTCATGCACCCAAAGTTAACATGACAAAGTCGTGAATGCCAAACATTGGATTCATCATCATCGTTACACACATGGTTCACAATTTTATTATAGGAATCCATCAAAGAGAAACGAAACAAGCCTCCGCTTTCATAACCTTTACCAACAAATGTTCCATACTTAGACACGACACATTTATTGGACTCGAATGTAAGCTTAAAACCATCTCTACACAGAGAGATCCACGACAGATTCTTCTTTATTGAGGGACATCTTGCACGTTCTTGGTGCACGGTCTTTCCCAAGTAAACTTGATTGACCGTACCAACACCATGAACAACTGCATGCGATCCGTTCCCCATCAACAAGGAGCAACCTCGACATGTCTGATAAGATGAAAACAAGGAAATATCAGCACACACATGAATATTAGCACCAGTGTCAACCCACCACTCAGGTGATTGACAAACCGAAAGAACTGTAGGTAAATAATTACCATACCCGATGTTCCTCCAAAGATCACTAATAACCATGTTGGCAGACTTCTTCTGCTTATCCTTGCGGTCTGGACAATCCTTAGCCCAATGGCCAGGATCACCGCACACAAAGCAGATGCCCTTTCCTTTGCCTTTCTTCTTAAATTCAGTAGCGGCCTTGGGCTTGACAAAGGCTTATTTTTCTTCTTATTTTGGATAGCCCGAGGGTTCTTCTTCGCACCAAATTGGCACTAGAACCTCCCTCAGCAGCAACTTTCTTGCCACGAGTATCTTTTGCCCTCGCCTTCTCTTCAACACCAAGAGTACCAATGAGATCAGTAACACTGAACTCCTGTCTCTTGTGTTTTAGAGAGGTAGCAAAATATGACCAAGAAGGTGGTAACTTGGCGATAATACCGCCAGCCACAAACTTGTCCGGTAACTCGCACTTATTATTCTCAAGCTCCTTTGCCAGCGCCTGAATCTCATGAGCTTGTTCTACTACAGAACGATCATCGACCATCTTGTAGTCATAGAACTGCTCCATGACATACTGACTCATCGCCAAGATCGAAACTCCGAACTTGGCCTCAAGTGCATCCCACATCTCTTTGCCCGTAGGCAAATGCATGTACACATCCACAATGTTATCTGCCAAGATGTTGACAAGTGCACCTCGAAACAAGTTATCCGCTAAATTGAACTTGCGTTCGTCCTCGAGAGATAGAGGCTCGCGGGCTTGCCTTGTGCAACATGAAAACATTCCATGGCAGTAAACCACAGGATCGCACGTGCACGCCATCTCTTAAAATTTGAACCATCAAACGGAGGGTGCGGTTTAAGTGACGACGCAAAGCCAACTACCGAAAGATACCACTTGATGGGAACGGGGTCCCGATCTTCCAACAGGTTCTGGGTATGTTCGATTTGGTGGAGGCGCGACACAAATCGATCCGGCTTCCGAACGACACGTTCCAAACCCCGCAATCGCAGCACCGTCTCCTCGGGTTATCAACCGTGCGCTGCCGGTTGACCTTGCCAAGAAGGCTAATCCTCGCCATAATCGAAGAACACAAGCAAGAACAAGGAAGAACACAACCAAATTGCAGATATATTGATGAAGCACTTTCGAAAATTGGGGCTGCTGCCATCTTGTTCACGGTGGTGGAGGAGAACGAAACTCAAGAAGAATTGGGCAGTCCGTTGATGTAGTCGTCGCGGGGTGTAGAAGGGTCGTCCGGTGCGTGCCTTAGTTGAATCTGCGTCCTCGCAATTTTTTTCGCAAGCATAGCAAGGTGGAACAAGCGGTTGTGATAGTAAATTCTTTATAATCAACAATGTCACGAATTTCACGCCGTAACCCCGTAGAAACGACAAATCTTATCCTCCGTGTCCTCAACAACCCCACAACGCACCATACCCTTTTGAAGCTCAGCATAATAGTCTTGAACAGAACTATCACCTTGTTCTAAGCGCTGCAATTTTTTTCTCAATTCAAGTTTATATGAGGGAGGAACAAAACGATTACGCATAGCTTCTTTTAACCGCTCCCTTGTATCGGGTTGTAGCGCATGGTACTTAGTTCATTCCACCGATAATAGCAAAGTCCTTAAACTCACTAGTAGCTTGTCTAACTCTATGTTGCTCGGGAACTAAGTGAGAGTTAAACTTCATTCACCGTCATCTCCCAATCAAGATATATTTCAGCATCATAAAGACCAGAAAAAGATGGAATGGGAAACTTGACTTTAGCAAAAGGGTCGTCGTTACCATGACGGTTCTGGTTATTACCTCCCATACCATGTCGGTTTTGCTGAAGACGACGACGTAGTCGTGCATCTTGTGTCGCCCGCCGATCAATGTTGCCATCTGCATCATACTCTGTGGCTTCATCATGATGATGGCCGTCATTGATGGTGGTAGGCGTGCCTCAATGTGTCCATCCGACCGGTGAGGTCACCATCCGCCGCTCCACCCGCTCAATGCCTTCCGTGGTGTTCAAGCGGGTAATGGCGGCGACGATGGTGTCCAATCTCGCCGAGATCGGTGAGTGAAGCGTTTTGTTTGTCGAGCGCAGCTTGTAGCTGGCCGCGACTAACACACTCGTTGAAATCGACCGGTGTCCCGTCCTCTTCGTTTCCTGCCATGGTTAGTGGAAATACAGGGAAAACAAAAGGATGATCCCTATCAACTACAAAGGAAGGGCAGTGGGAACCCGCAAAGGAAGTGGCTTACCAAGCTCTTACAAGTGTGCTTACCAAAGCAGCGGGTGGTACAACCGGTGGCTGGTTCGTGATACCTTGTCGAGCGTGGGTACGATTGCAAGGTCAAAACTGTGCTATCCGTAGTAGATATATGGAGTTTGGAAGGCCAAATATGTCATGGAACACAAATCAATAACGAGATAGTAATGCTGAATAAATGTCCAAAGTATGGTCCTAGTTGCTGGCCTAAATGTGTCCTATAGCAAGTATGAGATGATGAACAAGGAGTCAAGAACAGAAAATGAAAGCAACGACAGCAACAAAGATGGCCAGGCAATGAGAAGCTCAATTCAGCATAAGCACAAAACAAATAAATTGTGGGCACCTAAAACTGTGCTCTGTCAGGTTTTTCTTCTTTTCTTTTTTCTTTTTTTTCTTTTTTTTTGCGGCCACTCAAGAGCACTCTCTCTCCTCTCTACTATAGCCGAAATTTTTCTTTTTTTTGTATTTTTTATATTTTTTTCACAGAGCGGAGCACAGAAATAGGAACCACACAAAGTTGCAACTCAATCGGATGTAAGGAGTGGCCTACGAAAATAATGAATGTCAGTAAATTCGGTGATTCAATTTCGAGAGCGAGTACTACACTTTCAGGCCGAATTTCGGAAAATAAATTACCGAACCCGACAAGATCGGGGAGTTTCGGATGTAAAATTTAATTTCACCCAATTTCAAAAAAACAATCAACTGATTTCGAGTCCGTATGCGAAAGTTATGGCCGTTTGAAGATGGACCTCCAAGTTATGGTTGCTGTGGAGGTCAAAACGAAGATCGGGTGGAGGGAATTTGTGGAATCTGGTGGCGGAAGCTCGGGAAAGGTGGGGGATGATGCGGTGTGATCACAAGACGTGATGGATGACGAAAACAGAGGGTTAACAGAGGGTGGGATATGGGTGGGAAAACAAAAACAGAGGGTGGAAACGCGATGCGTGACGGCTAGGGTTTGAAGGGTGGTAGCGGAAGGAATACAACTCGAACAAAACACGATCTAAACCAGCAACACAACTCGACTAAGGACACAAACTCAACACTACGGACTCGGAATCAACTTGTGCAAAGGCTAAACGAGATCTAGGACAGGAAACAACCTATGACTACAATTTTTTGTAGGGCTTTTTCATGGACTCTAGGACGAAACCGAAAATAACAAAGGAGGGGTAACGCGAACCTGAAGGAACACCTGAAGCTCTGATTACCACTTGATGGGAACGGGGTCCCGATCTTCCAACAGGTTCTGGATATGTTCGATTTGGTGGAGGCGCGACACAAATCGATCCGGCTTCCGAACGACACGTTCCGAACCCCGCAATCGCAGCACCACGTCTCCTCAGGTTATCAACCGTGCGCTGCCCGGTTGACCTTGCCAAGAAGGCTAATCCTCACCTGCGAATCGAAGAACACAAGCAAGAACAAGGAAGAACACAACCAAATTGCAGATATATTGATGAAGCACTCGAAAATTGGGGTTTCACAAACCGATGACGGCGAAACTGTTCAAAGACATAATTAATCTAAGCAAAACCCAACCCTAATGGTGGGGGTGGCGGCTGTATATAAAGGAGTAAGGGGCGTGCAAAACCCCTGGACGCGTCCTTAATGGACTCCAACACGATACAAAGCCGAACGGCCCAAAAGACGGTGTCGCAGCACCCTGACAGATTCTGGACGTCCACTTGTTTCGACGATTCCCGTTGAGTCAGAAGGAATTTTAGTATGAGACTAGAGCCATTGGAAAGGTTATCTTCTCAGCTTTCCATACATATGTGGAACGTCCAAAACGGAGTCCGGATGCGATCTGGGCGTCCGCTTTAGTGCAGTTTGGTCCTGGACTCCGAATTGGATTCGAAGTCGGTTTGAGTTGGACATCCAACATGATTCGTCCGCCCTTGCTGGACTTGTGCGCCTCGTAGCCCTTCTCCAAGTACTTCTTGATCCTCTCCATGGTTCCTAATCATAATTAAATCATTAGGTAGCAATCGATTCTCAAATGAACCAAAAGAAGTACTTAGGAACGAGCTCACCTCTAAATTCAATTGTCGGCGCGAGCTCTAGTGATTGGTCCTTGAATATCAAGTGGAGGAGTGTTGTGTGTATCCAAGAAGTGATGTCCTCATCGGTAGCGGTGGAGAGAGCAGAAAGAAGTGCTGGGGAAGATGAAGAGGAGAAGGTGGCGCGGAGGTGGAGGAGCGGCGGGCGGTGGTGAAGTTGGCGGCGTCACGGCGCCGGATCCGAGAAGGAAAGGGACAGCAAGGGAGGCGAAGAAAGAAGATGCAGGCTCGGTCTCCCCGCGGCGGCTAGGGATTTTGGCGAACGGGGGGATCTGGAATTTAGCGATTATGCCCTCGCAGTTTCTAGGGTTTACGAATAGGTCCTTCCCCCATCTGATTTCTTCTGTTTTGGCCCTTGGAAACTCTGATTTCTTCACGAAAAAATCCTACGCGTCCGTGATGACGCGTATAATTGTACAGAGAAGTCCCGGAAATGCCACATTTGTCGTTTATGCGCCTCGATCGCGCCGGCCTGCGAAAAAGCACAAAAAATGTAAAATAGTCCATTTCGAGCAATTAATTATAGAAAAACGTGTAAATGATGATAAACAGTCCCAAAATATGAAAAATATGAGGGTAAAATGATGGCTAAATATATGTAAATATGACGCATGTCAGAGACGCTGAAGATGATCGAGACTGGTGAGGTGGTTGCAAGCCAGAAGACGAGGAACCGGAGCTGGAGCTGCCGAAGGAGGACATTACGGGCAACGGCGAGTGGACCGGAACTAGGCTCAGGGTGGAGTCGGAGGTCCAGACGGTCGGATGCCGGTTGCTGTTGTGTGCGACAGAACGGACCGGAACTAGACTCAAGAGGAGTCAGAGGTCCAGTCGATCGGAGTCAGGTGTGGTCATGGCAAGGCATGGATGATCGGACTAGGCACAAGCGGTAATGAGGTCAAAGCGGTCAGGAGATGCCGAAGACGACAAGGACTCGAAGTGGTTGCGAGGCGTGGACAGCAAGAAAAGAGGAAGCTTCCAGGAAGGTGCAGCAAGGGCATTTCGGTAAAATGCGCAAGGCTGCAAAATGGAAGGTGATGCGCACTAGCCCTTGAGAGCCAATGCACCGACTTGCCCGATCTCATGACGTAGGATCAAGAATGGTAGTTTGGGGAAAATTTGTAACCCAACGACAAGGAAGCCAACCATAGCCTGCTATCCGAGACAATCGTTAGTCCACAAACCTGAATACTAACTCACACAGCTACATTCGATGGCGTAAAAGCACAAGCTAGGTGCAATTCACGGGAATTAGAAGAACTCGGGAAGCAAGAAAACTCTCATTTTTCTTAATAGATCAATCTCAAAAGAATGTTGTCCCTATGGATAGGAGTAGAGAGGTATATATACTAGGAACAATCCTCCTAACTGGGTATGAACATAAGTCACAACGTTGGAAGGTGGAAGGCCAACTGGTTGGAGCATTCGAGGAGTTTTCTTAAATTCTGCGCAGTCTTTAGTAAAACAGCAATAACTCTCTGCGCAGTCTTTAGTAAAAGTCTTCGCCATGCAAGCATTTATCGCGATGTGCGTTGTTGCTAAAATGACCATATCTTTCTTTTCACAACTCCAAATGATGCACGGTTTGAAACGTAGGAAAATAGACTGGACAAGCCATCCATTAGTCTGGTGTATGCAGGTTGAAAACATTATAATTCATGCAGATAATGATTGCAAAACTCGTTGGTTTTTTGGACCTCCCTGTTCCTCTCCAATGCACCTGAGTTCAATCAAAGAAGAAGAGGTGGGGGGCATGACCAAGTCACAAGAATCTGAAATGTAGCTTATGTTAGCATTCACCTGATCATGTATTTGTTTAGCATGTCTTCTCGTGATTGGTCCTTGATATGATCATCTTCAGTGTGGTTATTGAAGATTGGGTTGTCCTCATCAGAAGTAGATTTAGTTGAGGCTAATGGGTAAAGTGCTAACGGGTGAAGTAAATGAGACCCGGTTGTGGAGGCTATAAAAGGAGAGGTTTAGGGTTTGGAATGCGTATGTGGTGAGAGCTTAGGTAGTAGCTTGTTCTGCACTTCTTGAACTTCCAATTGTGTATGGATCTGTGTGAGTTTCCCCAGATGGAGAATGGGTAGGAGATGAGTGTTGAAGAACCCTTTGTAATCATTCCTCTCATTGAATCTATTTGAGAAGCCTTGTATTGGAGTTGGTTTGGTTATTTGTTTCATTCTGCATTTCTCTTCTGAGTTTTGGTTGCCCCTATTGGCTCTTGGCTGATTTCTTGATTATGAGTTGAAGCTTTGTTCAAGATCCTGCAAAATGATTGTCTCTGAACAGGGTATCTCCTCTAGGCCCTTGGCTAGTTCATACCCGAGAGAAATCATTTTCATTGCAGTTTTCTTTCAGAGATTTAGTAGCTCCTGCTTCCTCTGTTTGTAGGGTTTCACTATTCTTGTAGGCAGAGGAATTGTATTTCTCTTGTTTCTCTTTGTTCAGAGGATGAATGCTAGATGGGGTTAAAGTCCCATGGTTAAAGAAAGTTAGAAACTCAAGTTGTGCAGAAATCTTTCATCTTGAGAAGAGCAATCTTGTTAACGGACTTCCTCTGCTTCCCATTTCTAGGGTTTTGTGAGCAGAAGAGTCATGAACTCTTGATTTCCTCTTGGATTAGAGGTCTCATTTCTGCTAGGAGTGAGAGCTCTGGCCCATATGATTAGAGAATCAAAATATTTTCAACCGATGGCTGCTAGGACGAGTCTGTTTTTTCAGTCGATGTACAGGTTCAGTCGGCAGCTGCTTCTTCAGTCTGTTTTGCTTTGCAGTTGGTTTTGGTCACTAGAGAGTATTACCAACCGAACCATTGATCTTTGGTTTCGGCCAAAGCAGTTCTTGTAGCTGTCAGTCTAGTCTTGCTTCTCCCATGAGTATCTTTGGTCAAATCTGATTTTGGGCAAGTCTATCTTGTGGCATTCAGTTCTTTCAGTCTTTGGCAAAATTGTTCCTGGCTTCAAGTGAGCAAATTTCTTCTGTCTTCCTAGCTACTATAGCTATCAGAGAAGAAGAAGATTATGTGGATACTTTGGGGCAAGGTTTAAAGGCACCATCCACCCCCCTCTGTTGCCATTTTCGGTTCTACAATTGGTATCAGAGCAAGGTTGGCTCTATATTTGATCTTAACCGATTTTGAGCATGGCAACTAGTAGGGAATCTTGTTGGGGGTGTTTTGCCAATGATGTCCTTTGCGACAAGAGATTGATTTCGGTTAGAGGGTGATGTTATTTGTAAGAACCTGTGGTCGTAAGAAGTTTTGATCATAGTCACTGTACCGAGGACGACAACGAGAGTAGTATTCGCAGGTGCTAGGACGTGGTCATAACCACAGTCTCAGAGGCCCCATCTGCGACTACACTTCATCGACCTTGTGCTTTCCCTCGGCGCACAGCTCTCGGTACATTGGTCTGTCTTGATATACCCTGCTCTCCAACCAGACGGACTAGAACTGAAAACAGAGGACAATCTTTAAACTCGTGCATTCTCTTCTCTAGCTTATATTGTCTTACTTTCTGATATGGTGAAAATACTTTGAGGAGAGGAGTACAATGATACGAGCACTGCATCTTGAGACTTTGTCACCTCTTTCATTTAAGAGGTGGATCTTTCCTTGAGCATAGTTCTATTGTCGATTGCACTTGTGCCTTTTGCTTAGTTGCTTCTATTTTTGGCTAGTGCTTTTCTTGTTGGCACTTCTCGGTTGGTCCAAGGGATTTCTCTTTTTGAGCAAGGATGGTGCTTTGTCCTTTTTGACCATGTTTCATGGAGGACACCATTGATCATTTTGTGAGAAGGATGGACATCTTCAGCATTGCGGTCTTGGTTCTTTTATTGTTGTTCTTTGTCCGGGTGCTGACCTAAGGAAGAATTTCCGTCGTTTCTCAAATGGTGGTCCTCGTTCGCCAAAACGAGGTGCGCACCTACGGCAAGGAGTGGGTGTGAGTCTCTTTGATGTTTTAGTTGGTTCTTTTCTTGGTTGGTCAAGTGCTAGGATCGAGAAAGTCTTGAAAGAACACACGGATGGTAATGATAAGAAGGACGAGCTAACTCATCATGAGCCAGGTAAAACCTCATTGTGACTTTGGCCTTGTCCAAGATGAATGTACTTGGTCTTAGGGAGAATGTGAGATGCTTAGATGATAAATTGCTAGATTGTTTTTGCTAGGTGGAAATCTCATTTATCATGTGTAGGTTGTGAATCTAGTTCTGTAGATGGCGTAAATTTAATTTCTCTACTTGTTAAAATCTGAAAATGGGAAATTAAAATTTTGACTCACCACACATGTGTAGAGGAGCTTAATTTTGCTAGAGTTTGGATTAGTAAAGCCAAGTTCCTCTGCTGTGTCGTAGCTGTAGTCGTAATGCCTTACGATCACAGCTTTGGCTTCTCGGACGTAGTCGTAGCTTCATACGACCACGTATCTCGGTTGTAATCATTTAAGACTACGCCTCTCGTGCTACGATGATGCTCATTTCTTCTTGACCGTAGTCATAGTACGCATCGACCACTCTTTTCTGCTGAGTGGCTGTGTGTCAAGTCTTGAATTCCCAAATACATGTCTACTAACCCTTCGGGATCCAAGACTTGGGCACTTTGGTCTTGTCATTTGTAGGTATCCAGACGCTGGTTGGAGAACATGGGATTGATTGGGTTTTAGTATTATGCTTCATCATGTGACTAGAACATTTGTTGGCTCTCCACTTCATGGTCTCCAAGAGGCATGTACCTTTACGTTTGGTATTTTCACCTCCTTTGTGAGCTATTCTTTATCCTCATGCTCTTATATTCATGATAATCACAATTAACATGTTGTGCATGTTCAGTGCTCACTCGTACCATATTGGCATGTTTTACTCTTGCGACTTTCTTGTCATACCTTTATGTGTATATTGCTTAAAGTATACATGTACCTTGTCATATTTGTTAGTATTTTGGATGCTTTTGCTTAGACTTGATTTCATGAGTTTAGTAGAGGGTGTGTATTAGAAGTCAAGTATCATCTTGACCTTGTGCTTTGTAGTATCTATCATGGTTCACTGCTTAACATCTTGCCCCTTATATCCATTCATCATTATTTATACATGTTAGCATACTTTTGCTTGATTTTGGTTTATCATGATGTTTACCTACATGATGTATGTTTGTGTATGTATGCTTGTGTATGGTACTTCTCTGTTCCTGCAGCTTTCAGTCTTTGCGCCTCCTGTCTGTTTTTGGTGAAGTCTCTTTTTATCAGTCTTTGCTGCTCCAGCGAAAACCTTCGGCCAGTCTTTGTTTCAGGAGTCTGTTTTTCAGTGGATGTACAGGTTCAGTCGATAGCTGCTTCTTCAGTCTGTTTTGCTTTGCAGTTGGTTTTGGTCACTAGAGAGGATTACCATCCGAACCACTGATCTTTGGTTTCGGCCAAAGCAGTTCTTGTAGCTGTCAGTCTAGTCTTGCTTCTCCCATGAGTATCTTTGGTCAAATCTGATTTTTGGCAAGTCTGTCTTGTGGCATCCAGTTCTTTCAGTCTTTGGCAAAATTCTTCTCGGCTTCCAGTGAGCAAATTTCTTCTGTCTTCCTAGCTACTATAGCTATCGGAGAAGAAGAAGATTATGTGGATACTTTGGGGCGAGGTTTAAAGGCACCATCCACCCCCCCTCTGTTGCTATTTCGGTCATACAGGTTAATTTTTATGACTGATCGAACCTGCTACACATGATTATATCTCGTTATTATTGCTAATTTAAAGCTACCGGTTAAAATTTCATGATCAGTAGTATGTAAATGATAGTGTCTATATTGTTAATAGGGTCTATGGTAAGTACAAAGTTTTACTAATATTATATATATATATATATATATATATATATATTGAAAAGTCTTCTAATTTAGATGGGTACCCTATCCAAATACTTTTAATATTTTGTTTAACTCATGCTCCTTGATTGGATACTATTCACCTTAGGAACCTTTGATTATTGTTTACAAATATAAAATTATATTTTTGCCACTACCTCTAACTAAACTTCTGTTTTAGCTTACATTCCAACTAATTATTTAAACTTCTCCTAATTGCTAGGGCATAGGGATAATGGTTATGGTTTAAACCATGTAGTGGTTAGTTCTATAACCTTTACTAATGTGCAAGGATTTATGATTTATTGTTTAGGCAATCTTCATTTACTAAATCATCCTTTAATGAGTTCATAACCTTAAACAAGATTTTTACTCAATTTCTCAATATGCCTTTAGTTAATAATTAGGCTTTAAAACAAATATTCAAGGTACATTAGCTGCTAATATATGATGATTAATCCATAATTAAATATTTAATAAGCTCATTTATATCCTAATAAATTTTTAGTATCTTTTATGGATTACTCTCAGATTTATCTTGACTTTGCTTAACTATATCGGCTAGCAAAATAATTAAAACCTAAATGTTCTAAACGCTGTGGGGAGATTCGAACTCAGGACCATGCGCTGAGCGCTCGCTCGGTTAGCCAGCTGAGCTGGCGCAGTTTACTAACGTACCTGAGGGAAAGAAACAGAAGAGCCGAGGTTCCAGCGTCCAGAACAGAGGAGCTCAGGGGCGGCGTACGGGCGGCGGTGTTTGCCAGTTGGGGCGGCCAAAGAGGCGTCGGCGTTGGCTAAAACGGGTTACTGGCGCCGAGTAGAAGCCGATGGGATGCTGGCGGGGGCCGAGGAGCTCCGAGGCAAGCCGGCGGCAAGCTGGCGGAAAGCTCGACGCCGACGAAGTACGGGCATGGTGGAGCTCGGTTGACAGTGGGAATAGCTTCTGTAATACCCCAAAAGTGATTCGAGAGTTAATCGATTAATTGGAGTGAGGGACCTTATAGGAAAGAATTAATTAATGATTTTTAGAGGGATTTTCTGAAAAATCCCGGCAACCTGGGCCTAGGCCTTGGCCCAAGTGGAGGCCGGCCCAAATGGGGGGAGGCACCCCTCCCCCCAAACCCTAGCCGCCACCCCCATCTCCCCCCTCCTCTCCCCTGCACCTCCACCTCTTCCCCATGGCTGTCCCTTGGTGCTAGGAGAAAGCGAGAAGGAAGGAAGAAGAAGGGAGGGAAGGAGAAGAAAGGAAGGAGGAAGAAGGGGAAGAAGATGGATGATTCCAAGGGGATTCTCTAGGTAACTCTCCCTCATCTCAAATCCCTCTGTTATTGCTATAATTAGGGTTCTTAGCCTAAGAATTGTTGGGGGATTAGCAATTAGATTCCCAGATTAGGGAATTCCTGCTGTCTGTCTGTAGATCAGTCCGCGCAGTGCGATTGTTTGCGCAGTTTAGACCTATGCAACAATTTTTCTTGCGGGTCTGCCCAAAAGGAAAATTGTAGGGAACGACAAGATCTATTTTCTCTATATTTTCCAGAATTTTAGGCCGTGGGATTTGGGCGCAGCAGAGTCGGGAACATCGCTGTCTGCCAGGGGTGCAGATTGGGGCAAATTGCTGTTCAAGTGTGATTTAGGGGTAGTAGATGATTTTTATGTTTTTGGTCACAATAGAGAAAAATGTAGGGAATTAAGTTATCTACCTACTATATAAAAATAATAATTTTAGAAGCTTACACTGTGGTTGAGATGTGTTAGAATCTGGCTGCCCAGATTACCAGAACAGAGAACATCCTCTGTTTTGCACATTACGTTACACCTTGCTAGGATCAAAATAAAAATATTTGATATACATAAAAAGTGAAGGTATTTAAGTGAGGAATCCAAAAATATATCATTTGCTGTAAATGGATTAATATTGTTAAAGATACAAAAAAATTAAGCAGCACTGCTGCAGCGGGCAGAGTGTTGAACCGTTAAGCGGAGAGAGAGTTGCGGGTTTTGGGCATAGAGGTGTTTACTTCTCAGTTGTGAATATTGTATTATGGTTTTGTGCTGAGTGGTGCCTTGTGAATAGGTGGCTTCGCTCCTGATCGTGCTTGATCCCTTCGCTCCTTCAGTAAAGGCAAGTATAATGATGGTTTAAATTGATATTGTGGAATATCAATGTTTGATCTATATTGTGAGTATTTGTGTTCATGGTTGTGGTAAAGGTGTATTGGTGAAGTTTATGGTTGATTGCAAATTATGGTGTTCATGAGTATTTCTTGTGCATAGATATTGTGGATACAAGCTTTTATTTAATTGAGACATTCACGCATATGCATCATATTGATTTATTGAAGACTTGGTCACGTGATGACCAAGCACTTGCTGAGGTCCCCGTCATGTTGATGACGAGCTAAAGGTCCCCATACTTGTGGAGTATGGGCAATTGGTTCCTGTACCAGATGGTACAGGCATGGGTGTGCATCGACGGATGCACACCTTGCATTACCGGTAAAATGCACAAAGAGAAAGGGATAAATATATTGTTGATCATATTGCATAGCATAATTTATATGAGTTGTTGTTGAAAGGATTTATGAAGTGATGTTCATGTATGTTCTGGTTACCATCTATTATATTTGCTGATTCGTTGGACTCACTCTTGTTGTTTGTTGTTTTTTTAGGTACCTTTATGAGATCGGCATGCATGGGAAAAAGGAAATATTAGTCTTGTTGCACTTTGCACGATCTACCCACAATGGAAAGAAAGGAATAAAATTAAATACTAGATGCATGAACTACTTAAGTAATGGTTGATTATTGCTGGTTGGGTTTAAATTGTAAATAAAGGATTAGACTTCTTTTTGTGATGCTCCTATTCTTTATCTAGATATTATAACTATGGTTGTTCTAGTAACCTTTAGTCAATTTTGCCTAGTCTTGATCATATTACTTGATGACAGTCATTTCTTATTAGTATTGCTCGTTGAGAATCTCTGTTTAGACATTTAAACAAAGGAGGTTCTGTCGAAATTTCGTATGACATACTTAGTTATTAATGTTTTACTTCTAGTTGGATAGTATTCCAGGTCATTGCTTGACTGGGGTGTTACAGTTGGTATCAGAGCGGGCATTAGGTCTGTGGTAATTGAATTATTAAATTGACACATTGGTGTACAGTAGGATGGGATGGGTCAAGCATTGCATTTACGCTTCCAATACATTGTATTGATGTTTTATGCTATGAGATGATCTTTTGCGCCTATGATTTGACTATATGATTGATATGTGTGGTGATAGTTGATGTCGAGAGATAGAGATCGTGGTGTGGCCATAGGCATGGTCAAGTTATATCAGTGTTCGTGGTATTGAATTGGTGAAGTATCTTTCCTTGGGCAACTTGGTTTCCAAGGTTAGGAATGAGTTCTTTAGAAAAGTTTCTCTCTTCCTTGAGTTGAATTTAGTCAATTCTTATCCTGTGGTGGAGGATGAATTTATCTTGGGTTCGTGGTTCATTGCAGTTGAGGGTTTTCAATTGGTCTCTACCTGTTCTTCGAAGCAATTGTTGTTTTTCTGACTATTAAAATGCTTTTACTACTTAGGAACATTGTTGATTTGCAAGGTTGGTCCCTTCATGGGAGTTTTGTCTTGTTGTGAAACATGTCTCATTTGTTCGCTTGGTATTTTTCTTAATGAAAGTTTTATGTTGCAAATTCGTTAACATGGGAAAACTTTGGATCAATATAGTTCTTTGGATTATTTCGCGTGTTGAAGTTGAATTCCTCTCCTTTCTGAAGGAGAGTGTTAAAATCCTTTGTAGTGTTTTGCTATGCTTAAGTGGGAAGTGGTAATCATATAAATTAATTCATAAGGTATGAATTAACAAGTTGAGATGTTAGCGTGGTGCATAATTAATTTCAACTAGCATACACGGAAGTGTAGTTGATTAACTTGATGTCGCCTTGTAATAGTTTCTTGAAGAATTGTGTTTAAAAATATGTCTATACATGATTGGAGCTCATGGATTTTGAGGAGTATGCAAAAAGAACTAGAATGATTATTATGATTATTTAAATTTCTATCCTATTGGATGAATTGAATTATTTTTGTCTTTGGTAATTAATCTGACCGTTCGGGATGATTAAGTAAGGAGGTATTGGAATATTACCTTAGCAATATTAACATTTAATCTGTCCTTTATTTATATACTATATGAGTATGTACAACTGCTAGGTTCATCTATCTTTCACCATGCTAAATTACTGAAATATGTGTAAAGAAATAGAGGAAGGTTGATGTATTGACTTGTGAAACCTTGTCTTATAGAGCTTATACCATTGAAGTTTGAAGATATTTCATTCTAATTGTTGAACCTAAGGTGGAATGTTGAATCTATGCTCATAACGTTTTTTTAGATTACCATGTTCTAGTACCAGCTTGTTAAAAGAGTTTTGTTTTAATATTGTGGCTTGTGCACTAGGCTTTTCCTAGATCAAGTAGTTGCGATCTTATTTACATAATAAAAACATGATAAAGTGATTTATTGTGTTCCTTTTGGAGAAGCTTACAAAGGGATATGAGGATATGATGATTCTTGTTAAAAGTGTATTATTTTGATGTTAGTATGATTGTCAGTATGTGGTTTTGATGAAAATGTTAAATGTTCCATAAATAAAAGAATTTGATAACTTCCATGATACTACTTAAATCAAAAGTTTCGAGATTTGCGTTCGCGATCTTTTGGACCTCATGACTTATGTGGTAGCTGAAATTGTTTTGAGCAAAGTGACGTGTTGAGGGGTTTTATTAGTTCTTAAGGGATTATTGTGTTGTGGTCTTCGAGTCTCTTTTGTTGGAAATGTCAAGGTAATACCGTAATCAAATAAAGATGTTTTCTTTCTTAAAGGAAAGAGTATGGTAAAAGTATTCAGGTTGGAGTCAAGTCGGGTAACTTTTAGAGGTGTGATTGACTTCTTATTTTCGCCGCGTAAGAATTTCTTGAGTTTAAATGGCAAGGTTGTATTCTTATTGGTTGAGATTTGATATTTACTTTTTGAGGGGCATGTGTTTTCAACTATGATCTTTTTTTCCAAGATCATTGCTATTTCCCTTGTTATGTTGTCTATTGCAACGGGTAACATCTTTCTATGTGCTGAAATTTACTTCTTTTTGTCTCTTCTAAGAAAGGGGTAACTGATTTGGATTGCAAAGTCCTTTAGGACGTGTATGGCAACTGGTTGGAGTGGTCATATGATTGATTTTGGTGGGATTGTGGGTGTCAAATTGTTTGAGATTCATGGAGTGATAAATTGATTTTGTCGAATAATTCTCGGTGAGGATTTGATTTAAAGAAGATATTTGTCTTTAGAGATAACTAGTTATATTGTTGTAACTAGAAGAACCTATAGTAAATTGTGGTTGAAGAGGGTTTCGTTCATTTTGATGGAACATTAAAATTATTGAAAGTATGAGAATCTTGATCAATTTTATTGGAGTATCGTGATTGAGTACTTTGCAAGGGTTAGTAGGATAATTATAATGGTGTAGTTAATGAGATTATAATTGTGAAGAAGTCTAACCGTTATGAGAATTATTGGGATAGTAATGATTGTTGAATTTTTGCCAACTTAGCTTCAGTGAGTAACCCTCCAGGAGTTAAAATCTTCCTACAGATAATCAGGTTGAGAATATGCTTTCATGTGGTTGTTAATGATTGAGCATGGTTGATTGTGGAAATTTTAGACACCGAATTCGAGAGTCTTGTATCAAATATATCAAGTACATATATAGGAGCCCTGGAGATGGAAAATTTTGGTTTGATGTTCTATGTTGGAACCTTGGAGGCTAATGATGTTGTGTGAGAATAGTGTAATAAGTGGATTCTAAATAGTGTGATGCTCCTTGATAGTATCCTTTGTATGTAGTAAATGAGTGTGTGTGTGCTAAGAATTTCACGTTGATTATCCATGAGGGATTGTGGTGAAGTGATTGTGGGTGAAAACAACGATGAGGTGCATTGGAAATTATTTATCAAGGTAACCCTGTTGGTAGAGGTGTTGGCTAGAGTATATTATTGTGAGGTCAGTAGATTCTCTCTACAAAGGTGTGGGTGAAGCACTCGGTTTGAACATAGTGTTGATGTTGCGAATTTAAAGGAAATGAGCTAGTGTGGTATGGGATGATTTGCGATCTCGTGATTCAAGAGAAAGTTTGTTCCTAAAAGAAAAAAAATATTTTCTTGGGTAGTAAAATGCTCTCTTGATTCTTGTTCGAGCTATGTGATGATAGCAAAAGTCTTTTGTGGTTTGAGTTGACTTCATGTTTGTATGTGTGGTTTTTCCGGTTAAGGAAAACAAAGGAAGGGTTTGGCATTAGATTGATTCTCTTTTGACTTATGTGTTGTTTATTTGAAAATTACCTACTTGGAATGTGGAGAGGTTCTCATGTTGAATCCTTAATTTTTAGATTTGATTCTTTTGGTTGGGAGTTGATGAAGCGTGGTTGTGATGAGAATCGGTTATTTTCAGTTGGATTCTATTTGTAAAAGAGTTTATTTACCATGAGCATTGTTGTGCATTTGTGGTTAAAGGAGGTGCTACTTGTTAAGGTAAAAAGATAGATTGAGAGTTGGAACAAGAGTTACATGTGTTGTGCAGGTTGTGTGGGTTGATGTGCAAATGTGTAAATGTGGAATATGAAAATAAACATGTGGTGAACTTGTGGATGTGGATATGTTGTGAGCATGATAATTCTCCTTTGAGGATGGATTAATGTGATTATTGATTATCATATCATTCATATCATATCATGTCATTTGCATATGTGGATATCGCCGCACCTAACCGCGACCGTACCGGTATAGCATCGTATATTGCCGTAATACGATGTACCTCTTATCCCGCTGGAAGCATCGTATATTACCGTAATACGATGCACCTCCTATCCCGCGTGGAAAGAGTGATGTGGAGCATAGCATGAAAGCATTCATATGCATTGCATTGTGGAAAGATCATTTGCATATATATGCAATATATTGTGGTGAAGTTATTTTGTGATATATTTAACTCATTGTTGTAATGTGGAATATTCAACTTCATAGTTGTAATGTGGAATTAGCTCATGTGAGCTATTTGCGGTATGAGGTATGTGGATGTGGTCGTGGAATGGGGTTCGTCCCTTGTATATGGTAAGGGTTGTGATTGTGGCATGAGAATCTTTTCTCTTGTATTAATTGTTGATAGCAATTGTGGATGTGAGAAATAATAAAGTATTGAAGTACAACATACATATGTTTTATTGTTTTTAGTGGTGATAGTGGTTGAGGTTTTAAAGTAGTCAAACAAGAATTATTTGTTAATGCTTTACCGTCATTGATGGTGATTTGAGGTTGAGGATATAAACATTGTTAATTGTGGAAGATTAAATGTTTCATTTGCATTTAATTGTGGATAAAATGACTACATTCATATGCCAATTAAATCTGAAATTGTAGAGGTATGATTCATGGAAGTTTGTGGTGGTTTAATAATTGTGGATATGAATTGTAGTTGTGGTTGTATGGAATTATAAATGATGATGTATAATTATTTGTAGTTTGAATAGCCTGTTAAACAGTTTGCTTGCTGAGATTTTATCTCACCCTTGTTTTCCCCTCCCTACAGGTGGACTTTGAGCATGCATGGGAAGGGTAGAGCGGCACCACTCTGATGCACGTGAATCATATTTTTAATGCTGAAATAGAGTTGAAAGGATTCTAGTCTTTTGCTTAGATATCTTGTTGATGAATGTTTCATCTTAATAATGTTAAATTGAGAACTGTTCCTTCGGTTTTATGTTGAAGTTGATTATGAATATTGAATTGTTATCTCTATTCTGTTATTCCTTAGTTGTTTATGCTTCCGCTTATACTATCTTGTTTAGTAATCGTTGCTAGTTTAATTTATCTTGTAAATTGACTAATTGTGGAGTGGTTTTAGTAGCATCCCAGGGTAATGTGGGTCCTGGGGTGTTACAGAGCCAAAGTACAAAAGGGGGCCAAAGCTTGTACTCACTACTTAGATGATACTGAGAGTATGTGGCTGAAGCACTCACGTAAAACAATGTACATACGTCACTATAGGTTCCTTCGGTGAGCTCACCCATACCGCAAGATGAAGAAATAATTTGACAGAGAGAACAAGAACAGTTCAGCTCCAAGGCATTTAAGCAGAAAAGGGATCTATGATATTGTTAAGGATTTAAATGTTGTACTCAGAAAGAGATGTAAATCGACCTACAGCCAAGGCGGCAAGAGAAAACCGA
This sequence comes from Bonia amplexicaulis, assembly GCA_036346245.1. Classification (NCBI taxonomy): domain Eukaryota; kingdom Viridiplantae; phylum Streptophyta; class Magnoliopsida; order Poales; family Poaceae; genus Bonia; species Bonia amplexicaulis. The sequence continues at coordinate 16,848,619 of CM070741.1, forward strand.
AGAAGATGAATGGTGAGGTCCCCTACCTGTCGTTGGCCTAAAAATTTGCGCTAGGTGAGCCGTTGGTCGCCCTGAAAGAGCACCTCCTAACTCTAGGACTATCTTACCAAAGATTGCATATGTATTATGTGGAACATGCCAACAAGCTGGAGGAACGACGACACTCGGGTGTCAATGTCAAGTTCATGCCACATCATCTGCAGCACAATATTCACTAACGTATCTTTACGGTGACCTTTGAGGATTTATTCTTTCTCTTCACACTCAACGCGCTCGATGCCTTACTTATTCAATACTGGATATTGTAAGTGCGTACAATTGCGGTCTACATTTATGTAATGCCAATAAATGTCATATATAACTCATTGCTTTTGTGTGTGTACATATATAGATACAGGTGAGTGAAGCCAGATTAACAAAATCACGAGTTGGTTTCTACGACCCACGCTTGGTCACCATGGTTATGATCGAGGAGGATGCATCCTTCATCGAGAATTACATTATGAAGGCATTGGAAGGTCACTGCGAAAAGGAATTCATACTTATGCCCTACAATCAGGGGTAAGAGCTACACTAGTGGCTATACTTGTTGATTTGTACTTTATAAGCAACACGAACTTAGGTTTAATGACCATGACATACCTGTGTAGGTTCCACTGGATTCTAATTGTAATTATACCAAAATGGAACAAGATAATATACCTTGATTCCCTAAAGAAGAACAAAACCGACCATACAATTATCCAATAAGTAATCGATATGTAAATATATTTCCTCCACAGATAAGTCTATTATAGTATTTTCTTCCTTCCCAATAACTAAGACTAACTTTTTGGAATCACGTAGGTCGTTCGCCACGTACGTTGCAAAGGTACGGCAATGCAAAGGAGAGATCGACGCCCTGCGACACGTTCTAGATTTCCCGGTATCCACTAGTACATGTTAATCCTATATATAACACTTAGTAGTAATATCTCTCGAACTAACAAATTCTATTTTTGCAGTGCCACCAGCAGCCGTCGGGCAACAATATCTATGGATTTTATGTATGCCACAACATGCAACTAATCATCGGTTCAGCGAAGAATAATCCTGAGGTATGTCAATCTTACGATAATTATTCCTTCCGGCAGGTTTCGTCCATCACTACGACTCCGTTGGAACAGCCCGACCTTAAACATATTCGAGGACAGTGTGCGTACTTCTTAATGTCTAAAGTTATTAAAGAAGATGGGGAGTTTCATAATGTAGAATAAATTTCGCTGGGATAAGATTGAGCTTAATTGTTCATGTATGTATTTGTTCATGAATATCCATTAATTTCATTTCTGTTAATTGATTTGTGAAATGGATGTTCTTGTTTCTGAAATGAATGAATGTGGATTTGCTTGTTTCAGAGGTCATTGCTAGCATTTCCTGAGGCTAGCCAACAAACAGAAATAGGTTTAGGAGCAGAAAAGTATATCACAGACGGTTATTAACTTGTAACCGTCTGTGATAGTTGACTAACACAGATAGTTTTTAGTAAAACCGTCTGTGATATATGGTTAAATATCACAGATGGTTCCAACTATGAACCGTCTGTGATATATAAATATCACAGATGGTTTGTACTAAAAACTGTCTGTGCTAGTCAACTATCATAGACGGTTCTTAGTAAAAATCGTCTATAAAAATTTGCATCACAGACGGTTCAAAAGCCGTCTGTGATGACCTCGTATTATTACTGACCTATAAATTCAGACAGCTCAAGAAGCCATCTTTGATGATATTTTTGAACCATCTGTGATAACCTTTTGTGTAGTAGTTGATACAATATTATTGAATAATGCAAGTTCTTATATTCACAAGTACAATTGTTATCCTGAAAACAACACATGAAACCGAAACCAAGAAGTTCGATTAGATGGGTGTGTTTACTATATATCATCCACACATCTCTATTTTATTTCAGCATGTGTCACAGTAAGACATCAGTAAGACATCTTTCCTTATCTATAATTCTTATACATCTCATCTCCAGATTCCCCACTATCTTCCCAGTGTGGGTGGGCTATATAATAATACTTTGGTCTGTAAACACCAGAAATAATGCATAACTTCATGCAACACCGATATAAATATCTAGAGGGGCATAGGACTAACGAACAGGCGCTCAATCGTCTCTCTATTGTCCTTGCCATTTGTGTACACATCATTCTTATCATCATATATGAATGGCAAGCTCACTATTAGGTTGATAACTCGTTGGACCGCTGGAAGTAGTGCACAATGTTCGAATCGTGCTTGGTTTGTAGTCTTCCATGCATCTTCAACCAAAGAACCTATCTCAGCTATGGCTACCTCACCTGTAACATTGTACTCATTCATATAGCACTCCACAGAACTAGCCACATCATTCTTGTTCTTACCACGCTGCAACCAACAAGTGCTCAAATTAATCAGGAACAAGAAGTACGTACTTAAGTACCAGTAATCAAGCATGCAAATATAAATTAGTAATGGGTGTTGATAAGTATCACATGGATGTTTTCTTCCTAACTATCATCCAAATTTGTGACCATTGGATTAGAGATCCAATGACCATGAATTCTCCCCTATCCCCTCCAAAAAAAATCTCCCCTCCTTCAAAAAAAAATCGTCCACTCTAAAAAAAAGAGGCCGTTGGCTTTCTAATCCGACGGTCTCAAATCTGGATGATTGTTAAGAAGAAAACATTCGAATAATATCTAGACATACCCATTAGTAATAATTATACCTTAAACGAAGCAATGTCATTCATAAAACGTGCTATCTCGCCGAAGGCCATGACAGCACTGGTGCATCTCATTGCCCACTCAAATACCTCCATGGTTGCTTCGTCACCCATGCCAAGAAATAGCGCAACAGCTGATATTTGACCCCTTGTTGCAGAAGGTTAAAATCTAGCCGTGCAAGCTCGAGTATGGATGGATTGTACATTTGCTCTTTTTCGTACTCTGACATATAATGTAATGCCTCTACTCTCTTCAGGGTCCGTGGTAATGATAGCTTAAGGGCACGGTTGATTTGTTCAGCTAATTGGGACTTGAGGCTACTTCTCAGTAATTCTAGATGATGCCTTGCAAATATGATTGCTTCTTCAAGTGCCACCTCACCATGAGTTAAAAGGTGAGCTGCATTTATTATGTCAGAGCTGAAGCTTCCATCTTCGCATATCTTAAGTTCAGGGTTGATAGATCATGTGAGCATACCATTTACAATGTCAGTGATCTGCATATATATAATTCAATATACTTTTAATGTTAGTGACTCCGTGGATATATAGACCTAATGTGCTATGTATTACGATTTTGCTATTTGAATACACACCTGGCGAAACCCAAAAAGCTTCATGCCTAAGAAGGCGAAATCGAAGAGCAACCTCACGGAGGCTAGAGCTTTTCAATTCAGAGCTGTGGATGCGGCTTAATGTGACCCCAACCTGTTCCTTGAAGTGATGATCAATACACAAATGTTGCAATGTGTCCACACTACTACAGAAAGTCTAATACTAGACGCCAAATCACAGACGGTTTTGTGAAACCGTCAGTGATGTATACTATTATAGACGGTTTTAATTTGGAGGCCGTCTGTGGTATTTGTGGCGGGAAAAAGGAGTATCATAGACGGTTCTTACCGCTGAACGGTCTGTGATACTGGAATATCACAGACGGTTTTATAATATAAACCGTCGTGATATTCAGATATCACGACGGTTTTATTATAAAACCGTCAGGATAATTTGAATATCACGACGGTTTTATTATAAAACCGTCTGTGATATTCTAGTATCACAGACGGTTTTATAATAAAAACCGTCTGTGATACGTTTCCCGCCTTGCAATCCCTCAAAATTTCATATTTTCCCGCTTAAGTCCGAGTATGATTCAGTTTTGAGACACCTTCAGTAAAACGGGCATAACTTTTGCATACGGTGTCCGTTTTCGATGTTCTTGTACTCGTTGGAAAGCTAACGACAAGCCCGATCCAAAAATAACAACAAGCTTTAGCTTGTTGCCCTCCAAGACCCCGAAAATTGGCCATCTTTGGACCTAAACCTGCGTCATAAGTTTTTAGTTTCTGTTTTTGCCCTTTTTCTTGGTCTTCATTTTGGAATTTGGATTTTGCTTCAACTAAAGAGTTGTAGATCTCGTCGAAACCTCTCAAATGAGTATATATAAGCCATATAAAACATTGCTATTTTCTCTTTTCAGACTAGTTGTTTATATTGCATCGGTATATAACATTTTGTGCTCTAATTCACAGACGGTTCTATATATCGAACCGTCTGCGATATTCATTCATCACAGACGGTTCTATATATAGAACCGTCTGTGATAATCTGTGGGCCCGTCGATCCTACTCGACCCAATCATTAACTAATAGAAATCGACCAATCCTCACCCCACGGATCGTAGCTCCGCCTCTCCCTCCCTCTCCCCTATAAATATAACCAAAACTCAGCCTCCTTGCTGGTCTCCTCTTCCTTGCTGTCCTCCTCCTTACTGTTCTTCCCCTCCTTGCTGGTCTCCTCTTCCTTGCTGTCCTCCTCCTTGTTGTTCTCTTCCTCCTTGCTATTCTCCTCCTCCTTGCTGTCCTCCTCCTTGCAGACGACGCATAACTCTACGGGAGGCAAGACATCGCAGAAGCAACTAGCTCGTGCCAACCGTGCTGACACTCAATCAACGCCGACGATGGTGGGCGTCAAAGACATCCAGCTCAAGCGTTGCATCAGGGGCGAAAAGGCATAGAGGATCTTTGCTTTTTCTCTTTTCTTGTTGTGTAACCTGCTCGTTGTTTTGAGATATTGTAATGGTAGGCTCTAATCTTAATAAAAATGGATGTTTTATGTTTATGAAATGAATTGAGATGTGAATTGGATGTATACATGTATATGTTGATCTGCTTATTTCAGAAAGCATGGCTAGCATTTCTTGAGGCTAGCCAATAAACCGAAATAGGTTTAGAGTAGAAGAATATCACGACGGTTCTTAACTAAAACCGTCGTGATAGTTATAATCACGCACGGTTTTAGTTAAGAACCGTCGTGATTATAAATATCACAGACGGTTTTTAGTTAAGAACCGTCTGTGATATGTAAATATCATAGACGGTTCTTAACTAAAAATCGTCTGTGATATTTATAAATCACAGACGGTTCTTAATTAAAAACCGTCGTGATTATAACTATCGCGACGGTTTTAGTTAAGAACCGTCGTGATATTGCACCACGACGGTTCGAAAGCCGCCTCGTGATGATCTCGTATTATTTCGACCCATAAATTCAGACGGTTCACAAAACCGTCTGTGATAACGTTTTTGAACCGTCTGTAATGACCTTTTCTGTAGTAGTGCCACTAGGTTCATTTGCTCCACCGCATTGTTGCAAGCCTCAAACAGACCGCACACTTCCTTCTTAAGTGTACTGACCCTCTCTCTCATCCATTCCTCGGACTTCTACAAGGATAATTTTATAAATTACCTACAACGAACAGAAAAAAAAGACGTATGGCTAATACTTTACAGGGAAATGACAGTCACGACGCAAGTATATACGATCTTTGGATTTAGAAAAAAAAAGCGCTAAAAATTTTGACCAGTAAAAGGAAAGCGTAGGAACAGCGTGCTCCTAATCTTTAAAAATAAAAGAAACATATATAGCTTAACCGCCTATTTATTCTGGTTGGTTGATAAAAAACAAAAGAGAATTTACATGTGTCAGTTAGGAAGTAAATAAGAGAAGTGTTGAGCTAGTTTAGGCTTTTCCAAATTTTGCTAGCATTCATAGTTAAAATCAGGGAAAACTTTTCCGGAGTTTTTTATAGACCGTTGATTGTGTCTTTCTAGGATATGTTATAAATAGCACGGCTTATAGATTTCTAGTGGTCAAATCCGAGGTGAGTGACATCGCTACAAATATAGTGATGGAGTCTCGTGATGCGACATTCTTTAAGCATGTATTTCCTATGAGACCCAATGAAGTCATTGACCATTCTGATTTAGATGAACTCTCTATTCTTGCTAGTGTGGATAACGCCGTTCTAGAATTGGAGTTGAGGAGGAGTAAAAGACAGAGGACCGAAAAGACACTTGGCGGTGATTTTGTCACCTATATCGTGGAAAATGAACCACGAACCCTTTCAGAAGCATACACATCTTCGGATGTGGATTACTGGAAGGAGGCAGTCCGTAGCGAGATGGACTCCATCATAACTAACGGAACTTGGGAAATTGCAGATCTCCCTGAGAGACCATGTGGTGGTCATTCCGTGTGTATGATGAGTAATTGACATCGGTTTAGGAAAGTCGAGTTTGAGTTGGTTGGTTCGGACCTTGACATTGCGTGGCGTAACGGGCTCGGTCGGATCTGGTCGAACTTGTCGTACGGGTTTAGGAGGCGTATTCTACTGATGCAATAGGTTTAGATTTGATTATGCTTACATATATCGAGCGATGCTATTTGATGTGTTTCTTGTCTGTGTTGACTGCAGGACATCGAGGCGGTGTCGTGGCGAGATACGGTGGACCAGACTAGGCGCAGGTGGCGCTGAGGTCAGAACGGTCGGGATGTGTCGAAGACGATGTGAACTCAAGGTGGTTGCGAGTCGGGAGACGAGGAACCAAAGCTGGAGCTACCGGTGATGGACACAACGAGCGACGACGAGAGAACCGGGACTAGACTCAGGTGGAGTCGGAGGTCTCGGTCGATGTCGGATGGAAGCGACGGGTAGCGGCGAGAGGATCGGGACAAGACTCAGGGAGGAGTCAAGGTCCAGACGGTTGAGGTACCGGACGCGGGAAGCTTCCGGGAAAGTGCTTGAGGGGCAAATTGGAGATTTGACTCAAGCAATGAGAGGAGGGGCTATTTTTCTCTCCAAATCCTGGTCATGTAGACTTTGACCTTGCCTCATATGGTGTGTGAGGTGGAGGAGTGGATGTTGTATGACATTTCTTGTTTTGCTTCTTTGAGGTGAGCTCTTGCCTTCAAAATGAGGAGAGGGAGGCAGCAGTGGACAGGGGATTGTAGAGTTGTGTTCTACCTCCTGCGTATGGTTGCCCAGGATGTTGTTCTCTTTGTTCTTCAAAATACGTATGGGGCAGTAGTGAAATGGATGTAAGATGAACCAATATAATCATTCATCTCTCTGAAATGAATCCATTTTGTGCTATCATGAGTTTCAGTTCCTTTCTGCCTTTCTGTTCTTCTTTGTGCCTCAAGTGCTTGGATTGATTCTTTTGGTTGAGGAGATGAATCCTTTTTGCTCAGTGAAGGAAATCAGCTCCAAGGTCATTTGACCAATCAATTCCTAAGAGCAAATCTCAAAATCTTTGTGTACTCTTTTGTCTTTCTCCTGCGCTCTTCCCTGCTGTTTTGATCTGCTGCACATCAGGGTAATTACTATTTCTCAATTTTTAGAATGCAGTTTCAGACTGCAGTTGCAGTTTTCAAATTTGAGAAGCTGCTGCTTTCAGTGTTTCAGTACTGCATTTTCAGGCTACTATAGTCTGCAGCGTGTGGTCTTTTAGAGGCTTTTGGGTCAGTGCAGTTTATGTGGCTTTCGATTCAGTTCAGTCTTTTTCATCCAAGTCTCGTTTTCAGTTTTGCTTTCTGTTTGGCTTTTCAGTTTTTCTTTAGGTAGCAAGACAGCTTTTGTTTGTAGTTGTCCTTAGATCACTATTTTTTTCTTTCGGTTTCCCTTTCCCTTTTTGGTCTGCAAACTGTGCTTTCGGCATTCAGTTTTCGTCTCAGTTTTACATCAATCTCATGCTGCATATTCAATCTATTTCTCTGCCGACTTGCTATGTATGTTTACCTCCTGAGATGGGCTAGCGATTTGAGTTTGATTCTCTGATTTCATTGGCCTGAGAAGAGCAGCCAATGTTCGACAATAAATATGTCTTATCTTTGTCTCCAGAATTGGCTATGCTATTCTGCTGCTTGTCAACTGCGCACTGATCAACTTTAGTTGCTTCTCTTTTATTTCTTTGCTCTATCTTTGACGATTTTGCATGCATATCAAACGGCACTATTTTCAGCTGAATTTTTTACTGATTACTCTCTGATTTATGCTGAATTTTTTAGTATAGCATGCGTTCCAATTACAAGCAGAATTAATTTTCCGAATTCTCGGGGGCGATTTTAAAAAGAACGACATTCACCCCCCCTCTGTCGCCATTTCGGTCCTTCACTCCCGCTTGGTTGTAAGCCAGTAGGCTACAAATGGATCTTTAAAACGAAGCGTAGACCTGATGGTACTATAGAAAAGTACAAGGCCCGTTTAGTAGCTAAAGGTTTCACGTAGAAAGAAGGAGAAGACTACTTTGATACATACTTTCCTGTGGCTCGTTTACCCACAATACGAGTGCTTTTAGCACTAGCTGCTGCATACAAACTCCAAGTACATCAAATGGATGTAAAGACCGCTTTCCTAAATGGAGAGTTGCATGAGGAGATTTATATGCAACAGCCCGAAGGCTTTGTGGTTGAAGGGCAAGAAAAGAAAGTATGACGATTGATTAAATCCTTGTATAGTCTAAAGTAAGCTCCCAAGCAATGGCATGAGAAATTTGATAATACGATGACCTCAGTCGGCTTTTGTGTAAACAAAGTCGATAAATATGCTACTATCGGTTTAGCGAGGGTGAAGGTGTCATTCTATGCCTTTATGTAGATGATATATTACTTTTTGGGACCAACATGGATGTGATCAATAGAACAAAGTCTTTCCTTTCCCAGAATTTTGATATGAAAGATCTGGGTGAGACTGATGTTATCTTAAACATTAAGCTTATAAAGGGTGAGAATGAGATTACTCTTTCACAATCCCATTATGTAGACAAAGTCTTAACCAGATTTGGATTTATGGACTGTAAGCCAGTAGCCACACCCTATGATCCAAATGCAAAGCTACATAAGAACACTGGGCATGGCAAGAATCAGCTTAAATATTCTCAAATAATAGGATCCCTGATGTATCTGACTAGTGCAACGATGACAGACATCTCATATATTGTACGTAGATTGAGTCGTTATACGTCCGATCCAGGAGATGATCACTGGATACCACTAGAGAGAGTACTTAGGTACTTGAAAGGGACCTCTAATTTGGGAATACATTATTCTGGTCATCCGACAGTCTTGGAAGGATTCAATGATTCAAACTGGATCAGTGACTCGGATGATATGAAGGCTACGAGTGGTTATGTTTTCACTCTAGCAGGTGGGGCTGTTTTCTGAAAGTCTTCAAAACAGACTATCCTTACACGGTCTACCATAGAGGCTGAATTAGTAGCACTTGATTCAGCAGCTACAGAGGTAGAATGGATTAGAGAACTTCTTTATGATCTGCCTGTGCTGGAAAAGCCAATTCTAGCCATATAGACCTACTGCGATAACGAAACCATTCTGATTAAGGCGAAGAGTAGGGAGGACAATATGAAGAGCTCAAAACACATAAAGAGGCGACTTAAGTCGATAAGGCATGCCAGAGAGATGTGTGTTATTTCTGAAGAATACATCCAGGTTGAAAGGAAGTTGGCAGATCCTTTCACTAAAGGATTGGCGTGGAAGGCCATCCTTGCAGCATCTTAAGGAATGGGGCTCATACCCGTATAAAGGCTCACATTGGTGGTAACATATCCTAGAAGATTAGAGATCCCGTGAACCAGGCTCTAGGACAACAAACTGTGTGAGATTAGAGAGCACATCTAACGGATCCCATTATCTGCAGTGCCCTTTCTGTACAGAAGGTTGATCATTAGCTCTTAATGAATTCAATGTCTATATGACTTCGGGATTCGTCTGACAGGATTCCTAGAAGAATTCACCTACGTGAGTGTGATTGTGAGGTCGCAATCAAAGAAAGTTAATTGTATACTTTCTTGAGCACTCATGAGCTATATAGGGGGACATGACCATAACATCCCAACCCGAGAGGGAAAGGGCAAGCCGCCCAGTACAGAATGTGGCTTGCGCGAAAATTCTCACACCAAGGCATTGAATCAAGCCAAAGTCCTTCTTTGTCTGTGGAGAGTCGTAGTCCTTGTCGCTAGGCTTTGGGTTCAAACCCGCAAGGTACCCATCGTCAGACAGCTGTATATCAAATAAGACTTTTGAACACCTTTTCATTGGTAAATGGGTGGGGACAAAAAAAAAGAAAAGAAAGAGAGAGAATGATATGTGGGGCCTACCTGTCAGTGGGCCGCCCGAGCCGATAAGTGGAGGAGACTTTGTCTCCTCCCGGGGCTGGATCGTGTGGCGGTTCGCGTTCACTTCGTCTCCTCGTGTGGGTTGCGGGTCGACCGCATCTCCCGGGCGACCAAGTCAAGTGGAGGTGACGACGGCGAAGGAGGCACCATCATCTCAGGCACTTTGGTGCTAGCCGTGGCTGTAGCCCATCGGCGTCCGCCTCGCTTCCCTATTTATGCCGCCTCTCCTCTCTTTGGTGACCGAATGCAAGAGTAAGCTCTCCCCTCTCCGATCTCAAATCTCTCGCTGTGGTTCTTCATGCTTGAGACTTGAGAACCGATGGCCGGGTTATCTCCTCTCACCGTCGGCTGTGGAGCGTAAATCGCCGATTTTAGGGTTTTCCTTTCGGTTTCTTTGAGCCTCATCTGCGATTTGGCCGAGAGGAAAGGTTTGGGATATCCCCAAGAGGTTGATTTGGCTCGGGCTTGTGCTGTGTTTGTGTGAGATTTATGATCAGTTCTTGCTGATTCACGAGCGCTCATGGCTGGAGCTGTCGGTGGTCTTGTGCGGCATCAACCCTAACCCTCAACTTCGACGTCGGCCTCCTGAGGTTGGTGTGGGCATTGTATCTCTGTCTACCTCACTCCTCTACTGCGAGCAGCACAAGGGGGTGCTAGGTTTTATGGGACAGCGCCGTGTGCGTGCCTTGCCGTGTTCAAATTCTTCTTGGTGATTTCGAATATCACCACTATTGTGAGTATATTAGTTGTTTATTCTTTGCAATTTTGTGAATTATTTCACCTGTCTGTGAGTATCTCTAGTTGGAAGATTGCAAAGAAGTTTCTGTGATTTGATTTCTCAGTGACGAAATGACATATTGATGAGATTATATATTGATGTGATGGTAGATTAATCTTGAGCTTTAGTTAACTCTGCTATTTTCCTTTCGTTTCTTGATGTCCTCTTGTTGTTCTCTGCTTTGAACCTGGACAGTAGTGAGCATTGCTGTTTTCTGGTCTATACCGAACTTTGTTGAATCAATAGTATACTCTATATGAATGAAAGATTCATTTTTGGACGTCTAGCTCTGTCCAGGCAGCTTACTTTAGATTTGTTAGTCTTTGTTAGTAGCAAGATTTAATTTTAGCTCAAGATCTAATCTATAACCGTCATATATAATCAAGAATAGACTTTGTCATGGCGGAGATGGCCAAGATTTAATCTTGTGCAACTAGCCTTGTGAGAGCACTTAATAAAATACAATTTGTTGATCGTATGCTGAATCTGGTCATATATGTTCAATTGTTTAGATTAGCATCTCATTGCGCTTATACTCTGGAGCATATGCTAGTCATGAATTATTATATGACATTTAACCTGAGCATATATTCCAATGACTTAAATGATTCACATGTTTTACAACAATTCAGAAAATCTATAATTAAAGAAATGGCTTCATCGTCCGATGTCATTAAGCCGGAGATATTTGACGGTGTCAACTTTAAACGTTGGCAAGCTAAAACGAAGTTATCGCTGACCGATCTCAAACTCTTTTGGGTCATTTTGAAACCTCCAATGTTTCTATTGGAAATTCCTGAAATGATGTGATGGGAGGATGCGAACAACTCAGTCCTAGCTCGTTTGTTAGCAGTCTTATCCAATCGGTTGTTCGACGTGTACGTGAACTTTCAAGATGCCAAACAACTCTGGGACGAACTTGATGAGAAGTACTCTGAAGGAGATAACGAGAATGAGTAATTCATAACTGCAAATTACTTGAATTATAAGATGGTTGAGGGGCGATCGATGATGGAGCAACTCCACAAGCTTCAACTCCATGCACGTGACTTAAGTCATTATGACAGCATCCTGCCAGAGAAGTTCTAAGTAAACGTCATCCTGGCTAAGTTATCGCCTTCGTGGCATAACTTTGTGACCGCTCATAGACATATAAAGGAACGTTTGATGCTCAATGAGCTGTCAGCTGCTATTAATGTTGAAGAGTGTGCCAGAGCTGGTGACGGCATAGGAAAGGCTCAAGTCCAAGCTCATCAGGTGGAGGTCAAGAGAACTGGAGGCCCTAGGAAACCAAAATTGAAGAATCAGCCCCAAGTCAAGTTCCAACCAAAGAAAAAGAAGAAGAAAAAGGAGGACATCATCTGCTGTATTTGCGGAGAGGCTGGCCACAAAGCCAATCATTGCTGCAATCGAAAGGGTAGGGGTCCGTCTCCTGGTCAGCACAAAAGCTGCAAGGCTGAAGTAAATGTCACGCTGGCTAGCTCCAGTTCAGAAGAGTACGTACCTCAGGCCTTTATGGCAAGTCCATCTATTGATTGGTGGATTGATACAAGTGCTACTAGATATATATGTGCTGATCGATCTTGTTTCTCTTCATTTTAGGGTGAAGGTGGTGAATCCGTCCTAATGGGCAATGGAGCCGCCGTGACAGTACGTGGGATTGGACAGGTTTGCCTGAAGCTTACCTCGGGCAAAACACTCATCCTCAAAGACGTACTGTTTGTGCCTGCAATGACTCACAATATTCTGAGCGGGTCGATGCTGTGTAGGCAAGGAATAAAACTTGTATTTTAGTCCGATAAGGTCATCTTGACCAAATTTGGTAGTTTTGTGGACAAAGGCTATGATAGCGGAGGCATGTTCCGCTTATCCATTCTTGATTTAAATAATGTAAACATTTATAATGTTTTCCATTGCAATAAAGGTCATGATATTTGGCATTCACGATTGTGTCATGTTAATTTTGAAGCTATTGTGCGGTTGAGCAAGATGAGTTTAATTCTAAGCTATAATTATGAGAAGGGTTCAAAATGCGAAGTGTGTGTGCAAGCAAAGCAGCCCCGAAAACCTTTTTCATAACGTAGAAGGGCGAAGCACTTCTCCACTTGAACTAATGCATTCTGATCTTTGTGAGATGAATGGAATATTAACTAAAGGTGGCAAACAATACTTTTTAACTCTCATAGATGATGCGACTAAGTATTGTTATATTTATCTACTATTATATAAAATAAAGTTGGTGGTCGTCGGTGCATTCTCGTACCCTTCTTCTTAGCCGTTCGATTAAAAATGAGCCGCCGGCTTCACCTCGTGTATCACGTTCCTTCTCCTCTGGCACCCCTCCGAAAAAAACTGCGCATCAACCTCTGGGACGAAAATCGCCGCCCAGTACCCCCAGTCTCCTCACTAATTCTTATCCTCCGCCTCCTCCGCCTGATGGCTGCCTCCGCCTCCGTCTCGCCCGCCATCTCCCTACCCCGCTGCCGCCACCGCCACCATGAGAAGTCCCCACGCCACCATGACCACCGCAAGCCCCACGCGTCCCCGTCCATCGGAGGGCTTGGAGTCGCAGCGTCGGTTATGGTCGGGGTCGGATGGCGAAGCCCTAGATCAACAGCAGCAATCGGCGGCCTCTCCCCCGTGTAGGCCCTCCCTCCAGCACCGTGCCCCTCCGACCCCAGCATCGTGCCCCTCGCCGCCGCCGATGCGTCGTGTCCGGGGCCGATCGCCTCCTCCGCTTGTCCTCGCCACCTTCTCGCCCCGGAAATGGGGTGCGCTTGGCCGTCACAAATCCGGTACGGCTTCTTGAAACCCTAACATGCGCCCCTAATTTGCGTGTCGCTACCTCCCTTCCGTCGCCGATCCTCCCCTCGCGAGGAGAGGTCAGAATCCTGAGTTGGATTGACGCAGTTTGTGCGATTCCCCTTCCATTCGCAGGAATCAACTGCCGGTGACTACGCCGACTTCCCAGAGCTTTCCCAGCCCGCTGGGGACCCTCCTGGGCCGTGGCCGTTGCCGTCGACCTCGAACAGACGGCCTCGCAGACCAACCCCTCCGCCTCCTCTACCGGCGAAGCCTACACCTTCCTCGAGTTTAACATGCAGTCCGATGACTTCGACTACCCTGACTTCCCAGAGCTATCCCATCCAGCCCGATCCACGCTGATGGACACATGGTGGTGTCCGACGATGAAGGTATGCTATTTCGTTTTTTATTTCTACGATTTGGGTGATTTGATGCTCTCGGCGGAGGTTTGTGTGCGTTTTCTAATGGAAAAGTTGGTTTGCGTTTTTCCCACACACCACCGCCGCCGCCTCCTCCCCACACGCCAACGCTTCCTCCTCCCCCTACGCCGATGTCGATAACTCTTCCCCGTGCTCCACCTCGCTAGATCCACGCGCTCACACTTCAACGGCGACGTTGGTGCCTCACACTTCGGCGGCGACGACGGTGACGACTTGCCATCATCTGCCTATGACGTGCCACCATGCCACCATGAAGCAGTTGAAGATTCCAATGAGCTGTTGAAGATGAAAAAGAGGGAGACGTAGAAGCAGGCGACCTATACCAGTGGCAAGTAGGCTCCATGCCTTCCAAGTTCCACCTATACCAGCTTTCTGTGCAGGTAATCTCACTAGCTTCTTTTGTGGCTTAGATCTATGAAAGTTGATGTGCTCACAACTTGCTCGATGAAATGCCAATGTGTAGTATTTGTTTGCGTTCAGTTGCCAAAAGGGGATATTAGCTACCTGCATGTATGACATCACTACCAAAGAGCTTCCCCCTTCATGCCTTTGCTAGGAGTTGTGAATTATTCACATGAATGAACGCCAGCTCTCTTTCAAATTTTCTTTCATTTTGTTTTGTTCATTGCTCACCAGACTTTGCTACCCTAACAATGTTCTTCTAGGTGCATAGAAACATGATTCCCCCCGTATTACAATTGGAGATATATGCACGAACATAATATCACATTATGCTTTATTCCCCTTGTGATTAGTGTATGATACCTACAAGTGTGAATGCTTTCAAGAAGGCAATCGAGAAGGCTCGAGAACCGAGAGGTTGTAGAAGCAATTGGGGTGCCTATGGTTAGAGGACCATGGTACGATGCATCTCTTCTTGTGGGTCAACGACGGAGATCATATCATGCACATTTCAAAGATCGGGCCACGTGGGTCGTGAATTTTTCAATTTAAGGCCATTCGTAATGGAGGTTAATCCTTATCCTCAAAGTCCATGCATTTAATCATTTATCACCGTCTTTCTTTGTAGTGTTTTCATGCGTCCATCCATCTTTTGGTGAAGTATTGCTTCATTTGGTTAGATTTTGTTCGTTTTTCGTCTTGCCGATTACGGTTAGTTGCTCCCTATCCAAGTAAGGGTCTGGGTAAAGTCTCTTTGTTATGCGAGGTGGCTCGCTGCTTTTTGCAACACCATGACGGGAGATACTCATCATGGAGGCTCATCGCATGTACCTTACATGATGACAAGCGAAAACACTTAAGATAAACGTTACAAGTAGTGATGATCATCCAAGTATAGTATCTCGGTCAGAAGAGTACTCCGCCCCGGGAATGTGAACAACCAGAGAGTTAACCAGAGGATCGGAGTTGATGCAGTGGAGTGGTTTTTTTGATGAGCACATTCTCATATCAGCGACACCTGCATCATGGCACGTTAGAATCTAGACATTGCTACTTAAGAGTATAGAATTTTGTTTATGCACTCTAATCTAGCTGATGGTCTTCAATATGCTCACATCACTTATATGTTTCTTTTGGGGGAGTTTTATGTTGTTTTAAAAAAACTATGTGTATTGCGCTTTAGTGCTCGTTCTATGATCTACTGATTTAGTTTTCGTTGTTGATTTTTACTTATGTTTATTGCCATGTTATAACATGTTTGTGCCTTTTAACAATTCTTCTAGGTACTAGAGGACTTACTATTTACATTTGATTTTGTAGCTAAAGGTTACAAATCGGATTGTCAACTTATCGCGCCCTGAGGTTGCAAAGTTTGCATTGCCGATTTTTACATTTTTTATATGTGCAGTTGAATTTGTTTATCTATATATGTTCTGACTGTAAGTTAATAACCATGCAAATTTGATGTTTCTTAAATGAAATAAGGCATAATAAGATTAGAGGTACGACAGCTGGTTACGTGTTCTGAAATCCAAATTCCTAACTAGGCTGCACCTCTCGACATCCCATTATCTAGATAGTTGAATGGTGATCTGCCTGTGGGGCAGAATTGGCAATTCTTGTCATGTGTGACATGGTGGTGGTTGTGTTTGTGTTGTAGATAATGGATGTCAGTTGGAACAAGAAAGCATTTGTTATATAGTTGCTATACACAAGGTCTTTATGAAGTTCCACATTAGCCTTGCCAGGAAGCTCAAGATATTCAGTGGAGAGATGAATTGTAACTTGGAAGTGCTCCTTTTGATAGGGACGGGGTCCCGATCTTCCAACAGGTTCTGGATATGTTCGATTTGGTGGAGGCACGACACAAATCGATCCGGCTTCCGAACAACATGTTTCGAACCCCGCAATCGCAGCACCATGTCTCCTCAGGTTATCAACCGTGCGCAGCCCAGTTGACCTCACCAAGAAGGCTAATCCTCGCCTGCGAATCGAAGAACACAAGCAAGAACAAGGAAGATCACAACTGAATTGCAGATATATTGATTTAGCACTCGAAAGTTGGGGTCTCACAAACCGATGAACGGTGAAATTGTTCAAAGACAGATTAATCTAAGCAAAATCCAACCCTAATGGTGGGGGTGGCGGCTATATATAAAGGAGTAAGGGGCATGCAAAACCCCTGGACGCGCCCTAATGGGCTCCAACACGATACAAAGCCGAACGGCCCAAAAGACGGTGGTGCAGCACCCTGATAGATTCTGAATGCCCAATTGTTTTGACGATTCCCGTTGACTCAGAAGGAATTTTGATATGGGACTAGATCCATTGGAAAGTTCGTCTTCTCAGCTTTCCATACATATGTAGAACGTCCAAAACGGAGTCCAGATGCGATCTGGACGTCCGTTTTAGTGCGGCCTGGTCCTGGACTCCGAGTTGGATTCGAAGTCGGCTTGAGTTGGACATCCAACATGATTCGACTGCCCTTGCTGGACTTGTGCGCCTCGTAGCCCTTCTCCAAGTACTTCCTGATCCTCTCCATGGTTCTTAATCATAATTAAATCATTAGGTAGCAATCGATTCTCAAATGAACAAAAAGAAGTACTTAGGAACGAGCTCACCTGTAAATTCAATTGTCGGGCGTGAGCTCTAGTGATTGGTCCTTGAATATCAAGTGGAGGAGTGTTGTGTATATCCGAAAAAGTGATGTCCTCATCATCCTCCCCCTCTTGAAGCGGAGTTGTCCTCAACTCAGCCTCATCTTCTTCTCCCAAGTATGGCTTCAAATCTGAAATGTTAAAGGTGGGACTAACCCCAAACTCGGGAGGCAACTCAAGTTTATATGCATTATCACTTATCTTCTCAACTATCTTAAAAGGACCAGCAACACTAGGCATCAATTTTGACTTTCTTAACTCAGAAAATCTATCCTTTCGTAAGTGCAACAAAAAAAATCACCCGGTTCAAGTTTAACTTCCTTTCTACCTTTACTACCAGTAATCCTATATTTTTCATTCATCTTTTCAATGTTTGCCTTAGTAGTCTCATGCATTTTGATAATAAAATCAACACGCTCCTTAGCATCATTATGAACTCTCTCACTAGTAGGCAAAGGTAAAATATCAATAGGGGCACGGGGATTGAATCCATACACTACCTGAAAAGGACTTACCTTGGTGGTTGAGTGTTCTGCTCGATTATATGTGAACTCAACATGCGGCAAACACTCTTCCCACAGCTTCAAATTGCTCTTCCAAACAGCTCTCAACATGGTAGACAATGTGCGGTTCACCACCTCGGTTTGGCCATCAGTTTGTGGGTGACATGTGGTAGAGAACAACAGCTTTGTACCCAACTTTGTCCATAGAGTACGCAAAAAGTGACTCAAGAACTTGGCATCACGATCTGAAACAATAGTAGAAGGCATACCATGCAAACGAACTATCTCTTTGAAAAAGAGGTCAGCAATATGAACGGCATCATCGGTTTTATGTCATGGTATAAAGTGAGCCATCTTAGAAAAGCGATCCACAACAATAAAAATGCTATCCCTCCCCCTCTTAGTCCCGGATCCAAAACAAAGTCCATAGAAATATCTGCCCACAGAATAGAAGGAACAGGAAGATGCATATATAAACCATGTGGATTCAAGCGAGACTTAGCTTTTTGACATGTAGTGCAGTGAGCCACAAACCGCTCAACATCTCGCCTCATCTTTGGCCAAACGAAGTGTGTGGTCAGAACGTCCTCCGACTTCTTAGCACCAAAATGTCCCATCAAACCGCCTCCATGCGCCTCCTGCAACAACAAAAGACGAACGGATCCAATTGGAATGCATAGGCGGTTAGCTCTAAACAAAAACCCATCATTGATCACGAATTTATTCCATGCTTGTCCCTCTTTACAATGCAACAACACATCCTTAAAATCAGCATCAAAAGCATATTGTTCTTTAATAGTTCCAAGACCAAAAATGCGACAATCAAGTTGAGACAACATGGTATAGCGTCGAGACAAAGCATCAGCAATCACATTATCCTTCCCTTTCTTGTGTTTAATGACATAAGAAAAAGATTCAATAAATTCAACCCACTTAGCATGTCTACGATTCAAATTGGTTTGACTACGAATATGTTTAAGTGATTCATGATCGGAATGAATAACAAATTCTTTAGGTCATAAATAGTGTTGCCACGTCTCTAAAGAACGAACAAGAGCATACAATTCTTTATCATACGTGGAATAATTAAGAACGGGACCATTCAATTTTTCGCTAAAGTAGGCAACAGGTTTGCCTTCTTGCATCAAAACACCACCAATACCAATTCCGCTAGCATCACATTCCAGCTCAAAAGTCTTACCAAATCCGAAAGTTGGAGCAATAGTGCGTGTGTAAGCTTGTCCTTCAAAAGATTAAAGGACTCCTCTTGTGATGGCCCCCAATGGAACACAACTCCCTTCTTTGTCAACTCAATCAACGGTGTCGCAATGGTGCTGAATTCTTTGACAAAGCGGCGATAAAATCCTGCAAGGCCAAGAAAACTCCGCACTTGGGAGACTGTCGTGGGCGTGGGCCAACTCCATATCGCCTCCACCTTGGCTCTATCAACCTCAATTCCCTGTGGAGTCACAACATAGCTAAGAAAAGAGACTCGATCCGTGCAAAAGGTGCACTTCTCAAGGTTACCAAACAAACGTGCATCTCTCAAAGCATTAAAAACAGCACGTAAGTGAGTCGAATGTTCATCCATGGACTTGCTATAAATCAAGATATCATCAAAGTAAACGACGACAAATTTGCCAATGAAAGGACGTAAAACCTCGTTCATTAATCTCATGAAAGTGCTAGGTGCATTAGTTAAACCAAAAGGCATGACTAACCACTCATACAAGCGAACTTAGTTTTAAAAGCGTTTTCATTCATCGCCAAGTTTCATCCTTATTTGGTGGTATCCACTACGCAAGTCAATCTTTGTGAAAATTATAGCACCACACAACTCATCAAGCATGTCGTCTAGCCTGGGAATAGGATGACGATACCTTATAGTAATGTTGTTAATGGCTCTACAATCTACACACATACGCCAAGAACCATCTTTTTTGGAACCAAAAGAACAGGAACAACACAAGGACTAAGGCTCTCACGTACGTTCCCACGGTCCAAAAGATCTTGGACTTGTCGCTGAATCTCCTTAGTCTCTTCGGGATTGGTCCTGTAAGCCGCACGGTTTGGCAAACTCGCTCCAGGGATCAAATCAATCTGGTGCTCAATCCCTCGAATAGGTGGAAGTCCTGGAGGTATCTCATCAGGGAAAACATCTCTAAACTCCTGCAAAAGGTTAGTGACAGGAGCAGGCAAAGTGCAAGGTAATGGATTGTGCGAAGGCTACGAAAGCAGAAAACAAAATTTTTCTACCCCGCACACAAGGACATCATGCTTAAGGAGGGATCATGGATCATTACCACTAGACGCCAGCAGCAATGAAGAAGAGTTGGAGAAGCCGATCCAACCACGCGCGTCGAGGTAGTAGTGGAAGTAGTCGATCGTCCCGAACCGATCGTCTCCACCACGCGATCAACCACACCACGAGCAGATCCAATAATCCATTACATCGAGGGGCCCAGAGATATCTCTCCCATAAGGAGGGGCAAATTCTATCTTGATCATTCACATCCCACTACATGTTTCATGGCAAACCCAAAGACTACTTTTATGACTACCCAGTTACGGAGTAGTGTTTAGTAGTCCCAAAATAAGCTACTACGTATGCTGGGAACCATGATGATCTCAAGTCTAAGGATTCCACATAAACACTACTTGAGACCAACGATGACATATGGAATCTCTGATGTCTCATGGCGGGTCTATCCAACATATGTTCAATAACACATGTCCATATTATTGATTTGGTATCTCCATACCATGATCCATGTGACATGATCATCAATCAATACATATGCTGATCTTTGAATCATATTTGTTCCTCATATGAAATATAATCAGGGATCATTTAGAAATAGCAACATTTTGGCATTAAGAGTCTCATGAATAAGTCACATACTCATTGATCAATAATGATAATGTCTATTTCAAGGAACAAAGCAATGTATCATAAATGTAGTATGTGATATATTCAACATCTCCAGGTTGCCTCTAGGGCATATCACCAACAGTCTCCCACTTGCACTAGAGTCAACCATGTAGGTATCTAATACCCATTGCCCTAGTGTGAGCCTCATGCTTTGGCTGGAGAAGTGGTTTTGTCAACGGATCTGCAATGTTTAAATCCGTTTGTACTTTGCATATCTTAACATCGCCTCTCTCCACAATCTCGCGGATGAGATGAAATCGCCGTAGAATGTGCTTGGACTTACAGTGCGATCTAGGCTCCTTGGCTTGAATGGCTCCTTGTTATCACAGTAGAGGTCCATTGGGCTGGAGGCACTAGCCATCACACCAAGCTCAGAAACAAATTTCTTGATCCAAACAGCTTCTTTAGCAGATTCAGAAGCCGCTATGTACTCGGCTGCTGTTGTAGAATCAGCAACTGTCTCCTGCTTGGAACTCTTCCACCAACAAGACCGCCATTCGAGGCGAGAACACAAATCCAGATTGCGATCTAAAATCATCTTTGTCAGTTTGGAAGCTAGCATCGGTGTAACCATTTACAACGAGCTCTTCCTCACCCCCATAGACGAGGAACACATATTTAGTTCTTCTCAAGTACTTCAAGATGTTCTTTACGGTAATCCAGTGACTTTCACCGGATCTCGTCGGTATCTACTCGTAGCACTTAAAGCATACGAGACATCTGGACGTGTACAAAGCATGGCATACATAATGGATCCAATAGCTGAAGCATATGGAATCGCATTCATTTTATCCCGCTCATCAGGTGTACTAGGACACTGATTCTTGCTAAGATTTATACCATGTGACATAGGTAGGAAGCCTTTCTTGGAATCCTGCATGTTGAACCTTTTCAACACCTTGTCAATGTACGTATCTTGGCTTAAGCCAATCAGCCTTTTTGATCTATCTCTATAGATCTTGATGCCCAGAATATATGCCGCCTCTCCTAAGTCATTCATAGAGAAACTATTTTTCAATGAAGATTTAACAGATTCGAGCATAGGAATGTCATTTCCGATCAATAATATGTCATCCACATATAAGACCAGAAACACGAGTGCGCTCCCACTAGCCTTTTTGTAAACACAAGGCTCTTCTTCGTTCTTGATGAAACCAAACCCTTTGATTACTTCATCAAAATGAATGTTCCAACTCCGAGATACCTGCTTTAATCCATAAATGGATCTTTGCAGCTTGCATATCTTTCCAGCTGATTGCGGATCGACAAAACTCGTGGGCTGTGTCATGTACACATCCTCACTCAGATTTTCATTAAGGAAAGCTGTTTTGACATCTATTTACCATATTTCATAGTCGAAATAAGCAGCAATTGCTAGAATGATCCGAATAGACTTTAGCATTGCGACGGGCGAAAAAGTTTCATCATAATCAACACCTTGAATTTGTTTGAAACCTTTGGCCACCAATCGCGCTTTATAGATGTGAACATTTCCATCTATGTCTATCTTTTCTTGAAAACCCATTTGCACTCAATGGTTTTAACACCATCGGTGGATCAACCAAGTTCCAAACTTGATTACGTGCATGGATTCAATTTCGGATCTCATGGCTTCAAGCCATTTCTCAGAGTCTGGTCCCACCATCGCTTCTTCATAGGTCTTAGGCTCATCGTTGTCTAACAACAATATATCCCGTTGTTGAGTAGTCAAGAACATGTACCTCTCAGGTGCACGACGTGACCTCTCGACCCACGTGGTGCGGTGTGTCCACAGCAGGTTCTTCAACAGTTTGTTCATCTGTTGTGGTTCAGAGGAGTGAAACGTTTTCGGTGTTTCTCGAATTTCTTCAAGTTGCACCATGCTCCCACTATCCCTTCTTGAGAGAAACTCTTTCTCTAAGAAGACACCATCTTGGGCGACAAACACTTTGCCTTCTTCTTGATTATAGAAGTAATATCCTTTTATTTCCTTAGGATACCCGATAAAGAAGCATTTATCGAGTTGGGGTGAGCTTATCGATTGTAAACGTTTTACATAAGTCTCACATCCCCAAATCTTAAGAAAAGACAAGCTAGGACGTTGTCCTGTCCACATCTCATATGGTGTCTTTTCTCTCGATTTTGATGGAACCCTGTTTAGTGTGAAAGCGGTGCATTTCAAGAGCGTACCCCAAAAGACAACGGAAGATCACTGTGGCTCATCATGGGCGCACCATATCTAATAAGGTTTGATTTCTCGTTCGGATACCCCATTCCATTGAGGTGTTCGGGCGAGTCAATTGTGGAACAATTCCACAATCCTTGAGATGATTGCCAAACTCATGGCTCAAATACTCGCCTCCACGATCGGATCGTAGAAACTTGATTGTCTTGCCTAAATGATTTTGCACTTCATTTTGGAATTCTTTGAACTTTTCAAAGGATTCGGACTTATCTTCATCGGTAGATATATCCATATCTACTAAAGTCATCGATAAAAGTTATGAATCTTGAAAACCACCTCGGTCGTTGAGCTCATTGGTCCACATACATCGAATGTACGAGTGCCAATAAGTCACTTGCCCGTTCACCTTGACCGGTGAAAGGTGCTTTTGTCATCTTGCCAAGTAAACAAGATTCGCATGTCTCAAATGATTCAAAATCAAATGAGTGCGAATACCATCTCTATGGAGCTTCTCCATGCGTTTCTCATTTATGTGACCTAGCGGCGAGTGCCAAATAAACGTGGATTCAAATCATTCGATCGTTGCCTCTTTGCATTAATGTTATAGACCGATGACTCTTCAAGAGTAAGAACATATAATCCATTCACCAATGGAGTATGACAATAGAACATATCTTTGAAATAAAGAGAACAACCATTGTTCACGGATCTAAAGTCATAACCTTACGCTTGCAAACATGAAGCGAAATAATGTTCTTGGAAAGAGATGGAACACAATAACAATTATTCAATTCCAAAACTAATCACGAAGGTAAAGACAATGGCATGGTGCCAACACCACCATGACAACTTTTGCTCCATTGCCAACGCGAAGATCCACTTCGCTCCTCCTCAAACTTCTACTTCTTCTTAGCCCCCGCAACGATTTGCAAATGTGAGCAACCGATCCGTATCAAATACCCAAGAATCGAGAGAAGAAGTGGCAAGATTGATTTCTATAACATTTATACCGGAGCGAAGTCGACTTCCTTCTTCTCCTTAAGATCCTCCAAGTAATTTGGGCGTTCCTTTTCCAATGTCACGATTGCTTACGGTAGTAGCAATCGCATCGAGAGCGCCCTTCTTGACTTGCTTGGCCTTAGAACCGCTCGCGATCTCATCGGAGCTAACTCTTTGACCACGTCTTTCTTGACATTGGGCTTGCCCTTGCCTTTCTGCATCATCATCACATGATTGGTGCTTTTCTTAATGCTTTCCTCGTGATTTTAGCATCCCATGCAACTCCCAAGGTCTTGTCCATGTTGTTCATGTGATAGTTCGAATGAATGGCTCAAAGCTCGGGGAGCGATGAAGAATCACATCGTAGCCAACTCTTGGCTAAGGGAAAACCAAGCTTTCCGGACTCTCAATGTAGCCAATCATCTTAATCACATGAGGGTCGACGGATTCCCTTCGCAAGCTTCGCACGCAAACAAGGACTTTGAAGTGTTGAACCTCTCGGCCCTTGCTTGGTTCTCAAACATACCACGCAACCCCACAATGATATTGTAGGCATCGTGTTCTCATATTGCTTCAAGCTCGAGAGGACATTGTGGCAAGCATGAGGCACTCATATCAAGGCAATCATTCGTTTGCTTCTCATAAGCTCTCCGTGCAGCCACGGTAGCATTATCGAGCAAGTCATCGGGATAAGGAGACTCAAGGACATACTCCTTGCGCTCTTGCTTGAGAACAATTCTCAAGTTGCGATACCAATCCAAAAGTTCGTTCCATTGAGTTTTTCTTTCTCAAGAATAGATCGCAAATTAAAAGAACTGGATGCGGCATTAGTTGACATGATCTACAACAAAGAATATGCAAAGTTTAGCACTATATTTATGTTCATCTTTTATTAAACTATTTAACAAAAGACTCCCACTATGTGTTTTGCAACAAAACTCCCTCTAAGTTACATAGTGGGTCAAGATCCTCATTTCACTAGTTCCTAGTGAGCTTTGGCATCACGGCTAGAAGACTAGTGACATGGGTACGCAACACCTTGCTAATCACATCCCTATGTGACTCTTGCTTGTTGGGTGACATCAATATGTCCCGGCCCCAACCTATGCCCTAAGGTTCAAAACTGTTTTGATAACCTTGTTAAGTAAACCAAATGCTTCCGCATGTAGATGTCCGACATCTACCCCAAATAATAATGATAACCGACGGTACTCTACTTTGGTAGACCTACCATGCGGTGATCATTATCTTTTGGTGCAACATATGGAAGGGCATTAACACCTAATTTTATGAGGAATTCTATCCTACCAAAGCAACATATCACATATATCATTGCACAAAAATAAGATAGATAACATCACAGATAAACACATTTAACTGTGAAATAGCATGGCCCAAAAAATGGTGATCTCCATCTCCACGTAGGTGTAGACGATCTCCATCCTCCACATCACTCCTTTAGGCCACCATGCTTGAAAGCTTGTAACCTCAAAACTAGGCTACTACCTATAATAGCTAGAAATTGAAGATTACAAAGATAGATTCAAGCATTAAGGTCGACACGCAGGTCGGTAAATACAATATAGACAGCTAACAATAGCTGAAATAATCATGACACGCAGGCCATGTACGAATGTTACATGCATCACATACATCTCATACATTCCAATAAGATATAGGGCCATACTATTCACATCATTCCCTGGAAAAACAAGTTAGACGTAGAATCGTATTCTACCTAACGATGTGAACCCAAGACGCTATACAAGGTGGGTACGCACGGCGGTCCCGCTAGTTTTTGGCATTATGAAATCTATGAAATCGCAATGGAAAAACTATTCAGCACAGCCACCTTATGCCGATCCGAGACATTCTCTAGGACGCTAGTTTTTCCACTAGGCCGAGGCCATCAGATCCATAGAATACTAGTATTCGGCATAACTACCTTATACCGATCCGAGACAATCTCTAGGACATTAGTATTCATACAATCTGCGCCTCATCTAACCCCTGTTCACCGATTGATCTCATCAACCCGTGCTACCATCGATTCATCACATGAACCGATCGATCTAGTCTCGTAATAGATCCAATCTACTACAACCGCATATCAACATATGCGCTGATCCAGATCGCAAACTAAGCAAGATGGCTCTGATACCACTAATGGATTGCGCGAAGGCTACGAAAGCAGAAAACAAAATTTTTCTACGCGCACACAAGGACATCATGCTTAAGGAGGATCATGGATCGTTACCACTAGACGCAGCAGCAGCAATGTGAAGAAGAGTTGGAGAAGCCGATCCAACCGGTAGCGTCGAGGTAGTAGTGGAAGTAGTCGATCGTCCCGAACCGATCGTCTCCTCCACGCGATCAACCACACCACGAGCGGATCCAATCAGAGGTTGTTGATGCCGATCAACGCCGCAACGAGCAACGCCCACCGGTATCCACCGTCCGGAAATTTGGAACGCCGATCGCGAGTGTACCGGTACTCATGAGCGGCTAGGGTTTGGCTCGGGAGGTGGCGGCTAGGGATTAGCTCGGGATTATCGGATGCATCCCCTCCCTCGCCTCCATATATAGACCTCCTCACTTGGGCCTCGTGGACCGAGGCCCAATAGGAGTCTATCCGGATCTCTATCCAAATTGAGCCCACATCCGAATCACATTCGAATTAGTGTTCCAACCCGTTAAGTGTGCGACAGCAGGTTCACGTATACTTGGTCGCGACCGAAACACCTTCCGGTCACCACGTTAATAGCGGCCTCTAGTAAGACATATTAACCCCAAAGTATACGTAAAGATCATATCGGTGAACTCGTAATGTTCTCATGTACTAATCCCTTTGCCTCACGATATAGATTAAGCTCAAGGCGAGACCGTGTCATCCTCTTAATAGCTCAATCACTCTCTCGATTCCGTGATGGATTATAAACTCGTGATTGACTCCTCAATCACCTTGGCATGGCCATGCACTTTAATAATCCATTACATCGAGGGTCCCGAGATATCTCTCCCGAAGGAGGGCAAATTCTATCTTGATCATTCACATCCCACTACATGTTTCATGGCAAACCCAAAGACTACTTTTATGACTACCCGATTCGGAGTAGTGTTTAGTAGTCCCAAAATAAGCTACTACGCATGCTGGGAACCATGATGATCTCAAGTCTAAGGATTCTGCATAAACACTACTTGAGACCAACTGATGACACATGGAATCTCTGCAGTGTCTCATGGCGGGTCTATCCAACATATATTCACTAACACATGTCCATATTATTGATTTGGTATCTCCATACCATGATCCATGAGACATGATCATCAATCAATACATATCTTGATCTTTGAATCATATTTGTTCCTCATATGAAATATAATCGGGATCATTTAGAAATAGCAACATTTTGGCATTAAGAGTCTCATGAATAAGTCACATACTCATTGATCAATAATGATAATGTCTATTTCAAGGAACAAAATAATGTATCATAAACGTAGTATGTGATATATTCAACATCTCCACGTTGCCTCTAGGGCATATCACCAACACAAGGCATATTATCAAGAGAAAATAAAGCATCTTTGCACACAAAAGCATAGCATGTATCATTAACATCATCAATTGCAGCAAGATCTGATTTTGTGGCAAGCATAACATAATTTTTCAAATGGATTACTTGCTGTTTTTCAGATTTATCATGTTCCTTTGGATCATTAGCAGCTGACTCTCGCCCTATCGGCCTCTATAATCTCGGTGGGGTCAAAGGCGTAAAGTAACTTTCTTTCCCTTATGCATAAAAGTGTATGTGCTACTACTACCATGGTGTAAAGCATCATTATCAAATTCCCAAGGTCGACCCAATAAAAGAGAGCATGCTTCCATGGGAACCACATCACAATCAACATAGACTCGGCATGTTTGTGTTACCTTAGCTTTTCCAGAGTCATTTAACCATTGAATATGGTATGGATGTGGATGCGGTCGCGTGGTCAAGCCAAGCTTCTTGACCAAATCAGAACTCACCAAGTTGTTGCAACTTCCTCCATCAATGATGACACGTGCACGTCGGTTCTTGATTGCAAAGAAGGTCTGAAATAAATTATGGCGTTGAAGTTTATCGGGTTGTTGTACTGCGTCGTCGAGGACTCATTGCACAATGATGCTCCGTAAGCGTCATTGTGGGCGCCCACCAAGGATCAGGTCATCATCACCACCGCCATTGTCGTCCGAGGCAGCAGCAACATCATCATCCTCCTCGACATCCGAAGTGCTGATGTACCTCCATCTTCTGTGGCGATGTATGCCCGTTGGCTAGGGCAATTCTTCTGCACATGACCAAGCCCATGGCGGCGGTGGCACTGAATGCTGGGAGGCGGCCCGTTGAAGCCACGGAAGAAGAACTCTTGGCTGGACCCTGCAAAGAATTTTTTGTAGAATCTGCAAGGCGTGTCGTGGAAGGTGGCTTCGGTGGCGCTGCTGCCATCTTGTTCACAGGTGGTGGAGGAGAACGAAAACTCGAGGAAGACTTGGGCAGTCCCATCGATGTAGTCGTTCGCGGCGTGTAGAAGGGTCGTCCGGTGCGAGCCTTAGTTGATTCTGTGTGTCCCTGCAATTCTTTTTCTGCAAGCATAGCAAGATGGAACAACTGGTTGACAGTAGTAAATTCTTTACAATCAACAATGTCCTGAATTTCACGCCGTAACCCCCGTAGAAACGACAAATCTTATCCTCCGTGTCCTAAACGACCCCACAACGCACCATACCCTTTTGAAGCTCAGCATAATAGTCTTGAACAGAACTATCACCTTGTTCTAAGCGCTGCAATTTTTTTCTCAAATCAAGTTTATATGAGGGAGGAACAAAACGATTACGCATAGCTTCTTTTAACCGCTCCCACGTATCAGGTTGTAAGCGCATGGTACTTAGTTCATTCCACCAGATAATAGCAAAGTCCTTAAACTCACTAGTAGCTTATCTAACTCTATGTTGCTCAGGAATTAAGTGAGAATTAAACTTCTGCTCTACCGTCATCTCCCAATCAAGATATATTTCAGCATCCTTGAAGGACCGAAATGGCAACAGAGGGGGCGAATGGTGCCTTTAAAACTCTCTAAAAATTCACACCAGTCTTTTCTCCAATAGCTATACAGCTATGAAGAAAAGGGTTGATGGCTCACTAAAGACTGAGAGAAAACAGAGAGAAAAAAAACCGAAAATGAAGATTGCACAGTAATTACCGCGTTGTCGGGCGCACGACCGCAAAGGAAGAACTAGAAGAACTTTTTGCTCAGAGATCCAAAAAGCATGAAACTTAAATCCTAACAAGTATGAGATCTCTAGAAGTGAATTTACCAAGAAGCTAAGCCAAATAAGGTATAATCTGAATTTTAGTTGAAGTGCTTAGCAAGTCAAGTTAAACATGATTTTAGTCTAGCTAGAGGTATCCACAAATGATGCAGGCCATGTCAATAAGCTAAATGGAACCGAGAAGCTCGTGTTGAGTCAATTAGAGTGCTACCAGTTCAAGAATGATACATTTGATTAAGTACAATTGAAATTTTAGCAATTGAGCTCAATTGACATAATTTTACTTTAGAAATCACATGATTGTTTCCAACCACATTTGTTTAGTCAAGTGCTAGACCTCAAGCCTTATGCGACCACTTCAAGCAATAAGCTTAAGAAGATGATCTTGGTCATCCAAAACTCCCCTGAGTTCATGCCTTGTGCAATGGCAAGCCGTCTCATGAGAAAGAATTGGTGAGATCAGTTTTTTCGCACAAAAGAGATCTTTTTGCTTTTTAATAGATTGTACTAACTTATGTGTCATCAAGAAACTAATATAGCTCAATCTATCGCTCAACAAGGATTCAAGACTCAACTCAGCCTATTTGATATGGCATGAATCATAAGAAGATAACTAAAAGCTGACTAGTCTCAAATATTAACATGACATGAATTCGGTCAAATTGAACATTTTAGTCAACCTATCATGGCAAAGACTTGACTACACATATAAAGTCATGATCCATTTAGCAATGAAGCACAAATCATGGCAAGATGTAATACAAATGAAAACATGTCATGATTGGATAATAATCAAGGCTCCATGCAGCTAAAATATTATGCAAATGCAGAAAATCCAGCTCCCCCTCAACATGTAATGCAACATTTAGTTCAAGTTGAGTTATGTCAATATTAGGCTCCAGAAGCTCCCAACTGAACTCCCCCTGAACCAAAGCAATAAATAAGAGAAGCTGGCAAATAAATCAAGAAGGGCAGTCCTTAAAGCATAGATAAGATAGAGAAAACTAATGACTCAGACTGACTCTCATCTACCCCATATGACTCGGGACTATCGGTGACGGAAAACACACACTAGAGAGCAAACACGCACTGCCTCATCTGCAGGGTGGCCCAACCCCCGCTAGAACCTACAAGAAGTGAGTGAGCTCAACCTAGTGAGATAAGAAACAGCTATCCTGGAAGCACAAGATAAGAGTAAGAAGTCTAAGCAACTCAGCAAGAGACACACTCTAACCTATGCTGGAAGGACTAAACCCAATGCACCCGCAGATGCAATGCAACAGTAAGGGGACAGAAGCATAATTAGAATTATAAAGCAGTAAAGCCCAAAGCTCCCCCTCACAACAGTCCATAAGGACAAACCACCCCAAGCTCTCCCCGCAGAGTTGAAAACCTCGTGCTATCCAAAGGCTTGGTGAAGATATCAGCCAACTGGTGGTCACTCTCCACAAACTGGAGCACGATGTCACCCTTCTCTACATGGTCTCGAAAAAAATGATATCTGATATCAATATGTGATGAGGACATCACTTCTTCGGATATACACAACACTCCTCCACTTGATATTCAAGGACCAATCACTAGAGCTCATACCGACAATTGAATTTACAGGTGAGCTCGTTCCTAAGTACTTCTTTTGTTCATTTGAGAATCGATTACTACCTAATGATTTAATTATGATTAGGAACCATGGAGAGGATCAAGAAGTACTTGGAGAAGGGCTACGAGGCGCACGAGTCCAGCAAGGGTGGTCGAATCATGTTGGATGTCCAACTCAAGCCCACTTCGAATCAATTCGGGTCAGGACCAGGCCGCACTAAAACGGACGCCCAGATCGCATCCGGACTCCGTTTTGGACGTTCCACATATGTATGGAAAGCTGAGAAGATAAGCTTTCCAATGGCTCTGGTCTCATATCAAAATTCCTTCTGAGTCAACGGGAATCGTCGAAACAAGTGGACGTCCAGAATCTGTCAGGGTGCTGTGACACCGTCTTTTGGGCCGTTCGGCTTTGTATCGTGTTGGAGTCCATTAAGGACGCGTCCAGGGGTTTTGCACGCCCCTTACTCCTTTATATACAGCCGCCACCCCCACCATTAGGGTTGGGTTTTGCTTAGATTAATTCTGTCTTTGAACAGTTTCGCCGTCATCGGTTTGTGAGACCCCAATTTTCGAGTGCTTCATCAATATATCTGCAATTTGATTGTGTTCTTCCTTGTTCTTGCTTGTGTTCTTCGATTCGCAGGCGAGGATTAGCCTTCTTGGCAAGGTCAACCGGGCAGCGCACGGTTGATAACCTGAGGAGACGTGGTGCTGCGATTGCGGGGTTCGGGACGTGTTGTTCGGAAGCCGGATCGATTTGTGTCGCGACTCCACCAAATCGAATTTATCCAGAACCTGTTGGAAGATCGGGACCCCGTTCCCATCAAGTGGTATCAGAGCTTCAGGTGTTCCTCCAGGTTCGAGTTACCCCTCCTTTGTTATTTTCGGTTTCGTCCTAGAGTCCATGAAAAAGCCCTACAAAAAAATTGTAGTCATAGGTTGTTTCCTGTCCTAGATCTCGTTTAGCCTTTGCACAAGTTGATTCCAGAGTCCGTAGTGTTGAGTTTGTGTCCTTAGTCGAGTTGTGTTGCTGGTTTAGATCGTGTTTTGTTCGAGTTGTATTCCTTCCGCTACCACCCTTCAAACCCTAGCCGTCACCCATCGCGTTTTCCACCCTCTGTTTTTGTTTTCCCACCCATATCCCACCCTCTGTTAACCCTCTGTTTTCGTCATCCATCACGTCTCGTGATCACACCGAATCATCCCCCACCTTTTCCCGAGCTTCCGCCACCAGATTCCACAAATTCCCTCCACCCGATCTTCGTTTTCACCCCCACAGCAACCATAACTTGGAGGTCCATCTTCAAACGGCCATAACTTTTGCATACGGACTCGAAATCAGTTGCTTTTTTTTTTGAAATTGGGTGAAATAGGACACATTTAGGCCAGCAACTAGGACCATACTTTGGACATTTATTCAGCATTACTATCTGTTATTGATTTGTGTTCCACTGACATATTTGGCCTTCCAAACTCCATATATCTACTTCTGGATAGCACAGTTTTGACCTTGCAATCGTACCCACGCTCGACAAGGTATCACGAACCAGCCACCGGTTGTACCATCCGCTGCTTTCGTAAGCACACTTGTAAGAGCTTGGTAAGCCACTTCCTTTGCGGGTTTCCACTTCCCTTCCTTTGTAGTTGATAGGGATCATCCTTTTGTTTTCCTGTATTTCCCCTAACCATGGCAGAAGCGAAGAGGACGGGACACCGTCGATTTCAACGAGTGTGTTAGTCGCGGCCGGCTACAAGCTGCGCTCGACAAACAAAACGCTTCACTCACCGATCTCGGCGAGATTGGACACCATCGTCGCCGCCATTACCCGATTGAACACCACGGAAGGCATTGAGCGGGTGGGCGGCGGATGGTGACCTCACCGGTCGGATGGACACATTGGAGGCACGTCTACCACACATCAATGATGGCCATCATCATGATGACGCCACAGTATGATGCGAGATGGCAACATTGATCGGTGGGCGACACAAGATGCTGCGACTACGTCGTCGTCTTCAACAAAACCGACATGGTATGGGAGGTAATAACAGAACCGTCATGGTAACGACGACCCTTTGCTAAAGTGAAGTTTACCATTCCATCTTTTCTCGGTCTTTATGATGCTGAAATATATCTTGATTGGGAGATGACGGTGAAGCGAAGTTTAACTCTCACTTAGTTCTGAGCAACATAGAGTTAGACAAGCTACTAGTGAGTTTAAGGACTTTGCTATTATCGGTGGAATGAACTAAGTACCATGCGCTTACAACCCGATACATGGGGCGCTTAAAAGAAGCTATGCGTGTCGTTTTGTTCCTCCCTCATATAAACTTGAATTGAGAAAAAATTGCAGCGCTTAGAACAAGGTGATAGTTCATTCAAGACTATTATCTTTGAGCTTCAAAAGGGTATGGTGCGTTGTGGGGTTGTTGAGGACACGGAGGATAAGATTTGTCGTTTCTACGGGGTTCTGCGTGAAATTCGAGGACATTGTTGATTATAAAGAATTTACTCATGTCAACCGGTTGTTCCACCTTGCTATGCTTGCGAGAGAAAGAATTGCGAGGGGCATGAGAATCAACTAAGGCACGCACCGGACGACCCTTTTATACCCATGACGACTACATCGACGGACTGCCCAAGTCTTCTTGAGTTTTCGTTCTCCTCCACCACCGTGAACAAGATAGCAGCAGCGCCACCGAAGCCACTTTCCACGACACGCCTTGTAGATTCTTCAAAAATTCTTTGCGGGGTCCGGACAAGAGTTCTTCTTCCGTGGCTTCAACGGGCGCTCCTCGGCATTGATGCCACGCTGTCATGGACTTGGTCATGTGCGGAAGAATTGCCCTAGCCAGCGGGCATACATCACCACGAAGATGGAGGCTACATCAGCGCCGGATATCGAGGAGGATGATGATGTTGCTGCTGCCACAGACGACAATGGCGGTGGTGATGGCGACCTCGTCCTTGGTGGGCGTCCACGGCGACGCTTCTGAGCATCATTGTGCAGCGAGTCCTCGACGCGGTACAACAACCCGATAAACTTCAACGCCATAATTTGTTTCAGACCTTCTTTGCAATCAAGAACCGGCGTGCGTGTCATCATTGATGGAGGAAGTTGCAACAACTTGGTGAGTTCGATTTGGTCAAGAAGCTTGGCTTGACCACGCGACCGCATCCACATCCATACCATATTCAATGGTTAAATGACTGGAAAAGCTAAGGTAACACAAACATGCCGAGTCCATTTTCCATTGGTGCTTATGTTGATCATGTTGATTGTGATGTGGTTCCCATGCAAGCATGCTCTCTTTTATTGGGTCGACCTTGGGAATTTGATAATGATGCTTTACACCATGGTAGTAGTAACACATACACGTTTATGCATAAGAAAAGAAAGTTACTTTCGCCTTTGACCCACTGAAATTATAGAGGCCGATAGGGCGAGGCTCTGCCGCTAATGATCCAAAGGAACATGATAAATCTGAAAAACAACAAGT
This sequence comes from Bonia amplexicaulis, assembly GCA_036346245.1. Lineage (NCBI taxonomy): Eukaryota > Viridiplantae > Streptophyta > Magnoliopsida > Poales > Poaceae > Bonia > Bonia amplexicaulis. The sequence continues at coordinate 16,882,946 of CM070741.1, forward strand.
AACCCATTTGAAAAATTCTGTTATGCTTGCCACAAAATCAGACCTTGCTGAAATTGATGATGTTAATGATACATGCTATGCTTTTGTGTGCAAAGATGCTTTATTTTCTCTTGATAATATGCCTTGCACTTTGCTGCTCTGTCACTAACCTTTGCGGGAGTTTAGAGATGTTTTCCCGATGAGATACCTCCGGGACTTCCACCCATTCGAGGGATTGAGCACCAGTTGATTTGATTCTGGGCGAGCTTGCCAAACCGTCAGCGTCTGGGACCAATCCAGAAGAGACTAAGGAGATTCAGCGCCAAGTCCAAGACCTTTTGGACCGTGGGTGCGTCGTGAGAGCCTTAGTCCTTGTCTTTGTTCTGTTCTTTTGGTTCCCAAAAAGATGGTTCTTGGCGTATGTGTGTAGATTGTAGAGCCATTAACAACATTACTATCGGTATCGTCATCCTATTCCTAGGCTAGGCGACATGCTTGATGAGTTGTGTGGTGCTATAATTTTCACAAAGATTGACTTGCGTAGTGGATACCACCAAATAAGAATGAAACTTGGCGATGAATGGAAAGCGCTTTTAAAACTAAGTTCGGCTTGTATGAGTGGTTAGTCATGCCTTTTGGTTTAACTAATGCACCTAGCACTTTCATGAGATTAATGAGCGAGGTTTCGTCCTTTCATTGGCAAATTTGTGGTCGTTTACTTTGATGATATCTTGATTTATAGCAAGTCCATGGATGAACATTCGACTCACTTACGTGCTGTTTTTAATGCTTTGAGAGATGCACGTTTGTTTGGTAACCTTGAGAAGTGCACCTTTTGCGGATCGAGTCTCTTTCTTGGCTATGTTGTGACTCCACAGGAATTGAGGTTGATAGAGCCAAGGTGGAGGCGATATGGAGTTGGCCCACGCACAGCAGTCTCCCAAGTCGCGGAGTTTTCTTGGCCTTGCAGGATTTTATCGCCGCTTTGTCAAAGAATTCAGCACCATTGCGACACCGTTGATTGAGTTGACAAAGAAGGAGTTGTGTTCCATTGGGGGCCATCACAAGAGGAGTCCTTTATTCTTTTGAAGGACAAGCTTACATACGCACCATTGCTCCAACTTCCAATTTTGGTAAGACTTTTGAACTCGAATGTGATGCTAGCGGAATTGGTATTGGTGGTGTTTTGATGCAAGAAGGCAAACACATTGCCTACTTTAGCGAAAAATTGAATGGTCCTGTTCTTAATTATTCCACGTATGATAAAGAATTGTATGCTCTTGTTCGTTCTTTAGAGGCGTGGCAACACTATTTATGGCCTAAAGAATTTGTCATTCATTCCGATCATGAATCACTTAAGCATATTCGTAGTCAAACCAATTTGAATCGTAGACATGCTAAGTGGGTTGAATTTATTGAATCTTTTCCTTATGTCATTAAACACAAGAAAGGGAAGGATAATGTGATTCTTGATGCTTTGTCTCGACGCTATACCATGTTGTCTCAACTTGATTGTCGCATTTTGGTCTTGAAACTATTAAAGAACAATATGCTTTTGATGATGATTTTAAGGATGTGTTGTTGCATTGTAAAGAGGGTCAAACATGGAATAAATTCGTGATCAATGATGGTTTTTGTTTAGAGCTAACCGCCTATGCATTCCAGTTGGATCCGTTCGTCTTTTGTTGTTGCGGGAGGCGCATGGAGGCGGATTGATGGGACATTTTGGTGCTAAGAAGGCGGAGGACGTTCGACCACACACTTCTTTTGGCCAAAGATGAGGCGAGATGTTGAGCGGTTTGTGGCTCGCTGCACTACATGTCAAAAAGCTAAGTCTCGCTTGAATCCACATGGTTTATATATGCCACTTCTGTTTCTTCTATTCCGTGGCGAGATATTTCTATGGACTTTGTTTTAGGGTTGCCCAGGACTAAGAGGGGAGAGATAGCATTTTGTTGTTGTGGATCGTTTTTCTAAGATGGCTCACTTTATCCCATGTCATAAAACCGATGATGCCGTTCATATTGCTGACCTCTTTTCAAAGAGATAGTTCGTTTGCATGGTATGCCTTCTACTATTGTTTCGGATCGTGATGCCAAGTTCTTGAGTCACTTTTGGCGTACTCTATGGAACAAGTTGGGTACAAAGTTGTTGTTCTCTCACGACATGTCACCCACAAACCGATGGCCAAACCGAGGTGGTGAACCGCACATTGTCTACCATGTTGAGAGCTATTTTGAAGAACAATTTAAAACTATGGGAAGAGTGTTTGCCGCATGTTGAGTTCGCATATAATCGGCGGAACACTCCACCACCAAGGTAAGTCCTTTTCGGGTAGTGTATGGATTCAATCCCGTGCCCTATTGATATTTTACCTTTGCCTACTAGTGAGAGAGTTCATAATGATGCTAAGGGCGTGCTGATTTTATTCTCAAAATGCATGAGACTACTAAGGCAAACATTGAAAAGATGAATGAAAAATATAGGATTCTTGGTAGTAAAGGTAGAAAGGAAGTTAAACTTGAACCGGGTGATTTTGTTTGGTTGCACTTGCGAAAGGATAGATTTCCTGAGTTAAGAAAGTCAAAATTGATGCCTAGAGCTGCTGGTCCTTTTAAGATAGTTGAGAAGATAAATGATAATGCATATAAACTTGAGTTGCCTCCCGAGTTTGGGGTTAGTCCCACCTTTAACATTTCAGATTTGAAGCCATGCTTGGGAGAAGAAGATGAGGCGAGTTGAGGACAACTCCGCTTCAAGAGGGGAGGATGATGAGGACATCACTTCTTCGGATATACACAACACTCCTCCACTTGATATTCAAGGACCAATCACTAGAGCTCGCGCCCGACAATTGAATTTACATGTGAGCTCGTTCCTAAGTACTTCTTTTGTTCATTTGAGAATCGATTACTACCTAATGATTTAATTATGATTAGGAACCATGGAGAGGATCAAGAAGTACTTGGAGAAGGGCTACGAGGCGCACGAGTCCAGCAAGGGTGGTCGAATCATGTTGGATGTCCAACTCAAGCCCACTTCGAATCCAATTCGGGTCCAGGACCAGGCCGCACTAAAACGGACGCCCAGATCGCATCCGGACTCCGTTTTGGACGTTCCACATATGTATGGAAAGCTGAGAAGATAAGCTTTCCAATGGCTCTGGTCTCATATCAAAATTCCTTCTGAGTCAACGGGAATCGTCGAAACAAGTGGACGTCCAGAATCTGTCAGGGTGCTGTGACACCGTCTTTTGGGCCGTTCGGCTTTGTATCGTGTTGGAGTCCATTAAGGACGCGTCCAGGGGTTTTGCACGCCCCTTACTCCTTTATATACAGCCGCCACCCCCACCATTAGGGTTGGGTTTTGCTTAGATTAATTCTGTCTTTGAACAGTTTCGCCGTCATCGGTTTGTGAGACCCCAATTTTCGAGTGCTTCATCAATATATCTGCAATTTGATTGTGTTCTTCCTTGTTCTTGCTTGTGTTCTTGATTCGCAGGCGAGGATTAGCCTTCTTGGCAAGGTCAACCGGCAGCGCACGGTTGATAACTGAGGAGCGTGGTGCTGCGATTGCGGGGTTCGGGCGTGTTGTTCGGAAGCCGGATCGATTTGTGTCGCGACTCCACCAAATCGAATTTATCCAGAACCTGTTGGAAGATCGGGACCCCGTTCCCATCAATATGCTTGGTCCGAGAATGTTGCACTGGGTTCTTGGCAATGCTAATCGCAGACGTGTTATCGCAAAAGAGCGAAACACGGTCGATAGCTAACCCAAAGTCCCGGAGAGTCGAGACCATCCAGCACACAGCTACGACAGCGGCTGCGACAGCGTGCTCGGCCTCTGCGGTGGACTGTGCAACACTGGACTGCTTCCTCGAGGACCAGAAAACAAGAGAAGTGCCAATGAACTGGCAGGTGCTCGAAGTGCTCTTCCTATCTATCCTACAGCCAGCAAAGTCTGCATTCGAAAAGGCTCTAAGAGATAGACAGGATGAGGAAGAGTACCAGATACCATAGTCAATGGTAGCTCGAAGGTACCGAAAGATGCGCTTCACCGCCTGGCGGTGAGACACGCGAGGAGAAGCCTGAAACCGAGCACATAGACACACAGAAAAGTGTATGTCCGGTCTCGTAGCAGTGAGGTACAAGAGAGAGCCAATCATGCTTCTGAACTCCTTTTGATCAACTGGCTCGCCGTCCTCATCTGGGTCAAGTGCGGCCGTAGAAGCCATCGGAGTTGACACCGGCTTTCCATCACTCATGTCGAAACGTCTCAGGAGATCACGGGTGTACTTGCCTTGATGAAAGAAGGTACCCTCCCGAGTCTGCTTGATCTGGAAGCCAAGGAGGAAAGTCAACTCACCCATCATGCTCATCTCAAACTCGGTGCTCATGACGTCCGAGAACTGTGAAACTAGAGCATGAGAAGAGCCGCTAAAGATAATATCATCGACATAAATTTGGGCAAGCAGAAGGTCATTGCCAAGCCGGCGAATGAACAGGGTCTTGTCAACTTTACCTATCTCGAAATCATGTCTCAATAGATAGGACTTAAGCCTCTCATACCAAGCTCTAGGGGCCTGCTTAAGTCCATACAACACTTTGGAAAGCTTGTAGACATGATTAGGGTATTTGGGGTTCTCGAAACCTGGAGGCTGTCTCACATAGACTTCTTCCTCAATAAAGCCATTGAGAAAGGCACTCTTGACATCCATCTGGTAGAGCATGAAACCCTTAGAAGCTGCAAAGGCAAGCAGAATCCTAATGGCCTCAAGTCTAGCTACATGGGCAAAGGTCTCCTCGAAATCTAGACTCTCAACCTGGGAGTACCCCTGAGCAACCAGTCTAGCCTTGTTTCGGATGACTACCCCATCCTCACTTTACTTGTTTTTGAATACCCACTTGGTCCCAATGATTTTGTGACCTCGAGGGGGCTCAACAAGTGTCCAGACCTTGTTTCTCTCGAAACTCTCTAGCTCATCATGCATGGCATTGACCCAAGACTCATCAGATAGAGCATGACAAACGTCTTTGGGCTCGAAGGAGGCAACAAAGGCAGAATGGAGACAAAAGAGTGACATGCCAGATTTTGAGCGAGTAACTCGCTCAAAAAGGTCTCCAATGATCACCTCGAGGTGCGGTGGAAGAAGGCACCTCAAGGGGTGGATGAGGGACTGGATCAGGTAGACAACCCTCGTCTCCATCGTCCTCATCATCCACGAAGATGGTCTCGAACTGCTCTAAAGAACCTGAGATGTCGGGCCTAGTCCCCGGACTGGCCTCATCGAAGGTCACCTCACAGGTCTCTACCATTTTACTAGACTCGCAGTTCCAGACCCTATAGGCCCACGAAGAAGTCGAGTAGCCTAGAAAGAGTCCATCACAAGAACGTGACTCGAACTTGTCTAGATTCCCGGACTTCAGAATAAAGCACTTGCAACCAAACACACGAAAATGAGAAACACTGGGCTTTCGCCCATATCTCAACTCGTAAGAGGTGCGGTGCAAGTGTGCCCTGAGAAAAACTCTGTTTGAAACATGGCACGCGGTGGCTATAGCCTCGGTAGAAAACTTCAGCGGTGTAGAGTATTCATCGAGCATCGTTACGGCCATCTCGACCAAGGTGCGGTTCTTCCTCTCCACGACGCCATTTCTTTGTGGGACGTGCGGAGAAGAGGCGGTGCTCTACACCTGTCTCACCACAGAACCTCTCGAAGTAGGAATTCTTGAACTCCGTGCCATTGTCACTGCGGATCGCTCGTAAGGCACCTGGAAGCTCAACAGAAAGCCTATTGAAAAGACCTCGGAAATGCGTAAACGTCTCACCTTCGAGGCCAAGAAAAACACCCAAGAATACCTCGAGAAGTCATCGACCACAACATGAACATACCACTTCCCTCCTGCGATCGCACTCATTTGGTCCAACCGTATCCATATGGAGCGGTTGTCCGGTGCATCGGTCATAATGCTGTGGTGGGAGGATGAGAAGCGGCAACCATCTTGCCATGCCGGCATAGGCGAAACCAAATCTTTGACCATCTTGAGTTTCGCGAGACCACGAATGAGATCGTGGCCGCTAACTCGGGTCAAATGGTCAAATCAATATGATCAAGTCTCCTATGCGGAAGGAAAGGTCGCGAGACTCGAAGCAACTAAACACACGAGAGGAACACGGAAGACTCGGAAAAATCAGCACGAAAGATCCTCCCAAAGCGAGAAATCCATAAACCGGACTACCCGAATAATCAAGAATTTTGCAATTATTTTCTTAAAACACACCTCAAAGTCGTCATCGATGGTGAGAAGCGGAAAGCAAATTATCTGCGACTTACTAACCAAGGCAACATCTTTCAAAATGAAAGAATCATTAACGCATGCTTGCACCTTTGGCGATGACGCGCCCAGATGAAGCATCTCCGAAGGTGATCGTCTCATCACCTTGAGCACGGGCAAGGGAAGAAAACCAGCGGGAATCTCCGGTCATGTGTCGTGAACACCGAGTCTGAGCCAAACCTTTCCCTTCCACCGTGAGCACGAGTCAACAAGAGCAAAGTCTCGATCTTGGGATAAATCAAAATAGATTTTGGAACCCAATCTTGAGTCACACGTCGGCGAGAAAAAGTAGTCACACACGGTGACCTCTAACTACCCTCGCTCTCCGTCGCTCAAAGAAGCGAAGGTCTATGAGCAGACACAAGTTGTTCTTTGGATTCGGATCGGCCACTACGGGAGGCGAGTGAGCACCGGCAACATCTTGATCTCGCCATGGGAGCCATCTCGATAGGGGAAACGAGATCTACCCTCAGGACGGCGGAAGTCACGACCGAAGGGAGCATGAGGATGAAAAATAGAAAACTCGGAAGAACCAAGTCCTCGATGCTGCCCAAAGCTACCAACAGTAGCAAGCCTAGACCTCATGTTGGTCTTAGGTGCACTCAAGGTCTGGGGCTAACCCTGAATACGCCGGAGAGATTCAACACGATCTCTTCGCGCGATCTTGGCCTTCTGAGAGGCAGAAGCTGCAGGTGAAATCACCTTGCTATCAGAAATCCTTTAGACAAAGCCCGCTGATTTAAATTGAATATTCTTGTTCTTGGGCTTGACCTCAATCACACCTGCGGCTATGGGTGCGAGCACGGCGGTGGATGCTTCCTCACATCCTCACGAAATCATATCCTAAACCACGATTGAACTTGCAAATCTTTGATTGGTCTAGAATAAGATTGAGCTTCTTCTTGCCTCCTACAAATTTCTCGAGAGTGTTCATAAAGTGCTTGACACTCCCGAAAGAAAGAGGCACAAGAAGAGCGAGGAGGAGAAGAGATAGCGAAGGTAAGGGAGCAGAAGAAGAACCAACAGTAGAGGAAAGAATGGCTTGTGCACGCACAGCCGACTCTGAAGGGACAGTCCTACTACTAGCCAGTTGGTTCACGTCACTAAGTAATGGATCGCGAGTAGGCTACGAGAGCAGAAAACAAAATTTTTCTACCGCGCACACAAGAACATCATGCTTAAGGAGGGATCATGGATCGTTACAACTAGGCAGCAGTGCATGTGAAGAAGAGTTGGAGAAGCCGATCCAATCACAGCGTCAAGTAGTAGTGGAAGTAGTCGATCGTCCCGAACCGATCGTCTCCTCCACGCGATCAACCACACCACGAGCGGATCCAATCAGAGGTTGTTGATGCCGATCAACGCGCAGCGAGCGGCGCCTCACCGGTATCCACACGTCCGGGGTGGAACGCCGATCGCGAGTGTACCGGCCTCGCATGAGCGGCTAGGGTTTGGCTCGGAGGTGGCGGCTACGGATTAGCTCGGGATTATCGGTGCGTTCCCTCGGCCCCTCGCCTCCATATATAGACCTCCTCACTTGGGCCTCGTGGACCGAGGCCCAATAGGAGTCTATCAGGATCTCTATCCGAATTGAGCCCATATCCGAATCACATTGAATTAGTGTTCCAACCCGTTAAGTGTGCGACCACAGCAGGTTCACGTATACTTGGTCGCAACCCGAAATACCTTTCCGGTCACCACATTAATAGCGGCCTCTAGCAAGACATATTAACCCCAAAGTATCGTAAAGATCATATCGGTGAACACGTAATGTTCTCATGTACTAATCCCTTTGCCTCACGATATAGATTAAGCTCAAGGCGAGACACGTGTCATCCTCTTAATAGCTCAATCACTCTCTCGATTCCGTGATGGATTATAAACTCGTGATTGACTCCTCAATCACCTTGGCATGGCCATGCACTTTCATAATCCATTACATCGAGGGCCCGAGATATCTCTCCCATAAGGAGGGCAAATTCTATCTTGATCATTCACATCCCACTACATGTTTCATGGCAAACCCAAAGACTACTTTTATGACTACCCGATTCACGGAGTAGTGTTTAGTAGTCCCAAAGTAGCTACTACGCATCTTGGGAACCATGATGATCTCAAGTCTAAGGATTCCACATAAACACTACTTGAGACCAACTGATGACACTTGGAATCTCTGCGGTGTCTCATGGCGGGTGTATCCAACATATGTTCACTAACACATGTCCATATTATTGATTTGGTATCTCCATACCATGATCCATGAGACATGATCATCAATCAATACATATGCTGATCTTTGAATCATATTTGTTCCTCATATGAAATATAATCAGGGATCATTTAGAAATAGCAACATTTTGGCATTAAGAGTCTCATGAATAAGTCACATACTCATTGATCAATAATGATAATGTCTATTTCAAGGAACAAAGCAATGTATCATAAACATAGTATGTGATATATTCAACATCTCCATGTTGCCTCTAGGGCATATCACCAACACTAAGCGTCTCCACCTTACCCTGGGGCTCCTCCCCCTTCTCAGCAATCACATTACAAGCTGAAGGTGGCTTCTCTATTAGGTCCTTAGTTAGCTTCACACATTTTTCATCTAATGCAATCAAGTTAGATTTTAGTTTGTTACAGTTTTTGCATGGTGAGCTAACAGGGTCCTTAGAAGCATACTTAGTCATTTTCTTATTGTTGTCAATCATTTCTTGAAACTGTTTGGACACAGATTCAAGCTCGTGATCGATTTAGGACAATTCACACATGAAGCAATAGGCTCAAGTAAAAAGCTTGTAATTGACAATTTTATGATCCGCCTGTTTAGTTTCATCTTCAAATTATTACAACTTTCACAAGTCTTGGGCAGATCGAGAAGCATAGTGTAAAGACCTCTAAAAGCATTGTCCTTATCCTCACATGAGGTGCAAGAAGTAGTCTTAATAGTAGATGAAGGAACAACAATCCCAGTCATTTCTAGTTCAGCAAGCAGACTAACATTCTCCACCTTAAGAATATCTAGCTCAGAGGTCACACTATCATAAGAAGTCCTTAACTTCTCCATATCACCAATCAAAGTAGAGCATGTATCACATTCGTCACGGGAGGGAGCAGATATAAGTGAAGTAAGCTCTCATGACAGTCTATCTACTTCCTTCTCCAACTCGCTACATCTAGCTCTAGATTTAGCATGAAATTTACCTAGCTTAAGAAAGGCATCATTGTCGGTCGTAAGATGGGTATACCTCGTCGGTCGGAGTAGAGCTCGTTGTCGCTCGGTTAAGCCCTCAAGGGCCATGAAGCACATCTTGGGAGAAGTCGTCGTCGCCCTTGGGGTCTTGGTCACCCGTCCCATCGTCGTCGCTCCATCCCTCCACCTCGCTGAGGTCGAGGTCGTCGGCGGCGCGGGGCGGTGGAAGAGCTTTTAGCCTTCCCAAGGTCGCGGGCGTCTTCTTGCCTTGCGTCTGAGCTGGGGGCTTCTTGTTGCGGTTCTTGTCGGGGTAGTCGTTCTTGCTCGAACCGCCTTAGTCTCCTTTGCCCTTCCCCAGCTTGGGGCAGTTTGCCCGAATGTGGTTGGGACCACCACACTCGAAGCAAATAACTGGTCCGCCTCTCTTTCTGTCCCTCCTCCTCTTGTAAGCATGGGAAAACTTCCGAGCTAGGAGGGCCGGTTGTTCATCCTAAGCGCTCTAGCGATCATCGATTCGTCACGAGAGCGCTAGGAGAATCCGCACAAAGGCTCGATGAAGAAGATCCGAGCGGGATCGGTGACTAACGCCATCGATCGTGACTTGACCAGAGCGAGAGACTACGTCAATCTCATGAGTCTTGAGGCGCGAGTAAAGCGCATCAAGAGTCAGGGTCGAGAGGTCCGTGGTATCCTTGATGGTAGTCACCTTCATCTCTTAAACCCGAAGATCGAGTGCAAAAAGCATTTGTCGAGCGTTATCCGAGTCGGAGTATGTGAGACCGACGGCTCGGAGGTTGCTCAAAATCTTATGAAAGCGAGAAAAGCACTCGTCAAGGGACTCACCAGCAAGCATCTCGAATTTGTTGTATTCGCTTGGCGGTCTTGTCGCACCGTCTTTATTTGGGTGGTGCCCTCATGGTAAGCATTGAGGTCACCCAAATATCGGCCGACGTCGGTGAGAGATGCGATCAAATTCGCCGCTCAATCCACGAATGATGATGTTCCTCGCCCTTGCGTTTGCCTCAACATCGACCATATTCACGGCATTGATGTTTTCATCGGTGGGAACAATAAATTGTATTTTCACCTTAGCCAAATGGCATACCCCTGAGCCTGGATATATGTTTCCATTCGGCTCTTCCAGAAGGGGTAATCCAGGCCATCGAAAATGGGCGGCTTGGTGGAATACTTGTCTGTTGCCATGGCTCTTTGAGACCGGTTAAGATCTATGAAGAAGAGCTAACCGACTCTGATACCAACCGAATGACCGAAATGGCAGCAGAGGGGTGAATGGTGCCTTTAAAACTCTCTAAAATTCACACAGTCTTTTCTCCAATAGCTATCTGACTATGAAAAAAGGGTTGATGGCTCACGAAGGCAGAGAGAAAAACCGAAAGCGAAGATTGCCTGATAATTCTGCGTTGTCGGGTATACGACCCATAAAGGAAGAACTAGAAGAACTTTTGCTCGAGATCCAAAAAGCATGAAACTTAAATCCTAACAAGTATGAGATCTCTAGAAGTGAATTTACCAAGAATCTCCAAAGTCTTTCCAATGGTCAGAGAGAAAAACAAAGTCGAAAATCAGAGCAAAGGTTTTGGTGTGAGAACCACAAAACTCGGATTTCTCTACGATTTGCTCTTTGCTCTCGGGAATGGTCTTGGCAAACAGATGTAAGACAACTTCCCGTTACGAGCAAGTCAAATACAGAGCCAACTCTCAAAGAAAATACAGATAAGCGAAGAGCAGAGAGAGCGCAAAAGAATTAATCAAAACATCTTAAGCAAGATAAACTCAGAATGATACAAACAGATGAATGATTGATCATGGAGGTTTCTACAGCCACTCCATCGGAGGTACATGAGCATCCATGCTCTACCTAGAGACAACTCACACAAATAGAAAGAAAACGCTTAGAGCAACTCAGGGGACAACCTCACCCACTCCAGAGTTCTCTCCTCTATTTATACTCTCACTAACGGGTCTCCTCACAGACCACCCATTACAGAGAGTCCAGTGCTTTGCAGGCCTCCAGTGCTTTGCCCATTACCCTCTGGCAACAGCTCCACTACTTTGCCCATTAGCACACCAACTCAACAGTGCTTTCCCAGTGGACAGAGCTTCCCTTTGCAGACTTTGGCATTTCTCCAAAATACCCTCCAACTGCCTCCAGAAGCTTCTCCACTTTGCCTTGTTGTCCATATGGTTAGACCACCTGGCAAGACCACTTCCTCTTCGGTTTCCAGTCGTTCTGGACCTCAACATCTCCCATGTCTAGTCCCGACCTCTCCAAACCTCACCAAGGCATGTCTCCCAGAACCTGCAACCATCACAGACAATAAAAACCATCACATAGCACTGATCCACATAAGATGACAATCACACAGCTCACAGAGCTCAAGTCTCTTTTCCACAGAAAATAGACTTAACCAAGCCTTGTCAAAAAGGTAAACCAACCAATCCACAAGGTCCATGGCTTCACTACAAGGCCAACCGACCGATTCCCACCATAATCGGACACCACATGTGCCCACACGACGGGTTTGAATGGACTCAACCGACCACGGTCATTCTGCCGACAACGTGGTCGAATCCGACCGCTTCTAGCGTGGTCGGCGACCGGCGTAACTCGTGGTCGAGCGCGGGCGATACAGCGTGGCCGTAGACCCAAGCCACGACTACCGACCACGTTCAAACAGCGCTAACGTGGTCGATGCGACCACACAACATGGTCGAAGACCCCGCGACAACGTGGTCGTGCGCGGGCGTAGCGTGGTCGAAACTCCCGCGGATGCCGACCGAGACCAACATGGTCGTAAATGACCCGGGTGACTTCCGATCATACCCAAGTGGTCGAAAGACCTTCCGATCACTCATACACCGCTCGACCGCAACCCGATGCTTGGCAATGTGGTCATATGGACTTCCGACCACGGTCGGATCGGTAGAGAATGCCGCAAGACATGGTCGTAGATCACCGATAGACTTCCGACCATGCTCAGCGTGGTCGACGCCGTTTGATCGATTCCCGAATTGCACCAGCGTGGTCGTAACCACTTCCGATCACTACAAAACATGGTCGAGCGGGCTGTGGCATGGTCGTAGGGTCTCTTCTTGCGATCGTCGTGCGTCTTTGACTTCGGTCAGAGCTACGACTTTGCAGTAAAAGCCCAAAACAAACTCAATTTTCCCTCAAACAAGGGTCAAATACTCATCACAAAGATGTGATCATCTCCACATGATCTCTCAATCATAAAGACCAAAAAAAGATGGAATGGTAAACTTGACTTTAGCAAAAGGGTCGTCGTTACCATGACAGTTCTGGTTATTACCTCCCATACCATGTCGGTTTTGCTGAAGACGACGACGTAGTCGTGCATCTTGTGTCGCCCGCCGATCAATGTTGCCATCTGCATCATACATTGTGGCTTCATCATGATGATGGCCGTCATTGACGGGTGGCAGGCGTGCCTCCAATGTGTCCATCTGACCAGTGAGGTCAGCCATCCGCCGCTCCACCCGCTCAATGCCTTCCGTGTTGTTCAACTGGGCAATGGCGGCGACGATGGTATCGAATCTCGCACCGAGATTAGTGAGTGAAGCGTTTTGTTTGTCGAGCGCAGCTTGTAGCTGGTCGCGACTAACACACTCGTTGAAATCGACCGGTGTCCCGTCCCCTTCGTCTCCTACCATGGTTAGTGGAAACACAGGAAAAACAAAAGGATTATCCCTATCAATTGATGAGGACATCACTTCTTCGGATATACACAACACTCCTCCACTTGATATTCAAGAACCAATCACTAGAGCTCGCGCCCGACAATTGAATTTACATGTGAGCTCGTTCCTAAGTACTTCTTTTGGTTCATTTGAGAATCGATTGCTACCTAATGATTTAATTATGATTAGGAACCATGGAGAGGATCAAGAAGTACTTGGAGAAGGGCTACGAGGTGCACAAGTCCAGCAAGGGCGGACGAATCATGTTGGATGTCCAACTCAAACCGACTTCGAATCAATTCGGAGTCAGGACCAAACTGCACTAAAGCGGACGCCCAGATCGCATCCGGACTCCGTTTTGGACGTTCCACATATGTATGGAAAGCTGAGAAGATAACCTTTCCAATGAATCTGGTCTCATATCAAAATTACTTCTGAGTCAACGGGAATAGTCGAAACAAGTGGACGTCCAGAATCTGTCAGGGTGCTGCGACACCGTCTTTCGGGCCGTTCAGCTTTGTATCGTGTTGGAGTCCATTAAGGACGCGTCCAGGGGTTTTGCACGCCCCTTACTCCTTTATATACAGCCGCCACCCCCACCATTAGGGTTGGGTTTTGCTTAGATTAATTCTGTCTTGAACAGTTTCGCCGTCATCGGTTTGTGAAACCCCAAGTTTCGAGTGCTTCATCAATATATCTGCAATTTGGTTGTATTCTTCCTTGTTCTTGCTTGTGTTCTTTGATTCGCAGGCGAGGATTAGCCTTCTTGGCAAGGTCAACCGGGCAGCGCACGGTTGATAACCCGAGGAGCGTGGTGCTGCGATTGCGGGGTTGGGCGTGTCGTTCGGAAGCGGATCGATTTGTCGGGCCTCCACCGTCGAACATACTCGAACCTGTTGGAAGATCGGGACCCGTCCCCATCAAGTGGTAATCGAGCTTGGTGTTCCTTCGGTTCGCGTTACCCCTCCTTTATTATTTTCGGTTTAGTCCTAGAGTCCATGAAAAACCCTACAAAAAATTGTAGTCATAGGTTGTTTCTGGCCTAGATCTCGTTAGCCTTTGCACAAGTTGATTCTAGAGTCCGTAGTGTTGAGTTTGTGTCCTTAGTCGAGTTGTGTTGCTGGTTTAGATCGTGTTTTGTTCGAGTTGTATTCCTTCCGCTACCACCCTTCAAACCCTAGCCGTCACGCATCGCGTTTCCACCCTCTGTTTTGTTTTCCACCCATATCCCACCCTCTGTTAACCCTCTGTTTTCATCATCCATCACGTCTCGTGATCACACGCATCATCCCCATCTTTCCCGAGCTTCCGCCACAGATTCCACAAATTCCCTCCACCGATCTTCGTTTGACCTCCACACAACCATAACTTGAGGTCCATCTTCAAACAGCCATAACTTTCGTGATCTGGACTCGAAATCAGTTGATTTTTTTTTGAAATTGGGTGAAATTAAATTTTACATCCGAAACTCCCCGACTTTGTCGGGTTTGGCGAATTTATTTTCCCGAAATTCGGCCTGGAAAGTGTAGTACTCGCGCTCCGAAATTGAATCACCGAATTGACATCACATTCATTATTTTCTGTAGGCCACTCCTTACATCCGATTGAGTTGCAACTTTGTGTGGTTCCTATTTCTGTGCTCTGCTCTGTGAAAAAATATAAAAAAATACAAAAAAAAGAAAAATTTCGGCTATAGTAGAGAGGAGAGAGAGCGCTATCCGTGGCCGCAACAAAAAAGAAAAAAAAACACCTGACAGAGCACAGTTTTAGGTCCCAACAATTTATTTGTTTTGTGCTTATGCTGAATTGAGCTTCTCAGTGCCTAGCCATCTTTGTTGCTGTCGTTGCTTTCATATTCTGTTCTTGACTCCTTGTTCATCATCTCATACTTGATATAGGACACATTTAAACCAGCAACTAGGACCATACTTTGGACATTTACTCAGCATTACTATCTGTTATTGATTTGTGTTCCACTGACATATTTGGCCTTCCAAACTCCATATATCTACTTCTGGATAGCACAGTTTTGACCTTGCAATCGTACCCACGCTCGACAAGTTATCACGAACCAGCCACCGGTTGTACCACCCGCTGCTTTGGTAAGCACACTTGTAAGAGCTTTGTAAGCCACTTCCTTTGCGGGTTCCCACTTCCCTTCCTTTGTAGTTGATAGGGATCATCCTTTTGTTTTCCCTGTATTTCCAATAACCATGGCAGAAGCGAAGAGGACGGGACAGGTCGATTTCAACGAGTGTGTTAGTCGCGGCTAGCTACAAGCTGCGCTCGACAAACAAAACGCTTCACTCACTGATCTCGGCGCGAGATTGGACACCATCGTCGCCGCCATTACCCGATTGAACACCACGGAAGGCATTGAGCGGGTGGAGCGGCGGATGGTGACCTCAGCGGTCGGATGGACACATTGGAGCACGTCTACCACATCAATGATGGCCATCATCATGATGACGCCACACAGTATGATGCGGATGGCAACATTGATCGGTGGGCGACACAAGATGCTGCGACTACGTCGTCGTCTTCAAACAAAACCGACATGGTATGGGAGGTAATAACCAGAACCGTCATGGTAGCGATGACTCTTTTGCTAAAGTCAAGTTTACCATTCCATCTTTTCTGGTCTTTATGATGCTGAAATATATCTTGATTGGGAGATGACGGTGAAGCGAAGTTTAATTCTCACTTAGTTCCGAGCAACATAGAGTTAGACAAGCTACTAGTGAGTTTAAGGACTTTGCTATTATCGGTGGAATGAACTAAGTACCATGCGCTACAACCCGATACATGGGAGCGCTTAAAAGAAGCTATCGTGTCGTTTTGTTCCTCCCTCATATAAACTTGAATTGAGAAAAAAATTGCAGCGCTTAGAACAAGGTGATAGTTACTGTTCAAGACTATTATCTTTGAGCTTCAAAAGGGTATGGTGCGTTGTGGGGTTGTTGAGGACACGGAGGATAAGATTTGTCGTTTCTACGGGGTTCTGGCGTGAAATTCAGGACATTGTTGATTATAAAGAATTTACATCATCAACCGTTGTTCCACCTTGCTATGCTTGCGAGAAAAAGAATTGCGAGGGCGCACGAGAATCGGCTAAGGCACGCGCCGGACGACCCTTCTACACGCCATGACGACTACATCGACGGACTGCCCGGTCTTCTTGAGTTTTCGTTCTCCTACACCACCTGTGAACAAGATGGCAGCAGCGCCACCAAGCCACCTTCCACGACTCGCCTTGCAGATTCTACAAAAATTCTTTGCGGGTCCGCCAAGAGTTCTTCTTCCGTGGCTTCAGCGGGCGCTCCTCCGGCATTGATGCCACCGCTGCCATGGGCTTGGTCATGTGCAAAAGAATTGCCCTAGCCAGCGGGCATACATCGCCACGAAGATGGAGGTTACATCGACGCCGGATGTCGAGGAGGATGATGATGTTGTTGCGCCTCGGACGACAATAGCGGTGGTGTTGACGACCTGCGTCCTTGGTGGGCGTCCACGGCGACGCTTCGGAGCATCATTGTGCAGCAGCGTCCTCGGCTACACGGTACAACAACCCGATAAACTTCAACGCCCTAATTTGTTTCAGACCTTCTTTGCAATCAAGAACCGGCGCACGTGTCATCATTGATGGAGGAAGTTGCAACAACTTGGTGAGTTCGATTTGGTCAAGAAGCTTGGCTTGACCACGCGACCGCATCCACATCCATACCATATTCAATGGTTAAATGGCTGGAAAAGCTAAGGTAACGCAAACATGCCGAGTCCATTTTCCATTGGTGCTTATGTTGATCATGTTGATTGTGATGTGGTTCCCATGCAAGCATGCTCTCTTTTATTGGGTCGACCTTGGGAATTTGATAATGATGCTTTACACCATGGTAGTAGTAACACTTACACTTTTATGCATAAGGAAAGAAAGTTACTTTCGCCTTTGACCCCGTTGAGATTATAGAGGCCGATAGGCGAAAGCTGCTTCTTGCTAATGATCCAAAGGAACATGATAAATCTGCAAAACAACAAGTAACCCATTTGAAAAATTCTGTTATGCTTGCCACAAAATCAGACCTTGCTGCAATTGATGATGTTAATGATACATGCTATGCTTTTGTGTGCAAAGATGCTTTATTTTCTCTTGATAATATGCCTTGCACTTTGCACTCTGTCACTAACCTTTGCGGGAGTTTAGAGATGTTTTCACGATGAGATACCTCCAGGACTTCCACCCATTCGAGGGATTGAGCACCGATTGATTTGATTCTGGGCGAGCTTGCCAAACCGTCGGCGGCGTCTGGGACCAATCCCGAAGAGACTAAGGAGATTCAGCGCCAAGTCCAAGACCTTTTGGACCGTGGAGTACGTCGTGAGAGCCTTAGTCCTTGTGATGTTCATGTTCTTTTGGTTCCCAAAAAAGATGGTTCTTGGCGTATGTGTGTAGATTGTAGAGCCATTAACAACATTACTATACGGTATCGTCATCCTATTCCTAGGCTAGAGCGACATGCTTGATGAGTTGTGTGGTGCTATAATTTTCACAAAGATTGACTTGCGTAGTGGATACCACCAAATAAGAATGAAACTTGGCGATGAATGGAAGCGCTTTTAAAACTAAGTTCGGCTTGTATGAGTGGTTAGTCATGCCTTTTGGTTTAACTAATGCACCTAGCACTTTCATGAGATTAATGAGCGAGGTTTTACGTCCTTTCATTGGCAAATTTGTGGTCGTTTACTTTGATGATATCTTGATTTATAGCAAGTCCATGGATGAACATTCGACTCACTTACGTGCTGTTTTAATGCTTTGAGAGATGCACGTTTGTTTGGTAACCTTGAGAAGTGCACCTTTGCACGGATCGAGTCTCTTTCTTGGCTATGTTGTGACTCCACAGGGAATTGAGGTTGATAGAGCCAAGGTGGAGGCGATATGGAGTTGGCCCATACCACAGTCTCCCAAGTCGGAGTTTTCTTGGCCTTGCAGGATTTTATCGCCGCTTTGTCAAAGAATTCAGCACCATTGCGACACCGTTGATTGAGTTGACAAAGAAGGGAGTTGTGTTCCATTGGGGCCATCACAAGAGAGTCCTTTAATCTTTTGAAGGACAAGCTTACGCACGCACCATTGCTCCAACTTCCGGATTTTGGTAAGACTTTTGAACTCGAATGTGATGCTAGCGGAATTGGTATTGGTGGTGTTTTGATGCAAGAAGGCAAACTGTTGCCTACTTTAGCAAAAATTGAATGGTCCTGTTCTTAATTATTCCACGTATGATAAAGAATTGTATGCTCTTGTTCGTTCTTTAGAGGCGTGGCAACACTATTTATGGCCTAAAGAATTTGTCATTCATTCCGATCATGAATCACTTAAGCATATTCGTAGTCAAACCAATTTGAATCGTAGACATGCTAAGTGGGTTGAATTTATTGAATCTTTTCCTTATGTCATTAAACACAAGAAAGGGAAGGATAATGTGATTCTTGATGCTTTGTCTAGACGCTATACCATGTTGTCTCAACTTGATTGTCGCATTTTGGTCTTGAAACTATTAAAGAACAATATGCTTTTGATGCTGATTTTAAGGATGTGTTGTTGCATTGTAAAGAGGGACAAGCATGGAATAAATTCGTGATCAATGATGGGTTTTGTTTAGAGCTAACCGCCTATGCATTCCAGTTGGATCCGTTCGTCTTTTGTTGTTACAGGAGGCGCATGGAGGCGGTTTGATGGGACATTTGGTGCTAAGAAGGCGGAGGACGTTCGACCACACACTTCTTTTGGCCAAAGATGAGGCGAGATGTTGAGCGGTTTGTGGCTCGCTGCACTACATGTCAAAAAGCTAAGTCTCGCTTGAATCCACATGGTTTATATATGCCACTTCTGTTCCTTCTATTCGTGGCGAGATATTTCTATGGACTTTGTTTTAGGGTTGCCCGGGACTAAGAGGGAAGGGATAGCATTTTGTTGTTGTGGATCGTTTTTCTAAGATGGCTCACTTTATCCCATGTCATAAAACCGATGATGCCGTTCATATTCTGACCTCTTTTCAAAGAGATAGTTCGTTTGCATGGTATGCCTTCTACTATTGTTTCAGATCGTGATGCCAAGTTCTTGAGTCACTTTTGGCGTACTCTATGGAACAAGTTGGGTACAAAGTTGTTGTTCTCTACCACATGTCACCCACAAACCGATGGCCAAACCGAGGTGGTGAACGCACATTGTCTACCATGTTGAGAGCTATTTTGAAGAACAATTTGAAGCTATGGGAAGAGTGTTTGCCGCATGTTGAGTTCGCATATAATCGAGCGGAACACTCCACCACCAAGGTAAGTCCTTTTCGGTAGTGTATGGATTCAATCCCGTGCCCTATTGATATTTTACCTTTGCCTACTAGTGAGAGAGTTCATAATGATGCTAAGGGCGTGCTGATTTTATTCTCAAAATGCATGAGACTACTAAGGCAAACATTGAAAAGATGAATGAAAATATAGGATTCTTGGTAGTAAAGGTAGAAAGGAAGTTAAACTTGAACCGGGTGATTTTGTTTGGTTGCACTTGCGAAAGGATAGATTTCCTGAGTTAAGAAAGTCAAAATTGATGCCTAGAGCTGCTGGTCCTTTTAAGATAGTTGAGAAGATAAATGATAATGCATATAAACTTGAGTTGCCTCCCGAGTTTGGGGTTAGTCCCACCTTTAACATTTCAGATTTGAAGCCATGCTTGGGAGAAGAAGATGAGACCGAGTTGAGGACAACTCCGCTTCAAGAGGGGAGGATGATGAGGACATCACTTCTTGGATATACACAACACTCCTCCACTTGATATTCAAGGACCAATCACTAGAGCTCACCGACAATTGAATTTACATGTGAGCTCGTTCCTAAGTACTTCTTTTGGTTCATTTGAGAATCGATTGCTACCTAATGATTTAATTATGATTAGGAACCATGGAGAGGATCAAGAAGTACTTGGAGAAGGGCTACGAGGCGCACAAGTCCAGCAAGGGCGGACGAATCATGTTGGATGTCCAACTCAAACCGACTTGAATCAATTCGAGTCAGGACCAAACTGCACTAAAGCGGACGCCCAGATCGCATCCGGACTCCGTTTGGACGTTCCACATATGTATGGAAATCTGAGAAGATAACCTTTCCAATAGATCTGATCTCATATCAAAATTACTTCTGAGTCAACAGGAATCGTCGAAACAAGTGGACGTTCAGAATCTGTCAGGGTGCTGCGACACCGTCTTTTGGGCCGTTCGGCTTTGTATCGTGTTGGAGTCCATTAAGGACGCGTCCAGGGGTTTTGCACGCCCCTTACTCCTTTATATACAGCCGCCACCCCCACCATTAGGGTTGGGTTTTGCTTAGATTAATTCTGTCTTGAACAGTTTCGCCGTCATCGGTTTGTGAAACCCCAAGTTTCGAGTGCTTCATCAATATATCTGCAATTTGGTTGTATTCTTCCTTGTTCTTGCTTGTGTTCTTGATTCGCAGCGAGGATTAGCCTTCTTGGCAAGGTCAACGGGCAGCGCACGGTTGATAACTGAGGAGGCGTGGTGCTGCGATTGCGGGGTTCGGAACGTGTCGTTCGGAAGCCGGATCGATTTGTGTCGTGCCTCCACCAAATTGAACATACTCAGAACCTGTTGGAAGATCGGGACCCCGTCCCCATCATCAACTACAAAGGAAGGGCAGTGGGAATCCTCAAAGGAAGTAGCTTATCAAGCTCTTAGAAGTGTTCTTACCAAAGCAAGGCAAAGGATACCTGGAGAGTATGATCCGGCGGTTGCAAGGGTCAAAACTGTGCTATCCGGAAGTAGGTATATGGAGCTTGGAAGGCCAAATATATTAGTGGAACACAAAGCAATATGAGATAGTAATCTTGAATAAGCGTCCAAAGCACTAGTCCTAGTTCTTTGGTCTAAATGTGTCCTATAGCAGGTATGATATGAAGAACAAGGAGTCAAGAACAGAATAGTAAAGCAAAGACAACAACAAGGATGGCCAGGCAATGAAAAACTTAATTCAGTATAAGCACAAAACAAATGAAGCTCTGTCACCTAAAACTGTGCTCTGTCACGGTTTTTTACTATCCTAGGTGCCGAAATTTTCTTTTTATTTTTTTGTATTTTTTCGTAAAGCAGAGCACAGTAATAGGAACCACACAAAGTTTCACGTCAATCTGATGTAAGGTGTAGCCTACAGAAAATGATGAATGTGCTAAAAATTCGGTGATGAAATTTCGGAGCTCGAGTACTACACTTTCCAGGCCAAATTTGGGCAAAATAAATTCGCCAAACTTGACGAAGGTGGGGAGATTCGGATGTAAAATTTAATTTCACCCAACTTGACAAAAAAATCGGCTGATTTCGAGTCCGTATGAGAAAGTTATGGCCGTTTGAAGAAGGGCCTCCGAGTTATGGTTGCTGTGGAGGCCGAAACGAAAATCGGGTGGAGGAAAGTGGTGGAAAGTGGGGGTGGAAGCTCGGGAAAAGGTGGGGGATGGTGCTGGGAGATCACAAGACGCGATGGATGACTCAAACAGAGGGTGGGATATGGGTGGGAAAACAAAAATTGACGGCTAGGGTTTGTATGAAAGGTAGCGGAAGCAAGACAACCCGAAACAAAACACGATCTAAACCAGCAACACAACTCGACTAAAGACACAAACTCAACACTACGGACTCTGGAATCAAATTGTGCAAAAGGCTAAACGAGATCTAGGACAGGAAATAACCTATGACTACAATTTTTTTTGTAGGGCTTTTTCTTGGACTCTAGGATGAAAACGAAAACAACAAGGTGGGGTAAATTCGAACCTGAAGGAACACTTGAAGCTCTGATACCACTTGATAGGGACGGGGTCCCGATCTTCCAACAGGTTCTGGATATGTTCGATTTGGTGGAGGCGCGACACAAATCGATCCAGCTTCCGAACAACATGTTCCGAACCCCGCAATCGTAGCACCACATCTCCTCAGGTTATCAACCGTGCGCAGCCCGGTTGACCTCGCCAAGAAGGCTAATCCTCGCCTGCGAATTGAAGAACACAAGCAAGAACAAGGAAGATCACAACTGAATTGCAGATATATTGATTTAGCACTCGAAAGTTGGGGACAAACCACCACAAGCTCTCCCCGCAGAGCTGAAAACCTAGAGCTATCCAATGACTTGGTAAGGATGTCAGCCAACTGGTGGTTACTCTCCACAAACTGAAGCACTATGTCACCCTTCTCCACATGGTCTCGAAGGAAGTGATATCTGATATCAATATGCTTGGTCCGAGAATGCTGCACTGGATTCTTAGCAATGTTAATCGTAGAAGTGTTACACAAAAGAGTGGAAAACTATCGATAACTAACCCAAAGTCCCGCAGAGTCGAGACCATCTAAAGCACTTGGCTAGAGCAACTAGCTGCAGCAACGTACTCGGCCTCTACGGTGGATTGTGCAACACCGGACAGCTTCCTCGAGGACTAGGAAACAAGAGAAGTGCCAATGAATTGGCAGGTGCTCGAAGTGCTCTTCCTATCTATCCTACAGCCAGCAAAGTCTGCATCCGAGTAGGCTCTCAAGGAAAGACAGGAAGAGGAAGAGTACCAAATACCATATTTAATGGTAGCTCGAAGGTACCGAAAGATGCGCTTCACCGCTTTGGCGGTGAGATCTGAGAAGCTCGAATTGAGCACACAGACACACGGAGAAGTGTATGTCTGGTTTCGAGGCAGTGAGGTACAAGAGGGAGCCAATCATGCTTCTGTACTCCTTTTGATCAACTGGCTCGCCATCCTCATCTGGATCCAGTGAAGCTGAGGTAGGCATCGGAGTTGACACAGGCTTACCATCCCTCATGTCAAAGCGTCTCAAGAGGTCACGAGTGTACTTGCCTTGATGCAAGAAAGTACCCTCCCGAGTCTGCTTGATCTGGAAGCCAAGGAAGAAAGTCAACTTGCCCATCATGCTCATCTCAAACTCGGTACTGATGACATCCGAGAACTGTGAAACCAGAGCATGAGAAGAGCCGCCAATGATAATGTCATCGACATAAATCTGGACGAGCAGAAAGTCAGTGCCATGCCTACGAATGAACAAGGTCTTATCCACCTTACCCATCTCAAAACCATGACTCAACAGATAGGACTTAAGCATCTCACACCAAGCTCTAGGGGCCTACTTAAGTCCACAGAAGGCTTTAGAAAGCTTGTAGACATGGTTTGGGTATTTGGGGTTCTCGAAACGTAGAGGCTGTCTCAGATAGACTTCTTCCTCAATAAACCTATTGAGGAAGGCACTCTTGACATCCATCTGGTAAAGCTTAAAACCCTTAGAAGCTGCAAAGGCAAGCAGGATTCTAATGGCCTCAAGTCTAGCTACAGGGGCAAAGGTCAACTCAAAATCGAGACCCTCAACCTGGGAGAAGCCCTAAGCTACCAGTCTAGCCTTGTTTCGAATAACCACACCATCTTCACTCTGCTTGTTCTTGAACACCCACTTAGTCCCAATGATATTGTGACCTCACGGGGGCTCAACAAGCGACCAAACCTTGTTCCTCTCGAAATTCTCTAACTCCTCATGCATGGCAGCGATCCAAGACTCATCAGAAAGAGCATGACAAACGTCCTTGGGCTCAAATGAGGCAACAAAGGCAGAATGGAGACAGAAAAGAGACATGCCAGATTTTGAACGAGTGACTCGCTCAAAAAGGTCTCCAATAATCTGCTCAGAAGAATGGTCTTTTTGAATGTGTCTAGGAGGTCCAGGATGAGATGAAAAAGTGGCCTCTACCTCGTGAGCTGACGAGGTAGGAACAGAGCCACTAGCTCCAGAGGAAGCAGAAGGCATGGGCTGATCGCCACGAGGTGCGGTGGAAGATGGCACCTCAAGGGGCGGATGAAGGACTGGATCGGGTGGACAACCCTCGTCTCCATCGTCCTCATCATCCACAAAGATGGTCTCGGACTGCTCTAAAGAACCTGAGATATCGGGCCTAGTCTCCGGACTGGCCTCGTCGAAAGTCACATCACAGGTTTCGTCCAGTTTACTAGACTCGCAGTTCCAGACCCTATAAGCCCGCGAAGAAGTCGAGTAGCCTAGAAAGATCCCATCACAAGAACGTGACTCGAACTTATCTAGGTTCCCAGACTTCAAAATAAAGCACTTGCAACCAAACACGAAAATGAGAGACGCTGGGCTTTCGCCCATATCTCAGCTCATAAGAAGTGCGGTGCAAGTGTGCCCTGAGAAAAACTCGATTTGAGACATGGCACGCGGTAGCTATAGCCTCAGTCCAGAACTTCTGCGGTGTAGAGTACTCATCAAGCATCGTCCTGGCCATCTCGACCAAGGTACGATTCTTCCTCTCCACGACGCCATTCTGCTGTGGGATGTGCGGAGAAGAGAACTAGTGCTCTACACCTGTCTCATCACAGAACTTCTCAAAGTAGGAATTCTTGAACTCCGTGCTATTGTCACTGCGGATCGCTCGTAAGGCACCCGAGAGTTCAACAGAAAGCCTACTGAAAAGACCTCAGAAATGTGTAAACGTCTCATCCTTCGAGGCTAAGAAAAACACCCAAGAATACCTCGAGAAGTCATCGACCATGACAAGAACATACCACTTCCCTCCTACTGATTGCACTCTAGCTGGTCTAACTGTATCCATATGGAGCGGTTGTCACAGTGCATCGGTCATTATGTGTGTGGGAGGATGGGGCGGCAACCATCTTGCCGTGCCGGCAAGGAGCACAAACTAGATCTTTGACCATCTTGAGTTTCGGCAGACCAAGCAGATCACGAATGAGATCGTGGCTGCTAACTCGGGTCAAATGGTCAAAGCCAATATGATCAAATCTCCTATGCCAGAAAGTCAAGTCACGCGACTCTGAAGCAACCAAACACCGGAGAGGATCACCAGAAGACTCAGAAAAATCAGCACGAAAGATCCTCCCAAAGCGAGAAATCCATAAACCGGACTACAGAAGAATCAAGAATTTTGCGGTTGTTTTCTTAAAGCTCACCTCAAAACCGTCATCGGTGGTCGAGAAACGGAAAGCAAATTATACTGCAGCTTATTAACCAAGGCAACATCTTTTAAAATAAAAGACTCATTAACGCGCACTGTACCTTTGGCGATGACACGCCTAGATGAAGCGTCTCCGAAGGTGATCGTCTCATCACCTGGAGCACGGGCAAGGGAAGAAAACCAACGGGAGTCTCCGGTCATGTGTCGTGAACATCTGGAGTCTACGAGCCAAACCTTTCCCTTCCCTGCCCGGCGAACCTCGTCGGAGTCGGAGTACAGCTCGTTGTCGCTTAGTTCGCCCTCAAGGGCCATGAAGCACATCCCGGAGAAGTCGTCGGCGCCCTTGGGGTCTTGGTCACCCGTCCCGTCATCGTCGCTCCATCCCTCCACCTCGCTGAGGTCGAGGTCGTCGAAGGCGGTGAGGACGCGGTGGAAGAGCTTCTTGGCTTTGCCAAGGTCGCGGAACTTCTTCTTCCCTTGTGCATGGACTGGAGGCTTCTTGTTGCGGTTCTTGTCGGTGTAGTCGTTCTTGCTTGAACCACCGTAGTCGTTCTTGCCTTTCTCCAGTTTGGGGCAGTTTGCCCGAATGTGGTTGGGGCCACCATATTCGAAGCAAATCACGGGTCCTCCCCTCTTTCCGTCCCTTCTCCTCTTGTAAGCATGGGAGAATCTCCGAGCTAGGAGGGCTAACTGCTCATCCGCAATCTGCTCTAACTGATCATCAGTTATGTCACAGAGAGCAGCAAGGGAGAATCCGCAAGGCGACTCAGAAGAAGATCCATAAGTGGGATCGGTGACTAGTGCCATCGACTGCGACTTCGACCTACGAGAGACTATGTCAATCTCGTGAGTCTTGAGGCGTGAATACAACGCATCAAGAGTCAAGGTCGAGAGGTCCGTGGTGTCCTTGATGATAGTCACCTTCATCTCCCAAACACGAAGGTCAAGTGCGTGAGCATCCGCCGGCGTTATCCGAGTCAGGGTATGTGAGACCGACCGCTCAGAGGTTGCTCAGAATCTTGTGAAAACGCGCAAAGCACTCATCGAGGGACTCGCCAGCGAGCATTTCAAACATGTTGTAATCTCGCTTGAACTGGTCTGTCGAACTGTCTTGATCTGGGTGGTGCCCTCATGGTATGAGTTGAGGGTCACCCAAATGTCGAAAGCTGACGTTAGATGAGAGATGCGATCGAACTCGCTTCTGCTCAAACCCTGGGTTATGATGTTACTTGCCTTTGCGTTTGCCTCAACGTCAGCCATGTTTCCGGCATTGACATCCTCATCGGCAGGAACAGCAAACCGGACCTTGATCTTCCGCCAGATGGCGTAGCCCTGAGCCTGGATGTAGGTCTCCATCCGACTCTTCCAGAAGGGATAATCCATCCCATCGAAGATCGGGGGCTTGGTCGAGTATTTGTCTGTCGCCATGGCTCTAGAGACCGGTTAAGATCTATTGAAAGAGCTAACCGGCTCTGATACCAATTGTAGGATCGAAATTGGCAACAGAGGAGGGGTGAATGGTGCCTACTAAAAGTCGCCCTCAAGGTGTCCACAAAATTCTCTACTCTCCAGTAGCTATTGAAGCTTATGAAGACGGAGAACAAAAACCGACGGAAACTCAAAAACAAATTTATCGAGAAGCTGCTAAGACTTGGGCTAAAAGACTATGAGCAAGGAACTAACAATGTCACGGCAAAGGAATCAGCCCATCATATTGCCACGGCAAGAAGCTGTAGACATAAGCTGCCATGGCAGAGCAACAGCAGGAATCATTGCCATGACAAAGAAATCAGCAAGAACCGCTGCCATGGCAGAGAAATATTCTTCTTTATTACGCCGAGAGGCGTGCATAGTCTAGAGAAAAGAGTCTTGGTTCATAGAAGAGTACATGCTGCTGAAAACACCAAAGAAAAGCTGGCCAAAACTACTGCTTGCTAAAACAAAGTACTGCAAAAAATAAAAGGTGAGACCAAAAGATGCAAGCACTACTCGGTTGGCAAAAGAAAAGAGGACGCATGCAGAAAGCGATTCTTCACGATGGCGAAAGAAGACTAAAAGAAATGCCAGCAAGAAGTACCAAGAAGACTCTCTGCAGAAAAGAGATATTTTTTGAAGAACGCACTGCTGGCCAAAACACAAAGATCAAAAGATTGCAATGCCTCACTGCCGAGTGAGAAGTGCAGATTTTGGACTGGCCGAAAGAAAGAAGAGCTGCAGCACAAGAAGAGGATTTGGCAGAGAACGAATTTAGCTCAACCGAAAATAGCAGCAAGAAGCAAACTTCATAACCAAATGATTTAGAGCTTGCTGGCCGAGAGAGTCAAATGCAAGCAAAACTGATTGTATGCTTGCTGTCCAAAAAGGACTTTGCTACCTAAAACAGACCACACACAAAGACTAGAAGAGGGAAAAGAGAAACTTAATAGATGCTGTTCCTGACTGAGATCCTGGCCGAAAGAACAAAAGATTTAAGACTGCAGGAAAGACATCAAAAGAAAACAAGAACCGAGACACACAAAGAGAAAATAAAATGAAACCAAAGAGATGCAAGATTAGATAATCAAGAATTTACATCCATTTCATTTCACAAATCAAACCCTACATCCCCATACGCATGGACATTAGAACAAGGAATGATTACAACGCTCTCAATCCTTCCTCTCCCTCTCAATCCTCAAAAACACCAAGAGCTCTTCATGCTTCTTGGGAGGAACACACACAAAATGGAGAGCAAATGCACAAAAAACCCTCAAGTGGCTCTAGAGAACACCCTCTCCATTTATAGCCTCCACTAATGGATTCCCTTTTTGCTTTATCCATTATCTCCCAACAACTCTGCGCTTTATCCATTAGCGCCAACCGAATCCGCTTCCGCGAGCCTGAGTCAATTTCCCGAATTGCCCCTCACGCTCCTTCCCGGAAGCTTCCTGCTCGCACAACCGCAACCGGCACCCTGACCGTCTGGACCTCGACTCCTCCATGAGTCTAGTCCCGATCCTCCTCGTCGTCACCTGTCGTGTCCACCTCCGGTAGCTCCAGTTCAGGTTCCTCGTCTTCCGACTCGCAACCACCTCAGTAGCCTCGATCATCTTCGACGTCTCCAACCGTCTGGACCTCAACACCTCCTGTGTCTAGTCCCGGTCCTCCCACGCCTCTGTAGGATCGGAAATGGCAACAGAGGGGGTGAATGGTGCCTTTTAATTTTTCTCCCCGAAGTATCCACACGATTTTCTTCTCCAGTAGCTATGGAAGCTATGAAGCAAGAAATTCACTCACTGGAAGCCGAAAACGATTTGCTGTTTTACCAAAGATTTTCTTATGAGAGGCAAAACTGACCAAACGAGATAGCAGCTCAAAGCACCAACGAACAATAACTACTTGAAATACTCGAAAGCAGGAAGGATGATGAGTTCTTGCTGCTGTTGATAGGTTGGCTAAACATGAAGACAAACTAAATAGCAAAGGAATTTAAAGCTGAAGCTTTTGAACAGAAAAGAGAAAGCAGAGAGACTGAAAAACTATTCTGACAAGGAACTGTAAGCTTTTACTTTGGCCCAAAGAAAAGATCACAAGCTGCTGAGACTGAACCGGAAGATTGAAGCAACAAAATGAAGACAGAAAATAGAAAAGTTGCTAACTGATGTAGTCGGCAGAGCAAATAGCAATCAGGAGAACAAGACTGCCGACTGAAATACTACAGCAGACCACAAGACAGGATAATTGTAGGATTGCTGACAAGCCGAGAGAAAAACTAATACTGCACAGTAAATACTGCAGTGATCAGCCGAAAACAGACAAGGCAAAGACTGCTTGCTGCTGAAAATCGAAGACACTGAAGACACACTTGAAAGCCGAACATAGACACTGCAGTAGTTTCTGACCAAATCACACCTGAAAGGAGAAAGAAAGAGCAGAAAGAAGGAAAGCTAACTGCAGTCGAAAGCAGTCAATCCAGCGAGAAAACAGGAGGCAGTTTGATCTTTGTCGGCACAGTAGTAATCTCCAAGAAATGAGCTGCCGACACAAGACAAAAGGTTCAGCCGAAAATTGCAAAAAGAATGAACTGAAAACTAAATCCAGAATGCAATCGGCAGGAACAAAGATCTCAAAAAGTTCAACAACAAGAAAAATTATACTACCGTAATTCCTTGTAATGCCGAGAAGAAGACTAAGACAAAAAGTATGATCGCTTGACAAACATCATTCAGTCCTGAGACTTTAACCAAAACAGAGATCTGACTTCTAACATTAGACGGATTGCAAAAGATGAAGAATCAGAATTAAAGAATCTGCTAGACAGATAAAAGGACGAGCAAAGAAATGCAAAGCTGCGATCAGATACTACTGCTGCCCATGAGTTACTGCGCACACTTCCTTTTCAAGTAGATAAAATGGGACTAAGAACCAGAGAAGGCATCGGCACAGTAAAAACTGGACAAGGCAGGGAGCAAACAGAAGAACCGATCAAATGCTACTCTTCTCAAGAAAAAGAAGACAGAGATTAGTTCCCATCACAGAGCCACACGAGTTTGCAGTTACTCCAAAAAGAAATCGAATCAACTATCACAGAAGCAAAGAACACCATCCAGAGAAAAGCACACAGAGAGACATAAGCAAGATACAAACATCTCAAACTCCTGAACTCTTACAGAGGCATACAGTTTACAAGAGTTTGTCTACGGCATCTCTTCCCAAAGTTTACATTCTGAACAGGAACCACACCAACAGCCCCATACGCCGATGGAGACAGAGAGCAAAACCAATCTCCTCAACAACAAAAGGAAAAGCAAAACTAACCCACAAAAGCTTCTTTTGACTCTAGCAAACCCTAACTCTCTCTCAAAGCCATCCTCTCCCTCTCAATCCTCAAGAACACCAAGAGCCTCACATGCTACTTGGGAGGAACACAACACAACACACAGCCCCCAACACCTATTTATAGCCCTTGGCTAATGGGTCTTCAACCCGTTACACCGGCTAAACCCTAACGGAGCCGTCTCCCGCTTGTGCAGCCTTGCGAAATTACCGATTCATCCCTCCGGCACCTTCCGGGAAGCTTCTGCGCTCCTTGTCGTGTACACCTCGCAACCACATCGAATCTCCGCCGTCTTCGACACATTCGACTGTTCTGACCTCAACGCCACCCGCGTCTAGTCCGGTCACCTCGTGTCTCGCCACGACTCCGCCTCGACGTCCTGCGGCCAACACGGACAAGAAACACATCAAATAGCACCGCTCGACACATGAAAGCATAAATAGTATCAGTGACACAATATTAAGTCCAACCTGTCAAATCATCAGAATAATCATCCTAAACCTATTGACCAGGTTTGACCAAGTCCGACCGAGCCCGTTGCACCCCGCAACGACATGGTCCGAACCAACCAACTCAAACTCATCATACACATGGGATGACCTCACATGGGATGACCTCACATGGTCTCTCAATCTCCCCCTTGATGAGTATATTGACAAACACCGAAAAAGCATGAAGTTGAGTTTGAAGAATCCAACATGGTCCAAAGAAGAAAAATGAAACTAATGACCATGTCAACAGATGGAGCAAAAGAAAGAACAAGTTTTCCTTAAAGCTCCCAAAATGGCTTTTTCTACCGCTATTCTCCCCCTTTTGGCAATAAACACATCAAAAATGCAAGAAGGAGAATAAGTCATGAAAATGGATGAAATGGCTGAAGTTTGATTATTCTAAGCATTTAGAGCCATGAGAATTATCCAAAATGACCATTAAGAATTACATCAAGCCATAACTCAATAGAATGCTATCTAGATCATGATAGAATATGTATAAGCTAGCTAGCACAAATAGATGACGAACTGAAGTGTAATGCATTTTGTGAGCATGTCAAGTCATCAATAAACAAAGTCTAGCTAAAGATATCCAAAGATGATGCAGGCCATGTCAATAAGCTAAGAGGAACTAAGAAGCTCATATTGATATGATGCAGAATGACATGCAGAAAATCCAGCTCCCCCTCAACATGTGATGCAACTTTTAGTTCAAGTTGAGTTAAGTCAATATTAAGCTCTAGAAGCTCCCAAATGAACTCCCCCTGAACTAAAGCAATAGAAACGAGAAGCTGGCAAAGAAACCAAAGAAGGCAGTCCTTAAAGTATAGATAAGATATAGAGACAACTATGGCTCAAACTGACTCTCATCTACCCCATATGACTCCAGGACTATCAACTAGACATCTAACAGACTAAGGAGCAAACACGTACCCTGTCTACCCGAGAGTGGCCCGACCCTCGCTAGAACCTAAAAGCAGTGGGTAAGCTCAACCTAGTGAGAAAAGAACCAGCTAATAAGCAGTATCATAGAATCACAAGATAAGAGTAAGAAGTCTAAGCAACTCGGCAAGAGAACCACTCTAACCTATGCTAGAAGGACTAAACCCAATGCACTCATATGCAAAATAATCAGAAATGAGTAAGAGCATAATTAATATAGTAAAGCAGTAAAGCACAAATTCCCCCTCACAACAGTCCATATGGACAAACCACCCCAAGCTCTCCCCGTAGAGCTGAAAACCTAGAGCTATCCAAAGGCTTGGTGAAAATATCAGCCAACTGGTGGTCACTCTCCATAAACTGGAGCACGATGTCACCCTTCTCTACATGGTCTCTGAGAAAGTGATAGCGAATATCAATATCAGCCTACAGCCAGCAAAGTCTGCATCCGAGTAGGCTCTCAAGGAAAGACACGAAGAGGAAGAGTACCAGATACCATAGTCAATGGTAGCTAGAAGGTACCGAAGGATGCGCTTCACCGCCTGACGATGAGATACGCGAGGAGAAGCTCAAACCGCACAAAGACACGAGAAGTGTATGTCCGGTCTCGGCGTGAGGTACAAGAGGAGCCGATCATACTACGATAATCCTTCGATCAAGCGCTCGCCGTCCTCATCTGGGTCGAGTGGAACTGATGTAGCCATCGGAGTGGATACTGGCTTACCATCACTCATATCGAAGCACTTCAGGAGGTCTCGAGTGTACTTGCCCTGATGCAAGAAGGTACCCTCCCGAGTCTGCTTAATTTGGAAGCCAAGAAAAAAGCTCAACGCGCCCATCATGCTCATCTCAAACTCTGAGCTCATGACATCGGAAAACTGGGAAACGAGAGCATGCGAGGATCCACCAAAGATGATATCATCAACATAAATCTGGACGAGCAGAAGATCATTGCCATGCCGGCGGATGAACAAGGTCTTGTCTACTTTACCTATTTCGAAACCATGATTCAACAGATAGGACTTAAGCCTCTCATACCAAGCTCTAGGGGCCTGCTTAAGTCCATACAACGCTTTGGAGAGCTTGTAGACATGGTTTGGGTATTTGGGGTTTTTGAAACCAGGAGGTTGTCTCACATAGACTTCTTCCTCAATAAGGCCATTGAGGAAGGCAAGCAGGATTCTAATGGCCTCAAGTCTAGCTACAGGGGCAAAGGTCTCCTGGAAATCTAGTCCCTCAACCTGGGAGAACCCCTGAGCTACCAGTCTAGCCTTGTTTCGAATAACCACACCATCCTCACTTTGTTTGTTCTTAAACACCCACTTAGTCCCAATGATATTGTGACCTTGTGGGGGCTCAACAAGCAACCAGACCTTGTTTCTTTCGAAATTCTCTAACTCCTCATGCATGACATTTACCCAAAACTCGTCAGATAGAGCATGACAAACGTCCTTGGGCTCAAATGAGGCAACGAAAGCAGAGTGGAGACAGAAGAGTGACATGCCAGACTTTGAGCGTGTGACTCGCTCAAAGAGGTCTCCAATCATCTGCTCAGAAGGATGAGCTTTCTGGATATGTCTAGGAGGTCCAGGATGAGATGAAGAAGTGACCTCTACCTCGTGAGCTGACGAGGTAGGAACAGAGCCACTAGCTCCAGAGGAGGCAGAAGGCATGGGCTGATTGCCTCGAGGTGCGGTGAAAGATGGCACCTCAAGGGGTGGATGAGGGACTGGATCGGGTAGACAACCCTCGTCTCCATCGTCCTCATCATCCACAAAGATGGTCTCGGACTGCTCTGAAGAACCTGAGATATGGGGCCTAGTCCCCGGATTGGCCTCGTCGAAGGTCACCTCACAATTTGTAGGACCAAAATGACGACAGAGGGGGGGTGAATGTCGTTCTCTTAAAAAACGCCCCCGAGAATTCGGAAAATTAATTCTGCTGAAAACTGGAACGCATGCGGTACTAAAAAATTCAGCATAAATCAGAGAATAATCAGTAAAAATTTCAGCTGAAAATATTGCCGTTTGATCTGCATGGAAAATCGTCAAAGATCAGCAAAAGAAAAAAAAGAAAAACGACTAGACTGTATGCTGCCGAACTGAATCAAAGAGTAGAGATGAAATGCAGAAATCAAACGCTACAGCAGGGAATGTGACTGCCGAATGGTTTTTCAGACAGACATGCAGTCATTGCTGCTGCCAAAAAAAATTAAGACTACTGCCGACAACATTCAGTATATGCAAAGGCGAAACTGAGGGATAGAAATTGATTAAGTGTTTGGCTCTCTTCTCATTTCAGTTGAGCATAACTGCAAACTAAATACCAAAACAACCACTGGGAAAAGACATTGCAGGAAAGAGAGATTCAGATTTCAGAACTGAATCAGAGCAGGCAGTAGCTGCCGTAAGAAAGCACAGTAGAAACGGATGAACTGAAAAACCAGGGAAATTGCCAAACATATGTTTCTCTTCTTGGACCAAAGGAAAAAGAAGTACCAACTAAATATTTATCTAGAGAAATCAATGAAACAAGAAATGCATATGGTCATGCTGGCCGAAAAATTGAAGGCAACTGAAGATGAAAGATCGGCACTCCTGACAAAAATTCAGTGAGCTGCACTAAATTGCAAATTCCTTCTCAATATTTGATCCTTTGGCCATGAAATTTTGAGGATATGTGAGCAATATCCTCAGGATTTGACAACCCAAATCTTAAGCCAAGTTAAGAAGAGAATCAAAAACTAGAGCTAACCCTAGAATCTGAAAATCAGGGTGCAGAGAAGAACAGAGAACAGCTACGGAATTAAGAAGACAGAGGAGCACAGAAAGAAGAGAAAACCGGGACAGATCAACCACAGTCCTTCTCAAATGGATTCATTTCATAGAGATGACTGAATACACAGGTATTTTGCTATAGCCAACTCATCTCGCTGCACCATACATGATTGAGAGGGAAACTCAAGAACACACAGAGTCAAGAACTCCTCTCCTGCTCTCAAGAACACAAGAGCAAACTCATGGAGAAAAAACAAGAACAGGGGAGAAGGAGAACTCTCGGGCACACCCTCACGCAGGAGACACTCACACTGCTTATTGCTCTAGCTCATTTCTTTTCATGTCTAAGTGAGTAATTACTACAGCCTCCCTCTCCTCTTTTTAAAGGCAAGGCCTCACCCTCATATGGAAATTCAAGAAGTGGCATACAAAGCCCACTCCAAGACCACATGCACATATGAGGCAAGAAGTCAACACAACCTTTTGGAGGGAAAACCAGCCCCACCACTCATGCTTGAGTCAATTCTCTAAATTACCCCACAAGCACTTTCCCAGAAGCTTCCCGCAACCGGCGCCTTGACCATCTTGACCTTGACTCCTCCCTGAGTCTAGTCCGGTCCGCTCTGCTGCAGCCCGTCGCTTCCATCCGACATCGACCGAGACCTCCGACTCCACCTGAGTCTAGTCCCGGTTCTCTCGTCGTCGATCGTTGTGTCCATCACCGGTAGCTCCAGCTTCGGTTCCTTGTCTCCCGACTCGCAACCACCTCGAGTTCACGTCGTCTTCGACACATCCCGACCGTTCTGACCTCAGCGCCACATGCGCCTAGTCCGGTCCACCGTGTCTCGCCACGACTCCGCCTCGACGTCCTGCAGCCACACAGACAACAAACACGTCAAATAGCACCGCTCAATACATGAAAGCGTAAATAGAGACCAAACATGTCGAGTCATCAGAACATGCAACCTAAACCCATACGACTAGGTTTGACCGAGTCCGACCGTGCCCGTTATGCCACGCAACGTCTAGGTCCGAACCAACCGACTCAAACTCGACTTTTCCTAAACCGATGTCAATTACTCATCATACACAACGGGATGACCTCCACATGGTCTCTCACAGGTCTCTACCATTGAGTAGCCTAGAAAGGTCCCATCACAAGAACGTGACTCAAACTTATCTAGGTTTCCTGACTTCAAGATAAAGCACTTGCATCCAAACACACGAAAATGAGATACACTGGGCTTCCGCCCATATCTCAACTCATAAGAAGTGCGATGCAAGTGTGCCCTGAGAAAAACTCGATTTGAAACATGGCACGCGGTAGCTATAGCCTCAGCCCAAAACTTCCGCGGTGTAGAGTATTCATCGAGCATCGTCCTGGCCATCTCGACCAAGGTACGATTCTTCCTCTCCACGACGCCATTCTGTTGTGGGACGTGCGGAGAAGAGAACTGGTGCTCTACACCTGTCTCACCACAGAACCTCTCGAAGTTGGAATTCTTGAACTCCGTGCTATTTTCACTGCGGATCGCTCGTAAGGCACCGGAAGCTCAGCGAGAAAGCCTCTTGAAAAGACCTCGAAATGTGTAAACGTCTCATCCTTCGAGGCCAAGAAAACACCCAAGAATACCTCGAGAAGTCATCGACCACGACAAGAACATACCACTTTCCTCCCTCGATTGCACTCGAGTGGTCCAACTGTATCCATATGGAGCAGCTGTCCCGGTGCATCGGTCATAGTAGCTGTGACCGGAGGATGAGAAGCGGCAAAAATCTTGCCGTGCCGGCATGGAGCACAAACCAGATCTTTGACTATCTTGAGTTTCGGCAGACCACGAATGAGATCGTGGCCGCTAACTCGGGTCAAATGGTCAAATCCAATATGACCAAGTCTCCTATGCCGTAAAGAAAGGTCACGGACTCGAAGCAACCAAACAGGAGAGGATCACCGAAAACTCAGAAAAATCAGCACGAAGATACTCCCAAAACGAGAAATCCATAAACCGGACTCACGAAGAATCAAGAATTTTGCAATTGTTTTTCTTAAAGCTCACCTCAAAGTCGTCATCGGTAAGCTGAGAAACGGAAAGCAAATTATACTGCAGCTTACTAACCAAAGCAACATCTCTCAAAATAAATGAATCATTAATGCGCACTGTACCTTTGGCGATGACGCGCCCAGATGAAGCGTCTCCGAAGGTGATCGTCTCATCACCTGGAGCTCGGGCAAGGGAAGAAAACCAACGGGAATCTCCGGTCATGTGTCGTGAACACCCGGAGTCTACGAGCCAAACCTTTCCCTTCCCTGCCCGGTGAACCTGAGTCAAACAGAGAGTAAAGTCTCAGTACTGGGGTAAATCAAGAGTGATTTTGGCACCCAATACTAAGTAACATGTCGAGCAGATGAAGTAGTCAAGCACGACTGACCACTATCTACCCTACGCTCTCTGTCACCCAAAGAAGCAGAAGGTCCAGATGCAAACACAGGAAGTTCTTCGGGTCCGGCCGCCACGGGAGCGAATCGAGCATCGGCAAAGATGTCGATCACACCGCGGGTAGCTATCTCGACAGGGGAAGCGAGATCTATCCTCAGGATGGCGGAAGTCACGACCAGGAGCAGCACGAGGACCAAAACCAGAAGACTCAGAAAAACCAAGTCCTCGATGCTGTCCAAAACCATCAGAAGCATCTGAGGCAAACCTAGACCTCGTGTTGGTCTTAGGTGCACTCAAGTTCTGGGGCTGACCCTGAATACGCCTAAGAGCTACAACACGGTCTCTACGCGCGATCTTGGCGCGCCTGAAGCATCGATCGATCAAATGTCCATCCTTCTAACAGAAGGTGCAATGATACCGCCTCGAGGAGGTAGTAGCATGATGGGGCTTCGCCCGAGAGGCAAGTCAGCGGTGAAATCACCTTCTTGTCGAATCCCTTGGACAAAGCCCGCTGATTTGAATTTGACCTTCTCGGTCCTGGGCTTAGTCTCGATCACACTTGGTGCTATGGGTCTGAGCACGGCAGGTGGATGCTTCCTTCTGTCCTCAAAGAAATCGTATCCTAGACCCTGATTAAATCTGCAGATTTTAGATTGGTCTAGAATAACATTGAGCTTCTTTTTGCCTCCTACAAATTTCTCGAGAGTGTTCATAAGATATTGACACTCCCGAAAGAGAGAGGTGCAAGAAGAGCAAGGGGAAGAAGGAACAGCAGAGGGTAAGAGAGCAGAAGAAGAACCAATAGCAGAGGAACGAATGGCTTGTGCACGCACAGCCGACTCAGAAGGGACAGTCCTACTGCTAGCCAATTGGTTCACGTCGCTAGGCGTCTCTACCAAACCCTCATGCTTCTTCCCAGCACACACATTACAAGCAGATGGTTGCTTCTCTAATAGGTCCTTAGTTAGCTTCACACATTTTTCATTCAAAACAACGAGCTCATGTTTTAGTTTATCACAACTAATGCATGGTGAGCTAACAGGGTCCTTAGTCGCAAACTGAGCCATTTTCTTATTTGTATCAATCATTTCTTGAAACTGCTTGGAGACAGATTCAAGTTCGCCGTAAGCTTAGGACAATTCACACATGAAGCAATAGGCTCAAGAAGAAAAGCTTGTAATTCTGCAATTTTATGATTTGCCCGTTTTAGGTTCATCTTCAAATTTCAAGGGACTCGCCACACATGAAGCAATAGGCTCGGAGGTTGCTCAAGATCTTGTGAAAACGCACAAAACACTCATCAAGGGACTCGCCAGCGAGCATTTCAAACTTGTTGTAATCTCGCTTGAACTGGTCCTATCGCACGGTCTTTATTTGGGTGGTGCCCTCATGGTAAGCATTGAGGGTCGCCCAAATATCGAAGGCGGACGGAAGATGAGATATGCGGTCAAACTCACTACGACTCAGGCCCTGGGTTATGATGTTCCTTGCCTTAGCGTTTGCCTCAACGTCAACCATGTTTCCAGCATTGACGTCCTCATCGGCAGGAACAGCAAACCGAACCTTGACTTTCGCCAGATGGCGTAGCCCTGAGCCTGGATGTAGGTCTCCATTCGACTCTTCCAGAAGGGATAGTCCATCCCATCGAAGACCGGGGGCTTGGTCGAGTACTTGTCTGTCGCCATGGCTCTTGAGACCGGTTAAGATCTATGAGGAAGAGCTAACCGGCTCTGATACCAATTGTAGGATCGGAAATGGCAACAGAGGGGGGGGTGAATGGCGCCTTTTAATTTTTCTCCCTGAAGTATCCACACGATTTTCTTCTCCAGTAGCTATGGAAGCTATGACGCAAGAAATTAACTCACTGGAAGCCGAAAACGATTTGCCGTTTTACCAAAAATTTTCTTATGAGAGGCAAAACTGACCAAACGAGATAGCAGCTCAAAGCACCAACGAACAATAACTACTTGAAACACTCGAAAGCAGGAAAGATGATGAGTTCTTGCTGCTGTTGATAGGTTGGCTAAACATGAAGACAAACTAAATAGCAAAGGAATTTAAAGCTGAAGCTTTTGAACAGAAAAGAGAAAGCAGAGAGACTGAAAAACTATTCTGACAAGGAACTGTAAGCTTTTACTTTGGCCGAAAGAAAAGATCACAAGCTGCTGAGACTGAACCGGAAGATTGAAGCAACAAAATGAAGACAGAAAACAGAAAAGTTGCTAACTGATGTAGTCGGCAGAGCAAATAGCAATCAGGAGAACAAGACTGCCGACTGAAATACTGCAGCAGACCACAAGACAGGATAATTGTAGGATTGCTGACAAGCCGAGAGAAAAACTAATACTGCACAGTAAATACTGCAGTGATCAGCCGAAAACAGACAAGGCAAAGACTGCTTGCTGCTGAAAATCGAAGACACTGAAGACACACTTGAAAGCCGAACATAGACACTGCAGTAGTTTCTGACCAAATCACACCTGAAAGGAGAAAGAAAGAGCAGAAAGAAGGAAAGCTAACTGCAGCCGAATGCAGTCAATCCAGCGAGAAAACAGGAGGCAGTTTGATCTTTGTCGGCACAGTAGTAATCTCCAAGAAATGAGCTGCCGACACAAGACAAAAGGTTCAGCCGAAAATTGCAAAAAGAATGAACTGAAAACTAAATCCAGAATGCAATCGGCAGGAACAA
The DNA here is from genome assembly GCA_036346245.1 of Bonia amplexicaulis. NCBI lineage: Eukaryota > Viridiplantae > Streptophyta > Magnoliopsida > Poales > Poaceae > Bonia > Bonia amplexicaulis. Next base: position 16,922,362 of record CM070741.1, read on the forward strand.
AGATCTCAAAAGTTCAACAAGAAGAAAAATTATACTACCGTAATTCCTTGTAATGCCGAGAAGAAGACTGAAGACGAAAAGTATGATCGCTTGACAAACATCATTCAGTCCTGAGACTTTAACCAAAACAGATATATGACTTCTAACATTAGACGGATTGCAAAAGATGAAGAATCAGAATTAAAGAATCTGCTAGACAGATAAAAGGACAGAGCAAAGAAATGCAAACTGCAGTCGTATGCTACTGCTGCCCATGAGTTACGCGCACACTTCCTTTTCAAGTAGATAAAATGGGACTAAGAACCAGAGAAGGCATCGGCACAGTAAAAACTGGACAAGGCAGAGAACAAACAGAAGAACCGATCAAATGCTACTCTTCTCAAGAAAAAGAAGACAGAGATTAGTTCCCATCACAGAGCCACACGAGTTTGCAGTTACTCCAAAAAGAAATCGAATCAACCATCACAGAAGCAAAGAACACCATCCAGAGAAAAGCACACAGAGAGACATAAGCAAGATACAAACATCTCAAACTCCTGAACTCTTACAGAGGCATGCAGTTTACAAGACTTTGTCTACGTCATCTCTTCCCAAAGTTTACATTCTGAACAGGAACCACACCAACAGCCCCATACACAGTTGGAGACAGAGAGCAAAACCAATCTCCTCAACAACAAAAGGAAAAGCAAAACTAACCCACAAAAGCTTCTTTTGACTCTAGCAAACCCTAACTCTCTCTCAAAGTCATCCTCTCCCTCTCAATCCTCAAGAACACCAAGAGCCTCACATGCTCCTTGGGAGGAACACAACACACACGAAGGGATGAATAAGCTATAAAACCATAAGGGGGTATGCAGCCCCCAACACCTATTTATAGCCCTTAGCTAACGGGTCTTCAACCCGTTACGCCAGCTAAACCCTAACGGAGCCGTCTCCCGCTTGTGCAGCTTTGCGAAATTACCGATTCGCCCCTCCTGCACCTTCCGGGAAGCTTCCGCGCTCCTTGTCGTGTACGCCCGCAACCACATCGAATCTCCGCCGTCTTCGACACATCCGACCATTCTGACCTCAACGCCACCCGCGTCTAGTCCGGTCACCTCGTGTCTCGCCACGACTCCGCCTCGACGTCCTGCAGCCAACATGCATAAGAAACACATCAAATAGCACCGCTCGACACATGAAAGCATAAATAGTATCAGTGACACAATATTAAGCCCAAACCTGTCAAATCATCAGAATAATCATCCTAAACCTATTGATCAGGTTTGACCAAGTCCGACCGAGCCCGTTGCACCCCGCAACGACATGGTCCGATCCAACCAACTCAAACTCGACTTCCCTAAGCCGATGTCAATTACTCATCATACACATGGGATGACCTCACATGGTCTCTCAGCCTCACCACGACCTAGCTCCGAAGTCCTGCAGCCACACAGACAAGCAAACCGTCACATAGCACCGCACGAAACAGGATAATAGAGTCCAAACCTGTCGAATCATCAGAATATACATCCTAATCACTTTGACCAGGTTTGACCAAGTCCGACCGAGCCCGTTACACCACGCAACGTCTTGGTCCGAACCAACCAACTTAAACTCGACTTTCCTAAACCGATGTCAATTACTCATCATACACATGAGATGACCTCCACATGGTCTCTCACATATTGATGAGATTATATATGGATGTGATGGTAGATTAATCTTGAGCTTGAGTTAACTCTGCTATTTTCCTTTCATTTCTTGTTGTCCTCTTGTTGTTCTCTGCTTTGAACCTGGATAGTAGTGAGTATTGCTGTTTTCTGGTCTGTGTCGAACTTTGTTGAATCAATAGTATACTCTGTATGAATGAAAGATTAATTTTTGGATGTTTGGCTCTGTCCAGTCAGCTTACTTTTGATTTGTAAGTCTTTGTCAGTAGCAAGATTTAATTTTAGCTCAAGATCTAATCTATAACTGTCATATATAATCAAGATTAGACTTTGTCATGTCGGAGATGGCCAAGGTTAAATCTTGTGCAACTAGCCTTTTGAGAGCACTTAATAAAATACAATTTGTTGATCATATGCTGAATCTGGTCATATATGTTCAATTTTTCAGATTAGCATTTCATTGCGCTTATACACTGGAGGATATGCTAGTCATGAACTGTTATATGACATTTAATTTGAGCATATGTTCCAACGACTTAAATGATTCATATGTTAATTTGTTTCTATGTCATGTTTATTGCGCTTGGACTATTATTATTACTGCTGGAATTAGCTTAAGAATTATGCTTATACCGCATATTTTACAACATTATATACAACTCGCTCAGTTAGGCTGAAAAAAGATGGTTTATGACTGAAATTGTATTGTACCTGTTTAAAATTGCACTCTTGCCAAAACGCTAGAAAAAAATGAAATTTAGGAATAGCAAAAATTAAGCAAGAAATCAGAAACTCAAACCGAAATAAGCGGGCCATACAACCTTATATAGCAGCTAGTCGGCGAGATGATCTAAATTTTGGTCGGAAAACGTGGAGGATATGCTAGTCATGAACTGTTATATGACATTTAATTTGAGCATATGTTCCAACGACTTAAATGATTCATATGTTAATTTGTTTCTATGTCATGTTTATTGCGCTTGGACTATTATTATTACTGCTGGAATTAGCTTAAGAATTATGCTTATACCGCATATTTTACAACATTATATACAACTCGCTCAGTTAGGCTGAAAAAAGATGGTTTATGACTGAAATTGTATTGTACCTGTTTAAAATTGCACTCTTGCCAAAACGCTAGAAAAAAATGAAATTTAGGAATAGCAAAAATTAAGCAAGAAATCAGAAACTCAAACCGAAATAAGCGGGCCATACAACCTTATATAGCAGCTAGTCGGCGAGATGATCTAAATTTCATGCATGTGTGACAACTATTTGGCAAGATGATCTAAACTCCATATATGTGTGAAGACTATACGGCAAGATGTTCGAAATTCCATGCATGTGCGACGACCGTTTGAGGTCAACAATTAAACAATTGATAGATCATCTTGCCAAATAGTCGTTGCACAGTTTTTTAAATAGTCGTGCCCCAAGTCGACGCTGTCTGCATGCAGGTTTTTAGTTGAAATTAAATTGGCCCCCTCTAGTCTAGTCCGGTCGATGTTGGGGGCATTTTAGCACGCGTCCTAAGTCTTAATCATTTTTAACTGCCGCAATTTGTACGTGTTGAAATTAACTCATGCAGCACGCCACGGTCGCAGTCGATGATGGTACGGGTTGCTGTTTCCTATTAATAAAAGTCCACGGATGACTAAAAGATGGTCGGAAAACGTGGTTTAAATCTTGTTAAGTATTTTGTCCGGTCATGCAAACTGTTTGGAGGATATGCTAGTTATGAACTGTTATATGACATTTAATTTGAGCATATGTTCCAACGACTTAAATGATTCATATGTTAATATGTTTCTATGTCATGTTTATTGCGCTTGGACTATTATTATTACTGCTGGAATTAGCTTAAGAATTATGCTTATACCGTATATTTTACAACATTATATACAACTCGCTCAGTTAGGCTGAAAAAAGATGATTTATGACTGAAATTGTATTGTACCTGTTTAAAATTGCACTCTTGCCAAAATGCTAGAAAAAAAATAAAATTTACGAATAGCAAAAATTAAGTAAGAAATCAGAAACTCAAACCGAAATAAGCGGACCATACAACCTTATATAGCAGCTAGCCGGCGAGATGATCTAAATTTCATGCATGTGTGACAACTATTTGGCAAGATGATCTAAACTCCATATATGTGTGAAGACTATTCGGCAAGATGTTCGAAATTCCATGCATGTGCGACGACCGTTTGAGGTCAACAATTAAACAATTGATTCAACAATTAAACAATTGATAGATCATCTTGCCAAATAGTCGTTGCACAGTTTTTTAAATAGTCGTGCCCCAAGTCGACGCTGTCTGCATGCAGGTTTTTAGTTGAAATTAAATTGGCCCCCTCTAGTCTAGTCCGGTCGATGTTGGGGGCATTTTAGCACGCGTCCTAAGTCTTAATCATTTTTAACTGCCGCAATTTGTACGTGTTGAAATTAACTCATGCAGCACGCCACGGTCGCAGTCGATGATGGTACGGGTTGCTGTTTCCTATTAATAAAAGTCCACGGATGACTAAAAGATGGTCGGAAAACGTGGTTTAAATCTTGTTAAGTATTTTGTCCGGTCATGCAAACTGTTTGGAGGATATGCTAGTTATGAACTGTTATATGACATTTAATTTGAGCATATGTTCCAACGACTTAAATGATTCATATGTTAATATGTTTCTATGTCATGTTTATTGCGCTTGGACTATTATTATTACTGCTGGAATTAGCTTAAGAATTATGCTTATACCGTATATTTTACAACATTATATACAACTCGCTCAGTTAGGCTGAAAAAAGATGGTTTATGACTGAAATTGTATTGTACCTGTTTAAAATTGCACTCTTGCCAAAATGCTAGAAAAAAAATGAAATTTAGGAATAGCAAAAATTAAGTAAGAAATCAGAAACTCAAACCGAAATAAGCGGACCATACAACCTTATATAGCAGCTAGCCGGCGAGATGATCTAAATTTCATGCATGTGTGACAACTATTTGGCAAGATGATCTAAACTCCATATATGTGTGAAGACTATTCGGCAAGATGTTCGAAATTCCATGCATGTGCGACGACCGTTTGATGTCAACAATTAAACAATTGATAGATCATCTTGCCAAATAGTCGTTGCACAGTTTTTTAAATAGTCGTGCCCCAAGTCGACGCTGTCTGCATGCAGTTTTTTAGTTGAAATTAAATTGGCCCCCTCTAGTCTAGTCCGGTCGATGTTGGGGGCATTTTAGCACGCGTCCCAAGTCTTAATCATTTTTAACTGCCGCAATTTGTACGTGTTGAAGTTAACTCATGCAGCACGCCACGGTTGCAGTCGATGATGGTACGGGTTGCTGTTTCCTATTAACAAAAGTCCACGGATGACTAAAAGATGGTCGGAAAACGTGGTTTAAATCTTGTTAAGTATTTTGTCCGGTCATGCAAACTGTTTTACGTGAGATTCCTGTAATATTTCTATAACATTGTTGCGTTCTAAATGGGAGCTGAGACTGCTCATATCATGTGTATTTGCGGAAGTGTCTGCTTCTTTTCCCGTTTAGGAAGTCATCAGATATGTGCTGAAATGATCACACTTAATTGTGGACATTAAAAGATCGATTTTTATTCCTTCTTCCTCACGTAAAAGAAAAACGCAGCCTAAACAAATTACACCACAAATGAAGCCGAGGGCAATTTTAACCACATGAAATTGGGAAATGCCACTGTTCATACGTACAGAGGAACAAATAAAAATCGGACAGTTGCAATATTTCTCGTTCATATATACAATATTTCTTAGATATGTGCGTAGCAAAAAACAAAGAACAATGTGAGTACTCCCAAGATATGTAGCAAGAAATGTTGCAACAAAAAATAACTATTTTTTGCTGTATAAATGGCCGACAGATATTGCATATATGAGCAACAAATGTTGTATTGCACCGTCAAATGCTAGCATCCGGATCAGACGTCCGGACGCTAGCAATGGCCTATGAAATTACAGGATGTTACATGGAGGTTGTATTTGATGGAAATGGGCTTTAATTGTCCATTATGGTATTTTTCAAAGGAAGCTCACGTTGCATCGACACATTTCAAAATTGAGACTTTGTAGTGGCATTTTTTAAAAAACAAGCACTAAGCAGTGGGGTTAATTTGATTCTTGAAAGGACACCATTTTGAGGAAGGACATGTTTCTATGGTAATTAGACATGATCAATCCTCTGAACTTCAATTATCAGGCTATTTTTAGCCCGAAAATCCAATTTTGATGCTAATTTTGTACAAGCGCAAAGGATATCATCCTCTACGTGATTGATTACTCAATTTTGATGGTTTGTTGGGGATGTGGAAGGGGACTTGTAGTCTTGCAGGTAAGGGCCAAAGCTAGAAATTTCCCCCTAGGGAAGCTCGACGGTGAGAGGTGAATCATTATGAAGCAAAACTAAAAATTCCGCACTACATTGCCTGGCAAAATCTTGTGTAGATGTACCAACCGTGGGGGCTGATGGCAGGGCCCCTGCCTGCCACCCTTCCTTTCGCCACTACTTCTAAAGGTTGGAACACTACTTACATAAATACTACTAGTACACGCTAAATCACAGACGATTTGACAAAATCATTTGTGACATACACGGTTTTAATTTGAAGACTGTCTATGATAATCGCCGCTCAGATCTAGATCTGTCTGTATCGGCACCCGGAGGCTCAGAACCGCATCTGTCTTCATTTCGATCCAGATCTAGCCGATGCTGCACCTGGAGGAGGCAAGGCTTTCAGGCCAGTTAATTTGGTGGGAGGAGCAGGAGAGCTTTGAAGATTCATACATTCCTGGTTGCCCTAGATATGGTTAGTAATGAAATTTATTTTTCTTTGTATTACAATTTAGATCTAAGTTTTGGTGAGTGTTATTGAAGATGGTTTGCATCTACTTGACCATACATGATCAGTTCACGTCATGTGGGAGGCCAAATTTGTCAAATTTGTTGGTTATAAGTGGTTCGTCGATCGCTGGGGAAATAACTGTTGTGTTTATAATATGAATTAAGCTAACAAAGCCTCAATGCATGTGGTATATATGTAGTAATAATTAATTAATTTAATTTTTAATACTAAGTTGTTATATATATATACATAACGTAGGATCGAAGCTGGATGTATGCCGTGAACCGTGTGAGTCAAGAGTACATTAATGACGTGTCTGCTTTTACAAGAGCTGCCGAGAATGATATGTTGAATAAGGGGTGGAATATATGTACTGTCTATGCACCGACTGCGAGAATTTAAAGATGTTTAAAAACTGAGAGCAGATTGAAGAGTACTTGATTCGAAGGGGTTTCAAAAAGGGTTATACGTGTTGGACCAGTCATGGCGAAGTCAATGATATGCCATCGGATGACATCACCGGTGAAGTGAATGATATGCTGCCGGATGATGTCGATTGTTGTTCGGATTCGGATAGGTTGCACGATGGCAATCTGGATCAGATGCTTCGCGATGTAGAAGAGAACTATGATGAGGGAGAGTATGTTAAATTCCAGGGCTTGATGGATGACTTAGAGAAACCTTTGTTCACGTGCTGCAGGTCAAAGTACACGAGGTTGTTGGCCGTGCTTGAACTGTTGAAATTGATGGTAAGCAACGGTTGGCCTGACAAGAGTTTCACGACGCTGCTAGGTCTTTTAGCGGACATGCTTCCGGAGGGAAATGAGTTGCCTAAAACCAGTATAAAGCCAAGAAGGTTCTTTGTCCATTAGGAATAGAAGTAGAAAGAATACATGCATGTCCGAACGACTGTATCCTTTACCGTAAAGGGTATGCAAACAAGCATATATATCTGGTGTGCAACGCATCCTGATACAAACGTAACAATCAATCAGATGACGGCGAGGGAACAGAGGTGAAGAAAGGACCTCCTGCTAAGGTAGCTTAGTATTTTCCTATAATTCCCCGTTTGAAATGGTTTTTTGCAAATCCAAAGGAGGTAAAACTGCTGCGTTGACACTCGGAGGAGCGCAAGAAGGATGGAATGCTAAGACACCTTGTTGATTCCGCCTAGTGGAGAAACGTCGATAGGAGTTTTGCAGACTTCGGTGCAGAATCAAAGAATATAAGGTTTGGACTGAGTACAGATGAAATGAATCCTTTCAGTAGCATGAGCAGCCGACATAGCACTTGGCCTATGATTCTCTACATCTATAACCTTCCTCCTTGGTTGTGTATGAAGCGAAAGTATATTTTGCTGTCGATACTTATCCGAGAGCCAAAGCAACCTAGGAATGATATTGATGTGTACCTAGCACCGTTGGTGAAAGATTTAAAAGTATTGTGCAATGAAGGGGTACAGGTATGGGATGCATACGAACGAGAGAACTTCACTTTGCGCTCCTTATTGTTCTGCACTATAAATGATTATCCTGCCCTTGCTAACCTGTCGGCCCAGAGTACAAAAGGTGCCAAAGTTTGTACTCACTGTTTAGATGGTACCGAGAGTGTGTGCCAAAGTTTGGAGGGCTCACCCATACCGCAAGATGAAGAAACAATCTGACGGAGAGAAGGAGGACGATTAGCTCTAAGGCATTTAAATGGAAAAGAGGTTTATAATATGGTTAAGGCTTTAGATGTTGTCCTCGGAAAGGGACGTAAATTAAGGGCTCATGAGAAAAACATCTGGAAGAAGAAATCAATATTTTGGGACTTACCTTATTGGGAGTACCTAGATGTTTGACACTACATCGACGTCATGCATGTAGAAAAAAAATATATGTGACAACTTGATTGGTCTCTTACTGAACATTCGTGATAAAACAAAGGACGGCGTCAACGGGCGGCTTGACTTGGCTGATATAGACATCAGGCCTGAGTTAGCACCGACAAAAATAGATAATGGACGAATGTGCCTTCCCCCTACGTGTTACACTCTGTCCAAGGCCGAGAAAACAAAACTGTGACAGTACTTGCATGGTGTCAAAGTTCCGTCTTGTTACTCCGGCAACAGGAAGACACTTATTTCGATGCAAGATTTGAAGTTAAATGTCATGAAGTCTCATGATTGTTATATGCTGATGACACAGATGCTCCCTATTGCAACTAGAAATGTTTTGTCGATTAAAGTCCGAGAGACAATCATGAGGCTATTGTAATACCCTGAACGTCGTATCGGCGTCGGCTTTAAAGTAATCGTGGAGTCGCCGGTTTTTCAGTAAATCGCGGGAAGGGAAAATAAAAAAATTATGGAATAGCACATAAAAAAAGAAAAAAAAACTTCTAAGTGGGCTTCCTGGAGGGTGGGCCTACCACCTTGGGCCATCCGGCCCAAGGGGTGGCCTCACCCCCTCCCCCTAAAACCCTAGCCGCACCCCTTTTTCCCCTGGCCGCCACCCCTTTCCCACCCCCTGGCCGCCACCCTCCCCTCCCAGATTGCGCCTCCATATCCTCTCCCCCTACTGCTGTCCATTGGTGCAAAGTAGGAAGCGCGAAGAAAGGAAGAAGAAGAGAAGGAAGAAGAAGAGAGGGAAGAGAAGAAGAGGAAAGAAGAGGGGTGATCCCAAGAGATCCCCTAGGTTATCTGATTAGTGATTTTCTGCGGTCTGTGCGTAGTCAGATTTGTGTAGCGCGTCTGTTTGCACAGTTTAGCGCATCGAAATGATTTTTCCTGCAGGTCTGACCAAAAGGAAAATTGTAGAGGACGACGAGATCTATTTTCTATAATGTTTCCAGAATTGTAGGCCATGGGATTTGGGCGTAGCAGAGTCGGGAACTTTGCTGTTTGGCAGAGGTGCAGACTGAGACAGATTGACGTTCGGGTGTAGTTTCAGAGTAGTAGATGATTTTTATGATTTTAGCTACAGTTATGAAAATTGTAGTGAATTCAGTATTCTAACTACTGTATAAAAATCATAAATTTTAGAGCTTTGTACAGAAGGTACTGTCGTTAGAAGTTGACTGGCCTGATTGTAGGAACAGAGCATGTCCTCTGTTTTGCGCGTTAAATTACACCATGTTAGCAGTAAAATAAAATTTAGTGGTCTACTTGAAAGTTGAAGATATTTCAATGTAGCTTTCAGAAATATATCATTTGTTATAAATGGTTTAATAGTGTTAAAGATGCAAAAATATTAAGTAGAGCTGCTTCAGCGGGCCGAGGTTAGGACTGTTAAGTGGAGAGGGTTATGTGTGGGTATGGGGTTTAGCGACATCTTTATTTCTAAAGACGCGATTCCCTTGCTGTAGTATTGTGCTGAGAGATACTTTTGGAAGGTGGCTATACTCCCGATCGCGCGTGATTGCTTCGCTTCGCCGGTAGAGGCAAGTAAATGTAGCGGATGTGCTACCATTTAACTCGTTATTCTTACTACTTGCAATCTACATGATTCTCGTAATTTGAAATGTTATGCCATGGCTGCATGTTTTCGAAATGACGTTGTGGTAGCAATTAATAATCAATTGACATACTTTGGATAAGTTGCTCGTAGTCATGTGGTAATTTGTTTAATATGCCAAATGTGGAATATGAAAATAAATACGTGGTGGATATGTTGTTGTGGATATGTTGATGTTCCTTGAGGTTTAAATCCATGATGAACATGTTGATGCTCCTTTGAGGTCGGAATTCATGTGGTTTACGATTATCATATCATTTATAACATGTCATGACATTTGCATTGTGGGTGTCGTCGTTTATAGCCGCGATCAGTCTAAGACAAAGATCGTACATTGCCGTAGTACGATGCACACTCTTACCCTGTTGGGAAAGGGTGCAGTGGATCATAGCATGATAGTATGCATATGCATTTAATTGTGGATGGACTAACTGCATTCATATGCCAACTGATTAAAAAACTTATGAGGCATGACTCGTGGGAGTCCGTGGTGGTTAAATGATTGTAAACGTTAATTGTGGTTGTGGTTGTATGGTAACATAAATATTGATGTATAATTGTTTGTAGTTTGAATAGCCTATTAAACAGTTTGCTTGCTGAGATTTTATCTCACCCTTATTTTTCCCCTACAGGTGATCTTGGAGCATGCATGGGAAGGGTAGAGCGGCACCACATTAATGCACTTGGTTCATTGATTTATGCTGAAATAAAGACGAAGGGATTCTAGCCATTTGCCTAGCTATCTCGTTGATGTTTATTTTAACTTAATAATGTTAAATTTGTGAACCATTCTTTTGGTTAAAATGTTGAAGGTTGATTTTAATTATTGAATTGTTATCACTATCATGTTCCCTTAGTTGATTATGCTTCCGCTTAACTTATCATGTTTTAGGAATTGTTGCCAGTTTATTTTATCTTGTATTTTGGCTAGTTGTGGAGTGGTTTTAGTGGCATCCCAGGGTAATGTGGGCCTTGGGGTATTACAATTGTTATCTGTCTGAGGTTGCGGCAGCTAGAGCGGTTAGCGGCCTCTCGCTCCGTGAGTGGCTAGGGTTGAGGCTGGACAGCTTTGACAGGGCGGCCACTCCTGTTCAAGCCACTGACTGGCTGTCCTATGTGGAGGACAAGATGGAGGCATTCGAGGTGGTTGCCTCCGATCGGGTGCGCTACTTGGCGCAACTTCTGAAAGCAGAGGCTCAAATCTGGTGGAAGGGGGTGTAGTCTGCTCGCATGGCTGCACATGGACGGCTGTCGTGGGCGGAGTTTGTCCGGCAGTTCGAGAGGAGGTTTTACCCAGAAACCTTTGTGGACAAGATGAAAATCTACCTGAGCAAGTACACGCAAGACAAGCAATCCGTGGCAGAGTATGAGGTGGGCTTCAACCAGATAGTCCACTTTGGCCCTGTTCTTTTCAGCTTCTAAAAGCTGCTTTTCGGCTTTTCTACAGTAACTAGCTTTTAAATAGAGTATTTTTTTTAAGATAGGGTCTACTAGTTAATTGTAGTATATACTTTATTAACTTCATTTATATTGGCAAAAACCGCATGTGAGTTTCTGTTACTCTGTAATCTCTCGTACAAACAGCCCAAAAACCACAAGCCGTAGCCAAAAGCCACAAGCCGCAGCCAAAAAGAACAGGCCCTTTGTCCCACATGTGGCTCGGGATGATGCGGAGAAGGCCAGGCAGTTTCGTCAGGGGCATAAACCTTTGGTCTGCTACCTGCTAGGTGCTTTTTCGATCACAGACTTTCGCACCTTGGTGGAGCAGGCTTTGGGGATCGAGATGCAGCAGGCGTACACAGAGGGCATCCGCAAGGCCACTAGAGGAGATCAGCCTCGAGGCCATAGTGAGAGGAAGGGCTTTTTTGGAGGCCCTGCGCACAAGAACGCAAAGAGTCGTCGTCACCAGCCCTACCGTGGTAGTACGGGGCAGTCCAGCTCTAGTGGAGGGAGCTCTCTGCAGTACCATGCCACTGCGAAGCCCGGGCTGGGCTTGGTGTGTTTTCACTGTGGAGACCCGCATAAGCGGAGCGACTGCCCTTGGAAGGGGCAGTATTCTATCTGTGGACAGAACCACAAGGACTTGGTGTGTGCGTAATCCCAAGGGAAACCGCAGTGGGAGTTAGCGCCACACCTTGATGGGATCTACCCGCCTAACCAAGACTGTAAATGATGGCTGCAGCTCCTACCCCACAGTTCCTGCCTGCGGTTCCTGCACCGCAATATCTGTCGGTGCCTTCAGCACCTTCGTCAATCGTCCCGGCGCTCCCACCTGGAGGATACTGGGTTCAGTAGCCTGCTACGCCTTCGGCGCAGACTCAAAGTGGACTTGCTACCGACTTACCCGAAAGTGGAGGTCCTTCTTCTTCAGCTATTCCTGTGACATATTCCATGCCCGCGTCTGATGGCAGGAATCATGCAGATGTGGTGAGAGGTACCTTATCTGTTGATTCTTTTGATGCCTGTGTACTTTTCGATTCAGGAGCTAGTTTCTCTTTTGTCTCGGAGATTTCTGTCGAGCGGGCAGGACTGTCAGTGCAGTTGATCGGGAGGGCAGTGGTTGTTAGTTCTCCCAGTGGGCCTATCTCCAGTTCCCATATTTGCCCTGGTTGTGCGGTGGTTCTGGCAGATGAGGAGTTCATGGCGAATTTGGTGGTTATACCTAGAGCCTTTCGATGTGATCCTTGGCATGGATTGGCTCATGCGGTATCAGGCTGTTATCTCTTGTTTTTGAAAGACAGTCACTTTGCGGTCTCCGTCTGGGCGTGAAGTTGTCTTCCAAGGGAGTGCCCCGCAGTACTCTCTCTCATTGCTATGCCAGTTGTTCCTCGATCGGTGAATGCAGAAGTCAGGTTTACTGTGGGCCATAGTTGAGGGTCACGAGACTGTCTTGAGGATAGAGGATATACCAGTGGATTGCAGGTACCCGGATGTTTTTCCTGGTGAGCTCCTAGGCCTGCCACTAGAGCGGGAGCCGGTCTTCCGCATAGACCTTGTTCCGGGTACGCGGCCTATTTATAAGTCCTCAGATCGGATGGCACTGTGGGAGCGGTGGAGTTGAAGAAGCGCTGGATGAACTCCTAGCTAAGGGTTTTATTAGACCGAGCACGTCGCCTTGAGCTGCTCCGGTTCTGTTTGTGGGAAAGAAGGATGGCACCAAGAGGCTCTGTGTGGATTATCGCGCACTTAATCAAGTGACGATGAAGAACAAGTACACATTACCTCGTATTGAAGATCTCTTCGATCAGCTGAGAGGTGCCAAGGTATTCTCAAAGATTGATTTGCACTCTGGTTATCATCAACTGCGGATCATGCAGGAGGATATAGAGAAGACAGCTTTTAGCACAAGGTATGGGCATTTTGAGTTTGTCGTTATGTCTTTTGGACTGACAAATGCCCCTACTATCTTTATGTAAGCCATGAATAGGATTCTCCATGAGTACCTGGATTCTTTTGTAGTGGTTTTCATCGATGACATCCTGGTTTATTCCAAGACGGAGGAGGATCACAAGTCTGGTCCTGGATGCCCTTTGGAGGAATAAATACTACGCGACGCTGAAGAAATGTGCTTTCTGGCTGTCTGAGGTGGGATTTCTTGGTCATACCATCAGTTAGCATTGTATTACAGTGGATCCGAAGAATGTGGCAGCGGTGGTGCAGTGGCGGAGGCCAACTAATGTGTCAGAGATCTGGAGTTTCCTTGGTCTTGCTGGTTAGTATCGGCGCTTTGTGCATGATTTCTCTATCAACGCCAAGCCGATGGCCCGACTCACGCAAAAGGGGGTTCCTTTTGTGTGCACGGACGATTGTGAGGCTGGCTTTCAGACCTTGAAAAACAATTGGTGAATGCACCTATCCTATCCTTGCCCAAGAGTGGCAAGCGCTTCACAGTGTACACTGATTGTGTCTTGATGCAAGAAGGGTGAGTTGTTGCTTATGCTTCGAGACAGTTGAAGGCTCATGAGCAGAACCACCCTACTCACGACTTGGAGTTGGCAGCTGTTGTCTTTGCTCTGAAATCTTGGAGGCATTACCTGTACGGGGAACAATGTGATATCTTTACCGATCACAAGAGCCTTAAGTACATATTCACTCAGCGAGAGCTGAATTTGAGGCAGCAGAGGTGGTTGGAGTTGATCAAAGATTATGATCTGACTATCCAGTATCACCCTGGTAAGGCCAACGTGGTGGCTGACGCCTTGAGCAGGATAGGAGTACCTCAGACAGCGATGTCCTTGATCTCGGAGTTTGAGAGGATGGGTATCTCTTTCTGTTTCACTGGAGATGCACAGGCAGAGACACAGATGATCATCCAGTCTGCCATTCCCGAGCGTGTTCATGAGGCTCAGCAGCACGATTGGCTCCTTTCAGAGGTGCGGAAGAGGATCTCGGAGGGTCATTCCTGAGACTTTAGTGTGGATGAGAGTGGTGCGGTTCGTTTCAGAGGCCGGCTGTGTGTACCCCAGAAATCAGAGGTGAAGGATGATATTCTTCGTGAGGCTCACCGAACTCCGTATTCTGTATATCCGGGAGAGACCAAGATGCATCAAGATCTGAAGTAGGTCTTTTGGTGGAAACGGATGAGGGTGGGCATTGCTAAGTATGTCGCATCTTGCGGCATTTGTCACTAGGTGAAGGCCGAGCATAAGCGGTCTACTGGTTTGTTGTAGCCTTTGGAGGTACCTGAGTGGAAGTGGAAGCATATCACAATGGACATCGTGGTCGGATTGCCGCGCTCGCCTCGAGGGCGACACGCAGTTTGGGTTGTGGTGGACAGACTTACCAAGTCCACACACTTCATTCCGATGAAGACGACCAATACAGTGCAGGATCTGATCCCATTGTATATCCGAGAGGTGGTGAGACTACACGGTGTGCCTAAGTCAACTGTTTCTGACCGGGATGCCAAGTTCGTCTCTAAGTTCTGGTAGAGTCTTCAGGCTGCGTTGGGCATGACAGTTTCCCTTAGTACGGCTTTTCACCCTCAGACGGATGGTCAGTCAGAGCGGACCATTCAGACATTAGAGGATATGCTTCGGGCTTGTGTACTGTCTTGGAAGGGCAGTTGGGAGGACCATCTGGCTTTGGCAGAGTTCGCATATAACAATAGTTATCAGGCGAGTATCAAGATGGCTCCTTTTGAGGCTTTGTATGGTCGAAGGTGTGTTTCCCCTCTTTGTTGGGATGCAGTGGGCGAGAGGTCTTTACTTAGTCCGGACCTTGTTCAGTAGACTGTGGAGAAAGTGCGGGAGGTTCGTCAGAACCTATTGGCCGCTCAGAGCCGACAAAAGAGTTATGCGGATGTTCGGCGCCGAGAGTTGGAGTTTGCGTTTGGTGACCTTGTGCTCCTTCGGGTGTCGCCAACTAAGGGTATTGTTCGGTTTGGTACCATCAGGAAGCTTAGCCCACGGTACATCGGCCCTATTCCAGTGGTTGCTCGCGTGGGTAGCTTGGCTGATCGTTTGGAGTTGCCGAGCTCGTTGAGTGGGGTGCACAATGTCTTCCATGTGTCTATGCTGAGGAAATATTTGCGGGATCCCGAGCACAAGATTGACCTGGGGCAGGTCACGGTGGATCAGGATCTCACTATGGAGAGTCGGCCAGTGCATATCTTGGATACTTCGGAGCGGGTCTTGAGGAGTAAGACCATCAAGTATGTGAAGGTCCTATAGACATTTCAGTCTGAGAGGGAGGCTATGTGGGAGCTTGAGGATCAAATGCAATGGAGGTACCCCGAGCTCTTCAAGGTTGGTGAGTACTCGTAGTTGTGGTTCCGTGGTTTCTGTTAGTTGCTCTTTTCTTTGTTGTTCTCTTGAATTGTGGTTTGAAGAATTAGATTCGAGGACGAATCATTTTTAGGTGTGGTGAATGTAATACCTCGAACGTCGTATTGGCGTCGGCTTTAAAGTGGGTAAATCACGGGAAGGGAAACAAAAAATTGTGGAATAGCATATAAAAAAGAAAAAAAACCTCTAAGTGGGCTGCCTAGAGGGTGGGCCTACCACCTTGGGCCATCCGGCCCAAGGGGTGGCCGCACCCCCCTCCCCCGAAAACCCTAACCGCACCCCTTTTTCCCCTAGCCGCACCCCTTTTTCCCTCGGCCACCACCCCACTCCCACCCCCGGCCGCCACCCTCCCTCCCAGATTATGTCTCCATCACCTCTCCCCCTGCTGATGTCCATTGGTGCAAAGGAGGAAGCGAGAAGAAAGGAAGAAGAAGAGAAGGAAGAAGAAGAGAGGGAAGAGAACAAGAGGAGGAAAGAAGAGGGGTGATCACAAGGGATCCCCTAGGTAACTTTTCTAATCCCAAATCCTTCTATTTTTAGAGTAATTAGTGTTCTTGGCACGGGATTAGAAGGGGATTAGCAGATTGATTATCCGATTAGTGATTTTTCTGCTGTCTATGTGTAGTCAGATTTGTGCAGAGCTCGATTCCTCAGGTGTGGAGCATCACCACGTGGCCCTGAAGCTTCCCTAAGCACCGCTCTGGCTTTCCCCTCACCTCAGCTCTTCAGCACCGTGCCCCTGCCTGCACCGCCGTCGGTCACCGATGCTAGCGCTCCTCGTCGCCTCCAGGCCACCATGGGTAGCATGGTAAGGTTCCCCACAACTCACTCTTGCTCATGCCTCTCTCCAGTTTCTCCCTCTCCCACCACGGTGGCGCCGCCCCATTCCACCCCTACTGCGGCCGCCGCAAGTCGGTGCTAGCCGCCCATGGCACCTTCCCGGCGGGAGACGCAGCCTCCCCAGGCTTCCTCACCTCGGAGGCAACCTATTTTGCATACCTGCCGCCTGCCCCGACTGTCGTGCACCTCCCCTATTTTTGGCTTGCTCTGCCCAGTTGATCCACTTCTCTTCTCTGTTCTCACCCTTTCTCTGGCTGGTGGGACCGGCTGGGTAACCCAAGTCTTGCTTGTATGCCTCACAATTCCTCCATATGGATAAATTTGAACTTCATACTTAATAAGTGTTCAAGCTTGCAAGCTAATAAAATATAATTATTTAAGCTTGGTTAATTGTGTGCCAACCAAAATTTATAATTCAACCTCATGTAAAGGTTAACTAAAGCAAGATTATTCAATGAACTATTTTTTCCAAATAACAAGTAATTATCTTGGACTCAATAGATGTTAATATTAAAGTTTAATATGTGAAACTAATTGAAGGAAATTATAAATTAGTAATGCTAGAAATCTAACCCTAATTCCATACTAACTGAATTAGCAAGATAATTTCTCTAGAATTAACTGATGTAAGGAATTAAAAATGCATGTCATCATAAATTGGGACTCGAAGCTTTATAAAGGTAATTTCAATACTCTCAAATTCTACTTTCAAACAAATCAAATACTAATATCACATCCTATTGAAAGCTCGAATAATCTAAAAAATATATCATGACTTTATCTCCAGATCTAAATCTGTTAAGTCAAATAAAGATAATTGGTATAGCAAGAGTTTGCCACAGAAAATATTAATCATAAATTGCTCATCTCTAGAAACATGAGACCTCTCTTCTCTTAGTACTTAAAATAATTGTTGGCAAATTCTCCTATATTTACCCGTAGAATGCCAAGATTTAAATCAAAAGTCACATCATATTTGTTTAAAACATTCTCAAAATAACTGGAACTTTCTTAATAAATATAAATTAAATAAAGCAACATCGAGCCTCGGTATCTTGCAATCGGCTATGTCTAACCACATTCTGATCTAAAAGCGGAATACTCTCGTGAACATTTCTTCGATGCCGATCCTTCCTATATATCCTTTCCCGGTGAAGTTACTCCATCACTTCGCTTCTACCCAAAAATTCGTTTAACTCCGTCTTTATCCTGCAACTCACTACATATCCTTAACCATAAGCAAATTATAAATAAACTCAATTAAACTTTTTTGTACTTTTGCTGGATTTGTTGGATTTGCCAGTCATTAGTCGTGTAATTAGTCACTGGAACCACGAAGACACGACGAGCTTGAGCAGGATCAAGACTTGGAAAGAGACGAAAATCAATAATCCAAATAATCGACTGAGAAGGCTTTGAGTAAGATAAAGGCCATGGTAAATCGAGCAAGATAAGTCTTCACTTTGATCATATTGATCCTACATAGTTACTTTAAATTATCAGATTGCATGCTTACTTTATTATGGAAATGTATGTCAAAACTTAAGGTAGTTACATACCTATTTGATGTTTTAAATACTGTTATGCCTCTCCTTGACACTTGAATCACCCGACCATTGTCACACTAGATGTTAATGATAACTTTACTATCTATAGGTCATATTAAAATTCCATGCTAGTCTTATCAAGTCCACGGCACCAGTGGCCTAATCATCAATCTTTAAACATGAAAACTAGTTTTGGGACAGTCACGAGATGTAAGTGACTGATAATTTGTGACAACTTAATTTATGCTTCTCCAAAACCCTAAAAACTTGCTATACCTGTCTGGGCGGATGGTAAGAGTGGTGGGTGTGGATGTAACACAAGGTTGTGGTTTGTGGAATGAACCGCCCGGATAAATTAAGGACTTAATCATGTGATGACCTCTCTATGTACAACAGTGAAACCACAAGCTGGCAAAATGTAGGCTTGCCTGAATAATTTACTAAACCCTCTAGTCATCTCACGGAGGATGGGTGTAGGTGGGTAATAAAAAAAACCCATATAGAATGGACATAGGATAGAGGTGACGTTGCCAAGGCTAGCGTTTGTGGAAAGTGGAGTCCGACTGCGCTAACCTGTGGTGAACATCCCGCACAACCTATGGAAGCACCCCTATAGGAGTGAGATGCTAAAAGGCGAGGTATTGTAAAGACCTCGTGACAATTTCTCTATCTATATGTCCAAGGAATCATGTGGGCCCATCGAGCTGATTGTCTCTTGTGGGTAAAGATGTACAGTTTCTGCAGAGTATACAATTGTTCAAACAGCCGTGCCCATGGTCAAGGGCAGACATGGAAACTTTCTCGAGTTAGTTCTATTTCAAAACTTTTGAGAGTGGGAAGAAAACTGTCAGGCGGATGTAAACCTGACTTTGGAAATTTTCCTGGAGGGATGTACTCCAGTGTTATTGATAAGGTAGAAGTAACCTAGTGATCAAAAGCTAGCATAGGTGGATAGAACCATGTAATCGGTGGATGGAACCTTCGCCGCTATAAATACTGCACAATTTCAAACTCTTTAAAGCATGTTTATAAAACGCCCAGTCATAGGAATTTCAATTATGATTATTGCAAATGCCGTTTTAAGAAAACAAAAGAACCTCAAGCCTCACTTGACAACCTCGCATATATTATTATTTGCATTATGTGTGGTGGCTTGCTGAGTCCCGTTGTACTCACTGTTGCTCAATTACCATCATTCAGCCAATAAGAAAAAGAAGATCAAGCCCTACGGTGTCTTAAGGGGATCGAATGAGCTGGAAGATGAAGAGGCCAAGAATTAGGTCGCGAACCCCAGTTGGCTGCATGTGGGCAAGTCCTGAGGGTCCCACATGAGTGAAGTTTCTGCTGCTGCATTTTACTGATTTTGGCCTGATTGACCCATGAGTAAGTTGTTACTGTATTATCTACGCTTCCGCGTGATATGTTTTGATATACAGTAATGTATCTGTGAGCACTATCTACTGATCCAGGGAATAGTGCAGTGGAATTACAGAGGATTCCGGGTTGCTAAACCTGGGGTCCAACAGTGACCTCGTATTATTATTGACCCATAAATTCAGATGGCTCACGAAACCGTCTATGATGACGTTTTTGAACCATCTATGATAATCTTTTATGTAGTAGTGGGTACAATATTATTGAATAATACAAGTTTTTATATTCAGAAGTACAATTGTGATCCTGAAACAACACATGAAACTGAAACCAAGAAGTTCGATCAGATGGGTGTCTTTACTATATATCATCCATTCATCTCTATTTTATTTCAGCGTGTGTCACAGTAAGACATCAGTAAGACATCTTTCCTTATCTATAATTCTTATACATCTCATCTCTAGATTCCCCACTATCTTCCCAGTGTGGGCTGGTATATAACAATACTTTGATCTGTAAACACCAAAAATAATACATGGACTTCATGCAACACCGACATAAATATCTAGAGGGGCATAGGATTAACAAACAGGCGCTCAATCGTCTCTCTATTGTCCTTGCCATTTGTGTACATATCTTTCTTATCATCATATATGAATGGCAAGCTCACTATTAGGTTGATAACTCGTTGAACCGCTGGAAGTAGTGCACGATGTTCGAATCGTGCTTGGTTTGTAGTCTTCCATGCATCTTCAACCAAAGAACCTATCTCAGCTATGGCTACCTCACCTGTAACATTGTACTCGTTCATATAGCACTCCACAGAACTAGCCACATCATTCTTGTTCTTACCACGCTGCAACCAACAAGTGCTCAAATTAATCAGGAACAAGAAGTACGTACTTTAGTACTATTAATCAAGCATGCATACATAAATTAGTAATTGTTATACCTTAAATGAAGCAATGTCATTCATGAAACGTCCTATCTCACCAAAGGCCATAACAGCACTGGTGCACCTCATTGCCCACTCAAATACCTCCATGGTTGCTTCATCACCCATGCCAAGCAGTAGCGCAACAGCTGATATTTGACCCCCTGCTGACACGGCAGACACCTGCACCTGATCTTTAAAGGTTGGCTTGCAATTGTGATGAGACCATTCGGCTTCCTGGAGATAATTTTCAGATAATATTTGAACCTGCATGTAGACAAGAAAATAAAATGTTTTTTGTACTTTTGATGAAAAGGTATATACATGCATGCATATGCACTAGCTAGCTACAGCTTCAGTATTGGGAAAGAAGAGAACAAAGTTTTTATCATCGATCATCTGATAGATGGCTGAAGGAGAGTTGATCTGTATACCGCTTTTATGTTGTAAGCTATGCGGTACTTCTCGTTTGGTTGCAACTCATCCTCGAACTCTCTAAAGCTGCTTATCAGCTTGAGATAGAACTTCTTCAGGTACTCTGGTAAAATAGAAACTCCTCTACTGTCCCATCTGCAATTCCACTTTGATTTAATATACAAATTCACTAACTAAACCTTTAAAAACTTCAATTTAACAAGTCAAACTATTTCACACCTTTGTATAGCTTCGGTGAGCTTACGACACTCCTCCAACGTTGCATGCACATCATAAGTGTCATCCAATAGGCTTAGTAGCGCATATATCTTGGCAAACATCACCCGTGCTCGCGAGTAGTGCTGTTCGTAGTATATTGTGTAGGACCAAAAGTAGCACTCAACCACACGGTCCCGGGAATAGCTTAGTCCCACGTCATGGTAAAGATCCGCCCACCACCTGTAATCATGCATAAAATCGTGTAAGCTTACTTCCATAGAGAAATGAGTGCAATTGCTTATCTTTTCTATGGATTTTTAGATGTCACGAGTAGCACAGAAACCACATAGTAGTTTAGAGTTTATCCTGGAGGTATCAATTTGCTGCAAGGGAAAGGCACTTTTGCAACGCTTGAAACTGCTGCAATTGTTGCAATGGGGGCTTATATATTGCAACAAAATAAATTGTCGCGAAATTCCTGGCAAATCGTGACAATAAGTTCTATGGTGATAGTTATTTCAACGTATAATAAATCATGGAAATACATCATATTGTGATGATTTTCACTCTGGTAACAGTACACTGTTGCAGCATTTCGATCATAATGTTGCAATACGCATATACCACCACAAATATATCATATTGGTAATATGGACATTGCAACGGCTTTTGCTTTCTTGGTAATAGACTATTGTAAATGGTAACTGTTGTAATAAGTTATCGTAATGAACTATGTTTCGAAGGATGAGGGTGACATGGCATTCACAGTACTTCTCATTCTATACTGAAAACTTACTGAGAAATAGCCTTGAGCTCCTTCAAGTGAAGTTGTTGCAGAAGGTTAAAATCTAGCCTTGCAAGCTCGAGTATGGATGGATTGTACATTTGCTCTTTTTCGTACTCTGACATATAATGTAATGCCTCTACTCTCTTCAGGGTCCGTGGTGATGATAGCTTAAGGGCACGGTTAACTTGTTCAGCTAATGGGGACTTGAGGCTACTTCTCAGTAATTCTAGATGATGCCTTGCAAATATGATTGCTTCTTCAAGTGCCACCTCACCATGAGTTAAAAGGTGAGCTGCATTGTATAAACTTAGCAGGCCTCGTGGGTCATTTATTATGTCAGCGCTGAAGCTTCCATCTTCGCCTTTGAACTTGTTGAACACATCTGCAAGACGTATGCATATCTTAAGTTCAGGGTAGATAGATCATGCGAGCATACCATTTACAATGTCACTGATCTGCATATATATAATTCAATATACTTTTAAAGTTAGTGACTCCGTGGATATATATGTTAAGGGTATTAGAGATAAGGTATTAGAGATATAGTAGGATTGTTATTCCATATATGCCTTATCTCTATATGGTAGTATATCCTCTCTTGTACTCTTATATATATGACCCTTTGGGTTTCATATCAATACACACACAATATTCATAACATGGTATCAGAGCCTAGGTTACATACCTAGCTCCTGTTCATCTTCCGCTGTCGCTGCCCCCGGGAGAATCGATATCTCCTGGGGGCGGTCATCTCCTCAACGCCTCCGGCTCTGTCGATCCGGCACAGCTGCCCGCGCGACGCTCACCGGCCACCGCCGCGCCGTCTCCGCCGTCAAGTTCTCCCCGGACGGCCGCCTCCTCCTCGCGGCCTCCGCCGCTCTCCCGCCGCCTCACTCCGACCGCCGCATCCACGCCTGCTTCCGCACTGTCGAGACGTCGCCTCGGATCGGCGACCGTTGCCACGGATCCGGCCGCCGCCGCCTCCTGGCCCCGCGGATCCCCGTAGCCCCGACCGGATCCGAGCGCCTTTGGCATCCTCCATGCTCCGCGCCGTTGGCCCGCACCAGATCCGGCCATAGCCGTCCCGCGCCGCCGACCGCGCCCGCACCGGATCCGGCTTCCCGCCACCGGATCCGGCCCGCCGAGCCGCCAAGCCGCCGCTGTTCCCCTCTTGCCCGAACCCGCCGCCACGGGATCTCGGTCTTCCGCCGCCGCCGCCGCTCCCGTCCGCTCCTCCGGCGCCCCGCCGCCGCCGGCCGCTCCCGCCGGCCGCCGGCCGCCGCCCGCCGGCCTCCTCTCCCGCGCAGCCTCCGGCCGCGCCGTCCCCGGCCTCCTCCTCCGGTGCCTCCTCGTGCTCGCGGGTGAGGGAGAGAGATGGAGAAAGAGATGAGCGAGGAAGTGAGGGGCTGCCGTCTCCGCAACAAAAGAAAGAGGATTTTGGCCGATGCAGGCCGATAAAAAAAAAGGCATCCGTTGCTGAAATATGGCTTGGTGATACTTTTCAATGTGACAATGTGGGGATGCTATGCGAACAGCCTCAAAGCTTTGTCGTCGCTCCAGGCAACCGTCACAAACTTTGCTGCCAACTTCATCTCGTCAGGTTTTGCAGGGTATTTTCTGTTCCAGGAGCCCCTGTTCTTTTGAGTCAGTCTATGAGTTATTTTTCTCGTAAGTTTTCCGTTGTGTCCATTCAAAATCCATAGTTTTAATTTTTAGTTCGTCTCAGTCATGCGAGTCCACAAATTTATTGTCAGTCATAAAAGTATAGGAATTTTATTTTGCATGGCAGCAGCCGCCGCTCTATTCTTTGACGAGCTTGTAACGCCGCCGCGCTTCTTCTGCACTGCGCCTCCGTTGCGCTTCTTGTGCACTGCGTCGTCGCCGTCGCCGCCGTCTTGACGAGCTTTTAACGACGCCGCGCTTCTTCTGCACTGCGCCTCTGTTGCGCTTCTTGTGCATTGCGCCGCCGCCGCCGCCGTCTCGAGCTTCGATCTGCGCCGTCATGCTTCTATCTATTCCTCTTCGGCTTGATTTGACAGTTTATTCCAACACTGCACGCAACGACGACATCATCAAGACTCGGATTTCGGATTTATCTTGTTTTAGTATTAACCCTTTTTCAAATGCAATGCTATTGCATACGCCTTGCATTTGAGGGGGGGTGTTAAGGGTATTAGAGATAAGGTATTAGAGATAGAGTAGGATTGTTATTCCATATATGCCTTATCTCTATATGGTAGTATATCCTCTCTTGTACTCTTATATATATGACCCTTTGGGTTTCATATCAATACACATAATATTCATAACAATATAGACCTAATGTGCTATGTATAACGATTTTGCTATTTGAATACACACCTGGCGAAACCCAAAAAGCTTCATGCCTAAGAAGGCGAAATCGAAGAGCAACCTCATGGAGGCTAGAGCTTTTCAATTCAGAGCTGTGGATGCGGCTTAATGTGACCCCAACCTGTTCCTTGAAGTGATGATCAATACACAAATGTTGCAATGTGTCCACTAGGTTCATTTGCTCCACCGCATTGTTGCAAGCCTCAAACAGACCGCACACTTCCTTCTTAAGTGTACTGACCCTCTCTCTCATCCATTCCTCGGACTTCTGCAAGGATAATTTTATAAATTACCTATAACGAACAGAAAAAAAGACGTATGGCTAATACTTTACAGGGAAATGATAGTCACGACGCAAGTATATACGATCTTTGGATTTAGAAAAAAAAAAGCGCTAAAAATTTTGACCAGTAAAAGGAGAGCGTAGGAACAGCGTGCTCCTAATCTTTAAAAATAAAAGAAACATATATAGCTTAACCGCCTATTTATACTGGTTGGTTGATAAAAAACAAAAGAGAATTTACATGTGTCAGTTAGGAAGTAAATAAGAGAAGTGTTGAGCTAGTTTAGGCTTTTCCAAATTTTGCTAGCATTCATAGTTAAAATAAGGGAAAACTTTTCCGGAGTTTTTTCTCATCCCCCGCTGATAAATCCGAAATTCAAAAATTTCAGAAAATCTCAAAAAAATTTGTTCGAAACTTTTAAATTTTAAATATGAATTTTTGAGTAGAAATGGAAAAATAAAAATAAATAGTGTTGGTTTTAGGGGTTCGAACTCAAGATCCAGTGCTCACTAGCCTCATCCCTTTCTCCTAGGATAGTTAAAAATCGTCTGTGATTATCAGCTATCACAGACAGTTTTTAGTTACAAATCGTTTGTGATTATTAGCTATCACAGACGGTACAAATCGTCTGTGGTATTTACATCACAGACGGTTCGAAAATCGTCTGTGGTAATCTTTGATTATCACTGACCCATAAATTCAAACGGTTCAGAAAACCGTCTGTGATGACATTTTTGAACCGTCTGTAATACGGTTTTTTGTAGCAGTGAGACTTCTTTCTTTGTGTTAGTTAAGGAATTTAGTTAAACTGTAAAATTCGAACTGAAATTCACCGATTTAGCAATTTTTTAGACTCAGCCGAGAAAACTGAAATACGATGAAATTTATCCAAAATTGTTTTCCCTTGTTACAATATGACGCATGTATTAATGCTCGACTGGTTCAGAAGAACATGGCATACCCTTAGTCCATTAAGAAATGAAAGCACGACATGACAATTTCTCCCAGTATGCACAACGAGTGTCTTTTGCTAGTTGCAAAGCACACACCCAAGCTTTATATATAATGTCAGGGATTAATTAGTGTTGCGTGCGAAATTTCATGCGTGTTTAAGGGGATGCACTCATGTGTGAGCTTTGTTGTGTACATGTGTCGGGGTGTTGATACACCATTGTACTCTAAAGCTTTTTAGATCAACCTAGCTAGAACGAAAACGAGGAATACAAAACTTAAAAACTAGCATCTGAATATATAGCAGTATATAAACGAGCATGCCTGCATCGGTTGTGCAGTGTAGGTGATAAAGAAGTCACCCCACACGGAGGGATGAAACCCGGACGTCTGCGTCTTGGCAGCGGTGTCGTTGCTGGGCGCCATGATCAGTGTGTGCGTGTGTGGAGCTTTCTCAAGATGCACTTGCAAGTGACTGTTGTGTGTTGTGTGTTGGGTTTATATAGACAGCTTATAGAGCAGCTAGCCGGCAAGATGATCTAAATTCCATGCATGTGCGACGACTATTCGATGACTAACAATTAAAGAAGTGCTGCAATCTTCATATGTTGTGGAATTAGTTTGGGCTGCGATTTTATTCACACGTGCGAAAGATGGAATAAAAACGTGACTCACAATAAGGGATGTGATTGTATTCACACGTGCGAAAGATGGAATAAAAACGTGACTCGCAATAAGGGAAACGAAGTTTCAGAAGTAAAAAAAAGGCAGCCGCATACTGTTGATCAGATCTTATTATTTCACAATAATTGAGCTCATTGAGTAGTTGGTGCACGTAGTGAACTGGTTTCAATCCCGGCCCCGTAGAATAGTACTCAGAGTAAACCACATTTTTATGTAGTTGCATGAGATCAGGAGCGAAGCCACAGGAGGCTTAGTAAGGCTCAAGTCTCACCTTACCCCGGCAGCGACACCACCCCAACCCCCCTCCTCCGCCGGCGCCGACGACAGTCACAGAGGCTAAGACCTGAGAGGCCCAACAAACAACAAAAAGCATAGTTCACTTCAAGTGGTAGCCCACTGCCCTTAAAGGGCCTCAACAAATTCATCTCATTGGTCCACCAAAACACTCACTCCAACAAAGCAATTGGTTTTTATTCCACTTCCCAGACTGGCGGGCGGTGGCAGACCCAGAACTAGAGGAGAGACGCATCGGCACCGCCACAACGTAGAGGCGGATGGGGCAATGGGGCGATCAGGGAGAGCGCCAGCAGAGGGGGTGTCGCCGAAGCTGGAGCTAGATCTAGCGGTGACCCGGCGGGGGAGTCAGAGCGGGGCGATGAGGGGGGCCGAGTCGGGGCAGCGAGGGCTGAGGCGCCACTAGCGAGTCTGGGCAGCGGCGCGGCGCCACGGAGGAGCACCGAGTCCCGGAGGCTGGATATGCGAGAACTGGAGAAGGGAGACCGGAGTGGCGGAGAGCCAGAGAGGCGGAGACGACGGAGTCCGAGTGAGGCGAGGAGACGACGGAGTCCGAGTGAGGCGAGGAGCCGAGGAACGACGGATTGGACTGAGCGAGCTAGCGAGGCGAGTGATTGAATCTGAGAGAGTGAGAGAGATAGAGAGTGAGACGGAGTTGCGGGCGGACGAATTGAGGAAAGAATCAGAGAGTGAGTGTGAGACAGACGAGTGTCAAGTTGAGATAGAATTAAGGAGATAGGGGTGGTCGACGACTTCAGAATGGGTAATTTTTCTCTAGTTTTTTCTTATCAATTTAGTATGTTAGAGTTTAAATTTTAGACTTTCATATTCAGTGTATATAGATAGTTTAGTCCTTATAATTAATTTATATATTTATAGCTTTGTATTGATAGAAATTAATAATTTATTTATAGATTTTGCTATAATGGAGAAACAAACTTTGTGCAACTATTTCGCAAGTAATTCAAGTAGTTCTCGTCCAACCGATGAGAGTACAACTCAACGAAAGAAGCTTCGACTAGAATTTAATCCAAAAGAAATAATTGCCGATCCGGCGTTGCAGTTACCAATTAAAGATTATGCTAACGAAATTAGAGATCAAGTGAGAAGGGCGTATTTATTGAATGACCCTACCCGAGTAATTGGATATTCATTTCCACAGACATTGGGCTCATTTGTGGTATGTTTCATAATTCATATGATCTAAATTTTCATTGTTATTCACAATTTTCTATTATATCACTAATTTTCATATGTTTCATATACATGTGATTTATTGCTACTCTGTACTTATAGCAGAATAATTATATATTCTTAGGTATGCGCTTTCTATTGTCAAGGTACCTACTTTGTATTTCTCTGTTTTTCGTTGTTTGTCTCCAAGACTCTAACTATATAATTTATGTATAAATTTGAAATTATATAAGAATATAAGACTATATTTGTGCTAACTTAGTTTAGTTCGATAAATAATTCAGTTAACTTAATTTTATTTCTGGCTTAGTACGTACTACACATCTGTGTCTTTTATATATACTAGCCTCAGAGAGGCGCGCGCCGCCGCCGCCTATATCATCTGAAAAAAAATAAAAGGCGATAATTGTGAGGAGTTTTCAAAACCCGGCGAAACGTATTTTGAGGAAGGTAAAGGGCCTTTCCAGAAAACCGGGCGAAACGTATTTTCCAAAAGCGAGGAGTTTTTCTAAGAAACGAGGACCTGTATGTAAAACCGGGGACCAGCGTGGTTTCCAAACGCGGGGCTAACCAAAGAAAACGGAGGGGCAAAAAGTTTGTAAGGACTTTTTCGCGAGAACCAAGGACCTGTAAGTAATTTCGAGAAAACACAGGGGCCTTTTCGCAATTTGCCACCCCAGACCGTACGAAGATTCGGCCTCCACACGCTGGCGAGGCGTTGGCGCTCGCGCGGCCGGGGCGACGTGGCCTCGCGCTGGGGCGGGGAGTCCCCCGGCTATCAGGGGGTCTTTACTAGCCACATAAGCGCGGCGTCACGCGCCATAATATGTGGACCAAAATAAAAGAGAAAAAAATTCGTGAGCCGGGTTTTTTTAAAAAAATCGAGGACGGATACGTAATTTCGGAGGAACCAAAGAGTTTTTTCGGGAAAAAAAGGGACCGGAAGGGCTTGTACGTAAATAAAAAAGGACCTAGACAAAAACAAATTGGACCCGTGCGTGATTTCAAAAAACGCGGGGGACCATCCTGCAAAACGGAGGGACTTAAAAAAATTTCTAGGGACTTTTTCGCGAGAACCAGGGACCTGTATGTAATTTCAGAAAAACACAGGAAAATGCCTCAGCTGACCGTACGCAAAAAACGAAGACACGCGGCGGCCGGAGCGTCGCGCGGGGCGACGTGGCCAAGCCCCCGCGCGAGCGTTTCTTCCGCGCGTAATAGCTGGAGACTAGCCTCGTAGGCGCGGTGCCACGCCGCGCCAGCCACCGTACGCAAAAAAATAAAAGAGACGATAATTCGTGAGGAGTTTTCCAAAAAAAAACCGGGGTGAAAGCGTATTTTCGAGGAAGGTAAAGGGCTTTTCCGGAAAACCGGGCAAAACGTATTTTCTAAAAGGCGAGGGTTTTGAAAAACCGAGGACCAGACGTAAAAACCGGGGACCCGCGCGTTTCGAAAACGCGGGCTATCCAAAGAAATGGAGGGGCAAAAAATTTGGAAGGACTTTTCGCGAGAACTAAGGACCTGACGTATTTTCGGAAAACACGGGCCTTTTCGCAATTTGCCACCCTGCACCGCACGAAGATTCGGCTCCACGCTACCGGGCGAGGCGTTGGCGCGAGGACGCCCGGGCGACGTGGCCGAGCGGGGTCGCGGGGAGTCCCCCGGTTATCGCGAGAACTAAGGACCTGTACGTATTTTCGGGAAAACACGGGGGCTTTTTCGCAATTTGCCACCCCAGACCGTACGAAGATTCGGCCTCCACGCGCTGGCGAGGCGTTGGCGCGGAGGACGCCCGGGGCGACGTGGCCGAGCGGGGTCGCGGGGAGTCCCCCGGTTATCAGGGGGCTGGGATGTGTATGTATGTACGTACGTGCACTTTACTCTTTGAAAGCACGCGTGCATGCACTTGCCATGCCAGGACTAGCTGCACCTACAAGGGATGTTAACCGAATCACTACATCAATGTATAGCTTTTGTCGCCTTTGTAGTAGTACTAGATTATTATTAATCAATTAATTAGTGCAAATTTAACTAGCATAGTATATGTCCTTCCCTTAGTAAGGCACCCCAAATGCTATCAGCTTGTGACACTGTTCTTAGCTGGAGAGACGGGTGCCAGACACCTAGACCATCACAACCCATTGGTCAACTCTAACATAGGAATTCCATGGATATCCTTTTCGAAAAAAGTTAGCATCCTCCCAAATTCCTTTAGAAATCCTTAATAAACCAAACTAGACCATATTTGTATACAGATATCAGTTTTATAAATTTTATTAGGGCTCAATTTCATAAGTTGGTTCCTTTTGAAAAGAGGTCAAGAAAAGTAGGTTGATCAAGCGGCGAGGGTCCGACCCTACTGCATGTGGGGTCAGAAACGTGTCACACAAATCTAGGAGCGTCGCATGCATATTGCCGATAAGTTAATCCGCTCTCTGATTGTTGCACGTCGACATCTCAAATCGCATTACGAGCCCCCATCTTTAGTGCAAATAATTAACTGATATGTCATGGATCATGTGGTAAATCACCAAGCTAGACCTGCAAATTATTAATCACGTGCTGCGTGAGCTGTACACCACAAATAATCAGATATTTGTTGAAATGATCACACTTGTGGAAAGTGAAGGATCGATTTTTATTCTTTCTTCCTCACGTGAAAAAAAACGCACCTAAACAAATTACACCACAAATCAAGCCGAGGGCAATTTCGACCATATGAAAATACGGGGTGTTACATGGAGCTCCTATTTGGTGTAAAATGGGATTTAATCGTCCGTTATGGCATTTTTCAAAGCTAGCTCACACTGCATCGACACATTAAAGTTGAGGGCATTTTTGTAAAACAAGCACTAAGCAGTGGGGTCTATTTGTTTGTTGAAAGGACACCATTTTGTGGATAAGACATATTTCGATGGTAATTGGACATGATCAATCCTCTGAACTTCTATTATCAGGCTATGTTTTAGCCTGAAAATCCAATTTTGATGGTAACTTTGTACAAGCGCAAAGGATATCGCCCTCTACATGATTGATGACTCAATTTTGATGGTTTCTTGGGGATGTTGAAGGGGACTTTGTAGTCTTGCAGGTAGGGATGCCATACCTTGCCAGCTGCCTGCCTTCTGCACCACACCAGTCCTCCCATGGCGGCCACTCCACCACAGAAGCCAGCCCTCCCCTGCCGCACGTATCCATCAGCGCCCCGCCCACATTGCCCCTCCGGTGACCTCATAGGCACTCCCTACCCTAGCGCTCGCACCCACGCTGACATTGTCCCCTCCGCCCCTCGACCCAGCGCTGGCGCCCGTCCTTGCCGCCCACACGCCGGCCACGGTCGCCCAGGCGCTCGCACCCAACAAGAAGTCAAGGAAGGAGCACCTGCTCCCCGCTGGGTCCTCCCTCACCGCCGTGTCGTCTCCGGCCACTGGTGGCCTCGCCCCCAGGCCCGACCCTTCCGCCGTCGGCATGTCGGTATGTATCCGTGCACTATCACTACTAACTCCTGAATAAGTGACTAGAAGTGGGCCAGCAGCTATGGGCTTAGTTATGGTCACTGGGTCGGATATCTGGATTTCCTAATCTTTGAATACTCTGAGTCCGTATTCGTATTCGATGGATAGTGCATCACAGTATTCCTATTCGTTTTTGACAAAAAAAATTTATATTCGTTTCCGATCCGAGACTATGCAAGAAAAATCTGAGTCGAAACATTCCGTATTCGAAAATTATTCAGATCGATCGGAAACTATTTAATCTGGTAAGGGCCAAAGCTAGAAATTTCCCTATAGGGAAGCTCGATGGTGAGAGCTGAATCATTAAGATGCAAAACTAAAAATTCCGCACTGCATTGCATTGCAAAATCTCGTATAGATGTACCAACCACGGGGGCTGATGGCAGGATCCGGCCTGCGACCCTTCCCTTCGGCATTACTTCTCAAGGTTGGAACTTGGAGTAGCGGCGACCATGGGTTCTTTTGAATTATAGCTTATATCTTTTGATTTATATCATTTTAATTCTGACTGTTCGTGATAGAGATTACAAAGAGAGAGATAATCGTATATGATTTTAGTCGGTATAGTTAAAATTGGTACAATACGTACTACAAATGACTAATAAATCTGATCTTAAAAAAACACACCGTTTAAAAATTGGTTACGATTGTAAAAATAAAAAGTCATAAGCCACAAGCCTATTGGAACGTGCCCTATAGGTTCCTCATTGAGTACATAACCGTATAGATCTAGTGTACTTAAATTTTGATTATTTTTAAATACAAATCACTGCTTAAGTTGGTTTATACTTTTGGCTTTTAGCTTGTTGCTTTTTAGTTTTTTCTGGTTTTTTGGTCTTTTTTTTGGTGTTTTGGTCTTTTCTTTTTTCGTATTCCTTTGTATTGTCCGTAACGAGAGAACATGCTTTTTCTATTTTTAATTTTTTTAATTTAATTATGTCGGAAAATATTACATCAATTATAGTAAAAAAACCTCAAATAGTGCCAATAAGCTCGAAAGCATAAGCCTAAAAGACTAAGCTGGCCAGTAGTGAAAAGAACCAAAGTAATTAAGAGGGAAATCAAGTTGCAAGTAGGGCTGTGCAGTTTTGTACCGAACCGAAAAAACCGTACCAAAAAAACCGAACCGAACCGGTCAACTCGGTTTGACCGGTATTCGGTATTCGGTTCGGTATCCGGAAAAGTGGTATTTCTCTGATTCGGTTTTTTCAGTAAAAACCGAAGAAAAACCGATTTTCCCGATTAAACCGAATAGCCCACTCGCCACTCGGCGTCTCCGGATTGCGGTCTCGGCCCACCAGGCCCGACGCACGCGGACGCACGCACTTAACCCTAGCCGGCGTCGCTGCAGAGGCGCAGAGCCGCACACGGCCACTCCCACTCCCAAATCCCAATCTCCCACTCGCCTTCGGCCTTCACCTCGGCGGCTCGGTGCCTCGCCAGATCCGCACCTCCGCAGACCGCATCCGCCGCAGCTCACTCTCTCGGTCCGCAGACGGCCACTCCCACTCCCAAATCCGCGCTCTCTCATACTCAGGGCGCTCTCCTCCCTGCTCCCGGGCTCCACCACGGGTGAGCCCTTGGTGCCGGCCACGAGGCGCGAGGGCGTGAAGGAGCTGGGGTGGCTGGAGAGGACGATGCGGCGGATCCACGCGGCCGGGGACACCGACTCCAGGCGGGTCTGCTGGGCTCCTACGGTGAGGGCGGCGCGCGCCGAGCTTGAGCTAGGGCCACCACGGAGCGGTGACGGCCACCGCAAGCGCATCCTCCGGGAGGTTGGTGACTTGGTGGCGAACTGGCGATCATCTTGGCTCTTGAGGCAACCCTGCTTTGTAAGCTTCCTGTTCGATGAAATGCGCCATAGGATTGCCTGTACAAACTAGATTGGGTGCTAATGATTGGATTGCCTGTACAAACTAGATTGGGTGCTAGTGATTTAAACTGGCTGATAGAACTAAGTGGTACAATTAACCAAAAACACCAAACCAAAATTCAAGTATAGAAGAAAGGTCTGTCTGTTCTGGCCATAGTTGGCATGGGAGGGCTTGGTAAGACAACACTAGCTCAACTGGTATTCAATGATCCACCAGAGGGTACACCAATCTTTTGACAAGCTTGCCTGGATTAGTATATGTATTATCTATACTTCATTAGAGTGTTTCTAAAATTATAATTCTATTGCCAGTAGTATATATATTAATGTATTATCGCTACTCGTCTTGCTAGTCGCTATATCGTTTGCAATTCGCGTCAACTTTGGTAAATATGGTATTTACCGATACCGCACCGAAATAAATTGAGATTTACCGATACCGAACCGTATTTCTAAAAATATCGTATATTACCGAACTACAAACACCGTATTTACCGTATATACCATATATACCGAACCGATTAAACTGAAAAAACCGATTGCACAGTCCTAGTTGCAAGGAATCAACACTAGAATAACAACGAATGACTATTCAACTTGTTTCGCAAAGAATGAATAACGAACGACTGGCCTTTCGAGATACGTCCGACACACGTTCTTCGATACGCGACCACGGCACGTTCGTCTATGCGACCATGGCACAGGGGGCTTGTCTCGTTTGTTTCGGCTCCAGTTTATAATTTTTAGCTTATTTTTTATTATTTATAAATTTTGATTTTTTCGGAGTTTTTGGTTTTTTTAGCTTTCTTGCCAGTTCTTTTTTCCCGTTTTCGTTTGCGTTGTATGTGTTGAGCTAGTATATTTTTTTTTCATTTTTTTAAATTTAATTACGCCAAATAAGCCACCTTCAGACACAGTGAAATTTTAGCCGCTACAGTACAATTTCAGTCATAAGCCATAACTTTTTAGCCCAACCGAGCGGGGTGATCCGATAGGCGGCACAACCTAAATAACGCGTGGCAGGAAAATAGGAAAGATACACGACCAAAAGCACGGCATGAACTTCTTTTGCCGTTTTGGAAGTCATCAGATATGTGTTGAAATGATCACACTTGTGGAAATTAAAGGATCGATTTTTATTCCTTTTGTAGGACCGAAATGGCAACAAATGAGGGGTGAATGGTGCCTTCAAACCTCTCCAAGTATTCACACTGATCTTTTCTCCGATAGCTAGAGAGCTATGAAGAAAGATATCGATTGCTTTACTAGAAATCAAAAGAAATGAGAGAAGAACTGCCACTGGTCGAGAACAGAAAAATCAGAGCCTAAAACAGATAATCTACAAAGGCAATCGACAATAGAGGAAGCTAGAAAATCACGCGACCGAAGAGACCGATTTCTGAATAACTGATGATTCACGATTCTATTGGTCGTGAGATTTTAAACATGACAAGAGCACAACCTCAGAGAGGAAGTTTACAAATAATATCACAGCTCTCTCACAAAACCAAGTCACACCTCATGGTCGAACTCAAAATACGGGAAAAGACGTGGCGCATGACCACATGGCTAAGACTTTAGAGAACTTTCACCATAGAGAACCAAAGTTCACAAAACTTGAAACCTTGCAAGAGCAAGACCACTTAAAAGAGAAATTACCAAGAAGATGCAAACTCTCTGTTATGGTCGATCGGGATGGCACAGTCGAACAAGAAACAGAAGAACTCGAGGCACACGACTGTGAGACGGGAGCACTCTTTGATTCAGCTTTTTGCTCTCGGGAATGGACTGGTCAAATGGTCTTGAGAATGATTCCCAGTTCAGAGCAGAATGAAATTGAGGCTACTCGAGCCAAGAACACAATTCCAAACAAGATAGGACAGGAGAAAACAAAGAGCAACCAAAAACCAGATACAAGTAATCAAAACATCTCAAACAGAACAAATCTTAGATAGATGAAAAGAGATGATACAGCCACTCCATCCGGAGGTACACGAGCACCATGCTCTACCCAAAGATAACTCACGCAAAATAGAAATGAAAAACCTAGAGCAACTCGGGAACAACCTCACCAAGCACCCGAGCTCTACATCCCTATTTATAGCCTTTTGATACTGGGGGAACCCGTTAACTCCAACCTAACACCGGGTATACACACAGACATCGAGCGACAACCCGCTAAGACTGCCTGTTACACAGAGCTTTCCCAGTGCTTTAACAGAGAACCAGCTTCCCTTTGCACCTTTCCGCATTTCTCCAAAATGCCACTCTGCCGCCTTCCCGGAAGCTTCCTCTTCTTGTTGTCCAAGCCTTGCAACCACTCCGCCTGCCTCATCATCTTTGGCATCTCCCGACCACTCTCGACCTCAACACCTCCTGTGCCTAGTCCGGTCATCACATGCCTCGCCACGGCTTAGCCTCAAAGTCCTGCAAGCATCACAGACAAGAAACCATTTCATAGCACTGCACAAAACAAGGATAACATTAATTTTCATCGGAGAAAGTACTCAAAGCACACTCCTCCAAGGTCGTGAATACCCTAAGACCGGTCACAAAAGTAGAATATGACATGCACAAGACATACGACCGCTACCAGAGCCCGTTCGACCGCATACAACCGCATTCGACCGTGCCAGACTGCACTACGACCGCATACGATGACGTCCGACTGTGCCAGACTGAGCTACGACCGCATACGACCACAGACAACCGCGTCCGACCGTGATCCGACCACGTTTGACTGCCTCACAACGTGGTCGAAGTCCGCTGACTTCCCAACGTGGTCATGGTCGAAGTCTCCGAACTTCCGACCGCAGCGGTCGAAGCTATGACTTCCGACAGCTTCCAACTTCCGACCACGGCCAACGTGGTCGTAGAACCTTCTAACTTTTGACTGAGAGTTTGTGATCATAATGACTTACAACCACGGCCACTGTGGTCGTATCAGCCTACGACTTGGTAAAAACTGCTCAAACCAAACTCAAACTTTCCAAGACAAGTGTCAATTACTCATCACAAATATGGGGTCACCTCCACATGGTCTCTCACCTTCTTAAGACCAAGTCGACGGAAAGGAGCAAAAATAGAAGGAACAATTTTTCTTCAAAAGCTCTAGAAAATCCTCCTTTTTATGCCCTTTTCTCCATTTTTCTCCCCCTTTTGGCAATAAAATCATCAATAATCATGGAGGAAAATAAATCATGATTGGATGAGATGGCTGGATTGTATGCAATCTAAGCAATTAGAGCCATGAAGATTATCCAAAATGACTTTTGAAGTATTACACCAAGTCATAAACTATAGAAATTCCTTGAACTTTTCAAATGATTTAGACTTGTGCCTCATTAGGTAGATGTATCCATATCTACTCAAATCATTAGTAAATACTATGAAGTATTGAAAATCACCACTGGCTGTTGAGCTCATTGGTCCACATATATCTGAATGTACTAAGGCCAACAAGTCATTTGCCCTCTCACCTATACCAGTGAAAGGTGTCTTGGTCATTTTGTCAAGTAAATAAGACTCGCATGTTTTAAATGATTCAAAATCAAATGAGTTTAGAAGATCATCTTTATGGATCATCACCATGCGTTTCTTATTTATGTGACCCAAACGGGAATGCCAAATATAAGTAGGATTCAAATCATTAGGCTAAAGTATCTTAGCATTAATGCTATGACAAGCATATCCTCAAGATTTAAAACATATAATCTATTTATCAATGGAGCATAACCATAAAGCATATCATTCAAATAAATTGAGCAATAATTATTCTTTATTCTGAACTCATAACCTTCTGCTCCCAAACATGAAGCAAAAATAATGTTTTTGCTTAAGGCAGAAACATAATAACAATTATTCAATTCCAAAACTAATCCCAAGGGTAAAGATAATTGTAAAGTGCCAACAGCTAATGCAACAACTCTTGCTCCATTGCTTACGCGAAGATTGACCTCGCCTCTTTCCAAATTCCTACTACTTATCAGCCCTGCATCGAATTGCAAATATGAGCAACCGATATGGTATCAAATACTCAAGAACTAATATGAGAAGTAGCAAGATTTATTTTTATAACATTTATACCTGAAGTAGAAGTCTTACTTCCCTTCTTTTCTAGTTCTACCAAGTACTTCTTGCAGTTCCTCTTCTAATGTCTAGTCCCTTGGTAAAGGTAGCAAATGGCATCAGATGCAACACAAATCTTGAGTTTCTAAAGATTAGATTTGATACTCGAGATCTCATCTTGAGTTTTACCCATGCCCTTTGTTTTGCTCAAAATCTTAGACTTCTTTTTGAAGTTGGTAATTTTCTGAACCATGATCACATGATTAGAGTTTTTCTTAATGATCTCCTTTGTTGACTTGAGCATTCCATACAACTCGGTCATTGACTTCTCCATACCATTCATACGAAAGTTCAAAATGACTAGCTAAAAGCTCGGAGGGAGTGACTGGAGAATCAAATCAGTATCCAACTCTTGGCTAAGGGGAAAATGAAGTTTTTCCAAACTCTCAATGTATCTAATCAACTTGATCACATTAGGGCTAACCGGACTTCCCTTAGCTAACTTGCACGCAAACAATGACTTAGAGGTATTGTACCTTTTAGCCCTTACCTAGTTCTCAAACATGCCTTTAAGACCCACAATCATATTGTAGGCATCTGTGTTCTCATATTGCTTTTAAAGCTCAGATTTCATTGCAATGCTTCTCATACTCATTCTTTTGAGCACGAGTAGCATCTTTAGTTGGTTCATCTAGATATGGAATCTCTAGAATATACTCCTTTTCTTGCTTGAGAACAATTCTCAAGTTATGATACCAGTCAATGAAGTTTGTTCATTTAGTTTTTCTTTCTCAAGAATTGATCACAGGTTAAAACTAAGTGTGGAGGAAGTAGATGATGACATTGTCTACAACATAAAAAGTATATGCATAAATTCAGCATTATGTTTATGTGAAATCTCCCATTAAACAATTTAACAAAAGATATTCTCACAATATGTTTAAAAATCAAATACCCTCTAATAACATATAGTGAATTAAGATCCATATTTCACTAAGTCCTAGTGAGCTTTGGCATCACTGTTAGAAACCTAGCGACATAGGTAAGCACCCCTTGCTAATTACATCACATGTAACTCTTATTTGTTGAGTGACATCCATATGTCCCGGTCTCAGCACTATGCCCCTAGACCCAAAACCATTTTGATAACCTAGTCAAGTTAAACCAATATTATGCATGAAGTGTCCAACACTTTATCCTATCTTATTGAGATAATTAATGACACCCTACTTTGGTACACCTATCAGTTAATGATCAAAATTTTGATAGGTGCAACTATTGGAAGGGTATCAAGTTTTACTTAATTTTTCTAGTGGGATACTATTCTATCATGTTAAACTCATCCAAGATAATAATAATATGAATAATAGCATAACAGGAACATAAAAACATTCACAATTAAATCGTATAAACTGTGAGATAGTATGGCCCTTAGCACGGCAATCTTCATACCACGCTTACTGTCCATCGAGCCATCAATGCTTTTGTTCACCACATGCATGTACTTAGCTATTACTCATAATAGCTAACAATGAATTACATATGAAATATCAAGCATCACAAGTCGACATGCAGTCCGTTATACAATAATATGCAGCCCATAGCTACAAATCAACATGACACGTAGGCTATAAAAAACTCATACATGCATCACATACATAATGATCCATACTATTCATAGAACCCTACAAAAGTGAGTTATGTGCATAATCAAATTCTATCACACGATACGAACATATAACACCTATAATGCACGGTACGATTACCTAGCACGGCGGTGCTATCAATTCATACCTCCTTCGAACCCATCTACTACCGCACGAGAGCCTATTGACCTTATCAATCAGTGTCTAAACCAATCCAATAACATGAACCGATCTAACCTATCATATCAGACCAGTAATAGATCCAATCTACTACCACCACATATCAACTATATGCGACCAATCCAGATCAAAAACTACATAGGATGGCTCTGATACCATTGTTGGAATACGGGTAGGCTACACTAGCTTAGACCAAAATTGTCTACCGCGTAAACCAGGAAGCCATGCGAGTAAGAGATCATGGATCGTTACCACTAGACGCACAGTGCAGCGGAAGAAGAGTTGAAGCAGCCGATTAAATAAAGGGTGCGTCGGTGTAGTGGTAGCAATCTTCCAGTCTGAAGCCAGATAGGACTCACAAACCTCTAACTTTGTTAATGATGCTTATCACTTGAGAGATCTAGAAAGAATGGAATTCTCTCATTTTTCATTATGTAGAGTCCTCCCACAAATCCCTACTCGCCAAATTAAGGAAGAGTCTCAAACATAGATCTTAGCTGGGGTGAAGAGGCTAGCAGAGCTCTTACCTACCACTGTAATGCCTTAATTTCATCCTTTTTGGGTGCGGCCCTCTTAGGCCTACCATCCTCTACCTTGTATATAAACTTTCCTCTCAGCTTTTAATATAAGGCAGTGCTCCTGCCTGTTCAAAAAAAATCCGCACTACATTGCATGGCAAAATCTTGTGTGGATATACCAACCATGGGGGCTGATGGCAAGGCCACTGCCTGCCACCCTTCCCTTCACCGCTACTATAGCACGGTATTACTGAAATTGCTGGTCATATCTCAGATTTTGCACAATTTCTTTTGGATCTTTTTGTGTGGGTGTTTGGTTTTTGAACTTCATAACTTCTCATAGTTATTAGAGTGAAGAACTTGGAGTCGTGTTTCCTTCCTTCAAAAAAGATTTGAAAAAAAATATTGAATTCTTATTGGCTCCTATTCACCCCTCTAGTCGCCATACTCGATACTACACTTCTGCATATGATCAATTGGGAACAAGAACAGGAGCTAGATAAGTTTTCCACACATGCATGCATCATGATTCCAAAAGTTAATTATGGAACAGAAAGGAGACTCATCAAGTCGTCGTTGTCGGTGGCCGATGTCTACCATTGACCTCATGCTTGCTATTGGGTGAGTTCTTTTGGGATGTATCTTATAGCTTTTGAATTCTAACTGCTCGTGAGAAAGATTAAAAAGAGGTAGACAGTCACATGTGATTTTAGCTGATACAACTAAACTCAGTACAGTGTCTACTACAGTTAATTTGCAGACCCTGCCTTAAAAAGGCACACCGTTTAAAAGTGAGTTATTGTAGCACTGTACATAATGTTTGAATATAGGTAGGCTACACTAGCGTAGATTAAAATTTTTCTACCATATAAATCAGGAAGCCATACGAGTAAGGGATCATAGATCATTACCACTAGACGCGCAGTGCAGTGGAAGTAGAGTTGAAGTAGCCGATTCAACAAAGAGCACGTCGGTGTAGTGGTAGTAGTCGATCGTCCTCCGGCCAACCGTCTCCTCCTTTCGATCGTCCCGATTAGCGCCGCAGTCATAGTAGCGCCTCTACCGAGGTCCATAGTCCAGGGATGGAGCACTGTGTGTCAGCATGCTAGCACTAGCGCACACGGTAAGGGATATGAGAGGTGGAGGCTAGGGTTTCAACGAGTGTGTTTCAGGGATACCTCCCTCAGCCCCACATTTCTTATAGCCTCCAATCAGATCCTTATCCGATACGAGAAGAGGTTGAATCCCACCCGAAAACTATCAACCAAATCCATATCGTTCCAGCCCATTATGTGTGTGATCCTGTAGGTTCATATGTATTTGGCCTTGGGCTGAAAAATTCATTTCAGGCCCATAAGTCAGTAGTGGTCCCTAGCAGGACATAACAACTCCCAAACATACATAAAGATCATATCGAACGTACCAATATAGGGCTTATGTACCGATCCCTTTGCCTCATAATACCAGATCGAACTCAAAGCGAGAAGTGTGCCGTCCTATGATAGCTCGATTCTTCACTCGAATCTGTAGTGGATTACTCAGTTGTGATTGACCTTTCAACCAAAATCGGCATGGCCATGCACTTTCGCAATTCAACCACATCGAGGGGCCTAGAGATATCTCTCCTGTTACATAGGAGGGGCAAATTCCACCTGGATCGCTCATATTTGTTGGATTGACGCTCCATGAGACACTGCAGGAATTATTATATTTTTAAGTATCATCAATTGGTCTCATATATAGTGTATGTAGAATCCTTAGATCTGAGATTGTTATTGTTTTCTACATGTGTAATAGTTTGCTTAGGGATTAACAAATACTACTGCATGACTGAGTGGTTATAAAGGTAGTTTTCAGGTTTACTATAAAACATGAATAAAGAGTTCCTTGAACAAGTCACATATTTGTTGATTTGTACGAAAGATATTTATTTAAGGGATAAAATAATATATTATTTAAAAGATCATAAATATAGAAGTGATAAAATCATCTTTATAATTGCATTTAGAACATATCACTAATACATAAGACAACAGGCATAAGTGGATTCGAACCCAATATCATTGAATTATATGCGTCCATCTCCATCATAAGTAGCAAAGATTAGCTTTGCTGGGATTTCCTGCATTTTCTGGTCCTGACCATGTTTTCTGGCTTCGGCACGCAGGCCATGTAGCTCTCCTGTTATGTTCCTGTCCATGCAAGCCGTGGTTGACCTGCAGTTGGTACGTACGGTGCCCGAATTATATGCGTCCATCTCCTTCACAAGTAGCACCTTTGCTACGATTTCCTGCATTTTCTTGTCCTGACCATGTTCTGGCTTCGACATGCAGGCCATGTAGCTCTCCTGTTATGTTCCTGTCCATACATGCCGTGGTTGACCTGCAGTTAGCACGTACGGAGCCCGATCGACCTGTTAATTTGCCTCGCTGGTTGATTGCACAAATACGTATGTACGCTTTAAGCGATGTATAAAAAATACCATTCGTTTTGTGAAGCGAAAATTTTCTTCAGGCTACACATATTAGCCACAAGAAACTGAACTTACCATAAATACAACAAAGAGCTCGAGTCTACTGGTGTAACATCTCAATTTCGGAGTTTTCCAAAAACTTTTATTTTAAATAGGCATTTGGAGAATTTTCATAACTGAATTAAAGCTTAAATTAAATTTTCTGAATTTAAAATGATTTAATGATTAATTCAAATCTTAACAAAATTAAAAACTATTGAGTTCTTGGCATTCAAAAGTTATTTCTAGAATTTCTGGTATTTTTTGGGTTCATGTTTCTAAAAATAAAAAACTAATTTAAATATTGGAAGGCACCGTGAGCCACATACCTCTCTGCCCCACATTGCTTTTCTCTCTCCCCCTTGGACCGAGGCCCATCTACACTACTGGCATCACCTCATGGTCCTCATCTTGGATTTGTCGCCCCTGTCACCGATTTGCCGTCACTACATCATCCTCTTCGTCACTGAATCATGCTACCACCGCCATGGCAAGCTCATGTGTACATGCCCGTGTGGCCTTTGCAGCAGTGGCGGACCTAGAATTTTACCAAAGGGTATGCCACACTAAAATTTTATATGCAATTCGCCGTCATGGATTTCAAACTTGCGAAGCTTCAGATGGCTATTGAAGAAATCAACTAGGTCCACCTCCAGAAACAGCTGGAGGGTATCGAAATCACCGCAGAACTCAACCTTCATCACTGGTGCTTTACTCGCTCAAGCGCCTGCAAAGACACCGGTGATGGCTCCCGGCTCCACATGCGCAGCGGCAGAGTCGCTCAACTCCGGAGCCTCCCGGCTCCACATTATACATACTCCCTGAAACATTCCACGAATAATAACATTAGGCCATGTGAAAGAACCAAATCTGTCTTACATGGCCACGGATAGGGGCTTCAAACGCACGGTGTTCTTGGCAATTATGAGGTGTTTGAGATGGTTGCCGCCTTGCGGCGAGATCCGGTGAAGCCACGGACCTTAAGGGACTCGACGGGCGCGGCGAGCACGAGCAGCGATTGCGAGGCGATTCAACGGGAGTAGTGGTGTTTAGTTAGAGCATTTCACGAGTGTTTCGGTTGTTACATAATGACAACATTTGCTTGAAGTTAGTTGCTAATAAAAGGACCGGAGAAAGCAGAAAAGTCTGCGGCGGTTTATGCAAAGACAAACCGAGTCAAGATACTTCATTTCGTTTTGCTTCTCACTCGCAGTTTTCGCCTGAAGACGGGTCGGCTATTCAGAACTGAAAATTTTAGTTACTGTAATAGGACCGAAAAACCTGCAGTTTAGCTGCCGTTCGCAGAAGCGCTTGCATCGCTCGAGTTTGGGTTTTTCGACCGTGACTGCGCGGAAGTAGGGTGCCGGAGGAAGGGCATGCACCGCCGCCGCCAGCTGGAGACGCCAGCAGCAGCCACGACGTCGCGGCGCCGCCGAGCCGCGACAGATGTGCCGCACGACGCGTCCGGGAGCGCGTCCATGTTGCCATCGCACTCCATGCGCTCGGCAAAGTGCGTAGACGGAACGGCTCCAGGGTATGCCGTGGCCCACCCGGCATACCCTGTGGGTCCGCCCCTGCTTTACAGCATCCTCGTGTGCCGATTCTGAGCTGCTTGGGAGATCTGCTTAAGCCGTTACTTCTTTCATCCCACCGGTGCCGCCACTACTTTCATCGGTGTCCAGACCCCTAATCCTTGTTATCCTCGATGCCATGTCAATGCCACATTGCACCCGTGTCAGTGCCCCGCTAGTGCCACGTCAGCCACCATGCCACCTATGCCAAACTATAGGTCCAACTTTGTCGTGGATTTGGTCCACCATAAACCACGACAGTGGCATA
This sequence comes from Bonia amplexicaulis, assembly GCA_036346245.1. Classification (NCBI taxonomy): domain Eukaryota; kingdom Viridiplantae; phylum Streptophyta; class Magnoliopsida; order Poales; family Poaceae; genus Bonia; species Bonia amplexicaulis. The sequence continues at coordinate 16,966,196 of CM070741.1, forward strand.
AGTGGTTTAGGTCACATCTTAGAGGATGGAGCATCTTATCAAGCTATTGGAACCATGGATGTCATATTTTAAAAAATATGCAAGTGTGTGTAATTGGAAAATCCATTTGGGTGCTTGTAAGTGCTTGTATCCACTAAGGGTTGCTGGTGTAAGGATAGAGCATCCACTATATAAACCCTTCTGTGAGTTAAAGAGAGGATTTTATGGTTTTGAGGAGTTATTAGGATTTCCTTTGAGTGGAGCTTGTGTGAGTGTGTTCTAGGCTTAGAGTTATGTCCTCCTGAGAGAGTGGTGTAAAATATTCCTCTCTAAGCAGAATGAACATCTAACTTTCATCTAGGTGAGTTGCGCCATAGATACTTCCTTGTGCTTTTGATTTACTTAGTTTTTTTGGTGGGATTTCATCTCGTTCTGATCTCTTTTAGTGCCAAGAGTGTGCAAGAGGTGGAGATATCTCTTGGAGATAAGATCCTATCCATGTAGACACAATTTAGACAAAGTTTATGTGTTTGCCCGTTTTTCCTCAACATAGAGGACATTTCGATGTTTTGCTCTTGTGAGTGATTTGATCTGAGTTTGGGTTGTGATCTAGCTTGCTACGATATTTGAGAACCCATCCAATGTCATCTAAATTATCAATGACTCAAGACCAAGAGTAGATCAATGTTTCTCTCTTTTGTCCGGGTTTAGTGCAACCTTCCTTATTTTGGATAAAGGTCGGAACTTTAGCATTGATCTTCATGATCTATGATTAGAATAAGTTTCTGACACCCTAGGGAGCACTTGTGCCAAGTTTCACTATGTTTGGTTCAATGGTTTTAGAAGTTAGCTCTTTTCTTAGATCATGTGCAGTGTTGTTCTATGCACTGCCTCAGCGTACGGTCATACCGTAGGGACCTGAGTAGTACAACCGCACTTCTCGATGAGATCGGCCAGGCAAGCAATCAAACAAGCCAACATGATTAGGGGTAAAAATGGATCAGATAGTTTTCGACCGATCCGGATGAAAACGGATACGGATTGTGTCGGATCGGATTTTCTTCGAATAATTCTCGGATCGGATACGAATACGGATTTTTTTTATCGGATACGGATACGAATACAGTAGGCATGATATCTGGTGAATACGGATTATCTGAATAATACGAAAATGGATATCCGGGATTTCAGCCCAACATTGCCCAGCCCAAGTCAGCCTCTTTCATCTCCCCTGCCACTAGCCCACTAGCCCAACCAAGCCATAAACCTACATTACCATTAGGTATTATGTTCCTTAGTCATATTAAATTACAAACACCACTAGCAAATATTTATGTTTATTAAAAAATAAATTTAATATTGTCGGTGGATTAAATTTTGTACCAATTAAATTGATGTACTCCCGTTTAAATCATTTTGATGCAAATTTAAATACTTAATTAATTTATTAGTCATATGTAAATGGTAGAAATCTATTAAGAACTATTTAGGACTTTAGAAAAAAATAACTGCCACTTGAAGATTTAAAATATGTACAACGGTATGACTATTATGGATAAAAATATTTATGCTTCTTTAGATTTCATGAATGTTTTGGCAAGATAAACTATTTATGTTTTTTCATTGATTTTGGATGTATAATTTAAGGAGGTTTTCATGTTCCGATAAATATTCGTGGTCGTATTCGTTTCGATTCGCATTCACTCCGTATCTGTATTTGATATTATTCGTATTTGTATTCGTATCCGAAGTATCCATATTCGTATCCGCATCCGAGAAAAAAATATGAAAACAAATATGGTAGAGACATTATCCGTCTGTATTCGATCCGTTTGCATCCCTAAACATGATCCAACTGGTAGTGCAGTCAAACTAGTGACCTGTGCGGTCAGGCCAGCCCTGTGCATTACAACTGCACCTTGATCGGCGGTAGTACGCAGAGATAGTAAAGTCTCGGTTTACTTGTGTTTTTTTGGCTCTTGGCTTTGGTGAGTTTGTATTTTCATTGCATAGAGCCATTCAACCCCTGCTCTGACTCGCCATACTGATCCTACAAGATAGACTACCACTAGAGGATGGCTTTCTAATGGAGATGATCCGTGATCTCTTACTTTTATGGCTTTCTATCTTACACAGTAAAAATTTTAATTTGTGCTAGTGTACCCTATCCTTTTATGTCAGTATGGATGCCTCATAAAAATTAACAGAGAGAGTGACAATTAGCTTTTGCTAGAACTTCCTTCATTTTCTTGTCCTTGTCATGTTTTCTAGCTTCGACATGCAATGTAACACCCCAGGACCCACAATGTCCTGGGATGCTACTAAAATTACTCTACAACTAGCCAATTTATAAAAATAAACTAAAACTAGCAACAATACTACGCAAGATAGTATAAGCGGAAGCGTAAACAACTAAGGAAAAACAGAATAATAACAATTCAATAATCATAATCAACTATAACAAAATATCTATAGGAACGGTACACAAATTTAATATTGCTAAGAAGAAATATTTGTCAATAAGATAGCTAAACAAAGACTGGATTTCTCTCAACTTTATTTCCGCATTAAGATTATAATACAAGTGCATCATGTATGTGCCGCTCTACCCTTCCCAATGCATGCTCAAAGTCCACCAGGGAGGGGAAGCAAGAGTGAGATAAAAATCTCAAACAAGCAAACTGCTTAACAAGTTATTCAAACTACAAGCAATTTAAACATCATCATTATAATTCCATACATCCACAATTACAGTTTATGTTCATAAATATTAAACCACCATAAACTTTCTTGAATCATACCTCTTAAATTTCAGATTTAATTAGCATATGAATACAATTATTTTTATCCCGTATTAAACGCAAAAGAAACATTTATTCCTCCACAAACCACACTAGATTAATCAGCAACATTTAATCTTCCACAATTAACAACACATATATTCTTGACCTCAATTCACTATCAATGACGGTAAAATATTAACAAATTAATTCATGATTGACTACTTTAAATCCTCAACCACTACCACTACCAAAGGCAATAAAACATATGTATGTCTTACTTCAATACTATAATACTTGTCATATCCACAATTACTATAAACAATTAAAGCAAAAGAAACGAGTTTCGTGTCACCATCACAGTCACACAAGGCACGAACCACATTCCAAGATCACAACCACAACCTTCATTCCGTCCATAGCTCACAAGAGCCAATTCCACATTACAACTATGAAGTTGTACATTCCACAACATAACTTCACCACATTATATTGCATATGTATGCAAATGATCATTCCACAATGTAATGCATATGAATACATATGAATGCTATGCTCCACATTACTCTTGCTAGGGCAGGAAGTGCAATCCATCGTATTTCGACAATATACGATGCTTCCCGCGGGCGAAGAGGTGCATCGTAATACGGCAATATATGATGTTGTATCAGTGCATGTCGCGGCTATAAGCGGCGACATCCACATACACAAAGGACATGATATGACATGAATGATTGAATGATATGAAAATTCATTAATCACATTAATTCATCCGCAAGGAGCATTATCACGCTCTCAACATACTCACATCCACCACATGCTAATTTCATGATCAACATTATAACATTAAGCAAGAATTACACAATTAAAATATCATGCAATCATGGAAATTGTATCAAATTACGATAATAATGTAAACTGAAAGTAGTAAGAACAACATGTTAGACGGTAGCAACCACCGCTACGTTTACTTGCCTCAATCCGACGAAGCGAAGCACAAGAAAAATCAATAGCGCTCAGGGACAAGACCACCTGTCCATAAGACAACTCTCAGCACTCAACCATAGCATACAAACATGACAAAAATATATAAAACATCGCTAGAGACCCGAACTCACAGAAGCGCTCTCCGCTCCACAATTCAATAATTTCATCTCTGCAGCAGCGCTGCTTCCTAATTTTGTATCTTTAAAAATATAGATCGAAGAACACCTATTTTTATTTTAATCACAGCTAGGAGTAATTTAATGCCCAAAACAGAGGAAGAACTCTGCTCTGGCAGATTGGGCAACCGCGTTCAAACGCGTGCCCACAACAGCACAGAGGTCTAAAAATTATCAAATTTATACAGAAGCTATATCTCTAAATTATATACAACTTTTTAAACTACGGCCAAGGCCAGATAATTCGTTTGCTATTTTTAAACTCCGGATTACCTTCAGATGCACCAATCGTCGCTGCGCAGACGGTGGTATTGTCGACTCCGTATCTCCCAGATCCCGAGTAGAAAAATTTAAAACAAAATACAGGAGATACATCTGGATGTCCTCTACAACTTTCCTTTTGGGAAGATCCGCAGAAAAATTCGTTTTCTAGATCAAAACTGCGCGACAAGCCGCGCTGCGCAAATCGATCTAAAATCAGCCCTTCTCCAAGGGCAGCAATGGGGCATCAATGGCAGCAATATGGGAAGGGGAGGCGCCCAAGGAGGGTGTGGGGCGGCCTAGGGGTGGGGAGGGTGGAGGGGCCAAGGAGGGTTTTATAAAGGGTGTTAGGGTTTGGGAGGGGGTACGGCCCCATTTGGGCCGGCTGCCCAAAGCGGCAGCCCTCCCTCCGGACAGCCCAAAACATCCAAATTAAATGTTTTAATTTATTTAATTCATTTTACAATATTCTACAATTCATATTTTTCCTTCCGCGATTTCATCAGAAAACCCATGACTCACGATTGTTTAAAAACTTACGCCGTAACGATGTTCAGGGTATTACATTCTCCCCACCTTAAAAGGATTCGTCCTCGAATCTCACTCCTCAGCCCGCGAGACAAAGAACAATCAAGGAAAGAACAACCAAAGAATAGAGCATCCCAAGGATAGAACATCACGAGGGAACAATAACTACGGGTTCTCACCCGCCCTCGAAGAACTCGGGTCCTTCTTCTGCATTTGAACTTCAAGCTCCACGTCACCTCCGCTCGGATTGATTCGTCAAGAGAGCATCCACATCAACTCCGATGAGTCCACGACTGCGGGTCAACACCGAGCACCGCAACTCTTTGCTCGGCTCCGAGCGCCAATGATCCTACCGTTCTCGCATAATTATCAAGCCACTATCTAATACCATCCTTTTTATTAAAACATTTTCCGCTATTTATTATAATCGGGACAATACATTGTACCCCTTTTAAAGAATTCAACCACAGATTCCACTCATAACATTACTGTTACAAACGTAACCCAACCACAAGAAGAATGAAGCATTCTCAAGTAACACACTAGCAAACAACCTTCCTTCAAAGGACCATGATCCAAATCAAAGGATTCACAACAAAACCATTCACACTCTCCAAATAGACATTTAGAGAATCCACACTGCACAAGCCAAGAGTGAAAATCACTCGACAAACCAAAACAATCATTTTCTTTTCCTAACTGGAAAAGACCACACCCAACATCAAACAACTCAATTTGCAGATGATCTCGCTATAAACACACGCTTTAAACAAGAATCAAGTGAGCATATTATCGCCGAGATATTATTAATTTCCCAATCCATTCCCTTTGGAAATTTAACTTCCTTGAACCAAGGATTTCCAAAACATCGCCCAACACACCAACTAGGTGCTATACTGTAACATCCCAAAATTTTCTTTTGCTTTATTTAATTTTCTGGGATTTATTTGATTTTATCTAGTATTTACTTTTGAGCCTAGAGCAAGAAAAAGTATTTCTTTTATCTTATTTAAAATAAAAAGGGTTTATTTTGATTTTCCAGGCTTCCCTAAATTTTATAGAAATTTTCAGAATTTTCTGGAATTAAAAATCAATTTTTGAAGCCAAAAGAAATTTTTATAAAGTGTTAAAAGGTCAAAAATGAATTAACAATATTCTTCCTAAGTATAAAACATTCCCAGGGATTTTCTGTAATTTTTATAGAATTTTTAAACATTATTTGCTATTTTCTAAGTATTTATAAATGCTCCTCCTATTTTCTGAAAATAAAAATCCGAATTAAAATCCGAATTAATCTGGTGTTGACACGTGTCGCACCGAGATTAAATCCATCCTTTTCTCAGATTTAATCCAAGCCTCTCATCTTCATTTAAATCGAGTGGCCGAGATCTTGCCACGTGTCAACATCTGAGCCATTCATTTCTTTTGCTCTCTCTCTTAGGCGTGGGACCCACCTGTCATCACCTTCCTTCCACTCTTCTTCTTCCTCTCCCTCCCTCTCTCCTCTCTTCCGGCCGCCGCCGCCACAGCCCCTTGCCTTCACCACCGCCGCGCCTCTGGCGCCGCCCCTACCGCGCCACCCCACCGCCGCCCATGGGACCGCCTGCATCGCCGCCTCGCCTTCCCCGCGCCCAAACCGAAAGCCGCCGCCATAAATGCCGCCCGAGCCGTGCGTTGCCTCCTCTTCCCAATGACCGTTGCCTTGGCTCCCTCGCCCACCGCTGCACCTCGCCGGCCATTAATGGCGCCAAACCAGTTCGCGTTCACACTGCCGCCTCGCCTCCCCGTGAACTCCGGCGAAGTCCAACCGCCCCCTTTTCCCTATAAAACCCCACCCTAGACCTCCATCGGCACCACACCACTCCACCACCCTCCTCCCCACCTCGTTTCTCTCCCGCGCCGAGCACCGCCGCCACCAAGCACCGCCGCCACCTTCTCTCCTCCGCCGCCACCTCCAACCGCCAGAAGACTCGCCGCCGGTAGGGATGGAATCCCATCCTCTCCTCTACCGCCGCCCCGCCGACCGCCACCGGCGGGTGCTCTCTGGCAAGCGCCGCCCGTGGAACCGTGTGCGGTCGAGCTTACCACGTGGACGCCACATTGGCACACGTGGCAGCCCAGTGGCAGCCACGTGGCGCCACGTGTTTCCTAAGCCGCCACGTCATCATTTTCATCTTTTAATTATTTTAAATCCTGTGATGACGTCATAATTCCAGATTTCGAATATAAAAATAAATCAAGAAAATCATCTTTTTCTTTTTCATTCTTTTTAAACTTCCTAATGTCGTATTCGCTCATTTTAGCTCCAAATTTAACCATTCAAATTTCTAAATTTTTCTAAAAATCTAAACTATTCATTTCTAAGTCTTTTTCAAATTTTTGAATTTTATTTGAATTTTATTTGAATTCTTTTTGGTTCTTCACGTGTAGAATACGAGGATTCCGTCGAGGACGATTTCGATTTAAACGTTCGACGTTGAGCAACCAGGCAAGTTACACCTTTGAACATATTGATCCCAGTATTTTAACAGTATTTATATTATTTTTAAATTATTATGCATGCGTAATTTTATTCAATTCTAGTTTAAATTCAATTTGAATCATAGTTATGCCTAATTCCTTTGTATAGCCAAATTTGATATTTCATGTCAAAATACCTTGTCAACCCTAGATAAAACCTAGTTAGTACATTAGTATTAACTAGACATTTGGTAAAAATGCTTAGCCATGCTGAGAATATTATGATTGGGGAATTTTCTTCACATAAAATGATAGACTTTAAAACTGATTTTCTGACTTTGGTGAGTCAGAATGGTTTACAAAATATTTCCAAACAAAATATAAAACTGGTTTAGACTTAGGCAATGGTAAGATGGTGGGTGCTTGCTGGCATGCATCGTAGTTGCTAGCTCGATGTTGATTGCCAAGCACACGCGGGTTCGAGGTATGGCCTAAGTCAAATTAAGGACCGGTCTGTGAGCTACATTTACAAAGTCACACCGTACTACCACAAGTTCGGTATGGGACGGACCTAGCCAATTAATTTGCAAGGTTTCAATTAGATATCGCTAAAGGTTGAATGTGGGCGTGGAGAAGCCACGGGAAGTCTCACATGGCACAAGAGGGGGCTCCAACATGTGGATTCATGTTGTAGTGAAACCTTAGTGGTGGCGTTATCTAGTTGATAGCTGAGCATTGTAAAGGCTTTGTCATGAACTCTCAGCCACACACCTAAGATAGTGTGTTGATCGCGAGGCAAAAAGAGAGAACATATCTTGTGGGTAAAGTTGTACACCTCTGCAGAGTTTGAAACTATCTGGATAGCCGTGTTCGCGGTTATGGACATGCTGAGTAGGGTTTTTCACAGATTAGACTTTGGTTTTATTAAAAAAACTGGTTTGTGGAAAGTCCGGTTATCTTTTGGAAAATTTGTCCGGGTGGGATACCCGAGAATAGGTTAGTGCTGGTTGGAGCCTCACTAACGTTAACATCTTGTACAAAGTAGTTTTAATTATTGTATCAAATTCAGCTTTCATTGTACTTATGATATTTACTTCAAATAATGCCAACTTCTGCAAATAACCATATTATGTCATCCCTTGTAAATCCTTATGCATGCATTCAATCTGTTAAATCTCCTGGTGTAACTTGTGGAGTACGTTTGTACTCATGTTGCTCTATCTAACTCTTTCAGAGGAAGCTTTCGACGATTGCGGTGAGGACTACGATTAGGCCGCGTCTTACAGTCAATTCGCCTTGTGGGAAGGCTGGATGGGTTGCCGCTATCTTTGAGAGACCATGTGAGGGTCATCCCAATGTGAGTGATGAGAAATTGACATCTGTTTTCAAAAGTCGAGTTTGAGTAGGTTTGTTCGGACCCTGACGTTGCGTGGCGTAACGGACTCGGTCGGACTTGGTCGAACCTAGTCGTATGGGTTTATGTTGCATATTCTGATGAGTCGACAGGTTTGATCTCTATTTACGCTTTCATGTATCGAGCGGTGCTATTTGACGTGTTTCTTGTTTGTGTGGCTGCAGGACGTCGAGGCGGAGTCGTGGCGAGACACGAGGTGACCGGACTAGGCGCAGGTGGCGCTGAGGTCAGAACGGTCGTGATGTATCGAAGACGACGTGGACTCGACGTGGTTGCGAGGCGTGCGAGACAAGGAGGGGCGAAACGGGAATTTTCGCAAAAGCTGCACAAGCGGGAGCGGGCGCCGTTGGATTTAGCGGGCGTAACGGGGCGGAGACCCGTTAGCCAAGGCTATAAATATAGGAGAAGGGCTGCATGGCTCCTCATGGCTTCTAGAGAGGATTAGGGTTTCAATTGAGTCAAAAGAGGCTTTAGAAGGTTGTTTGCTTTGAAGCCTTAGTGGTTGGAGGGTGCAGGTGTGTAAGAGAGTGTCCAGGAGAGCTCACAATGTTTTCGTGAAGTGTCTCACGTAGCTCTCCTCCTCTGGTTGTTGTTTTCACTTGTGTGTTCCTCATGTGATCTTGAGAGGATGAGGAGAGTTGGTTGATACTTCTTGTAATTTCTTTTCTTGCTCAAATGTACAGGCGTATGGGAACTCATGTGTGATTTTCTTGCTTCTAGAAATGAAATTATTGAAGTAATTTCCATGTCAGGCTTCTCTGTTCTTTGTTTTGCATTTCTAGGTTTTGAGCTCGTTTCTATTTCTCTTTGTGAAATGGCATGAAATTTGGGTTGTAGAGTCCTGAGACTATTGCTAACATACCCTCAAATTTTCATGTCCAAAAGATCAAAGACTTGGGAGAAATTCGGATTTTAGTCTCTCTGTTCGTAGTTTCTAAATTTCTAGGGTTTATGTTAATTTGTGATTTTCTTTCATGAGGTGACCTGAGAATTGATCTGGAGTGACGTATAATCTTTGCTAATCTAGCTGTAAAAGCCCATGATCAAAGACTCAAGGATTGAGGAGAAGTTTGGATTTTGGGAGCCTTCCTGCTAGTATTCAGTTTTGTGCTCAAAATCTGATTTCTTGCTCATTTGATGATTTCTGTTGGTCCCTAATCTTCTCTTGGTATTTAGTTCAAGTTCTTGCTGTTTTGATTCAAAGAGAACTTCTTTTTCTAGTGAATTTCAAAGGTTTTCGGCTTGTGCAATACTCGGCTGATTTTTCAGTTTTCACTGTGCAGTTTCAAATCTCAGCCGAACTCTGTCCTTCGCTCGTTGGCCTGTAAACTGTCTTCGGCAGCAGCACTTCTCTTGTGAGCAGCATTTGCTTTCTTTACCATTTGAGAGCTGCATGCATTCAGTTCGGCAGTGGAAGCAGCAGTTTGGTATTTACCATTTCTCTGTTTTCTCCTGTGAGTAGCATTTGTCTTGCTGTTTTCTGCTGCCAATTTCAGCCTCTGAAGATTCACTTTCTGTGCTGTTTTGGTATGCAGTCTTGAAGGATTTCAGCAAAAGTAGTAATTCTGTTTTCAGTCTTGAAGTACAGTCAAAACACTGCAGTACATGCTATTGTCGGCCAAATGCTTGTCTGTTTCTCTCGGCAGTATTTTCAACTTCAGAGATATAGTTGATCTCTATTAGTTGCTGCTACTCTGAAAATTCAGATTTCGGCTAGCTCTGCTTTTTGTTTTCCGAAAAGGAATCTCAGCTCTCTCTCTGATTTTTGTGCAGTATCTTTCTTATTCTCGGTTGGGCTTCTGGCAATTAGCTGATTTTGCTATTTACTATTGTGCAGTTCTCAATCCGAGATACATCCAGTTTGTGCCTTTCGGTACTGCTTCCATATTCACTGTGTGAAGTATTTGCCTCCCTGCTGTTTTCAACTAGTTAAAATTGCTCAGTCTCTTCTCTGCCTCTTCTTTTTCTGCTGAGATTCTGTAGACTGTTATAGCCATCAGTCTCTAGATCATTTCAAGCATTTGGACCATCTCATTCTTTTTCAACATAGCCAGCATATGGACTAATTGTGCTTTTGCTAAAGGTAGCTATTGGAGTTGAGATTTGTGTGTTTATTTTGGGGGTCGATTTTTTAAAAAAGGCACCATTCACCCCCCCTCTGTTGCCATTTCCGGTCCTACAATTGGTATCAGAGCCAGGTTAGCTCTTTTCTATAGATCTTAACCGGTCTGTGAGCCATGGCGACAGACAAGTACTCGACCAAGCCCCCGATCTTCGATGGGGTGGATTATCCCTTCTGGAAGAGTCGGATGGAGACCTACATCCAGGCTAAGGGCTACGCCATCTGGCGAAAGGTCAAGGTTCGGTTTGCTGTTCCTGCCGATGAGGACGTCAATGCCGGAAACATGGATGACGTTGAGGCAAACGCTAAGGCAAGGAACATCATAACCCAGGGCCTGAGTCGTAGTGAGTTTGACCGCATATCTCATCTTCCGTCCGCCTTCGATATTTGGGCGACCCTCAATGCTTACCTAGACATATCCAAAACTCTCATCCTTCAGAGCAGATCATTGGAGACCTTTTTGAGCGAGTTACTCGCTCAAAATCTAGCATGTCACTCTTTTGTCTCCATTCTGCTTTTGTTGCTTCTTTCGAGCCCAAGGAGATTTGTCATGCTCTATCTGACGAGTCTTGGGTTAATGCCATGCATGAGGAGCTAGAGAGTTTCGAAAGAAACAAGGTCTGGACGCTTGTTGAGCCCCCTCAAGGTCACAATATCATTGGGACCAAGTGGGTGTTCAAGAACAAGCAAAGTGAGGATGGGGTAGTCATTCGAAACAAGGCTAGACTGGTTGCTCAGGGGTACTCCTAGGTTGAGGGTCTAGACTTCGAGGAGACCTTTGCCCTGTGAGCGGACTTGAGGCCATTAGAATTCTGCTTGCCTTTGCGGCTTCTAAGGGTTTCAAGCTCTACCAGATGGATGTCAAGAGTGCCTTTCTCAATGGCTTTATTGAGGAAGAAGTCTATGTGAGACAGCCTCCAGCTTTCGAGAACCCCAAACACCCTAATCATGTCTACAAGCTTTCCAAAGCACTGTATGGACTTAAGCAGGCCCCTAGAGCTTGGTATGAGAGGCTTAAGTCCTATCTATTGAGACATGATTTCGAGATGGGTAAAGTTGACAAGACCTTGTTCATTCACCGGCTTGGCAATGACCTTCTGCTCGCTCAAATTTATGTCGATGACATTATCTTTGGCGGCTCTTCTCATGCTCTAGTTTCACAGTTCTCGCATGTCATGAGCACCGAGTTTGAGATGAGCATGATGGGTGAGTTGACTTTCTTCCTTGGCTTCCGGATCAAGCGAGACTCGGAGGGTACCTTCTTGCATCAAAGCAAGTACACCGTGATCTCCCGAGACGTTTCGACATGAGTGATGGAAAGCGGTGTCGACTCCGATGGCTTCTACAACAAGACTTGACCCGAGATGAGGACGGCGAGCCATTGATCAAAAGGAGTTCAGAGTATGATTGGCTCTCTTGTACCTCACCGCCTCGAGACCGGACATACACTTTTCCGTGTGTCTATGTGCTCGGTTCGAGCTTCTCCTCGCGTGTCTCACCGCCAGGCGGTGAAGCGCATCTTTCGGTACCTTCGAGCTACCATTGACTATGGTATGTGGTACTCTTCCTCCTCCTGTCTATCCCTTAGAGCCTTTTCGGATGAAGACTTTGCCGGCTGTAGGATAGATAGGAAGAGCACTTCGGGCACATGCCAGTTCATTGGCACTTCTCTCATTTTCCGGTCTTCGAGGAAGCAGTCCGGTGTTGCACAGTCCACCGCAGAGGCCGAGTATGTTGTTGCAGCCAGTTGCTGTAGCCAGGTCCTTTGGATGGTCTCGACTTTGTGAGACTTTGGGTTAGCTATCGACCGTGTTCCGCTCTTTTGCGATAACACGTCTGCGATTAGCATTGCTAAGAACCCAGTGCAGCACTCTCGGACCAAGCACATTGATATCAGATATCACTTTCTTCGAGACCATGTAGAGAAGGGTGACATCGTGCTTCAGTTTGTGGAGAGTGACCATCAGTTGACTGATATCTTCACCAAGCCTTTGGATAGCACGAGGTTTTCAGCTCTGCGGATATGAAAGACCTGTGAGAGACCGATGTTATTCTAAATATTTAAATTGATCAAGAATGAGGATGGGTCACTTTGAACCAATCCCATTGTGCTGAGAAAATATTGAGCTGGTTCGGCTTTGAAAATTGCAAGTTTCTTCAATGCCCTATGATGCGAGCATTAAGTTTCGAAAAAACCAGGGGCTAGGAAAATATCAATTAAGATATTCATAAATTGCTAGGTCCCTCATGTATTTATCTAGTGCCATAAGACCTAATATTTCATTTGCTATGAGCAAATTACGTCGGTTTACTTCTAACCCAGGAGATGATCATTGGGAGTCACCTGAAATAGTGTTGCGTTACTTGAGAGGCACAACACCTTTTGAAATTCATTATAATGAATATCCTTTCGTATTGGAAGGATACAATGACTCTAATTGAATCTCTTATGCGGATGAGATCAGAGCTATAAGTGGCTATGTGTTTACTTTAGCTGATGCTACAGTTTCATGGAGGTTTTGCAAACAAACCATATTGACGAGGTCAACCATGGAATTAGAACTTGTAGCATTTGACATAGCCACTGTTGAGGCTAAATGGCTGAGAGAGCATCTATTAGACTTACCATTGGTTGAGAAACCAATACCAGCAATCCTGATGTACTGCGATAATCAAACAATTTTGGCTAAAATCACAAGTACTAAGGATAATTTGAAGTCCTCCAGACATGTGAAGCATAGGCTTAAATCTGTCAGAAAATTGAGAAACTCTAGAGTAATTGTTGTGAATTATATTCACATTGAGAAAAATCTGGTAGACCCTTTGACAAAGGGGTTAGCATGGAAAGTGATTTCCATTGTGTCTATGGATATGATGATGAGGCTCATTTGAGTTACATCACAATGGTAACCCATACTTTCTTGATCAAAGATCTTGTGACTTAGGCAATGGGAAAAGCAGGCTAATGTTGTAACAAGAGAGTGCATATTCATTGTATTCGTGTCCTAATAGAGAACGTACTCTTAACTGTATGGAAGGTTAGCATAAAAAATTAATGTATTATATTATCCAAATAAGATAAAGGTATTAGCCTATAGGATACCTAGAAAGAATACACCTACTTGAGTCTAACTGTGTGATCATAGTTCATGAGAACAAGAGATTCTTGAGAGACCATGTTGTGGTCATCCCGTTGTGAATGATGAGTAATTGACATCGGTTTAAGGAAAGTCGAGTTTGAGTTGGTTGGTTCGGACCTTGACGTTACGGGATGTAACGGGCTCGATCGGACTTGGTCAAACTTAGTCGTATGGGTTTAGGATGCATATCCTTTGTTTCGATAGGTTTGGATTTTGTTTTACGCTTTCATGTATCGAACGGTGCTATTTGATGCGTTTCTTGTCTGTGTGGCTGCAGGACGTCGAGACGGAGTTGTGGCGAGACACGGTGGACCAGACTAGGCGCAGGTGGCGCTGAGGTCAGAACGGTCGGGATGTGTCAAAGACGACGTGGACTCGAGGTGGTTGCGAGGCGTGCGAGGCAAGGAGCGCGGAAGCTTCCCGGAAGGTGCAGGAGGGGCGAAACAGGAATTTCGCAAGGCTGCACAAGCGGGAGACGGCTCCGTTAGGGTTTAGCCGACGTAACGGGTTGGAGACCCGTTAGCCAAGGGCTATAAATAGAGATGAGGGGCTGCATACCCCCTTGAGGGTTTTTGTGTATTTGCTCTCCATTTTGTGTGTGTTCCTCCCAAGAAGCATGTGAGGCTCTTGGTGTTCTTGAGGATTGAGAGGGAGAGGATGGATTGAGAGTCTTGTAATCATTTCTTTGTGTTCTAATGTCCATGCGTATCGGGAGTCCTTGTGTTTCCTTCTCTTTGCTTGATTAGAGTTTTTGATTGAATGGAAGTGCTGCAGATTTCTTGTCTCTGTTTTATCTTCTCTGATCAAACCGATTGCAGTCTGCTCTTACTTCGATTTCAGTTTGTTCGCTGCTCTCAGTATGTTGTTCGGTTGATGTGAAAAATAATGGATTGCGCGAAGGCTACGATAGCAGAAAACAAAACTTTTCTACCGCGCACACAAGAACATCATACTTAAGGAGGGATCATGGATCGTTACCACTAGACGCCTTGTGCAATGAAGAAGAGTTGGAGAAGCCGATCCAACCACGCGTCGAGGTAGTAGTGGAAGTAGTCGATCGTCCGAATCGATCGTCTCCTCCACGCGATCAACCACACCACGAGCGATCCAATCAGAGGTTGTTGATGCCGATCAACGCCGCAACGAGCGGCGCCCACCGGTATCCACACGTCCCGGATCGAACGCCGATCGCGAGTGTACCAAAGACTCATGAGCGCCTAGGGTTTGGCTCGGGAGGTGGCGGCGTGGTTTAGCTCGGGATTATCGGATCGCCTCGCCCCCTCGCCTCCATATATAGACCTCCTCACTTGGGCCTCGTGGACCGAGGCCCAATAGGAGTCTATCCGGATCTCTATCCGAATTGAGCCCATATCCGAATCACATTGAATTAGTGTTCCAACCCGTTAAGTGTGCGACCACAGGTTCACGTATACTTGGTCGCGACCGAAACACCTTTCCGGTCACCGTGTTAATAGCGGCCTCTAGTAAGACATATTAACCCCAAAGTATACGTAAAGATCATATCTTTGAACACGTAATGTTCTCATGTACTAATCCCTTTGCCTCACGATATAGATTAAGCTCAAGGCGAGACCTGTGTCATCCTCTTAATAGCTCAATCACTCTCTCGATTTCGTGATGGATTATAAACTCGTGATTGACTCCTCAATCACCTTGGCATGGCCATGCACTTTCATAATCCATTACATCGAGGGGCCCGAGATATCTCTCCCATAAGGAGGGCAAATTCTATCTTGATCATTCACATCCCACTACATGTTTCATGGCAAACCCAAAGACTACTTTTATGACTACCCGATTCACGGAGTAGTGTTTAGTAGTCCCAAAGTAGCTACTACGCATCTCGGGAACCATGATGATCTCAAGTCTAAGGATTCCACATAAACACTACTTGAGACCAACCGATGACACATGGAATCTCTGCAGTGTCTCATGGCGGGTCTATCCAACATATGTTCACTAACACATGTCCATATTATTGATTTGGTATCTCCATACCATGATCCATGAGACATGATCATCAATCAATACATATGTCGATCTTTGAATCATATTTGTTCCTCATATGAAATATAATCGGGATCATTTAGAAATAGCAACATTTTGGCATTAAGAGTCTCATGAATAAGTCACATACTCATTGATCAATAATGATAATGTCTATTTCAAGGAACAAAGCAATGTATCATAAACATAGTATGTGATATATTCAACATCTCCATGTTGCCTCTAGGGCATATCACCAATGATCTCCCACTTGCACTAGAGTCAACCATGTAGGTATCTAATACCCATTGCCCTAGTGTGAGCCTCATGCTTTGGCGGGAAGCGGCTTTGTCAACGGATCCGCAATGTTCAAATCCGTGTGTACTTTGCATATCTTAACATCGCCTCTCCACAATCTCGCGGATGAGATGAAATCGCCGTAGAATGTGCTTGGACTTACAGTGCGATCTAGGCTCCTAGGCTTGCGAATGGCTCCACTTGTTGTCACAAGAGAGGTCCATTGGGTGGAGGCACTAGCCATCATACCAAGCTCGAAACAAATTTCTTGATCCAAACGACCTCTTTAGCGACTTGAAGCCGCTATGTACTCGGCTTCGTTGTAGAATCAAGAACCGTCTCTTGCTTGGAACTCTTCCACTCACCGCACCGCCATTCAAAGTAACACAAATCCAGATTGCGATCTAAAATCATCTTTGTCGGTTTGGAAGCTAGCATCGGTGTAACCATTTACAACGAGCTCTTCCTCACCCCATAGACGAGGAACACATCTTTAGTTCTTCTCAAGTACTTCAAGATGTTCTTTACGGCAATCCAAAGTGACTTTCACCGGATCGACCGGTATCTACTTGTAGCACTTAAAGCATACGAGACATCTGGACGTGTACAAAGCATGGCATACATAATGGACCCAATAGCTGAAGCATATGGAATCGCATTCATTTTATCCCGCTCATCAGGTGTACTAGGACACTGATTCTTGCTAAGATTTATACCATGTGACATAGGTAGAAAGCCTTTCTTGGAATCATGCATGTTGAACCTTTTCAACACCTTGTCAATGTCACGTATCTTGGCTTAATCCAATCACCTTTTGATCTATCTCTATAGATCTTGATGCCCGAATATATGCCGCCTCTCCTAAGTCTTTCATAGAGAAACTATTTTCAATGAAGACTTAACAAATTCGAGCATAGGAATGTCATTTCCGATCGAATATGTCATCCACATATAAGACCGTAAACACGAGTGCGCTCCCACTAGCCTTTTGTAAACACAAGGCTCTTCTTCGTTCTTGATGAAACCAAACCCTTTGATTACTTCATCAAAGCGAATGTTCCAACTCCGAGATGCCCGCTTTAATCCATAAATAGATCTTTGCGCTTGCATATCTTTCCGGTGATTGCGGATCGACAAAACCCGTGGGTGTGTCATGTACACATCCTCACTCGATTTCCATTAAGGAAAGCTGTTTTGACATCCATTTGCCATATTTCATAGTCGAAATAAGCAGCAATTGCTAGAATGATCCGAATAGACTTTAGCATTGCGACGGGCGAAAAAGTTTCATCATAATCAACACCTTGAATTTGTTTGAAACCTTTGGCCACTAATCGCGCTTTATAGATGTGAACATTTCCATCTATGTCTATCTTTTTCTTGAAAACCCATTTGCACTCAATGGTTTTAACACCATCGGTGGATCAACCAAGTTCCAAACTTGATTCTGTGCATGGATTCAATTTGGATCTCATGGCTTCAAGCCATTTCTCGAGTCTGGTCCCACCATCGCTTCTTCATAGGTCTTAGGCTCATCGTTGTCTAATAACAATATGTCCCGTTGTTGAGTAGTCAAGAACATGTACCTCTCGGTGCACGACGTGACCTCTCGACCACGTGGTGCCGGTGTGTCCACAACAGGTTCTTCAACAGTTTGTTCATCCTGTTGTGGTTCTCAGGAGCTGAAACGTTTTGTGTGTTTCGAATTTCTTCAAGTTGCACCATGCTCCCACTATCTCTTCTTGAGAGAAACTCTTTCTCTAAGAAGACACCATGCTTGGACGACAAACACTTTGTCTTCTTCTTGATTATAGAAGTAATATCCTTTCGCTTCCTTAGGATACCCGATAAAGAAGCATTTATCGATTTAGGACCGAGCTTATCGATTGTAAACGTTTTACATAAGTCTCACATCCCCAAATCTTAAGAAAATACAAGCTAGCACGTTGTCTGTCCACATCTCATATGGTGTCTTTTCTCCGATTTTGATGGAACTCGTTTAGTGTGAAAGCGGGTGTTTCAAGAGCGCACCCCAAAAGACAACGGAAGATCACTGTGGCTCATCATGGAGCGCACCATATCTAATAAGGTGCGATTTCTCGCTCGATACCCCATTCCATTGAGGTGTTCAAGTGAGTCAATTGTGGAACAATTCCACAATCCTTGAGATGATTACCAAACTCATGGCTCAAATACTCGCCTCCACGATCAGATCGTAGAAACTTGATTGTCTTGCCTAAATGATTTTGCACTTCATTTTGGAATTCTTTGAACTTTTCAAAGGATTCGGACTTATCTTCATCGGTAGATATATCCATATCTACTAAAGTCATCGATAAAAGTTATGAAAGCATCGAAAACCACCTATGGTCGTTGAGCTCATTGGTCCACATACATCGAATGTACGAGTGCCAATAAGTCACTTGCCCGCTCACCTTGACCGGTGAAAGGTGCTTTTGTCATCTTGCCAAGTAAACAAGATTCGCATGTCTCAAATGATTCAAAATCAAATGAGTGCGAATACCATCTCTATGGAGCTTCTTCATGCTTCTCATTTATGTGACCTAAGCGACAGTGCCAAATAAACGTGGGATTCAAATCATTCGATCGTTGCCTCTTTGCATTAATGTTATAGACCGATGACTCTTCAAGAGTAAGAACATATAACCCATTCACCAATGGAGTATGACAATAGAACATATCTTTGAAATAAAGAGAACAACCATTGTTCACAGATCTAAAGTCATAAACTTCGCTTGTAAACATGAAGCGAAATAATGTTCTTGGAAAGAGATGGAACACAATAACAATTATTCAATTCCAAAACTAATCCTCGAAGGTAAAGACAATGGCATGGTGCCAACAACCACCGCAAAGAACTTTTGCTCCATTGCCAACGCCAAGATCCACTTCGCTCCTCCTCAAACTTCTACTTCTTCTTAGCCCCTGCAACGATTTGCAAATGTGAGCAACCGATCCGGTATCAAATACCCAAGAATCAGTAGAAGAAGTGGCAAGATTGATTTCTATAACATTTATACCTGGAGTGGAAGTCGACTTCCTTCTTCTCCTTAAGATCCTCCAAGTACTTTGGGCGTTCCTTTTCCAATGTCCCGATTGCTTACATGAGTAGCAATCGCATTAGAGCAGGCCCTTCTTGACTTGCTTGGCCTTAGAACCGCCGCGATCTCATCGGGAGCTAACTTTCTTTGACCACGCCTTTCTTTACATAGGGCTTGCCCTTGCCTTTCGCATCATCATCACATGATTGGTGCTTTTCTTAATGCTTTCCTCGGCAGATTTTAGCATCCCATGCAACTCAGCCAAGGTCTTGTCCATGTTGTTCATGTGATAGTTCGAATGAATGGCTCAAAGCTCGGGGAGCGATCAAGAATCACATCGTAGCCAACTCTTGGCTAAGGGAAAACCAAGTTTTCGGACTCTCAATGTAGCCAATCATCTTAATCACATGAGGGTCGACGGATTCCTTCGCAAGCTCGCACGCAAACAAGGACTTTGAAGTGTTGAACCTCTCACCCTTGCTTGGTTCTCAAACATACCACGCAACCCCACAATGATATTGTAGGCATCTGTGTTCTCATATTGCTTCAAGCTCAGAGGACATTGTGGCAAGCATGAGACGACTCACATCAAGGCAATCATTCGCTTGCTTCTCATAAGCTCTCCGTGCAGCCACGGTAGCATTATCGTGCAAGTCATCGGGATAAGGAGACTCAAGGACATACTCCTTGCGCTCTTGCTTGAGAACAATTCTCAAGTTGCGATACCAATCCAAAAGTTCGTTCCATTGAGTTTTTCTTTCTCAAGAATAGATCGCAAATTAAAAGAACTGGATGCGCATTAGTTGACATGATCTACAACAAAGAATATGCAAAGTTTAGCACTATGTTCATGTTTGATCTTCCATTAAACAATTTAACAAAAGATACTCCCACTATATATTTTGTAATCGTCTTCCTCTAACGACATATAGTGGTCAAGATCCATGTTCATCTAAGTTCTAGTGAGCTTTGGCATCACTGCTAGAAACCTAGTGACGAGGTAAGCAACACTTGCTAATCACATCTTATGTGACTCTTGTTTGTTGGGTGGCATCCAATGCCCCGGCTCCCAACGCCATGCCCCAAGGCCCAAATCCAATTTGATAGCCTTGTCAAGTAAACCAATACTATACATGTGGATGTCCGACATCCACCCTATTAGATCAAGATAGTTGATGGTACCGCTTTGGCGACCTACCAAACAATGATCGTGATTCTTATAAGCGCAAAGAATTGGAAGGGCATCAAAACAAATTCTTAATTTTTCTTGAGAGAAGCTATTCTATCATGAAAACACACCCTCTATAGGTATGGCATGAAAGAATAGTATGACAAGAAATAAACATCACATGCATATAATCACATTATACTGTGAATGGTATGGCATTTTGTATCGTAGTGGTCGCCATCGCCATGGTTCCACGGTGATATTCTTCGCCACACTTCTTGTCCTCTTGTCATCATGCTTGAAGCCTCCATAGCAAAGAACTAAACTATTACAACTAATAGGTAGCAAATGAATTACATGAGGAGCTCAAGCATCACAAGTCGACACGCAGGTCGTTATACAATTAAAGAACGACCTCAACCCTACTGTGATTAATACGACACACAAAGCCACCAAACACACATGCATCACATATGCATCTATGCCATACCATTCACATCATTCCTCGCAAAAACAAGTTAAGCGTAGAACGATACTACATACGACATGAATGTGTTTCTATAACAATCTATGCGTATGCATAGCGGTCCGGTTGGCGGTCGGCCGTGGCGGGGGTCGAGGGGGGAGCCGCATCTATGAAATCGCTATCTATGAAATCGCTATGAAAATCTCATCGGGCCGATCAAATCAACCCAAATCCGAGCCATTCAAAATGTCTCAATTTTCATTAGATCAATCACATTGATCATCGCGATCGGTATGCTTGAGGAGACCGCAACACAAGACCTCGATCTGCTCGCTCAATCATCGATCGTGCACGCAGCTAGCCCCGATGGTGTTACCGGTAGGTAGGGGCAAGTCGCGTACATCAAAGAAGGAGCACGAACTAATCTTTTGGCCACATGATGCTATCAACTCATACATATTCCAACCCCTTATGACCGATTGATCTAATCAACCCGTGCTACCAATGATTCATCACATGAACCGACTGATCTAGTCCGTAATAGATCCAATCTATTACAACCGCATATCAAAATATGCGCTGATCCAGATCGCAAACTAAGCAAGATGGCTCGATACCACTAATGGAACGCAGCGTGAGGCTACGCAAGCGTAAAACAAAACTTTTCTACCGCGCACACAAGGACATCATGCTTAAGGAGGATCATGGATCGTTACCACTAGACGCCAGCAGCAGCAATGAAGAAGAGTTGGAGAAGCCGATCCAACCACACGCGTCGAGGTAGTAGTGGAAGTAGTCGATCGTCCCGAACCAATCGTCTCCTCCACGCGATCAACCACACCACGAGCAGATCCAATCAGATTGATGCCGATCAACGCCGCAACGAAAGCGCCCCACCGGTATCCACACGCCTCCGGTGGAACGCCGATCGCGAGTGTACCAAAGACTCGCGAGCGCCTAGGGTTTGGCCTGGGGTGGCGGCGTGGTTTAGCTCGGGATTATCGGATGCAACCCCTCACCCCTCGCCTCCATATATAGACCTCCTCACTTGGGCCTCATGGACCGAGGCCCAATAGGAGTCTATCCGGATCTCTATCCGAATTGAGCCTACATCCGAATCACATTCGAATTAGTGTTCCAACCCGTTAAGTGTGCGACCAGAGGTTCACGTATACTTGGTCGCGACCGTAAACACCTTTCCGGTCACCCGTTAATAGCGGTCTCTAGTAAGACATATTAACCCCAATGTATACGTAAAGATCATATCGGTGAACTCGTAATGTTCTCATGTACTAATCCCTTTGCCTCACGATATAGATTAAGCTCAAGGCGAGACCGTGTCATCCTCTTAATAGCTCAATCACTCTCTCGATTCCGTGATGGATTATAAACTCGTGATTGACTCCTCAATCGACTTGGCATGGCCATGCACTTTCATAATCCATTACATCGAGGGGTCCGAGATATCTCTCCCATAAGGAGGGCAAATTCTATCTTGATCATTCACATCCCACTACATGTTTCATGGCAAACCCAAAGACTACTTTTATGACTACCCGATTCACGGAGTAGTGTTTAGTAGTCCCAAAATAACTACGCATGCTGGGAACCATGATGATCTCAAGTCTAAGGATTCCACATAAACACTACTTGAGACCAACCGATGACACATGGAATCTCTCTGATGTCTCATGGCGGGTCTATCCAACATATGTTCACTAACACATGTCCATATTATTGATTTGGTATCTCCATACCATGATCCATGAGACATGATCATCAATCAATACATATGCTGATCTTTGAATCATATTTGTTCCTCATATGAAATTTGATCAGGGATCATTTAGAAATAGCAACATTTTGGCATTAAGAGTCTCATGAATAAGTCACATACTCATTGATCAATAATGAAAATGTCTATTTCAAGGAACAAAGCAATGTATCATAAACATAGTATGAGATATATTCAACATCTCCATGTTGCCTCTAGGGCATATCACCAACAGAATTGTGTGTGTTTAGGATGTTAAGTTGGTTTTGGATACTATTCACATGTATTGTTCACAAGTGGTAGATTCCAAAATAGGAGAGTTTGAGTTGTGCTGGCCAAACCTAGGGTGCCAATATAAGGCCATGGCTTAGCCAATGTAAAGGTTAGATCAGATTGAATAGAGAGAAAACCCCAAAAAGCCATGAAGGTTTGTGGCACATGTTGTGTGTTTACTTGATTTTTCTAAATAGGGCTTGAGGAGATTACACAGGTCAAGTGACTTGGTGCTTGGATTGTGGAATTGAGTCTTCATGGATCATCTTCCTGAATTCATGATCAACCCATGATCACAGTTTGGGAAGTTCTATGTTGGATTGCTTCTAATTGGTCTTGGCTGATTGGCGCATACTACCACAGAAAGGGTCGTCATAGACAATTCAAAATCGTCATTATAGATGGTTTCTGAACTGTCTGAATTTATGTGTTTGTGATAATAGGTGGTTATCATAGACGACTCTCAAACCGTCTGTGATAAGTTACAACATAGACAGCTTTTCAAAAAACCATCTGTGATATATCAGATATCACAGACGGTTCTTACATAAAGCCGTCTGTGATATCTGATATATCACAGATGGCTAATACCAAAAACTATCTGTAATATGTTAGATATCACAGGCGGTTCTTAAACAGAGCCGTCTGTGATATCTGACATATCACACACGGCTAATACAAAAAACCATCTGTGATATGTCATATATCACAAACAGTTCTTAAACATAGCTGTCTGTGATATCTTGCATATCACAGACGGCTAGTACAAAAAATTGTCTATGATATATCATATATCACAGACGATTTAGTGTTACAAACTATCTATCATAGCTATTTGGATAGCTAAATTATTTTTCTGTTTTTTTGGCCAGCCTTAGGAAATGCTAGCCATGCCCTTTAAAAAACAAATAGATCATATATATAGCACACGATAATCATTACACAGATCTCACAAATGTATTAAACTACTGAATGGAGTATAATTGAATGAATTGTTTGATTAAGCACAATTAAGTTATTACAACTGTATCAAATGTTTGAACATCTGATGAGGACATCAACTCTAAGGATGCAACCACTACTTCAATCCACTGCACTGCATCCTCTACTTCAATAACATCTTCTTCGATAGGACTGTCCGCTATTGCACAACCATGTTCTCCAATTGGACCGAGCTACTTCTACTCCAATGAGCCGAGCTACGTCTACATGCCATGGTGCTATGTATTAATGCCATGGTTCCATGTCTTCATGCCATGGTGCTATATCTACATGCCACAGTGCTAACGTTTTGGACTCCAATTTGGCTTTCAGAGACATCCCTGATTTCAAACGTACATGACTTTCACATACGGAGTCCGTTTGAGGTGCACGAGTACTTGATGAAAATCTTATCTCATCCTCTTTCCAACGGATCTATCCTCACCTCGAAATCCCTTCTGAGCGAGATGCAATCTACAAAATAGTCCACTGCTATCTCTGATTTTGAACTGGGCTGCTGCTGCGCCATCTCCACTTGGGCCCATGGGCCTTGTTAATGGATCGCGAGTAGGCTACGAGAGCAGAAAACAAAATTTTTCTACCGCGCACACAAGAACATCATGCTTAAGGAGGGATCATGGATCGTTACCACTAGACGCCAGCAGTAGCAATGAAGAAGAGTTGGAGAAGCCGATCCAACCACGCGCGTCGAAGTAGTAGTGGAAGTAGTCGATCGTCCCGAACCGATCGTCTCCTCCACGCGATCAACCACACCACGAGCAGATCCAATCTGTAGATTGATGCCGATCAACGCCGCAATGAGCAGCGCCTCCACCGGTATCCACACGTCCGGGGCTGGAACGCCGATCGCGAGTGTACCAGCACTCGCGAGCGGCTAGGGTTTGGCTCAGGAGGTGGCGGCCAGGGTTTAGCTCGGGATTATCGGTGCGTTCCTCGGCCCTCGCCTCCATATATATAGACCTCCTCACTTGGGCCTCGTGGACCGAGGCCCAATAGGAGTCTATCCGGATCTCTATCCGAATTGAGCCCATATCCGAATCACATTCGAATTAGTGTTCCAACCCGTTAAGTGTGCGACCAGAGGTTCACGTATACTTGGTCGCGACCCAGAAACACCTTTCCGGTCACCCTGTTAATAGCGGCCTCTAGCAAGACATATTAACCCCAAAGTATACGTAAAGATCATATCGGCTGAACCTGTAATGTTCTCAAGTACTAATCCCTTTTCCTCACGATATAGATTAAGCTCAAGGCGAGACCTGTGTCATCCTCTTAATAGCTCAATCACTCTCTCGATTCCGTGATGGATTATAAACTCGTGATTGACTCCTCAATCACCTTGGCATGGCCATGCACTTTCATAATCCATTACATCGAGGGGCCCAGAGATATCTCTCCCATAAGGAGGGGCAAATTCTATCTTGATCATTCACATCCCACTACATGTTTCATGGCAAACCTAAAGACTACTTTTATGACTACCCAATTACGGAGTAGTGTTTAGTAGTCCCAAAGTAAGCTACTACGCATGCTGGGAACCATGATGATCTCAAGTCTAAGGATTCCACATAAACACTACTTGAGACCAACTGATGACACTTGGAATCTCTGCAGTGTCTCATGGCGGGTCTATCCAACATATGTTCACTAACACATGTCCATATTATTGATTTGGCATCTCCATACCATGATCCATGAGACATGATCATCAATCAATACATATGCTGATCTTTGAATCATATTTGTTCCTCATATGAAATATAATCAGGGATCATTTAGAAATAGCAACATTTTGACATTAAGAGTCTCATGAATAAGTCACATACTCATTGATCAATAATGATAATGTCTATTTCAAGGAACAAAGCAATGTATCATAAACATAGTATGTGATATATTCAACATCTCCATGTTGCCTCTAGGGCATATCACCAACACTTGTAACCCTAGAGGCATGCATGCACCCCCCTGGCTGCCACCCTCTGGCCGTCTTCCTCATATAGTATCATGCGTGCTACACTTTAGTATTTGGGTTTTGTTGATTGAAGTTTAGCATTGTTGCTTTATACTTTGTCCTCTTGTTCGACAAGATCAACAATGACATTGTTCTTTGGAACCCCACTTTTCAATACAATTCTTAATTCCTATTTGCAATATCAAATTGCTTATCTATCTTGTTTTTACATGCTTATTCGGTGTATACAGGAATTGATCATCGTGATCAGGTCATCTGGGTATTCGTGCACGGCTGATAAAGACTTGTCGAGCAGTTCAGCGATTGCATGGTTTCGAGCCTTGCGAGTTCGTAGCCAGGATCATGAGAGTTCAGTGACTACCACCGAATTTACCTTCTCATCAAAAGATTGGGACACCCAACATCTCATCAGGTGGTATTAGAGCTACAGTTGATTGGTGAGAATTTTCTTTACCTAAAGTCCACAAAAAAATAGGGTTAGTTCATCCTGTCCAAACCAATATGTGCTTGCAATTTTCTTTTCAGTTTGCTTGCTGAATTGTTGGTTGCATCATCATGTAAGGTTGCTGATTTCTTGTTCTAGTTTTTGTCTACTTTTTCATTGTCTAGTTTGCATCTTGATCTTCGTGTTCCTTTGTGTTGCTGTCGTGGCAACCAAAGCCGCCTACCACCGCTTTTCTTCTACTGCCGTGGAAAACACAACACCTCCCCTGCCGTGGCAACCACATCTGCTGCCAATCTCTGCCGTGGCAGCCGAAAACTCTTGCCGCCACTTCATCTTCCTTGCCGTGGCAGTCTAACACCTCCTGCCACCATTGCTACTCCCTGCCGTGGCAGCCACTGATCACTGCAGCCGCTGCTTCTTGCTACCGTGATAACCACGCGCCAAGCCACCACTGCCACGCCTGCCGCGGCAACCGTTTTCTTCGCCATGCAAACGTTTTCTCTGTCGCGGGATACTATAATATCTGCCATTGTTTTGAAGTTTTGGAAAGGAGCAAGAATCAAAAGGGGAACCTTAATCAGTTGGTTTCAATTGTTCAAGAGAAAAAAAAGAAGACAAAAAAGACAAAAACAAACAATGAGAAATGAGAGAAAAAGAGTGTACTCCTTCCTGAAAATTTGAAAAGTACGTCACACTTTCGTCAAAACTAGTAAAAATTTGTGGAGACCTTCTACATATAGCCACAAGCTTCCACAAAAAAATTTAGCAAGTTTGGCTCATGGGATTGAAAGATATATCAGTTTCAAGTTGAGGCCAAGTCGGTTTCTAGTCCAAGTAGGAATCCAATTCCGAAACAACTTTAATAAAATAGATATAACTTTTGCATACGGTGTCTGTTTTCTACGTTCTTGTACTCGTTAGAAAACTAGCAATGAGGTGCATCCAAAAACACAAGCCGCTTGAACCAGTCACCCACTAAGACCCCCAAAATATGCATAACAAGTTTTTTGTTTCTGTTTCCCCCTTTTTCTAGGTCTTCACTTCAGAATTTGGGGTTTCACCTCAACTGCAAAGTTGTAGATCTCATCAAAACCTTTTAAACGAGTATATATAAGCCATATAAAACTTTGGCCCTCTCATCAGAGTAGTTTCTACTCATACTAGAGGGTTGTTTACATTGCACGTTATTCCTGTCTTGTGCTATACATCTTGTGAATAATCTTGTGCCCTTTTGCCAACCATTGCAGCGTTTTACTTGAAAACCTCCCAGTGAATCATACCTTCAACCATTTGTTGAACCATTGTTGTGCTATCTCATGATCCAAACCTCTGATCGGCTTGGATTCTTTTAGCGTAGCATGTCCTTATGCTCTTTAATATATATGGATACTTCAGTCATGTATTGCAAGAATATGAAATGGGTTTGAGTGTTCACATCTAGATATCCTCTAGCCTAACCTTGTGATGAGATAGAGGCACACCTATTAGTTCGATTTGAGCCATATAATTGGTGTAGAAATCAATGACCTTTCGGTTGCATAACCTTCGATGATGCTGCCCTCCGGCCGAGATCTATTCCATACATAGGACTTGAGAATTCCCATGTACCTCTCGAACTGGTACATATGACGTAGAAACAGAGAGCCACATATCTTTATCTCTTTCACAAGGTGGACAATGAGATGGACAATGATATTAAAAAATAACAGAGGGAAATACATCTCAAGATAACATAGAGTCGTCACCACCTCGACCTACAGAGCATCTAGTCCATCTGTGGGCACCGTAGTCATGTAGCGCATGATCGGTAGCTAGTACACACATTCACAACATTGAGATCACATCCATACACATTGTACATATTTAATTTATAACAAAGGGGTGAATACATAAGCGATGCATCATAAGGTTTTACAACATATGGCTGACCAGCCAAGTAAATATTAGAGTTAAGAGTAAATTGCAGCATAAGACAAAATAAATAAGCAGAAGCATCGATTCATATGCCACTATAACCCGCAGGCAACCGACTGGGGATTAGGCCCTACAAAAACCCATTGTCAAACTTCCCAATGTCGGGGGCAAATTACGCGTCATCTGGCATGTATCCTTCTTCATTCTCTGATCAACAATAATTTAAGCAAGGTTAAGTATATTGCGTACTCAACAAGACTCGTAGTGTATCGCAAAATTATATATATGCAAGGCTATCAAAGGATGAGGCTCTACACTATTCATTTTTAGCATAAAGCAAATTTTATTTGCAATATTGATAAGTAGTAATTTGCAGCAGAATTGTAAAGAGCATTTGACATGTAGTGAAATAATATTTATATAACTTCCATAACAGTAGATCAAGACCAGTCGCTGTCTTCCTCGACTATGAATATCGCACAATTCCCACCCACGGGCATGGCACACGATTAGACATTCATGCCATCCCATATGTTCAGTGAAACAATTTTGAAAAGGAAAGCTATACCCATTGTGGATACATCCAAGCATGCTCATAACCGCGAGAATGGCTATTTAAATAGTTTTTAACACTCTGCAAAGGCTATACAATTTTATTCACATGAGATAATCAAATATACTAGCGGCAACTGCATGCTTCCTTTGACATGTGATGAAAATTGATTATCTTATAGCCTTTAGGTTTAGTTGTAACACCCCAGGATCCACATTACCCTGGGATGCTACTAAAACCACTCCACAACTAGCCAATTTACAAGATAAATTAAACTGACAACAAATACTAAACAAGATAGTATAAGCGGAAGCATAAACTACTAACGAATAAAAGGATAGTGATAGCAATTCAATATTTAAAATATCCTCCAACATTTCAATCTAAAACATAGTTCACAAATTTAACATTATTAAGATAATGTAAACATAGCTATGCAAAGGTCTAGAATCCCCTTCAACTTTATTACAGCATAAAAATATGATTCACGTGCATCAGTGTGGTGCCGCAATTATAATTCAAACTACAAACAGTTATACATCATCATTTATAATTCCATACAACCACAATTCATGTCCACAATTATTAATCAACACAAACTTCCATGAATTAAACCTCTTCAATTTCAGATTTAATTGGCATACGAATGCAGTCATTTTATCCATAATTAAATGCAAATGAAACATTTAATCTTCCACAATTAACAATATTTATATCCTCAACCTCAAATCACCATCAATGACGGTAAAGCATTAACAAATAATTCCTGTTTGACTACTTTAAAACCTCAACCATTATTACCACCAAAAACAATAAAACATTTGTATGTTGTACTTCAATACTTTATTATTTCTCACATCCACAATTACTATCAACAATTAATCAAGAGAAAAGAATCTCGTGCCACAATCACAACCCTTACCGTACACAAGGGACGAACCACATTCCACGACCACATCCACATACATCATACCGCAAATAGCTCACATGAGCCAATTCCACATTACAACTATGAAGTTGAATATTTCTCAAAATAACTTCTCCACAATATATTACATATGTATGCAAATGATCTTTCCACAATACAATGCATATGAATGCTTTCATGCTATGCTCCACATCACTCTTTCCACGCGGGATAGGAGGTGCATCGTATTACGGTAATATACGATGCTCCCAACGGGATAAGAGGTGCATCGTATTATGGCAATATACGATGTTGTACCGGTACGGTCGCGGCTAGGTGCGGCGACATCCACATATGCAAATGACATGATATGATATGAATGATATGATAATCAATAATCACATTAATCCATCCTCAAAGGAGCATTATCATGCTCACAACATATCCACATCCACAAGTTCACCACATGTTTATTTTCATATTCCACATTTGCACATTAAGCAAAAATTCCACATGACTACTAGCAGTTTATCAACATATCAAATGATCAATACTTGCTATCATCACCACATTTAAAATATCATGCAATCATGGCATAATATATCAAATTACGATAACAATGTAAATTGCAAGTAGAAGGAATAACGAGTTAAACGGTAGCAACCACCGCTACGTTTACTTGCCTCAACCGACGAAGCGAAGCAAATCAAGAGCGCTCAGGAACAAGACCACCTGTCCAAAAGGCATCTCTCAGCACAAAGCCACAGCATACAAACATGACTAAAATAATTAAAGACGTCGCTAGAACCCCGAACCCGCACAAACTCCTCTCCGCTCAATAATTCAGCAAACTTTCCTCTGCAGCAGCGTTGCTTAACATTTTTGTATCTTTAAAAATATTGATCAAATTATAGCAAACGATACCTCTATGGTTTGATCACTTCAAATCCTACATTTTTCACGTAGAACACATATTTTTATTTTGATCACAGTTAGGTGTAATTTAATGCCCAAAATAGAGGAAAATCTCTGTTCTGACAGACTGGACAGCAGCATTCAAATGTGTTCCAGCAACAGTACAGGGGTCTAAAAATTCTGAATTTTCTACAACAGCTCGATTACCAGATTCTCTACAACTTTTTCAATTATGGTCATGATCATAAAAATCATTTACTACCTCAAAATCACAGATTAATCACAGTCTGTCCAATTCTACTCGCCTGATGAATAGCGGTATTCCCGACCCTGTAACTCCCAGATCCCACAAAAAAAAATTCCAAAACAACTACAGGAGATGGGTCTGGAAGTCCTCTACAATTTTCCTTTTGGAAATATCTGCAGGAAAAATCATTTCATGGGTCTAAACCACGCAAAACCGCGCTGCGCGAATCAATCTACAGGCAGACAGCAGGTAATCTCTAATCAGGCAATCAATCTATTAATTCCCTTCAAATTTCATGCCAAGAACCCTAATTACTCCATAAAACAGAGGGTTTGGGATGGAAAAAAATTACCTTAATGATCCATTGGGATCACCCCTCTTTTTTCCTCCTCTTCTTCTCCTCCTTCTCTTCTTCCTTCTCTTCCCTTTCTTCTCCTTCCTTCTTGTTTTCTCCTAGCACCAAGGAACAAGGGGTGGTGGCTGTGGGAAAGAGGGATAAGGGGGGCTGCTGACCAGGTAAGGAGAGGGGTGGCTAGGGTAAGTGGGAGGGTGTGGCCACCCCTTGGGCTCTTTGGCCCAAGGTGGCCACCCTCTCACCCAAAAAATATTTGTTTTTAATTATAAACATTTCCATTATTATTTTTTAATTTAATGCTATCCCATAATTTATTTATATATTTTTTTGTTCCTTCCTGTGTTTTACCGAAAAACCGATGACTCCGCGATTATTTTAAAAACTTACGCCGAATCAACGATCAGGGTATTACATTAGTCCTAACCTTGCACAAGCCCAATGAATGGACAAACTCTCACTTGGGCGCACCAAGTGAGCTGCATGATAGACCCTCACCTCAGTGGATTCCCTCCCTTTGGTGAGGCATTCACCGTTGTATTAGCAAGTTTTGGTCCCAACACCTTGGTGAAGAGAGCCCCTACGAGCAAACCTAGCCGGAGTGCCCTTACTACTTTATGCCTACCACAATACAAGGCTAGTCCTAGACAACTTTAATCAGCTAAATCCAGAGTCCATATAGCACATGTGGTTGTATGGTGTGACTTAGATGTGTGGCAACAACGTTCGGTTCTTAATTGATCCAGGTGAGAATCTCCCCTATATACCTGCAAGATTCCCTCTCGCATTTGACAATTTATCATATAACTCACCCACGTTTGAAAACTAGATTTTTCATTTTAGTTTATACCAAACTAACAGAGTTTCCTCCTCTAGTCCAACATTTTGAAATCTCCCATATCCATGCACAAACTTTTTGGAATTATCAAACTGAGTGAAAGCTATTGCATGGCTAAGCATCTAGATTATATATCAATGTAATATTCCTAATTTGATAGTAGATATTGTCTAATCCATGTCCTAGAGGTTACAATAGTGAGGATGTCAAATTTGCAAGGAGATTCAATGCATACAAGCACTTGTAACTACCATTACCCATAATATAGCAATTTTTTTAATGAAACATACACACATGCATAATAGGTTTTTCAAACAATATACAATAATTGAAATACTAGGATCAACATGGTCAAAGGGGTGCTTGCCATGCTTAAATTACCATGTTGTCCATCTTACTCGAAATCTTCTTAGTCAATGATCTTGATGCTATTGGTCTTTGTCTCGATCTTGCTCGAGTTGGTGCTCCTTTGGGACTTCGACTTCTAATTACGCGATAAGTGATCGAAAGACCAAATAAATCCAAAGGACTGCAAACATCCAAATAAATCCAATGAGAACTTCATTAAGTTTTATAAGGATTGAGTTCGGTGATGTGGGGGAAGGTTTAGAGGATGAGGGATGTTTGACATAGTCTAATAGAGTTTGAGTGAATGAGGGGATGGCGTGGAAGCTTTACTGGGAAGGAAAACAAGGACGCATCAAAGGTGAAGGGATATTCATAGGAATATTCTGCTTCTTAACTCAAAGAGGGCTAGGACTAGTCTATCGTAGAGTACCTCGGCTCGTCTTGAATTACCTCTTCTCAGTGGGTACAATGCTCTTCATGACTACTAATGTTCTTCGGCGCCACGGTGTTCTTCTGACCTCGAACATTCCTCGGCCACAACTCAATTCCATCTACGACTCCCGCAGCCTACGATCGCTGTAGCTTACGACCACGGTAGCTTATGGCCTTGCAACCTTTGCGGCTACTAAACTTATGAGTATGACTTACGACTTCTTTGATACTTTGGACAATGTGACCGCTATAGTACTCGGTCGCTCTGATTACCGATTACCGATCATGGCACTTCGACCACACGTGTTCTTAAGTACATTGATCCTACTACAATTTTGGTCGTACCACTCACACAGAGCCGGTACTACCAGTCATCGACCACATAGGTCTTCCAAGCATCGACCCGGTACTGTAGTTTCACTACCGACTATGGACTAGTATAATCGATCTACTACACTTATGACCAATCTATGTATCTCATGACCTAACTACTGTACTTACGACTGATTTACTATTTCTCATGACTATTTTACTATAGTCAAGGATTACAAGTACAACTACGGTCAAAGATTTTGACATCAGTAGCACTCAAAGATTTTGACTCTGGCTACGGTCGAAGATCCTGATAGTGGCAGCGATCGAAGGTTTCGACACCATCAGCAATGAAAGATCTCGACATGGAAGTGGTCAAAGATTTTGACTAAATCTACGATCAAAATCTCGACACAGCAGCGGTCGAAGATTTCGACTATAGCTGCGATCGAAGATCTTGACATGGTAGCGGTCGACGATTTAGAATCTAGCTGTGTTCCAATATTTCGACACAACAGTGGTCAAAGGTTTCGACATGACAGCAATTGAAGATTCCAACACACCAACTGTAGCGGTCAAAGAATTCGACATGGCTGTATTCGAAGATTTTAACAACGACAGTGGTCAAAGATTTTGACACAGTAGTAGACAAATAGTTCGACATGGCAGCGGTCAAAGATTTTGACACCAGTTACGGTCAAAGATCACAACCGTGCCAGGTTCAAAGATTTTGACTTCGACTGCTATGGTTCTCTTCTCACCTTTGACTACTACGGTTTCATTTTTGAGTTTCACTACTTTAGTTTTCTCTTTGACTTCGACTACTTTAGTTCTTATTAACTCCGACCACTATGGTACTCCTATCTATCAAGAGTGCCATGGCCTGTTACCGATGAGGGACTCCTCAACGGATTGGGCATGAGCTAAAATGAAGCCAAGACCTCAACCGGCACGCCTAGGTGAAGAATTGCGGCCCAACTTGGAGGGTAGGTGGTCGGCGGTGTAGTCCTACGATGGCGGTGGTAGGGAAAGGCACTACCAGGCTATGAGCTACTAGGGCTCGATTCGGTGCTAGGGGAGCTTCCATGGGGTAGGAGGAACTCACCGAAGGTGATGACGGCACTCAAGAAGGAGCAGAGGAGGCTGGCTTCGGAGACTCTGCCGACAGCAAAGAGGAGGTTCTTGGCAACAGTGTAACCCGACAAAAGGGAAGCTACAAAAGGGTGTGCATGATCTTGCATGCATGCATGCGAAAATATGGGTGAAAGAAATCGAGATACGACTCACCGGAGAGAGAGGAAAGCTTACTGCGGCATCTTGGTCGGAGATGAAGGAGAAGGCATAACTCAAGTGATCCATTGCATGAAAGGCAAATTAAATGAGTAGGTCACTTAAGGAAGAGGTAAGGTGCATTGCGATAGAGTTCGGGAGGAGAGAAGCTCACCAGAGTAGCTAGAACACGATGGCATGCTCGCTGTCAATGTGAACGACTTCAGTTTCTCGGTGCTTCAATGAGTGAAGTGCTCAAGAAACACGCGTAAGAGACCGAGGGGGCGATCTAAAGAGCAAAGGTGCAGATGGGTGGCTTTATAGGTACGGATGGCTGAGGGTAGAGTGCGAGTTCTTATGAGTGCAACAGATTGGCGTGCTCAATTTCTCATCGTGGAATGCGAGGTGTAGAAGAAGATAAGGGGGAAGAGATGCGTCACGTTGAGGTGATGGGTAGGCGAGAGTTGGCAGCAGAAGCTCTCGAGTAAGTGGAAATTGATCGAAGCTCTTGTGTAAGTGCAAACCGGTCAAAGCTCTCGAGGGCGAACTTAGTAGTCATCATGCAAAGTTGGGCACAAAGCCAGTATGTACAAAGGAAAGGTGCAACACAGGGCATGGCCACGTCGTCATAGCACAGGGGAGGAAGCACAGGGCATGGGTTGTCAGTAGACAGGAGAAATAATGGGTGTGGCATCAAAACAATGAGCATGGCATCAAAAACCAGTGGCCTGTGCTCACGGTTTCTCAGAATGCTTGCTAGAGGTGGAGGTGACAACATGGTGACACAACGTGGTCGAACTAGCTTGGTCGACACAACATTGTCGAACTAGCTTGGTCGATACAACGTGGTCGAACCAACGAGGTCGACACAACGTGGTTGACACCTATGACTAATTCACTATGCACCTATCGTGGTGCAGATATCTAACAAGAAGAAAGGCAATACAAGTGGTTTGGGGAATAAGCTCAAAAAATTTATGAAAATTTTTGTGGATGCTCCTAACATACTGCTGATGATTGTGTAAAATTTTCAGACTTTTGTCTTCTCTTGATTTTTTTAGAAAATCTTAGAAAACTTCTGGTTGAATTTAAATATACATATTAGGTTTAGATAGTTTCAGAACTTGCTTTAGTATTTATTTTTTGTGCCAAGATTATACTCATGGGTTTTTAGGATGGTTTCCACCATAAGTTTTCCCATGCCAACTTTTGATCCTCCTTTTAGTATGATTTCGAGTTTTAATTTGAATTGCACTCTACGTACTTTTGTTTTTGAAGTTCAAACTTTTCAAAGAAACTCCAATAAGGAGCCTGTAAAACAAAATGCATTCAAAAAGTTTAAAATTTATCGCATTTTTGCATGACCGAGAATTTCGAATGTTACACTATCAGGATCAACGACCTTCTGAGCAATTGCATTAAAGAAATAACACAGCTTCATGGTTCTCACTCGAACCTTGTTCGGCAAAATACTTCTAATTGCAACAGGAAGCAATTGTGTCATTAGCACATGACAGTCATGAGACTTCGTGCAAATTAATTTCAAATCTTCCATAGAAATAAGTGTTGGATCGGAATCGGCGACAGAGGGGGGTGAATGTCGGAAATTAAAATTATCCCCAAACAAGTATCGACAAAATCTTTACCCTCCGATAGCTATAAAGAACTATGAAGAAGAGAAAACACAACTCACAGAAAATCAACAGAGATCAAGGAAATTGAGCGGAAGTCATGGCACGAAAACAGCAAAGAATTGCTACCACGGCAAAGAAATCTGCTGCCACGACTGTCAAGAAAAAACAATCGCTGGTTTTGCCACCAACCGAGAGCCAATCCTGCTACAGCCCGAAACCAACTAGAGAGCCAAAGAACTGCAGTGACTGATCTTGGGGGAACAGTCAAACACATTCAACTGCTAAAAAGAACAAGCACGAAATGACAAAAGCTGAAAAAGGGAAAAAGAAAAGGTGATCGGCAGTAGAAGAAAAGACCAAAAGCAAGACATTAAATTCTGCTCACTGCCAGCAGTAAACTGCAAAGAAGGCAATGCTTTTTGGCTTGAAAACAGAATGATTGTTTGGCCAAAACTGATCCCAACCGAAAGCAATCAAAGGACTATTGGTCGAATGAACACAGAGCAGGAAGAGACATTCGACAAGAATTCTAGCAGTAGCCGAGCACAAAAATGAAGAATTCCTGCTGGCCGAACAGC
This sequence comes from Bonia amplexicaulis, assembly GCA_036346245.1. Lineage (NCBI taxonomy): Eukaryota > Viridiplantae > Streptophyta > Magnoliopsida > Poales > Poaceae > Bonia > Bonia amplexicaulis. Next base: position 17,002,811 of record CM070741.1, read on the forward strand.
TCAAAGCGGGCTAACAAAAGACCATGCATTACTCACAAGAATATTCATAGACTTCACTCGGCCAATCAAGAACTAAACAAAAGATGCCGGCCGAAACAGGGAGCAAGGAATAGCAAACTTGCTGTTGTCCATGAGCTATATGCAGGGATCAAAAAGAGCACAGGGACCAGCATGTAGAAGCATCATTCGACTAAAGGTAGCATGCAGCCGAGCACATACACTTGATTTGACAACAAAGCAGCCAGAATTAATCCAAAGGAAATGCTTCCCAACAAGAAGGAAACGGAGAAAGGAAGAACTAGAGACAACAAAACAAGCTTGCCCAAAACAAGAACAGGAAGCAAATAACCACTAGAAGGGATAAACGAGAGAACAAAAGAGCTCAAACCCAAGATATCATAGAGAAGAACAAGGATTACAGATGAGTCCCCATACGCATGGACATTAGAACAAAAGGAATGATTAAAAGACTCTCAATCCGTCCTCTCCCTCTCAATCATCAAGAACACCAAGAGCCTCACATGCTTCTTGGGAGGAACACAACACACACATGGAGAGCAAATGCACAAAAGCCCTCAAGTGGCTCTAGAGAACAACCTCTCTATTTATAGCCTTCCACTAATGGGTTTCCTCTTTGCTTTATCCATTAGCTCTCAACAACTCTGCGCTTTATCCATTAGCGCCAACAGAATCCGCTTCCGCTTTTGCAGTCTTGCGTATTTCCCAAAACGCCCCTACTACACCTTCCGGGAAGCTTCCTGCAACCGGTACCCTGACCGTCTGGACCTCGACTTGAGTCTAATCCCGGTCTGCTCCGCTGCACACGACTGCACCCGTCATCCGACCGTCTGGACCTCCGACTCCTCCCTGAGCCTAGTCTCGGTCTGTCTCGCTGCTGCCCGTCGTGTCCACCTTTGGTAGCTCCAGCTCCGGTTCCTCGTCTCCTGGCTCGCAACCACCTCAGCAGCCTCGATCATCTTCGACGTCTCCGACCGTCTGGACCTCAACACCACCTGTGCCTAGTCTCGGTCCTCCCACGCCTCACCATGACCTAGCTCCGAAGTCCTACAGCCACACAGACAAGCAAACCATCACATAGCACCGCACAAAACAGCATAATCAAGTCCAAACCCGTCGAATCATCAGAATATGCATCCTAATCCCATACGACCAAGTTTGACCAAGTCCGACCGAGCCCGTTACACCACGCAACGTCAAGGTCCGAACCAACCAACTCAAACTCGACTTTCCTAAACCAATGTCCATTACTCATCATACACACGGGATGACCTCCACATGGTCTCTCAACAAGTTTTTTTCATGCTGACAGAGTCACTAGACAAAACCTTCTTACCATCAAGCATTGGCGTAGTTCGGTTCTCTCGGACTTACATTGAGTGTATCAAGCCGGGGGAAGGTACGTTCGGCCTTTATCCATCCTCTTTGTGCTAACTCGGTTTTGATGTTCATAGCGACCAGGTCACACCGTGCGTTAACACCATCCTTTGTTTTATCATGAATGTTTAGTAAAATACCAATCAAGCTATCACATACATTCCTCTCTAAGTGCATGACATTGATGCAATTGTGAACTTCTAAGTGCTCATAATATGGCAAGTCCTAAAATATTGACATATTCTTCTAACAGGTCCTCAACTAGCATCCCTTTCTAAGCACAACATCAATATCCTTGACCAAATCGTAGACCTCTTTATCGCTAAAAGTCCATGGAGCTGAGTCATCCTCTTTTTTAAAAATTATTTGTTCATTTTGTGGTATAAGTGATACCTTGGAAAGAACCTACGATGATGCATGTACACAGTTTTGCATGAGTTGTTCAACCACACACTCTCGGTATAATCTAAGCAGTGCAGGCAGGCTTTAGCTCCTTTTGTAGTCATCCCTGATAGGTTACCAAGGGTACAAAAATCATTGATGGTGCAAAATAACATGGCGCGTAGAGTGAAGTTCTCTCATTTGTCCGCATCCCATACCTGTACCCCTTCATTCCACAGTGTCACAAGATCTTCCACCAATGGTGCTAGGTACACATCAATATCGTTCCCAGGTTGCTTCGGCTTTTGGATAAGTAGTGACATCAAAATATACTCCCACTTCATACACAACCAAAGAGGAAGGTTGTACATGCATACCTTCACGGGACCAATTGCTATGTCGGCTACTCAAGTTACCGAAATAATTCATTCCATATGTACTCAACTCAAACCTTATATTCCTCTGTTTTGCACCAAAGTCTATAAATATCCTATCAATGTTCCTCTGTTGGGTAGAATCAGCAATGTGTCTTACCATTCTATCTTTCTTACGCTCCTCCGAGTGCCAACACAACAATCTTGCATTCTTTCGGTTCGCAAATAAATGCTTCAAACGGGGAATTACAGGCAGATACCACAACATCGTAGCAGGAGGTCCTTGCTTCACCTTGATGCCCTCATCGTCATTGGAGTTATTCTTATGCTTGTATCAGGACGCTTTGCACACCGGATAAACATGTAAGTTTCCATACATATAATCATTTGGACATGCATATATTCTTTGTACATAATCATTTGGACATGCATATATTCTTTGTACTTCCCAATTGACAAAGAACCTTCTTGGCTTAGTAGGTGGTTCTCGGCAACACATTTCCCTCTAGAAGGATGTTTACTATGAGACCTAAAAATGTCGTGGAACTGTTGTCTGACCAACCATTGCTTGCCTTCAATTTCAGCAGTTCAAGAATAGATGACAACCTTATGTATTGCAGCTTGTAGCCTGGGACAAAGGTTTCTCCGAGTCCTCCATCAAGCCCTCGAATTTACCAAACTCTTTCTCATTATTATTCCCTTCTGCATCGCATAGCATCTGATGCAGATTGTCATCATGCAACCTATCCCCATCGAAAGCACAGTTCACAACCAGCATATCGTTGTCTCCCTCGACGATGTTATAACTACCTTTCTGTATAATCTTCTCTTCACCTTGACTGGTCCAACATGTATACCCTTTTTGAAAACCATTTGAATCAAGTGAGCCTTGATCTGCACTGAGTTGGTAAATATCTTTAGATTATCGCAATCAATACATAGACAGTACATATATTCCATCCCCTTCTTCAACATATCCTGCTCGGTTGCTCGTCTAAAAGCAGACATGCTATTAATGTACTCCTCACTCACACGGTTCTCAACGTACATCCAAATTCGGTCCATCTACGCTACGCATATAACAAATTAGTGTCAAACTGGACTATTAATGCTAATATAGCTAGCTATAGCCTAATACATACACATGATTGTCATTCACCTTATAATAAATTGTCCATATCTAAATTATGTAGCTAGCTACGTACTATTCATGAAGCAATATATAAGGTGAAATTGATATATATATATATATATATCAAGCAGCAATATATAACTAGGAGTAGTGATCCATTCTTAAATTGGAGCAAACTACCAATTAAGCAAGATCTAAACCTAGCTATCACCTCTCTTTATTACAAGGCATATAATTAGAAGCAAATACAAACTTCTAATCACCAAGAATAAATCGATCTACATGCAGCTAGATCTACAACTGGAATGCTTTCATCAAACTACCCAAAGCCAGACGCCTCCTTCAATGCAGCGTAATGATGACAGGTATGTCGGGATTGGTCTAGCTAATATTAATTAAAAATGCGGCATATCCTAATTATCATAGATGGTTCCCATTAAGAAGATTCACATTAAGAACCATCCGTGATAATGGTAGATTTCACAGACGGTTATTATCACAAACCGTCTGTGATAATTACTTAATAGAGACGGTTTGTATTATTAATCGTTTATGAATATATGTAACATCCTGAAAATCCCAAGGAATATAAAAATGAGGGTAACTTCAAATTTTCTGCATGCATTTGTTCTCCCTTGGTTTTTATTGGAGTTTCTTTAGAAAAAATTGATTTTTGAAAATCAAAAGTGCAGAAAATATAAATTAGATCGAATCCGAATCAAATAAGTATACTTAAACTCAGCTAGAAATCTTCTCAGATTTTTTTAGAAAAAATCAAGAGAAATAAAACTCTAAAAATATACCTAATTATCTACACCACCCGAAAAGATTTTCGCCACATATTTCAAGTGCATCTAGCGAGTGACTAAAGTGCCCAAACCACTCAACTTACCTCACCACTTTCCAACTCCTTTGATTATGTCAGACCCGGATTTTACAATCCAGAATCTGCTGTGCCTTACTGCATTATTCCCTGGATCAGTAGATAATGCACACAGATACATTGCTGAATCATTTCATACACGCGGAATTCACAACAAGCCATAATATTATTACATTGCAACAATGAAGTAGGCCTTCACAAAGCGCTAGCTTGTTACAATAGGGCCAAGCGTGCCAAATATTTACATTACAAAAGTCTAGCAGCGGAAGAGATACAAGTAGGCCTTTAAACCACAAGCAGAGACTGAGGGCAAAAGTGGTCATACAAATATTACTAGGGCTCTAGTAATATTTGGATGAAGCCACACCTTAGTCTAGATGCCTAAGGTTCTAAGCGCGGATTATTTGTCCTAATTCCCGGCGCGGTCTTCTCCATCTGCAGCAGGTGCTTCCTCGTAGGCATACGGATCTTGAGCCCCCGAATCTGGATTGTTGGTATTGCGAGAGTGAGCACACTAACCACCGTGCTCAGCGAGTCAACACACAGAGTGCAGTAGGTAGTATGCAAGGCTTTTAACAAGGGAAGGCTCAAGTAGTTTTGTTTTGCGGAAATATGCTTTTTGAACTATAATACTTAAAATTCCCTAGGACCTAGCCAGTTGAATTTTGAAACATGATACACAATGACATATACAGTTCTTTTTATCGAATCAGAGACCATCCACCATTACATGGTCTCTGCTCCTCATACCATACCTTCAGCGTATAGTCGCTTACATTACCACTGGGACGATACCCAGGACAACTCAAATAAGGGCCTTTCTCTGCCCTCCACTTTTCCATTTCCAACCCCAAAATTTTTGAAACAGAACTATATCTGGTTAAGTTCCCATGTCCGCCCTTGACCGTGGGCACAGCTATTCGAATAGTTTGACTCTGCAGAGTGTGTACACTTTACCCACATGAGATAGATCTGCTCATTGCCCCACATGATTCCTTAGCCATGCAGTTGAGTAGACTATCACAGGGCCTTTACATTGCATTTTCCTAGCAGAGTTACGACCGCTAAGGTTTCCACTTCCTCCGGGTACGACCACCCTTCCAGAAGCCCCCTCTTGCGCCATCACGTCGGAGGATGTGGCCATCCTCTACCCGCCCGTGTTCACACCGACGCAACTCTTACTAAGTCAATGCAATTTAGTTGGCCCTGCCTACACTTTGCCAGCATGTGGTTATACATGTTGTACCTTGGGAGGTCATCACAAGATTCGGTCCTTAATGGTTATCTGGGCGGTTCTACCACGATCCCCTTGTGCTATCACGGCACCACTTTATCACAAATCTGTGCTATCACGGCACCATTCAACACTCACACCCTCAACCATACGCCCAGATAATTAAGCATGTAGGGTTCTTTCGGAACGAAAATACTTATTCCATCATACACCAGCCATCATCACAATGACTGCCCAATACTACTTTCTTTAGTTTGCAAGATATGCTAGGGTGCTCTCACACCCGTGTTTATCCAAACAACTCTAAGCATGCATTTATAATTATAGACTTAGTTTCAAAGGGAGTTGTAGCATTATTACTTTTACTAGGGTGACAAGGATCACATAGCCAAAGTATTGCAAGGGATATGTACTAAACCAAGAGAACATGGGCATATATCTAAAATCTGAAACTAACATGTATTGCAACATAAATATATGCATGCAAATTATAATACTTAAACCAAAATACTTTATTGAAAACGTAGGCTCAAAATGATCAAAGCATTGACTCGCCTTGGATGCAAAGGTCGGGATTCGGGGTGTTGGAGTCTATAGCAGCGGCAGCTTCCTCTTCTTGGGCCTCGAAAGCTACGTTTTATATGCGCGAAAATTTAGATAAAAATCATCACAACAATCAAATTACACAATAAAAATTTGAACAAGCTTCAAAAATGTTGGTTCTGGTCCCATTTGGTAGCCCTTGATTTTAGATAAATTTAGAAATTGGTTTCACTAAATTTGGAACTAAAATGAATAAGTTATACACATTTGAATACCTTCGGTTTAATTAAATCTAAAGATTAATAAAACTCGACGGTGGGGCCCCTTGTCGATGACGGCGCTTGCAAGGCCGACACGTTGGGCCCGGCGGCGATAGCTCACGCCCGCTGCCCCGACAGGCGGGACCCGGAGGCGATGGTGGCGCATGCGGTCGGTGGCGGTGGGGACCACCGTCACGACGGTTTTAAAAGAAATGGCTCACCTCAAGGCTGCGTGAGCGGGGCTCGAGCAGCCGAGGCGGCGGTGCCATGGCGGCGGTGGGCGGCGAACACGAGCGACGGGGAGGCGGCGGGGTTCGGGAGTCGTGGGGTCTTTTCCCCATAACGCCCCTCCGTGGGGCCTCCGCAGCATGGGCGCTGCACGGCCGAGGGGTGTCCGGAGCGCCGAGGAGGAGGAGGAAGAAAGGAAAGCGCCACCGACAGCGGGCCCGCTTGCCGAGAGAGAGGCGCGGGCGGCGGCGCGGGCGGCCGAGATGGCGCCGGGTGGGACGTGGCGCCATCCGGACCGGACGCTGCGTCGGCCCGAGCGAGGGGAGGCGGATCCGGGCGACGTGGACAGAATCGCCGTGCGCGTCGGTAGGGGATTGGTTGTTGATTTTAAATTTCGTAAATGCTAGAAGGCTTAATATAACTCGGAAAAATATGAAATTACCTCCAAAAATTCTAGAAAAATTCACAGAAGTTCCCAGACATATTTTGGGTTTAACAAAATTATTTTCCACTGAGATGACCATTATATTTACAATCTATGGGCCCACAACTGGACCCTATTCTCTTCCTTTTTATTTTTCTCCTCTTTTCTTTTATAAGGTTTGTGATATTTCTATTTTGTGTACAAATATTCCTTTGGCACTGTGACCAACTTATTTATGTTACTTTTGTAAATCTTTATCATAGATCAACTTTTCAGATTCGAATTCAAATTTAGGATTTCCTATTAATTAAACAGGTGAGTTCTTCCTTGAAATTTTTCAGGAAAACATTTTTGGAACCCAACCCAACATGATGTGCTACAGAATATCTCACAACATTTTATTATACAATCTTTCAAAGTTTTCAGGATGTTACAAACCTACCCCCTAAAAAGAATCTCGACCCCGAGATTTGGCTTAGCTAGAAAACAAAGTAGGGTAATCTTTATTGGTGATCTTCACGCTCCCAAGTGGCTTCTTTCTTTGAATGGTGACTCCACTGCACTCTACACAAGCGAATGGATTGGGTCCTGGTTTTCTTTTCGACGGTGTCCAAAATTTTGATGGGGCGTTCCTTGTAAGTTAAGTCCTCCTCGAGCTCGATTGCTTCAAGAGGGGCTTGGTCTTCTGGCACTCGCAAGCACTTCTTCAGCTGGGACACATGGAAGACATCATGAACTTCAGACATGTTTGGGGGTGAGGCTAGCTGATACGCAACCTCCCCTTTCTTGGCTATAATAGGGAATGGCCCAACATAGCGCGGGGTGAGCTTGCCTTTGACCTTAAATCTCTTGACTCCACGCAAGGGCGAGACCTTCAAGTACACATGATCTCCAACTTCAAAACTTAGGGGCCTTCTCCTTTTATCAGCGTAGCTCTTCTGCCTGGATTAGGCTGCCAGCAACCGATCTCTAATCAGCCGAACTTTTTCTTCTGCTTGCCTCAGAGTTTCGGGACCAAACACATAGTTTTCTCCCACCTCGGACCAATGGAGTGGGGTCCGACACTTTCGGCCGTATAAAGCTTCAAAGGGGGACATCTTCAGGCTGGACTGGTAACTGTTATTGTAGGCAAACTCGGCATAGGGCAGACATTTATCCCATTCCTTCGAGAAGTCTAGTGCACATGCCCGGAGCATATCTTCTAGTATTTGATTCACTCTTTCTGTTTGTCCGTCGGTCTGGGGATGGTAGGCAGTGCTGAAATCTAAATGGGTACCTAGAGCTTCATGCAGACTTGCCCAAAAATGCGAGGTAAACTGGGAACCTCGATCTGAGACAATTCGCTTTGGTATGCCATGCAGGCACACAATGCGGGACATGTACAGCTTAGCTAACTTATCTCCCTTGTACGTTGTTTTGACGGGAATGAAGTGGGCCACCTTGGTTAATCTATCAACGATGACCCAGACTAAGTCACATCCTGACTTCGTTGGCGGGAATCCGGTGATGAAGTCCATGCCAACTTCCTCCCATTTCCATTGGGGTATTTGTAAAGGCTGTAGCAGTCCTGCCGGCCTTTGGTGCTCAGCCTTTACTCTTTGACAGACATCACAGCAGGCGACGTGCTCAGCAATGTCCCTTTTCATACCTGGCCACCAGTAGTATTGCTTCATGTCTTGGTACATCTTAGTACTACCAGGATGAAGGGAATATGCGGAGCTGTGTGCTTCCCGAAGCATTAGATCCCTAAGGTCCTTTTTGGGGGGTACGAAAGTACGATTTCCGTACTTTAGAATTCCTTGATGATCCAGATTCATTTTAGGGGCCTTCCCTTCTTCCATCGATTTCCTCCACTTCAAAACAGTTGGGTCTCCTTTCTGTGCAGCTTCTATCATTTCTTCAATACTGGTTTGATCTTCCAGAGTGGTTAGGGCCCCTTCTTCTACGATCCCTAGGTTCAGGGCTCTCAGCTCCTTATATAGTTCAGGCTGGTGTTCCTGAACCATAAGGTTATTGCAGTAGGCCTTCCGACTCAAAGCGTCTGCCACTACGTTAGCTTTCCCAGGGTGGTAGTGGACACTCATGTCATAATCTTTAATCAGCTCTAGCCACCTCCTTTGCCTCAAATTAAGGTGTGACTGGGTGAAGAAATACTTGAGGCTCTTGTGGTCTGTGTAGATATCACAATGATTGCCAATGAGATAGTGCCTCCAGATCTTCAGGGCATGCACTACGGAAGCTAACTCCAAGTCATGGGTTGGGTAGTTGGCTTCGTGAGGGCAAAGCTGTCTGGATGCATACGCCACAACTTTGCCTCCTTGCATCAGCACACCCCCAAGCCCTTGATGTGACGCATCGCAGTAAACTTCAAAGTCCTGCCACACATCGGGCAGAACCAGCACTGGGGTGGTAGTCAATCTCTTCTTCAACTCTTGAAAACTCCCTTCACATGCCTTGATCCAGCTAAATGCCTGCTCTTTCTTGAGCAACTGAGTCATCGGTCGGGCAATTCGGGAGAACCCTTCAATAAACCGTCTGTAGTATCCTGCTAATCCGAGAAAGCTCCTCACCTCGATGATCGAGGTGGGCATTGCCATTCATTTATCGCAGCAATTTTGGCGGGGTCATGAGACACTCTTTTTCGGACACAATATGCCCTGTGAAGTCGATGTCCCGCAACCGTAACTCACACTTGCTGAATTTGGCATAGAGTTGATGTTCCTTCAGCCTTTCTAGTACCAAGCGTAGATGCTCAGCATGCTCGTCTGCGGTTTTGGAGTAGATGAGAATATCATCGATGAATACTACCACAAACTAATGGATCGCGAGTAGGCTACGAGAGCAGAAAACAAAATTTTTCTACCGCGCACACAAGAACATCATGCTTAAGGAGGGATCATGGATCGTTACCACTAGACGCAGTGCAGTGAAGAAGAGTTGGAGCCGATCCAACCACGCTGCGAAGTAGTAGTGGAAGTAGTCGATCGTCCCGAACCGATCGTCTCCTCCACGCGATCAACCACACCACGAGCGGATCCAATCAGAGGTTGTTGATGCCGATCAACGCCGCAACGAGCAGCGCCTCCACCGGTATCCACACGTCCGGGGCTGGAACGCCGATCGCGAGTGTACCAGCACTCGCGAGCGGCTAGGGTTTGGCTCGAGGTGGCGGCTACGGATTAGCTCGGGATTATCGGTGCGTTCCTCAGCCCTCGCCTCCATATATAGACCTCCTCACTTGGGCCTCGTGGACCGAGGCCCAATAGGAGTCTATCCGGATCTCTATCCGAATTGAGCCCATATCCGAATCACATTCGAATTAGTGCTCCAACCCGTTAAGTGTGCGACCACAGCAGGTTCACGTATACTTGGTCGCGACCCGTAAACACCTTTCGGTCACCCCGTTAATAGCGGCCTCTAGCAAGACATATTAACCCCAAAGTATACGTAAAGATCATATCGGTGAACTGTAATGTTCTCATGTACTAATCCCTTTGCCTCACGATATAGATTAAGCTCAAGGCGAGACTGTGTCATCCTCTTAATAGCTCAATCACTCTCTCGATTCCGTGATGGATTATAAACTCGTGATTGACTCCTCAATCACCTTGGCATGGCCATGCACTTTCATAATCCATTACATCGAGGGGCCCGAGATATCTCTCCCATAAGGAGGGGCAAATTCTATCTTGATCATTCACATCCCACTACATGTTTCATGGCAAACCCAAAGACTACTTTTATGACTACCCGCCACGGAGTAGTGTTTAGTAGTCCCAAAGTAAGCTACTACGCATGTTGGGAACCATGATGATCTCAAGTCTAAGGATTCCACATAAACACTACTTGAGACCAACCGATGACACTTGGAATCTCTGCAGTGTCTCATGGCGGGTCTATCCAACATATGTTCACTAACACTTGTCCATATTATTGATTTGGTATCTCCATACCATGATCCATGAGACATGATCATCAATCAATACATATGTCGATCTTTGAATCATATTTGTTCCTCATATGAAATATAATCGGGATCATTTAGAAATAGCAACATTTTGGCATTAAGAGTCTCATGAATAAGTCACATACTCATTGATCAATAATGATAATGTCTATTTCAAGGAACAAAGCAATGTATCATAAACATAGTATGTGATATATTCAACATCTCCATGTTGCCTCTAGGGCATATCACCAACATCTCCCACTTGCACTAGAGTCAACCATGTAGGTATCTAATACCCATTGCCCTAGTGTGAGCCTCATGCTTTGGTCGGGAAGCGGCTTTGTCAACGGATCGCAATGTTCAAATCCGTGTGTACTTTGCATATCTTAACATCGCCTCTCCACAATCTCGCGGATGAGATGAAATCACCGTAGAATGTGCTTGGACTTACAGTGCGATCTAGGCTCCTTGGCTTGCGCAATGGCTCCCTTGTTGTCACAAGAGAGGTCCATTGGGTGGAGGCACTAGCCATCACACCAAGCTCGAAACAAATTTCTTGATCCAACGACCTCTTTAGCGACTTGAAGCCGCTATGTACTCGGCTCATTGTAGAATCAAGAATCTGCCTCTCTGCTTGGAACTCTTCCACCACCGCACCGCCATTCGTGCGAGAACACAAATCCCGATTGCGATCTAAAATCATCTTTGTCGGTTTGGAAGCTAGCATCGGTGTAACCATTTACAACGAGCTCTTCCTCACCCCCATAGACGAGGAACACATCTTTAGTTCTTCTCAAGTACTTCAAGATGTTCTTTACGGTAATCCATGACTTTCACCGGATCGACGGTATCTACCGTAGCACTTAAAGCATACGAGACATCCGGACGTGTACAAAGCATGGCATACATAATGGATCCAATAGTGAAGCATATGGAATCGCATTCATTTTATCCCGCTCATCGGTGTACTAGGACACCGATTCTTGCTAAGATTTATACCATGTGACATAGGTAGGAAGCCTTTCTTGGAATCGCATGTTGAACCTTTTCAACACCTTGTCAATGTACGTATCTTGGCTTAATCCAATCACCTTTTGATCTATCTCTATAGATCTTGATGCCCAGAATATATCGCGCTCTCCTAAGTCTTTCATAGAGAAACTACTTTTCAATGAAGACTTATGATTCGACATAGGAATGTCATTTCCGATCAATAATATGTCATCCACATATAAGACCGTAAACACGAGTGCGCCCCACTAGCCTTTTGTAAACACAAGGCTCTTCTTCGTTCTTGATGAAACCAAACCCTTTGATTACTTCATCAAAACGAATGTTCCAACTCCGAGATGCTCGCTTTAATCCATAAATGGATCTTTGCAGCTTGCATATCTTTCTAGGCGATTGCGGATCGACAAAACCCGTGGGTGTGTCATGTACACATCCTCACTCGATTTCCATTAAGGAAAGCTGTTTTGACATCCATTTGCCATATTTCATAGTCGAAATAAGCAAAGAATCGCTAGAATGATCCGAATAGACTTTAGCATTGCGACGGCTAAAAGTTTCATCATAATCAACACCTTGAATTTGTTTGAAACCTTTGGCCACCAATCGCGCTTTATAGATGTGAACATTTCCATCTATGTCTATCTTTTCTTGAAAACCCATTTGCACTCAATGGTTTTAACACCATCGGTGGATCAACCAAGTTCCAAACTTGATTCGTGCATGGATTCAATTTGGATCTCATGGCTTCAAGCCATTTCTCGTAGTCTGGTCCCACCATCGCTTCTTCATAGGTCTTAGGTTCATCGTTGTCTAACAACAATATATCCCGTTGTTGAGTAGTCAAGAACATGTACCTCTCGGTACACGACGTGACCTCTCGACCTACGTGGTGCCGGTGTGTCCACAGCAGGTTCTTCAACAGCTTGTTCATCTGTTGTGGTTCTCAGAGGAGCTGAAACGCTTTCGGTGTTTCTCGAATTTCTTCAAGTTGCACCATGCTCCCACTATCCCTTCTTGAGAGAAACTCTTTCTCTAAGAAGACACCATGTCGAGGCGACAAACACTTTGCCTTCTTCTTGATTATAGAAGTAATATCATTTTGTTTCCTTAGGATACCCGATAAAGAAGCATTTATCGATTTAGGGTGAGCTTATCGATTGTAAACGTTTTACATAAGTCTCACATCCCCAAATCTTAAGAAAAGACAAGCTAGGACGTTGTCTGTCCACATCTCATATGGTGTCTTTTCATCGATTTTGATGGAACTCATTTAGTGTGAAAGCGGTGTTTCAAGAGCGCACTTCAAAAAGACAACGGAAGATCACTGTGGCTCATCATGGAGCGCACCATATCTAATAAGGTGCGATTTCTCGTTCGATACCCCATTCCATTGAGGTGTTCCAAGTGAGTCAATTGTGGAACAATTCCACAATCCTTCAAATGATTACCAAACTCATGGCTCAAATACTCGCCTCCACGATCGGATCGTAGAAACTTGATTGTCTTGCCTAAATGATTTTGCACTTCATTTTGGAATTCTTTGAACTTTTGAAAGGATTGGACTTATGCTTCATCGGTAGATATATCCATATCTACTAAAGTCATCGAGAAAGTTATGAATCATGAAAACCACCTCGTCGTTGAGCTCATTGGTCCACATACATCGAATGTACGAGTGCCAATAAGTCACTTGCCCGCTCACCTTGACCGGTGAAAGGTGTTTTGTCATCTTGCCAAGTAAACAAGATTCACATGTCTCAAATGATTCAAAATCAAATGAGTGAATACCATCTCTATGGAGCTTCTCCATGCGTTTCTCATTTATGTGACCTAAGCGCAAAGTGCCAAATAAACGTGGGATTCAAATCATTCGATCGTTGCCTCTTTGTATTAATGTTATAGACCGATGACTCTTCAAGAGTAAGAACATATAACCCATTCACCAATGGAGTATGACAATAGAACATATCTTTGAAATAAAGAGAACAATCATTGTTCACGGATCTAAAGTCATAACCTTCGCTTGTAAACATGAAGCGAAATAATGTTCTTGGAAAGAGATGGAACACAATAACAATTATTCAATTCCAAAACTAATCACGAAGGTAAAGACAATGGCATGGTGCCAACACCACCGCATGACAACTTTTGCTCCATTGCCAACGCGAAGATCCACTTCGCTCCTCCTCAAACTTCTACTTCTTCTTAGCCCCCGCAACGATTTGCAAATGTGAGCAACCGATCCGTATCAAATACCCAAGAATCAGTAGATGAAGTAGCAAGATTGATTTCTATAACATTTATACCGGAGCGAAGTCGTACTTCCTTCTTTTTCTTAAGATCCTCCAAGTACTTTGGGCGCCTTTTCCAATGTCCCGATTGCTTACGATGAGTAGCAATCGCATCGAGCAGGCCCTTCTTGACTTGCTTGGCCTTAGAACCGCTCGCGATCTCATCGTGAGCTAACTTTCTTTGACCGCGCCTTTCTTTACATAGGGCTTGCCCTTGCCTTTCTGCATCATCATCACATGATGACGCTTTTCTTAATGCTTTCCTCGCTGATTTTAGCATCCCATGCAACTCGACCAAGGTCTTGTCCATGTTGTTCATGTGATAGTTCGAATGAATGGCTCAAAGCTCGAGGGAGCGATGAAGAATCACATCGTAGCCAACTCTTGGCTAAGGGAAAACCAAGCTTTTCCGGACTCTCAATGTAGCCAATCATCTTAATCACATGAGGGTCGACGGATTCCTTCGCAAGCTCGCACGCAAACAAGGACTTTGAAGTGTTGAACCTCTCACCTTGCTTGGTTCTCAAACATACCACGCAACCCCACAATGATATTGTAGGCATCGTGTTCTCATATTGCTTCAAGCTCGAGAGGACATTGTGGCAAGCATGAGGACACTCACATCAAGGTAATCATTCGTTTGCTTCTCATAAGCTTTCCGTGCAGCCCACGGTAGCATTATCGGGCAAGTCATCGGGATAAGGAGACTCAAGGACATGATCCTTGCGCTCTTGCTTGAGAACAATTCTCAGGTTGCGATACCAATCCAAAAGTTCGTTCCATTGAGTTTTCTTTCTCAAGAATAGATCGCAAATTAAAAGAACTGGATGCGGCATTAGTTGACATGATCTACAACAAAGAATATGCAAAGTTTAGCACTATGTTCATGTTTGATCTTCCATTAAACAATTTAACAAAGATACTCCCACTATATGTTTTGTAATCGTCTTCCTCTAACGACATATAGTGGTCAAGATCCATGTTCATCTAAGTTCTAGTGAGCTTTGGCATCACCGCTAGAAACCTAGTGACGAGGTAAGCAACACTTGCTAATCACATCTTATGTGACTCTTGTTTGTTGGGTGGCATCCAATGCCCGGCTCCCAACACCATGCCCCAAGGCCCAAATCTAATTTGATAGCCTTGTCAAGTAAACCAATACTATGCATGTGGATGTCCGACATCCACCCTATTAGATCAAGATAGTTGATGGTACTCGCTTTGGCGAGACCTACCAAACAATGATCATGATTCTTATAGGCGCAAACAATTGGAAGGGCATCAAAATAAATTCTTAATTTTTCTTGAGAGAAGCTATTCTATCATGAAAAACTAACCCTTAGTTGGTATGGCATGAAAGAATAGTATGATAAGAAATAAACATCACATGCATATAATCACATTATACTGTGAATGGTATGGCATTTTGTATCGTAGTGGTCGCCATCGCCATGGTTCCACGGTGATATTCTTCGCCACACTTCTTGTCCTCTTTGTCATCATGCTTGAAGCCTCCATAGCAAAGAACTAAACTATTACAACTAATAGGTAGCAAATGAATTACATGAGGAGCTCAAGCATCACAAGTCGACACGCAGGTCGTTATACAATTAAAGAACGACCTCAACCCTACTGTGATTAATACGACACACAGCCGCCAAAACACACATGCATCACATATGCATCTATGCCATACCATTCACATCATTCCCTGCAAAAACAAGTTAAGCGTAGAACATATTCTACCGCCCTGACATGAATGTGTCTCTATAACAATCTATGAATTTGGCATAGAGTTGATGTTCCTTCAGCCTTTCTAGTACCAAGCGTAGATGCTCAGCATGCTCGTCTGCGGTTTTGGAGTAGATGAGAATATCATCGATGAATACTACCACAAACTAATGGATCGCGAGTAGGCTACGAAAGCAGAAAACAAAATTTTTCTACCGCGCACACAAGAACATCATGCTTAAGGAGGATCATGGATCGTTACCACTAGACGACGGTAGCAGTGAAGAAGAGTTGGAGCCGATCCAACCACGCGCGTCAAGTAGTAGTGGAAGTAGTCGATCGTCCCGAACCGATCGTCTCCTCCACGCGATCAACCACACCACGAGCGGATCCAATCAGAGGTTGTTGATGCCGATCAACGCCGCAACGAGCGGCGCCTCCACGGTATCCACACGTCCGGAGTGGAACGCCGATCGCGAGTGTACCAAAGACTCATGAGCGGCTAGGGTTTGGCTCGAGGTGGCGGCTACGGATTAGCTCGGGATTATCAGGTGCGTTCCCTCAGCCCCTCGCCTCCATATATATAGACCTCCTCACTTGGGCCTCGTGGACCGAGGCCCAATAGGAGTCTATCCGGATCTCTATCCGAATTGAGCCCATATCCGAATCACATTCGAATTAGTGTTCCAACCCGTTAAGTGTGCGACCACAGCAGGTTCACGTATACTTGGTCGCGACCGAAACACCTTTCGGTCACCACATTAATAGCGGCCTCTAGCAAGACATATTAACCCCAAAGTATATGTAAAGATCATATCAATTTGAACACGTAATGTTCTCATGTACTAATCCCTTTGCCTCACGATATAGATTAAGCTCAAGGCGAGACTGTGTCATCCTCTTAATAGCTCAATCACTCTCTCGATTCCGTGATGGATTATAAACTCGTGATTGACTCCTCAATCACCTTGGCATGGCCATGCACTTTCATAATCCATTACATCGAGGGGCCCGAGATATCTCTCCCATAAGGAGGGCAAATTCTATCTTGATCATTCACATCCCACTACATGTTTCATGGCAAACCCAAAGACTACTTTTATGACTACCCGCCACGGAGTAGTGTTTAGTAGTCCCAAAGTAAGCTACTACGCATCTTGGGAACCATGATGATCTCAAGTCTAAGGATTCCACATAAACACTACTTGAGACCAACCGATGACACTTGGAATCTCTGCAGTGTCTCATGGTGGGTCTATCCAACATATGTTCACTAACACATGTCCATATTATTGATTTGGTATCTCCATACCATGATCCATGAGACATGATCATCAATCAATACATATCTTGATCTTTGAATCATATTTGTTCCTCATATGAAATATAATCAGGGATCATTTAGAAATAGCAACATTTTGGCATTAAGAGTCTCATGAATAAGTCACATACTCATTGATCAATAATGATAATGTCTATTTCAAGGAACAAAGCAATGTATCATAAACATAGTATGTGATATATTCAACATCTCCATGTTGCCTCTAGGGCATATCACCAACACAAACTTATCCAGGTAATCCATGAAGACCTTGTTCATGAGATTCATGAAATAGGCGGGGGCATTGGTCAATCCAAAAGACATAACTGTAAACTCGTACAGCCCATATCTAGTGGTGAAGGTAGTCTTGGGATGTCTTAGGCCTAATCTTCGTTGGTGGTAACCCGACCTCAAATCAATCTTGGAGAATACTGTGGCTCCCCCAAGCTGATCAAATAGGTCATCGATTGTAACACCCCAGCCAAACAATGGCCTGAAATGCTACCAAACTAACAACATAATAAAACTATGCTAAGGCATTCTATAAAATTTCGGCAGAGCCTCCTTTGTTTATTGATAAAAATGAAGTTCTAACAATATTATCAAAAGGTATGAATAACCATAAGCAAAGTAATTTGGCTACTAAGCGAAACATCTATAAATCTTAAGTAAAGCACGGAAGCAATATAAAGAAGTTCTAATCCATTATTACATCTTAATCTGAAGGTCATAATCAAATACCACTTGAACTAATCAATAAATAATAATTAGAGTTCTCTATCTTCTCCATGGTGAATATTTCGTGCAAGTGCAACAATACTAATCCTCTTTATTCCCATGCATGCCGACCTCGTGAAGGTACCTAAAATAAACAAACAACAACAACAAAACAAAAAGAAGAGTGAGTCCAATGACTCGCAAGTATAATCGTAACAAATGCAAGCATGTACCTTAACTCTCAAGTTAAACATATTACATATGAATTTCATGCTATGCATTATGATCAAAAGCTCCTCTTTCTCATCTCTTTCGCATTTTACCCAGACGCGGGTGTGCATCCGTCAATGCACACCCATGCCTGTACCCTCGGGTACAGGGACCAATTGCCCACACTCCGCAAGTGTGGGGACCTCGATGCTTGATCACCGCATGATCAAGACTTCAACAATTCTCAATATGATGCATATATGTGAATGTATCAAAAGATAACGAGCATTCACCATACTACGCATCAACCAATCTCATAAATGCCATAATGTAAGCAGAACATAAATAGCATTCTCAATTCATCACTTACTCATACTCACAATTTAAACAGTCATGATTCAACCATCATCCAAACAATTCAACAAATCCATAAACACACAGATTTTCACATCACAAATATACTTGCCTCAACCGCGAGAAAATGAAGAACACGTAGAAGGCACAACCCCCGGAATCCGCTCTCCTCCTGAATATTTAATTAATAATTACCAACATGACAGTAGCGGGTTTCTAGATATAAAATAACAGCAACCCCAATTAACCCAACAATTTATCTCAATTAAATCCCCAACTCCCCTCGGCCAAATCTGCCCAACCACAGACAGCCGACTTCCAAAAATCATAACTTTCAGTACGTAACTCCAAATTAAGAGTTCTTGGACTCTCTGTAAATATAATTAAATTATATACAAAAACTTAGTTGGGGAGACTCTCTGATTCGGCCATTTACTAACCGATCCAAACCTTTTTCTAAAGCATCCAAATTCACGTCGGACTCTCTGGACAGCGCACTAAAACAGGCATAACTTTCGCCCAGAAACTCGGAATCCGGACTTTTTGACCTTTATGGAAAGCTAAGAAAATTATCTAAAACTTTCCTAACATGAAGAATTTCTGATTCGCCAGATTGCCCGTCTCACAAACCGATCTACTAAAATCTGTCCAAAACTACTCCGATCTGCAGAACAGCAGCACTAGAAAATTCATAACTTTTGCTACACAACTCGGAATAACGCGTTCTAGCACTCCCTGGAAAGATAATTAAGTCCTCTACAATTTTCTAGAAGAGGTCCAGACCTGAATCCTGACGGATCTAACCCAGAACAGCCGATTAACCCAAACTGTCACAGCGGTCCAGAAAACCGACGAAATCTAACTCGATTAAAACTCATCTAGAGGACTGACAGGGGTTACCCTTGACGATACGATGACGAACACGTCGACGAACACGACGAACACGGCGACGAACACGCTCGCGATCTCCTCCTCTCCTTCCTCCGGATCCACGCGGTATAGCGACGAACGTCGACGACGGCGCTCCGGGGAACAAGACGACGACGACGAAGGCGATGACGACGCAGCGACGACGACGACGACGAAGGGCAGTGGCACCACGGTGCAGCGAGGTCACGACACGGCACGGCGGAGGCCGGCGGCGCAGGGGGGCGGCAGCGCTGGCAAAGCGGCGCGGCGGGGAGGCGCGGCACGAGGCGGCGGGCTGTGGCTGGGGCGGCGGGTGCTAGGGGGGGCAGGCTGCCAGGGGTTTTAAGTGGTGGCCTCCTCCCTCTTGGGCCTAGAAAATCCCACAGGCCAAGCCCAAGCCCAGTTGTCTTAACTTTCCAGAAAACCCCCCAAAACTCTTTTAATATTAATCTTTTCACTTAAGTCCCTCTCTCTATTAATTAAACAATTAATAAAATATTTTCCGGGGTATGACATTCTACCCTCCTTAAATGTAATTCGACCCCAATTCTAACCGCAACCACAACAGAAACAAAACAACCAACTAGAAAAAACACGCTTTTGACGTGAACAACGCCGGTCTTTGCCTGCATCATGCGAGACTCCAACTCCCAAGTTGCCTCCCTCTCGCCTCTGCTGCGACCAAAGCACTTTGACATACAAAGAAAGTCTTATTTCTCAACACTTTTCTCGCCCTTTCCGAGTCGCGACCGGCTTGGACTCAAAGGACAAATCTTGCTCAATAACCAAAGGTTCTAGAGCGATGTGAACTTCCGGGTCTCGCAAGTACTTTCTCAACATGGACACGTGAAACACGTTATGCACTCCGCGCATAACCTCAGGAAGATCCAAAAGGTAAGCCAATTTCCCAATCCGCGCTAATATGGTGAAAGGTCCAACGTACCTAGGGCTAAGCTTCCCTTTGGTACCGAACCTCACCACACCCTTGGTAGGAGATACTCTCAAGAGCACCTGATCCCCCACTTCAAATTCCCGATCCCTTCTTCTCACATTCACATAGCTTTTACGCTCGTCTCCGGCAGCCAATGATTCTATCTCACCAAGTCCACTCGTTCAACTATCTTTTGGACCCAAAGCGGTCAACCTCTGAATCCTCGCAACTAACCGAAGCAATTAAATACACAGCTGGTTAACATTCCCTTTGGTATCAAACCACACAATCTGCACAACCCATAAATCTCGAGCTTTCCACGCTCAATCGATCTCTTTACCTTAGCAATGAGCACCCCCTTAAACACGGGCGCACCACAGGGCTCAAGGTAAACCCACTTTTTCATAGATAGAATTCAACTGAACATAGAGAATTCTCATCGCAACCACACAAAACCAACTCCCCATAAAAGGATCAAATCAAAGAAGAGAAAATGAGGATTCAAAGACGAAAAACCTCCCCACTTTCAAGTAGGTAGTTTGCACATAAGCAACATATACGTAAACGGGGAATCACTCAAATATCAAACCCGTCCATTTTTTTTCTTTTAGGAATAAACTTCCTCTTGAATCACGAGGTTCCAAATCATCCCATACCCTACTAGCTCAATTCTCTTAAATTGGCGTCATCAACTCTATGTTCAAACCGAGTGCATCCAACACACTTTTGTAGAGGGACTCTACTATTATCACAATAACATACTCTAGTCAACTCCTCTACCCACATGTTACTTTAACGAATAATTTCTAATGCATCTCATCGTCATTCTCACCCACCATCACTTTACCACATATCTTTAAGGATAATCAACATGAAATTCTCGGCTCGCACACTCATTTACTACATCCAAAGGATACTATCAAGGAACATCATAATATTCAGAATCCACTCCTTCCACTATTCTCACGCAATAACATTAGCCTCCAAGGTTCTAGCATAGTTCACCAACCAAGATTTCCCATCTCCAAGGCTTCTATACATATACTTCGATATGTTTAATACAAAGACTCTTAAATTCAGTGACTAAAATTTCCACAATCAACCATACTCAATCCTTCACAACCACATGAAAACATAATCTCAACCTGATTATCTGTAAGAAGATTCTAACTCCTGGAGGGTTACTTTCTGAAGCCAAGTCATACATGGCCATAATTTTCAACAATCCTTACTATCCCAACAATTCTGTGAACGGTTGGGCTTCTTCACAGTTATATACTCATTAACTACACCATCATAATCATCCTACTAATCCTTGCAAAGTACCCAATCATGATGCTCCACTAAAATTGATCAAGATTCCCATACTTACAATAATTATAACGTTCCAACAAAATGAACGTAACACTCATGAACCATAACTAGGTTCTTCTAGTTGCGACAATATAACTAGTTAGCCCCAAGGACAACATCTTCTTTTAAAATCAAATCCTCACCGAGAATTATTCGACAGAATCAATTTATCACTCCATGAATCTCAAACGACTTGACACCCACAATTCCACCAAAATCGATCACATAACCACACTAACCAGTTGCCATACACCTCTTAAAGGTCTTTGTAACCCAAACTGCTTACCCCTTTCTTGGAGAAGCAAAAGAAGGAAATTTCAGCACAAAGTCCATCTGCAATAAACACAAGACCAAGAAAAACAAAGATCTTGGACAACAAAGGATAAGACCACAATTGAAAGCACATGCCTCCTTAAGAAGAAAACATCAAATCTCAACCAATACGAATACAAGATTGTCATTTGAGCCAAGAAACTCTTAAGCGGCAAAATAAGAAGTCAAACACACTTCACAAAGATTACACAACTTGACTTCAACCTCCAAAACTTTTATCAAACTTTTCCTTTTAACAAAGAGAACAACCTTCTTTGATTACGGTATCACCTTAACAATTCCAACAAAGAAGAGTTGAAGACCACAACACATTAATTCTTTAAGAACTAATAAAACCCCTCAAACACTTTGCTTAAATAATTTCAGCTACTACATAAGTCATGAGATCAAAGATCGCATACCCACTATCAAAACTTTTGATTTAAATAGTACCATGGAATTTATTCAAATTCTTCTATTTAATGAACCTTCAACATTACCATCATAACCACAAATGGACCAACATACTAACATCGAATAATACATTCTTAACAAGCATCATCATATCCTCAACTCCTTCATAAACTTTTCCAAAAGAAACATAAGAAATCACTTCATCATGTTTCTAATATCTAAATAAGGTTGCAACTACTTGATCTAGGAGAACCTAGTGCATAAGCCACATAAATAGAACAAAGCTCTTAAACAAGATGATACTAGAACATGACAATCTCACAAAACATACTAGCATAAATCTCTTACTAGATTTCATATATTCAATTCTTATGGATGCTCAACTTTAATTTAGCACAAATTAATTGTACTCTAGTCATTACCGCAATAATTGATTATTATTTTATCATAGCGGCATTCATGATCCTAACTTTGTTTTACAATCATAAAACAATCATGAGCATAGATTCAGTATCCTACCTTACGTTCAGAAACTAGAACGAAATGACTTTAATCTTAAATAATACCGACTTGTAAGACAAGTTCCTACTAGTCAATACCTCAACCCTCATCTATTTCTTTATACATTCTTCAACAATCTAGCATGGTAAAAGATAGATGAAACTAGCAATTGTGCATGCTCATAAAGCATCTAAATAAAAGACATATTAAGGGTCAATATTACCAAGGTAATATTCTAACACCTCCTTACTTAATCATTCCAAGCGGTCGGATTAAT
Organism: Bonia amplexicaulis; assembly: GCA_036346245.1. Taxonomy (NCBI): domain Eukaryota; kingdom Viridiplantae; phylum Streptophyta; class Magnoliopsida; order Poales; family Poaceae; genus Bonia; species Bonia amplexicaulis. The sequence goes on from CM070741.1 coordinate 17,025,946, forward strand.
TACTAAAGACACAGATAATTCAATTTATCCAATCATGATAGAAATTTAAACAATCATAATAATCATTGTAACTCTTTTGCACTCTCCTCAATAACTACATGGGTTCCAATCATGTATAGGCAATTTCTTAATCACTGTTCTTTAATAAACTATTACAAGCAATATCAAAATTAATCAACTACACTTCCAAGGATGCTAGTTGGAATTAATTATGCACCACGCTAACTTCACAACTTGACAATTCATACCATACGAGTTAGCTTAGATGACCACCACCTTCTACTTAAGCATAGCAAAATAACATAAAGGATTTTAACACTCTCTTTCAAAAAGAAGAGGAACAATAAACTTCAACGCTCGAGATACAGAAATACAAAGATCCAAAGCTTTCACATAACAATGAGTTTTGCAACTCAAAACTTGCATTAACAAGAGAAAATACCAAGCGAGCCAATAAGTCATGATTCACAACAAGACAAAAGTCCCACGAAGGAACTAACCTTACAAATCAACAATAAGCACAGGTAGCAAAGTATCTCAGTAGTCCGGAAAGAAACAATAACTGCTTCAAGGAACAAGTAGAGACCAATTGCATACCCTCAACTGCAAGAACCACAATCTCAAAAGAAATTCATTAAGCGCAATCACCAAGAATTGGCGAAATCAACAAGGATAATAACATCTTCCTAAGAAACTCACCATAACACTGCAATTAAGTTACCTGAGGTAACTACATTGCTAATCCTCATACTACAAACAATGGTATAATTTGGCAATGCCCAGGCAGCACATCACAACATCTACATCATCTCATTGACTATTCCAACTCATAACAGTCATAGGAGCAAAATCATAATCATACAAGATTATCAATAAGCATACAAGATTATCTCATAATGTAAATCATCAATATAACATGTCAAAAGCATAAATGCAATGCTTGACCCATCCCATGCTACTGTGCACCAGTGTGTCAATTTAATAGTTAAACTACCACGGACCTAAAGCCCGCTCTGATACCAAGCTGTAACCCCCACCAAACAATGGCACGAAATGCTACCAAACTAACAACATAATAAAACTATGCTAAGGCATTCTATAAAATTTCGTGAGCCTCCTTTGTTTATTGATAAAAATGAAGTTCTAACAATATTATCAAAAGGATGAATAACCATAAGCAAAGTAATTTGGCTACTAAGCGAAACATCTATAAATCTTAAGTAAAGCACGGAAGCAATATAAAGAAGTTCTAATCCATTATTACATCTTAATCTGAAGGTCATAATCAAATACCACTTGAACTAATCAACAAATAATAATTAGAGTTCTCTATCTTCTCCATGGTGAATATTTCGTGCAAGTGCAACAATACTAATCCTCTTTATTCCCATGCATCTCGACCTCGTGAAGGTACCTAAAATAAACAAACAACAACAACAAAACAACAGCAAGAGTGAGTCCAATGACTCAGCAAGTATAACTGTAACAAATGCAAGCATGTACCTTAACTCTCAAGTTAAACATATTACATATGAATTTCATGCTATGCATTATGATCAAAAGCTCCTCTTTCTCATCTCTTTCGCATTTTACCGGTAATGCGGAGTGTGCATCCGTCAATGCACACCCATGCCTGTACCCTCGGTGCAGGGACCAATGCCCACACTCCGCAAGTGTGGGGACCTCGATCTTGATCACCGCATGATCAAGACTTCAACAATTCTCAATATGATGCATATATGTGAATGTATCAAAGATAACGAGCATTCACCATACTACGCATCAACCAATCTCATAAATGCCATAATGTAAACAGAACATAAATAGCATTCTCAATTCATCACTTACTCATACTCACAATTTAAACAGTCATGATTCAACCATCATCCAAACAATTCAACAAATCCATAAACACACAGATTTTCACATCACAAATATACTTGCCTCAACCGCGAGAAAATGAAGAACACGTAGAAGGCACAACCCCCGGAATCCGCTCTCCTCCTGAATATTTAATTAATAATTACCAACATGACAGTAGCGGGTTTCTAGATATAAAATAACAGCAACCCCAATTAACCCAACAATTTATCTCAATTAAATCCCCAACTCCCCTCGGCCAAATCTGCCCAACCACAGACAGCCGACTTCCAAAAATCATAACTTTCAGTACGTAACTCCAAATTAAGAGTTCTTGGACTCTCTGTAAATATAATTAAATTATATACAAAAACTTAGTTGGGGAGACTCTCTGATTCGGCCATTTACTAACCGATCCAAACCTTTTTCTAAAGCATCCAAATTCACGTCGGACTCTCTGGACAGCGCACTAAAACAGGCATAACTTTCGCCCAGAAACTCGGAATCCGGACTTCTTGACCTTTATGGAAAGCTAAGAAAATTATCTAAAACTTTCCTAACATGAAGAATTTCTGATTCGCCCGATTGCCCGTCGCACAAACCGATCTACTAAAATCTGTCCAAAACTACTCCGATCTGCAGAACAGCAGCACTAGAAAATTCATAACTTTTGCTACACAACTCGGAATAACGCGTTCTAGCACTCCCTGGAAAGATAATTAAGTTCTCTACAATTTTCTAGAAGAGGTCCAGACCTGAATCCTGACGGATCTAACCCAGAATAGCCGATTAACCCAAACTGTCACAGCAGTCCAGAAAACCGACGAAATCTAACTCGATTAAAACTCATCTAGAGGACTGACAGGGGTTACCCTTGACGATACGATGACGAACACGTCGACGAACACGACGAACACGGCGACGAACACGCTCGCGATCTCTTCCTCTCCTTCCTCCGGATCCACGCGGTATAGCGGCGAACGTCGGCGGCGGCTCCGGGGAACAAGACGGCGACGGCGGCGGCGATGACGGCGCAGCGGCGGCGGCGGCGGCGGCGACGGCGAAGGGCAGTGGCACCACGGCGCAGCGAGGTCACGACATGGCACGGCGGAGGCGGCGGCGCAGGGGAGGGCGGCAGCGCGCGGCAAAGCGGCGCGGGGGAGGCGCGGCACAGGCGGCGGCGCTACGGGGCTGGGGCGGCGGGCGCTAATGGATTGCGCGAAGGCTACGATAGCGAAAACAAAACTTTTCTACCGCGCACACAAGAACATCATGCTTAAGGAGGGATCATGGATCGTTACCACTAGACGCGCAGCGGAAGAAGAGTTGGAGAAGCCGATCCAACCACGCGCCGAGGTAGTAGTGGAAGTAGTCGATCGTCCCGAACCGGTCGTCTCCTCCACGCGATCAACCACACCACGAGCAGATCCAATCAGAGGTTGTTGATGCCGATCAACGCCGCAACGAGCAGCGCCTCCACCGGTATCCACACGTCCGGGATGGGAACGCCGATCGCGAGTGTACCGGCACTCATGAGCGCTAGGGTTTGGCTCGGGAGGTGGCGGCGTGGTTTAGCTCGGGATTATCGGATCGTTCCTCTCCCTCGCCTCCATATATAGACCTCCTCACTTGGGCCTCGTGGACCGAGGCCCAATAGGAGTCTATCCGGATCTCTATCCGAATTGAGCCCATATCCGAATCACATTCGAATTAGTGTTCCAACCCGTTAAGTGTGCGACCACAGCAGGTTCACGTATACTTGGTCGCGACCGAAACACCTTTCCGGTCACCGTGTTAATAGCGGCCTCTAGTAAGACATATTAACCCCAAAGTATACGTAAAGATCATATCGGTGAACTCGCAATGTTCTCATGTACTAATCCCTTTGCCTCACGATATAGATTAAGCTCAAGGCGAGACTGTGTCATCCTCTTAATAGCTCAATCACTCTCTCGATTCCGTGATGGATTATAAACTCGTGATTGACTCCTCAATCATCTTGGCATGGCCATGCACTTTCATAATCCATTACATCGAGGGGCCCGAGATATCTCTCCCATAAGGAGGGCAAATTCTATCTTGATCATTCACATCCCACTACATGTTTCATGGCAAACCCAAAGACTACTTTTATGACTACCCGATTCACGGAGTAGTGTTTAGTAGTCCCAAAGTAGCTACTACGCATCTTTGGGAACCATGATGATCTCAAGTCTAAGGATTCCACATAAACACTACTTGAGACCAAGCGATGACACATGAAATCTCTGCAGTGTCTCATGGCGGGTCTATCCAATATATGTTCACTAACACATGTCCATATTATTGATTTGGTATCTCCATACCATGATCCATGAGACATGATCATCAATCAATACATATCTTGATCTTTGAATCATATTTGTTCCTCATATGAAATATAATCGGGATCATCTAGAAATAGCAACATTTTGGCATTAAGAGTCTCATGAATAAGTCACATACTCATTGATCAATAATGATAATGTCTATTTCAAGGAACAAAGCAATGTATCATAAACATAGTATGTGATATATTCAACATCTCCATGTTGCCTCTAGGGCATATCACCAATCTCCCACTTGCACTAGAGTCAACCATGTAGGTATCTAATACCCATTGCCCTAGTGTGAGCCTCATGCTTTGGGCGGGAAGCGGCTTTGTCAACGGATCGCAATGTTCAAATCCGTGTGTACTTTGCATATCTTAACATCGCCTCTCTCCACAATCTCGCGGATGAGATGAAATCGCCGTAGAATGTGCTTGGACTTACGGTGCGATCTAGGCTCCTTGGCTTTGAATGGCTCCCTTGTTGTCACGATGAGGTCCATTGGGTGGAGGCACTAGCCATCACACCAAGCTCGAAACAAATTTCTTGATCCAAACGGCCTCTTTAGCGACTTGAAGCCGCTATGTACTCGGCTTCGTTGTAGAATCAAGAACCGTCTCTTGCTTGGAACTCTTCCGACTCACCGCACCGCCATTCAGCGAGAACACAAATCCAGATTGCGATCTAAAATCATCTTTGTCGGTTTGGAAGCTAGCATCGGTGTAACCATTTACAACGAGCTCTTCCTCACCCCATAGACGAGGAACACATATTTAGTTCTTCTCAAGTACTTCAAGATGTTCTTTACGGTAATCGATGACTTTCACCGGATCGTGGTATCTACTTGTAGCACTTAAAGCATACGAGACATCCGGACGTGTACAAAGCATGGCATACATAATGGATCCAATAGTGAAGCATATGGAATCGCATTCATTTTATCCCGCTCATCGGTGTACTAGGACACCGATTCTTGCTAAGATTTATACCATGTGACATAGGTAGGAAGCCTTTCTTGGAATCTCGCATGTTGAACCTTTTCAACACCTTGTCAATGCACGTATCTTGGCTTAATCCAATCGACCTTTTGATCTATCTCTATAGATCTTGATGCCAGAATATATCGCCTCTCCTAAGTCTTTCATAGAGAAACTATTTTTCAATGAAGACTTATGATTCGACATAGGAATGTCATTTCCGATCAATAATATGTCATCCACATATAAGACCGTAAACACGAGTGCGCTCCCACTAGCCTTTTGTAAACACAAGGCTCTTCTTCATTCTTGATGAAACCAAACCCTTTGATTACTTCATCAAAACGAATGTTCCAACTCCGAGATGCTCGCTTTAATCCATAAATGGATCTTTGCGACTTGCATATCTTTCTAGGCGATTGCGGATCGATAAAACACGTGGGTGTGTCATGTACACATCCTCACTCGATTTCCATTAAGGAAAGCTGTTTTGACATCCATTGCCATATTTCATAGTCGAAATAAGCGACAATCGCTAGAATGATCCGAATAGACTTTAGCATTGCGACGGCGAAAAAGTTTCATCATAATCAACACCTTGAATTTGTTTGAAACCTTTGGCCACCAATCGCGCTTTATAGATGTGAACATTTCCATCTATGTCTATCTTTTCTTGAAAACCCATTTGCACTCAATGGTTTTAACACCATCGGTGGATCAACCAAGTTCCAAACTTGATTACCGTGCATGGATTCAATTTGGATCTCATGGCTTCAAGCCATTTCTAGTCTGGTCCCATCATCGCTTCTTCATAGGTCTTAGGCTCATCGTTGTCTAACAACAATATGTCCCGTTGTTGAGTAGTCAAGAACATGTACCTCTCGGTGCACGACGTGACCTCTCGACCCACGTGGTGCGGTGTGTCCACAAGGTTCTTCAACAGTTTGTTCATCTGTTGTGGTTACAGAGGAGCTGAAACGTTTTCGGTGTTTCTCGAATTTCTTCAAGTTGCACCATGCTCCCACTATCCCTTCTTGAGAGAAACTCTTTCTAAGAAGACACCATGCTTGGGCGACAAACACTTTGCCTTCTTCTTGATTATAGAAGTAATATCCTTCGTTTCCTTAGGATACCCGATAAAGAAGCATTTATCGATTTAGGGTGAGCTTATCGGTTGTAAACGTTTTACATAAGTCTCACATCCCCAAATCTTAAGAAAAGACAAGCTAGGACGTTGTCTGTCCACATCTCATATGATGTCTTTTCTCGATTTTGATGGAACTCATTTAGTGTGAAAGCGGTGTTTCAAGAGCGTACCCCAAAAGACAACGGAAGATCACGTGGCTCATCATGGGCGCACCATATCTAATAAGGTGCGATTTCTCGTTCGATACCCCATTCCATTGAGGTGTTCCAGGCGGAGTCAATTGTGGAACAATTCCACAATCCTTGAGATGATTACCAAACTCATGGCTCAAATACTCGCCTCCACGATAAGATCGTAGAAACTTGATTGTCTTGCCTAAATGATTTTGCACTTCATTTTGGAATTCTTTGAACTTTTCAAAGGATTCGGACTTATCTTCATCGGTAGATATATCCATATCTACTAAAGTCATCGATAAAAGTTATGAATCTCGAAAACCACCTCTGGTCGTTGAGCTCATTGGTCCACATACATCGAATGTACGAGTGCCAATAAGTCATTTGCCCGTTCACCTTGACCGGTGAAAGGTGCTTTTGTCATCTTGCCAAGTAAACAAGATTCGCATGTCTCAAATGATTCAAAATCAAATGAGTGCGAATACCATCTCTATGGAGCTTCTCCATGCGTTTCTCATTTATGTGACCTAGCGGCAGTGCCAAATAAGCGTGGGATTCAAATCATTTGATCGTTGCCTCTTTGTATTAATGTTATAGACCGATGACTCTTCAAGAGTAAGAACATATAACCCATTCACCAATGGAGTATGACAATAGAACATATCTTTGAAATAAAGAGAACAACCATTGTTCACGGATCTAAAGTCATAACCTTCGCTTGTAAACATGAAGCGAAATAATGTTCTTGGAAAGAGATGGAACACAATAACAATTATTCAATTCCAAAACTAATCACGAAGGTAAAGACAATGGCATGGTGCCAAGCACCACCGCAACAACTTTTGCTCCATTGCCAGCGAAGATCCACTTCGCTCCTCCTCAAACTTCTACTTCTTCTTAGCCCCCGCAACGATTTGCAAATGTGAGCAACCGATCCGGTATCAAATACCCAAGAATCAGTAGATGAAGTAGCAAGATTGATTTCTATAACATTTATACCTGGAGCGGAAGTCGTACTTCCCTTCTTTTTCTCAAGATCCTCCAAGTACTTTGGGCAGTTCCTTTTCAAATATCACGATTGCTTACTGAGTAGCAATCGCATCGAGCGAGGCCCTTCTTGACTTGCTTGGCCTTAGAACCGCTCGCGATCTCATCGTGAGCTAACTTTCTTTGACCGCGCCTTTCTTTACATAGGGCTTGCCCTTGCCTTTCTGCATCATCATCACATGATGGCTGCTTTTCTTAATGCTTTCCTCGGCTGATTTTAGCATCCCATGCAACTCAGCCAAGGTCTTGTCCATGTTGTTCATGTGATAGTTCAGAATGAATGGCTCAAAGCTCGAGGGGAGCGACTGAAGAATCACATCAGTAGCCAACTCTTGGCTAAGGGGAAAACCAAGCTTTTCCAGACTCTCAATGTAGCCAATCATCTTAATCACATGAGGGCTGACGGGATTCCCTTCTGCAAGCCTGCACGCAAACAAGGACTTTGAAGTGTTGAACCTCTCAGCCCTTGCTTGGTTCTCAAACATACCACGCAACCCCACAATGATATTGTAGGCATCTGTGTTCTCATATTGCTTCTGAAGCTCAGAGGACATTGTGGCAAGCATGAGACAACTCACATCAAGGTAATCATTCGTTTGCTTCTCATAAGCTTTCCGTGCGACCACGGTAGCATTATCAGGCAAGTCATCAGGATAAGGAGACTCAAGGACATGCTCCTTGCGCTCTTGCTTGAGAACAATTCTCAAGTTGCGATACCAATCCAAAAAGTTCGTTCCATTGAGTTTTTCTTTCTCAAGAATAGATCGCAAATTAAAAGAACTGGATGCGGCATTAGTTGACATGATCTACAACAAAGAATACGCAAAGTTTAGCACTATGTTTATGTTCATCTTTTATTAAACTATTTAACAAAAGACTCCCACTATGTGTTTTGCAACAAAACTCCCTCTAAGTTACATAGTGGGTCAAGATCCTCATTTCATTAGTTCCTAGTGAGCTTTGGCATCACGGCTAGAAGACTAGTGACATGGGTAAGCAACACCTTGCTAATCACATCCCTATGTGACTCTTGCTTGTTGGGTGACATCAATATGTCCCGGCCCCAACCTATGCCCCAAGGTCCAAAACTGTTTTGATAACCTTGTTAAGTAAACCTATTAGATCAAGATAGTTGATGGTACTCTGCTTTGGCAGACCTACCAAACAATGATCATGATTCTTATAGGCGCAGCAATTGGAAGGGCATCAAAACAAATTCTTAATTTTTCTTGAGAGAAGCTATTCTATCATGAAAAACTAACCCTTAGTTGGTATGGCATGAAAGAATAGTATGACAAGAAATAAACATCATATGCATATAATCACATTATACTGTGAATGGTATGGCATTTTGTATCGTAGTGGTCGCCATCGCCATGGTTCCACGGTGATATTCTTCGCCACACTTCTTGTCCTCTTTGTCATCATGCTTGAAACCTCCATAGCAAAGAACTAAACTATTACAACTAATAGGTAGCAAATGAATTACATGAGGAGCTCAAGCATTACAAGTCGACACGCAGGTCGTTATACAATTAAAGAACAGCCTCAACCCGGCTGTGATTAATACGACACACAGGCCGCCAAAACACACATGCATCACATATGCATCTATGCCACGCAAAATGAAAATCGCTATGAAAATCTCATCGGGCCGATCAAATCAACCCAAATCCGAGCCATTCAAAATGTCTCAATTTTCATTAGATCAATCACATCAATCATCGCGATCGGTATGCTTGAGGAGACCGCAACACAAGACCTCGATCTGTTGGCTCAATCTATCGATCTGCGCGCAGATTAGCCCGATGGTGTTACCGGTAGGTAGGGGCAAGTCGCGCATACATCAAAGAAGGAGCACAAACTAATCTTTTTGGCCACATGATGCTATCAACTCATACATATTCCAACCCCTTATGACCGATTGATCTAGTCCGTAATAGATCCAATCTATTACAACCGCATATCAACATATGCGCTGATCCAGATCGCAAACTAAGCAAGATGGCTCTGATACCACTAATGGATTGCGCGAAGGCTACGATAGCGAAAACAAAACTTTTCTACCGCGCACACAAGAACATCATGCTTAAGGAGGATCATGGATCGTTACCACTAGACGCAGCAGCAATGAAGAAGAGTTGGAGAAGCCGATCCAACCACGCGCGTCGAGGTAGTAGTGGAAGTAGTCGATCGTCCCGAACCGGTCGTCTCCTCCACGCGATCAACCACACCATGAGCGGATCCAATCAGAGGTTGTTGATGCCGATCAACGCCGCAACAGCGGCGCCCCACCGGTATCCACACGTCCGGGATGGGAACGCCGATCGCGAGTGTACCAAGACTCGCGAGCGACTAGGGTTTGGCTCGGGAGGTGGCGGCGTGGTTTAGCTCGGGATTATCGGATCGTTCCCTCGGCCCTCGCCTCCATATATAGACCTCCTCACTTGGGCCTCGTGGACCGAGGCCCAATAGAGTCTATCCGGATCTCTATCCGAATTGAGCCCATATCCGAATCACATTCGAATTAGTGTTCCAACCCGTTAAGTGTGCGACCCTGTAGGTTCACGTATACTTGGTCGCGACCCAGAAACACCTTTCCGGTCACCGTGTTAATAGCGGCCTCTAGTAAGACATATTAACCCCAAAGTATACGTAAAGATCATATCGGCTGAACCTGTAATGTTCTCATGTACTAATCCCTTTGCCTCACGATATAGATTAAGCTCAAGGCGAGACTGTGTCATCCTCTTAATAGCTCAATCACTCTCTCGATTCCGTGATGGATTATAAACTCGTGATTGACTCCTCAATCATCTTGGCATGGCCATGCACTTTCATAATCCATTACATCGAGGGGCCGAGATATCTCTCCCATAAGGAGAGGCAAATTCTATCTTGATCATTCACATCCCACTACATGTTTCATGGCAAACCCAAAGACTACTTTTATGACTACCCGCCACGGAGTAGTGTTTAGTAGTCCCAAAGTAGCTACTACGCATCTTGGGAACCATGATGATCTCAAGTCTAAGGATTCCACATAAACACTACTTGAGACCAACCGATGACACATGGAATCTCTGCGGTGTCTCATGGCGGGTCTATCCAACATATGTTCACTAACACATGTCCATATTATTGATTTGGTATCTCCATACCATGATCCATGAGACATGATCATCAATCAATACATATGCTGATCTTTGAATCATATTTGTTCCTCATATGAAATATAATCAGGGATCATCTAGAAATAGCAACATTTTGGCATTAAGAGTCTCATGAATAAGTCACATACTCATTGATCAATAATGATAATGTCTATTTCAAGGAACAAAGCAATGTATCATAAACATAGTATGTGATATATTCAACATCTCCATGTTGCCTCTAGGGCATATCACCAACAATTTGCTAGGGCGAGGCGGTGCCGGGGTTTTAAGTGGTGGCCTCCCTCCCTCTTGGGCCTAGAAAATCCCACAGGCCAAGCCCAAGCCAGGTTGTCTTAAATTTCCAGAAAACCCCCCAAAACTCTTTTAATATTAATCTTTTCACTTAAGTCCCTCTCTCTATTAATTAAACCATTAATAAAACATTTTCCGGGGTATGACATCGATCCTAGGCAGTGGGTACGTATTCTTGATGGTTACTTCATTTAAAGCCCGATAATCTACACACATCCTAGCGGTGCCATCCTTCTTCTTTACAAAGATCACCGGGGATCCCCAAGGTGAGGAACTCGGCCTGATAAAACCTTTGTCCTGTAGCTCATGAAGTTGCTTCTTCAATTCTTCTAGCTCATCTACGGTCATCCGGTATGGTCTCTCGGAGATAGGGGCAGCACCAGGCTTCAAGTTGATAACAAACTCGAGATCTCAGTTTGGTGGCATACCCGGCAGTTCCTCAGGGAAGACTTCAGTATAGTCTTGTACCACCATCATCCCTTCTAGCGGTACATCTTCACAATAATATATTTCTCGACCCCACCGATACGGTCGGTCCACCTTCACCACAATGGTCAGTCCTGGGCACTTGGTCAACTTAACTTGCCTCAAGGCACAATCTAATATTCCTTGCTGTCTAGCTAACCAGTCCATCCCGATTATAATATCCAAGGTCCGGGAGGTTAGCACGACTAAATCTGCTAGGAATATAGACCTTTCCATGACAATTTCTACCCCGGACATACTAAGGTGGCCTTAATCATCCCTGCGGGTGAACTAAGCATCAATGCTTTCTTCAACAGGTGGACAGGCAGCCTAAGTTTATCCACATACCCTTTGGCTATAAATGAATGCGATGCCCCAGAATCAAAAAGGACACGTGCTGGTAGTGTCTTGACAGAGAACGTACCTAGTAAGACTCCAGCAGCCTCCTCAGCTTCTTCCGTGGTGACATGATTAATCCTTCCACGATTTGGAGTCGATGCAGCCCTGTTGGATTGAGGGGCCTGATTCCCTCTGCTGGGCGCTGAAGCTTGGCCTCGGGCGGGGGTAGTGCCCAAATTGAACTTCACCGGAGTGGTCTGCCGCTGGGGGCAGCGATAGGCGTAATGCCCCTTCTCTCCACAGTTGAAGCAGTTGAAGGAGGTCGTAGTGTTGGTTCCCGCCGTCTGGCCCGAGGGGCGAGGAGTCTAGAACGTGCTACCACCAGGGCGAGGTGCTGGGTTTGGGCTTTGAGACGGGGCTGTCCCAGAGAAGGGGGAATTGTTGAAGAACCTCTGGATGAATCTTCCTTGCGGTCGCTGAACTACCTGCTTCCGTTTGCGACTAGTCTCCAGGTTCTTCTTCTCATTTTCCAGGACCAACGCCTTATTCACCAGCTGGTGAAAACTGGGGAAGTCCTGCGTGATGAGCTGCACACGGAGTTCTTCATTCATCCCTTCGAAGAACCGGTCAATTTTCTCCTCTTCATCGGCCACATCCTTGGGGGCGTAACGGGCCAGCTGGTTAAACTTGGTGAGATACTCATTGACTGACAGGCCACCTTGCTTCAAAGTTCTGAACTCGTTCTTCTTTATTCGCATTACCCCAGTTGGGATGAAATTGGCCTTAAAGGCCGCCTTGAATTCTGTCCAGGTTATAGTTGCTGTGCTAGCTCCGGTGGGGGTATCCTCATACCCTTTGGTGGCCAGGTAATTCTCCCACTAGGCAGCTGCGGCCCCTTGGAGTTGATGGGTCGCAAAGAGCACTTGGTCATCCTCTGCAGATTTGGCCAAACGAAGCTTCCTTTCCGTGTCCCGCAGCCAATCTTCTGCCTCTAGGGGCTCATCTGCCCCGGCGAAGGTGAGGGGCCGGGTCCTGATGAAGTCGCCCAAGTCAGAGGCGTGAACATTGGTGTGGGTCTGCTGGCCTACGTAGATGGCCTGAAGTATTTGCGTTTGCTGGGCCATTACTTGCGCCATGGATGGGTTAGCCGGTGGGGGTGGGAGATTCACCCCCTGACTTGGGCCTCTACCCCTTCCCACGTGCTGCGCTTCTTGGCTGGCATCTACTTCCGCCTGCATGTCCGGGTTCGCACCAGCTTGTGCGCGGGTAACTCTATGGCTGGCCATCTGCAGGTGTTTTAGTATTCTGTCAAATTTTTGTTCTAACCCTATAAGACTACATCCCAAGGTCATCATACAAAAGAATCAATGCAACATCAACAACACAAATATTTTAGAACACAAGGCCGTTTTCATTAAACATAAACAACACACACATAGCCAGCTTTTTATGGCTTCACAAGCCAAGCTGGGCTTTACAAACATACACATACACGAACTAAGACACTGGCTCAACTGCTACTAATATGACGGGGATCTGTGCTTGCTAACACTAGCCAAACCTTGGCAAGCACTGTACTACTGAACCTCGCACCTCCTACTCCTCCATGTCACCAACACTGGGACTGGAGGGGGTGTAGTCCGTACACTGGGAACAGGACCTACTACCACTAAACTCTGATGGGTCGGTGTCGGAGTGAGAGCGTGAACGGCTGCGGCGAGCCTCTCCTCGGCGTAGAGCGGACTGGGGTCCTGGGGGCCGCACGCTCTTGCGTGCTGTGAGCCGTGTGCGAAGTCCCCCGGAACCTGGCGGAGGTGCGGGAACTGGAGTCGGTGTAGGTGTCTGCCGAGTCTGGGTGCGGGCAGCAGCCGCCTCTGCCTTGGCCTCTGCCAAGGCTCGCAAGATCGGGCGAGCTGCTCGCAAGGAGTCCACCTCGATGTGGCGTGCGAGGAGGCGCTCCCGAAGTGCGGTGATCTCCTCCTGAGCCACTACATGGGCTGTACCCATGACCCGAGTGAGGTCCACCTGGTAGGTAAGCCTCGGGTCGTCCTCCAACTCTGTCACCCGGGTCCCGTCGAACCTGGCGTGCTCTGTCCGCAGAGGGTGGTAGGTAAAAGGGGACTCTAGCACCAGCGTCGCGTGGATGTCGCAAAGTCGGGCGCGGCGACGAGCGGCATCTGTAGTCTTCTGCTACCGAGCCCTCCGGTGGGTGATCGAAACACGTGAGACCGGTCTCCCTCGCACGGGGTAAATGAAAATCTCTACCAACCAGGACTCGTCTCCTCCTATCCTGGTCCTCCGACCGCGGTAGATGGGCGCGTCCTCGTAGCCCAAGTAGTGGAGTAGTTTGCAAAGTATATCCGCAAACTCTCCCTCACGTACTCCGTGAGCGAAGAAGTCCCAGTGCCCAACGTCTGCAGCCTCGACATCGTAATTAAGTAATATCGTTAGTAATTTTCAAAATATCAAGCGTAAAGTAGAGCAGTAGAGCTAGGAAGGGTGCGGTAAGAATTATTACGCTATATTTTTAAGAGACTTATTTTATACATTTTCAATATACAACAGACCTAAATGCTAACGACCAACTAAGGTTTTACCCTACGATCGTATGCTCGATACCACTCTGTCGGACCGGATTTTACAATCCGAATCTGCGTGCCTCATCGCATTATTCCACGGATCGATAGATAATGCACACAGATACATTGCTGAATCATTTCATACACGCGGAATTCACAACAAGCCATAATATTATTACATTGCAACAATGAAGTAGGCCTTCACAAAGGCGCAGTTGTTACAATAGGGCCAAGCAGACCAAATATTTACATTACAAAAGTCTAGCAGCGGAAGAGATACAAGTAGGCCTTTAAACCACAAGCAGAGACTGAGGGCAAAAGTGGTCATACAAATATTACTAGGGCTCTAGTAATATTTGGAAGCCACACCTTAGTCTAGATGCCTAAGGTTCTAAGCGGATTATTTGTCCTAATTCCGTGCGGTCTTCTCCATCTGCAGCAGTGCTTCCTCGTGAGGCATACGGATCTTGAGCCCCGAACTGGATTGTTGGTATTGCGAGTGAGCACACTAACCACCGTGCTCAGCGAGTCAACACACAGAGTGCAGTAGGTAGTATGCAAGGCTTTTAACAAGGGAAGGCTCAAGTAGTTTTGTTTTGCGGAAATATGCGTTTTGAACTATAATACTTAAAATTCCCTAGGACCTAGCCAGTTGAATTTTGAAACATGATACACAATGACATATACAGTTATTTTTATCGAATCAGAGACCATCCACCATTACATGGTCTCGCTCCTCATACCATGCCTTCAACAGATAGTCGCACATTACCACCGGGACGATACCGGGACAACTCAAATAAGGGCCTTTCTCGCCTCCACTTTTCCATTTCCAACCCCAAAATTTTTGAAACAGAACTATATCTGGTTAAGTTCCCATGTCCGCCCTTGACCGTGGGCACGGCTATTCGAATAGTTTTGACTCTGCAGAGTGTGTACACTTTACCCACATGAGATAGATCTGCTCATTGCCCCACACGATTCCTTAGCCATGCAGTTGAGTAGACTATCACAGGGCCTTTACATTGCATTTTCCTAGCAGAGTTACGACCGCTAAGGTTTCCACTTCCTCCGGGTACTAAACCAAGAGAACATGTGCATATATCTAAAATCTGAAACTAACATGTATTGCAACATAAATATAAGCATGCAAATTATAATACTTAAACCAAAATACTTTATTGAAAACGTAGGCTCAAAATGATCAAAGCATTGACTCGCCTTGGATGCAAAGGTCGAGATTCGGGGTGTTGGAGTCTATAGCAGCGGCAGCTTCCTCTTCTTGGGCCTCGAAAGCTATGTTTTATATGCGCGAAAATTTAGATAAAAATCATCACAACAATCAAATTACACAATAAAAATTTGAACAAGCTTCAAAAATGTTGGTTCTGGTCCCATTTGGTAGCCCTTGATTTTAGATGAATTTAGAAATTGGTTTCACTAAATTTGGAGCTAAAATGAATAAGTTATACACATTTGAATACCTTCGGTTTAATTAAATCTAAAATTAATAAAACACGACATTGGGGCCCCTTGTCGGTGACCGCGCTGCTGCATGGCGCCGACACGGGGCCCGGCAGCGATGAGCTCACGCCCGCCCAGCTGCCCGACAAGGCGGGACCGGGAGGCGGTGGTGGCGCTCGCGACGGTCGCCGGCGGTGGGGACCACCGTCACGACGGTTTTAAAGAAATGGCTCACCTCAAGGCTGCGTGAGCGGGGCTCGAACGCGCCGAGGGAGCCAGGGGAAGAGGGGCGCCGCTAGCCAGTAGGGCTACAGTGCATCTCACCCCTTAAGGGTGATTTTTCCTCTTAAGGGGTGCGGGGTGGAGCAGGCGGCCGAGGCCGGGAGGCGGTGGCCGTCGCCGGCGAGGGAGGCTCACCGAGGTTCGGGAAGTGGTGAAATGCGATGCTAGGCTCGCGGCGGCGGCGACGACGAGGAGGGCCGGGGGTCACCGGAGGTGGGTCGGCGACGAACAGCAGCGGCGGCTCGGGGAGGGCTCATGGCGTCGGCGAGCTACGGCCGGCGAGAAGCTCGGGGGAGGCCGGCAATAGCTTGGCGACGGTCTGGAGATGGTGTGGGAACAAAGAATTGAGCTCCCACGGCGAGGATCGGTGGAATGGCAGCGAGGGGCCATCGGTAGGAGTTGGGAAGAAAGAGGATCACCGGCGACTTGGTGGTTCTCCGACCGATCCCACTCGCCACGATGATGAGGGAAGTGAGGCGATGCTTCCGAGGGGATCTCGGGCTTTATAGCCGGCCAAAAGGCCTGCCCGGAGGAGCTAGTGCGGGCGGGCGGCTGCCAGCAGTGGGCGGCCAGCGCACAGGCGGCGGGAGGCGGCGGGGTTTGGGAGTCGTGGGGTCTTTTCCCCATAACGCTGCCCCTCAGTGGGGCCTCCGCAGCATGGGCGCCTGCACGGCCGAGGGGTGTCCGGGAGCGCACGCGCGCGGAGGAGGAGGAAGAAAGGGAAAAGCGGCCACTGACAAGCGGGGCCCGCTTGCCAGCGAGAGAGAGGCGCGGGTGAAGGCGACCGCGCGGGCGGCCGAGATGGCGCCCGGGTGGGACGTGGCGCCATCCGGACCGGACGCGTCGGCCCGAGGGAGGGGGAGGCGGATCCGGGCGGCGTGGACAGAATCGCCCGTGCAGCGTCGTAGGGATTCGGTTGTTGATTTTTAAATTTCCAAAAATGCTAGAAGGCTTAATATAACTCGGAAAAATATGAAATTACCTCCAAAAATTCTAGAAAAATTCACAGAAGTTCCAGACATATTTTGGGTTTAACAAAATTATTTCCCACTGAGATGACCATTATATTTACAATCTATGGGCCCACAACTGGACCCTATTCTCTTTCTTTTTATTTTTCTCCTCTTTTCTTTTATAAGGTTTGTGATATTACTATTTTGTGTACAAATATTCCTTTGGCACTGTGACCAACTTATTTATGTTACTTTTGTAAATCTTTATCATAGATCATCTTTTCAGATTCGAATTCAAATTTAGGATTTCCTATTAATTAAATAGGTGAGTTCTTCCTTGGAATTTTTCAGGAAAACATTTTTAGAACCCAACCCAACATGATGTGCTACAGAATATCTCACAACATTTTATTATACAATCTTTCTAAGTTTTTAGGATGTTACAGATTACGACCATGTTGAGTAGTCGTTTACGACCACGTGGGGTTCTTTAGATGTCGGCTTCGACCACTTGCTCGTAGACGACTTCTAGTAATCGACCCAATCTCTGTAGCAACTCGAGTATAGTTCCTAAACACTTTGCATGTCGAGTGTATACCCAAACAATCCCCGTCAGGCCATCTCTCTTCACTTGCTGACACATTGGGCCCTTTGCAGCAATCATCTTCCACCTCACACGCATGCGCTAGCTCCACCGTGGTCGTGGCCTAAGCTGTCCTCAGTTTTAGACACCGCGCCCGCAGTTTCTCCTCTACAGCGACCCACTCCTGCCTAACATGTCGCTTCGATGTGATAGATCTCTTCCCGGTTGTCATTGACTTCACATCGCATTGCACGCATTTCTTGAGCATTCCACTCTCTGGATCATCAAGAAACCCAAGTCATGTGTGGCTCTGGCGAGCATGCCACCGTGCTCTAGCATCTCCAGTGAGCTTCTCTCCCCGACCCCGCCTCAATGCGGCTTACCTCTCCTTTGAGCACCCTACTCATTTGTTGACCTTTCATGTAGAGGATCACTCAAGCCAGACCTTCATCTTCATCTCCAACCAGATGCAGACTGTAGGACTTTCTCTCTCTGATGAGCCGTACATCTATTCCTATCACCTGTACTTCCGTTGTTGTGCATGCATTCATGCATGCAAGCTAATGGGCACCTCTTTTGTAGCTTCACTGCTACCGGATAAATTGCCATCGCCACGGACCCCTTCACCACCGACGAGATCTCCGACGCTAGCTTCTTCCACTTCTCGTGAGCCATTCTTCCTTTCATGAACCGTCATTGTCTTCGGTGAGCTCCTCCTCCCTCTTAGTCTGCTTAAGTTGAAAAGGAGTGACCGTAGTCGAAAATAAAACTAGAATAATTAAGAATAGAACTAAAGTAATCATAGTCGAAAGGGGAACTAGAAGTAGTCGTAGTCGAGGACAAAATTTTTGACCACTGTTGTGTTGTAATCTTCAACCGCTAACATTGTCGAAATATTCCATAGCTCATGTCGTCGAGATCTTTGACCTCTCGCGTAGTCGAGGTCTTGGACCACTAGCATAGTTAAGATCTTTGAACGCTCGCATGGTCGTGATTTTCGACTGCAACCGTAGTCGACTTATTCGACCACATGCATTGTCGGAACCGCCGATTACAGTAGTCATAATCTTCGACCTCTAACTGTAGTCGTAACCTCGATTGCTAATGATAGTCGATAGACTCGTAAGTCGTAAGTTACATTATCGGTCGATAGTCGATAGTCGTAAGACGTGATCGATCGACGAAGGACATGGATCATAGTCATATGTTGTGATCGTAATCATAAGTTATAGTACCCAGTCATAGTCATAAGTTACAGTACCTAGTCAGTAATCAGAAATCTATAGAACCTAATCGATAATCGATAGTCGTAAATAGCTCTATACTCACCGAGAAGGAAAATTTCAAACAAGCCAAAACTCAAACGCTTATAACTTTTGCATACGAACTCCAAATTTAGCGATTTTTGTTTCTAAATTTTTATAAAAACAAGATCTTTCTAAATTTACAAAAACATTTGAGTCTTGTCTCTATTTATTTGGCTCTTATTTGCTATTATCTGGATTTATCTACCGGTTAGATGACTCCACGCTAGACAACGCCGATAACACATCTGAAATATTCTCTGAGCAACAGGAACAAGGCAAGCACCCCTTTGACCATGTTGATCCCAGTATTTCAATTATTGTATATTATTTGCAAAATCTTCTATGCATAAATGTATGTTCTATTAAACTACTATACTATGGGTAATGGTAGTTATGACCACTCATATGCATTGAACCTCCTTGAAAACTTGATGCTCACACTGTTGTAACCTCTAGGATATAGTTTACATAATGTATACTATCAAATGGGAATACTACATGGATATATGGTCTAGATTCTTAGACAAGCACTAGTTTCGGCTAAGTTTGAATTTTGAACAAAATCTTCACGTGGGAATGGTGGTTTCAAAAATGTTGCAGCAGTGGGGAAACCTCTGTTAGTTTGGTATCAAATAAAATGAAAAACCTAGTTTTTGGACGCAACCGAGCCATATGATAATCTGTCAAATGTGAGAGGGAATCTCACATGTATATAGGGGGAGATTCTCGCCCGAGTCAATTAAGGACTGAACGATATTGTTGCACATCTAAGTCATATCGTACGACCACATGTGCTATATGGGCTTTGGCATTTAGCTCATTATGTTTAGCCTTGTATTGTGGTAGGCACAGAAGTAGTAAGGGTACTCCGGTTAGGTTTGCTCGTAGGGGCCGCTAACACCAAGGTGCTCGGGCCAAGGCTTTTAAGCAACGATGAATACCCACTTAGGGGGTGGACCTAAGTGAGGGTCTTCGCTTAGGGGTGTACCTAAGGAGGATTCGAATGCTTTCTTAGGAGTGTACCTAAGAGAGGTTCGATGTTCATTCGGGCTGGTGAAAAGTTAGGACTAGATAACCTAAAGGCTTTAAGATAATCAACTTTCATCACACGCCAAATGAAGTGTGAAGTTGTCGATAGTAAAAATTGATTATCTCGTGTGGGTAAAGTTGTACAACCTCTGCAAAGAGTTAAAAACTATTTAAATAGCCGTACTCGCGGTCATGAGCAAGCTTGGATGTAGCCATAAAGGGTATACTTTTTCTTTTTAAAACGGCTTCACTGAACATATGGGATGGCATGAACGTCTAATCGTGTGCCTTGCCCATGGGAAGGAATTGTGCGATGTTCATAGCCAAGGAGGGCTGCTAATGGTTTTGATTTACTGTTATGGAATTTATGCAAATGTTATTTTATTACATGTCAAATGCTCTTTACAACTCCACTTGCAAAGTATTACTTAGTGTTATTGCGAAATGAACCCTGCCTCATGCTAAAATTAACTTAGTGTAGAACCTCATCCATTGACAACCTTGCATATATGTAAATTTTCTGATATACTACAAGTCTTGTTGAGTACGTAATGTATTCAACCTTGCTTACATTGTTGTTGGTCAGAGAGTGAAAATCTCTTGCCTGATGATGCATAGTTCACCCCTAGCGCTGGGGAATTTGACGAGGGATCCTTCTAGTGTTTGACTCCATTCAGTTGCCTACGGGTTATAATGGCACATCACTGGATATTTTTGTTTATTAGACTTCCGCTGCTTTTGTTCGAGACTCTATTGGTCTTTTGGCCGGCTGGCCTTTTGTGTATGTATTCTTTTATGACTCGCATAAATAATATTATCCCTTTTATGTAAGCTATTTATGTGCGATATGTATGGATGTGATCACAATAATATGAATATGTGTACTAGCTATTGATCACAAGACTAGTACAGAACACATGCAGTGACAATGGGCGCTCCCGTGCTTGGAGTCCCCACAATATACATCACAAATGATTATAAAATAGAACCGTCTGTGATAAATACACTATAGATTATTTTAGATGCATTTTCATATATACATAAATGCAAATTCACATATATGACACATTCCTATATACATAAATGCAAATTCAGTAATGCCTCAGGAGTAAATATGTATTACTTTGTTGTTTTTAATCACTCAATAATGTTATCGATCATGTCATTTTAGCCAGACCATTTACATATATAGAAGAAATAAATACAAATTTAACTACTTGTATTTACATATGGCCAAACAGCGTGCCAGTCGCTTCTTACAAAAGATAAAAATAAGTAGAAACCTAACTGCTTCAAAGTTTTTCTAGTGGCGGAGGTAGCATGATATCTTCGTCTTCAAAACTTCATAGGTAACATGGTCAGCATCGGACGGTTCGGGATCATAAGCCAACAAAGCCCAAAATGCGTCCACCTGTTATGCGCTCATTTGGGTGTCTGTTAAACACCCTTTGACTGAACAATCAAGTCAAATTGTGCCCATAGGCTCTCTTCTCTTTCTTGAGGGGTCTCGGCAAGGTTGACTCCGTCACACTTCGCGTCGACTAAGCACTCATGCGATAGCAAGCCTCCTGGAGACCTACAACATCATTGTGGATGATCACATCAATGGCGAGGTTAGCTCACCGGAAGCGAGAGACCAATCGGAAGACACGGCAAAGGAAGATGTGAAGATGGTGGAAGGTGGTCTTCAACTACTTTGGCAAATCCTCAGACATAGAAAAGATGACACTATTGGCATAGTGTCCTTCCGCAGCATCCTCCAGCATATAGCCAGTAAGGTGCTCATACAGTATGGCTAGGTTGGCCATCAATGCCGACGACAAAGAAGAGTAAGGAGCTATTTATTTATTCTTGAGAGGCAAGGAAGATAGGCGGGCGGGCGATGAGGTGGTCGTATAAGATCAACGATGTGGGGATTAATCTCTAGTTTCAGACAATCATTTTTATACAATAAGGAATACATCTGATGCGTGAGACGAAGAGGTGCATCGGGGAGCTGAAACAATCGAAGGTGCGCATTGGGGAGACGAAGCGTCATTCATACGCACAAATACATATCACTGACGGTTCCAACCACAAGTCATCTGTGATACACAATTATCACAGACGGTTCGTATTAGTAACCATATGTGAACTATCACGTATGGTTCTAATTAAAAACCATCTGTAATCTCTGCAATTATCATAGATGGTTTATATTAATAACCGTCTATGAACTATCAAAGATGGTTATTAACAAAAATCGTCTATAATTGTTTCATATCATATATATATGATCACGCTTGAAAACCGTCTATGATAATTACAACATAGATGGCTCCCTACATACCATCTGTGATGGGACGTCCCGTATAGTTTGTTTTGTAGCAATGGCATCACCAACCTATCGTTCATCCACTTTGGCGCAAGGAGAGGAAGGGAGTGTTTTCGGTTACCCAAACTTGGCTGAAACCCTAGCTTCACTTCTACCGCAAGCAAGAAGAAGGATACAAGGGGCTGCTGTTCAGGTGACCATCTAGAACCGAAACCCTAGTCCTTCAAGTTGGCGCAAGGAAGAGCTCGACCTCAGGAGCTACCGCGAGGATATTGTGCTGCTTCTATTACCGCAAGGAGGAAAAGGTCTCCAACCCTAATTATCCTAACTAGCTGCAAGAGGGGAGGAGATCATTCTAAAAGCCAATATGCAAGGAAGGAAGTGAATTGCCTGCTGGTTGTACCACGAAGATCGGGCCACCCCTACGCATCAACTAATGTTGGCTCCAAATCCCTGCAACACACACACTCACAAATGTTGCCCAGACAAAAACTCACGTGATAGCAGTGGATACAACTCACACTTTCATGTGAAACACGAGGAAGAAGATGAACAACACATAGAGTATTTTTGTGGCACCGCACAACTAGTGCCTTTTCTCTTGCTTATCTTCTTTTTATCCTTTAAATAGACATACACACACAAGCTGAGTAGCAGCCCCACCGAGACTTGGCCAAGTCTTGCTGGTTACTTGGTGAACTAACTCATTCAACGCACACCGCGGCCAACTATGTGACCGGTTCTACCGCTAACTTGCACACCTCAACCAGGAGCACGTTGCTTCTACATGCAACCATCTAGATGCATGAGTGCCACTAACACATGCATGACTAATTCCAGTATTGCACATACATGCTCAACTAATCCTATTCTCATGAACTACTCCTCCCAACAATGCATGCAACTAACACATGACTAATTCCAGTCACACATGCATACACGCACTTGACTAATGGCTGCCGATCTACCCACTCCGCACTCCTTGTGCTTCTACCGATCAGCTCACAACGCCATGACGCCACGTATCATGTCCAGATTAATTTCTAACATTCTCCCCCTTAATCTTCACTTGCTAAACTTCACAAGACAAAGTCCGATCTCCTGACGCATCTCCAAGGAGTTTTACCTTCTTCTTGCTGACCATGCGGCCGGTGACACAACTTGTCGATGCCTTTCACTTCTTCACCATCGATGACACACCTCACCGGTGACTTCGACCTATACTTTAGCTCCAATTGTCTTTTGCCAGTACCATCGGCGACGGAGACTCGGACTAGAGCTTACATTAGTGAGTTCTTAGACACACCTATAAGAACTCACGCTTTCTCGAGGACACAACTAACATAAGAATACACACATGTACAACAGCTAGACAGGAGTACACAGAGAGAACACATTTCTATTCTCTTGTACTACTAAACTCTTGGACACACAACTAATTCACAGTGGAGGAAAACAGAAGAATGTCATGAGCACACACACAACTTTGGCACTCGATAGACCCGGAGCTTTTCCACGTGCTCTCATTCTTTATCCTCAACAATACCTCATGAGAGCCCGTCGCTCCGTCATGCCACGCCTCGCAGGCCGTTGACATCGTGCCGCGTTGCACCCCACAGGCGTAGCGCCACAGCCGGCGAGAGCCGACGTCACCCGACCGAGCCGCATCGCACGACTTCTCCTCACACCTCGCTTTGATAAAGGTTGAAGTCGCTGGGGAGGTGTGTCACCGGCAGTGAAGTGAAAGACGCTGGCAAGTTGTGTCACCGACGGTATGGTCAACAAGAAGAAGGCAAAACTTCTTAAAGATGCGTCAGAAGATCGGTTCTCAGATGAGGAGTAAGTCATGTCAAGATTAGAGGGGAGATTGTTGGGAATTAATCTTGACTTAGTATTTGCATGCAGTGCATGAAAGGAGCGCATGCATATGTTTAGTAGTGGTCAAGTTAATCATGTAGGGGTAAGTCAGTTTACTTGCATGTAGGAGGTGACGTGCAGATTCGTGGTGCATGTACGTGTGCATGGATGTCTACAGAGCCTTACATGTAGGCATTAGTTTGTGTTTTGAGCTAAGTCCAAGCCTCACAGCCATGATCCGAGATGAGTGGCTGGTGAACGAGTCATGGAATAAGGTTGTTAGTGCATGCATGCATGTAGTGAACAGGTTAGTGGACTAGTGTCCGGGTAGAGCAGATCAAGACGTAACTCCTTGCCATAAGTGTCGTAGTATTTAAGTATCATGTAATCATTTGATTAGTTTTGAGAAGTGAATAACAGAAAGAAGGCAAAATTTGGTGCCAAGCAGTTGCAGCACTACCACATGTGCTTGTGTTCTTCTTCTTTGTGTTCGTTGTATCCAGAAGTAGTGATTATGTGTGTAGTTGAGTCCACACAATTGCAGTATTGTTATCTTCTCTAGTCTGCCTCATCGATGGTGCTAGTACATACAGAGAAAAGAGAGAACCTCGGGCTGCGTCCTCCTTGTGCGAGTGTATAAGTGTACCAATTGTTAGCACAACCCAGGAGAGAACTCCCACATTGTTTCCTCTCTGGAACACACACACAAAAATTGAGTATAGATGAGTTTTGGCGGACACAGCAACTGCTTTGCGTTTCCACTCAATCATTCTATTCAACAAATAGCATGGCTTAAATAGCCTCACACACACGCATATGACGGATCACCAACCGACCCGGGTCTCATGCCACACACGCTCTTCCCGCACTCCACTACCAAGTCATGCGCATGCAGCTAACAACTCTAGAGACTCACTCCACTAACCACTAACACATGTTCACATGCATGGCTTAACTTTACTCCATGGAAGGACACACGTCCGACCACTAATTAGCCAACTCAAAGACCATGACTTGGCTCAAATAGTTGGTTACCTATGAAACTAACAAACTAAAGACTCGGAACAACAAGATTATTTCCAACATTCTCCCCCCTAATCTTGTTGTCACTACTTCACAGGCCGAAGTCCAATCTCCTAACGCATCACCAAGGAGTTTTTGCCTTCTTCTTAATGATCATGCCGTTGGTGACACAACTTGCCAATGTCCTTTGCTTCTACCTCAGCTCCAATTGCCTTTTCGTCAGTAACTCAACTAGACGGCGATGGAGACTCTCACTAGAGCTTACACACATGAGAACTTGGAACACACCTACAAGAACTCATGGGCACATACATGCATCATGCATTGAACCTCACCTACATGCATGACCATGACACAAATATATGCACGTATGTAACACACCTCCTACGTACACAAAAGAAATAAATGACACATGCAACACTCCTACTGTGCCATCTCCGTTTGTCAGCCTCATGCCGACTCTCCTCATGGCAGCATTGCACCGCTGTCGTTGCCCTTTGCCGCGGCAATCACGCCGACGCTGCCGCTGCAATCGTACCTCGCAGGCCGCCGACGTCGTGCCGCACCCGAGGCATAGCGCAGCAGCCACCATTGCCTGACCGAGCCGTGCCGCACGGCTTCTCCTCGCACCTCCCTTTGATACCAAATGTTAGCCCAGGAATAAAAACATTCAAATAAACACGCACGCACACAATACTCTGATCAAACACAACTTGACAACAAATAACACATGTACTAGTCGGATGGATAGACTCCACCATCCATTCTTCCCTGGATTAATGGTCTGCACGCGCGCCTCCTTGACGCGGTCGGCGTCGACGTACATCATCTTGAGCGTTTCCCACGCAGCTTCCGCCGTCTCCTTTTCGGCGAGTAGGAGGAGGGTCTCCTCCAGGACTACTTGGAAGATGGCCGCAAGGGCCATCTGATCTTTGCGATCATCAACGTCGTCGGCCACCATAGCTTTTCAAACACCTTGGGTCTTCATAAACACCTTCATCTTGATGGCCCACGCAGCGTAGTTGCTCTTGTTCATCATAGGGTATTGAAGAGAAACACTGCTTTCTCTTCCCGGTACCCTCGACGGACCATCGCCGGTGACGATGGTGCGACCCGACGGCGACACCGATCTTGTCCTCGGCATGGATCTGATACTATTTAAAAACCTACTCTGTGTGTTGTTCATCTTCTTCCTTGTGTTTCACATGAAAGTGTGAGTTGTATCCACTGTTACCATGTGAGTTTTTGTCTAGGCAACATTTGTGAATGTGTGTTGCAGGGATTTGGGGCCAACAACTAGTTGGTCTGTATCAGTATGTCGCCGAGGGAAACAGTTTGCCTCCTGTGTCGTGCCTAATATACCCCTTGTGCCATGCTAGAAAACCAGCTCGCCACATCATCAGAAATCACATGAAACGAGCGGCAGCGGGAGTTTCAAACTACCACGTACTAGTAGAGGGGGAAGTTCTACAAACTCTTGCGTACTTCCGAGTGGTTTTTGCAATTTTGCCTTTCATCACTGGATTTCATAGAGATAACTATTCCAATGCACAGTCTTGGTCATGCTTTTGCTCCGGCCGTGTTCTGTCTCTAATCTGTGTCGAGGCCCTCATTTTCAGGGTTGGCAAATTTTATTTTATTATAAAAATATTTAATCTACTTTTATTGTTTTCTAAGTTTGTAAACAACTAGAAATGTTAGCAAAACAAGTATGTTAATCTAAAACTGAGAAACTGAATGTTATTAATTACTCATGAATAATCAAACAAACGATCAATCACTGCACAACAACATCGTATAAGTATATATATCCACTTTGTTTCTGTACAGGAACAACAAGCAAATACAACAATTAGTTAACCCTATACAAAGTACCTATCCCTCTCCAGGGAAATAAATCAATACAGTAACTTTCATGCGTCATCAGATCACTCCAGAATCCTCGATCTCACATTCTCACTACTTGTCCCTTTTAACTGTCGGTATATTTGTATAGTTGCGTTGCATCTGGTTTTTTGGATTGAAGCATAGCTTGCATGTGTCATTTAGCTAGACGGACACATGCATCCAAATGAACCCGATCGACTTACGATGGCACTGTGAACAACCACCTGTACTTTTCAGTCGTCCGTGTCGTGGCGTCGTGCATCACAAACGATCAGAGCTTGGCGTGGTCGCGGCACTCCTGGCTGCGGATGCTCATCTCCGGGACGCCCAAGACGATGTGGCAGTCGGAGTAGGCCACCGCGTGCAGCTTGAACACCCCCCCGAAGACGGACACCCTCCCCGGGATCCTCGCGCTCGCGTCCAGCGGCACCGACCCGGCCTCCAAGTCCTTGATCAGCTGCGCCATGTCCGCCGCGAGGCTGTCCGTCAGCACCGTCATCACCATCTGCACGGTGCTGTTCCCCTTGCTGGGGATGCGGCCGGGGTCGACCTCGCCGTCGCCGACGTGGGCGCCCCTGTACCACAGGTCGGTGTGGCCGGACGCGTAGGAGAAGGACGCCAGGTTGGGGTTGTGCACGGCCACGGTCAGCAGCAGCGTGACGTTGAGCTGGACGGGAGGGATCAGGCTCGGGGCGACGCCGATGAGGCGGGTGGAGACGAGGCGCGTGGTCGGGTCGCGGACGCGGAGCACGGTGAGGAAGAGGACGAGGAGGGTGACGCCAAGGAGCAGGAGCACGCCGAGGGTAACGAGGAGGCAGATGCAGCCGCAGCGGCGCCGGCGGCGTCTCTCGTCGGCTGGGGACTTGGAGTGGGAGGTGTGGGTGGGGAGGCCGGTGGAGGCGGAGGGGTGGAGGCGGCTGCCGTTGCCGTTGCCGTTGCTGGTCGGAACAGTGGAAGCCATTGAGAATGAAGTAGGCAAGCTAGTGATGGATGTTGGATGGAAACTATGAGCAGCTAGCTACTCGCGATATTGCAAGTTTGCAACCGGAAACTGCGGAATGAAGGAGAGTTGTAGTGAAACCGTTGGTGTGATTGATTTCGGGTGTACCCGTGAATATATATGTTCACGGTACGGGTTCGATACGGGTGGTAATAATAAGAAAAGAATGTATTTAGTTGACAACGGATGGCGTGCCGTCCTCCTTGGACTAAACTAGCGCAGCGTGATGCCGTTGCGTCTAAACTAGCTCTCTTTTTTTTTATTGCAAAACGGTTCATCTTGTCGGAAACGGGTAGATTGCTTGCTTTGAATAGTATATTATTCTAGTTGCCACTCGCTACTCATAAATTAATGAATGAAATAAGTTACGTTGTATTTGGAAAAATAACTCCTTAATTAAAACTCCTTCATTAAAATAAGTTGTATTTGGAAAAATAACTCCTTAATCTATTAATCTGTAGTCAGTATGGTCCTGATACCAATGCCGTGGAGAGTCCGACCCCAGGCGTGGCAGCACCCATGGTCGCCGCATGTGTTCTGTACTAGTCCTGTAATCAGTAGCTAGTACACCATTCACATACACACACATTATATATACACACACACAGGGGCACCATGGTGTCTGAGCACCAAGTCTCTATGCATTTGGATTGCTTTTAGATGCGTGCTAGTGTGATTGAGATTTCCATCCATAATTAAGATTTTCCATCCATGATTGATTTACCATACATGATATATTATATACCATTACGCTAGCACGCATCTAAAAGCAATCTAAAGGCAGGGCGGCTTGGTACCTAGACACCATTGAATTTTAGCTATATCTTCTCTTTTCTTTCCCATAAATTTATTTTAAAATTTTATCTCATGTTTTGTTTTTAATAAACTGCATTTCCCATCCAAATTTTTAGTTTTACCTGACTTTTGTTTTAGCATGATTTTTACTGGAAATTCTCCATCCTATTTCTCTAGATCATCTTTTCATATTCATATTCTACCTCAATTTAGTTTCATCAATTGTCCCTTTTTCCTTTAAATTTTTAATTTTATGAATTTTTATTTCTGAGACACCTCAATCAAAAACCAGCAAAATCAATGCCAAAAAAGATGCAAAGAAAAAGGTTCAAAATTTTACACAATTTCATAAGCCCTGATTTTGGGGATGTTACACCAACCATCCCGCTCAACTTCCTTGGCTGCATCTCAACTCATCACCTAGCCTATTCCCAGTCCACTTCATCGACCATAGCTGCCTCTAAGTATCTTGTACATCAAAGGCTAAGAAACTATTTTTAGAAACAAGTTCTTCACAATAAGTCGAAACATGATTTATACACCATGAATGCAATGACTTAAACTCCACAATTGAACACATGACCAATTCTCCTAATTTCCCAAAATATCCAGAACCACCAGACCTCAGCCGGTCTGACCACCATTGTGTGGCCGGTCTGAAAGCTGTGACCGGTCTGACCGCCACCTCAATGGCCGGTCAGACCACCATGCTTACCCCGGTCAGACCGCCACCTTGGCCGATCATATCGCTCTTGCTTGACCTAAAAAATATCCTCTCTAGAAAGTAGTTATCGCCAGCTATTTTCTGGTCACACCACAATGCCGGTATGACTGCCACCATGGCTGGTCACACCGGCGACTGACCACCGATCAAACCACCGACCCTCGACCAGACTGACCATTGTAGGCCGGTTTGATCGTAGCTTCCATGCCGGTCTGACCTGAAAGGTAAAACACAAACTTTTGCAAATACAAATCTCAACTCTAAATGATTACCAATTGTTCAACAAGTGAACCATTGATATTCTTAATGTAGGATCGGATATGGCAACAGAGGGGGGTGAATGGTGCTTTCAAAAATTTGTCCTCAAAGTATTCACGAAGAACTCAACTTCTTTAATAGCTATAGAAGCTACAAAGATGATATTCACGAAGAACTCAACTTCTTTAATAGCTATAGAAGCTACAAAGATGATGATTCATGCTTTCTTAAATCAGTTTAGAGTTTTATCAAGAAGTCCTAGAAACTGACCCTGAAGACAGCAGGAAGAATAGAGAATTTAAACTACTGCTGCACACTTAAAACAGAAACTTGATACCAAGACTTCATACTGCACTTTGTTGGCAAAGAAAACTTGCACTTTGTTGGTAAAGAAAACTTAACACAATTCAAGTACTGAAGACTGCATATTGAGTTGCCGAAAGAGGATTGCAAGGAGACAGTATTAAGGCCTTGACTCAAAACTGAATTTGCATTTTGTTGCCCAAATGAATTCCTGAGCCAAAAACTGAAATGACAGACTGCAAGCAATTCAGAGGAGAAATAATCGGCACAGTAACCAGGAGAAGAGAAATGCCGAATTGCTGCCAATCTTCACAGATCAGAGAGAGAGCAGCACAGCAATGATGAAACCGGAAAACAGGAAAGGAAATCAGCTGCAGAGAAATGGACAGAGACAGTGCTAAAAACATCCAGCCAAAAATAATGAAGAGAGATGGAAATCCAGACTTGCATGCTATACAGATGGAATCAGCTTACATTCATAAGTACACAGTAAAAATTTCAGTCAAAATCGATGCCATTTGCACTGCATGCAGAGGGGTCAAAGATCAGCACAAAAATGAAAAGAAGTGAACTGAGAGTGGTCGCATGTCCATAAAAATGATCTTATAGAGAACACACACTACATGCTTCTTTGCTTACTCTCTGCTAATGGAATCAAAAGAACTCACACAAAGCTCACTCACGCAGGAATGCATTTTTTTCCAGTACCCTGCATGCTGCCTCCATCTCCTCTTTTGAAGGAAGACTTCACCCTCATATAGAAATTCAAGAAGTGGCATACAAAGCCCACTCCAAGACCACATGCACACATGAGGCAAGAAGTCAACACAACCTTTTGGAGGGAAAAACCAGCCCCTCCACTCATGCTTGAGTCAATTCTCCAAATTGCCCCACAAGCACTTTCCCGGAAGCTTCCCGCAACCGGCGCCTTGACCATCTTGACCTTGACTCCTCCCTGAGTCTAGTTCGGTCCGCTCCGCTGCACACGACCACACCCGGCATCCTGACCGTCTGGACCTCCGACTCCACCTAAGCCTAGTCCCGATCCACTCGCCGCTGCCCGTCGTGTCTGTCACCGGTAGCTCCAGCTCCGATTCCTCGTCTCCCGACTCGCAACCACCTCACCAGCCTCGATCATCTTCGGCATCACTGATCGTCTGGATCTCAACACCCCCTGTGCCTAGTCCTGGTCCTCCTCGCCTCACCATGACGTAGCTCCGAAGTCCTGCTGTCACACAGACAAGCAAACCATCACATAGCACCGCACGAAACAACATAATCGATAATTGCACAAATAAAGGTACTCAACACTAGAATACCCGAAACAAACTCAAACTCACTAAAACCACCATCAATTACTCATCACCAACATGGAGAAACCTCCACATGGCCTCTCAATCTCCCCCTTGATGAGTATATTGACAAACACAGAAAAAGAATGAAGTTGAGTTTGAAGAATCCAACATGGTCCAAAGAAGAAAATGAAGCTAATGACCATGTCGACAGAAGGAGCAAAAGAAAGAACAAGTTTTCCTCAAAGCTCCCAAAATGGCTTTTTCTACCACTATTCTCCCCCTTTTGGCAATAAACACATCAAGAATGCAAGAAGAAGAATAAGTCGTGAAGATGGATGAAATGGCTGATTTGATTAATCTAAGCATTTAGAGCCATGAGAATTATCCAAAATGACTATAATGTATTACACCAAGCCATAATATACAAGTATGCTATCAAGATCATGACTATGTATGTAAAGAGAAGCTAAGCGAAATAAGGTATAATCTGAATTTTTAGTTGAAGTACTTAGCAAGTCAAGTCAAACATGATTTTAGTCTAGCTAGAGGTATCCATGAATGATACAGGCCATGTCAATAAGCTAAATGGAACCGAGAAGCTAGTATTGAGTCAACTAGAGTGCTACTAGTTCAAGAATGATACATTCGTTTTGAGTACTTGATTCTTGTAGTAATTTAAGCAATTTGAGCACAAATGACATATTTTCTTTTGAATTTTCATGATTATTTTCAACCAGATTTTTGTCATGTGCTAGATCTCAAGCCTTATGCGACTACTCCAAGCAAGAAGCTTAAGAAGATAGTCTAGGTCATCTAAAACTCCCCCTGAGTTCATGCCTAGTGCAATGGCAAGCCGTCTCATGAGAAAGAATTGGAGAAATCAGTTTTTCGCACAAAAGAGATCTTTTTGCTTTTAATAGATTGTACTAACTGATGTGTCATCAAGAAACTAATATAGCTCAATCTATTGCTCAACAATGATTCAAGACTCAACTCAGCCTATTTGACATGGCATGAACCATAAAAAGATAACTAAAGCCGACTAGTCTCAAATATTAACATGACATGAATTAGGTCAAATTGAGCATTTTAATTAACCTATCATGGCAAAGACTTGACTACACATATAAAGTCATGATCAATTTAGCAATGAAGCATAAATCATGGCAAGATGTAATATAAATGAAAATATGTCATGAATGGATAATAATCAAGGCTCCATGTAGCTAAATTACAATGCAAATGAAGAAAATCCAGCTCCCCCTTAACATGTGATGCAACTTTTTAGTTCAAATTGAGTTATGTCAATATTAAGATCTAGAAGTTCCCAAATGAACTCCCCCTGAACTAAAGCAATAAAAAATGAGAAGCTGGCAAGAAATCAAGAAAGGCAGTTCTTAAAGCATAGATAAGATAGAGAATACTAATGACTCAGACTAACTCTTATCTACCCCATATGACTCCAGGACAACAGCTGTCGAGAAAAACACACACTAGAGAGCAAACACGTACCCTGTCTACCCGAGGGTGGCCCAACCCTCGCTAGAACTTACAAGAAGTGAGTGAGCTCAACCTAGTGAGATAAGAAACAGTTATCCTGAAAGCACAAGATAAGAGTAAGAAGTCTAAGCACTCAGCAAGAGAAACACTCTAACCTATGCTAGAAGGACTAAACCCAATGTACCCGAAAATGCGATGCAACAATAAGGATACAGAAGCATAATTAATATGATAAAGCAGTAAAGCCCAAAGCTCCCCCTCACAATAGTCCGTAAGGATAAACCACCCCAAGCTCTCCCTTGGTGAAAACCTCGAGTGTCCGGAGGCTTGGTGAAGATGTCGACCACACGGTGGTCACTTTCCACGAAATGAAGCACGATGTCACCCTTCTCTACATGGTCTCGAAGGAAGTGATATCGAATATCAATGTGCTTGGTCCGAGAATCTTGCTTTGGGTTCTTAGCAATGCTAATCGCAGACGTGTTATCGCAAAAGCGGAACACGATCGATAGCTAACCCAAAGTCCCTCAAAGTCGAGATCATCCAAAGTACTTGGCTACAAGAATCGGCTGCGACAACGTACTCGACCTCGGCGGTGGTGTGCAACACCGGATCGCTTTCTCAAGACCAAGAAACGAGAGAAGTGCCAATGAAGCGGCGGTGCCGAAGTGCTCTTCTTATCTATCCCTGACCAAGAAAGTGCGCATCCGAAAAGGCTCTAAGAGATGAGCGGGAGGAGGAAGAGTACCGATACCATAGTCAATGGTAGCTCGAAGGTACCGAAGATGCGCTTCACCGCTGGCGGTGAGACACGCGAGGAGAAGCTCGAAACCGAGCACAAAGACACACCGAGAAGTGTATGTCCGGTCTCGAGGCTGTGAGGTACAAGAGAGAGCCAATCATGCTTCTGAATTCCTTTTGATCAACTGGCTCGCCGTCCTCATCTGGGACAAGTGCGGTTGTAGAAGCCATCAGAGTCGACACCGGCTTTTCATCACTCATGTCGAAACGTCTCAGGAGATCACGGGTGTACTTGCCTTGATGCAAGAAGGTACCCTCCCGAGTGCGCTTGATCGGAAGCCAAGAAAGAAAGTCAACTCACCCATCATGCTCATCTCAAACTCGGTGCTCATGACATCCGAGAACTGTGAAACTAGAGCATGAGAAGAGCCGCTAAAGATAATGTCATCGACATAAATTTAGGCGGCGAAGGTCATTTGCCAAGCCGACGAATGAACAAGGTCTTGTCAACTTTACCCATCTCGAAATCATGTCTCAATAGATAGGACTTAAGCCTCTCATACCAAGCTCTAGGGGCCTGCTTAAGTCCATACAGTGCTTTGGAAAGCTTGTAGATATGATTAGGGTATTTGGGGTTCTCGAAACCTGGAGGCTGTCTCACATAGACTTCGTCCTCAATAAAGCCATTGAGAAAGGCACTCTTGACATCCATCTGGTAGAGCTTGAAACCCTTAGAAGCCGCAAAGGCAAGCGAATTCTAATGGCCTCAAGTCCGCTACAGGGCAAGGTCTCCTCAAGTCTAGACCCTCAACACAGGAGTACCCCGAGCAACCGTCTAGCCTTGTTTGAATGACTACCCCATCCTCACTTTGCTTGTTCTTGAACACCCACTTGGTCCCAATGATATTGTGACCTCGAGGGGGCTCAACAAGCGTCCAGACCTTATTTCTCTCGAAACTCTCTAGCTCCTCATGCATGGCATTGACCCAAGACTCATCAGAGAGAGCATGACAAACGTCTTTGGGCTCAAAGGAGGCAACGAAGGCAGAGTGGAGATAGAAAAGTGACATGCCAGACTTGGAGCGTGTGACTCGTTCAAAGAGGTCTCCAATCATCTGCTCTGAAGGATGAGATTTTTGGATATGTCTTGGAGGTCCAGGATGAGATGAAGAAGTGGCCTCTACCTCGTGACCTGACGGGGTAGGAACAGAGCCACTAGCTCTAGAAGAAGCAGAAGGTAAGGGCTGATCACCTCGAGGTGCTGTGGAAGAAGGCACCTTAAGGGGTGGATGAGGGACTGGATCGGGTAGACAACCCTCATCTCCATCATCCTCATCATCCACAAAGATGGTCTCGGACTGCTCTAGTGAACCTGAGATGTCGGGCCTAGTCCCCGGACTGGCCTCATCGAAAGTCACCTCTGAGTTTCTACCATTTTGCTAGACTCATGGTTCCGGATCCTATAGGCCGCTGAAGAAGTCGAGTAACCTAGAAAGAGTCCATCAAAAGAACGTGACTCGAACTTATCTAGGTTCCCGGACTTCAGAATAAAGCACTTGCAACCAAACACACGAAAATGAGAAACACTGGGCTTTCACCCATATCTCAACTCGTAAGAGGTGCGGTGCAAGTGTGCCCTGAGAAAAACTCTGTTCGAAACATGGCACGCGGTGGCTATAGCCTCAGCCCAAAACTTCCGTGGTGTAGAGTATTCATCGAGCATCGTCCTGGCCATCTCGACCAAGGTACAGTTCTTCCTTTCCACGACGCCATTCTGCTGAGGGACATATGGAGAAGAGAATTGGTGTTCTACACCGGTC
The DNA here is from genome assembly GCA_036346245.1 of Bonia amplexicaulis. Classification (NCBI taxonomy): domain Eukaryota; kingdom Viridiplantae; phylum Streptophyta; class Magnoliopsida; order Poales; family Poaceae; genus Bonia; species Bonia amplexicaulis. The sequence continues at coordinate 17,061,486 of CM070741.1, forward strand.
TCACCGCAAAACCTCTCAAAGTAGGAATTCTTGAACTCCGTGCTATTATCACTGCAGATCGCTCGTAAGGCACCCGGGAGCTCAATAGAAAGCCTACTAAACAAACCCCGAAAATGGGTAAATATCTCATCCTTCGAGGCTAAGAAAAACACCCAAGAGTACCTCGAGAAGTCATCGACTACGACAAGAACATACCACTTTCCTCCTTGTGAGACCATGTGGAGGTCACCCCATGGTTGTGATGAGTAATTGACTCTTGATCTAGAAAGATTGAGTTTGGTTTTTGAGGTTTGTGCTGACTTTGCAAAGTCGTAAGCCTTAAGAATTGTCAGCAGACTGCTTACGTCTACGTTGTCCTTAGTTGGAACCGAGTGAGGCATTGAACGAGTGGTCGGAGGTCTCTTGGGAAGTTTACGACCACTCGGCGTGATCGAAGGCAGCTACGACCACGTTACGGCTTCCTCGGCGAGTGCGGGCGCAATCGAAGTCGGTCGGGCTGCAGACGAGTGGTCGGAAGGCTATCGACCACGCCCGGAGATCTACGATCACGTTGTGGCCTTCTCGACAAGTTTAGCCGTGGTCGAAAGTCTCTCAGGTGGAGCACGACCACGTTGGGTGTCATACGACCACGTTTGGTCGTGGGCGAAACCCTTCGAGTCTTTGACGACCACGTTGGTCGTGGTCGGAAGGTCATACGACCACGTTGCAGCATCCTCGGTGAAAATGGCAGTGGTCGGGTGTCGTACAACCACGTTGAAGGTAATCGGAAGCCAGCCGGGGAGTTTACGACTACGTTGGTCGTAGTCGGTAGTCGTGGCTGGGGTTTACGACTATGTGGTCATGGTCGGTAGTCGGTGCTCGGTAAGTCGACCACGTTGTGGCGCTCAAGCTCGACCACGATTGTGACATTCGACATCGACCACGTTGGTGCATTTCGGGTACTCAGTGGTTCGACCACGTTGGGAGTACGACCACGCTGTGGTGATTACGACCACTCTGGCTGTGGTCGGAGGCCACGGGGCCATTACGACCACATTGGACATGGTGAGAGCCACCGAGGAGAGTGCGACCACGTTGGCGCGTGGGTCTACGACTACGTTGCGGGTGCTCGTGGTTCGACCACGTTATGCGTTTGGTGGTTCGACCACGTTGTGCCCTCGGTGGCTCGACCACGTTGTAACGCCCGGTTATCGACCACGTTGTGCACCCGTTTACGATCACGTTAACGCGAGAAATGGCCGTGGTCGGAACGGAGTTCGACCACGTTATCGACAGGACGACCGTGGTCGATTGGCGATCTTTGAACCGGTCGTATGACCTCTGGAAGTGGTCGATTTCGCTGGGGTTTTGTCGTATGGGTTTGTACGGCTGTCATGGACCTTGTGGACTAGTTTGTTCATCATTTTGACAGCATTTTGACAAGTCTAAATTCTGTGCAAAAGACTTGAGCTCGGGTTGAGCGGTGCAGAGTTTGGTTTCTCTGTTTGAGCGGTGGTCGTAGCAGTATTGTGTGCGGTCGTAGGCTACAAGAAGGTTCTGATGGGCTCGAGTGTCTCTGGTTGGTGCAACAGAGTGCTCGTATGAGGTCTAGACTTTGTGCGATAAAGTCGTAGCAAGCTAGCGATGGTCGTGGCTTTGTGCGCATGGTCGTAACGAGCTTTGTGATGGTCGTGACGACATCTTTGTGTGGTCGAAGAAGCGAGGGAGTCTTCGAGGCTTGACCACTTCTTGAGGTGTGCTTTTGAGTGGTCGTAGGGGATTTACGACCAGGTGTTGTGCTGTGATACTTGTGCCGAGTGATGGTCTGTGTGTATTGTGCGGTGCTATGTGATGGTTTGCTTATGCGTGTGGTGCAGGACTTGAGCTATTTCATGGTGAGCGTGGGAGGACCGGGACTAGGCACGGGAGGTGTTGAGGTCAGACGGCCGGAGACGCAGAAGATGATCGAGGTGGTGAGGTGGTTGTGGCCGGAGGCGAGGAACCGGGCTGGAACTGCAGAGCCGAGCACGACGGGCAACAACGAGGAGGACCGGGACTAGGCTCAGGGAGGAGCTGAGGTCCAGACGGTCAGGAGGTTGGGTGCGGTCGTGTGCGGCGGAATAGACCGAGACTAGACTCTGGAGGAGTCGGAGGTTTGATCGGTCGGTTGCAGGAACCAGGAGACAGTCTTGGTGAGGCTTAGGAGGTCGGGACTAGACAAGGGAGTTGTTGAGGTCGAGCAGCGTGGAAAAGCCAAGAGGGCGTGTCGTGCAGGTGGGTCGACAGCATGGACAGCAGAGGCGGTGGAGGAAGCTTCTGGAAGGGCGGAGGGCATTTTGGAGAAATGTCAAAGCTGCGGGGGAAGCTGTCCCTCTGGTAAAGCACCTGAGAAAAGAAGTGGATTCTGTTGGCGCTAACGGGCAAAGTGCGGGTCTGTTGGGATAGCAGGCAAAGCATTTTGAGTTAGCGGGTAAAGTGAGTGATAAAACCCGGTGTTAGGTGGGGTTTACGGGTTATCCCCAGTGTGGACTAATGGATGGATCCATTAGGGTTAGTCTCGGGTGTGAGGCTATAAAAGGGAGAGGGGAGGCAAGTGTTGGGTGGGTTGGTCATTTGGGCCTTGAAGGCGCCGCCTCTCCCTCCGTGGGAGTTTGTCGTGTGTTTAGCTCTAGGGTAGAGCTTGTCCTCCCGGGGAGTGGTTGCGAAACCTCCGTGTTATGATTTGAGAGGACTCATCTCTGTACTTGTTAGAGTTTATATATGAGATGGGTCTGTGTTTGTGATCTGGGTTGAGAGGCTGTTCTTGAGATGCTTTCATTGATTTATTTGCCATCTCTTCATTCTTAGTTCCTTCTGTATTTCCTTTTAGAGTTGGCTTATATTTGATTTGCTCGAGCGGGAATATGTCTCAAGGCTAGTTGGCAAGACCATTCCGAGAGCAAAGAACAAATCGAGAGAAATTGTTTTACGTAAACTTCCGCTGAAGCTCTCTGTTTAGGATTTCGACTTTCTTTGTTCTCTCGACCCGCGAAGTCTTTGGAGATTCTTGGTAAATTCACTTCTAGAGATCTCATGCTTACTAGGTTTCAAGTTTCATGCGTTTGGATCTCGAACAAAAGTTCTTCAAATTCTTGCTTTATGGTCGCGCTTGACAACGTAGTATTCATTGTTTCGTTCTTACGACCATGGCAATTTCTGTCGTTGGTACATTGCGGTGGCGTCTTGCTTCTTGTTTACATTTTCGGCTTGATCGATTCTCTCGGATGTGGTTTCGACCACGGCGATTTATCTGAAGTCGACTTTCGACCGCAGCTCTCATTTCTCTCGGAGAGGACTTTCGATTCTTGCTTTGATTTCCTCTCTGCTTGTTTTCAAGCGATGGCTCGACCAGTGGCCCGACGCTGCGCCTGCTCGGTTTCTACCACATCGGTAGTTCGACCACCGTTGGTCGGCGACCACGTGTGTTCGTCCAGAGAACTGATAGCTATAGTCCGTTTGGCTCGATCGACCACGAGTTGGCGTTCGACCACAGCAGAAAGTCAAATGAATACACAGTGACTTTTCGACCAGTTCTCTTCTCTGATTTCTTTGCTCTCGGTTAGCTGCAGTTATTCTCTGATCTCTCTGTTCCTCAGTAAGCAATCAATCTTCTTCTTCATAGCTCTTTAGCTATCAGAGAAAAAGATTAGGTTTAATTGTGGGAGAATTTTTAAGGCACCATTCACCCCCTCTGGTTGCCAGTTCGGTCCTTCAATTGGTATCAGAGCAAGGTTGGCTCTGTATCTGATCTTAACCGATCTGGAGCTTGGCAACTAGTAGGGAATCTTGTAAACTTTCCTTTGAATCTTATTGGGGTGTTTTGCCAATGATGTCCTTTGAGACAAGAGGCTTGATTTCGGCTAGAGGATGATTTTATTTGCAAGAAACCACAAGTGTGAGCTTTGTGGTACATTCTTGTCCTTTGCTTAATCAAGTGGCAGGAAGGAGAAAGCCTTGGAGAACACACGGATAATAATGATAAGGACGAGCTTCGACTTATCATGAGCAAGTCTTGGGTTCAAGCATCGCTTTCTAACCACTTGGGATCAAGACTTGGGCACTTTGTTCTTTTTTTTAGGTGTCCAGACGTTGGATGGAGAACATGGGATCGAATGGATTTTAGTCTTCTGCTTCATCACGTGACTAGAACATTTGTTGGTTCTCCACTTCATGGCCTCCAAGAGGCATGTACCTTCACGTTTGGCGTCTCCACCTACTTTGTGAGCTACTCTATACCTTCATGCCCTTATACTCATGTTTGACCATATTGGCATGTTGTTCTTGTTCATGTGCTCACTTGTACCATCTTGGCATGTTTTCTCTCAATGCTTTCATGTCATGCCTTTATGTGTATGTCGCTTAAGTATCCATGTACATTGTTGTATTTGTTACATGCTTAAGCTTTGACTTGACTTCATGAGCTAAGTAGAATGTGTGCATTAGAAGTCAAGTATCATCATGACCTTATGCTCGTAGTATCTATCATGGTTCATATCTTGCTCCTTATGTTCATTCATCATTATTTATACATGTTAGCATACTTTTCATGATGTTGATTTGCCATGTTGTATGTCTACATGATGTATGCATATGTATGGACAAGTATGAGCTTGAGTATATCTTGGATAGTTTCTTTGTGTCATGATGGTGCGTTTATTCATGCCTTTGTATCTTTCTAGTATACATGCTTTTATCCATGCTAGCATATGTTCGTGATCGCTCCCGTCATACGCTATGTGTATGGTTGTGATTCATTGTGATGCTTGTATATTTTGATCTTATTCTTTGTTATGGCATGAAATAAATTGTATGACATCTTGGTAGCATTAGTCGTGCTTATGCTTAGATATCATGAGATTTGTGGTTAGGTCACAAGCTTCTTCTAGTATTTGGTGGCTCTAGGCTTGCTGCTCTAGATGCCTTTGTTGAGGGCTAGATTGAGCTTGTGGCGGTGCGTGTTCTCATGTGTTCTATGTCTTTAATACTAGCGATGCTCTTGTTGTTACCATTTGTCTCGATCTTGGTTCCATATTGTATATCATTACAGTACTAGGACACCGATTGTTCCCCTATGATTAAACTGCAGTTGTATGAATGAGGGAGAGTGATCTGTTGTTCTGACCGCTCCTCGGTCATTACGACCACGTCGAGGAACCACGACCATGGTGCGGACCCTCACCGAACTCGTGTTACGACTTGACCAGGGCGCAATGACCGAGACTCATTTACGACTACGACCATGGTCCGGACCATTCGCGTCTTGATCACTTCATCACGGTGCGGACTCGGATACAACCGCGAACTCGGACTCGACGTTGAACACGAGAAGGACGCGACTACGACAACGTCGACTTGACTACGACCACGTTACGGACATGGAATTGCCACGAATACGGCTTAAACAACCGAGCAACTGCTACAAAGGTTGGTTCTCCTTATGATTTTCGATTGCTCGCTTCCCGCCACTTGGCTTTGCATAGTATATGTCTTCTAGTGGTAGGAAGGGTCTTTTGGACGAGAGGAGCCAACTCTAGGTGATGTTGTCTCATTCACACCTCTCATCCAAATGGTTCTCTAGGATTATTTACTACCTAGTTTGGGCTTTGGTTCTCTAGGTTCTCTTCTACCTAGGTTGAACTTTTCTTGGCCACTAGAGTCTTTTGCATTGACATAGTGTGCTTTTTGCCCGTGGTATGACGTTTTAGACTAGAGACCATGAGGATAGGATGTGTTTGGGAATCACCTCTTTGAGCTAGAACCTTCTCTTCTGGATTTTATGCCAAATTTCTTGGTTCTTCTCTTTTGCCTTCTCTAGGGGAGTTGGATCCTTCTGTCTATTCGGGCTATGTTTGTGGGGAGTTCATCTCATGTGCATTCTTTTGTTCAATAGTGCGTAACATTCACATGAATGCTGTCAGATCTTGGAGCCCTGAATATTATCTTTATGTGATATAATATCATGATTTATATCTTGCCATGTCTTGTGATAGCTTGATTTATCATGCCCTTCTATGTGTTGCTTAGCTCTTGCCATACTAGCTTAATTAAATGAGAACAACTTGAATCAAATCATGTCTTGTTCAATCTTATGAATAGTCGGCTTTAGTGATCCTCTCTTGATTCGTGCCATGTCGAATAGGCTAAGTTGAGTCTTGAATCTGTTTTTGAGGTTTAGATTGAGCTAAGTTAGTTCATTAGTGATGCATGAGTTAAGTCTTAACTCTTTGTTCATGAACTAATTCAAGTAAATGCAAAAGATCTCTTTGTGCGAAAAACTGATCTCACCAATTCTTTCTCATGAGACAGCTTGCCATTGCACAAGGCATGAACTCAGGGGAGTTTTGGATGACCAAGATCATTTCCTTAAGCTTCTCGCTTGGAATGATCGCATAAGGCTTGAGGTCAAGCACATGGTGAATAAAAGATGGTTGAAAACAACCATGTGATCTCTAAAGAAAAGTGCCAAATGTGCTAATTTTGCTCACTACAAGTATTCTACAAGTGGTATCCAAAGTACTACAAGTAGTAAATTACTTGTGATATCTAGTGCTTGAACAAAATGTCTCATTTTGAACTTATAGCACTCTAAAATTGACTCAGCTATAGCTTCTTGGTTCCACTTAGAATATTGACATGGCTTGACTCACGTTTGGATACCTTCTTCTAGACTATACTCTTGAGTGACTCGACATGCTAATCAAACCATTTAATTTAAAGATCATAACTTATTTGGCTTGAGCTTGGCAATACATAGTTTGTTATGATCTAGATAGCATTGTCACCTTTATGGCTTGATATAATTTTTCGTGAAGTCACTTTCGATAATTTCATGGCTCCCTTTGCTTAAAATGAATTACTTGTAGTCACCCATTTCATTCATGCTCTATGCTTCTTCCTTGCATCTTGATGACTTTATTGCCAAAAGGGGAGAAGGATAGAAAAAGGCATTAAGGGTGCAAAAGGCATTAAAATGGGAGAATGCATCAAGGGATGGGAGAAGGATAAAAGGCATTAAGGGGAGAATGCTTGGTCATCTTGCTATGACAATGGTCATGTGAGCATCGCTTCTTGGACCATGAGCAAGATTGGACTTTTGTGTGATTTGGAGTTTACATGCGCTCCATTTCATTACGTGTCAACATGGTCTTGAGTCCCTTCTTTATTCTTTTAGACCATGTGTGACTTTTGCATCTCCTTCCTTTCTTTGTTCAAAACAAACTCTTCTTCATGCTTTTACGTGTTTGTCAATATACTCATCAAGGGGAGATTGTGAGACCATGTGGAGGTCACCCCATGGTTGTGATGAGTAATTGACTCTTGATCTAGAAAGATTGAGTTTGGTTTTGAGGTTTGTCTTGACTTTGCAAAGTCGTAAGCCTTAAATTGTCACAGATCGCTTACGTCTCGTTGTCCTTAGTTGGAACCGGTGAGGCATTGAGCGAGTGGTCGGAGGTCTCTTGGGAAGTTTACGACCACTCGGCGTGATCGAAGGCAGCTACGACCACGTTACGGCTTCCTCGGCGAGTGCGGGCGCAATCGAAGTCGGTCGGGCTGCGTGCACGGTGGTCGGAAGGCTATCGACCACGCTGCGGAGATCTACGATCACGTTGTGGCCTTCTCGACAAGTTTAGCCGTGGTCGAAAGTCTCTCGGTGGAGCACGACCACGTTGGGTGTCATACGACCACGTTTGGTCGTGGGCGAAACCCTTCGAGTCTTTGTCGACCACGTTGGTCGTGGTCGGAAGGTCATACGACCACGTTGCAGCATCCTCGGTGAAAATGGCGGTGGTCGGGTGTCGTACAACCACGTTGAAGGTAATCGGAAGCCGGTAGGGAGTTTACGACTCGTTGGTCGTAGTCGGTAGTCGTGGGCGGGGTTTACGACTATGTGGTCATGGTCGGTAGTCGGTGCTCGGTAAGTCGACCACGTTGTGGCGCTCAAGCTCGACCACGATTGTGACATTCGACATCGACCACGTTGGTGCATTTGGTGCACTCGGTGGTTCGACCACGTTGGGAGTACGACCACGCGTGGTGATTACGACCACTACGGGCGTGGTCGGAGGCCACCAGGCCATTCGACCACATTGGACATGGTCGAGAGCCACCGAGGAGAGTGCGACCACGTTGGCGTGGGTCACGACTCACGTTGCGGTGCTCGTGGTTCGACCACGTTATGCGTTTGGTGGTTCGACCACGTTGTGCCCTCGGTGGCTCGACCACGTTGTAACGCCCGGTTATCGACCACGTTGTGCACCCGTTTACGATCACGTTAACGCGAGAAATGGCCGTGGTCGAACGGAGTTCGACCACGTTATCGGCTGTGACGACCGTGGTCGATTGGCGATCTTTGAACCGGTCGTATGACCTCTGGAAGTGGTCGATTTCGCTGGGGTTTTGTCGTATGGGTTTGTACGGCTGTCATGGACCTTGTGGACTAGTTTGTTCATCATTTTGACAGCATTTTGACAAGTCTAAATTCTGTGCAAAAGACTTGAGCTCGGGTTGAGCGGTGCAGAGTTTGGTTTCTCTGTTTGAGCGGTGGTCGTAAGATATTGTGTGCGGTCGTAGGCTACAAGAAGGTTCTGATGGGCTCGAGTGTCTCTGGTTGGTGCAACAGAGTGCTCGTATGAGGTCTAGACTTTGTGCGATAAAGTCGTAGCAAGCTAGCGATGGTCGTGGCTTGTGTCTGCATGGTCGTAACGAGCTTTGTGATGGTCGTGACGACATGCTGTGTGGTCGAAGGAAGCAGGGGAGTCTTCCAGGGCTTCGACCACTTCTTGAGGTGTGCTTTTGAGTGGTCGTAGGGATTTCGACCGGTGTTGTCTTGTGATACTTGTGCCGAGTGATGGTGCATGTGTATTGTGCGGTGCTATGTGATGGTTTGCTTGTCCGTGTGGTGCAGGACTTGAGCTATTTCATGGTGAGGCGTGGGAGGACCGGGACTAGGCACGGGGAGGTGTTGAGGTCAGACGGTCGGAGACGCCAAGATGATCGAGGTGGTGAGGTGGTTGTGAGCGGAGGCGAGGAACCGAGCTGGGCTGCCAGAGCCGAGCACGACGGGCAACAACGAGGAGGACGGGACTAGGCTCGGGGAGGAGCCGAGGTCCGACAGTCGAGGAGGTTGGGTGCTGATCGTGTGCGGCGGAATAGACCGAGACTAGACTCGGAGGAGTCGGAGGTTTGATCGGTCGGTTGCGGGAACCGAGAGGCAGTCTTGGTGAGGCTTAGGAGGTCGGGACTAGACAAGGGAGTTGTTGAGGTCCGAGCGACGTGGAAAAGCCGAAGAGGACGTGTCGTGCGGGTGGGTCGACAAGCATGGACAGCAGAGCGGTGGAGGAAGCTTCACGGAAGGCGCGGAGGGGCATTTGGAGAAATGTCAAAGCTGGGGAAGCTGTCCCTCCGTAAAGCACACGAGAAAAGAAGTGGATTCATTGGCGCTAACGGGCAAAGTGCGGGTCTGTTGGGATAGCAGGCAAAGCATTTTGAGTTAGCGGGTAAAGTGAGTGATAAAACCCGGTGTTAGGTGGGGTTTACTGGGTTATCCCAGTGTGGACTAATGGATGGATCCATTAGGGTTAGTCTCGGTGTGAGGCTATAAAAGGGAGAGGGAGGCAAGTGTTGAGCTGGGTTGGTGGTTTGGGCCTTGAAGGCGCCGCCTCTCCCTCCGTGGGAGTTTGTCTGTGTTTAGCTCTAGGGTAGAGCTTGTCCTCCTGGGGGAGTGGTTGCGAAACCTCCGTGTTATGATTTGAGAGGACTCATCTCTCTGTACTTGTTAGAGTTTATATATGAGATGGGTGCGTGTTTGTGATCCGGGTTGAGAGGTCGTTCTTGAGATGCTTTCATTGATTTATTTGCCATCTCTTCATTCTTAGTTCATTCGTATTTCCTTTTAGAGTTGGCTTATATTTGATTTGCTCGAGCGGGAATATGTCTCAAGGCTAGTTGGCAAGACCATTCCAGAGCAAAGAACAAATCGAGAGAAATTCGTTTTCAGTAAACTTAGCTCAAGCTCTCTGTTTAGGATTTCGACTTTCTTTGTTCTCTCGACCGTTATGAAGTCTTTGGAGATTCTTGGTAAATTCACTTCTAGAGATCTCATGCTTACTAGGTTTCAAGTTTCATGCGTTTTGGATCTCGAACAAAAGTTCTTCAAATTCTTGCTTTGCGGTCGATACCGACAACAAGAGTATTCTTTGTTTCGTTCTTACGACCATGGCAATTTCTGTCGTTGGTCATTGCGTCGATGGCGTCTTTCTTCTTTACATTTTCGGCTTGATCGATTCTCTCGGATGTGGTTTCGACCACGGCAGATTTATCTGAAGTCGACTTTCGACCGCAGCTCTCATTTCTCTCTGAGAGGACTTTCGATTCTTGCTTTGATTTCCTCTCTTTGTTTTCAAGCAAGAGCTCGACCGGGCCCGACGCTGAGCGCCTGCTCGGTTTCTACCACATCGGTAGTTCGACCACCGCTGGTCGGCGACCACGTGTGTTCGCCCGAGAACCGATAGCTATAGTCCGTTTGGCTCGATCGACCACGAGTTGGCGTTCGACCACGCAGAAAGTCAAATGAATACACAGTGACTTTTCGACCAGTTCTCTTCTCTGATTTCTTTGCTCTCGGTTAGCTGCAGTTATTCTCTGATCTCTCTGTTCCTCAGTAAGCAATCAATCTTCTTCTTCATAGCTCTTTAGCTATCGAGAAAAGATTAGGTTTAATTGTGGGAGAATTTTAAGGCACCATTCACCCCCTCGGTTGCCGATTCGGTCCTTCACCCCGCCGACCGCACTCGAGTGGTCCAACTGTGTCCATATGGAGCAAGCGTCACGGTGCATCGGTCATAGTCACTGTGACCGGAGGATGAGAAGCGGCAACCATCTTGCCGTGCCGGCATGGAGTACAAACTAGATCTTTGACCATTTTGAGTTTCGGCAGACCACGAATGAGATCGTGGCCGCTAACTCGGGTCAAATGGTCAAATCCTATATGACCAAGTCTCCTATGTCAGAAGGGAGGTCACGGGACTATGAAGCAACTAAACACCGGAGATGATCACCAGAAGACTCAACAAAATCAGCATGAAAGATCCTCCCATAACGAGAAATCCCGCAAACCAAACTACCCGAAGAGTCAAGAATTTTGCAATTGTTTTTCTTAAAGCTCACCTCGAAATCATCATCGGTGGTGAGAGGCTGAAAGCAAATTATATTGCAGCTTACTAACCAAGGCAACATCTTTTAAAATAAATGAATCATTAATGCATACAGTACCTTTGGCGATGACGCCCGGATGAAGCATCTCGAAGGTGATCGTCTCATCACCTGGAGCACGGGCAAGGGAAGAAAACCAACGAAAATCTCTGGTCATGTGTCGTGAACACCCGGAGTCTACAAGCCAAACCTTTCCTTCCCTACCCGCGAACCGAGTCAAGCAGAGTAAAGTCTCGATCTTGGGATAAATCAAGAGTGATTTTGGCACCCAATCTTGAGTAACACGTCGAGCGATGAAGTAGTCAAACACGGTGACCTCTATCTACCCTACGCTCTCTGTTACTCATAGTAGAAGGTCTAAGAGTAGACACTGGCATTCAGCATGGATCCGGACCGCTACGGAGGAGCGAGTCGGAGCACCGGCAACAGGCTGATCACGCCGCGGGTAGGCATCTTGATGGGAAAAGCGAGATCTACCCTCAGAACGGCGGAAGTCACGACCAGAGGGAGCATGAGGACGAAAAACAGAAAAATCGGAAGAACTAAGTCCTCGATGCTGCCCAAAGCTACAAATAGTAGCAAACCTAGACCTCGTGTTGGTCTTAGGTGCACTCAAGGTCTGGGGCTGACCCTGAATACGCCTAAGAGACTCAACACGGTTTCTTGGCGCAATCTTGGCGCGCTTGAGCGATGGTCAATCAAATGTCCATCCTTCGGCGGAAGGTGCAATGATACTTCACCTTCCGAGAGGCGGTAGCATGAGATGGCCGCCTTCCGAGAGGTCAAGCTACGGTGGAATCACCTTCGCCGTAAATCCCTTGAACAAAGTCCGCCGATTTAAATTGAACTTTCTTGTTCTTGGGCTTGACCTCAATCACACTGCTGGCTATGGGTGTGAGCACGACAGGTGGATGCTTCCTCACATCCTCTAGAGAATCATATCCTAGACCCTGATTGAATTTGCAAATCTTTGACTGGTCTAAAATAAGATTAAGCTTTTTCTTGCCTCCTACAAATTTCTCGAGAGTGTTCATAAGATCGACACTCCCAAAAAGAGAGGTGCAAGAAGAGCAAGGAGAAGAACAAGAGACAGCAGGAGGAGAGGAAGGAGAAGAACCAATAGTAGAAGAGCGAATAGCACGTGCATATTTCTCCTTATGCACGGCCACCTCAACCTTGAGGGCTTCGCAGGACACACAGGGGGCAGCCCTAATCCTAGCCATTTGGTTCTCGTAACTCTTCCTAAACGTCTCTACCATGTCCTTATCCTTTTCAAACACTTCAGTACAGAAAGCACAAGAATGATGTGATTTTTCTAGAAGGTCCTTAGTTAGCTTCACACATTTTTCATCCAATGCAATCAATTCAAATTTTAGTTTATTACAACTATTGCATAGTGAGCTAACATGATCCTTAGTAGCAAATTGAGCCATTTTCTTGTTATGATCAACCATCTCTTGAAATTGCTTAGAAACTGATTCAAGCTCAAAGGTTAATTTAGGACAGTTGGTACAAGAAATAATAGGCTCTAACAGGGAAGCACGTAATTCAGCAATTTTGTGATCTGCCTGTTTTAGGTTCATCTTTAAATTATTACAACTTTCACAAGTCTCAGGCAGATCGAGAAGCATAGTGTAAAGACCTCTAAAAGCATTGTCCTTATCCTCACATGAGGTGCAGGGAGTAGTCTCAATAGTAGATGAAGGAACAACAATCCTAGTCATTTCTAGTTCAGCAAGCAGACTAACATTCTCCACTTTAACAATATCAAGCTCGGAGGACACACTATCATGCGAGGTCCTTAGTTTCTCCATGTCACCCAAGAGAGCACAGCAAGTATCACAATTATCATTAGTAGGAGCAGATGTAAGAGCAATAATCTCTAGTGACAATCTATCTACTTCCTTTTCCAACTCGCTACACCTAGCTTTAGCTCTAGCATGAAATCCTCCTAGCTTAAGAAAAGCTTCATTCGAGTTGGTCATAGGAGGACATACCTCGTCGGAGTCGGAGTAGAGGTCGCCGTCACGATCTCGCCCTCAAGGGCCATGAAGCACATGCCGGAGAAGTTGCTGTTGTCTTTGGGTTCTTGATCACTCATCCCGTCGTCGTCGCTCCATCCCTCCACCTCGCTGAGGTCGAGGTCGTCGAAGGCGGTGAGGACGCGGTGGAAGAGCTTCTTCGCCTTCCCAAGGTTGCGGAACTTCTTCTTGCCTTGGACAGGTGCAGAGGGCTTTGTATTGCGGTTCTTGTCGGTGTAGTCATTCTTGCCCGAACTGTCGTAGTCGCCTTTGCCCTTCCCCAGCTTGGGGCAGTTTACTCGGATGTGGTTGGGGCCACCACACTCGAAACAAATCACGGGTCCTCCTCTTTTTCCATCCCTCCTCCTCTTGTAAGCATGAGAAAATCTCCGCGCTAAGAGGGCTAGCTATTCATCATAAGCTGCTCTAACTGATCATCAGTTATGTCACAGAGAGCAGCAAGGGAGAATCCGCACATCGGCTCAGCAGAAGAGGATCCAGTGGGATCGGTGACTAACGCCATCGATCGTGACTTCGACCGACGAGACTATGTCAATCTCGTGAGTCTTGAGGCGCGAGTAAAGCGCGTCAAGAGTCAGGGTCGAGAGGTCCGTGGTGTCCTTGATGGTAGTCACCTTCATCTCCCAAACACGAAGATCGAGTGCAGAAAGCATCTGTCGAGCGTTATCCGAGTCGGAGTATGTGAGACCGACGGCTCGGAGGTTGCTCAAGATTTTGTGAAAACGTGAAAAGCACTCGTCGAGGGACTCACCAGCAAGCATCTCGAATTTACTGTATTCGCGCTTGAACTGGTCCTGTCGAACCGTCTTGATCTGGGTGGTACCCTCATGGTATGCATCGAGGGTCGTCCAGATGTCGTGAGCGGACGACAGGTGAGAGATGCGATCAAATTCGCTTCTGCTCAAACCCTGTATTATGATGTTCCTTGCCTTTGCATTGGCCTCAACATCGGGCATGTTCGCCACATTGATGTTTTCATCGGCAGGAACAGCGAATCTGACCTTCACCTTCCGTCAGATGGCATACCCCTGAGCTTGGATGTATGTTTCCATTCGGCTCTTCCAGAAGGGGTAATCCAGGCCATCAAAGATGGGCGGCTTGGTGGAATACTTATCTGTCGCCATGGCTTGCAGACCGGTTAAGATCTATAGACAAGAGCTAACCGGCTCTGATACCAATTGTAGGATCGGATATGGCAACAGAGGGGGGGTGAATGGTGCTTTCAAAAATTTGTCCTCAAAGTATTCACGAAGAACTCAACTTCTTTAATAGCTATAGAAGCTACAAAGATGATGATTCATGCTTTCTTAAATCAGTTTAGAGTTTTATCAAGAAGTCCTAGAAACTGACCCTGAAGACAGCAGGAAGAATAGAGAATTTAAACTACTGCTGCACACTTAAAACAGAAACTTGATACCAAGACTTCATACTGCACTTTGTTGGCAAAGAAAACTTGCACTTTGTTGGTAAAGAAAACTTAACACAATTCAAGTACTGAAGACTGCATATTGAGTTGCCGAAAGAGGATTGCAAGGAGACAGTATTAAGGCCTTGACTCAAAACTGAATTTGCATTTTGTTGCCCAAATGAATTCCTGAGCCAAAAACTGAAATGACAGACTGCAAGCAATTCAGAGGAGAAATAATCGGCACAGTAACCAGGAGAAGAGAAATGCCGAATTGCTGCCAATCTTCACAGATCAGAGAGAGCAGCACAGCAATGATGAAACCGGAAAACAGGAAAGGAAATCAGCTGCAGAGAAATGGACAGAGACAGTGCTAAAAACATCCAGCCAAAAATAATGAAGAGAGATGGAAATCCAGACTTGCATGCTATACAGATGGAATCAGCTTACATTCATAAGTACACAGTAAAAATTTCAGTCAAAATCGATGCCATTTGCACTGCATGCAGAGGGGTCAAAGATTAGCACAAAAATGAAAAGAAGTGAACTGAGAGTGGTCGCATGTCCATAAAAATGATCATATAGAGAACACACACTACATGCTTCTTTGCTTACTCTCTGCTAATGGAATCAAAAGAACTCACACAAAGCTCACTCACGCAGGAATGCATTTTTTTTCCAGTACCCTGCATGCTGCCTCCATCTCCTCTTTTGAAGGCAAGACTTCACCCTCATATGAAAATTTAAGAAGTGGCATACAAAACCCACTCCAAGACCACATGCACACATGAGGCAAGAAGCCAACACAACCTTTTGGAGGGAAAAACCAGCCCCTCCACTCATGCTTGAGTCAATTCTCTAAATTGCCCTACAAGCACTTTCCCGGAAGCTTCCCGCAACCGGCGCCTTGACCATCTTGACCTTGACTCCTCCCTGAGTCTAGTTCGGTCCGCTCCGCTGCACACGACCACACCCGGCATCCTGACCGTCTGGACCTCCGACTCCACCTAAGCCTAGTCCCGATCCACTCGCCGCTGCCCGTCGTGTCTGTCACCGGTAGCTCCAGCTCCGATTCCTCATCTCCGGACTCGCAACCACCTCACCAGCCTCGATCATCTTCGGCATCATTGACCGTCTGGATCTCAACACCCCCTGTGCCTAGTCCTGGTCCTCCTCGCCTCACTATGACATAGCTCCGAAGTCCTGCTGTCACACAGACAAGCAAACCATCACATAGCACCGCACGAAACAGCATAATCGATAATTGCACAAATAAAGGTACTCAACACTAGAATACCCGAAACAAACTCAAACTCACTAAAACCACCATCAATTACTCATCACCAACATAGGGAAACCTCCACATGGCCTCTCACTTAACATGGTTCTTCACTTAATTTATTCTTGTAAAACAATCCAGACCAGAAAACAGACACGGATGCATACGAACACCAAAGTCAGGTAGAGGTACCAAAGTTGTTTCTTTAACTAGAGGGGCGCCCTTCTGAAGAGATAATTTTTATGAAGGTACCAAAGCAATACTCAGTGCTCATCTGCTAAACCCCAGAAACAGGGACATAGTGTAGATACTTCATGTAGATGCCTAACAAGAGAATCACTACTACAGAAAATTGTATTACAGACAATTTAAAAATGTCATCACAGATGATTTTCTGAACCGTCTGAACTTATGGGCCAGTGATAATCGAATGTTATCACAGATAGTTTTCGAACCATCTGTGATGTAAATATCACAGACAGTTTGTAACTAAAAACCGTCTATGATAGCTGGTAATCACAGACGGTTTGTAAGTAAAAACCGTCTGCGATAGCTGATAATCACAGACAAACCGTCTGCGATAGCTGATAATCACAGACAAACCGTCTGTGATTACCAGCTATCACAGACGGTTTTTAGTTACAAACCGTCTGTGATATTCCTTTATACCCCTACATTTATTTCTGTTTATTGGCTAGCCTCAGGAAATGTTAGCCATGCCCTCTGAAATAAGCAGATCAACATGTACATGTATACATACAATTCACATCTCAATGCATTTCACAAACATAAAATATCCAATTCACATCTCAATTCATTTCACAAACATAAAACATCCAATTCACATCGCACTTCATTTCACAAACATAAAATATCAATTTCGCAAATCAATTAATTGAAATAAAATAAAATATCCAATAACAAATATACAGAATTACAAAAGATCTACATTGCATTTGCACTTAGATGGTAACATTGCATTTTTTCTATTGCTCTATCACTCCGGAATCGAGGTCTCACGAAAGGAACGGATCCATAATCAAAGAACTTGTCAGGCTGCACAAGCAATACTTGGATGATGCATGATTGCCATTCAAGTATTGCTTGTGCAGCCGATAAGTTCGTTGATTATGGATCTGTTCCTTTCGCGAGACCTCAATTCCGGAGTGATAAGAGCAATAAAAAATCATTATGCGCAGTGGAACTCTCCATCTGATCTTATGACTTAGACAACAAAAAGAATTAGTGCAAGGTCCGACTGTTTCAATGAAGTTGTAGAGATGGACGTAGCCTATCGACAGGAATATCAATGTACGTACATATATAACCTGACAAGTATGAAATAAATGTGGGAAGATTGACAAACCTTAGAATTGGTGATTTTCAAGGAATCGAGGAGTAGTCTCATATGGTGGCAAACGTAGAATCCACACGTGTTGCCCGGCTGCTGCTGGTGGCACTGCAAAAAATAGAATGTATTAATTCAATAGGCATTACTACTAAGTATTGTATAGGATTAATTAATGTGTACTAGCGAATGCCCGAAAATTGCGAACATGTTTCAAGGGCTTGGCCCCTTTCGTCGAGCCACATGTCGGTGCAACGTATGTGGCGAACGACCTTCGTTATTTGAAAAAGTTATATTAGTCATTCGGAAGGAAAGAAAGAGTACAATGTAGTTATGTATGGAGAAAATGTACTTACCTATCGAGTATTGGGACGATAGCTGTGTACTCGGATTTGTTTTTACTTAGAGAATCAAGGTATACAGTCTTGTTCTATTTTGGTATAATTACAATTAAAATCCAATGGAAGTTCTTATTGTATGGCATGTCCGCTAAAAGACCTAGCAATGTCGTGAAACTCTTGTCGGACCAACCATTGCTTGCCTTCAATTTCAACAGTTCAAGCACGGCCGATAACCTCGCGTACTTTGACCTGCAGCACGTGAACAAAGCTTTCTCCGAGTCCTCTATCAAGCCCCGGAATTTAACATACTCTCCGTCATCATAGTTCTCTTCTACATCGCGAAGCATCTGATCTAGATTGTCATCGTGCAACCTATCTGAATCCGAACAACAATCGACATCATCCGACGGCATGTCATTCACTTCACCAGCGATGTCATCCGGTGGCATATCATTCACTTCACCGGCGATGTCATCCGGCGGCATATGATCATTGACTTCGCCATGACTGGTACAACACGTATAACCCTTTTTGAAACCCCTCGAATCAAGTGCACTTCAATTTGCTCTCGGTTCTTAAACATCTTTAAATTCTCGTAGTAAATGCATGGATAGTACATATATTCCACCCGCTTATTCAACATATCCTCCTCGGCAGCTCTTGTAAAAACAGACACGCCATTAATGTACTCTTCACTCACACGGTTCGCAGCATACATCCAGCTTCGGTCCTACGTTATGTATATATATTACAACTTAGTATTAAAAATTAAATTAATTAATTATTACTACATATATACCACTTGCATTGAGGCTTTGCTAGCTTAATTCATATTATAAACACAACAGCTATTTCCCTAGCGATCGCTGAAGGTATATAACCAACAATTTTGACAAATTTGGCCTCCCACATGACGGGAACTGATCATGTATGGTCAAGTAATGCAAACTATCTTCAATAACACTCACCAAAATATAGATCTAATTTGTAATGCAAAGAAAAATAAATTTCATTACTAACCATATCTAGAGCAACTAGGAACGTATGAATCTTCAAAACTCAATCTCTGCCTCCTCCCACCAAATTAATTGTTCTGAAATCGCCTAGCTTGCCTCCTGAGCGAAAGAGTGCAGCACCGACCAGATCTAGATCGAAATGAAGACATGTACGGTTCTAAGCGGCGCAATAAATGTCTAGCGCCATTATCACAGATGGTTTTTAATAAAAACCGTCTGTGATACTAAAATATCACAGACGGTTCATCGGTAAGAACCGTCTGTGATACTAGTTTTCTCCGACGCCATCAACAGATACGGTGTCCAAATTAAAACCGTCTATGTTAGTGTCGATCACAGGCGGTTTTGTCAAACCGTCTGTAATTTAGCGTCTAGTATTAGGTTTTCTGTAGTAGTGAATGCAGATAAGGCGTGCTACCCCACGATCCATATCGTATGATATCAGCATGTTCTCCACACCTGCGACGAAGAAAATCAAATTAAATTCCGGCGAACTGCAACTACGGTGTAGGACAAAGGTCTGAAATTCCTCACTCCAAAGTGCTCCAAAGTGCCGACACTAAGCTTCAATGTCCACGCATCACTGGTGTAATCCTCTAGGGCCCAGAATGAAAGCTGATATTCGTTGTCCACGTCTGTATTGATATAAAACAAGCACCCCTGAGAGGGAATACAATTTCGGGTCGAAATTTGCGAATTTTAACAAAAATCGGTTTTCTCGGCCTATTCTAAAAAACAATAGATCAGAAAAAAAATCAGCCCGTTTTGAAATTTCTAGCCCATCCACCCAGTCACCCACCGACCCATCCAATGAAATGTATCTCTCGTTCAGTCATTCATGTCGGCCCATCCGCCGTCACTCTCTCTCGATCCCATCTCCAACATTGAGATCGAGCGGCGAAGCGATGCCAGCTACGAGGGAAGGGGGAGGCGGCGCCGGCAAGGGAGGCGGAGACGGCGCGAATGCGGCCGCCAACGGGATTTGGTAATTTTTTAATATATTTGTATTTCTTGAATTCAATTTGTATTTTTGAATATTATGACCAAAATTTTCAAAACTTCAGAATTTCATATTCCTCGGAGGGGTCTGAATTTTTTTTTAAAACCGAAATTGCTTTCGTCATCTTCACCGATGGGCAGCTGAATGTCCACCGCCGCGATCGCATTCTCAAGGACGAGAAAAATGCAGGACGCCGTTAAGAAAGACAGTTCCCGGGTCGTCCAATAGATTGGTCCCATCACTGCACCCAGAGTGACTCCATCCACCAGTTCTGGATGAGTAGATTCCCACCGCTAAAAGTATCTCATCGTCCATCTCCAAGAACTCAAAGACATGGGCGTGTGAGGAGCCGACGGGGGCCAAGCCAAGCCAGCTGTGCGGTCCGCGGCGGTGTGCCCGGAGTCCGGCAAGGCGACCCATTTCTCGGTGGCGGGATTGCACACGACGTAATCTAACCGGCCCGGAGAAGAGATCCTGCCGCCGTAGCGGCAGAGGAGGAGGCCGTTGCAGCAGTCCAAGGGGACGATGTCCGCGTGGTTGGGCCGACCAGAGGTGGGCATCCCCCCGACAAGTTGGTGAAGTGGCGGGCTTCCACGGGGAAGCGGTCGGCGTTGAAGCTCTCGCAGAAGAAGTTTCAGCTGAGTTTGGCCGCGGCGTTGCTCCCCTCCTTGGAGCTCTCCTCCATCGAGGGAGACGAGAGCAGTGGAGATGCGAGGTGGAGTACGGAGAAGAAGGGAGAACGGAGGCTCTATGGGCTGAAGAAACAACCAACACACACATCCTACTACGTGGGTCAGCTGGGGCTCAAAACTGAAAGCAACACGGTCTCTCGACGCTCTGAGCCAACCTTTTACTCGACTCGAGATCAACCCGTAAGAAATGAGCCACATTTGAGCAGAATTTGTAAATTGAAATCGGTTGAAGAAGAGTCAAATATGAAATTAGAAAGGCTCATTCGATTTTAGCTCGACACGGCCGAATTTTAGTCTATATTTTTTTTTCTAGTTCTAATAGATTGAAACGAAATTATGATCTCATGTAATACTCCAAATTATGCACCCTTTGATCTTCTTAAAAAGTAGACATTTTTGTAGCGGTGTATCACCCAGATTGGCACAGATATGGCTGTGAATACTAGCGCTGTGAAAAACAGCTGACTCGGCAAACTAATCTGTGACGGTGGCTAAACCACCTTGAATAGTATAAACGGAGTCCGATTAACGCCATCGAACGATTAATTGACCGCATTATTTCCGATTATTCGTCCATGTTCCCATTAATCAAGGAGACAACCTATTTTTATTCACTACTTACGATAAACTAGTTTATAATATTGTGTGATGATGTTCATAGTATGTACCATATGGATGATGTATGAACAATGAAATGTGAACACATGGAAAAAATGTTTTGTAGTTATAATTTACAATATTTTTTGGATAAATAAAAATATTTGTAATTAATTCTAAATAAACAAATAATAAGAACGTATAATCATCCGTTAAATTTTGATACCGATTAATAGCTCAGCAGTACCCGGACGTCCATCGAGCGCATGTCATTAAGGGAAAACAGTTTCAGTTCAGAATAATTTTCAGGCCCCTTTGAGAAAGTCCGAAATTCGAAAACTTTGGATATTTTGAAGAAAGTTTCCATCAAAATATTTAAACATACCATTCAACAAAAATTCAAGAACTAAGTACAATTTTGGTTGAAACTGGCGATCTTAGCCCCTTGTGCACTGGTGGTGCCTCCCCTCTAGCAATGGCGGTGCTCGCATCCCGCTAACCAACCCCCAACAAGGGATGGCATTGGGCCATCAACTTTTAGTGGGACGGGTTGGATAGGTTTTGGGCCGAAATTTTTTGAAGCGGACCGAAATGGGTTTCTTTTGAGATGGTCCGAGAAAACTGAAAATCAAGAATCTCAGCTTGAAAATGTATTCGTGATACCATTTACACCGGCAAATGCACAGTGAGTCGTGAATATAAACGATGGAAGTGCATGTTTTGATTTTCCAAATGTTTTTCTATATTAACTAACTTTCAAATAAAGTATTTTTTTAAGACAGGTTTTACAAATTGATTATAGTAGACACTGTACTGACTTCATATATATCAGCAAAAACCGGACATAAGTTTCTCTTATTCCGTACTCTCTTATAGCCTCACCATAGTTGTTACTATTCATCAGCTGAAGCAAAAAAAAGCCACCAGAGCAGCCCAAAAGAAACAGGCCCAATATTACTGGAAAAGGCTCGAATACGTTAGAAGCAGCATTCCTTGGCTGTTAATCTCTTTAGAGTGGTATTTTATCTAACCAACTCCTTTTCTGATAAAGCATTTGTGCACGATGTGGCAAATTGCGAAGTTGATTGCATCGGCATATTCATACCTTCCTAAGAATGCAATTTAAGAAATTCAGAAGTAAATTGCTATAATCCAACAACAATCATGTATAATGAGCACGGTGATAAACCTCGACCAGGAGGTCAGCAACAGCTCCAGCCTCGAGGATAGGCAGGCAAGTAGGAAGGCAGATGACAAGTAGTAATAAGTCAGTACAACTGAATCAATGTCAGCTCAAATGGGTCTGCGCTTAACGTGGTACAAGTTGCAGTATCGTTTGATACAATTACATGCACAACCATTTCCTCGCAATTTGATGCAGTCGATCAAGATAGAAGGTGGAACCTTTCCCAACCGAGTTTACAAGCAGAAAACGACTTGATAAACATACCACCGAGTTTACAAATACATTGAATTCCAAGGAAACCTTCCTCTATAAAAAGAGCCTTCTCTTGTCATGGTGATCAAAACCATATAATCCAGGACAAATGATTAATCCAGGGCCGTTCCCAGCCAAATTGTGGGAAAATGAAACAGCACCTTAACGAGAGAAGGGAGCAGGATAGACCGAGTTAGCCCACCCAAATGATGATATAGCAATATCCAAGAAATAAGAGAACAAAACAATCGAACGAATACTGAGATATGTACGCACGTGTTACATTATACTAGCCACGCCTTATACCAAGAATCCTAGCACTGTACTCCCAAGCAACAATAGCTGCGGCATTGGCAGGGAATGCTCTTGCCAGCGTTGGTCCAAGACCAGCATAACAGCCGCCCATCCCAGCTCTCTTATAAACCTGCAACATTGCAAGCATGTGCACTGCCATGATCAGGCATAAGGCACTAGCTAATGAAAACATAAAATCATGAACCATAGTGAGGGCAAGTACCATACCATGCTTAAAATTCGAAATGGGTTTCGGCTCGAATGAGGATCAGGATCAGTCTGAATAATAGTTTTTGCAACATCCAGTGGAAGAGTAGCTGTCCAGAACTGCAGAGTGAAAAGACTGTTGTCAAAATGGGGAAAAAATATATTCAATGAATTGAAAATATTTGCAGATACTAACAGCCATCCCACTAATGCCACCACTCATGATTCCTATCCCAACATCTTTTGCCATAGCTAAGTGATTGCTACCGGAGAACCGCGGAGAATCTAAATAGCCGTGCATCCAATACCGGCTGTACTCATAAGTGCAGAAGAAGACGGCATTGCCAATTGCCTCTCTGAACAATGTTGCCAAACCACCACGAAATATACCCCTAACCTGTAACATAACAGCCCATTAGACTGGCAAAAATTCAGTCCGAGAATAGAAGAGCTTGCAGAAGGCAAATTAAGTTCACCCCTTCACTTTGCAGTGTTTTCACAGCACAATCTAGAGGGCTGGAGTACCGAGCAGCAAATATTGCATCCTTCCCTTGAACTTGCATTCTGCACTGGAAAGGTCTTGGCATTACATCATTAAATGTCACCTGAATCATGCCTCCCAACTTCAATTGGCAAAAAGAGAAATATTGTCTGCTAGACGGACCTTGGTCAGCTCAGTCGGAGCAAGGATGCAGCTGATCAGGGCTCCACTACAGGCAGCAGAAGGAATAATTACCTGCAGCTGTGGCCTACCATCCTCAGATTTTCCCTGAAATAAACAATTATCAGCAAGCTATGATTAACTGAGATCAGGGCATGACACAAGAGTTGCATTCCTCCTGCTACTTCTCAATAGCAATTTGTTTATTTTTTTAGTTGGGAAATATCATCCGAATACCTGTAGTAATTGTTTGGCTTGTGAATATGTGCCAAAGAAAAGGGAGCTTTCAACTGCTATACCAATAAATGAAGATGAAGCACCTTTATACAACCCTCTTATCTGCAAGAGAAAATAGCCATGCAATTAATTTCTGGTTATTATGTTGATAAAATAAATAGTAGAAAATTATAACCTTTCAAACATGTAGATGAATTAATCTATAGCAGACTTCAATTGAATAACTTCAGGCCCTAAATACTGGTCCTATCATTAACTCCAGACAAAACAGCCATGGTAATATGATCCTTTGACTAGATGGATGATGACAGCACAGAATTTAAGAATTGGTCTCGTCCAATCATAGGTTATAGTACACAGAAGGACCCTGTGAGAAGGTCCAAAATTTTGTTATGATGAACAATTGTCATTTTGGAGTGGAAATTTTGAATTTGCAGATTTTTTGTACATTTTGCAGAGGCAGTGGTCTAACAAGCCAACCTGTGTTGCTTTGGCAGAAATACATGATTTTATGAAATTTGAGTCATGGGATGATTTGGTTTGATCTAGGCCAGTGTATATGTGTCGCATGATGCATGTTTCAGCTAACGTGGATCAAATTGTCAAGAACTTGTGCCCAGAAACGATTTCTTGATCTTTGGATGTGCAAGGGCATTTGGGGTTAACTATGATCAACGGCGAGGATCAGGGCTACGTTTATGGAGGAGCCGAAGCCCAAAACGATTAAGAATGTCATGTGAGATGGCTAAGCTCAAGCATGACACATGAAAGGCAGGAAATAGTGAAGGGAAGCTCGAACGACGGGTTACACAATATGGTTTTGTCGGTCCAAGTGAGGAGTGATCTAGTAGAACCAGAACACGAGATATTTGCCGATGCATGGTAAGCCAATGACGCATCTAAGTTGACTGTATCCATTAGGATTATATAGGATTAGTTGTCTTGTCTATTTAACGGGTTGAGATGGAGACTTGCATGTTAACCATCCAACCGTTCTATCTTTACTCATTGAACCTAAGTGTTCTAGGATTAAGATTTGAGAAGTGTGAGTGCTGCTACATGCTCTCTTTCGTCCAGGTGGAGTGGTTGTAAAACCTTGATTCTCAAGTAGCAATATATCAACTTTGTTCATTTCTCAGGGATCCCTCTTGTTTTGATTGGATTTGATCTTCCCTCTCCCTTTCTTGACCTTGTTGGATGCCAAGGATGAGCAAGTGATGAGACATACCTTAGAAATCAATCACTATCCATCTAGGCATCAGGTTTGACAAGTTCTTGAAATTACCCAGTTTTTGCTTCATTTGACCTCTCCGAGTGATTGTTTGATCCAGTTGTTTTTGCTTTGATTCCTTGAGTGTTCTAACTTATTGACATGCTGGAATACATTTAGAGCCATTTTGGCCATCATTCACCCATCAGCAAATCATATTCATCGCTTTTTGTTTTTGGCCTGGTTTTAGCGCAACATTGCTTCAAATGGAAAAAGATCATAATTTTGGTAACGATTTTCTTGATCGTTGATCAAAATAGGTTCCTAACATCCTAGAGAAAGTGCATACAAAATTTCAAGTGATTTGAAGAGTTTGTTTATGGTTTTGACCCGGTTTTGGTGCAGCACAACTTCACGAACCAAAAGATCACAATTCTCTTTAGTTCTTTCAAGATATTTGGTTTGGATAGGTTCTTAAGGTTATGATCTAGCCTTGATTCAAGTTTCAAGTCTTTTGGTTCTACGGATTGAAAGTTAGACGAATTTTTTGGATTTGAAATAGTGTTGTTTTTACTGTTCACCGTGCTGAAATTATAGTAACACGGCGAATTTTTGAAATTTTGGTTTCTTGATCTTCATAGCCTCATAGCTATTGGAAAGAAGAATCAACGAATACTTAGAAAAAATTTGAAGGCACCATTCATCTTCTCTTTGTTGCCATTAGTGTTCAAGTAGGCGCTAGGCAGGTGGCAAGCTGTGGCCTAGCGCCTAGCCCGCATAGGTGGGGACTACGAGGGGCCTAGGCGGTCGACTTAGCTGCTTGCTACTTGGTATATGCTTGCGAGATAGGTAGCCAAGTGAGCCAACAGCAGCACAGATTGGATCTAGTCTTTCTACCCCAACCCAAGGCCCAATAGCGAGGAGGTAGGCCAACTGAGTCGATTTGGTCCCACTATTCAGGCCTCCCCTCTAATCCCTCTCTCGCTCGTCTCGCACACAACCACACAGCACGCACACATCCTCTCCTCTAATCTCTCTCCTCTCATCTCCACACACAACCACACAACACGCACACACTACTATTCCTCTTCCCCAACACTCTGCTCTCCCCATAGACCACAACACCCAAGATGTTGCCGACCAATCCGCCGCTAGGGACAGCGGATCTTGACGCTGAGCACCGCCAATTGACGGGAGGTGACGGAAGACGGGAGGTGAGGGTGGAGGGGAGGCGATTGTAGTACCACATGGCGGTGTTGGGGAGGATATAGTGGCAGAGGCGTGGTGATAGATCTGGCAGAAGGGAGCTCGATTCTGTAGCGGAGGCAGCAGATTCCACTAGCGGTGAGCTGGAGGAGGCAACAGAGGCGAGGATCCCTCCCATGCGCCCATGCGGGTACCCTACCTCCCATGCGGCACGTCGACTGGGTGGCAACTGGTAACCCTAATCCACTTAACCCCCCTTCAGTCACCGCCTCACGCCGCCTAGTCACCTGCCTAGTCACTCGTGTTGCCGCCGTGTCCGCCTGGGAGGCCGCCGCGTCGAGGTCGCCCAGGACACCTTTGATCCGCCATGTATCGCATAGGCGGCTCGCCGCCCAGGCACCCGACTTAGGGCCTAGGCGCGGCGTCATGGTGCCACCCAGTGCCAATATGAGCAAGACGGCCACCTAGACCGTCTTCTTGAACGCTAGTTGTCATACTGGTCCTACAAGTGGTATCAGAGCCCGATTAGCTCCTTTCATAAATCTTAACCAATCTTAGGAGTTATGGTATCATAAAAGTATTCAACCAAACCACCCGTTTTCGATATTGTTGATTTCTTTTATTGGAAGGCTCGTATGCAGTCCTACATCGAGGCCCAAGGGCACGCAATTCGGACTAAGGTCAAGAATCCTTATGTTGTGTCAGTCGATAATCAAGTTACACCGGATGTAGAGGCAAATAGCAAGGCTCGTTGACTACCATGAAGGCTCTACCACGATTAAGAAAGTGAGATAGAACCAATTGAAGAAAGAATATTCAAAGATCGAATAAAAACCTGGTGAATCCTTAGTTGAGTTAGGGGAAGGTTCAACAAGATTCTTCATGAACTTCGTTCTGTTGGTTTGACATTTTCTAATTCTGAGAATGCATGCCAGATATTGGGTGCACTTGGTGTGAAGATTTGGGGGAAGATCACTTCCATTAATGACAACATTGTCATGAGTAAACTTACCATGGATAAGCTCTACTCAAGGTTGAAGACGCATGAGATTGACTTTATCTCGTATCTCTCCAAGACAAAGTCGATGACTCTTGTGGTAGACCCTTCTCAGAGCAATTCTTCAAAGTCTTTGGATTTTGGCTCTTCTCGATTTTTATTGTCAGCTTTGCATTCATTGAGTGATGAGCAGCTAGAGAAGCTATCTGAAGATGACTTAGCACTCCTATCCACAAAATTTATGATAGCATACAACAAGGTGAGGAACACGAGGTGACTTGTTATTTGCTTTGAGTGTGGTGAGCCAAACTATATTCGGGTCAAGTCCCCCAAGCTGAAGGGCAAGGAGGACTTCCGAAAGCGTCCTCCAGCTTGTGACGCGAAGTTCAAGAAGCCCATCTAGATGTTATGATGGCATTTTCCATGGCTATCTTGCTCATTCTCATGGTTACGTATATTTAATTTAAACACTAACAAAATTGTTGAGACTTATGAAGCCACTTTTGATGAGGCTAGTTCTACTACTAAACCTGACAGTGCATGTACACGGTAATCGGGAGAGCATCTTCGTCGACAATGACTCTTCAGCAACTTGCATGTAATATAATTGCATGGAGGTTTCACTATTATCCTTATGTGACATGATATCTTGCTTTATATCTTGCCATGTCTTATTGTAGTTTGCTAGATTTATCATATCTCTCATAGCTTAGCTTTGCCATGCAAACTTTCTTAAATATAAGAAACTTGAACTAAACTCATACCTTGTTGGATCTTATGACTAATTTTGCTCTAGTGATCCTCTTATGATTCATACCATGTCAAATATGCTAAATTGAGCTTTGAACCTAAATTGAATTTTAGATTGAGCTATACTAATTTTTTTATTGGGCATGAATTTACTTCTCCTAGAATTTTGCAGCTCGGGTCAAGTATAGCTTACAAACTAAGTAGTAGCACATTGTTCTTAAACTAAAAATGAAAACTGAAAATGATCTCTTTTTGTTAGAAAAAATTAATTTCAGCAATTTTTTCTCATGAGACGCCTTGCCATTGAACTAGGCATGAACTTAGAGATAGTTTTGGATGACTAAAACCACTTTTTTAAGCTTTTTACTTGAGATGGTCGTAGAAAGTCTTGAGATCTAGCACATGGCTAAAAAAGCAAAAATGTGAAAAATAATTGAAACTTAGGAGGTACTTGTGGATGGCAGGACTTGTTTTACTAAGATAAGACCAAAATGTGTTTCAAAAATTGCCAATTGTGATAATTATGTTCAAATTCAAGTGCTTGAAGAAAATAATTCAACATTAAACTTGTAGCATTCTAAATTGGCTCAATTGTAGATTATTGGTTCCATTTTGTTTATTGACATGGCTTGGATCATTTTTTGGTACCTTTGTCTAAACTATGATCTTGAGCAACTTAACATGCTAAAATTCTATTTAATTTCAGATTCTTACTTAAATAGTTTAGCTTTGCTATATATGATTTTCCATAATCTTGATAGCTAGTCCACATAATCTAGGTTGGTGTAATACTTGTAGAGTCACTTTGTATAATTTTCATAGTTTCTTAAGCTAAAACTAAATAAAATACAACCAATTTATTTCATTCATACTCTACCTTCTTCCATGCATCTTAATTCCATCATTGAAGGGGAACAAAGATTGGTAAAAATGCATATCTAGAGCATGATTTAGAGTTTCTGTGTGAATTCTTACTAAGTTGGAGTTTTAATATTTTAATGTGATTCTCTCGATCTTTTAATCTCTTCTCAACATGGAGCTTTAATATTTTAATGTGATTCTCTTGATCTTTTAATCTCTTCTCAATATGACAAAAGTTAAATAGAACGATTGTTCTTTCATATGGACCTAGAGTGACATTTCCCAATTCATTCGATGGATTTGAAGTTTTTTGTGGAAAACATGCCATTTTCAGTAATGTCACTCTATTTCTGGTTTATATGGTCATTTTTAGTTTTTGCAATTGTTGCGGCTACAGGCCAAACAGAAAGAGAGGTGGTAGTGCAGAGTAGGTGAACAATGCTTCTAGGGTTTTCCCCAGGGTTGGATTCCATATATATATATATATATATATATATATATATATATATATATATATATATATATATATACGGTTACATAGGAACATCTTACAACTATACCTTTACATACGAATGCCCTCAATAGGGGTATATGCACCATTGTACATGTCCCGTCTTGGGCCTTACCGTGTCCTAGCAGGCCGGTTGAGTTTAGGTGGGGGCCACCCCTACAACAGCAATCTTTGTATGGCCATTATGAGCTTGAATTTGCAAAATTCCCTCCTTAATTCTAATACCACCTCCTATTTGCATTTTTGAGAAATTTTCAATGGGCTTTGCTGTGACGAACCAGTCATTTTTGAGTGGAAATTGGGAATTTGTAAATTTATAGATTTTTCTAGACAAAGAGGCAATGGTCTGACTGGTCAGCCTATGTTGCTTCGCTCGAAATATGTTGGATCGTAAGAGCCTTCTCACCTCAAAAGCTATCCAATGAGGTAAAGGACACCCTCACTTTTAAATTAGGTCTCTTGCCCTTCCACAACCAATATGGGAATATTTCAACGATCTCCCCTTCACACATTGGTGTCCCTCAGCCCTTCACCACCCCTTCACCGTACTGTTACGTGCCCGGGTTGCAGACCGAAGATAGTATGGATGAGAAGGAGCTGGTCGTGACGGGAACTTGCTTCCAGCCACCTTGCCGGACGGCCAACAGAGAACGGAGATGAGAGTAGAGAAATAGGAGATGAGATATGTGAGTTGTTCCTTTCTATTTCTCATTGATCTAACGTGCCTCTTAAATAGAGACTTACAAGGAAACCGAGTCTGTTACAGATATGCTAAATAATGGAAAGCAATACTAAGAATAGAAGATAATGTTGGACTCTAATTCTTGATAGTCTGTTGGATGGAAACCTCCTCCGCAACATGCGCACGTCGCCGTGTATACGGAATACCGACCATGACATCTCTTCCGTCCTTCGGAAACAGCTCGTCCTCGAGCTGAAATAGCGGGTAACGGCGACGAAATTCCTCCTCATTCTCCCACGTGGCGTCTATTGCTGATTGGCCCGTCCACTGCACCAGAATTTGCCGGACACCCCGAGCGATACGGCCGCGAATTGCCTTCCCTGGCGACGGCAGCACCCTGCCATTAAGAAGAACCGGCAACGCAGGAGGCGCTGCTGGAGGCTCACCACGAAAAGACTTCAATGTTCCGACGTGGAAGACATCATGAATGCGAGCGCCTGGCGGTAATTCCACTCGATAGGCAACCTCACCGATGCGTTCTAGCACTTTATATGGACCATAATATCGCGGAGCTAGCTTCCCCTTGCTGTGTCCTGGAACCGAAGCCGCCGGCCTATGCAAGAGCCGAATCCACACCCAATCACCGACGCCGAAAGAAACATCACGGTGTTTAGCATCATAAAAGCGCTTAGCATATTCTTGAGCTTGAAGGAGATGTTCCCGAGTGGCAAGGAGGAAGTCATCGCGGTCCAGCAAGGCTTGTTCCACCGCCGGAACACGCGCCTCGCTCTTATCATATGAACGAAGCGAGGGCGGGGGTCGCCCGTACACCACCTGGAATGGCGTAGTCCGGAGAGAAGACTGATAGGCGGTATTGAAGCAATACTCCGCCCATGGCAGCCAACGTAACCATTGTCGAGGTCTGTCTCCTGTCAAACAGCGAAGGTACATGATGATTACCTTATTAGCAGCTTCTGACTGGCCGTCGCTTTGGGGGTGAAAGGCGGAAGTGAAATTGAGTTGCACCCCGGAGAGACGGAAATGTTCCCGCCAAAAGGAACTGGTGAACACTGTGTCACGGTCACTGACGATGGAGCTCGGAATGCCGTGAAGACGCACAATGTTGTCGAAGAAAGCCGCGACCACGACGCGTTCCGAAGCACGGTGGCCGGGGAATGAAGTGCGCATATTTGGAGAAGCGATCGACGACCGTGAGGATGACCGACTTGCCGTGCACACGCGGCAGACCCTCGACAAAATCCATGGCAATGTCCATCCAGACGTGACTTGGAACCGGCAAGGGTTGAAGCAAGCCGGCTGGGTGGAGATGCTCCGATTTATTGCGTTGGCATACGGCGCAGTCCCGCACGTAAGACTGAACCAGGTGACGGGCGCCCGGGACATGAAAATCTGTACGCAGGCGCTGTAGCGTGCGTTGTACACCTTCGTGACCGATGTGCGCTGCGGCCAAGAGTGCAGGAAGGCTTGGCGACGAAGCAGGAACGAACACCCGGCGCGCCACGGTGATCAATCCGTCCGCCACGGACCAAGTTGGTTCCTTGTCACCGTGGAGTATAGCGTCACGAAGGTGCTGCAGGGTCGGTTCCGTCGCCACTTCCTGTCGCAGCTGGTCGAAGATGTCGAATGTGGACGCGGTTAGAGAAGCCAGGGACGGGTCGTCCGCCTCCAAGCGACGCGAGAGCGCGTCGGCCACCGTGTTCGCCCGTCCTGGTCGGAATTCCACCGTGAAATCAAAGCCCATCAACTTGCTAACCCACCGATGCTGTGGAATGGTGGATAATCGCTGGTCTAACAAAAACTTGAGAGAGTAATGATCTGTTCGAACAAGGAAAGTGCGGCCCCAAAGATATGCGCGCCAGTACCGCACGGCCTGCACCAAACCAATTAGCTCGCGTTCATAGGCGGCGAGCCCGGCGTAGCGAGGTGGAAACGGCCTGCTGAAGAACGCCAAGGGACCACCATCTTGATGGATAACGGCGCCCAACCCCGACCCCGACGCGTCGCATTCGACCACAAAAGTGCGGTTGAAATCGGGAAGCTGTAACACCGGCGCTGTGGACAGGGCATGCTTCAGGGCAGAGAAAGCCGATGCCGCTTGATCAGACCATCGGAAAGCATCCCGCTTGAGGAGAGCCGTGAGGGGGGCCGCCAATGCCCCATAATTCTTGATGAATTTGCGGTAATAGCCGGCGAGACCCAAAAAACCGCGGACCGCGCGCACCGAGCGCGGTTGTGGCCACTCTTCAACAGCCGCCACCTTCTGTTTGTCCATAGCGACGCCGGCCGCGGACACTACGTGTCCGAGGTAGGTGACCGAAGGCGCCGCAAAAACGCACTTGGATTTCTTCAACACCAAGTGATTGTCGCGAATGGCTGTGAGGACCGTGCGAACATGATGGAGATGCTCGGACCATGAAGGGCTGTAGATCAAAATATCATCAAAAAAGACGAGCACAAATTGACGGAGAAAGGGAGCGAGCACTCTGTTCATTAGGGCCTGGAAAGTCGCCGGCGCGTTAGTTAGTCCGAACGGCATCACCAAAAACTCGAAGTGGCCATGGTGAGTGCGAAACGCCGTCTTGTGAACGTCGGCCGGATGCATGCGAACTTGATGATAGCCGGAGCGGAGATCCAACTTGGTGAAGAAACGAGCGCCCCGCAACTCGTCCAATAACTCCTCAACAACCGGAATGGGAAATTTGTCTTTACTGGTAACAGTGTTGAGAGCGCGGTAATCCACACAAAATCGCCACGAGCCATCCTGCTTGCGCACCAGCAGGACCGGAGAGGAGAACGGCGATGTACTGGGTCTGATAATCCCTTGTGCTAGCATCGTCGCACATTGCTTCTCGAGTTCATCCTTCTGTAGTTGCGGGTAACGGTATGGTCGAACTGCTACCGCCCCCGTGTTTGGCTTGAGGTGTATCCGATGGTCTTGAATACGTGGAGGGGGCAGGCCGCTTGGCTCCCTGAAAAGGTCATCATACTCACGTAGGAGATGTTGAAGCAGGTCTTCAGGTTTAATTGCCGTGAGCGCCGCCGGCCGTGAGCTCGCAACACCCTGCAATACGACCTCCCGTCCGTGGCGCCATATGGTCATGTGGAGGCGGTCAAAATCCCAGAGAATAGGGCCGAGGGTACGGAGCCATTGGGTGCCCAGAATGACGTCGAATGTTCCCAAGTCAAGTGCGAAGCAGTCCACTGCAAATTCCTCATTAGCAACTGCAAGACGCAAATCCTGATATACCCCTGTGCTGGAGAGCCGATCGCCATTGGCCACCATGACACGGAGGCCTGGTTTGGCCGGTGCAAGTGGTAGGCGAAGACGTTGGACGAGCTGTTGATTGATAAAGTTGTGTGTGGAACCGGAATCAATCAAGGCGATCACGTCATGCCCGGCGAGGCGTACGGCCAGTTGCATGGTACTTGCGCCGCCAAAACCAGAAAGCGCATTCAGCGAGATGCGCGGTTCCCCTGGATCGTCGGAGGGCTCCCAGCCGTCATCATCGGCCGTCGAGTCATCGTAGTCGATGTAGAACAGCTTGGCGCAGCGATGTCCACGGACAAATTTCGTCGCGATTGTAGCACGACCCCGGCGGCGTCGCTACCAACTCATGGGAGACAACGCCGAATTTGGCGTCTGGCCGGCCGCCTCGAGTGGCCATCGCCGCATGCCCATGCACCGGCGACGCAGTGGTTGACGAGGATGTGGGTACCCTGGTTGCTGGTCGAAAAGGAGCACGAGATACCGACGCCGCCTTGAGCTTCTTCTCATAGGCCCGAGCAAGGCTCATTGCAAGCTGCAAGTCATCGGTTTGTTGGATCTCCACGTCGACACGGATTTCTTCTTGAAGCCCCGCCGTGAACAGCTGCGTTTGCTGCCGTTCGTGTAGCGGATCGGCCCGACCCAGCAAGGCGAAGAACTTCTCTTGATATGCTTCCACCGAGCCGGTTTGTGTCAGGCGCTTCAATTCGCCCAATGGGTTGCTGCGGATAGGCGGTCCAAAACGCACATGGCACATCTCCTTGAAGGTTTCCCACGAGGGTGCACCGCGGGTGCGCTCATAATGGTAATACCACTCTTGCGCTGCTCCCGTGAGGTGGTATGTCGCCAACCACACCCGATCGCCGTTGTCCGTCTTCTGGCCGCGAAAAAAATGTTCGCAATGATTGAGCCAATTCAAAGGATCCTCCTTACCGTCGTACTTAGGGAACTCCAGTTTGTAAAAACGTGGCGCCGCTGAACTACCCGGCGAACGGCCGAATGTCTCGGGGGACGCCAATATCCCCGGACCACCCAGCCGCGGCGCTCCTACATGCGCGCCGGACGACGTGGACTCTTCTGTTGTTGACCGTATCTGTTCCAAGGCGGCCACTCTGGCCGTGGTCATCGCCACCGCGCGGCTAAGATCCGCAACATCCGTCTTGGACGCAAGCTTGGCGAAGTTGGCCAGGATTGAAGCCATATCCTGCTGCAACTGCGCCATGGCATCTGGGGGATCCGCTCCTTCCGTCGACATGGTCTCTGATACCAAGCTGTTACGTGCCCGGGTTGCAGACCGAAGATAGTATGGATGAGAAGGAGCTGGTCGTGACGGGAACTTGCTTCCAGCCACCTTGCCGGACGGCCAACAGAGAACGGAGATGAGAGTAGAGAAATAGGAGATGAGATATGTGAGTTGTTCATTTCTATTTCTCATTGATCTAACGTGCCTCTTAAATAGAGACTTACAAGGAAACCGAGTCTGTTACAGATATGCTAAATAATGGAAAGCAATACTAAGAATAGAAGATAATGTTGGACTCTAATTCTTGATAGTCTGTTGGATGGAAACCTCCTCCGCAACATGCGCACGTCGCCGTGTATACGGAATACCGACCATGACACGTACACCGACGGTCCCTTAGGGTCTCAGTCCATCAGGCGTTCACACACTAGTGTCCGTTGGGCCAGAAATGTTAGAACCGGGCTCTGATACCACTTGTTGGATCGTAAGGGCCTTCTCATCTCAAAAGTTAGCCAATGAGGTGAGGGACTCCCCCACATTAAAGTTAGATCTCTTGCCCTTCCATAACCAATAAGGGACTATTCCAACAAAATAGATGATTTTGGAAAATTTGAGTCATGTGATGATTTTGTTTGACCTAGATCAATGTATATATGTGGTATTATACATGTTTCAGCTAACATGGGTCAAATTGTGAAGAACTTGTGCCCGAAAATGATTCTTGGTCTTTGAATGTGTAGGGGTGCTTAGAGTCAACCGTGGTCAACAGCGAGGATCAGAAATATGCTCATAGAGGACCCTAGGCCCAGAATGCTCAAGGATGCCAGATGAGGTGGTTGAGCTCAAGCATGGCATAAGGAAAACGGGAAATGTTGAAAGGAGGTTCAAGCGACGAGTTGCACCATATGGCTTAGCCCAATGAGGTGTAGTCTAGTGGAATCAGAACGGGAGAGACCTGCCGATGCGTGGCAAGCCAGTGGTGCATCTACACATGACAAGTATGGCGATTGCTTGCAATGGAAGATGAAGACCGGATCAAAAAATGGTATTTTTGGTAAGATAACCAAATTACCGAAAACTATCGTGGATCAAAACCGCGACGCTTGGGAAAATGGAGGTCAAGAAGCTAAGATGATCAAATTAGATCATAGGCTAAGACTTAGCGGATTCGAGCTTATGTGCTTTGAAAAGCGTGCATAAGTGTAGTGAGTAAAACCCATATTTTGTGGGGTTAACGGGTTTCCCCCATTTGTGCTAAGTGGATAGTATCTATCAGGGTTAGATGGGGCTGGTTGTCTTATCTATTTAATGGATTGGGATGGAGACTTGTAAGTTAACCATCCAACCATCACATCTTTACTCATTGAAGCCAAATATTCTACGGGTAGGGTTTGAGAAGTATGAGTATTATATTCTCTCTTGTTCTCTAGGTGGAGTGACTATAAAACCTTCATTCTTAAGATGAGTGTTGTCGTATTCTCTCTTGTGCTCTAGATGGAGTGGCTATAAAACATTCATTCTTAAGTAGCAAAATATCAACTTTGTTCATGCATCATGGATATCTCTTGTTTTGGTTGATTTGCACTTCTTTTGGATGGTTTTGATCTTCCCTCTCCCCTTTCTTGATCTTTAGGATGGTTTTGATCTTCTCTCTCCCATTTCTTGATCCTCCAGGATGCCAAGGATGAGTAAGTGATAGAGATATACCTTGGAAATCAATCCCCATCCATCTACGCATTAGGTTTGGCAAGTTATTGAAATTGTCCGGTTTTTTCTTAATTTGGCATCTCTGAGTGATTTCTTAATCCAGTTGTTTTTGCCTTGATTCCTTGGGTGTCCTTGCTTGCCGTAACATGTGAGAATACATCTAGAGTCATCTTAGCCATCATTCACCTACGAGCAAGTCATATTCACCGTTTTTTTTTTTTTGCCCGATTTTAGTTCAATCTTCCTTCAAATGGAAAGAGGTTGGGACTTTGACAACGATTTTCTTAATCGTTAATTGAAATAGATTCCTGACATCTTAGAGAAGGTGCAGACGAAATTTCAAGTGATTTGGAACCTTGGTTTGATAGTTTGCTTAATTTGTGGTTTTGGGCCAGTTTTGGAACAGCAGAGCTTCACAAACTAAAAGATCTCAATTCTCTCAAGTTCTTTCAAGATATTTGGTTGGGATAGGTTCTTAAGGTCATGATCTAGCCTTGATTCAAGTTTCAAGTCTTATGGGTCTATGAATCAAAAGTTACACGGATTTTCGAATTTGAAATAGCGTTATTTTTTACTGTTCACCGACATGAAATTACTGTAGCACAATGAATTTTTGAATTTTGGTTTCTTGATATTCATAGCTTTTCTTAGCTATTATAGTGAAGAATCGGCGAATATTTCGAGGAAAATTTAAAGGCAACATTCACCCCCCCTATTACCATACTGGTCCTACATACACAAAAGCCATAATGCTACACATCTACAATTTCCATGTGCAATACTACCACAAAATAGTTGTTTGTACTTCCTTTTGGGTACTGGTCCTACATACACAAAAGCCATAATGCTACACATCTACAATTTCCATGTGCAATACTACCACAAAATAGTTGTTTGTACTTCCTTTTGGGAGTATTGCAAACTAGTCTTGTATGAAGAAGGCTATATCAAATTAGTCTCCTAAAAAAAAGCATAATGTCACATGATAAAACAGTCAGATGAATGCAATCTAGGCAATTTTCCTAGCATGAGTTGTAATTAGAAAAAAGGTCGCCATTTTCATTTGTCTTGTCTATGGAATGTACCATGTATATCTAGGACAGAAACAATGTAGACATTCTTTGAGTAACATTTTAGATAAGCAAAATACTCAGTTAACCAACAAAATATGATTAATTTGCAGTTAGCGATACGAAAGAAGGGGCTTACTCCTTCCTCAACTAGTATCCTGCTAGTGCAGTGGAATGCATTCTTGTAGACCTTTCTGTGAGCCGTGGTATTGTGAGCTTGCAATTTGACCTATCAGTAAACAAAGAAATCTTCAATTGACATGAACCAAAATATACAGCAACCTGATAACCATTTATTCCATGGGGACTGCAGAGTTTTGCCCAGTACATGCACAGAAATAGTACGATATAATTTTCAGCATTCTCATACAATGGCACATATAAGTTCTTGTTCCATAGGTACAGCACTAACAAAAAAAATATCTACACAATTGGCTGCATAGTTTGCCAGTATCACCTCACATGTATCAATTATGTGCAACCAGATCCTCTATGTTATAAACTTGTGTGTAATCAATAATCATACAGTGCCACAAAAACCTAGACATGTGGATCTTCAGGGCCAAATATGCCTTTTATAGGGAGCAGTGTCTTGTTTGGAGGCAAAGAGACTTATTAGAAATTATGAATGTGACGCAGCTTAGTCCCTCTCTCCAAAATCTCCAATGTCAGCATTGCAGAACACACTACTACATTATGAATAAATGAATAATAGGCCAGGATATCCCCTAGAATTGAGTTGTAAAAAAACAATTCCTAGAATTGAGTCAAGACAACGAAAATAACAAGATCCTATGGATAAGTTCATTTTAGAAGAAGCATTTCAATCAATAGCACCACTGCCAACATTCCCAAACAACATCAGATATGAAGTTTCACATTTGTCAAACCAATGCAGTGATGCACACCCAATGGAACATAAAGATGGCAAGTACAAATGCCCAATTGAATTATGAAATTGAACATGAGCGATATGACAGCTTCCCAACTACACTCAGAAGTGGGTAATACCAGAAAAAGTATCTCCAAACAGGTATTTCATCAAACATCATCATTACAATGCTCCACAACAGAGGACGGAATCATGCAAAAAAACAAAGCATTCTCAAGCAAGCATTAACAAACACTGCCCTCGCAATCTTATAGTAGCACTAGCAGCAACACTAATCCCATTAGCTGTTAGGACACCTCTTATCTCAATTCTCAGCCATTACAATTTTAGTCTTATTCTGGTTTTGACAGTTGACTCATTGTCTAAGTTCACTTATGTTTCCTTTTAGTATTAGGAGGTCTTGTCCTAGGAGGAGAAGTCTATACAAACCTTTGACCTAAGATATTTGATGTGTGGTTATTTCGGTGTTTCTCTTTCTGCCATAGCATTAACAAAACGTGCAAATCAAACAGGCTCTAGATCTCAGTAACAATTTTAAGCATCAATGCGACGACAGAAATGGAGCATAAGAAATGAACTTGCAGGCAAGCATCGCAACAAACTAGACATATGCGGTTGCAATTGCAGTTGTCCATTCCCACCTCAGCAATGTGAAGTGAAATTACGAGCAGGAGGCAAGAATGAGCCAAACAAAGAGGTTCATTGATGATCAGTTGCCGCCCCAGCAAACACTTGAATCACGTGAAATCAGGAAGAAGCACGCCACTGAAGCACTACGTAACACATTGGTTGATATGTATCTGCTGAACGAAACCAAGCAAGCATTTCATCGAACAGCAACGCTGCGGGCAATACATTAGCATAGCATACGGAACACATCCAACAAATCACAACAGATCAAATATTCGAAGAGCGATGCACACACCGGTCACCAACATAAGGATGAAAAGGGAAAGGAAGAAAAGAAAGCGACCTTCACCGTGTCGAAAGGGTGGCCGACAACGACCTGGGCGAGGCCGGCAGCGGATCCGGCGACGTATTCCTTGGCGGCGTCGCCCGCGCTAGCCATCCGAAGGGCAGGTGCCGCAGGCGTTCTACTGGAGGAGGGCGGACGGCAAAGTGGGGAGCAAAGGAGGTTTCCAGCCGCACGCCGGCTCCGGCGCGGTCGTGTCTGGCGTTCCCTGGGAGAGTGGAAGAGGAAAGGAAGCACCGAGCCGCCGAGCGACCCGAGAGTAAGCAGGGTTGTGGTCTTATGGAAAAGGGTACGATTGTTGGGCCATTTGGGCCCAGTGGAAGGTTGGGCGCTTACTGTGTGGACCTGGAAAAAAAAACGAACATCGGCCATTTGGGGCCGTTTCGGGTTTTACGCCTAGAAATGTTTTAGGTTTTTCTCATAAAAAAAATCAAATGTTATGGGTTTAAAGCAAACTTGCACCTTTTTATTTCCTATTTTATATTTTATTTAAAAAGTCAGAATATGCCTATTTGCAGACAGGTCCAGTTCGATAAAGTGTAGGGATTAAAATTATGATTTTAAAAATATTTTTTTATAAATATTCATATATTTGTTATAATATATAGCTTCAAAATTTATATCTTAACATATAGATTCAAGTTTTAGTTTAAACATAAAAAAGAATACGCATCTCATATTTAAAACCTATAATATTTAAAAATAATAATATTCTTTTAATTTTTACTGCACCATGAAGGGAGGTCGACCCCTGCACCCATGGGAATTATCCCCACGGTCCCGTCCCGGTGGAGAAATTGTTATCTCTAAGCCTAAACCCTAACGATGCGCCCGTTTCTCTTATGCATCGCATCGCCCTTGTGATTTGTTGAATTTGGAATTGAGACAAATCTATATGTTCCCCTGTCAACCACTCCATGTAGATTATTTGTGATGTTTGGCATGTTTCAGAGATGTGGTTGCGTAATTATTGGCGATGTATTACCTCCTCTCTCTCTTCCATTCCCCAAGTCCTAACTCATTTTATCATTTACCGGAGTTCTTACATTGTGATTGTCAGGTCTAATCCTGCAGCTTTAGGTCCTGTCCGTTTGGACTTTTTCACTTTGATTTTTTACTATGATTGATAATTTTTAACTTACCTTTTAAAATGATGACGGACAACGGGCTTATGAAGCCGTTTGGAGAAGTGATTTTAAGAAATCGTTTAAAGAAATTGTTTAATTTTTTTTAGCTTTTAAAGAAGTTAAAAGCAACAAAAGTTGATCTAAAGCTCAAGAACACCACTAGTCCCTTCAGGAAAGTTGTCAGCCAAGTTAGTCGAAGTTACTCATTAGAAGTAGAAGCTACCAGATTGCAAAAATAATTTGTAAAAATTCTTGATATGCAATGGCACATCCTGCAGCCTGGAGCTCGGAAGCAAAGTGCAGCACTACAGAGTGGTCAAAAAAACAAGTTGACATGTCACATAATTAAGCTGAATCGTTGATGGTATATGCGAGAAGAATAACATAAACAACTGTAGCATCGAATACATCAATTAGAAGGGATAAATGATTATCTCTGTTTTTTAAAATCTCTAAGTAGTTGGTAAAAGTTTCGACCGCTCGATGCTTAGTTGCTCGCTAGATCGCTTAGCTTCGATCTTCGACCAGATTGAACGTACTCGATCACTTTTGGACGTAATCGTACACTTTGATCCAACTACAAACACTAGCATTTTTCGAGCAAACTAAGAACCAGATTGATTCAAGATGATGTTTATTGCTGAATTTTCATGGATTTACAAAGTGCCCTTACAAGCATCCCTAAAATCCCTAGCTAAAAACTAAAGTATCCCTTTCCTTCGCCAAAAACCTCTCTGTTAAACCATGTGGATGGTCATGAGTTTAGGGATGATGAATAATTGACATTTGGATTACATTGAAATTTGCATTTTTGAAAGTTTCGGTCGATCGCGCTTGAAGGTTTCAACTTCGAGTGGTTTTGGTCGACTCCGAGTGGTTTCGATCGGGTTCAAGTGGTTTTAGTTAGCTCCAAGTGGTTTCGATCGGGTTCATGTGGTTTTGGTCTACTCCAAGTAGTTTTGGTTGACTTCGAGTGGTTTCCATCGGGTCCAAGTGGTTTTGGTTGGCTCCGAGTGGTTTCGATCAGGTTCATATGGTTTTGGTCTACTTCGAGTGGTTTTTGGTTGGCTCCGAGTGGTTTCGATCAGGTCCAAGTAGGATTAGACTGCATTCAAGTAAGCATTGGAGTATCGAACGACGTTCGAGCAGCT
Source organism: Bonia amplexicaulis (assembly GCA_036346245.1). Taxonomy (NCBI): domain Eukaryota; kingdom Viridiplantae; phylum Streptophyta; class Magnoliopsida; order Poales; family Poaceae; genus Bonia; species Bonia amplexicaulis. Next base: position 17,102,938 of record CM070741.1, read on the forward strand.
TTGGAGTATCAGACGGTGTTCGAGTGGCATCAAAGCATTGGATGGCGTTCAAGTGCCATAAAAGTATCGGATGGTGTCCGAGTAGCATTGGAGGATTGGACACCGTTCGAGTAGTATCAAAGCCCTGAGTGGTATCGCTTAGGATTTAAGCGGTTCGGTTGAAGATTTAGAGCACTTAGCAGTCGAAGGCCTCGAGTCAAAGACCCCAGAGTCAGAGGGCATACGGTCATAACTGCAGTGTTGATCTAGCGGTAGACAGTCGAGCAGAACGGTTGATCTAGTAGTTGTATGCTGGGCATTTGATCAGGTGATTGATCATCGAGCAGTCGAAAGCATTATCGATCATCAGGAGCTCCAAACCGTATCCTTATCAACATTAATACCAACATTAAACCAACATTAATACCTTGAGTTCAGATGAATCAGATGGTTTATGCATAAAACTTTTTTTACACATGTGTTGTTTTTTCATGTCTGTTTCATTGACGACTGCTGTTCTCCTCTAGTCCGCTTCTATATGGCATCCTGCTTCTTTCTTTTTTCCCCCTGGTGTTCTATTCTACTATACAGCTTAGTTCGTATGTTATTTGCCAAAACAAACTGTATTGTAATGGACAGCTATCCCCTATGAAGACTTGTAGGCCTGTTTATATAGTTAATGTGTGAAACCAAACATGGACATGCCCATTTATTTATACAGTACTTTTCAATTGTGACGGAAGAGAATTCCAAAACAGAGTAGAAGTAACCTTCTTCCTGCTATGGATCGAAAACAAACTTTCTTTTGCTAAAGGAATTTATTAAATTAAATAATTCCTAATTTATATATAATTTTAAAATCACAACTTTACATGAATTTTATGTGTTCCAAATTTTTTTATCCTCGAATTTACGTTAATTTGGATTGTACTTGACACTGACTCTTTCTTTTAATCTAAGCCGCTATAAATTAGGTCTGCTAGATGCACGCTAGATTTTTTTCTTTTTTGATTAATGTGAAAATTTCTTCGCAATTTATAATTAGTATATGTATAAATCTTATTACAAATTTTACTATTTTTGGAATTTAGTTCTGGAATTTGCATACAAATAAAATTTCAAACCATCCTTTAGCCCTTGTTCATATTGGCTTTTAAAATATGCTTTTACACGGTACCTAACTTTCAAATAGACTGCCTTGAAATGGTAGTCTATTAGTTGATTGTAGCACGCACTGTAGTAACTTATTTATATTAGCCAAAATTGCACGCAAGTTTCACTCTCTCCGTATGGCTATGTATAACTGTTACTATTTATAAGCTAAAGCTATCAGCAAAAGCCAATATGAATGTGCCCTAAATTTGTTCTGAATTTGCATGTTTCTAGATTATGCTTGTTGTGGAGTTCTTTTTTAATTTTAGGCTAAAATTCATATAAAAATTCCAATTTCTATTTTAATTGAATTACTATTCTAAATTTAAGTTTTTTAGGATTTTACTCTAGAAATTGGATTATACTTGATATGGACTCTTTATTGGAATTTTATAATTTTAATTTAACTAATATTCCAACTTTTAGTCATTTATTTGATGTTACTTTGGAAGTCGTATGGAAATTAAATTGCTAATTTTTTATTTTTTTTTTCAAATTTCAATTAATTTGGATTGTACTTATTATGTATTCTTTCTTTTAGATAGATGGCAAGATCTTTCTAGCTAACCTGTGAACTTCCTTGGAATATCTAGTTAGTATAGGTATAGATTTATTGGATGTTACTGTTACAAATGTGGGCATTATTTTAATTCCAAGTTTTACGAGGAGACAAATATAAAAACTAGTGATGCAAAGCTTACTACTAACAGCAGGCTACTCATCATACTTCAAAATATACTAAAGAAAAATATAGTAACAAAGTCGTACATACGCGCGAACGACTTACTTGTTAGCGATGATGAAGAAGTGAAGCCGCGCGAGCTTGACGCAAAGATGAACGTAGATGACGCAGATGCGGTGAGCGGTTGCTTGATGCATGCGCTTGCCCGTAAACCGTATTGTCGCCCCGTGCAGATACTCTATACGGCAACAGTTTAGAGAAAACCGCTCTCCCTCCTTCAGGTGCGCGCCAGGAAGAAAGGCCGATGAGGTTCAGACATCACAGTATTCGAGCACAAAATCACAGAGAAGAAGAAAAAAGGAGGTAGTGAGATTCTCACACATATTCTGGACGTCTCGAGGCATATAAATAGACAGACTGATAACTGACATGATTAAAGTAGCCATTTACCCACTGGTACTGACACATTCAACCATCCATTTATCCACTGGTAATTGCATGTCATCAAAACCCCAATAAAGCTTCAAATTCAAACATTTGAATCTCATTCAAATACAGAGAGAGTGGTGCAGCGTTCAACAAAAATAGAGATAGACTTGGTCTGCCAAGTGGCGCGCCGCGTCACGGCACGGTCGCGCGTCGCAAGTCACAAGTCACGCGAAAATACGCGTATACGTGCGCACGCGTGCGTGCGCGTGTGTGTGACTAGACATAAGCCTCCACATACCATCTCTATCCATATTCAAGGAGTGGTGAGGACTCCACCTTATAAATTGGTCTTCCTCACCTTGCCTTAGCAATATAGTATTAAATCATGCATGCTTTGAAATTAAGGAAATGAGCCATAATTAAATGGGTCAATTTCTAACAGTTACTTTGGAAATCATATGGAAATCAAATTGGTAATTTTTCTTTTTTTATTTTGAATTTCAGTTGATTTAGATTGTACTGGACATGGACTATTTCTTATAATCTGAGTCGTTATAACTCTTAGATAGATGACTAGATCTTTCTAATTAACATGTGAGCTTCCTCGAAGTACCTAATTAATATATATATATATAGTACTATTAGGTGTCCGGACACCTCAATCCACAGCCGTCCGTTCGCGCACGCACAGTGAGTGGAGAAATGACGATTAACGGGTTGGTCGTCTGCTCGACCCGTTGCTTCTGTAGACTTCGGCAAAAAAGGAATCCCGTCACTCTTCGATTTCATTCTCCCCCGGTCTCGCCTCATTCCCCAAATCGCGCGGCCAGCTCCGCCGTTCCCAACACCGCGTCGCCTCCATGAAGAGGAGGCGATGGCCGACAGTGGTGGCCCGGGAGGGTAGCGTCGACCCAAGGGTGGCGGCCGGAGAAGGTGGCGCCCCGAGAAGATAGCGGCGGTGACTTCGGCGTCTGGATCTGGGCTGAGAAACCATCGGGGAGAGCCAGATCTGGGAAGGTGGCGGCGACCCAAAGGTGGCAGCGGCCCAGGAAGAGCTAAGATCTAGCGAGTATGAGGCCGATGACGACCAAAGATGTCCGACCACAAGTGAGGGCGGCGGCGGTCTCGCCTCAACCCGATTCACACCACCGCGGCGCCTCAGCCACCACAGCTTCCTACCGCCGCCACCCATATCGTTTGTATTTCAACTATTTTAGAATTTCGGGATTTTGTCAGTTTGTTTCCTAAATTAAGGGTCGATCGATGTTTTATTCCCATATATTCGGAATGATGATTCTTGTCGTGGTTATAGCATTGTGAAGAGTTGTTTCCATGTATAGCATTGGAAATTATACTGTAGTTTGCATGTTCAACTTCAATAAATGAGATTCCTTTTTTTCCTGTAAAAACAAATTAAACCGTGTGATGTTCTTTCCATTTAAGTGTGATTCCAATATCTCTTTATTGATTTTACTATGCTCTGTGTCATATGCTGTCTTCCTCGTTCCAATATTTGCCGATCGTTTCTAGCTCATCAATCTAGATATAGTCTTGCCGATCGGTGCTATCTGCTTGGGTTCTGCTTCATCATCCAAGGTATGTTAGGGATGAGAGTGTTTAGGTAAAGATTGAATTATTATTTTTACATTTTTAATTGTTTGTCACATTGGTTTTTATCCTTCAATTTCGTATTCAGGACAACAAAAATTTCTCAGGATGCCAAGGCTACCACCAGGTGCAAGTGCCAGACGAATGGGAAGGCGCATTTCCATGACTGATGGAGTTAGACCTTCAGCATCGAACTCTGATGATGACGACTTCGTGTGCCCACCTACTAGGAATATTACAGGTCAAAAATATGTCCCACCAGTATCTAGATGTGTTCCATCTTCTGTTTCATCAATTATTAAGGATTTCAAGGGAGAGAAGGAGCTTTTAGTAAATGAAATGGGTTTTGGGGGTTTGTTGAATATGCCGGAGATTACAACACATGGGGCAATAAGTTATTGGCTGCTCTCTAGAATATCTTGTGATACTCATGCATTACAAGTTGAAGATGGGACTCTTCTTCCGTTTTCTGAGCATGATGTTCAGAAGGTTCTTGGGATTCCTTCATCTGGAAAGGACTTGGACCCTCCTAGCAGTGAAGTAATTGCTCAGGTCAAGAGCTTTATATGCACCAGATTGAAGGTTGAAGATTACAAGCATGTCAACATAGCTGTCCTGGAGGATGTTCTTACAAAAAACCATAGCGGCAGAATGTCTAAGGAAGACAAGGATACTTTTAAAACAGCTTTTCTAATCCTTGTTATGACTAAATTCCTGGCTCCTCAGAAATTTTTGGACAACATTTGTCCGAAATATTTCACTGCCCTCATAAATCCGGACAACATATCCAGTTATAATTGGTCCGGGTATGTTTTGAACGAGTTACTTGCAGCAGCTGAAGATGTTCAAAAAAGATTTCAGAGGGCGAAAGATGTGGATATGTGAATGGGTGTGTAATATTTCTACAGGTAACACACAACTAGGAATCTTAAGCTCAGAAGACTATACCATGTATTGTTCTTTAGTTGTTACTGTGTACTTTGCTAAATTTTTTGCAATAATGAATTATCTTAAATTCCACACATCTGATTGTTCATATATATTATGGGTTCTGGATAAATAATCGTAGCATAGATACTGTCTTGTATGATGCCATGTTGTTTTTCTTTTTGGCTGGTTTTCTGAATGCCTGATTGATGTCATTTGGTCAACAGTTATTGGATAGTAAGTTTCTTTGACGTTGCTGGGTTTGCATCTTAAAAAATCAATAGCCTAACTGAAACTTAAAATAAACATCTTTCCCTTAAAAGAAAGCTTTGAAATAAATATCCATATGATTACAAGTTCAGATATACATAGTTGAACTTTCGATGCATTCATATATTACTGTTGAGAGTGCACATGAGTAGAATGCTGTTGCAATGCACGGTTAGTTTCTTTGACGTTGCAATGCACGGTTAGTTTTCTTTTGTTATCGAGTAAGCTGATCCAATATACCTTGATTATGATTATGACAATCAAGTTCTGCAATTTCTGTCCTTTGGGACATAACAAAAGACTTGCTTTTTATAGACATGAGACTTCATTATGTTACCCACAATCTAGAAGATGAATTGCACTAATCATTTAAGGTTTTATTGCCATTTCCGGTTTTCTATCTAGACAACTTGGATTTCGGAAATCTCAGTCTTTCGCATAATGTTTTCCCACGAATTGCTGATTATGATCGTGACAACATTAAGAAAAGGTGCATGATAGACCTTACATTGAAGGATAAATACACGGTTACACAGTTTGGGCAGATGCAGGTACGCGCATCGATATCCCAGAAAAAATAAATACTTATGGCTGCCATTTACTGATTTTTCTATTGCATGACATACTCATTTTTGCTGCAGCTGCGTCCAAAACTCAATGTATGTTATACAAGGTCTAATGAGTTCATTAAGGCCAAACAAGGTCAAGAGAAGGGTGAGGCCCCATCAAATGTGAATCTTCAGAAAGAATCACAGGTTTTTTTCAAAATACTTTAATTTTTAGCACATATGGATATCATGGTGTATACAATGTTTGTCCAAAGACATGCGTTGACAAATACTCTTGTAAATATGTTGTTTGCCAATGTGTATAATCATTGTTGTAGGCAATAGAGCATGCTGCCCATATAATCCAACAAGCCAAAAAGATGAATGTTCTTTGGGCTTCTTGTATTAGCAATCTAGACAAGGCAAGGGAAGATATTGTAAAGGTGGTAGAAGCTTGCAAACTGTTGGCTAACACAGAACAAACCAACACAAATGAAGATGATTTGTCTCGTGGGTATACTTGTACCCTTGACAATAATATAGAGCATACTGACGAAATTTGGCACATATGGACATCATGGTGTATACAACACAGAGTGCAGGTGAAGTTGATACAAGTATTATTGCATCGTCCTGCCATATGTACCGTACTTCAAGATAGGCAAAGAGCCATCTATTCAATTAAAGGTAGTTGTAGACTTGAAGCTTTCCAAATGGCAAACCAATGAATCGAATCATCTGCCATGAGATCTTTACAATTAATGAATCATCGCAGAGATAAACGATTATACCACCAGGTATGGCTTATGCTCTAGTGTTACTCTATTCATGAAACTGCAAAGCTTAGAAACTGCCCATCATTTGGTAATTTTGCTTGCTGATTGGTGCAAGGTATTTGATCTATAGCATAGGCTTGGGATGCATCAGGAAGTTTGGCATGCCTCTCGCAAATGTTGCAGTAGGTAATTATGTAAAAGATGTTTGTGTTTTTTAAATTATCTTATGCACTAGCATAGTAGAATTTCTTGTTTTCTGCAAAATGGTGTATTGATCTTCAAAGCTTGTCAACATGCAACTCGCTATCCTGAACGAGGCTAAAGAGATCTAAATTTCTTGCTTGCTTCTATTTGATACTTTTGGATTATTCCAAAAACATAATAAATGTTGGTAATGGTTGTTCTTGCGGCAGCTAGAGCGGCGACGTCTGCAGTCAGAAGTATACCGCACCTTTATCCAGTCTTCACTGTGTTATGGAGTATTTCATTCACCTCTTCATCAGAAAAAACAAACTCGGTGGCTTTTGGATGATTCTGGTACTAGTGTTTCCATCTTCTGCTGTGCTGTGCTTATATGGAGAGTTCACAACATTTCTGGTTGTGACTCGACCACTTCAGTCCATTCATCTTGACAAGTTTCAAAACAGATGGTTCAGGCGAGTTGACGCTTTCCAAGCTTCGTGACGAGCAAAGGCATGTGCTGTCTACGAGGTACATTAGCATCTGTTTTTATCACATAATTAAGGACAATGCTTGGCTTTCTTAACCAAGGATTGTCACTTTGTCGGATCCACATGACATTATTTCCTTTGCTAACCTTTGCATTGTTGCTCAGTAAGTTTTAATTGGTTTTCTCATCTTACTACAAGTAGCGTAATGCGGCACTACAAGATATCTGGGATTAGCCAACCGTAAATCCTTACTAATCCTCATATTGTAGGTGTTCGAAATTTTTGAAGACTTGCCATTCACTCTAGTTCCAACAATGAAGGAGCATTTGCTTTGTGGACAGTTGTTGTGTTCCTATTCGGTGGTACGTTTAATCGCAAAAGTACTCTTTGCAGAGTACATTACCTTCTACATGTTTTTGCCTTTTCTTTGACCGGGATGTTGTTGCTTTCTTTCACCATTGCAGTTGCCGAATTTAAAATGACCTGAGTCTCTTTGTTATAATCGTTTAGGTCCTTTGTAGGTTGAAGGAGACTGCTACCATGGGACACCCAAGGTGTCTCATTGGGTCATCACCCAAGGTGTCTCAGAAGAAGTTTTCTCATCCTTACATATCAGTACGCGTCCAGATTGTGCTAATGTACAAGAACGAATTTCATAGTACACAGTAGAATTTGTTCGTTGCAAGTCAATCATGTGAATTAGCAGTACTAAGAAATGGGTATTCTAAGTGAGAAGTGGTAGCCTTGTACTAGATTACCCTTCTCAAATCTTACAAGAATGCTTTCTTTTTTTGAAGAGATATCTTACAAGAACTATATCGAACTGAGACCATGATATGTAAAATTTAGTAGATGGGTTTGAGAAAGAAGAGGAAAAGGTTTGGCAATTGCGGAATCAACAAATATGCGCATAGCTCTGCATTTATAGCCGACTGCATGTTTTCAGATAAGAAACAGTAACCGAAGACAGCAAGATACAACTCAGATACAAGATTACAATCCGTTCTAGTTACGACTACTAATGTCGGTTAGAATTAAATCGGACGTAACTATAGAGCGACTAGGGCTAATAAAAAAAGAAGTAGCTATCATCTATAAACTGTAGCTTACATCGCAAGAAAAAAGTTTCCTTTGAGAAAATTTACCATCGTGTCTTGGTCAAATTACCGTACTATATTTAAGGAGTCATCACCATAAGTTTTTGCATGAGGAAAAATTTTAAAAACCACCATCTTTGCTAGACAGAACTTACCAGCTATAGATTGAAGGAATTACCACATAAAAGTTCAACTTTGACCATACAATATTCATTTATGTAAAAGAAATCAGTCAAACCCTAAGTTTAAAAATTATCATCAGTCTTGTGAGTCTGAAAAAGGTCAAATGATTACCTTCAGTTGCAATTAAGTCACCATTTATAGTTTTGATAAATTACCAACCTAAAGTTCAAAATTACTTACCATCAATTTCGTGAACTTGAAAACCTCAAAATTACCACCTAAGTCATCATCTACATTTTCAACAAATTATCACCCCAAATGTTTATTTTCATCGAGGTGAATTAGGATGAACACTAGGCTACATCTCTATGCTTGAGTTGTACCCAAAGTTACGATATATGGTTTTAGCAAATTACTAATTTAAGATGAAAAGTTACCACCAATTTTGCGAATTTAAATAATTCCAAAAAATTACCGTCAGCTGTCCCCTAAGTTACCATCTGTAATTTAAAAAATTATAGGTATTTGTTCAAAAATTATCATTAATTTATAAAAAGTATAAAAATACTCTGAATTGTACCCTAAATTTCCATACGAATTTTTAATAAATTATCACAAAAATTAGAACAAATAAGAAGGAGACTAATATGAAATCAACGGCTTTGCTTTTCCCTAAAAAAAGAGGTTTTCGATTTGAATAGTAGGCACGGTTTCCAAGCGTCTGCTCCACATCTCAAACCTCTTTAATTTGCAGACGGCAAAAAAAATGATACTTTGAGTTGTAGTCCTTTCTCTTGGTCATCTCTGAGACTAACCTATTTATTTATAGTCTGTCGATGAAAGCTAGGTCCACTGAAAATATGACGCCACCTCTCATGTAGATTGTTCAGGTCATAAGGCATGCATTTTTATGAGTGCGCTGACACACAAGGTGTTGTGTTGTTCCACCGAACACGGTTGCTGTCTGTTATAACACATATGACTAAATATGCAGAACTGTCCAAATTGCTTTGTAACTTACACCTTTTACTTTTCCCTGACACACTCTCATTATCTATAAATTGTAAAGACATCAATGAATAAAGTACACAATCATTCTCTCAATCACTTGTCACACATTCTCTTGCAACACTGTCTACGCAAATAGATGGGGTGGCTACGAAACCGATGCGCGCTAAGGTAAACGTGCACCTAGGCGCACGATAGTTTTCACGAATTAAATCTATACATTAGAGATGTAAGAACATGCCATCGAGATGTGAGTGTTAGAAATAGGTTCATATGAGTGAGTTATATTTTCTATAATTTTAAAGTTTACATAGAATAGTACATATTGCTAAAGTAAAGTGGATGAGACTTATATATAAGGTGAAATCCTTATAACTTCTTAAATTATGTGACACACGGATGGAGATGGTATGAGAAGGGTTTTGGCTAAACACACGCACACGTATTCACATTTTTCGTGTGAAAAATCACGTGACTTACGACTTGCAACCATGACGTGGTGAGCCACAAATCTACCTTTATTTTTGCTGAACCGTGCATCATTCTCTCTCTATCTGAATAAGATTACGCACGACCGTGACATGACATGGCAAGCCACAAGGCTACCTTATTTTTACTAAACCATACATTACTCACTCTCTCTCTCTCTCTGTTTAAATGAGATTACGCATGACCGTGACGTGATGTGGCGAGTCACAAATCTACCTTATTTTTGCTGAACTATGCATCACACTCTCTGTGTGTGTTTGAATGAGATTACGAATGACCATGACATGGCGATCCACAAATCTATCTTATTTTTACTGAACCGTGCATCACTCTCTCTCTCTCTCTCTGAATGAGATTCAAATAGTTTGAATTTGGCGCTTTATTAGATTTTGATGACAGGTAGTTACCAATAGGTAAATGACTAGTTAAATATATCAGTTACCATTGGGTCAATTATTGCTTAATAATGTCAGTTCACAGTCTGCACACACACATAACATTCAGTGTATAGTGCTACGAATCACTGCCTTCATTTCTTCCTCCTGCAAACATATACTTTTGTGTTAAGTCGTCTGAACCTCGTCGACTCTTCTTCCTGGTGTGTATTGTGAAGAAGGGGAGCGGTATTTTCGAGCCATTGCTGCCATGAAGACATGCACGAGGGTGGTAATAAAGTTTCTGGACAGCGCACATTACGCAAACGCTCACTTCACTGCGACATCTACGTTCTGCGGTACTTCTTGTTCTTCCTCACACCCAACTATAAGTCGTTTATGCGACCGATCGATTTATTTAAATTTTGTTTCTACATATATTTTAAAGTATAATGATTTGCCTGCTGTTAGCACTAGTTTATACATCATTAGTTATTTACGATATTTGCCTCTTGGTAAAAATCTAGAATTAAAATATTACTTACATTTCTAACAGTAAGACGATGCCATCCGTGTGCAAGACCATACATATCTTCTGTTTTCCTTATGCTCTGTTTGTCTACCGTTCTTGGCCGACTTGCAGATATTTAGAATTAACATTTTGTAGTTCTGCTTTAAGAATTATTTGTACTTAAATTGGATAGCAAAGGCTTGGGACGCATAGGGAAATTTGGCACGTCGGTCTGGCCAAATCCATCAGGTAATAAATATTTTCTGGATATCTCTGTGGCGATGGTTGTCTCAGGTTCTAACTAAGATCTCTTAGTTTTTTCAGTATGCTGTATCATGCACCAGCATTTCATATTTTCCAGAACATAATATTTTTCTTCAAGCACGTCACTATGAGCCTCAAAATCCCAACCGAGGCAAAAGAGATCTGTTTTTTCTTCACACGATTCCCTACATCTATATAGTTTGCTGCAAACATAAATACTATGTTTTTGTCCATTCTCTCATCCATTCATCTGATCATGCATGTAATGTCATTGACATGGAAGCAAGCTGGTCAGCGTGGTGATGGATTCGATGACTGATGCTGCCAGAAGAATTGCTGAGGAAGGAACAAACTCGGCCTACTTGACATGAGTCATGGTGACAAGTTGGATGCCTCTTGGAATCGACTTGTCCAAACCATATACCAGCTCCTGAATGAGTGAGGAATACCATGGTTAATTACTCTGTGGTCAAGTCGCCAAAAAAAAAAAACAAAACAAAGAAGACACTATGTGATCCACGAGATCACATCCTTCATAATTTTTCTGTTGGCATGGCAGCAAACCAATTAAGAGAAGAGGAACAACTCGAGTTTCAAAAGTAAAAAGAGGGAATCAGTTCAATGCATGTCTCATTGAGACAAAATATACCTGAATATTTCACGGATGACCCTACAAATTAAGAAGCATCACCCTGGCCAAATGTAACACTTTCCGTGGGCATTAGCTAATGTAACGGGCCTGTTCGGCAGGTGACAAGCCGGACGGCTTTTGACTTTTGCTACAGTACCTAACTTTCAAACGGAGTATTTTCTCAAGACGGGGTCTATAAGTTAAACATAGTATACGTTAAAAGTCCAACATCTGTACCAGCCAAAATCGTAAGTGAGTATCGATCTCTCCGTAATCTGTACCGTAAATAGCCAAAATTCAAAAATTTCAACCAAAAGCCATAAGCCGTAGCCAAAAAGAACACCCCCGTTGACGAATCTGGATACCCTAGTTTCAGAAACAAAGACTTTGAATACAAGAGAACGTATGCCAGATGAGATGTTCTATGGTGCCTGGGAGGTACCCCAGGGTTACAAATTTCTAACAAAAGTTCACAATCGTAGACAATGAGTAAAAGTAAGTACGACGCAGTACTAAAAAGTTCACATTTTAAATAAAGAACGTAAGCAGTACATGAAATAATGATATACAATCACGCGCCACCCTGGCCTGCCCCGTCCCCACGCCCACGTCGGCCCCGCTTGGCCGTCCTCCGGTGCAACAGGTGACAGCGCTCCGAAAATGTGAAACGATCAGGAGCATGTCGCACCCGCCCCTGAGCTGTTGGAGTCACCGCACGCACGGATGTGTGCCCTCCGGCACCGGGCGGCACCGCCGAGAGAACCTCTGGTGCTGTCTCAGGAGGTGCACCTGCACGGCCTGGTGACCCACTCGGAGAAGTACCGGTCCACATCCTCCGGGCTCGCGGTGGGGCCGTGTCGGGACTCGGACTCGAAATGATCTGCGAAAGTAATATGATTAGTTTCAGATATAAAATATTACCATAAAACGGAGATCGTACGATATGTACTCTCAGTGAAGGTCATCGTGCCTGCAAAAGGGGCATATGACGGGTACACCCCCTGTGTGGGTAAACCAGGGATGTACGGAAGAAGCGAGAACAGCTGGCCTGGCGGTGTAGGAGGTCGTCGCAGTGATCCTCCACCTCATCCGGGTTTGGTGGAGGAGGACATGCCCACGTGGAGCCTCCGAGTATGCCACGGTCGGGCGGCATCGGTGGGGAGCCGTCTGCGGTGCCGGGGGTGTGGAGACCGTCGGTAGCCTCCGCAGGACAACAGGCTAACGATACGTCTACACCTGGCCTCCATCCGACGCACAAAGTTGATGTGATCATCGTGGGTTGACTCCGCACCCTGGGCGACCCTCTCCAGTTCTGTGACGCACTCGGTCCACAGCGCAGATCCGACGTCGGCCTGGACAAAAAGACATAAAAAAAGACATAAAAAATATGATCCATCATCGAAACGACATTGCCATTTGTGAATATTTGAAATTACATGTTACGTACCGCGATGAGCGTCGCGCGAGGTCTTGTGGGTGCGTGTCTGCCGCAGCGCGATGTGTGTGGTGGGGGGTCTACGACATGTACTAGCCTGGTACGTGTCCGCACCTGGTACCAGCGCAGGTACTCCGTGTAGTCCCTGCTGTCGTATGGGTGGTCCTCCTCCACGTGGTCGTCGAGCGCACCCTCCCACTGCGCAATCCAGGGCTGCATCTTCGTCATCCAGTTCGTGCCTCGTTTAACTCCCTTTCTGAAGTACCTACATATATATGACCAATACGTAATGTAAGTACTTGCGAACACAGCAGTAAGTACGTACATATTTATGAGAAGCGATCACTCACGCGTGCACGTGCCGCGGAAGCGGTGGTCCGACTGGTACAGGAAGCGCCTGCCATAGTCCAAACTGCCGCATTACTCCCTGGGGTGCGTAGTCCTCCATGAAGATATCGTACACGAGCTTCCGGCGTGTGAGCCAGAAAGCTCGGTCACGAAAGCATAGCGTGGACGGCCCGTGGCGAGCACGTGATCGTAGTCGTCATCGCGTAAGGCTCCCCGCGACGTCGTCGGCCGTGAGGCGGTCGAACCGCTCAACAAAGGCGTGTACGCCGCGTGACACCTGCGCGCGTGTTGTCCGAGGCCATGTCGTCTAGCATGTGTCGCCCGAGGTCAAGCGCCGAACGACCACAACTGCAGCAGTAGGGGACAACCCGCGAGGATTGAGTTCGCCTTCATCCTCACGCACGCATCGCACAGGCCGCGGTACATCGCGGCAAGTGCAGCTAATCCCCAGCTGACCTGGGGGCCTCACCGTCCGCAATCGCCCTCGCATGAGCGATAAGGCGCGCATCCATGGAGTTGTCGTGGCTGGTGCTGAAGAGCACCCAACCAAAGAGCCACAAAGACGCACGCCCAAGTGGCGCGAGACACGGTAATCGCTCACCGCGGATCCATACGCCCACCGAATAAAAACAAGTTGTTATTAGTGCGTAATAGCGCAAGTAAGAGCTTGCAATACACGATCGATTATAAAGACCACGCACGTGCGATCAGTGCGAGCCACCTCGGCGATGGCCCATGCGTCGAGTCACATCGAAGATGTGGTGGTCATCACCGTGGAAGGACCCCATCGAACCGCCGAGCAAGTCCGCGCCACTCTACCGGGCCTCGGTGAGAAAGACGTCTCCCTCGATCGGAAGGCCAAGCGTGGACACATCTTGCGGTCGGCGTCATCTCCCGAATGGGAGGTGGAAAGTGTGCGTCTCGGCCGTCAACGGTCCACCAAAGCCGTCGATGGGAACGATCGAACGGGAAGCGTCGTGATCGCCCACGCCGCCTCGCCTCGCCCCGCGCGGCGGCGGCTCCATCCTCCTCCGTGGCTGCACCATCCGGCAAGAGGGAGTAGCCCGCATCCCGCACCTACAAAGAAAGTGAAGGTCGACGAACGTTCCTTCGCATGAAAAAAACACGGCGTAGTGCAAACCGACGGTCCAACGAGGGTCGAGTCCCCAGGCCACGCGAGGTGTGCGTGTCCGAACCACTCCCAACTCAGCCGGCTCGTCTGTACTCCCGTCTGCAGCACACGATGGGAAGCGCGGTGCATGCGGTCGACGTGCTCGTCCAATAGCGGGTACCGCCAGTCAGAGTCACGACCATCACGAGCCATATCTACAAAAAGAGTTCAAGTTATCTACAACATAAACGCGTCGCAACCACTGCAGTTAACCATTTTCTGTAATAATACATCAAAAATACTATACAAAATTTTGCCAGTACGTTTTGTTCTTCTAAATTTGTACACTAAATTTTGTACACTAATATATGAAAAAAACTCAAATTTCCATACTACATTTTCTACTTCTACAATTTTATATACTACTAATGTTGCATATTAAAAAATGTATATACTACAAATACTAAAATTTCTATACTAAAAATTGTACTCAAATATCCATACTAAATTTTCTATATCTATAATTTTTACCACCACTAACATTTTATACAAAATTACATTAACTAAATTTTCTATACTAAAAATGTGTACTACAAAATTTCTATACCAAAAATACTATACAAAATTTCCACACTAAAATTTGTACACTAAATTTTCTACACTAAAATTTGTACACTACATTTTCTACACTAAAATTTGTACACTACATTTTCTACACTAAAATTTCTAAA
This sequence comes from Bonia amplexicaulis, assembly GCA_036346245.1. Taxonomy (NCBI): domain Eukaryota; kingdom Viridiplantae; phylum Streptophyta; class Magnoliopsida; order Poales; family Poaceae; genus Bonia; species Bonia amplexicaulis. Next base: position 17,118,102 of record CM070741.1, read on the forward strand.
GTAAAATTTCTACACTACATTTTCTACACTAAAATTTCTAAACTAAAATTTCTACACTACATTTTCTACACTAAAATTTCTAAACTATATTTTCTACACTAAATTTTCTACATCTATAATTTTTACTAACACTAATAAATATAACATACAAAAAATTACATACTAAATTTTTCCTCTTTCTCTTCTTCCTCTCTTCTTCTCCTCTCTCGCGTTTCTTCTCCTCTGCTTCCTCTCGCTCTCGGTCTCGGTGAGAACGGCCGAGCGCGGTGCGCTTTTTATCCCCGCACCCAATCGCTATACGGTTGGGCGACTACATTGCAGTCACCCAATGGTGGGGCGACTGTAATAAATCACCGAACGGTTGGCAGATTCACTTTATGTCGCCGCTGTGTTAGGCGACAGGCATTAGTCGCCCAACCATTAGGCGCCTAGAGCCTATTTTTGTAAAAAAATTTCATGGGTATATTTCTGTATTTTTGAATAAAAAATGAATTATCTGTACAAAAAATTCGTCATTGCATCACCTCCTTTTCCCCTCCTCTAAAAGTTGAATATGCACGCTGGCTTGTCTGTCTAGTTACTGATTAGTAGTTAGTTCAATTTGTACCAACGGATCGAATACGAATCGAATAGTACTTTTTTATATTTATATTTATTTTTTAACAAATACGAATACAAATTTGAATATGCTTGAATACGTAATACGAATTGAATACCTACCCAATTCGATCGGATGTGAATATTCTATTGTATAATAAAATTTAGCAAATTGATACCGGTTTTATAGTAATATTTATGCCTTTATTCTTTTATTTTATCATGTAATCATTGATTATTTGTGCCATTTTACCGCTAATCCTAACTAATTCTAGATATATTGTAAATAAATCGGTTATAAACATAGCGAATTTGCCTAAAAAGCTCATGCAAAAAGCTTTATTGGAGGATATGCTAAAATAAAAAATATAAAGTACCAAATTAGAGTTCACCATGATGACAGTCTTATCGAGATAATTGAAATGCATATATAATATGCTCAATTTAGAGGTTAAATACAAAAGATACGCATTAGCTAACTGTTGCCATTATGTCAATATAACCCGGACATTATCCGTATTTATATTCATATTCAATAAAAAACCAGGTACTATTCAAATTCGGGTTCGTTTTACAATACAAATGAATTTTACTTACAATATTTGCTATCATCTGAATACAGATGCCAGATTTAAAACGGATAATCTGGATTCATTTGACACATGTAATCTGCACAAGAGCTCAAGTTTCTTGTATGCATTAGTTGGATCCCACGTCATAGCGTGAGCACAATTAAGCAATCGATCGGCGGCCGCAAATTCATGAAGCCGTGCACAGTGCACTGCTAATCAGACAAGAAGAGTATATAATACCTTGCCTGGTTATTAGGTAGCTTGGATAGATGCCATGACGACTCAAACACTAGATAATCGATGCAGTTAACAGAACACCCTGTCATCGAGTGATTATCTCCTGATATCACGGTGAATGTAACTGTCCACGTTGATTTTTTTTTCTATTTGCATGTGTTGTATATCGCCCCATCCGAACGCTTGATTGCGTCGACATTTTATTTATTACTAGTTATATACCTGTGCCCCTACCAACTCCTTCTTTTATAATAGTAAAGATATCTTGAAGGCACACCACATCTCCCTGTAAATAGGGATAAGGGTTGCATATAACGTCCACAGACAAGTAATAAAGTTAAGAGAAAACTTAGACCTACGTCTTGTTTCTCATACTCTACTTTTATATTGTTGTGACTTGAGTGCTTAATCGTCGGCAACACGAATCCCAAATATACAACACATTATTAGCATGATAGCGCTCTCGCTGGAGGCTACTGGGTATGTTGTCTTTGATCTAGCTTATCAATTTAGTTTTGCGGTGATGTTTTACTCTGTAGATTGATTTTCACCCTACCCTACCATGGTCGACTATGCTATACGCCTCTGTGTACATGCCGGTGCGCCATTGTCATCGATTGCGCGTACACCTCTAGGCGCGCCACCGGTCACTGGGCCGAACGGCTGTATGCCTTCGCGTATGCTCCACTGGTCATTGTCGTGATCGAAATGGGCATGCCTCTGTGTGGGCCGTTGATCACCGTCATCGATGGGACATCCGGCCGCACGCATCTGCATGCTCATCGTTACCGTCCTGAACTGAGAAATAGGCATGCTTCCGCGTGTGCCACCACTAGATCAGTTTTGCCCCTACCATCGATCGTCGCCTATGTGCCATCTGTCCATTAGGATTGGGTTCATCAACGTTGCTTCTGTGCCTCCATGTGTGCCGTCGCTAGATCAGTTTTTCCCCACCGTCGGTCGTCGCCTCTAAGTCATCCGTCCATTAGGATTGGGCTCATCGACACTGCCTCCGCGCCGCTGTTGAGCACCACCAAGCACAAGGCTTCACCTCGGGCAAGGAGCACCGCAAATGCCTTCGCACCGTCATCGCTGATTGCACCAATGCCTCTATGTTGCGCTTGTTGCCATCACCCTCTGCCATTGCCAATGCCTCCGTGTTGGGTCACAAGAGTTGAAGGGGACGACCATGGCAACTCGCGCCATGGCCACCACCGTCATCATCGCTTCAAGTCGACACCACCACCTCTGTGGCAACCTGTGGCCGAGGTCACCCCGTGCCACACCGCTGCCTCCACGGCACACGTGTGGGCGAGATTAGGGCCTCCGGCTTTGTCCCCAATGAAGATAGAGTGGAAGCCACTGCAGCCACAACCTTCGTCCCTCGCGAGGACATGGTGGGGCCTTCGGTGCACACCACGCCGCTTCGGTTTGGGACCGAGCTACTATGCGGGCCACCATGGTGCATGCCATCACCGCTGCACCGCCCTGCTGCAGACGCTTGAAAGCATTTAGACCCCTAAAAATAGTTTTAGTAATTAATGAATTTATGTGAATATGAGATTGATGTGTTTATTAAGTATTAAAAGGCTTAGTACCTAAAATGACAATGAGACACATGCTAAGAATCACCATGAAGATCAAAGTGGCTCAAGGCAAAGGTATATGTAAATTGATCCTTTGGCAATTGATTATCGTCAAGCGAAGCTTGTGATTTTTTACTCTTGGTGTTTGCCGGCACCTGGACGACTTGGTGGGAGTTGCGCGGTGACTTCTTCAAGAATGTTGTGAAGAAGTCCGGCATCGACTTGTGAGTGGTTTGGTGTCCACCATCTTCAGAGTGAAGGAAGGACAACCACTAGTAGATTGAGGAGTTGAGGCTTAATTTGTGGAGCCAGTCCTAGTTGCTTGGGCTTTCCTCAACATGGACTAGGGAAAACCGACAAGTTTCCAATCACCACGGTAAAAACATCGTGTGTTTATTAGTTATCACTTTGTCTCTTTTTAGCTCTTGTACATTTAATATATTGTGATTATTTACTTGTGCTAGAGCCTCTTGTAAAGATTTATACTTGTAGTTCCCTAAACTTACTAGAATTGTGTAGGTTTCAATTGCTTTAAATTTCTGCCATATTAAAATTATAGAAATTATTTAGAAGACAAGAAAAAATTTTAAACCTACTATTCACCCCCTCTCTAGTCGGTTATCCTTTATCCTACAACGCTGCCATCTCTTGTGTTGTTGTCACCATGGATGTCTGAACCGCTGTCGCCACCTCCAGAATTTTTTGTACGGATAATCTATTTTTTATTCGAAATTACATAAATATACCCGCGGCCAAATTATTTATAGCAATAGGCTCCAGTCGCTCCCCCATTGGGCGGCTGGAGCGTTCACCAACCGGAGGCGATTATATTGTAGTCGCCCTACGTTCAGGCGAGTACATGCAGTCGCCGTTCTATTAGGCGACTAGAATGTCATCGCCCAATGGATGGGCGACAGATAGTGCAGTCGCTCAATAGGAGGGCGATCGCACTGCATTCTCGTGATTTTTAGAGTTTTGTCAATTTTGTAGTTTTAAACTGGAAAACAATTTGGTGTAGTTGTAATAAAAGTTTATGTTCACTAGATGTTGTAGGTGCATAAAAAAATTTGGAAATTTTTTTAAAGAACGATTGACTGTAGAACGTTCGATATATATAGTGGTAAGTGATATTGTAATGTTACTGAGAATTGGTTTGTTAATATTGTTAAATGACTAGCTATCTAAATTATTAGATGCGAAAGACAATAACCTTATGTGTAATAGAAATAAACTTCATAATACATTTGGGAGTAACATGCCGTGTACATTTTTTATTACATGCATAACATATAGCATGATATGTAACTAACCCATCCAACTGCTCGTACAACCTACTGTGTGGACCGGGGCCACTTTCCCTTCCTTGCCCTCTCGGCGTTGAACTCCTCCGCGACCTCTTTTGCCTTAGCCACCATTTTCCTCTTTCTCTCACGCTCCATCTCGCGAGCCTCCCGCTCCCTCCACGTGCACGCATCAAGATGTGCTTGCGCCTCGCGTTGTATACGCAGATTGTGCTCATGGCTGCGGCGCTCCTCCTGCAGCAACTCCTTGTCCTGTTTGACATTCTAGTCCTCGAAGTCGAGCGTCCATTGGTCCGCAGGGTGGATCTCAAGATCGATCCATTTGCGGTAGCTATATAGGGGCTCCGGAGACTGCAAAACGAGGGGAGAGATTGTTAGTACGTGATGTGAAGGAGAAAATGTTGGGAAAAATGGTGCATATGTTCGTTACCGGTTCCCGATAGAATGAGGTGTCAAAACGGCGGTTGGGGTATTCACTGGAGTAGTTTGCGCAACCCCAGTAACGCATACCCAGGGTGATGCGTTCCTTCGATTTGATGAACTTGCACGTGTCCCCGCACCAACAAAGGGGGGTGTCTCCCCTCAGGTGGGAGTTGCGGCGAACGCTCGTTGGGGACGCCCGGATGGGGTTGTTGCTACGCGCCGCCATTGCGGGAGTCGACCTCGTAGCCGCAGCAGCCTTGCTTGTTCCTCGCGAGCCGCCGCAGCCCTTGCTATGTTGCATGTCTCCTCCCATTCTGCCTTCTTGCTCTTTTGTCATGTCACTGCGCAAAGCTGGGCTCTTTTGTCATGTCACTGCGCAAAGCTGGACTCTTTTGTCATGTCACTGCGCAAAGCTGGGCTCTTTTGTCATGTCACCTGGGGGGGCTCGCCGTCAGCGATCGCCCTCGCATAAGCGATAAGGCGCGCATCCACCGAGTTGCCGTGGCCGGTGGTGAAAAGCACCCAACCAAACAGCCACAAGACGTGACGCCCAAGTGGCGTGACACCGGTAGTCGTCGGCCTCATCAACCATGCGATCCACCGAGTGCAAACAAGTTATTATTAGTACGTATTACCACAAATATGAGATTCGAACACACGGTCGAATTTAAATACCACGCACCGATCATGCGAGCCACCTCGGCCGGCCGTGGGTCCGACTCTCACCGAAGATGTGGTGCTAATCGGCCGGTGGAACGACCCCATCGAATCTGTCGAGCAGGTCAACGCGCCAGTCGGCCGGTGCCTCCTGTAGGAAGATAGCGCCTCCCGCGATCGGAAGGCCAAGGAGCAGGGACACATCCTGCAGGGTCGGCGTCATCTCCCCGAATGAGAGGTGGAAAGTGTGCGTCTCGGGCCGTCAACGGTCCACCAAAGACGCCGGTGAGGAACGATCGAACGGAAGCGCCGTGATCGCCCACGCCCGCCTCGCCCCGCCCGCGCCAAGGCGGCTCCATTCTCCTCCGTGGCTCGCACCATCCGGCAAGAGGAGTAGCCCGCATCCCGCACCGCAAAAATGTGACGGTCGACGACGAACGTTCTTATGGTCGCAATAAACGCCGGCGTAGTGCAAACTGGCGCCCAACGGGGTCAAGTCCCGTGCCACGCGAGGTGTGCGTGTCCGGACCACTTCCAGCTCTGTCGGCTCGTCCGTGCTACCCGGTGGCGGCACACGACGGGAAGCGCGATGCTGGCGGTCCACGTGCTCGTCTAACAGCGCGTACTGCCAGTCGGAGTCACGTCCAGTACGAGCCATACCTGCAAAAAGGGTACAGTAAATTTTCATTAACTTAATTTCTATACTACATTTCTAAACTAATTTCTGTAAACTAAATTGTCTAAAAGAAATTTTCTAAACTCAATTTCTTCTAAACTAAAATTTGTTAACTATATTTTCTAACCTAAATTTTTCCTAACCTACAATCTCTTTTAAACAATAATTTCTAAACTATATTTTGGAAAATAAATTTCTTCTAAAATAATTTTTTTTCTAAACTCAATTTCTTCTAAACTAAATTTCTTCTAAACTAAATTTTTTTCTAAACTCAATTTCTAAACTCAATTTCTCCTAAACAAAATTTCTAAACTAAATTTGTTCTAAACTAAATTTTCTAAATTCAATTTCCTAAACTAAATTTCTTCTAAACTAAATTTTCGAAACTATATTTTCGAAACTAAATTCCTTCTAAACTAAATTTTTTTCTAAACTCAATTTCTAAACTCAATTTCTTCTAAACTAAATTTCTAAACTAAATTTGTTCTAAACTCAATTTTCTAAATTCAATTTCCTAAACTAAATTTCTTCCAAACTCAATTTTCTAAACTATATTTTTGAAACTACATTTTCTAAACTAAATTTTCTAAACTTACCAAACTAATTTTCTAAACTAAAATTTCTAAACTTACCAAACTAATTTTCTAAACTAAAATTTCTAACAATAAGAAAATATACCTGAAAATCACGCTTTCCCTCCCTCTTCTTTTCTGCTTCTTCTTCTCTTCTCTCCTCCTCTATTTCTTTCGCTCTCTCGCTCTCTCTCTGACGATCGATCGCTACCGCCGTCTTCTCTCTTCCGCTCTCGCCTCTCGCTGATCGATGATCACGGCCGGCGGGCGCAAGGCGGTTTATAAACCCCCCACAGTCGCCACACGGTTGGGCGATATTAATGCAGTCGCCCAACGGTTGGGCGATCGATGTAATCGCTCCACCGTTGGGCGACTGCATTAAATCACCCAACGGTTACCAGACTCCCCATTTGTCGCCGCAGAGTGGGGCGAAACGCTCCAGCCGCCCAATGGGGGAGCGACTGGAGCCTATTGTTGTAAATAATATGGCCGCGAATATATTTATGTAATTTCAAATAAAAAATAGATTATCCGTACAAAAAATTCCCACCTCCACGCGTGATGGTACTTGTGTCTAGGCCAAACCTCGCTAGGGTTAAGGGGGACGCTATCAAGTTGTCGATATGTGTCTTCAGCCCATTGGCTGTGGAAATTGGCCCAAAAGGTTGAATCGACATACGATCCATTGGGTCATTGGTGTTTTTATAGAAAGCCCCCACGTTTTTTATAATTACACACAAGTCCTTGTTTATTTAAATTAGATTTTTTTCGGAATGGCATTATATAATTTAAACCCTGAAGCTTTTTAGAATAATATTATTGGGCTTCAACTCGATGGAAAATTGTGAAATAAACCTCAAAAATTTTATGTCTCAAGATTAAGTCCTGTGTGGAAATTGCAAAAGTTTATTTGAAATTCATGGATTGTTATTTACTGCTTAAGTAAACCATTTTACTGCTTAAGTAAATCAGGGCCTAGGATTTTTTCAAACATGCCAATGTGGTGTCATAACGTTTAGTATTTCAATAGTTACCTTTTTCATAATGCAATGATGCATTTCCCTTATATGAAACTACAATATAGTGATATCTTCTGAAAGATCATGAACAGTTCATGGAATTTAAACTAATATTCAGAATAAAAAATGTTTTTATCAATTTGGCTTATAAATTGGAGATGTGAGATTTTAAAGAACTGCCTCTTTTGCTGGAATTACTTCACGTCTTTCCATTATTTACAAGCACTTTTACTTCATAGGAGATCTTTGTTCTAACACAAAAGTTAATTAACTGAAATACAAAAGTTATTCAAAGTAATGCACATGCTCAAGCCAGGTAGATACTTACAGGAGACCTGTCTTGTTCCTAACAAATATGGTTGTTAGGACCATGAAATGCATGGATGCTGCATGGGATCTGAATAATGAGTAGAATCAAAATGTCCACACATCGATGACGCCAAAATACAACCGATGTTAGTTCATAAATTCGAGATACAAGAATTTAATAATGCACACCTAACGTGAAGATGAAGTAGATACAAACAATATTACTCCATTGTCCTGCATGCCTCATGTTGTGTGCTCTGAGGAAAGGCAAGGAACCATTTATTCAATTGAATGTATCTGTGTATTTGCAGCTTTTCAAGTGTTGAATTACTGAACAGAATCATATACAATGAGATTTTACAATTAATGACAATTTCACAACTGATGAACGGAAAACGACAGTATATATCACCAGGTATGGCTTATGCTCTGGTTGTGTGGCTGTTGCGGCATTCTTGACGGATATGCAAAGCATAGAAACTGCCCAACATTTGGTAGTTTTTCCTACTGAATTATTGGTGCCTAGGTTGAATAAGCATAGGCTTGGGATGCATCAGGAAATTTGGCATGTCTCTCGCAGATGTTGCAGCAGGTAATTATTCACAAGATGGCTATGTTTATTAGTACACTCTCTTACACTAGCATTTTGGTCTTCAAGCATGTCCGCACACGACTTGCGATCCTGACCAAGGCCAAAGATATCTAATTTTCTTGCATGCTTCCATTTCATACCTTTAGATTATGCTCCAAACATAATAATGTTTGCAATGGTTATTCTCATGGCAGCAAGGCTTGTGAAGCTCGGAGTCATATGCCTCTAGCACTACATCCCTGCTTTCCACTCTCCAGTCTCTACCATGTCATGGGGTATTTCATTCACCTCTTTACCAAGATCAGAAAACAAAATCTCAATGGCTTTTGGATGATTCTGGTACTAACAATGTCATCTTCTTTTGTGTTGCGCCGATCTGGTGAGTTCAGAACATTGCTAGTGGTGACTTGACTAGTTCAAGCGATTCATCTAAACAAGTTGGAAAGAGATGGCTTCGACGATGAACAGGCTCTGAAAGCTTCATGAGTAGGACTTGTGTTGTCTTCAAGAACACCAGCTCATTGCCATCAGATTGAAAGCTAATGCTTCCTAACAAAAGAGTTTAAATTATGAAGGAAGCATTGATTTGAGAGAGGTGTCTATTTTCCATTATGATGATGACACAGCTGCTGTTCTTTTCCTTAACAAGATGCGTGTTGAACAAGCTGCGCAGCGGGAATGAGAGAGTTTTTTTTATCAGCTCTCAGCCCCAGGATATTTCAAGACTTCCAAAGTGGTATCAAAGTGTAAAGTGAGAAAGAAGTATATAATTTATCAAAAAATTCTGAAGTTATTTGCATCTTGTGAGAACCTTGTGTATGCTCTCGCATTTCATGACCTCCATCGACTAATCTACTGCGAGGAAAGCGGTGGCTAATTAATATCGTTCTCCCCTGATTATTTACATGCACTCGATCTGATTACATTTTGTCTCTTCCGAAATTTAAACCATGGATCTGATTACGTCTGCGGCGCTCGATGAACTGCATGCTTTCAGAAAACCTGGCTAGTTCCTGACAAGTATATATGAACAATTCCTAAGCAGGCACACACGTAGTTAGACACCTTAATTACATTGCATAAGCAGAGGATATTTGCATACAATGAACAATTTGTAATTGAGGATCATGAAATTCATGGATATTGCTGCATGACACGACCAGAAAGTACATACATTGATCGCGACTGGATAAAACCGATTTTAGTTCAAAAATTAGAGATGAGAGAATTAAAGAATGCCCACTTGCAATGAACGTGAAGTAGATACAAGCATTACTGCATCATCCTGCTATATGCAGTAATATATTCAATTGAAGGTAGTTGTAGACTAAAGCTTTCCCAGTGCCGAATCACCAAAGAGAAACATATGCAATGATATTTTACAATGAATGACTAGTTGAAGACTCATAGCCGAGATGAATGACCAAATATATGACCAAGTATGGCTTATGATCTACTTGCGGTAATTGTGAAATTGCCCAGCGTTTTGGTAATTTTGCCTGATTACTATTAATGCTGAAGTTGGATAGAGTAAACTTGGGATGCATCAGGAATAGTAGGTAATTATTTTCAGGATTTCTGTGTTTTTTAGTACATTCTCTTATGCAGTAGAATTTCACGTTTTCAACATAATGCTGTATTGCTATTCAAGCATGTCAACGTGCAGCTCAAGATAGCGAAGACCAAAAAAGAACAACTAATTTTTTTTTGCTTGCGTCCATTTTGGTACTTATTATGCTACGTAGGCCCAGTATGGCAACAGAGGGAAGTGAATGGTTCTTTCAAGTTTTCTCTAAATATTCGTCGATCTTTCACTCTGATAGCTACAAGCTATGAAGATTTAGGATAGAAAGGCAACATAAAAACCAGCAAAACAAGAATCTAAAACTCCAAGAAATTCAAAACCCCACCAGGCATACACCTCTAGCAAAATCCGGTCATATAGGTGAACAGTAAAATTGGTAGTGTCGCTATATTAAAATCGTCTAGAGAACAGGAAAATAGAACTACTTCAAAACCAATAATCCATACAACTTTTTATCCATAGATCTAGATAACTTGAACCTCGCATGCACCTTCTATAGAATGTCAAGAACCTATTTCAAACAATGATTAAGAAAATCATTGTCAAAGTTCTGACATTTCCGTTTGAAGGAAGGTTGCACTAAAATTGAGTAAAAGCAAAAAAGGTAAATATGGATTGCTCGTGGATGAATGATGACGAAGATGGCTTTAGATGTCGACAAAGCCTTGTGGCCCTCCTGACCACAGTGTCGACAAGCTCTCGACCAAGCACACTCCGATGCCCGATGCCCATCACCACACTTGAAGCATTTCATCCCCTGACCCGGGACCGGACGCACCATCGGAGTACCAGCTGAAGGACGAAAGGTGGAAGATGCCGGGACTTGTTGAACTTAGACTTGAATGAATTTCACGACCCTTGAACTTCTTGTGAACCGGCCGATCCGATCCACCGCGCCAAAACTCTTCTTCTGACTGCTCTCTGTACACTCAGGAGACGCATTACCACCAGTCCCCTGCAGTCCTTCCCCAAGCTGCATCTCTAACTCCATGCCTCTCGCTTGCTCCACCAAAGAGCTAAAGTCACGAAGCTCCAAAGCTCCCAACACCTGGCGAAACTCCCTGATAAGCCCTCTGCGAAACCTCTTGGCTTTCTCCACATCATTGGTAGCCACAAGGGTGCAAGCGGATTATGTTATGGAATCCCACCTCATACTCGACGCCGACATCTTGCCCCGCTTGTAGTTGTTCAAAGACACCGCCATCCTCTCCACAAATGAAGGTGGTAAAACCTCTTTCTCGAATCGCCCAGAACACCTCCCAAGTTGCTGGCCCAAGGGCAGCAGATCTGGCTGACAGGGCTCCTTCCCACCAGAGATCCGCTTGCCCCTTCAGCTGAAAGGCCACAAACTTAACTCGCCGCTCAAGTCGGTCCCAACACCTCCAAATGCTCTCTATGTGACGCAACCGCTAGCAAGATCCATCAAGGCCCCCAATCCATCAAAGGTGTCCAATCTCAAGGCATTCCACTGATGCAAGCTCATCACGCCCAACGCCGGCAAGGCCGCAGGGATGGCCACAGGTGCGGCTCTGGGTGCGGCAGGTTGAGTCTGGTTCCCCTGAACTGCTGACGCGACCTCCTCCTCCGATCCCACAGGACTAGCCTCTCCAACAGAGAGTTCAGACTCAAAGTGGGCACGGCGACCTCGTCCGGCACCCTGCCGACCACGACCACGACCACGGCCCCTCGCCATCACTAAAACATAAGCAAACACAGAATCACACATAAATACACAATCAATTATCATGATCAACAACAATATTTATAGATGCGATGCAAAACCCATCCCTTCCTAACATACCTACTGTGCATAGTGTGTCAAGTTTAATATTTTCACTAACCACGGACCTACAGCCCGCTTTGATACCAACTGTAACATCCCAGCCAAACAATGGCCTGAAATGCTACCCACTTCTAATCCTAATAAAGCTTCTAACATTTATTCGATAAAAATTCGACAAAAACTACATTATTTATTTCTCAATAGCAACTCTAATTAAACAGAAATAGTTCTAATTTCAAAATAATAAACGGAAGCGATAACAAATAGTTCTAATTCATTATTACATTTAACCCGATGAACAAAAAATGAACCAAATAAGCTAACCAACAAAAGATTAGTGATTTGTCTTTGTTTATTGTTGAATGGATTGTGCACGCAACCGGACTATCCTTTCCCGATCCCATGCATGCCGATCTCATGTTGGTACCTAAAATAAACAAACAACAACAAGGGTGAGTCCAACGACTCAAGAAGCATAACGTGATTAAAGCAAGCATGATCATTAACGAACAAGTTAAACACCTAACATATGAATATCATGCTATGCAATATGATCAAAAGTTCCTTTTCTCATCTCTTTCGCATTTTACCGGTAATGCGGAGTGTGCATCCGTCAATGCACACCCATGCATGTACCCTCCGCATGGGACCAATAGCCCACACTCCACAAGTGTGGGGACCTCGCGCTGATCACCACATGACCAAGACTTCAACAAATCTCAATATGATGCATATATGTGAATGTATCAACAAGATAAACATGCATTCATCATACTATACAACAATTAATCTCACAAATGCCATATCGCAAACAGAACGTAAATAGCATTATCAACTCATAACTTTACTCAAAATTCACAATCAAACAATCATGATTCAACCATCATCACAATCATTCAATCACCATAAATCATACAGATCATTCACATCATAGACATACTTGCCTCAACCGCGAGAAAATGAAGAACGAGCAGAAGGTGCAACCCCCAGAATCCGCTCTCCTCCTGAATAATTAATTAATAATTACTAACGTAACAGTAACAGGTAATTAGATACAGAAATATCAACAACCCCAATTACCCCAACAATTTATCTCAATTAATTCTCCAACTCCCTCGGCTAAATCGCTCGTCCACGGACAAATGACTTCAAAAATTCATATCTTCCAGTACGTAAATCCAATAAGCGTTCTCAGATTCCCTGGAAAGATAATTAAATTATCTAACAAAACATAGTTGGGGAGCCTCCCAGATTCTGCCATTTTCTACCCGATCCAAACCCTTTTCTAAAACTTCAACAATCACGACGGACTCTCTGGACAGCGCACTAAAACGATCATAACTTCCACCCAGAAACTCGGAATCCGGACTTCTGGACCTCTATAGAAAGCTAAGAAACTTATCTACAACTTTCCCAATTTGAAGGAATCCTGAATCGCCACAATTCCCGTCGCCCAAACCGATCTACTAAACTCTGTCCAGAACTACCCCGATCTGCAGAACAGCCGCACTAGAAATTTCATAACGTTCGCTACACAAATCTGAATAATGTGTTCTAGCACTCCCTGGAAATACAATCACGTCCTCTACAATTTTCTGGAAGGGGTCTAGACCTGAATCCCAACGGATCTACCCCAAAACTGCCGACTAACAACTTCTGTCCCGGCAGCCCAGAATACCGACGAATCTAACTCGATTAAAAACTCATCTAGGAGGCTAATATGGATTACCCTTGACGACACGATGAAGAACACGATGACGAACACGACGAACTCGATGAACACGCCCGTGATCTCCTCCGCGAAATCCTCCTCTCTTTCCCCCGGATCTACGCGTGCGGCGACGGACGACGACGCGGCACAAGACCGGAAGAAGGAACGTCGGGCAGCAGCGACGCAGCACACCGGCGATGACACGGCGCAAGAGGAGGGCGGCGGCGACGGAGACGCAGGCGGCGGCTGCTGCCGGGCAGCGGCGGGATGGCGAGCGAGACGACTGCCCGGCAGGGCGGCGGGTAAACGGCTGCCACGGCAGGCGCGGTGGAGCGGCAGAGCGAGACGGCTTCCACGGCGGGCGGCGGGCGAAACGGCTGCCACGGCAGGCGGCGGCTGCTAGGGATGGAGGCGCAGGAGAGATGAGGGGCGAGGGGTGGAGAGGTTAGGGTTAACGGTGGCCTCCCTCCTCCCTTGGGCCAAAATTCCCACCAGGCCAAGCCTGTGCCCAGTTGCCTTAACTTTTCGAAAACCCCTAAACAAATTATTTTACTCTTTCTTTCTTCGCCTCTCTTAAATTAAATAAATAATTGATAAATTGTTCCGAGTATTACATTCTACCCACCTTAAGCAATTCGACCCCAATTCTAACTCGCACCCACAACAAGAATTAAAATTCAACCAAGCTAGCAATAAACACGCTTTTGACGAGAACAACTCGGGTATTGCTCGCGCATGCGAGACTCCAACTCCCAAGTTGCTTCTCTCTCGGTCTGCTGCGACCAAAGCACTTTGACATACTGCAAGGTCTTATTCCTCAACACTTTTTCTGACCTTTCCAGAATTCGCACCGGCTTGGATTCAAAAGACATATCTTGCTCAATTATCAATGGCTCCAGAGTGATGTGATGTTCTGGATCTCGCAGGTACTTCCTCAACATAGACACATGAAATACATTATGTACCCCGTGCATAGCCTCCGGAAGATCCAAACGGTAGGCCAACTTTCCAATCCGCGCTAATATGGTGAAAGGTCCCACATAACTCGGGCTAAGCTTCCCTTTGGTACCGAACCTCACCACACCCTTGGTAGGAGATACTCTCAAAAGCACCTGATCTCCCACTGCAAACTCCAAGTCCCTCCTTCTCACATCGGCGTAACTCTTCTGCCTGCTCTGGGAGGCCAACAAATTCTGCCTCACCAAAGCCACCCTCTCGACTGTCTTCTGGACCCAATCCGGTCCCAATACTGCCTTCTCGCCCACCGCTTCCAAGCAAAGGGGCAACCTGCACTTACGGCCATACAAAACTTCAAATGGAGCTGCTTTGATACTTGAGTGGTAACTGTTATTATAGGCAAACTCTGCCAAAGGTAATTGATCCTCCCAACTACCCTTCTAAGACAACACACAAGACCTTAGCATGTCTTCCAGAGTCTGAATGGTCCGCTCTGACTGCCCATCTGTCTGCGGGTGAAAAGCCGTGCTCAAACGAAGCTGAGTGCCCAAAGCACTTTGCAAACTCTCCCAAAACTTGGAAACAAACTTGGCATCTCTGTCAGAAATTATGGTCTTAGGCACACCATGAAGCCTCACAATCTCCCGCACATAAATAGGAGCCAGATCACTCGCTGAGTTGGTTGTGCGGATAGGAATGAAGTGCGCTGACTTGCTGAATCGATCCACAACAACCCAAACTGCGTCCTTGCCTCTCGGCGACCGAGGCAACGCGACCACAAAATCTATAGAAATATCATCCCACGGCCATTGTGGAACCTCTAATGGCTGCAATAACCCTACTGGTCTTTTATGTTCGGCCTTCACTTGCTGACAGATACCACACGAGGCCACATAGTTTGCTATATCCACCTTCATCCTTTTCCACCAGAAATTCTGTTTCAAGTCACGGTATATCTTGGTCTCTCCCGGATGAACTGTATACGAGGTGCGATGAGCTTCTCTCAAAATATTGTCCTTAACCTCTGCTTCCTGCGGCACGCATAAGCGCCCTTTAAAGCGCAATGCACCAGACATATCCAAGCTGAAATCCCCTTCCTTTCCCATCTCCAATCGTTTCATGACCCTCCGGCACCGATCGATCACAGCCTCCCACACCCGCTCTGGTATAGCAGACTTTAGGATCAACTGAGTCTCCACTCGGGCCGTACTCGCATAGCAGTAGAATATCCCCATACGATCAAAATCAGCAATCAAACAATCTAGGGTAGCAGGCGTCGCCTTGCGACTCAGAGCATCAGCCACCACATTGGCTTTGCCCGGATGATACTGAATGGTGAGATCATAATCCTTGATCAGCTCTAACCACCTGCGCTGCCTCAAATTCAGATCCTTCTGAGTAAAGATGTACTTGAGACTCTTGTGATCGGTGAACACATCACAAGTCTCGCCATACAGGTAGTGCCTCCAAAGCTTCAATGCAAATACAACAGCAGCCAACTCTAAATCATGGGTAGGGTAATTCTGTTCATGCTTCTTCAGTTGCCTCGATGCGTAAGCCAAAACCTTACCATCTTGCATAAGCACACATCCCAGCCCAACTCTTGATGCATCAGAGAAAACCGTGAATCGCTTCTCGGCTCCGAACGGAGAGAACAGAGCGGTCACCGCCTTTTCCTTCAAAATCAAATCTGCGCCACAATCATCATCCCACCGAAACCTCATATCCTTCTGAGTGAGCCTCGACAAGGGCTTGGCGATGATGGAGAAATCTTGCACAAAACGCCGATAATAACCCGCCAACCCGAGGAAGCTCCTCACCTCCTTGACATTGGTCGGCCTCTCCCATTCCACCACCGAAGAAACTTTACTTGGATCAACTGATATTCCCTTATCGCTGATAATGTGACCCAAGAACCCCACCTGAGTCACCCAAAACTCACACTTCTTGAACTTCGTGATAGAACTTATGCTCTCTTAGTGTTGCCAACACTTGCCTCGAGATGTCGTTCATGATCCGCTTCATTCTTCGAATAAATCAAGATATCATCAATGAATACGACCACAAAGTCGTCCAAATACTCATGCAACATTTCATTCATTGTCTCCATGAAAGCGCCAGGGCATTTGTTAGTCCAAAAGACATAACTTTAAATTCAAAATGCCCATACCTCGTGGAGAACGCTTTCAATGTCCTCCTCTCGGACAGAATTTGATTGTATCCCGATCGAGATCAATCTTTGAAAATACCTTAGCTCCCCTCAACTGATCAAATAAATCCTCTATACGGGGTAAAGGATACTTATTCTTGATGGTTAGCTGATTGAGAGCACGGTAATCAATACACATGCGCCAACTCCCATCTTTCTTCTTGACAAATAGCACTGGTGGTCCCCATGGAGACACGCTCGGGCGAATAAGATCCTTTGCTTTCAGATCATCCAACTGCTTCTTCATCTCTTCTTGGAACGGTCGAGCCAATCGGTACGGAGTTATAGAAACTGGTCGTGCTCCTGGCACCAAATCAATTCTGAACTCCACCGGATGCGGAGGAGGCATCCCTGGCAATTTGCTGGGAAAACATCCAAGAATTCCCGGACCACCGGAATCTGCTCTGCAATCAAAGAGGAATTTGGCTTTTCCACAAGGGATAAAAGAAATCCACTCTTTACCGTTCTACTACCAGGAAAAAGACTAGCCAACACACTGGGTGAACAGGAGGGTGCACTACCCTGAAACACTATCTCTTGGCTTGACGGCGATTGCAGAGTTACTGTCTTCCAGAAACAAGATATGACAGCACGATAACCATGCAACCAATCCATCCCCAAAATAACATCGAATGGCTCCATCCTCATAACCAGCAGATTAGCAACAAAATTTTCTCCATCTATGGTAATCACACAACCCGGATGATCGTGGAACTAGATAGAACTCCCCCAGGTGAATGAACCAAAATAGACTGAGATATAGACTGCAAGCTCAACCTAGCCCGACTAGCAAACTCTACGGATGCAAAGGAAAAAGTAGCTCCGGAATCAAATAGAACAAAAGCCTCCACTGAGTCCACCAACAGCGTACATGTCACCACATCGGGACGACCTGCCGGCTCAGCCGTCGGCAAGGCGAGGAGGCGATGCGGGCGGGCGCGCCACAAGACCCGGATATGGCGGAGCCGTCGCTGCTGGAGGAGCTGAAGGCGCCACTGCTGGAAACATTGCCGCAGGAGGAGGCGGCCAGAAGTACCCTGGTGGCATCCCTCTAGGCGAAGGGTAGGGAGACTGGGTCGGCGCCCAAGACTGAGTAGGGGCAGCTGCTAGCATTTGCACTGACCCCCGGGAAGAAGCTGCTGGTGCTGACAGTGCTACCTGAACTGGCTCCCACTTGATGATGCTGGTGGGGTTACGCTTACAGACCAAAGCCTTGTGGCCCTCCTGACCACAGTGTCGACAAGCTCTCGACCAAGCACACTCCGATGCCCGATGCCCATCACCACACTTGAAGCATTTCATCCCCTGACCCGGGACCGGACGCACCATCGGAGTACCAGCTGAAGGACGAAAGGTGGAAGATGCCTGGGACTTGTTGAACTTAGACTTGAATGAATTCTGCGACCCCTTGAACTTCTTGTGAACCGGCTTCAGCGCCGATCCACCACTGCCAAAACTCTTCTTCTCGATCGCTCTGCACCCTCGGAGACGACACCACCACCCCCCCTGTAGTCCTTCCCCAAGCTGCATCTCTATCTCCATGCCTCTCGCTTGCTCCACCAAAGAGCTAAAGTCACGAAGCTCCAAAGCTCCCAACACCTGGCGAAACTCCTGCCTAAGCCCTCTGCGAAACCTCTTGGCTTCTCCACATCATTGGTAGCCACAAAGGGTACGAAGCAGATTATGTTATGGAATCCCACCTCATACTCGACACCGACATCTTGCCACGCTTGTAGTTGTTCAAAGACACCTCCATCCTCTCCACAAATGAAGTGGTAAAACCTCTTTCTCGAACTCGCTCAGAACACCTCCCAAGTTGCTGGCCCAAGGGCAGCAGATCTGGCTGACAGGGCTCCTTCCCACCAGAGATCCGCTTGCCCCTTCAGCTGAAAGGCCACAAACTTAACCTGCTGCTCTGAAGTCAGTCCCAACACCTCCAAATGCCTCTCTATGTGACGCAACCAGTTAGCAGCATCCACTGGCGTCCCCAATCCATCAAAGGTGTCCAATCTCAAGGCATTCCACTGATGCAAGCTCATCACGCCCAACGCCGGCAAGGCCGCAGGGATGGCCACAGGCGCGGCTCTGGGTGCGGCAGGTTGAGTCTGGTTCTCTCGAGGCTGCCGACGCGACCTCCTCCTCCGATCCCACAGTACTGGCCTCTCCAACAGCAGAGTTCAGACCAAAGTGGGCACAACTGGCCTCGCCCAGGCACCGCCGACCACGACCACGACCACGGCCCTCGCCATCACTAAAACATAAGCAAACACGAATCACACATAAATACACAATCAATTATCATGATCAACAACAATATTTATAGATGCGATGCAAAACCCATCGCTTCCTAACATACCTACTGTGCATAGTGTGTCAAGTTTAATATTTTCACTAACCACGGACCTACAGCCCGCTCTGATACCAACTGTAACATCCCAGCCAAACAATGGCCTGAAATGCTACCCACTTCTAATCCTAATAAAGCTTCTAACATTTATTCGATAAAAATTGACAAAACTACATTATTTATTTCTCAATAGCAACTCTAATTAAATGAAATAGTTCTAATTTCAAAATAATAAACTAAGCGATAACAAATAGTTCTAATTCATTATTACATTTAACCTGATGAATAAAAAAATGAACCAAATAA
The DNA here is from genome assembly GCA_036346245.1 of Bonia amplexicaulis. Taxonomy (NCBI): domain Eukaryota; kingdom Viridiplantae; phylum Streptophyta; class Magnoliopsida; order Poales; family Poaceae; genus Bonia; species Bonia amplexicaulis. Next base: position 17,137,541 of record CM070741.1, read on the forward strand.
GCTAACCAACAAAAGATTAGTGACTGTCTTTGTTTATTGTTGAATGAATTGTGCACATGCAACCGGACTATCCCTTTCCTGATCCCATGCATGCTGATCTCATGTTGGTACCTAAAATAAACAAACAACAACAAGGGTGAGTCCAACGACTCAAAGAAGCATAATCGTGATTAAAGCAAGCATGATCATTAACGAACAAGTTAAACACCTAACATATGAATATCATGCTATGCAATATGATCAAAAGTTCCTTTTCTCATCTCTTTCGCATTTTACCGGTAATGCGGAGTGTGCATCCGTCAATGCACACCCATGCCTGTACCCTCTGGTACAGGGACCAATAGCCCACACTCCACAAGTGTGGGGACCTCGGCGCTTGATCACCACATGACCAAGACTTCAACAAATCTCAATATGATGCATATATGTGAATGTATCAACAAGATAAACATGCATTCATCATACTATACAACAATTAATCTCACAAATGCCATATCGTAAACAGAACGTAAATAGCATTATCAACTCATAACTTTACTCAAAATTCACAATCAAACAATCATGATTCAACCATCATCACAATCATTCAATCACCATAAATCATACAGATCATTCACATCATAGACATACTTGCCTCAACCGCGAGAAAATGAAGAACGAGCAGAAGGTGCAACCCCCAGAATCCGCTCTCCTCCTGAATAATTAATTAATAATTACTAACATAACAGTAACGTGTAATTAGATACAGAAATATCAAAAACCCTAATTACCCCAACAATTTATCTCAATTAATTCTCCAACTCCCCTCGGCCAAATCTGCCCGTCCACGGACAGCCGACTTCAAAAATTCATATCTTCCAGTACGTAAATCCAATTAAGCGTTCTCAGATTCCCTGGAAAGATAATTAAATTATCTAACAAAACATAGTTGGGGAGCCTCCCAGATTCTGCCATTTTCTACCCGATCCAAACCCTTTTCTAAAACATCAACAATCACGATGGACTCTCTGGACAGCGCACTAAAACGATCATAACTTCCACCCAGAAACTCGGAATCTGGACTTCTTGACCTCTCTGGAAAGCTAAGAAACTTATCTACAACTTTCCCAATTTGAAGGAATCCTGAATCGCCACAATTCCCATCGCCCAAACCGATCTACTAAACTCTGTCCAGAACTACCCCGATCTGCAGAACAGCCGCACTAGAAAATTCATAACGTTCGCTACACAAATCTGTATAACGTGTTCTAGTACTCCCTGGAAATATAATCACGTCCTCTACAATTTTCTAGAAGGTGTCCAGACCTGAATCCGGACGGATCTACCCCAAAACTGCCGACTAACAACATCTGTCCCGGCAGCCCGGAAAACCGACGAATCTAACTCGATTAAAAACTCATTTAGGAAGCTAACAGGGATTACCCTTGACGACACGATGAAGAACACAATGACGAACACGACGAACTCGATGAACATGCCCGTGATCTCCTCCGCGAAATCCTCCTCTCTTTCCCCCGGATCTACGCGGTGCAGCGACGGACGACGACGTCGGCGCACCGGGAAGAAGGAAACGTCGGGCAGCAGCGGCAAGAAGACACCGGCGACGACACGGCGCAAGAGGACGGCGGCGGCGACGGAGACGAGAGGCGGCGGCTGCCGGCAGCAGGCGGCGGGATGGCGAGCGAGACGGCGCCACGGCAGGGCGGCGGGCGAAACGGCCGCCACGGCAGGGCGGTGGGCGGCAGATAAACGGCCGCCACGGCAGGGGCGGCTGCTAGGGATGGAGGCGCAGGAGAGATGAGGGGCTAGGGGTGGAGAGGTTAGGGTTAAGGGTGGCCTCCTCCTCCCTTGGGCCAAAATTCCCACTGGCCAAGCCTGTGCCCAGTTGCCTTAACTTTTCGAAAACCCCCTAAACAAATTATTTTACTCTTTCTTTCTTCGCCCCTCTCTTAAATTAAATAAATAATTAATAAATTCGTTCCGGGGTATTACAAATTTGTCACATGTCGATAAGTCTGTCCTGCTCTAGTTCCACTAAACTACGCCTCACTTAGACCGACAAAACCATATGATGCAATTCGTCGTTCTAATTTTCCTTCAGTATTTTCCGCCTTCCTTGTGCTATGTTATGTTTGGCCATTTCGCCCAGCATCGGCCTTGACCATTCTGAGCCTCGATTCTTTCATGAGTATAGCCCTAATCTTCATTGTTGATCATGGTTGACTCCAAGTGACCCTACAGATCTAAAGGCCAAAAAATTATTTCTAGACACAAGTTCTTCATGACTTGATCTACATTAGTCAAAACATACTTCATGTAACATTAATACACTGACCAAACACAATCCAAAACAATCCAAAACCAAATTCCCCTAATCCAAGAATTTGCATTTAGGCCGGTACTACCACCCACCATAAACCGGTACTATCGCTTCTCACAATTGGACCTTTCTGGAAAAAAACAACCTACAAGTAAACAGCGGTACTACTGCTTAGTAGTATAACTGCTACGGTCATACCGCTCCCAGCAGTCTGAATGGCGCCATACTAGGGGTATGATCGGTTTGCCTGAAAATTCTGAAACGATCCAGATAAAATGCAATCTTCGCAAAATTAAATATCCACTCGACAATACTGTTATTATGGTTCATCGTAACACTATTCTGGACCTTCTCACATGGTGCTTCATGTTACATGTTTGTTATTATGGTACAAGTTTGTCATTCATATCGATGGAAATAAGGGTGGTGATGCCCTAAGTCAAAACGTTTCCAGCACGACAATACTGCAGCTTTGATGGTTTTTGGGTGATTCTGGTACTACAGTTTCCATATTCTATTTTGTTGTGCCGATCTGGCGAATTCACAACATCGCGCCACCAACCAATGAGTCACCACTTGCTTGGTTCAGCCCATTCATCTTGACAAAGTCCGAAGAGATGGTTCAGCAAGAACATGATATATCATTCCGTGTTGGCTACTAAGAGAGTTCAAACTTCGAAGGAGGTATTGATTTGAGAAAAGCGTTTCTATTTTCCGTTCCGCTGATAACACAACATATGTTCTTTTCTTTAACAATAATGCCTGTTGAGCTAGCTGTGCAGTGAAATGGGAATTACATAGTTTTCATCAGTTCTCAAGGCGCATGATTATTTCAAGTTTGCCAAGTGGTGCCAAAGCGTTACCATTAAATAATGCAGGGATTATTTTCATAAAATCAATATTACGGGATATTGTCCACAGGATCATGAATTGTATATCGGATGTGAATTAATGTTCAGAACCAAAGCGCAGATATGTCAGCAACTCGTGGCAGAGCAAAAGGTGTATTTTAGCTCATAAATTGGACAGAGCAGGCAGCTTTTGCAAAAGTTGCTCATTGCTTTGTTTCAAATAGTTCTCCCCAGGATTGTACTGCATTTCGAGTTTTACCTTTCGATAATTTCTTATTATTTTCCTTCAGGAATATGTAATGTTGAAATATTATTTGACAGACAATGAATGGCATGCATCCGAACTAATGTTCAGAACTAAAACATACATGTCTGCATATCTCAAGGCAGAACACATCAGCCAGTATAACTCCTAAACTGGAGACATGAGAATTTCAAGAGTGATCAGGTTTTCAAGAAGCAACTTCACATCTTTTCTTTATAAGCAATTTACATGTTCTATCACATAAGGAACATGGACGCGTTTATTAACCATGTTTGTTAGTTCCATGGGCATTATTTCAGGTTCAGATCCCCGTATTTTGCTGAAAGGAGTTACATATACCTTTAATCACTTAAGATGGACATGTGTACTAGCGAATGTGTACTAGCGAATACCTAAAAATTGCGAACATGTTAACACATTAATTAATCTTATACAACACTTAGTAGTAATGCCTCTTGAATTAACACATTTTATTTTTTGCAGTGCTACCAGCAGTCGCCGGGTAACACGTGTGGATTCTACATTTGCCATCATATGAGATTACTCCTCGATTCCTCGAAGATCATCAATTCTAAAGTTTATCAATCTTTCCACATTTATTTCATACTTGTCAAGTTATATATGTTCGCACATTGATATTTCTATCGACAGGCTGCGCCTATCTCTACACTGCATTGAAACAGCCGGACCTTGCACAAATTCGGGGAGAGTGGGCTTTCTTTTTGTGGTCTAAAGTCATAAGATCAGATGGAGAGTTCCACTGTGCACAATGATTTTTTGTTACTCTTATCACTCCGGAATCGAGGTCTCGCGAAAGAAACAGATCCATAATCAACGAACTTGTCAGGCTGCACAAGCAATACTTGGATGGCAATCATGCACCATCTAAGTATTGCTTGTGCAGCCTGACAAGTTCGTTGATTATGGATCTGTTCCTTTCGCGAGACCTCGATTCCGGAGTGATAAAGCAATAAAAAAATGCAATGTTACCATCTAAGTGCAAATGCAATATAGATCTTTTGTAATTGTGTATTTGTTAATGGATATTTTATTTTATTTCAATTAATTGATTTGGAAATAGATGTTTTATGTTTGTGAAATGAAGTGTGATGTGAATTGGATGTTTTATGTTTGTGAAATGAATTGAGATGTGAATTGTATGTTTTATGTTGTGAAATGCATTGAGATGTGAATTGTATGTATACATGTACAGTTGATCTGCTTGTTTCAGAGGGTATGACTAGCATTTTCTAAGGCTAGTCAATAAACAGAAATAGATTTAGTGGTAGAAATGAATATCACAGACGGTTTGTAAGTAAAAACCGTCAGTGACAGGTGATAATCACAGACGTTTTTAACAAAAACCGTCTGTGATTATCAGCTATCACAGACGGTTTTTAGTTATAAACCGTCTGTGATATTTACACCACAGACGGTTCGAAAACCGTCTATGATAACCTTCGATTATCACTGACCCATAAATTCAGACGGTTCAGAAAATCGTCTGTGATGATGTTTTTGAACCGTCTATAATACGGTTTTATGTAGTAGTGTATCCATCCATTCGTTGTCACATTCTGGTGCGTGAAGTGTGCAACGAATCCAACCATGTTCGCACAGACACGGTCGATTCAGGTGGAGGCGTAGATGCTAGCGAGCGGGTTATGGTACGATAAGCTCTCGCTATCTTAAAGTTTGTGTTTTAGCTATTTATTTTTTAACAAAATTTGATAGTATAAGTATTATTGGTTCCTCTTATCAAATATTGTTGTATTGTGTATGACTTATTTGATCCCATTATCTCTAATTATTGGCTCTACCATTGATGTGTGATGGAAAGAGAGAGAGAGATGGATTGGTTTGGCAAGAAGCGTGAAGCCAAAACGCTATCATAGCTAGCCTTTATATTGCCATGTGTGCCGCGCGGGATGGCACCTTTTGATATCCAAAAATACAGGGATGTTACTGCTGTCATAGTGTTGAACGTTGATGCGTCCCTAATTCTATGCGATATGTTCCTGATTCCATATGATATCATGACCAAACGTTATCTATACAGTATGTAACAAGATCAATCTATTTATGTACTTTAACAGCCCCTCAATCACAACTTTCCAGAGATCAAGTTGAGATTGAACCGAAGTCTTCTGAATGCTTATGTTGGTAGATATTTTGTGAAGATATCTGCTAGTTGATCTTGTGAATGGATGCACTGAATCTGCAGCCGCACCTTTTGAGCCACTCATTCTCATACAGAATGAAACCGATCTCGATGTGCTTGGTTCTAGCATGAAACATCGAATTGGCTGACAAGTATGTCGCACCTAGATTATCACACCAAAGTGAAGGTGATCTTGACTGAAAAAAGCCTTATTATCCAAGAACTGATTGAATCCAAACAACTTCTATGGTGGCATTAGCAAGACGTACTCCGACTCAGTACTTTAGCGAGACATAGTGGGTTACTTCCTGGAACCCTAAGATATAATATTGGCACCTAGAAACACAGTAAAACCTCTTGTGGAGTGACAATCATCTACACAACCGGCCTAATCAGCATATGAAAACACACTCTATGGAACTAGAATGATGTATCCTTAGACCATCTCCTTGACTATGCTTGAGATAACAAAGAATCCTTTTGATAGCACTCTAGTGAACATCTGTCGGTGCCTGTAGGTACTGACAAACCTTGCTGACTACATGTGAAATGTCAGGTCGCATAATTGTAAGTATTGCAAGGCACCAACTGTGTGTTGCGGGTACTTAGTGATCTCAGCAACAGGCAGTGGACTTTCTGTTTAGTGAGATTGCTTCTCTGAACATGACATTGGAGTGGAGACCGGTTTGCACAAATCTGCAGGTCCACAATATACTTTTTCTTTGAGAGAATTATCCCCCTGGGTATTGTGTGACCTAGATACCAAGAAAGGAGTGGAGGTTAACAGAAAGTCCTTGATAGCAAATTCGAGTCGAAGCTAATGAAGCAACAAATCTGCAACCTTGCCAGAGCTTGCAATGATGATGTCATCCACAGAGATCAAAATATATGGGATTACTCCTTGGTGATTGTATATGAACAACAAAGTGTCAGCTTTGGACGGCACAAAACCAATCTCCTGCAACTTGGAGTTGAGCTTGGAGTACCATGCATGCAGAGCTTGTTTGAGCCCATAGATGGTTTTATCCAGCTTACACACATGCTGCGGATGAGAAGCATTCTCGAAGCCAGGTGGCTGACTCATGTATACTTCTTCTTGGAGAACACCATTTAAGAAGGTATTTTTCACGTCATCTTGTAATAAACTTCACTCACAAGATACTGAAAGGGAGAGACCTAATCGATCTGTAGCTAGTATGGAGCGGTCTTCTTCACGTAAACCAAATCTCCCGAGATTAGCCAAAGTTTAGTGGTCACTTTTTATTCCTCCATTCTCCATTGCATACACTTTATGCAATGATAAGTGCACCCCAAAAACAACACTTCAATACACTTCTCTCTCGAAATTTAATGCACTTTAATTATGCAATGATAAGCGCAACCCAAAACAATATTCAAATACACTACGTCATTCGTTATTCCTCCCATACTCCCTGGCGTGCACTTTATGCAATGCTAAGCTCCACCAAAATCAACACTCAAATACACTTTCCTCTAAATTCAATGCACTTTATGCAATGATAAGCGCAACCTAAAAACAGCACTCCAGCACACTCCTGTCTCCAAATTTAATGAGTCCATATGTTAGACGATTTGAAGCATATGTACTGTACCTATATTTTTTATTTGTACTTAATTCAAATACAATGCAGCTCAATTTTATATCATGAGTATGAGTAGCTTTCTTTCCTATTATTTCATTTTTTAGAAAAAGCTATCTTGAAGCAAGCCTGGGCCTACCCTTCTATGATAAGTTACAGGTCCTGTTCTTTTCGACTTCTAAAACTGCTTTTCGGTTTTTCTACAGTAACTAGTTAATTAACTAAAATACAAAAGTTATTCAAAGTAATGCGCATGCTCAATCAAGTAGATACTTACAGGAGACCTGTCTTGTTCCTAACAAATAAGGTTGTTAGTTAGCCCACCTAGATGACCTAGTATAAGAAGAGGAGATTTGCATATGATGGACAGTATGTTAGGATATATCATGAAATGCATGGATGATGCATGGGATCTGAATAATGAATAGAATCAAAATTTTACATATCGATGATGCCAAAATGCAACCGATGTTTGTTCATAAATTCGAGATACAAGAATTTAACAATGCACACTTAAAGTGAAGATGAAGTAGATACGAACATTACTCCATTGTCCTGCATGCCTCATGTTGTGTGCTCTGAAGAAAGGCAAGGTACCATTTATTCAATTGAAAGTATTTGTGTATTTGCAGCTTTCCAAGTGTTGAATTACTGAACAGAATCATATACAATGAGATTTTACAATTAATGACAAGTTCACAACTGATGAACAGAAAATGACAGTATATATCACCATGTATGGCTTATGCTCTGGTTGTGTGGCTATTGTGGCACTCTTGATGGATATGCAAAGCTTAGAAACTGCCCAACATTTGGTAATTTTTCCTACTGAATTATTGGTGCCTAGGTTGAATAAAGATAGGCTTGGGATGCACAGGAAATTTGGCATGTCTCTCGCAGATGTTGCAGCAGGTAATTTATTCATAAGATGGCTATGTTTATTAGTACACTCTCTTACACTAGCATTTTGTGCTATCAACACAACGCTGTATTATATTGGTCTTCAAGCATGTCTGCATACGACTTGCGATCCTGACCAAGGTTGCATGCTTCAATTTCATTCTTTTAGATTATGCTCCAAACATAGTAGTGTTGGCAATTGTTATTCTCACGGCAGCAAGTCTTGTGATGCTCGGAGTCATATGACTAGCACTACACCATCCCTGCTTTCCACTCTCCAGTCTCTACCATGTCATGGGGTATTTCATTCACCTCTTTACCAGGATCAGAAAACAAAATCTCAATGGCTTTTGGATGATTCTGGTACTAGTGTTTTCTTCTTTTTTTTGTGTTGTGCTGATCTGGTGAGTTCAGAACATTGCTATTGATGACTTGACTAGTTCAAGCGATCATCTAAAGATGTTTGAAAGAGATGGCTCTGACGATGAAGAGGCTCTGAAAGCTTAATGAGTAGGACTTGTGTTGTGTTCAAGAACACCAGCTCATTGTCATCGGATTGAAAGTTAATTCTTCCTAACAAAAGATTTTAAATTTTGAAGGAAGTATTGATTTGAGAGAAGTGTCTATTTTCCATTATGATGATGACATAGCTGCTGTTCTTTTCCTTAACAAGATGCATGTTGAACTATCTCAGGCCCCAGGATATTTCAAGACTACCAAAGTGGTATCAAAGTGTTAAGTGAGAAATAAGTATATAATTCATAAAAAATTCTGAAGTTACTTGCGAATGTAGGAGGTACATTTGTGAGAACCTTGTGAGAACAACGATTCTCGAAATTTTGATGACCTAACGCGATTGCGTTTCCTCAAAAATAAAAACTTGATTGCATTTTGGAGAAAAAAAGCCCAATTTAGTTGTATTGTGATTTATTTTGTTTTTCAACATTCATTTTAGATGTTTTTCTTTTTCGTGTAATTGAGTTTGTTCATGAAATTTTGCAGAGTCTTGTAATACCCATTCCCTACATGCACTTGATCGGAGCTAAGGCCTTGTTTGGATCTCCTTGTTAGGTTTAATCTAAGTCTAAACATGAATCAAAAGCCTAAACCCTAGATCAAGCATGAACACCTAGCCAAAACACTTAGAGCGAAAGCGTAAAAACATACCCGAACCGGATGAAACCATGGGGAAAAAGGTCGGCGGTCGGTTGATGCAGCAGAGGAGGTCGGCGGCGGCGGTGAAGTCATGAACGGAGACGAAGAGTTTCGGTTTTCGTTCACCGTAGCGCTCGTGAGTACATCGGGCGTGTTTGGGACTTCCGTAGACTTGAACAACACGTGAACTAAAGCCCTGTCGAATCCCCTTAATTTTTATAGCACTAGGTAGCCGGGACCGAAACCAAACGGGTTGGTTGCCGCCTCCAATCAAGGCGCGTGAGTGGAGGCGTGCCTCCCTGAAAAATCTCGGGTTGTTAGCCGAGATCAACTCAACATTCTCATGTTTGATCGTAAGGCTAACATCATAAGCCCATTCTCGATAAAACAGCATACCAAGACAATGTGTTGCATGGCCAATGAAGTGCCATACAACCCCAGCACCTATAGTGTACTATTTTATCTCGAAATGGATATTCATTATACTTAATGGAAGTTGGTTTGCTTTAAGGTCCTTTTATCCAGAATCAGAGGCTTTCCAATAAACCCATGCCGGCAACATGATCACGAAAAATACTGGGTGGTAAGCCTTTAGTAAGCGGATCCGCAAGCATTAACTTAGTACTAATATGCTTGATAATTATGGTTTGATCCTGGATTCTATTTTTCACAACATGATACTTAATGTCAATGTGTTTGGCAGCACCACTTGACTTGTTAATTGTATAAAAGACTGCGGGTTCGTTATCGCAGTATAAGGTGAGTGGTTTAGAGATGTTGTCTACCACTTTAAGTCCCAGGATAAAATTCTTAAGCCATACAGCCTGCCCGGTAGCCTCATAACATGCCACAAACTCAGCTTGCACGTTGAAGATGCCGTAATGGTTTGTTTGGAGCTTTTCCACGAGATAGCTCCTCCAACGAGTGTGAAGATATAACCTGACGTGGATTTCTTAGTATCAACACATCCCGCAAAATCTGAATCTGAATAACCAATAATTTCAAGGTTATCAGAAAACTTATATGTGAGCATGAAATGCTTAGTAGTTTGCATATAACGCAAAGCTTTCTTAACGGCCTTCCAGTGGTCCGGTCCTGGATTTGACTGATATCTGCCAAGCATCTCGGTTACAAAAGTAAATCAGGGCGTGTACATACTTGAGAATACATAATGCTTCCGACAGCTGAAGCATAAGGAACCGACTTCATCTGATCAGTTTCATATTGGTTCCTTGGACACTGAAATGTTCCAAACTTATCGCCCTTAACAGTAGGAGCAGGCAAGCCAGAGCACTTATGCATATTGTATCTTTTCAGTACTCTGTCAACGTATGCCTTCTGAGATAAACCTAATATTCCTTTGGACCTATCTCGGTGAATTTCAATGCTAAGAACATAAGAGGCATCACCGAGATCCTTCATATCAAAATTAGATGAAAGAAATCTCTTGGTCTCAAACAACATATCCTAATCGCTGCTGGCCAATAAGATATCATCCACATAAAGTGCTAAGATGATGAATTTACTCCCCTTGAACTTAACATATATGCAGCTATCAACTTCATTTTCCTTCAAATCAAAACTTATGATCTTATCGAATTTGAGGTACCACTGCCTCGACGCTTGTTTGAAGCCATAAATGGATTTCTTATGTCGATATCCCATATGCTCCTTGCCTTCCACGACAAAACCTTCCGGTTAAGCCATGTAAACATTTTCTTGCAAGTCGCCATTAAGAAATGCCGTCTTAACATCCATCTGATGCAGTTCTAAATCATAATGAGCTACAAGAGCCATAACAATTCTGAATGAATCCTTAGTTGAGATAGGAGAAAATGTGTCATTATAGTCAATCCCCTCTCTTTGTGAGAAGCTTTTTGCTACAAGCTTTGCTTTGAACTTTTCGATATTTCCCTTATAATCATGTTTGGTTTTGTAGACCCATTTATAGCCTATTGTTTTGACTCTGTCAGGAATTTCTATTAAGTCTCATACATCATTAGTACTCATAGACTTTAGTTCATCCACCATGGCTTCAAGCCATTTATAAAAATGTTCACTCATTATGGCCTCCTTATACGAGGTGGGATCATCTACCTTCCCTATATCATTAATATCCTCATTCATATAAACAACATAATCATTTGGAATGACAGATCTTCTCTCCCGCTGTGATCTTCTAATAGGTTCAGCAGTTATTTTAAGAGACTGTTGAGGCTCATCATTAGGTGTAACATTAGGAATTTCAGATACCTCAACAGTGGGTGCAACAACAGTATTCTCTACTGGAGGTGCAACCACCTGAGGCACAGGAATAAAAATCTCTGGGATGAGCGGTGAAGGAACATAAACCCGCTTCTCCTCAAGATCTATTTTCCTGAGCTCCAAGTCCTCGTTATTCTCTAAGAACACAGCGTGCCTTGTTTCTACAAACTTAGTTATCCTATCAAGACAATAAAACCGATACCCTTTGGATCTCTCAGGGTACCCAATAAAATGGCAGCTTACTGTTTTAGGATCTAATTTCCTAATATGTGGATTAAATAACTTAGCTTCAGCACGACAACCCCACACTCGTAAATATTTCATATTCGGTTTCCTCCCAGTCCATAATTCATAAGGTGTTTTAGGTACTTATTTACTGGGAACCCGATTAAGAATATGTGCGGATGTCTTTAGTGCTTCCATCCATAAGCCAATTGGTAAACTAGAATGGCTAATCATGCTCCATACCATATCCACAAGCGTACGGTTGTGTCATTCAGCTACACCATTCTGTTGAGGTTCACCCGGCATATAATACTGGGCAACAATGCCATTTTTCTGAAGGAACTTAGCGAAAGGGCCAGGAATTTCCCCATAAGGGTCATGTCTTCCATAATATTCTCCCCCACGATCCGATCTTACCACTTTAATTCTGAGGTTGTGCTGATTTTTAACTTCAACCTTAAATATCTTAAATTTGTTAAGTGATTCAGATCGGTCTTTAATGGAAAAAATATAACCATAACGGGAGAAATCATCAGTGAATGTGATGAATGAATCAAAACCATCCACTGATGTCACAGGAAAAGGCCCACAAATATCAGTATGAATTAATTTTAAGAGTCTCGTGCTGCGAGTAGCTCCCTTCTTTATTTGTTTTACATATTTTCCTTTAATGCAATCAATGCAGTGGTCTGAGTCAGAGAAATCTAAAGGGTGAACAATTTCTTCTTTAATGAGACGCTCCATTCTCCCCTCGAAATGCGGCCTAAACGACAGTGCCACAATTTCGAAGAAGTCTCATTATTCTTTTTACTCTTAGCATCACACACATTCAAAGTTACATGAGATTCATTAAGGGAAAGCATATAGAGCTTGTCTTGTCTAAATGCAAGACCAACATCATTTGAATGAAACTTAATAATGCATTTATTGTCACCAAAAATATATTTAAAACCTTCATTGTCCAATAAAAAAACTGAAATCAAATTCCTCCTGATGGAAGGAACATAAACTATATTATTAAGACGAAGCATGAAGCCGCTGTCTAAAGCTAGTGAAACATATCTAACTGATTCTACTTCGGCTTCCTTTCCATCCACGACTCTAAGACTTCGCTCCCCCTTTCTTAGTGTTTTCGCAGTAAGAAATCCCTGTAAAGAGTTGGTAACGTGCACAGTTGCACCTGAGTCAATCCACCATGAACTAAGAGAAAAATCAGCATAAAGGTTTCATCAATGAATGTTATTATATCATTACCCCTTTTGGCGAGCCATTTTAGAAAACCTACATAATCCTTTTGGAAATGTCCTGGCTGCTTGCAGAAGTGACAGTGCCCCTTTAGATGCTCCAGCGGGAGCAATATGAGGCTTAGGTGCATAGTGCACTTTAGGCCCCGACTTATTAGAGTTATGGGAGAACTGCAGCTTCTTCTTGGATTTGAAATCCCCTTGGAACTTCCTTTTGTTAGAGCCACCAACATGAAAGGCAAAGTTCTTTTTTTTTGTTCTTATTCTCTCTTCCTCCTGTACACACATGGCGATCAAATCGCTCATGCTTCATTTTTCTTTTTGAGTATTGTAATTAATCTTAAATGCTGTGTACTCAGAAGGAAGAGAAGTCATAATAAAATAGACTAGAAAACCATCAGATATCGCCATGTCCATGCCTTTGAGTTTTTCTGCCATATCAGTCATCATCATGATATGCTCTCTTATGCTGCCGGACCCATCATACTTACTTGTTGAGAGCCTCTGAATCAAAGCACTGGCATAAACATTAGTGGAGCCTTTAAATTTCTCCTCGATTGAAGCCAAGTACTCCTTAGCATTTTCGGAATCGGGGATTGCTCCCCTAATCCCGACTGAAATAGAGGTCTTTATAATCATTAGTGATAAGCGGTTAGACCGTTCCCATTTTTCAGCATTAGCCTCATAAATTTTCTTTTTTTCAGTATAATTCTCCTCACCTTCGGTGGGGGGAATGGGAACGGCTACCCTTAAGGCATAGTCAAGGTCCAAAACATCAAGGATAACATGAATTCATTCTCTCCACGTGGGAAAATTGCTCCCCGTGAGCTGCTCAATGTTATCAATTGTGGCGGTAACGTTTGATGCATTAAACAGTGAATTTCAAAACATAGGGCAAAAATTAGAAATATAATAAAGATATATATTGCATGTAATTAAACCTACGTTGGTCTGATTAATAACATGCAAAAATTACAGTTCTAATTCATATCACCGTTGAGCTGAAAATGAAAAAGAATTTAATAATTTTATATGGTGACATATGCTTACAAATAGTGTTGGTCAGAATATAACCATATGCATACATAATGCCAAAATTAAGTATAAAATCTCTAATTAAAATATCTCGTTGGTTCAATTTTAATCAGATATTATACATAACAATATGGTAATGATACATCATAATTTAGGGCACCGAAACATAATTAAAAAACAGTGCACAAAAAAAACTTAAGCATAAGAAAATGCACTAAAATAATAATAATAATAATAATAATAATAATAATAATAATAATAATAATAATAATAATAATAATAATAATAGCACTATTGCAGCCGGCCTTAAAGAAATTCGGCCCAAAAATTTCCGCTCGGCCTACAAAAATTGTGCATGGCCCGAAAATCCACGTGGCCCAAAAAACAACTCCCGCACGAGCCAAATCTTCACGCACGCGCGGCCCAAAACGGAGCTCCACGTGCGCGCGGGCGCAGCCCAATCCACACCCGCACCGGAAATGGCCGCACGGCCCAAATCATTCACGCCCGCCGTTGGATCCCAATCGGACAGCTGAGAACGCGTCGTCGCCCTCATCACGCGCACGCGCCGTTGGATCTCGATCCAACGGCCGGAAACGTGGCCCAAAAAACGCGCCCGCGGCCCACATCATGCGCGCGCCGTCGGAATCATTTCCCAGACATGTTTGTATCGCTGACAATGTGCTTTAAGAACCATTCTTCACTGCCATAGTCCTCAAGAACATTAATGAGTCCATATGTTAGACGATTTGAAGCATATGTACATGTACCTATATTTTTTATTTGTACTTAATTCAAATATAATGCAGCAAAATTTTATATAATGAGTATGAGTAGGTTTCTTTCCTATTATTTCATTTTTTAGAAAAAGCTGTCTTGAAGCAAGCCTGACTAGCAAATCGTTCTCCTACTAACTAAAAAGTTTAAGCCTCATCCAGTCAAATTTTTTGTACAAGCTACGCAATACATTTTTAGTGGTTATAGAATTGCTTTTGATTAAAGAATGGCAATTTACATAGTATTTTGATCTCTTGAGAGGGGAGTACAAGGGCAGTGAAGATGAGTGGGTGCACCAGATAAATCCCTTATACAGCCACAAGGGCCACGAATCAAAAGGTGCAACGCTGATGACATGATATGGCTGATTAGCTCATAAATTCTATATGCAAGAATTAAGTATTGCACAGTGCAATGAAAGTGAAGTAGTTTTCATACAATCGTTGCAGATGTGGCATGCTGTGTAAAGAGGCAAAGGACTGTGTTTCAGTAAATTTAGTTACATAATACCTGCAGCCATGCATGTGCCAAATTTTTAAACAGAAATATAGGCACTTTGTGAACACAACATATATAAGAGCATATATGTTCAGTTTTATTTATGCTCAATCCATCCAAATTTCATGATATAAATGCGAAGATTTGGAACTATCCACCATTTCACAATCTTGCTTCCCGAATTACATGTATCTAGATGGGATAGTATAGGCTTGGGATGCATCAGTAATCTTGGTATATCGTACAGAGAAAGTTCCAGTAAGTAATCTTTCTATTCTAGATATCTCCGATTCATTAGTTGTCACAACTCAGAAGGTATTACTATGATCTCAAGGTTATTTTTAACCACTGTTAATGCACATGCACAGCGACACAATGTTGCATTCCTCTGATCTGATCATTTAAGCTTGTAATGGTTGTTGTTATGCTTGGCAGAAAGAAGGGTGGTAATATCATAGGTAATACATTTCTAGTACTGTTCGAATCTTCCACCCGCAGCAAAAAGTGCAACATCCATCGTCAGAAAATTCAAGGATGTGCTAGGTACTACAATAGTTGCACGAATTAAGGATCTCACTATAGCAACCAGCTGAAAACACTGCTTTTTTCTACTACAATTATTTTTAGAGAGCTGTGCAGTTGAATGGGCATTAAATTGTTTTGAGCAGAAATCAGGGCTTAAAGTTAGTTCATAAATTCGAGATACAAGAATTTAATAATGCACACTTAAAGTGAAGATGAAGTAGATACAAACAATATTACTCCATTGTCCTGCATGCCTCATGTTGTGTGCTCTGAAGAAAGGCAAGGAACCATTTATTCAATTGAAAGTATTTATGTATTTGCAGCTTTTCAAGTGTTGAATTACTGAACAGAATCATATACAATGAGATTTTACAATTAATGACAAGTTCACAACTGATGAACGAAAAACGACAGTATATATCACCAGGTATGGCTTATGCTCCGGTTGTGTGGCTGTTGCGCATTCTTGACGGATATGCAAAGCATAGAAACTGCCCAACATTTGGTAGTTTTTCATACTGAATTATTGGTGCCTAGGTTGAATAAACATAGGCTTGGGATGCATCAGGAAATTTGGCATGTCTCTCGCAGATGTTGCAGCAGGTAATTTATTCACAAGATGGCTATGTTTATTAGTACACTCTCTTACACTAGCATTTTGTGCTATCAACACAACGCTGTATTATATTAGTCTTCGAGCATGTCTGCATACGACTTGCGATCCTGACCAGCAAGGCCAAAGATATCTAATTTTCTTGCATGCTTCCATTTCATACTTTTAGATTATGCTCCAAACATAATAATGTTTGCAATCGTTATTCTCATGGCAGCAAGACTTGTGATGCTCAGAGTCATACGACTAGCACTACACCATCCCTGCTTTCCACTCTCCAGTCTCTACCATGTCATGGGGTATTTCATTCACCTCTTTACCAAGATCAGAAAACAAAATCTCAATGGCTTTTGGATGATTCTGGTACTAATGTTTTCTTCTTTTTTTTGTGTTGTGCCGATCTGGTGAGTTCAGAACATTGCTAGTGGTGACTTGACTAGTTCAAGTGATCATCTAAAGATGATGACTCTGACGATGAAGAGGCTCTGAAAGCTTAATGAGTAGGACTTGTGTTCTTCAAGAACACCAGCTCATTGCCATAGGATTGAAAGTTAATGCTTCCTAACAAAAGATTTTAAATTTTGAAGGAAGTATTGATTTGAGAGAAGTGTCTATTTTCCATTATGATGATGACACATCTGCTGTTCTTTTCCTCAACAAGATGCATGTTAACTATCTTCGCAACGGGAATGAGAGAGTTTTTTTTATCAGCTCTCAGCCCCAGGATATTTCAAGACTACCAAAGTATATAATTCATCAAAAAAATTCTGAAGTTATTTGCCAATGTAGGAGGTACATCTTGTGAGAACGTTGTGAGAACAACGATTCTCGAAAATTTGGATGACCTAACATGATTGCGTTTCCTCAAAATAAAAACTTGATTGCATTTCGGAGAAAAAAGAGCCCAATTTAGCTATATTGTGATTTATTTTGTTTTTCAATATTCATTTTAGATGTTTTTCTTTTTCGTGTAATTGAGTTTGTTCATGAAATTTTGCAGGGTCTTGTAATACCTCATTCCCTACATGCACTTGATGGGAGCTAATGCCTTGTTTGGATCTCCTATTTTAACAAAACGGGATTTTCAAAAACTGATTTTATGTAAAATATTTTTTGGATCTTCTAACGAACACGAGTTGCACCAAAACCAGTCATATCTAAACCATAAATTCCAGGATTTAACAAAAACTACTACGAGTCGTTCTTCTCAAAACTTGTATATGTTAAACTCATTTTGTGGTTTGTTACCATGTTTAACATTTTAGTGAACCGATTGAATAAAAAAAAGGAACAAACAAAATATTCTATAAACACATGTTAGCAGAATAATGGCTTAAAACTGGTTTTCCTAAAATTCCTAGTAAAACAAGTTTTTTTTCTAAAAACTGATTACTAATCCACGTGATCCAAACAACTACTAAGGATTCTTCCTTTTTTATTTTGTATACCTATTTTAGGAATTGTACAATTATACTACATGCATCTTTGGAGAAAGAAGAAACAAAATGAAATGAAGCGGGCCTGTTCATATTAGCTTCTGCATCTGACTTCTACTTCTATAAGCAGAAACCAATACGAACGTCCTAACTTTTATAAGCTGCTTCTATCAGCTACTATTATTCATCAGCCACTACTTTTTGCTTTCAAATATTCTAATATACTTTATGTTATATTATATCACAATTCTGTAAGTCGCATAGCGGTCCGAATGTTATGATGCCTTTTGTTGCATCATCTTTCTTACATAATATGTACACTACTATTCATCAGCCACTACTGGTTATCAATTACTTCTATGAGTCAGTCATCATCTATAACTAAAAACCATCAGTAAAAATTAATATGAATAGACCCTTATTACCGGCCGAAACTCATGGCAAGTTGACAACAACAAGGGACTAAGAGCAGGCAACGGAGCTAGCAAGAACGCCATCGCCTCGTGCTAACTGTTCGATCAAGAACAACCAGCGAGGCGCGAGCTAGAGCGGTATCTCCTAGCTGCGACGTCGTGTGTATGCTCTCGCGTTTCATGATCTCCATGGACTAATCTACCGCGAGGAAAGCTGTGGCTAATATCGTTCTCACCGAATTATTTACATGCACTAGATCTGATTACGTTCTGTCTCTTTCCGAAATTTAAACCATGGATCTGATTGTTGAAACCCAGTCACGACTGCGAGTACTTGGTATTCGTTGCGTGATGACCGCGCAGAACGTCTTACAACCACACAGTCGAACTGAGAGACCATGTAGAGGTCATCCCGTTGTGTATGATGAGTAATTGATATCGGTTTAGGTAAAGTCGAGTTTGAGTCGGTTGGTTCGGACCTAGACGTTGCGTGGCGTAACGGGCTCGGTCGGACTTGGTCGAACCTAGTCGTATGGGTTTAGATTGCATATTCTGATGACTCGACAGGTTTGATCTCTATTTATGCTTTCATGTATCGAGCGGTGCTATTTGACGTGTTTCTTGTCTGTGTGGCTGAAGGACGTCAAGGCGGAGTCGTGACGAGACACGGTGGACCGGACTAGGCGCAGGTGGCGCTGAGGTCAGAACGGTCGGGATGTGTCGAAGACGACGTGGACTCGAGGTGGTTGCGAGGTGTGCGAGACAAGGAGCGCGGAAGCTTCCCGGAAGGTGCAGGAGGGGCGAATCGGTAATTTCGCAAGGCTGCACAAGCGGGAGACGACTCCGTTAGGGTTTAGCCGGCGTAACGGGTTGGAGACCCGTTAGCCAAGGGCTATAAATAGAGGTGAGGGGCTGCATACCCCTTAGGACACAATAGAGAGAGTTAGAGTTTTAAGAGTTCATTCCTTGTGTGTTGTGTTCCTTCCAAGAAGCTTGTGAGGCTCTTGATGTTTTTGAGGATTAAGAGATGGAGAGAGTGAGAGTTGTTTGATCCTTTATGTAATTTTCTTTCTTGTTCAAATGTACAGGCGTATGGGGACGTAGTTCTTTGTACTCTTTTCTTGAATGAAAATTTGGAGTTTTATCTCTTGTGTTTTCCTTCCTTTTTAATTGGTTTGCTAGTTGCTCCCATTCAGTTTTCTTGATCTTTGTTTTGGGCTCATGGGCGTGAGATGTAGCTCATGGGCGCTCAGTTTGCTAGCTGCCTCAGTTTTCTTGATCATTTTAATTCAGTTTGCTAGCTGTAGTGCGTGTAGCTCATGGGCAGCAGCATGTGGCGCAGTATGGACTTCTTGATCCTTGTT
The DNA here is from genome assembly GCA_036346245.1 of Bonia amplexicaulis. Lineage (NCBI taxonomy): Eukaryota > Viridiplantae > Streptophyta > Magnoliopsida > Poales > Poaceae > Bonia > Bonia amplexicaulis. The sequence goes on from CM070741.1 coordinate 17,157,189, forward strand.
TTGGGCAGCAAAACTGCTCTGCGCTCAGCAGAAAACTTCTTTGGACAGCTGCTTTAACCCTTCTCTTTAGTCTCTTTTCAGTCCCTTTCAGTTGGGCTTGCAGTTCTTTTTTTTGTTGGTGCAGATCCTTGTTGTTAGTGGCAGCAAACTCTGTGTTTTTCCCTACCGTGGCAGCCGTGGTAGATGTTTATCTTTGCCATGGCAGCCGATTCGCAGTATCTGCTGCCGTGACCAGATTTATTCTTCAGCCTTAACCACAGCTCGTGATTCCTCTTCAACTCCTCTCGGCAAGCAGCAATCTTAGTCTAATCGGCAGAAATCCAGTTCGGTTTCTTTGCATTTTACTGCAGTCCGGTTTCCTTGCTCTCAAGCCAAAAAGCGTTTCTTTATTTGCAGTTTACTGCAGCTTTAGTGTTTCGGCAGTATGTAGTGTTTTTGTTGTTTGGTCTCTTTTCTCTTTCTTTCGGTTTGCTTAGTCCAGTTCGGTTCAAAGTACTGTTTCTTTTCTATTCGGCCAGCTCTGTGTCTATTCTCTTTTGGTTATTCAGTGTTTGCATTTTTCAGATTGGTTCTTGTTCCCGACCGATTCGGTTGCGACTTCGAACTTCCTCTTCTTGCCGACTGCCTCTCTGTTGTCTCTTTATTTTCAGCGATCGACTGCTTTTGCTCCATGAATTCTTTGAGGGCGTTTTTGCTGCATTGACTGAAGTCATATGATTCGAGTATCACAAGATTTTCAATCTTTGGTCTCGTGATCGTGCCCGCCCTTCGTGTCTTGCTTTGTTAGAATAGTATTTACAGTGCTGTCAAAGTTCTCGGTCAATTGTTTTCTCTGCTGCAGTCCATTCCCAACAGAGTTGTTAGCTCTGATTTGCTCTTGGCTCTTGTCCTTTTGGTCAGCTGAAATTGTTGATCTCTCAGGTCTTACTTCATAGCTACTATAGCTATTGGAGAAGAAATATGTGGATACTTGAGGGCGATTTTTGAAGGCACCATTCACCCCCATCTGTTGCCATTTTCGATCCTACAATTGGTATCAGAGCCAGGTTAGCTCTTTTCTATAGATCTTAACCGGTCTGTGAGCCATGGCAATGGACAAGTACTCGACCAAGCCCCCGATCTTCGATGGGATGGACTATCCCTTCTGGAAGAGTCGGATGGAGACCTACATCCAGGCTCGTGGCTACGCCATCGGCGAAAGGTCAAGGTTCGGTTTTTGTTCGCCGATGAGGACGCCAATGCCGGAAACATGGTCGACGTTGAGGCAAACGCTAAGGCAAGGAACATCATAACCCGTGACCCGAGTCGTAGTGAGTTTGACCGCATATCTCATCTTCCGTCCGCCGATATTTGGGCGACCCTCAATGCTTACCATGAGGGCACCACCCAAATAAAGACAAGGCGACAGACCGCTCAAGCAAGATTACAACAAGTTTGAAATGCTGTTGGCGAGTCCCTTGATGAGTGTTTTGCGCGTTTTCACAAGATCTTGAGCAACCTCCGAGCGGTCGGTCTCACGTGCTCGACTCGGACAACGCCGCCGATGCTCACCGCACTCGACCTTCGTGTTCGGGAGATGAAGGTGACTACCATCAAGGACACCACCGACCTCTCGACTTTGACGCTTGGCACTGTACTCGCGCCTCAAGACGCACGAGATCGACATTGTCTCGTAAGTCGAAGTCACATCGATGGCTCTAGTCACCAATCCCGGTTAAACTCGGTTTTTCTGCCGATTCACTTGGTGGGTTCTCCCTAGCTGCTCTCTGTGACATAGCTGATGATCAGTTAGAGCAGTTAGAGGATGAACAGTTGGCCCTCCTAGCTCAGAAGTTCTCCCATGCTTACAAGAGGAGGAGGGACAGAAAGAGAGGCGGACCAGTCATCTGTTTCGAGTGTGGTGGCCCCAACCACATTCGCAACCGCCCTAAACCGGAGAAGGGAAAGCTAACTTCCGGTTCGAGCAAGAACGACTACAACGATAAGAACCGCAACAAGAAGACTCCAGTACACCCACAAGGCAAGAAGAAGTTCCGCGACTTCGGGAAGGCCAAGAAGTTGTTCCATCGCGTCCTCACCGCCTTCGACGACCTCGATCTCAGCGAGGTGGAGGGGTGGAGCGACGATGATGGGAAGGACGAGCAAGATCCCAAGGATGGCGAGGACTTCTCCGGCATGTGCTTCATGGCCCTCGAGGGCGAACTGAGCGACAGCGAGCTGTACTCCGACTCCGACGAGGTGAGCCCTACTTATGACCAGCTTAATGATGCTTTCCTTAAGCTAGGTAGATTTCATGCCAAGTCTAGGGCTAGGTGTGCTGATTTGGAGAAGGAAGTAGCTAGACTATCACGGGAGCTTACTTCGCTTACATCTGCTCCCTCCCGTGATGATTGTGATACATGTTGTGCCTTGATTGATGATATGGAGAAATTAAGGACCTCTCATGCTAGTCTGTCTTCTGAGCTTGATTTGATTAAGGTGGAGAACATTAGTCTTCTTGTTGAGCTTGAGATGAGTAGGGTAGTTCCTATTTCATCTTCTACTGTTGAGACTATTTCTTGCACCTCATGTGAGGATAAGGATAATGCTTTTAGAGGTCTTTATACATTGCTTCTCGATCTGCCCGAGACGTGTGAAAGTTGTAAAAACTTAAAGATGAATCTAAAACGGGCAGATCATAAAATTGCTGAGTTACAAGCTTTTCTACTTGAGCCTATTGCTTCATGTGTAAATTGTCCTAAGTTAACTGCTGAACTTGAATCTGTCTCAAAACAGTTTCAAGAAATGATTGACTACAATAAGAAAATGGCTCAGTATGCTTCTAAGGACCCTGTTAGCTCACAATGCAAAAATTGTGATAAACTAAAATCTAACTTGATTGCTTTGGATGATAAATGTGTGAAGCTAACTAAGGACCTCCTAGAAAAATCACGTCCTACTTGTGTCTTCTGTGCTGAGGTGTTGGAAAAGGATAAGGACATGGTAGAGACGTTTAGGAAGAGTTACGAAGACCAAATGGCTAGGATTAGGACTGCCCCCTGTGTGTCCTGCGAAGCCCTCAAGGTTGAGGTGGCCGTTCATAAGGAGAAATATGCACGTGCTATTCGCTCTTCTGCTATTGGTTCTTCTCCTTCCTCTCCTCCTGCTGTCTCTTCTTCTTCTCCTTGCTCTTCTTGCACCTCTCTCTTTCGGGAGTGTCAGTACCTTATGAACACTCTCGAGAAATTTATAGGAGGCAAGAAGAAACTCAATCTTATTCTAGACCAATCAAAGATTTGCAAGTTCAAACAGGGTCTAGGATATGATCTCCGTGAGGATGTGAGGAAGCATCCACCTGTCGTGCTCGCACTGTAGTCAGCAGTGTGATTGAGGTCAAGCCCAAGAACAAGAATGTTCAATTTAAATCGGTGGGTTTTGTTCAAAGGATTTATGATGAGAAGGTGACTTCACTGCAGCCGACCTCTCGTATATGGCCATCTCATGCTACTTGACCTCTCGAGGCGGTATCATTGTACCTTCTGTCAGAAGGATGGACATTTGATTGACCATTGCTTCAAGCGCGCCAAGATCGCGTGAAGAGACCGTGTTGAGTCTCTTAGGTGTATTCAGGGTCAGCCCCAGACCTTGAGTGCACCTACGACCAGCATGAGGTCTAGGGTTGTTTCTTCTGACGGTTTTGGGCAGCATCGAGGACTTGGTTTTCCTGAGTCTTCTGGTTTTCGTCCTCATGCTGCTCCTGGTTGTGACTTCCGCCGTCCTGAGGGTAGATCTCGTTTTCCCAATCGAGATAGCTATCCGCCGAGATCAACATGTTGCTTGGGTGCTTGACTCGCTCTCCGTAGGTCGGATCCAAAGAATGCCTTCTGTGTCTGCTCACGCACCCTCGCTTCTTTGAGCGACGGAGAGCGTAGGGTAGTTAGAGGTCAATCGTGTGTGACTACTTCTTCTGCTCGACGTGTGACTCAGTATTGGGTTCCAAAATCTATTTTGATTTATCCTAGTACTGAGACTTTGCTCTCTTGTTGACTCAGCTCACGGGCGTGGAAGGAAAGGTTTGGCTCGAGACTCGGGTGTTCACAACACATGACCGGAGATTCACGTTGGTTTTCTTCCCTAGCCCGAGCTTCATGTGATGAGACTATCACCTTTGGAGACTCTTCGTTCGGACGCCATCGCCAAAGGTCTTGTCTTGCGTTAATGACTCATTTATTTTAAAAGATGTTGCCTTGGTGAGTAAGTCGCATTACAATTTGCTTTCGGTTTCTCACCACCGATGACGGTTTCGAGGTAAGTTTTAAGAAAATGCCCGCAAAATTGTTGATTCTTCTGTAGTCCGGTTTATGGATTTCTCGTTATGGGAGGATCTTTCGTGCTGATTTTATTGAGTCTTCCGTGATCCTCTCCGGTGTTTGGTTGCTTCTGAGTCCCGCGACCTTACCTTCTGGCATAGGAGACTTGGTCATATTGGATTTGACCATTTGACCCGAGTTAGCGGCCATGATCTCATTCGTGGTCTGCCGAAACTCAAGATGGTCAAAGATCTTGTTTGCGCTCCATGCCGGCACGGCAAGATGGTTGCCGCTTCTCACCCTCCGGTCACGATTACTATGACCGATCGCCAGACATTTGCTCCACATGGACACGGTTGGACCACTCGAGTGCGATCGGCGGGAGGGAAGTGGTACGTTCTTGTTGTGGTCAATGACTATTCGAGGTACTCTTGGGTGTTTTTCTTAGCCTCGAAGGATGAGACGTTTACACATTTCCGAGGTCTTTTCAGTAGGCTTTCTGTTGAGCTTCCAGGTGCCTTGCGAGCGATCTGCAGTGACAATGGCACGGAGTTCAAGAATTCCTACTTCGAGAGGTTCTGTGGTGAGACAGGTGTAGAGCACCAGTTCTCTTCTCCGCGTGTCCCACAACAGAATGGCGTCGTGGAGAGGAAGAACCGTACCTTGGTCGAGATGGCCAGGACGATGCTCGATGAATACTCTACACTGCGGAAGTTTTGGGCTGAGGCTATAGCCACCGCGTGCCATGTTTCGAACAGAGTTTTTCTCAGGGCACACTTGCGCCGCACTTCTTATGAGCTGAGATATGGGTGAAAGCCCAGCGTCTCTCATTTTCGTGTGTTTGGTTGCAAGTGCTTTATCTTGAAGTCTGGAAACCTAGATAAGTTTGAGTCACGTTCTTGTGATGGGATCTTTCTAGGCTACCCGACTTCTTCGCGGGCTTATAGGGTCTGGAACTGCGAGTCTAGTAAAATGGTTGAAACCTGTGAGGTGACCTTCGACGATGCCAGTCTAGGGACTAGGCCCGATATCTCAGGTTCTTTAGAGCAGTCCGAGAGCATCTTCGTGGATGATGAGGAGGATGGAGACGAGGGTTGTCTACCTGATCTAGTCCCTCATCCACCCCTTGAGGTGCCTTCTTCTACCGCACCTCGAGGTGATCACCCATGCCTTCGCTTCCTCCGAGCTAGTGGCCTGCTCCTACCCCGTCACCACGAGGTAGAGGCCACTTCTTCTTATCATCCTGGACCTCCTAGACATATACAAAAATCTCATCCTTGAGCAGATCATTGAGACCTTTTGAGCGAGTTACCGCTCAAAATCGGCATGTCACTCTTTGTCTCCATTCGCCTTTGTTGCCTCCTTCGAGCCCAAAGACGTTTGTCATGCTTTATCCGACGAGTCTTGGATCAATGCCATGCATGAGGAGTCGGAGAGTTTCGAAGAAATAAGGTCCGGACGCTTGTTGAGCCCCCGAGATCACAATATCATTGGAACCAAATGGGTGTTCAAGAACAAGCAAAGTGAGGATGGGGTAGTCATTGAAACAAGGCTAGACTGGTTGCATGTGGGTACTCCTGGTTGAGGGCACGGATTTCGAGGAGACCTTGCCCTGTAGCTAGACTTGAGGCCATTAGAATCTCGCTTGCCTTTGCAGCTTCTAAGGGTTTCAAGCTCTACCGATGGATGTCAAGAGTGCCTTTCTCAATGGCTTCATTGAGGAAGAAGTCGTGTCGATGACCTCCGTGTTTCGAGAACCCCAAATACCCTAATCATGTCTACAAGCTTTTCAAAGCGTTGTATGGACTTAAGCAGGCCCCTAGAGCTTGGTATGAAAGGCTTAAGTCCTATCTTTTGAGGCATGATTTCGAGATGGGTAAAGTTGACAAGGCCTTGTTCATTCGCCGGCCATAATGACCTTCCGTCGCCTAAATTTATGTCGATGACATTATCTTTGGCGGCTCTTCTCATGCTCTAGTTTCACAGTTCTCGGATGTCATGAGCACCGAGTTTGAGATGAGCATGATGTGTGAGTTGACTTTCTTCCTTGGCTTCCAAATCAAGCGAGACTCTGGAGGGTACTTTCTTGCATCAAGGCAAGTACACTCGAGACCTCCCGAGACGCTTTGACATGAGTGATGGAAAGCCGGTGTCAACTCGATGGCTTCTCTGACTTCTCTTGACCCAGATGAGGATGGCGAGTCAGTTGATCAGGAGGAGTATCGCAGCATGATTGGCTCCCTCTTGTACCTCACTGCCTCGAGACCGGACATACACTTCTCTATGTGTCTTTGTGCCCGGTTTCAGGCTTCTCCTCGCGTATCTCACCGCCAGGCGGTGAAGCGCATCTTTTAGTACCTTCGAGCTACCATTGACTATGGTATCTGGTACTCTTCCTCGTCCTGTCTTTCTCTTAGAGCCTACTCGGATGCGCACTTTGTTGGTCAGAGGATAGCGGAAGAGCACTGCACCGCCAATTCATTGGCACTTCTCTCGCTTCTGGTCCTCGAAGAAGCGATCCGGTGTTGCACACCCATCGCCGAGGTCGAGTATGTTGTCAGAGCTGTGTCCTTTGGATGGTCTCAACTATGCGGGACTTTGGGTTAGCTATCGACCGTGTTTCGCTCTTTTGTGATAACACGTCTGCGATTAGCATTGCTAAGAACCCAATGCAGCACTCTCGAACCAAGCACATTGATATCAGATATCACTTTCTTCGAGACCATGTAGAGAAGGGTGACATCGTGCTTCAGTTTGTCGAGAGTGACCACCAGTTGGCTGATATCTTCACCAAGCCTCTGGACAGCTCGAGGTTTTCACTCTGGGAGAGCTTGGGGTGGTTTGTCCTTACGGACTGTTGTGAGGGGAGCTTTGGGCTTTCATCGCTTATCATATTCTTTATGCTTCTGTATCCTTACTGTTGCATCGTATTTTCGGGTGCATTGGGCTTAGTCCTTCTAGCATAGGTTAGAGTGTGTCTCTTGCTGAGTGCTTAGACTTCTTGCTCTTATCTTGTGCTTTCAGGATAGCTGTTTCTTATCTCACTAGGTTGAGCTCACTCACTTCTTCTAGGTTCTAGCGAGGGTTGGTCCACCCTGCAGGTGAGGCAGTGCGTGTTTGCTCTCTAGTGTGTGTTTTACTCGACATTTGTTGTCCCGAGTCATATGGGGTAGATAAGAGTTAGTCCGAGTTATTAGTATTCTCTATCTTATCTATGCTTTAAGGACCGCTTTCTTGATTTATTTGCCACTCTTTCTTTTATTTCTTTGGTTCTGTGGGGAGTTCATTTGGGAACTTCTAGATCTTAATATTGATATAACTCAACTTGAACTAAAAGTTGCATCTCAAGTTAAGGGGAGCTGGATTTTCTTCATTTGTTTTGTACTATAACTTAATGGAGCCTTGATTATTATCCACTCATGACATGTTTTCATTATATTACATCTTGCCATGATTTGTACTCCATTGCTAATTTGATCATGACTTTATATGTGTAGTCAAGTCTTTGCCATGATAGGTTAATTAAAATGCTAAATTTGACCTAATTCATGTCATGTTCATATTTGAGACTAGTCAGCTTTGTGTTATCTTTTTATGGTTCATGCCATGTCAAATAGGCTGAGTTGAGTCTTGAATCATTGTTGAGCAATAGATTGAGCTATATTAGTTTCTTGATGACACATAAGTTAGTACAATCTATTAAAAGCAAAAAGATCTCTTTTGTGCGAAAAAACTGATCTCACCAATTCCTTCTCATGAGACGGCTTGCCATTGCACAAGGCATGAACTCAAGGGAGTTTTGGATGACCAAGATCATCTTCTTAAGCTCATTGCTTGAAGTGGTCGCATAAGGCTTGAGGTCTAGCACATGACTAAACAAAAAAAATGGTTGAAAACAATCATATGATTTCTAAAGTCAAATTTGTCAATTATGCTCAATTGCTAAATGCTACAAGTACTTAAACAAATGTATCATTCTTGAACTAATAGCACTCTAGTTGGCTCAACACTAGCTTCTCAGTTCTATTTAGCTTCTTGACATGGCTTGCATCATTTGTGGATACCTTTAGCTAGACTACAATCTTGTTTGACTTGACTTGCTAAGCACTTCAATTAAAAATCAGATTATACCTTCTTTTGCTTAGCTTCACTTTACATACATAGTCATGATCTTAATAGCATACTTGTATGTTATGGCTTGGCGTAATAATTATGGTCATTTTGGATAATTCTCATGGCTCTAAATGCCTAGAATAAACAAACTTCAGCCATTTCATCCATCATCATGACTTATTCTCTCTTTTGCATTCTTGATGTGTTTATTGCCAAAAGGGGGAGAATAGATTGGAGAAAAAGTCTTTTGGGAATCTAGAGTTTGGAGAACAATTTACTCTTTCTTGAGTTGCTCTAATGATTCTTTCTGTCGACATGGTCATGAGTTTCAATTCTTTCTTTGGACCATGTTGGACTCTTCAAACTCAACTTCATGCTTTTTCTGGGTTTGTCAATATACTCATTAAGGGGGAGATTGAGAGACCATGTAGAGGTCATCCCGTTGTGTATGATGAGTAATTGACATCGGTTTAGGTAAAGTCGAGTTTGAGTCGGTTGGTTCGGACCTAGATGTTGCGTGGCGTAATGGGCTCGGTCGGACTTGGTCCAACCTAGTCGTATGGGTTTAGATTGCATATTCTGATGACTCGACATGTTTGATCTCTATTTACGCTTTCATGTATCGAGCGGTGCTATTTGACGTGTTTCTTATCTGTGTGGCTGCAGGACGTCGAGACGGAGTCGTGGCGAGACACGGTGGACCGGACTAGGCGCAGGTGGCGCTGAGGTCAGAACGGTCGGGATGTGTCGAAGACGACGTGGACTCGAGGTGGTTGCGAGGTGTGCGAGACAAGGAGCGCAGAAGCTTCCCGGAAGGTGCAGGAGGGGCGAATCGGTAATTTCGCAAGGCTGCACAAGCGGGAGACGGCTCCGTTAGGGTTTAGCCGGCGTAACGGGTTGGAGACCCGTTAGCCAAGGGCTATAAATAGAGGTGAGGGGCTGCATACCCTTAGGACACAATAGAGAGAGTTAGGGTTTTAAGAGTTCATTCCTTGTGTGTTGTGTTCCTTCCAAGAAGCTTGTGAGACTCTTGATGTTTTTGAGGATTAAGAGATGGAGAGAGTGAGAGTTGTTTGATCCTTTATGTAATTTTCTTTCTTGTTAAAATGTACAGGCGTATGGGGACGTAGTTCTTTGTACTCTTTTCTTGAATGAAAATTTGGAGTTTTATCTCTTGTGTTTTCCTTCCTTTTTAATTGGTTTGCTAGTTGCTCCCATTCAGTTTTCTTGATCTTTGTTTTGGGCTCATGGGCAGCAGCATGTAGCTCATGGGCGTTCAGTTTGCTAGCTGCCTCAGTTTTCTTGATCATTTTAATTCAGTTTGCTAGCTGCAGTGCGTGTAGCTCATGGGCAGCAGCATGTGGCTGCAGTATGGACTTCTTGATCCTTGTTTTGGGCAGCAAAAACTGCTCTCTGCCTGCAGCAGAAAACTTCTTTGGACAGCTGCTTTAACCCTTCTCTTTTAGTCTCTTTTCAGTCCCTTTCAGTTGGGCTTGCAGTTCTTTTTTTTTGTTGGTGCAGATCCTTGTTGTTAGTGGCAGCAAACTCTGTGTTTTTCCCTACCGTGGCAGCCGTGGTAGATGTTCATCTTTGCCATGGCAGCCGATTCGCAGTATCTGCTGCCGTGACCAGATTTATTCTTCAGCCTTAACCACAGCTCGTGATTCCTCTTCAACTCCTCTCGGCAAGCAGCAATCTTAGTCTAATCGGCAGCAATCTCAGTTCGGTTTCTTTGCATTTTACTGCAGTCCGGTTTCCTTGCTCTCAAGCCAAAAAGCGTTTCTTTATTTGCAGTTTACTGCAGCTTTAGTGTTTCGGCAGTATGTAGTGTTTTTGTTGTTTGGTCTCTTTTCTCTTTCTTTCGGTTTGCTCAGTCCAGTTCGGTTCAAAGTACTGTTTCTTTTCTATTCGGCCAGCTCTGTGTCTATTCTCTTTTGGTTATTCAGTGTTTGCATTTTTCAGATTGGTTCTTGTTCCCAGTCAGTTCGGTTGCAGCTTCTGAACTTCCTCTTCTTGCCGACTGCCTCTCTGTTGTCTCTTTATTTTCAGCAGTCAGCTTCTGTTTTGCTCCATGAGTTCTTTGAGGGCGTTTTTGCTGCATTGACTGAAGTCATATGATTCGAGTATCACAAGATTTTCAATCTTTGGTCTCAGCGATCAGGCACTGCCCCTTCAGGTCTTGCTTTGTTAGAATAGTATTTACAGTGCTGTCAAAGTTCTCGGTCAATTGTTTTCTCTGCTGCAGTCCATTCCCAACAGAGTTGTTAGCTCTGATTTGCTCTTGGCTCTTGTCCTTTTGGTCAGCTGAAATTGTTGATCTCTCAGGTCTTACTTCATAGCTACTATAGCTATTGGAGAAGAAATATGTGGATACTTGAGGGCGATTTTTGAAGGCACCATTCACCCCCCTCTGTTGCCATTTCCGATCCTACACGAACTTACGACCACGCCGAACGTCTTATGACCACGCAGTCGTCTACGATCACGCAGAACGTCTTACAACCACGCAGTCGATTACGACTATGAGGTCGTTTACAACCACTCGGAGCTACGACCACGTAGTCATTTACAAGCACTGAAAGTTACGACCACAAAGTCGTGTACGAGTACTCATAGCTACCACGAGTATCTAGTCGCAACTGGAAGTCGGAGGTCGTACACGACTAGGAAGTCGGAGGCACTCTTCGACTAGCAAGTCGTAAACGCTCTACGACTTACTAGTTCCTCAAACACTTGGCTGAACTCACGCGATAGAGATGGAAGACACAGGGTTTTGTGCTGCGAATGTATTGCCTACTGCAGCTTTTCTGGGGACTCTATTTATACCGAAAAGGAATACAAGTAATGGCCGTTTGGCCCGTCCTAAACGTACGCCATGACTACATGGTCGTGCCATCTCACGATCGCAAACTGCGCACGTTCTCTAATTGAACAACGAGAAAGACTCGACTAAGCGCACAACCAGGATGTCGTGCTTGACTACTTGATGCGCACGACCAGGACGTCGTGCTTAACAACCTGACGACTTGATCAATTATTTTGATAATCTCCCTCTTGATCTAGTTGCCATTCACGGTGACGACTCCATTATACCTTTCTAGGAGAGAAAACAAATGAGGGCATGTTATTTTTGGCTGCGGCTGGTGGCTTTTGGCTGCGGCTGGTGAATAGTGCTTCTTTGGAGTAGAAGTCGGTTTGTTCTCATACGGTGTTGGCTTTTGACTTTTGTTGAATAAGTCGTAATGTCAGAAGTGGTTGAAACAAACCCAAAAAAATTTACGGTACTTACGAAACACACGGGACACAACATGAGATGTTTTTTTACATTAATATGCATTGCACAGAAACATTTGTCATGCCATGTTACAAGGCAGCATGCAAGCTACAATAAATCATGCCACCAGGCCGTCTGCTATCGTCTCGCGAACTTGATTCATTTCGAAATGACCCATGTGTTCATTTCCAAATGAGCCAACAGGAGTGTTCGCGTGACTAATGTCTGCTCGAACACCGTCAATTATGAAATTATGCAACACCATGGTGGCAATAATTAGCTTCTATTGCGTGACATGGTCGGCGGGAATTCGCTCCAAAATACGCCATTTATTCTTCCACACACCGAACGCTCGCTCAATGACGTTGTGCAACGATGCGTGAAGGTAGTTGAAGACCTCGTTGCGCCCCTATGGTCGCCCACCACGTGCAAAGTCGAGGACATGATACCGAGTGTTTCGAAATGGGGCTAGGAAGCCTGTCCTATTCGGATACCCTGAGTCCACCAAGTAATACCTCCCTGCCATGGCAAGAAATTAGCAAAGTTAGGCCGTCGTACATATGTTATAGGTATGAATCGCCAAGTGCATTATACCTGGAGGGGGATGTGGAAACACGTGGTCGTAACCATTAAGTGTGTCTAGTAGGATGCGTGTGTCGTGCGCGCACTCGGGCCATCCTGCACACACAAATATGAACCGCATGTCGAAATCACACACGGCCAATACATTCTGGCTAGTCTCCCCATGCCTATTGGTGTGCATTCAACGCCGGTCAGCACGCACTACGACGGGGATGTGTGTGCCATCGATGGCCCCAACAGCTCCGGCAAAGTGAGTGTAAAATCTAGGTTCCCTCAACCTGTCATGTATTTCGGTGAATGACGCATCTATCGGCCTAATATAATCTGGCGCCATGGCGTACAAGCAATCCAACACATGGTGAAACTTCACGCTCATGGTGGACGACGAGTGTGCGAACCGGTTAACGGCCTGCGCATACGATTGCGGGGACCCTACAATCCACAGGAACATGCCCAATGCTTCCGTAGAAAGAACTTCTCGCGTGGACTACAAACCATACTGCGTGACAAGCGTGTCATGAAGCGCGTGGAAGCAGTCCACATCCATCCTGAACATGGACCGGCAAAGGTTTGGAGATGCAAGTTGCTCCCGTACCCATTCCAAGCCGGTTTGCATTGGCTCATGAGGAGGTCGTCGCGATGACCCCGACCGGAACTGCGCTAGATAATGAATGAGTGCAATCTCCATGGCTGGCGGGGGAGGAACGTCGTCATCCATCCTGAACTAAACAAATACTCATAAGACCCTCACTGATACTCATTGCATGCAAGTAAGTCAAGGAAACCCACCTTTTGCTGGTCCACCTTGATCAAACGAATACACAGGCATTCATGCATCCAGCGCCTCCGCCGCCTTTTATACCCCACAAAGATGCATCACAGACAAGACAAAGGCATCACAGCAAAGACAAAGCCAGCAGCATCACATGCAAGACAGCATCACATGCAAGACAATGCAGGCATCACAAAGCAGCGCCTCCTCTCATGCAAAGACACCAGGCATCACAAAGACAAAGCGCCTCCTCTCAGCAAAGATAGGCGGCGCCTCCTCAAAGACAAGTCGGCCAAGATGCAAAGCATGTAAACATCACAGAATAGAAAATTGGACAAAGCATACATAACATCAACAAATAAAGATGATTAACTAAACATGATGTCCTCACTCATACAACACATAAAAGGATGCCCTGACCGATACAACAAATAAACTGTCCTCAATGGTACACTGATTAAGCAATCCCGACATGAACACGTAAATAATAGGACACAATTAAGTAGACATTACCGTTACTTGAACCCCGAGCCACGTTCGGATTGGAAGACATGCCACATCCTGCGTATATAACCAATACGACCTTTCGCGGTACGAAAGCCCGGGAAAGCATCTCTGACCCTCCTCTCATGCAGCATGATCGCGGCGTAGAAATGCTCGTCCGTTCCCTCGGGGTACCCATTGTTAATGACCTGCTGCATAAGCATGTGAACCTCATCGCGCTCCGGCCCATCGGTGTTCGCCGCTCGCCCTGCACGAGCCTGGTTCACGGTCTCCTCGTCTGCGCTGCTACGGGTCTTCTTGGACTTCGGTGCGGACGTTGCGCCTGCTGCCCCGCTGTCGCGTTTGCGGGACAAGACGGCAGGCTCAAAGACCGAATCCGGCTCCGGGTCTGAGCTACCACCAGACCCGGCATGAGCATTGTGCCTGCTCGCTCCAGGGACTTCGGCATGCTCGTTAGTGCAAAGACCCTCATGGAACATGATGTCCATTACGTCCTCGTGAGCCAAAGGGGCTTCAAATTTTTGGCCCCTGGCATCGCCTACAACATGCAAGATCATTTTGAGTTCAAACTTACTGTGAGTTCACAAGTAATCAAACAGTACAATTCATGTCTACCTTGTTTTGCTCCTCAAACCATGCCTCCGTTGCGTCGATGGAGCCAGTGAGTGCATTGATTCCTAGGCCGGTCGCATTTAGCTTCGACGTCTTCCATATGTAGTACTCCCTCTTCAGCGCATCCTAGTGGTTCTTAAATTATTTTCTAGTATACTCGCGGCCGATCCGTTCCTTGAATTTCTTCCCCAGGTTGATGTACCCACGCCTGTTTAGGCAGCCCGCAGTTGTGTTCTGTGCCTCGAACTCCTGACGGCAGATTTCCAGCATAGCCACATGGGCGGCCTCGTCCCAGATAGCATTTCCGGTATTATCATTACGAGCCTGCCCCTTACCCATCTGCAGGAAAGACGGAACAGAAAGTAGAATAAATTCACCACGTGTAGAGAACACAACAAGAAGCATTGAACAACAAGTGCAAGCATCACTAGTCAGGACTGCAAAATTTCATACGGTATAAACAAAAACAACATGTCAAAATAAGGTTACAAGATGTTGTGTGCATCGCCTAATTGACACATCTAAGCTGTAATATCCGCTTCAAGTGACCGCATGCACAAAAAGGTTCTGCAATTGTAAATGTTTGTTACCTTAGGCGGCAGCGGTACGTCGTCGGCGCACACCGGAGCTCTACGGGGCGTCCGACGGGGGGCTTGAATGCGGACGGGGAGGAAGGGGCACAAAGCCGGCGAGGGGAGGACTGCGCAGGACAAGGGCAGGACGACTCGTTCGATGCCGACTCCGAATGTACGTGGGAGGTGGCGTCGGACGTCGGGGTGGAGGAAGACGACTCGCCGATGGCCGCTGGATTCGCGCATGCCGACGCGGAGGTCACTGGGGGAGGTAGGCAGGCCGTCATTGGATCTGCTTGGGGGCGCGGATCTGCAGGGTAGGGGGGTCGCGGATATGGAGGGACAGGGTAGGAGTGTGGGATGGCGCGCGGGGCGGATCTGGAGCGGGGGATCTGGAGAGGGGTGTGGAGAGGTGGCGGATCGGGGGATCTGGAGAGGGGTGTGGAGAGGTGGTGGATGGGGCGGCTCGCGAATCCACTGGGAGGTGGGGTGGGTCGCCGGATCCGGAGGGAGAGGGTGCAGTGTGGGATGGGGCGGCGGGGGTCGCGGGCCTGGAGGGGTTGGCGGCCGACGGATCTCGCGCGTGAGGCGGGGACGCGGGGTGTTGTGGGCAGCGGTCACGAGCGAGGCCCTCGTGCGGCACGACGGAGGTCGGGGGCGGGCAGGAGGCTGAGGCGTCGCCGGCGACGCCCTACTCGTGGAGGGAGGGTGGGGATGGGAAAGTGTTGTGCGGCTTGCGAAGGACGCAACGCCCAGTGGCTTTTTGCATCGCTTAGAAGCCGGGCTATTCGGCGCGGCTGATGGCTTTTTTCCCGAAAAGCTGCAGCCGGAAGCGGCCGGCTTCTTCTATGCCGAACAGGCCCTGAGTATCGTGTGTCAACAGTGTTATTTGGGGATGCAAGCCATGGGAGTAGCGTGGCCTCAGAGAGAGGTTTTGTACAGGTTGGTTGTCTTGGATCATTGGCGAAGGCTCCCTACTCGTGGAGGGAGGGTGGGAAGGGGAAGACAAGGTCATCAAATACAACATCGACCCGTGACACATACACTCGCCCGGCCGGTTGGTACATGTAAACACTTGTACCCTATGTGCATATCACTATAGCCAAAAAAATACAACTTGATGAGATCAAAAGGAAAGTTTGCGGGCGTTGTAAGGCCGGAGGTTTGACCAACATGTAAAACAGAAGGCTTTGAGGGAGTTGTAATCTGGTTTGGTGCTAAGGAGACACTCGATAGGTGTACTATCGTGGATGGTTCAGCTAGGCAGACGATTGATTAGATGACAAGCTGTGAGGAAAGCTTCATCCCAGAACTTGATAGGGAGAGAGCCGTGTGCAAGAATAGCCAGGCCCATGTCAGCAATATTGTGCCTGTGCTTCTTCAATGCAGCACCGTTCTGCTGGTGCGTATGAATTGAGGGCAGGATACCCGATGGTGAATCCCAGTTTTACTTAAGGGAGAATGAAGCTGGCTCCTCGCTACAGCGGCCAAGACGTCGTCCTGGACGGCGGCGCAGCCCTTGGAGTGCACGGTGCCCGTGAAGGGGATCGACGTGGACAAGCTGGTAGACCGTGACATGGCGCGCCATGAGAACGGTGGTTTGTCCTCTAAACTACAAATCTAGAATGGATATTCACAGCGCTTCATTCTCCCTCTATTGATTCTCCATCTCTCTGGGTGTTGGTGGTGGCAATGGTCCCTCTCATAATCTCAAAGTTTGCATTTTAGCTCTTTACATTTCAACAAAAATCGATAGTATCAGTACTATTTGTGAGCTATTATTCCAGGCATACTGCGTTTTTAGAAACTTGCCAGCACTTTCTATTTCTGCAGTCTTTCCGTTTTTCTGTAATTTGTGATCGGGATAGAATCAATTAGTTCCGATTTTCGTGGATCGTGGGATGGCACAATTCTTAGTTTGTTAGACTTATATTCATCATGTATTAGCTTTTGAAGTTAAAAGAAAACTGAGAGAAAATCACCCCAAAACTTCTGTCTCTGAAGAACTCTGAACTTCAGTTTGTTTTCTTTGAATTTTACTGCTCATCGTCCGAAACTCTTGTATTGCGCGTGATCTCTGAACTTGGGCTGAAACCAACATTTGGTATCAGAGCTCCAGTATTGAGATCTCTGCTCCATGTCAGGAATGGTGGTTGTTCCACAGTAAGCGACGAGAGAGTGGTGCGATGTCATTCCAGCCGCCGATGCTGAATCCATCGAACTACCCAGTGTGGGTGATCAGGATGGAGGCTATTCTCGATGCTCAGGGAGTATGGGAAGCAGTGGAACCAGCAGAAGGAGCACAAGTGAATGCAAGGAAAGACAAGATGGCGCGGGCGTACATTCTGCAAGGCATCCCTAAAGACATCCTACTCCAGATCACGAAGAAGAAGACGTCGAAGGAGATTTGGGATGGTCACAAGTTGAGATATCTAGGGGCAGAAAGAGTGAAGAAGGCGCGCCTGCATACGTTGAAGAGTGAGTTTGATGCTCTTCGGATGAAGGAGAACGAAACAATCGACGAGTTCGCTGGTAAGATCAGTGCAATTTCCAGTAAATACACCCTTCTTGGTACTTCACTTGAAGAGTCAATTCTTGTCAAGAAATTGCTAGATTCTATCCCTGAAAGATTCATCAATATTATCGCTGGGATAGAGCAATTTTATGACTTGGAGACTATGGCGTTTGAGGAGGCAATCGGAAGGTTGAAGGCGTATGAAGAAAGAGCGGCGCGATTGCAGAACAGCACCGCAAGCACTAATGGCCAACTACTGCTGACGCATGCCGAATGCAGGCACGACAGAAGGGAACTGGTGGCAGCTCGTCATCCGGAGGTAAAGGGCACAGATCCAATAGCCCAGACCGAACAAAGTGGCGCGGTAGAGGCCATGGTTGAGGAAGACACGGTCGATGGAATTCTAACCAAGAGAAGAATACAACGCCAGCAGCGGCGGTCGAGGAACACGGGACAAGAGCAGTGTCAAATGCTACAGCTGTGGAAATATGGGGCATTTCGCAGTTGAGTGCTGGAACAAGAAGCAAGACAATGAAGCTCATTTCTATGCTGTTGACGAAGAGCCAGCGCTCATGCTGGCTGTGTCTCAGGAGGAGACACACAATGGGCAAGGAATACAAGCAGCTGTCTTGCTCAATGAAGAAAGACTGAAACCAGAGATGTACCGTGGTGACAAGTGTGAAGAAAGTGAAGATATTTGGTACTTGGATAACGGCGCCAGTAATCATATGACTGGCTGTCGTGAGAAGTTTCAGGAATTGGATGAAAACATCACCGGGAGAGTGAGATTCGGCAATGGATCCACTGTCAAGATCATGGGAAAAGGATCAGTTGCTTTCACCTGCAAAAACAGAGACCGAAGCTTCTTCAAGAGATGTATTATATTCCTAAGCTATGTAGTAACATTATAAGCATTGGACAGATGACTGAAGTTAGGAATCAAGTACACATGGTTGGAGATATCATGAAGGTGTATGACTGTGAAAAGAAGCTGTTTATGCAGGTGAAGAGAACAAGGAGTCTTCTGTACAAGATTTGTCTGAAGACTGTCTTGATGATTCTTCGTGGCTGTGGCATGCAAGGCTAGGCCATGTGAACTTCCACGACCTGAGGCTTCTGGGGGAGAAGAAGATTGTGGTCTGTGTCCCGGAGATGTCCCAACCAAACAAGCTTTGTGAAGCTTGTGTAATTGCTAAACAGGCAAGGTTGCCATTTCCCAAACTGACAAAGTTCAGAGCGGACAGACCACTTGAATTGCTTCATGCAGACATATGCGGTCCAATTACTCCCTGCACGCATGCAGGTAACAAGTACATTCTTTTGATAATTGATGATCACACAAGATGGATGTGGGTGTATGCACAGACAGCTAAGAGCGAAGCTCTTCAAGCATTCAAGAAGTTCAGAAGAGTGACTGAAAACAAAACTGGTCATAGTGTTAAGGCACTTCGGACAGATCACAGAGGCGAATTTTTGTCCACTGATTTCACACGGTACTGCGAAGAAGCTGGGATTGAGAGGCATCTCACAACTCCTTACACGCCTCAGCAGAACGGAGTCGCCGAGCACCGTAATCGCACCGTGATGGCTATGGCCAGATCGTTGCTCAAGAGTATGCAAGTACCGGCAAGGTTCTGGGGAGAGGCGGTTAGGCATGCCGTTTACTTATTGAATCGTTTACCGACAAAAGTGCTTGGAGAGCGCACACCGTTTGAAGCATGGGAAGGAAGGAAGCCACACCTGGCCCATTTGAGAGTGTTTAGGTGCACTGCATACGCGAAGAATACTACTCCACATCTCAAGAAGCTGGAAGATAGAAGTACACCTATGGTGTATTTGGGAGTAGAAGAAAATTGCAAAGCTCATCGGTTGTATAACCCTTAGAGTGGTAAATTGCATGTCAGCAGGGATGTTGTCTTCCAAGAAGATCTTGAGTGGAGGTGGATGCAGATAATGGTAAAGGAGAAGAGCAGTTAGTTGTTCTTAACACCATATTGTCGGACAACTTGCGTGCAAAATTAAAATGCGATTGAGCGGTAGGAGGAATCACATCACAGAGAAACTCAGGGAGATACTTCACCCATTGAAGTAGGAGCTGGCTCTGGAGAGTTGTCGTCCACTGCTGAGATGCCGAGTCCTTCCACACCTCAGATGAGTGCAGATTCAGCTGACTCTACTCAGGTATTGTCATCACCTGATTTTTTTGCTGGACCAGTGAGGTATAAGTCAATTGCAGATATATATGCAAATTCAGAAGAAGTTGCTACCCCTGATGAGGAAGAAGAGGAGGAGTTGATGCTAGCCTTGTCCAAGGAACCTTCAAATTTCCAAGAGGCATCAACTGAGAGCTGCTGGTTTGAAGCAATGGAGAAGGAATTGGAGTCAATTGAGAAGAATAGGACCTGGACATTTACTGAACTCCCTGCAGGTCACAAACCGATAGGCCTAAAGTGGGTGTTCAAGTTGAAAAAGGACTCAAATGGTCAAGTGGTCAAGCACAAAGCAAGATTGGTTGCTAAAGGATATGTGCAATAGCATGGCATTGATTTTGAGGGGGTTTTTGCACCGGTTGCTAGGCTTGACACAGTTCGGGTAATCCTTGCTCATGCTGGAAATCAAGGCTGGGATGTACACCATTTGAACGTAAAACCGACATTTCTCAATGGAGAATTAGAGGAGGAGGTCTACGTTACTCAACCAGAGGGTTTCGAAGTGAAGGATCAACTGCACAAGGTGTACAGGCTGACAAAAACTTTGTATGGACTGCGGAAGGCTCCACGAGCGTGGAACATTTTGTTGGATAGAAGTCTGAGAGAGTTGAGCTTCAAGAAGTGTGCTCAAGAATAGGCAGTATAAAGGGGGTCGGAGAAACTAGAGTCATCATTGGTGTGTGTATGTGGATGATTTAATTGTGACCAGAGGCAGTACAGCAGAAATTCTGAGGTTCAAGGAACATATGATGGCTGAGTTCGAGATGAGTGACTTGGGACTTCTCTCCCACTACTTGGGGATTGAAGTGAAGCAGCAGAATGGTAAGGTTGAGCTCAAACAGTCGGCTTATGCCAAGAAAATCCCGCACCAATTTGGAATGGATGTCTGCAATCCAACAAAGTCTCCAATGGAACCCAAGTCAAGACTACACAAATATCTTGAAGGTACTCCTGTTGATGCCAGGGAGTACAGGTGTATGATCGGCTGCCTCAGATACCTGTTACATACCCAGCCGGACCTCTCTTATGCAATCGGATTAGCAAGCAGATACATGGAGAGTCCTACCACTTTACATCACAAAGCAGTGAAGTAGATACTAAGATACCTCAAGGGAACAATTCATTTCGGGTTGTCTTATGTGAAGGGAACCAGTGAAGAATGTGTTTTTGGTTACTCTGACAGTGATTTGTTGGGTGACTTGATGGAAGGAGAAGTACAAATGATATGGCATTCTACTTAAGTGAGAACCTGGTAACCTGGAGCTCCCAGAAGCAGAAGATGGTTGCTTTGTCTTCTTGTGAGGCCGAATTCATGGCAGCCACTGCCGCAGCTTGTCATGCGTTGTGGCAGAGGAATATCGTTAGTGAACTGACGGGAATGGAGGTAAAGCCAGTTGTTCTGTTTGTTGACAACATATCAGCAATAGCTCTTATGAAGAATCCAGTTTTTCACAGCCACAGTAAGCACATAGACACTAAGTTCCATTTTATAAGGGAATGTGTGGAGAAGAAGCAAATCCATGTTGAATTTGTCAGATCAGGTGACCAGCGAGCGGACTGCCTGACAAAAGCATTGCCAGGAGTAAAACTGGGTGAAATGCGTCGGTTGATTGGCGTTCAAGAGCTGCAGTCATGCCAGGATTAAGGGGGAGAATGTGAGCTGTTATTCCAGGCATGGGTGACATGGATGATGCGAGACCAGGTCGCTCGGAAGACAGCATACTGCGTTTTTTGAAACTTGCCAGCACTTTCTATTTCTGCAGTCTTTCCGTTTTTCTGTAATTTGTGATCGGGATAGAATCAATTAGTTCCGATTTTCGTGGATCATGGGATGGCACGATTCTTAGTTTGTTAGACTTATATTCAGCATGTATTAGTTTTTGAAGTTAACAGAAAACTGAGAGAAAATCGCCCCAAAACTTCTCTCTGAAGAACTGTGAACTTCAGTTTGTTTTCTCTGAATTTTACTGCCCATCGTCCGAAGCTCTTGTATTGCCCGTGATCTCTGAACCTAGGCTGAAACCAACACTATTTGACCCCTGTTATGAAATATTGATGCGCTGGGTTACATATTTGGTCCCGTTACCTCTAATTCTTGCCCATCATCTATAATCCGCTACAAGATAAACTGTACAGCTTGGTCCAGCTTACCTGTTACCGCGAAACTTCCTTGGTAGCATCTTGACAAAACTTCCTTCAAACAGCTTGTGCTGCCAGCCTGCCCGGTCTTGGCAACCGTCCGCTAGTAATCTTCCACGGTACCATTAATTCGTCTCTCTTCTGCCGCGTGTGAAGCCTTCTCATTCTGTCGTCTCGAAGTCTTCTACGATTTTTCTAGTCGTCGCTCGCTACGAAACTGCTAACCTACAAGCGTGTACCTCTACTGTATTATCTAGGGTAGGGGTCGTTGCAAGCTCAGAATTCAATTAGACTAAAAACTAGCGTGATTCAGTAGGCAGGGGAAGAATTCTGCGGAGTCCCAATGGCAGAGATGGTCGGTTCCGTTGTCATCGGGGAGGCCGTTAACAATGCCTCTTCCTTCCTGCTCCGCAAGAACGAGGAGAGGAATGCCATGGGAGGCAACATGGAGAGGTTGGAGTTGGCCCATCTCAAAATGGAGGCTGCACTCGAGGCATCTCGCAAGTGGAACATCACAGACGCATCGCTGCTGCGTTGGCGCGGGATGCTGAAGCGTGCTGCCGAGGAGTGCGACGACGCACTGCGCAAATGCAACCAACGCGCCATGGACGAGCAGGAGATGGAACAAGAGGTAAGGAATTCCAAATTTCCTAGACGGATTGCTCATGCTACCAGATCATTCATATCCTCTATTGTGAACTACTGCGTCGAAAATGACGACAAGCCGTGGAGCAGCTCCGCCGTCCGGAGGTTTGAAAGGTTTGCAGATGGTGCCGGCGAGTTCATACGATTCGTGGAGCTGGGCGGCACACCTCGGCAGTACATGTTCTTTGATCCTCTTATCAGGCACCTTCTGGCAGGCGAAGAGCTGAATTACCAGGTCTCACGAGGGTCTCGGCACCATTACTTTGGGATACGACCCGTAAGCTTCGAGGAGCGCGGGGTGGAAGCTAAACTTTGCTACGATTACCAAGATCACAAGGCGTTAGAGAAAAACTTTCGTCTGGGGCTGATTCTACGTCTTTCAGAAAGTACAGACATAGTTGGGGTTGTACTCAGCTGCTTGCTGCAGGTTACGCCGCACTTCAAGCCTACCGCTGAAACTGCCATGAAAGAACTCACCCAACTACCTACACAAGACTTCTCGTGTATGCCATACGTTGTTTCGAGCGATATAGAACACTGGAGTTACCACAGCATTTTGACCGAATGGTTTCGCCCAAACCCGCGATGTTGCAAAGATCAATGTGAGCACATGCCGGCCCGAAGAAGTAACACAAATACATCAAAAGGGTCAAATTTATTTCCAGAACCAGTTATTGAAATGTTTTTAGAACGGAACATGTCGGCGCATGAGTGTGATCAGCGACGATCAGCTACTGAGAATGAAAGAGCTAGTCTTCTTCTGAAAGAACGGCCGCTTCTGAAGCTGGGGGCTCTCTTCACTCCCCATGCTTCTCCGAAAGATCTACGACTTGCTGAAAGTTCTACTACTGTAGTACAGGTGATCAATGGGCAGGAAAAACATAGTGGCAAACATTCAGAAGTCAGTTGGCAGCAGATGGACGAGATGCTGCTGCCAAAGGCAATGGACTATCTTCACAGCAATACTGAAGCAACAACTTATCAGCTGTTCTGGGAGTCTAGACATGGCACACTGCAACTTTCTGTGGAGAAGATCGGCAGACAAGTACCAAGCAGCGCGCACAGAACCATCCGCCGCGTAGGAGCTAGAAGAAATGCAATGGCGCATCAGCAGCAGCAAGAGGCAAAGCTAGGGCAATGGAAGCAGATGAAGCAGGTTGCCATAGGACTCCTCAGGTTATGGGCTCCTTGTGCACCAGATAGGCTGCAGGGATCAATCACGGCATGGATTCAGAGAGTAGATGACACAATCAAAAGGGAAATGTAAGGGCCTCGGTTAGGCTACTAATATATGTCTTGATCTTTTTCAGCTTTTTGCTTGAGCTTTTGGTTTTTCTATAGTAATTGACTTTTAAACGAAGTGTCTTTTTAAGATAGGGTCTACTAGTTAATTATAGTACATACTATACCGACTTCATTTATATTGGCAAAACACGCAAGTGATTTTCTGTTACTCTGTAATCTCTCGTACGAATAGTCTAAAAGCCAAAAGCCATAAGTCTCAGAAAAAAGAACAGGACCATAGGCTGATGGTCTTCGGCCTTTGCGTGTGAAATTTGTCCAATAGGCTTCGAATTGTGTGGCGCGAACATGAAGAGTCAAATTGAACAAGATTACCAGACGTCATGTCCAATCATGCTTACCGTAGTAGTCGAGACTCCCAAAGGTAAATCATGTACCATGGCCATCCATGTATACTTTGTTGTAGTATCATATCAACCTCGATCGATGAACAGAATTATGATCTGCAGGTTACCCTTGTTGTAATAATAATACGTACAAAACACAGGCAGGTTGAAATGCAACACACGCAAATGCGCACAAATTAGTCCATCGAAATGTCTTCAGTTCACCAATTGTTAGCCAGCTAGCTTGGTCTAAGTGGCGAGGCTCGGTTGTCCGGTTAAAAGCTAGAGTTCGACCCCGCTAGATACATCTTAGGTGGATTATTATTGCAATTTCATCATATAACCTCTAGATCATCAGCCTTAAGATAGCTCGAAAAAGAAATGACACTAGTTCAACAAATCGGGCAAATATATCTTGTGACAACACGTCTGCACTACTGTTGCATAGCAATAGAGGCCTGCTCATCTGCAAAACCTGCTCCAGTTCTCACTATCCTTTCACCACCTCCCCGGGAGCTTGTCGGTGCTTAATGCTGTTGTAAAACTGAGGGCTTTTTCGTAATTTCCCAATTGAAGGGAAATGTTTTTCGGGGCCCACCTGTCGGTGGCAGTGTGAGGAGATAAGCGGGAGACGTTTCGTCTCCTCCCCGTGCGTGCGGTTGTGAGCGACGCGGCCGATTGGATCTGGCGATGGCGCAGGCCGAGTCTCGGGGCGATGGCGCCGAGCGGGTCGTGAGGCGATGGCGACGGAGGCGGAGTCGACGCGGGCGCTTCGGACGCCAGCCACACCGCAGCCCGCCGTCCCTCTCCTCTCTTGGCTCCGCCATGAAAGCCCGGGCCTCTCCTCTTCTCCGATTGTCCCAAAACCGAGTGAGCTTCCTTCCCCTTCCTACTTCAATCTCCATCGGCAATCCTTGGTCTTTGGGCTTTGGCCGGTTCTCCGTGCTTTGCAGGCAGCCAAGAGACTTGACCCTTCTTAGGGTTCTTGATCTGAGCTTGGACCAAGATATTCACCGAGAGATTTGGAGTGTTGATTTGAGATGGTGTGTGGTTCTTGGCCGGAACTACCGTTTGGGCTTGTGCGGCATCCCTGTACCTCGGCTTCCTTCTTGGCTTCGGCTGAGAGAGGGAGAGCGGCATTGTATCTCCGTGAACCATCTCCCTGCTTGCCACAGCGGGTTGATAGGTTTTCTGGGACAGCGATTTCATCGTGCCTTGCTATCTTCGGCTTCTTCAAGTGATTTCGAATATCACTACCCTGTGAGTTGTTCATCTCTATTCTTGCAGAAATTTGCTGTAGAAAGAGATGCTTGTTGGCTTGTGATTTGCTCTGTGAGGATAATTGAGGTCTAATACTGAAATTGAATGATCAAATTTGAGCTCTAGATATTTGTCTTTACTGTCATTAGTTTCCTGTTTTCAGTTTGATGCTTTCGGTTTATTTCATACTGTGATCCCTATTATATGTTGGCAGCATCTTGATTAGTTAGTATGTTTGGTGTATAATTGTTAAACTGTGATTATAACATCTGAAATCAGATTAAATCATTTGATTACTCTCAATATTGCTCTGTGATCTCTAGTATTTGTCTTCCTGCTGGCCGAAAGCAATTGTTGATGTTAATTCAAAACTGAAAATTGACATACTGATTTCTAGAGCTCAACAATTTGATTATCAATTGACATATTCAATTTGTGAAGAGTATAGACCAAAGTAGTGGGACGGCACAAGATTAAAGTCTTGTGCAACCCTATATCTGAGAGCAATTATAATCAATAAAACATGCTGGTTTTAGTCATTTGTGCTTGGCTATACCTGATAGCAGCATGTTTTATCCTTAAGTCTGAACATATGCATGTTTTGATCGTATATGTTAAGTCTTCAATAAGATTAGCATGTAAATATATTAATGTTATTAATGCCATGCTGATGTTGAACTCATATATGATATTCCTGTTGAGTATATACTCTTTTTACAATGACTTGGTTGATGCTTATATCAATATGTTGTTAAAGTCATTCATATGCCATGCTTGGGTGCTTATTATTATCGTAATTATTATTGGAATTAAAATAGAAAATATGCTTATACCGCAAATATTACAACAATCCAGAAAACCTATATTTAAAGAAATGGCTTCCTCATCTGACGTCGTTAAGCCTGAAGTTTTTGACGGAGTCAACTTCAAGCGTTGGCAGGCAAGGGCCAAGCTATGGCTGACTGATCTTAGACTCTTCTGGGTCATTTCAAGTCCTCTGGCGTTTCCGCTAGAGATCCCTGAAATGATGCGTTGGGAAGAGGCTAATAATGCAGTCTTAGCCCGTTTGCTGGCCATCCTGTCTAATCGTCTGTTTGACGTCTATATCAACTTCACGAATGCCAAGCAACTCTGGGACGAGCTTGATGAGAAATACTTGAAGGAGATAATGGGAATGAGTCCTTTGTAACGGCCAACTACTTGAACTACAAGATGGTAGAAGGATGGTCTGTGATGGAGCAGCTCCACGAGCTTCAACTCCATGTACGTGACTTAAGTCAGTACGACTGCGCCCTACCAGAGAAGTTCCAAGTTAATGTCATGCTGGCCAAGTTACCGCCCTCATGGCGTGACTTTGTGACCGCTGAAGACATATAAAGGAGCGCCTGACGCTTAATGAGCTGTCAGCTGCTATCAATATCGAAGAGCGTGCCAGAGCTGGTGACGGCATGCGAAAGGCTCAAGTCCAAGCTCATCAGGTAGAAGTCAAAAGAACTGGAGGCCCTGGGAAACCCAAATTCAAGAGTCAGCCCCAATTCAAGCTCCAACCAAAGAAAATGAAGAAGAAAAAGGAGGACATTGTCTGCTTTGTTTACGGAGGGGCTGGTCATAAGGCCAATCACTGCCGCAATCGTAAAGGCAAGGGTCCATCTCCTGGTCAGCACAAAGGCCATAAGACCGAAGCAAATGTCGCGCGGGCAAGCTCCAGCTTGGAAGAGTATATGTGCTCCAGCTCAGGCCTTTATGGAAAGTCCATCTATTGATTGGTGGATTGATACAGGTGCTACTAGACATATATGTGCTGAACGATCTTGTTTCTCTTCATTTCAGGGTGAAGGTGGTTGATCCGTCTTAATGGGCAACGGAGCCGCCGCAACAGTATGTGGGATTGGATAGGTTTGCCTGAAGCTTACCTTGGGCAAAACACTCATCCTCAAAGACGTACTGTATGTGCCCGCAATGACTCGCAATCTTCTGAGCAGGTCAATGCTATGCAGGCAAGAAATAAAGCTTGTATTCGAGTCCAATAAGGTCATCTTGACCAAGTTTGGTAACTTTGTGGGCAAAGGCTATGATAGTGGAGGCATGTTCCGCTTATCCACTCTTGATTTGAACAATGTAAACATTTTTAATATTTCCTATTACAATAAAGTTCATGATATTTGGCATTCACGGTTGTGTCATGTTAATTTTGAAGCCACTATGCGGTTAAGCAAAATGAGTTTAATTCCAAGCTATAATTATGAGAAAGGTTCAAAATGTGAAGTATGCGTGCAAGCTAAGCAGACACAAAAACCTTTTCATAGCGTCGAAGGGCGAAGCACTTCTCCACTTGTACTAATTCATTCTGATCTTTGTGAGATGAATGGAATATTAACTAAATGTGGCAAACGATACTTCTTAATTCTCATGGATGATGCGACTAAGTATTGTTATATCTATCTACTTAAGTCTAAAGATGAAGCACTAGAACACTTCAAAATCTATAAAGCTGAAGTTGAAAATCAATTAGAAAAGAAAATCAAACGGTTAAGATCGGACCGAGGCGGTGAATATGTCTCACATGAGTTCTCCCAATTTTGTGAAGAAAGTGGAATAATTCATGAAGTTACTCCACCATACTCACCCCAATCCAATGGAATAGCCGAAAGAAAGAACTGAACTCTTTGTGACATGGTTAACGCCATGCTTCAGAGTTCAGGTATGCCGGACTATTGGTGGGGCGAGGCAGTTCTCACAGCTAATTATATCCTGAACAGGGTTTCACCTCGCAATCAGGAGGAAACGCCCTATGAAGGATGGAAGGGGAGAAAACTCAACCTATCATTTCTTCAGACTTGGGGATGCCTTGCAAAAGTGCATGTACCATAACCGAAGAAAAGGAAGCTTGGTCCTAAGACCGTTGATTGTGTCTTCTAGGATATGCTACTCACATCACGGCTTATAGATTCTTGGTGGTCAAATCCGAGGTGAGTGACATCACTACAAATATAGTGATGTAATCTCGTGATGCAACATTCTTTGAGCAAGTGTTTCCTATGAGACCAAATGAAGTCAGTGACCATTCTGGTTTAGATGGTCTCACTATTCTTCCTAATGTGGATAACACTGCTTCAGATTTGGAGTTGAGGAGGAGTAAGAGACAGAGAACCGAAAAGTCACTTGGTGATGACTTTGTCACCTATGTCGTGGATGATGAACCACGAACCCTTTCAGAGGCATACGCATCTCCGGATGTGGATTACTGGAAGGAGGCAGTCCGTAGCGAGATGAATTCCATCATAGCTAACGGAACTTGGGAAATTTCAGATCTCCCGCCTGGTTGTAAGCCAGTAGGCTGCAAATGGATCTTTAAAAGAAAGTGTAGACCTGATGGTACTATCGAAAAGTACAAGGCCCGCTTAGTGGCTAAAGGTTTCACGCAAAAAGAAGGAAAAGACTACTTTGACACATACTCTCCTGTGGCTCGTTTACCCACAATTCGAGTGCTTTTAGCACTAGCTGATGCATACAAGCTCCTAGTACATCAAATGGATGTAAAGACCGCTTTCCTAAATGGAGAGTTGAATGAGGAGATTTATACGCAACAACCTGAAGGATTTGTGATTGAAGGGCAAGAAAAGAAAGTATGTCGATTGATTAAATCCCTGTATGGTCTAAAGCAAGCTTCTAAGCAATGACATGAGAAATTTGATAGTACAATGACGTCAGTCGGCTTTTGTGTGAACGAAGCCGATAAATGTGTCTACTATCGGTTTTGTGGGGGCGAAGGTGTCATTCTATGCCTTTATGTAGATGATATATTGCTTTTTGGGACCAACATGGATGTGATCAATAATACAAAGTCTTTCTTTTTTCAGAATTTTGATATGAAAGATCTGGGTAAAGCTGATGTTATCCTAAACATCAAGTTGATAAAGGGTGAGAATGGGATTACTCTTTCACAATCCCATTATGTGGAGAAAGTCCGAACCAGATTTGGATTTATGGACTGTAAGCCAGCATCCACACCCTATGATCCAACTGCAAAGCTGCATAAGAACACTGGGCATGGAAGGATCAACTTAAATATTCTCAAATAATAGGATCCCTAATGTACTTAACTAGTGCAACGAGGCCAGACATCTCATATACTGTTTGCAGATTGAGTCATTATACGTCCAATCCAGGAGATGATCATTGGATAGCACTAGAAAGAGTACTTAGATATTTGAAGGGAACCTCTAAATTGGGAATACACTATTCTGGCCATCCGATAGTCTTGGAAGGATTCAGTGATTCTAACTGGATCAGTGACTCGGATGACATGAAGGCTACGAGTGGTTATGTATTCACTCTAGCAGGTGGGGCCGTTTCTTGGAAGTGTTCAAAACAGACTATCCTTACACGGTCCACCATGGAGGCTGAGTTAGTTGCACTTGATTCAGCGACTGTAGAGGCAGAATGGATTCGAGAACTCCTGTCTGACCCGCCTGTGCTAGAAAAACCTATTCCAGCTATATTAATCTACTGCGATAACCAAACCATCCTGGTTAAGGCGAAGAGTAAAAAGGACAATATGAAGTCCTCAAAACACATAAAGAGACGACTTAAGTCGGTAAGACATGCCAGAGAGACGGGTGTTATTTCTGTAGAATACATCTAGTCTGAAAAGAACTTGGCAGATCCTTTCACCAAAGGATTGGCACAAAAGGTCATCCTTGCAGCATCTCAGGGAATGGGGCCTATACCCGTATGAACGCTCACATCGGTGGTAACCTATCCAGGAGATCAGAGATCCCGTGAACTAGGCTCTAGGACAACAAACTGTGTGAGATTAGAGAGCACATCTAACGGGTCCCATTAGCTGCAGTGCTCTTTCTGTATGGAAGGTTGAGCTTTGACTCTTAATGAACTCAAGGTCTATATGACTTATGGAGTCATCCTACAGGACTCCTAGAAGAGTTCACCTATGTGAGTGTGATTGTGAGGTCGCAATCAAAGGAAGATAAGGGTATACTTTCTTAAGCACTCATGAGCTAGATACGGGGACATGACCGGAACGTCCCAACCCGAGAGGGAAAGGGCAAGCCGCCCAGTACAACATGTGACATGAGCGAAAGCTCTCACACCAAGGCATTGGATCAAGGCGAAGTCCTCCTTTGTCTGTGCAGAGTCGTAGTCCTTGTCGCTAGGCTTTGGGTTCAAACCCGAAAGGTACCCATAGTCGAACAGCTGTATATTAAACAAGACATTGAGAATCCTTTATCAATTGGTAAATTGGTGGGGACTGTTGTAAACCTGAGGGCTTTTTCGTAATTTCCCAATTGAAGGGAAATGTTTTTGGTCCCACACGCCGCTGGCGGTGTGAAGAGATAAGGGAGCGTTTCGTCTCCTCCCGCAGGCGTCTTGTTGCGAGCGACGCGCCGATTGGATCTGGCGATGGTGTAGGCCGGGTCTCAGGGCGATGGCGCCGAGCGGGTCGTGAGGCGATGGCGCCGAGCGGGTCGTGAGGCGATGGCGACGGAGGCGGAGTCGGCGCGGGCGCTTCGGTGCCAGCCACACCTCAGCCCACCGTCCCTCTCCTCTCTTGGTCCGCCATAAAAGCCCGGGCCTCTCCTCTTCTCCGATTGTCCCAAAACCGAGTGAGCTTCAATCTCCGTCGGCAATCCTTGGTCTTTGGGCTGTTGACCGGTTCTCCGTGCTTTGCAGGCAGCCAAGAGACTTGACCCTTCTTAGGGTTCTTGATCTGAGCTTGGACCGAGATATTCACCGAGAAATTTGGAGTGTTGATTTGAGATTGTGTGTGGTTCTTGGCCGGAACTACCGTGTGGGCTTGTGCGGCATCCCTGTACCTCGGCTTCCTTCGTGGCTTGGTGAGAGAGGAGAGCGGCATTGTATCTCCGTGAACCATCTCACCTTGCCACAATGGGTTGATAGGTTTTCGGGACAGCGATTTCATCGTGCCTTGCTATCTTGGCTTCTTCAAGTGATTTGAATATCACTACCCTGTGAGTTGTTCATCTCTGTTCTTGCAGAAATTTCCTGTAGAAAGAGATGCTTGTGGGCTTGTGATTTGCTCTGTGAGGATAATTGAGGTCTAATGCTGAAATTGAATGATCAAATTTGAGCTCTAGATATTTGTCTTTACTGTCATTAGTTTCCTGTTTTCAGTTTGATGCTTTCGGTTTATTTCATACTGTGATCCCTATTATATGTTAGCAGCATCTTGATTAGTTAGTATGTTTGGTGTATAATCTGTTAAACTGTGATTATAACATCTGAAATCAGATTAAATCATTTGATTACTCTAAATATTGCTCTGTGATCTCTAGTATTTGTCTTCCCCGGCGAAAGCAATTGTTGATGTTAATTCAAAGCGAAAATTGACATCGATTTCTAGAGCTCAACAATTCGATTATCAATTGACATATTTAATTTGTGAAGAGTATAGACCAAAGTAGCGGGACGGCACAAGATTAAAATCTTGTGCAACCCTATATCTGAGAGCAATTATAATCAATAAAACATGCTGGTTTTAGTCATTTGTGCTTGGCTATACTTGATGGCAGCATGTTTTATCCTTAAGTCTGAACATATGCATGTTTTGATTGTATATGTTAAGTCTTCAATAAGATTAGCATGTAAATACATTAACGTTATTAGTGCCACGCTGATGTTGAACTCATATATGATATTCCTGTTGAGTATATACTCTTTTTACAATGACTTGGTTGATGCTTATATCAATATGTTGTTAAAGCCATTCATATGCCATGCTTGGGTGCTTATTATTATCGTAATTATTATTAGAATTAAAATAGAAAATATGCTTATACCGCAAATATTACAACAAATGTTTCATACTGTCCAGCGGTATTGTCTAAAAAGTCCTGTTATTTTTGGCTTCTTCAAAAGTAAAAAAAGCCAAGTATCAAAACATAATGGTTTTTTAAAATAGATTTTCTAAACGGTTTTCTAGGCTCAAAACCATATGGGTCGTCCACGTCAGCATCTCTACTGTTCGCTGCCGTATCAAAAAATACAGACAAAAGCAATCAGCTGCAACCAAAAAGCATCCACTGCATAAAAAAACACCCCTAATTCGCAAAATAGCACATGTGAGGAAAGGTAGCAATGGCTAGTTTATGGTGGTTGTTGCTATGCTGAAACTGAAATCTAGCTATTTACAAAAATCTTTACCAATTTCGTTTAAGATTTTGCTAATATAGCTCCAAAAGAAATGCTCTTGAGTAGTAGGTATAACCAAAAATATAAAAGTAAAAGTGATTTTAGAAAGACACCGCAATTCCAAATGGGGCTCATAATAAACTTAATTTGCCATAATGTTTACAACATCACCATTTCTGAATCATATAGTTCCTTTGGATGCTCATTCTTTGCACCCGTTCACATCACCCTTCTTCTCCCATCTTCCTCTGTTTCTCATTCTTCCTCTGTTCTGTTTCTCATTCTTCCTCTGTTTCTCAACCTCGCCCCCTGCACTGCCATCCCAATCACCTCCTCTTGATGAGCGATGCTTTCAGGCAGCGGTGGCAACAGCGTGTGAGGCCGGCGAGACAACGGAGACCCCAAAAATGGTTTCACAGAGCCGAGGGAACTTAACGGTGGTGATGTTGCCAGAGTTGGATGTCGGCGCGAGTTCGCGGCTGCGTGCGGTAGGACAATAAGGTGAGCTCACCTTTGCAGAGTTGGGGACGACGACGACAACCGGAGTTGGAGATGAAGCCGGCGGTTAGAAAGGCTAAGGGGATGGAAGAGGTACTGGTGGTACAAGGATTTGAGCGGTGGCACAAGGAAGAGGTAATGAAGAAGAGGGAAGGGAGGAGAAGGCGCCAGTGGTGAAGGGGGAAGAGGGAGGGCGTTTTGGTCTTTGTAATAAAACCTAACAAATAAATGAAAGTCCAACGCCCCAACAGCGCTCCTCAACGGACGAATATTGACGGTTCGTGCCAACGACAAAATATAATGCAAACTTAAGAGTGGCAGACACAGTTTGTTCGGTGGTAGAACCAATATTGCACATATTAACAGTGGTAAGAACAAGATTTTTTTATACTTATTGGGTGGGTTTTTCTTACTGTGGTTATGGCTTTTAGATTAAATTTTTAAATTCTGACTGTTTGTAAGAGAGAGTACTCATGTACGATTTTAGCTGATATAAATAAAGTTCAACCAGTATCTACTACAATCGACTTATAAACCCAAGCCATAAGTCTAAAAAAACCTAGCCATTATATCCTGAGTCTTGACCAAAGAAGCCTGCCCCATTGAGCCAGACTGACCTTGATGTGTTGGTTGGTCCCGATCTTCAGGTAGGATAATATGTCGATTGGTAGAGAATGACGTTGACAACGAGGCTACTTGACCGAGACATGATCAAATTGTCCAACAATCGTTACACCACGTAATGGATTGCGCGAAGGCTACGATAGCAGAAAACAAAACTTTTCTACCGCGCACACAAGAACATCATGCTTAAGGAGGGATCATGGATCGTTACCACTAGGCGTGCGGTAGCAATGAAGAAGAGTTGGAGAAGCCGATCCAACCACGCGTCGAGGTAGTAGTGGAAGTAGTCGATCGTCCCGAACCGATCGTCTCCTCCACGCGATCAACCACACCACGAGCGATCCAATCAGAGGTTGTTGATGCCGATCAACGCCGCAACGAGCGGCGCCTCCACCGGTATCCACACGTCCGGATGGAACGCCGATCGCGAGTGTACCAAAGACTCATGAGCGCTAGGGTTTGGCTCGGGAGTGGCGGCGTGGTTTAGCTCGGGATTATCAGATGCGTTCCCTCAGGCCCTCGCCTCCATATATATAGACCTCCTCACTTGGGCCTCGTGGACCGAGGCCCAATAGGAGTCTATCAGGATCTCTATCCGAATTGAGCCCATATCCGAATCACATTGAATTAGTGTTCCAACCCGTTAAGTGTGCGACACAGCAGGTTCACGTATACTTGGTCGCGACCGAAACACCTTCCGGTCACCGTGTTAATAGCGGCTTCTAGTAAGACATATTAACCCCAAAGTATACGTAAAGATCATATCGGTGAACTGTAATGTTCTCATGTACTAATCCCTTTGCCTCACGATATAGATTAAGCTCAAGGCGAGACCTGTGTCATCCTCTTAATAGCTCAATCACTCTCTCGATTCCGTGATGGATTATAAACTCGTGATTGACTCCTCAATCACCTTGGCATGGCCATGCACTTTCATAATCCATTACATCGAGGGGCCGAGATATCTCTCCCATAAGGAGGGCAAATTCTATCTTGATCATTCACATCCCACTACATGTTTCATGGCAAACCCAAAGACTACTTTTATGACTACCCGCCACGGAGTAGTGTTTAGTAGTCCCAAAGTAGCTACTACGCATCTTGGGAACCATGATGATCTCAAGTCTAAGGATTCCACATAAACACTACTTGAGACCAGCGATGACACATCGAATCTGCGGTGTCTCATGACGGGTCTATCCAACATATGTTCACTAACACATGTCCATATTATTGATTTGGTATCTCCATACCATGATCCATGAGACATGATCATCAATCAATACATATGTCGATCTTTGAATCATATTTGTTCCTCATATGAAATATAATCGGGGATCATTTAGAAATAGCAACATTTTGGCATTAAGAGTCTCATGAATAAGTCACATACTCATTGATCAATAATGATAATGTCTATTTCAAGGAACAAAGCAATGTATCATAAACATAGTATGTGATATATTCAACATCTCCATGTTGCCTCTAGGGCATATCACCAACATCTCCCACTTGCACTAGAGTCAACCATGTAGGTATCAAATACCCATTGCCCTAGTGTGAGCCTCATGCTTTGGTGGGAAGCGGCTTTGTCAACGGATCGCAATGTTCAAATCCGTGTGTACTTTGCATATCTTAACATCGCCTCTCCACAATCTCGCGGATGAGATGAAATCGCCGTAGAATGTGCTTGGACTTACAGTGCGATCTAGGCTCCTTGGCTTGCATAATGGCTCCACTTGTTGTCACAAGAGAGGTCCATTGGGTTGGAGGCACTAGCCATCACACCAAACTCGAAACAAATTTCTTGATCCAAACGACCTCTTTAGCGACTTGAAGCCGCTATGTACTAAACACATTGTAGAATCAAGACAACCGTCTCTTGCTTGGAACTCTTCCACTCACCGCACCGCCATTCAGGCAGAACACAAATCCAGATTGCGATCTAAAATCATCTTTGTCAGTTTGGAAGCTAGCATCGGTGTAACCATTTACAACGAGCTCTTCCTCACCCCATAGACGAGGAACACATCTTTAGTTCTTCTCAAGTACTTCAAGATGTTCTTTACGGTAATCCGAGTTGACTTTCACGGATCGACCGGTATCTACTTGTAGCACTTAAAGCATACGAGACATCCGGGCGTGTACAAAGCATGGCATACATAATGGATCCAATAGTGAAGCATATGGAATCGCATTCATTTTATCCCGCTCATCGGTGTACTAGGACACCGATTCTTGCTAAGATTTATACCATGTGACATAGGTAGGAAGCCTTTCTTGGAATCTCGCATGTTGAACCTTTTCAACACCTTATCAATGTACGTATCTTGGCTTAATCCAATCAGCCTTTTGATCTATCTCTATAGATCTTGATGCCCGAATATATGTCACTTTGTCCTAAGTCTTTCATAGAGAAACTATTTTCAATGAAGACTTAATGATTCGAGCATAGGAATGTCATTTCCGATCAATAATATGTCATCCACATATAAGACCGTAAACACAGGTGCGCTCCCACTAGCCTTTTGTAAACACAAGGCTCTTCTTCATTCTTGATGAAACCAAACCCTTTGATTACTTCATCAAAGCGAATGTTCCAACTCCGAGATGCTCGCTTTAATCCATAAATGGATCTTTGCGACTTGCATATCTTTCTAGTCGATTGCGGATCGACAAAACACGTGGGTGTGTCATGTACACATCCTCACTCGATTTCCATTAAGGAAAGCTGTTTTGACATCCATTTGCCATATTTCATAGTCGAAATAAGCGACAATCATTGGAATGATCCGAATAGACTTTAGCATTGCGACGGCGAAAAAATTTCATCATAATCAACACCTTGAATTTGTTTGAAACCTTTGGCCACCAATCGCGCTTTATAGATGTGAACATTTCCATCTATGTCTATCTTTTCTTGAAAACCCATTTGCACTCAATGGTTTTAACACCATCGGTGGATCAACCAAGTTCCAAACTTGATTCTGTGCATGGATTCAATTTGGATCTCATGGCTTCAAGCCATTTCTCGTAGTCTGGTCCCACCATCGCTTCTTCATAGGTCTTAGGCTCATCGTTGTCTAACAACAATATGTCCCGTTGTTGAGTAGTCAAGAACATGTACCTCTCGGTGCACGACGTGACCTCTCGACCTACGTGGTGCGGTGTGTCCCAACAGGTTCTTCAACAGTTTGTTCATCTGTTGTGGTTACAGAGAGGCTGAAACGTTTTCGGTGTTTCTCGAATTTCTTCAAGTTGCACCATGCTCCCACTATCCCTTCTTGAGAGAAACTCTTTCTCTAAGAAGACACCATCTTGGGCGACAAACACTTTGCCTTCTTCTTGATTATAGAAGTAATATCCTTTCGTTTCCTTAGGATACCCGATAAAGAAGCATTTATCGATTTAGGGGTGAGCTTATCGATTGTAAACATTTTACATAAGTCTCACATCCCCAAATCTTAAGAAAAGACAAGCTAGGACGTTGTCTGTCCACATCTCATATGGTGTCTTTTCTCGATTTTGATGGAACTCATTTAGTGTGAAAGCGTCTGCATTTCAAGAGCGTACCCCAAAAGACAACGGAAGATCACTGTGGCTCATCATGGGCGCACCATATCTAATAAGGTGCGATTTCTCGTTCGAGATACCCCATTCCATTGAGGTGTTCCGGCGGAGTCAATTGTGGAACAATTCCACAATCCTTGAGATGATTACCAAACTCATGGCTCAAATACTCGCCTCCACGATCATATCGTAGAAACTTGATTGTCTTGCCTAAATGATTTTGCACTTCA
Organism: Bonia amplexicaulis; assembly: GCA_036346245.1. Lineage (NCBI taxonomy): Eukaryota > Viridiplantae > Streptophyta > Magnoliopsida > Poales > Poaceae > Bonia > Bonia amplexicaulis. Next base: position 17,194,396 of record CM070741.1, read on the forward strand.
TTTTGGAATTCTTTGAACTTTTCAAAGGATTCGACTTATCTTCATCGGTAGATATATCCATATCTACTAAAGTCATCGATAAAAGTTATGAAATCATGAAAACCACCTCTGGTCGTTGAGCTCATTGGTCCACATACATCGAATGTACGAGTGCCAATAAGTCACTTGCCCGTTCACCTTGACCGGTGAAAGGTGCTTTTGTCATCTTGCCAAGTAAACAAGATTCGCATGTCTCAAATAATTCAAAATCAAATGAGTGCGAATACCATCTCTATGGAGCTTCTCCATGCGTTTCTCATTTATGTGACCTAGCGGCAGTGCCAAATAAGCGTGGGATTCAAATCATTTGATCGTTGCCTCTTTGTATTAATGTTATAGACCGATGACTCTTCAAGAGTAAGAATATATAACCCATTCACCAATGGAGTATGACAATAGAACATATCTTTGAAATAAAGAGAACAACCATTGTTCACAGATCTAAAGTCATAACCTTCGCTTGTAAACATGAAGCGAAATAATGTTCTTGGAAAGAGATGGAACACAATAACAATTATTCAATTCCAAAACTAATCACGAAGGTAAAGACAATGGCATGGTGCCAGCGTACCACCATGACAACTTTTGCTCCATTGCCAACGCGAAGATCCACTTCGCTCCTCCTCAAACTTCTACTTCTTCTTAGCCCCTGCAACGATTTGCAAATGTGAGCAACCGATCCGGTATCAAATACCCAAGAATCGTAGATGAAGTAGCAAGATTGATTTCTATAACATTTATACCGGAGCGAAGTCGTACTTCCTTCTTTTCTCAAGATCCTCCAAGTACTTTGGGCGTTCCTTTTCCAATGTCACGATTGCTTCTGAGTAGCAATCGCATCGAGCAGGCCCTTCTTGACTTGCTTGGCCTTAGAACCGCTCGCGATCTCATCGGAGCTAACTTTCTTTGACCGCGCCTTTCTTTACATAGGGCTTGCCTTGCCTTTCTGCATCATCATCACATGATGGTGCTTTTCTTAATGCTTTCCTCGGCTGATTTTAGCATCCCATGCAACTCAGCCAAGGTCTTGTCCATGTTGTTCATGTGATAGTTTAGAATGAATGGCTCAAAGCTCGAGGAGCGATGAAGAATCACATCGTAGCCAACTCTTGGCTAAGGGAAAACCAAGCTTTCCGGACTCTCAATGTAGCCAATCATCTTAATCACATGAGGGCTGACGAAATTCCCTTCTACAAGCCTGCACGCAAACAAGGACTTTTGAAGTGTTGAACCTTTCAGCCCTTGCTTGGTTCTCAAACATACCACGCAACCCCACAATGATATTGTAGTCATCGTGTTCTCATATTGCTTACAAGCTCGAGAGGACATTGTGGTAAGCATGAGACACTCACATCAAGGTAATCATTCGTTTGCTTCTCATAAGCTTTCCGTGCGACCACGGTAGCATTATTAGGCAAGTCATCAGGATAAGGAGACTCAAGGACATACTCCTTGCGCTCTTGCTTGAGAACAATTCTCAAGTTGCGATACCAATCCAAAAGTTCGTTCCATTGAGTTTTCTTTCTCAAGAATAGATCGCAAATTAAAAGAACTGGATGCGGCATTAGTTGACATGATCTACAACAAAGAATACGCAAAGTTTAGCACTATGTTTATGTTCATCTTTTATTAAACTATTTAACAAAAGACTCCCACTATGTGTTTTGCAACAAAACTCCTCTAAGTTACATAGTGGGTCAAGATCCTCATTTCATTAGTTCCTAGTGAGCTTTGGCATCACGGCTAGAAGACTAGTGACATGGGTAAGCAACACCTTGCTAATCACATCCCTATGTGACTCTTGCTTGTTGGGTGACATCAATATGTCCCGGCCCCAACCTATGCCCCAAGGTCCAAAACTGTTTTGATAACCTTGTTAAGTAAACAAATACTATGCATGTGGATGTCCGACATCCACCCTATTAGATCAAGATAGTTGATGGTACTCTGCCTTGGCAGACCTACCAAACAATGATCATGATTCTTATAGGCGCAGCAATTGGAAGGGCATCAAAACAAATTCTTAATTTTTCTTGAGAGAAGCTATTCTATCATGAAAAACTAACCCTTAGTTGGTATGGCATGAAAGAATAGTATGACAAGAAATAAACATCACATGCATATAATCACATTATACTGTGAATGGTATGGCATTTTGTATCGTAGTGGTCGCCATCGCCATGGTTCCACGGTGATATTCTTCGCCACACTTCTTGTCCTCTTTGTCATCATGCTTGAAGCCTCCATAGCAAAGAACTAAACTATTACAACTAATAGGTAGCAAATGAATTACATGAGGAGCTCAAGCATCACAAGTCGACACGCAGGTCGTTATACAATTAAAGAACAACCTCAACCCGGCTGTGATTAATACGACACACAGGCCGCTAAAACACATATGCATCACATATGCATCTATGCCATACCATTCACATCATTCCCTGCAAAAACAAGTTAAGCGTAGAACATATTCTACCGCCCTAACATGAATGTGTTTCTATAACAATCTATGCGTGTACGCAACGGCTTTTAGATTAAATTTTTAAATTCTGACTGTTTGTAAGAGAGAGTACTCATGTACGATTTTAGCTGATATAAATAAAGTTCAACCAGTATCTACTACAATCGACTTGTAAACCCAAGCCATAAGTCTAAAAAAACCTAGCCATTATATCCTGAGTCTTGACCAAAGAAGCCTGCCCCATTGAGCCAGGCTGACCTTGATGTGTTGGTTGGTCCCGATCTTCAGGTAGGATAATATGTCGATTGGTAGAGAATGACGTTGACAACGAGGCTACTTGACCGAGACATGATCAAATTGTCTAACAATCGTTACACCACGTAATGGATTGCGCGAAGGCTACGATAGCAGAAAACAAAACATTTCTACCGCGCACACAAGAACATCATGCTTAAGGAGGGATCATGGATCGTTACCACTAGGCAGCAGCAGTGAAGAAGAGTTGGAGAAGCCGATCCAACCACGCGCGCCGAGGTAGTAGTGGAAGTAGTCGATCGTCCCGAACCGATCGTCTCCTCCACGTGATCAACCACACCACGAGGAGATCCAATCAGAGGTTGTTGATGCCGATCAACGCCGCAACGAGCGGCGCCTCACCGGTATCCACACGTCCGGGATGGAACGCCGATCGCGAGTGTACCGGCACTCATGAGCGGCTAGGGTTTGGCTCGGAGGTGGCGGCGTGGTTTAGCTCGGGATTATCGGATCGTTCCCTCGGCCCTCGCCTCCATATATAGACCTCCTCACTTGGGCCTCGTGGACCGAGGCCCAATAGAGTCTATCCGGATCTCTATCCGAATTGAGCCCATATCCGAATCACATTCGAATTAGTGTTCCAACCCGTTAAGTGTGCGACCTGCAGGTTCACGTATACTTGGTCGCGACCGAAACACCTTTCCGGTCACCGTGTTAATAGCGGCCTCTAGTAAGACATATTAACCCCAAAGTATACGTAAAGATCATATCGGTGAACTCGTAATGTTCTCATGTACTAATCCCTTTGCCTCACGATATAGATTAAGCTCAAGGCGAGACCTGTGTCATCCTCTTAATAGCTCAATCACTCTCTCGATTCCGTGATGGATTATAAACTCGTGTTTGACTCCTCAATCACCTTGGCATGGCCATGCACTTTCATAATCCATTACATCGAGGGGCCCGAGATATCTCTCCCATAAGGAGGGCAAATTCTATCTTGATCATTCACATCCCACTACATGTTTCATGGCAAACCCAAAGACTACTTTTATGACTACCCGATTCACGGAGTAGTGTTTAGTAGTCCCAAAGTAAGCTACTACGCATCTTGGGAACCATGATGATCTCAAGTCTAAGGATTCCACATAAACACTACTTGAGACCAAGCGATGACACATCGAATCTCTGCAGTGTCTCATGGCGGGTCTATCCAACATATGTTCACTAACACATGTCCATATTATTGATTTGGTATCTCCATACCATGATCCATGAGACATGATCATCAATCAATACATATGCTGATCTTTGAATCATATTTGTTCCTCATATGAAATATAATCAGGGATCATTTAGAAATAGCAACATTTTGGCATTAAGAGTCTCATGAATAAGTCACATACTCATTGATCAATAATGATAATGTCTATTTCAAGGAACAAAGCAATGTATCATAAACATAGTATGTGATATATTCAACATCTCCATGTTGCCTCTAGGGCATATCACCAACACCACGCTCTTAGTCGTTATAAACCTTGCAAAGAACATGTTTGACCTGATCACAAAGATCAATTCCTTCAAGCAATTGATAACAAGTAAGAACAAGGATAAAAGAGCAATATGAAAATTGCTAGATATAAAAGTCGCACAATGAGAGTTGAAATGCTCCAACACGAATCTGTTGATCTAATCAACACAAGAGCAACGTGGAAGTTTGTACACGGGTTAAACATATCTAAACAAAACCGAAGCAAGAGGGAGGCCCCTGTGTAGGGGCCCCAGATTTTACTATATGGGATCCTCTGTGATTTAATGCACTATTCCGTGGATCAGTAGATAGTGCTCACAGTTACAGAAAATGAATATCAAATACATACCATGCGGAAGCATAAATAAAATAGTAAACTTACTCATGGGCCGATTAGGCTGAAATCAGTAAATTGTAGCAGCGGAAAACGAAGCACACCGGGTGAACCCTCAGGACATGCCCACAGGCAGCCAACTGGAGGTACGCGACCTAGCCCTTGACATCTTCATCTTCTTCACCATCATGAACAATAGTGTTGCTGAGGCGCAGTGATCTGATTTGTGATTCTAGATTTGTCGTGAGAGCGAGTGTGAGCACACTAACCACCGTGCTCCGCGAGCTAATACACATAATGCAAATATATAGTATACATGGCTTATCAAAGGAAACGCTCGGGTTATTTTATTTGCCAGAAATCGCTTTTGGTAGCATTGTTATTATTAAACCATAGTGTTATTGCTGCTACCTAGAACTTCACACGGCGATTGCCATAATTGTCTCACTCCACCAAATGCCATAATTGACCTAATCCACCAAAGACACAATTTCTTTACTAATTGTTGTCTAAGACTCCAAACAATGAGTGGCATCATTTAGTTAATCCACCGATCAAACATTATCTATATTGATTGATGTCTAACCTCCAATCAGTGAGTGGCATCATTTAGTTAATCCGCCGATCAAACATCATCTATATTGATTCTTGTCTAATCTCCAAACAGCGAATGACATCATTTAGCTAATCCACCGCTCAAACCCTTTATATATATTCATTTTGAATCCACCAATATCTTTTGTATTCCGAATTCATAATAGTCCAATCTTGTAATCAATATTCACCAACTTCTTACTTCTGAATTCTAATGATCTCCTAACAGGATTACCTTTTTAATCCGCCAAAATCATTCATATCAGAACTTTCTAACGAATCAATCCTTTCGGCTAACGATCCAAAACCATAAATTGCTTTTTCCATAATCATCCTTATTTTTCATTATTTATCTCTAACTAATTCATCAATATTTCTCCACCAAGAATATGATTAATCAAGTTTATACTCCAATTGTCGTATCTCCAAATTTCCTCAAATTTAATTCATCCATCTAGATCAAGTCCTACTAATCCCATTAAATCCAGCAATTACATTTACCCTCTTCTGATTCTCCAAAATTATTTAAATAATCTATCTATCCTATCTGTTCATTTAGGCTCCAATTTATTTCTCCTAGACTCCTTTCTATCATTCCCTTTTTATAATCGACATGAGTCCACCAACACCTTTATGTACTTCCCACCAACAGCCATCTTTGTTTCTTATGACTCTATTTATTCTTCCTATCATTTTACTTTGTAAAAGAAGAACCTTTACCATCATTTTACATCAGTTGAACAAAACATAATGTGTAAGAGAATGCAATAACAGTAGCGATTCAGATTCCATCCACCGTTACATGGCATCGGCACCATATGCTTAATCCTTCAGCGTTATAGCCGCTTAACTTATCACTGGGGCGACACCCAGGACAACACAAATCAGGACCTTGCACTGCCCTCCACTTTTTCATTCCCACCCAAAAAGTTTTTGAAATAGAACTATATCTAGTTAAGTTCCCATGTCTGCCCATGACCGTGGGCACGGCTATTCGAATAGTTTTGACTCTGTAGAGTTTGTACACTTTCACCACAAGAGACAATCAACTCGTTGCCCCACATGATTCCTTAGTCATGCGGTTGAGCAGACCATCACAGTGACTTTTCAAAGTATCTAGCTCCTTTTGTCATCTCACCTTATGGGAAACTGCCCACTTGCGGTGGGTCCCATCTATGCACGGGATGTTTCCCCCAGTTACTAACGCAGCCGGGCTCCACTTCCCGCAACGCTTAGAACAGCTGGGAAACCTCACCCTCCACTCGGTGTCCCTTTAGGCCTCCCCTTGCCCTTGCTTAGCCACTTCACTCTACTACCAGTGAGATGAGTCTGGGAGTTTCGATAAATTTACTTAGCCAAGTTGTACTTTATAGACTTGTGGTTGCACTGTTTTACGTGGGAGATCATGACAAGATTCAGTCCTTAGCGGTATCTGGGCGGTTCTTCCACTAACCACATTGTGCTTCCACCGCACCACTCACACACCCTCGAACCATCCGCCCAGATATTCAAGCAAGTTGAGGTCTTTGGGAGCATAAAATAACCATATCGAACATATACCAGTCATTACCACCATGACTGCCCAAATCATTGTCATATTTGCAAGTGAGATACTTTGGGACATCTAAGCGTCCCCGTTTAACTAGCAATACTAAGCAGTACGATACATTATAACTCTAACTCTGAAAACTACATTATGATAGTTTTACTAGGGTGACAAGGCTCACATATCCCAAGAGTTTCAACAGGTAATACTAACAAGCATAATAATGGGTGTATATCTAAATTCTATAAAACTGAACATAATTTATCACATAAAATAATAGCATGCACATGGATAATTTAAAGGAAATTAATTTACATAAACATGGGTTCAACATGATCAAAGTGATAACTCACCTTGGTCACAGGAGTTAGGTTCTTGATGATCTGGAGCTGCTAGGTTGGCTGTCTCAGTGTCTTCCTCCTGAGCCTCGTATGCTATTTTAATCGTATGCGAAGATTTGCATAAAAAGAAAAGCAACAAATCACTCCAAATAACACCAGAAATTCAAATGAACTCTAAAAATTATGATTTTAGTTCCATTGGATAGATATTGAATTTAGACGAATTTAGAAATTTGTCTCACTCAATTTGGAGTTAAAATGAAGAAGTTATGCCATTTTAAAATTCTCAGTTCAGATAAATCCCTAAATTATTAAATTTCTGACAGGTGGGGCCCACTGTTATTTTTAATTCATTCGTTTTATTTTGTTATTTTTCGTTCTGAGTCTCTGGCCAGTGGGGCCCACTTGGCAGTGGCTCAGGTGTTCTTACGCCCACTGACGGGTGGGTCCCGCTTGGCGATAGCTCGCCTCTGGCGATCATCGGCAGTGGGTCCCTCACGGCACCGGACCCACATGTCGGCCCACCGACAGTGGGACTGTCTGTCGGCGAGCTCTCGGTCGCGACCAGCGACAGTGGGGCCCACTTGTCGGCGCAAATGTTAAAAGAATGGCTCAACCCAAGACGCGAGCCGGGGCTCGAAGCAGCCGGGCGCCAAGGGGAAGAGAATCGGCCGCAATAACCAAGTGAGCATTGAGGCATTGCCTACCCCTTATACGCTATTACCTCTTAAGGTATGCGGTGAGGAGGTCAGGGAGGAGGCCGAGGCGGTGGGGCGGTGGCGCCAACGGCGAGGGTGGTCGGGGCGGTGAAGGTCAAAACGCGTTCCCGAGCAGCGGTGAAGCCGATGGAGGGTGGCGAGGATCGGGGTGCAGTGGCGGCCGGCGGCGTGGCGGCGGTGGACCGGAAGGGCTTGGCCGGTGAGGTATGGGTCTCGGGAGGCTTGGGAAGACCGGGGCGACTTCACGACGTGCGAGGAGGTGGCTAGGGTGCGAGGTGGACCCTAGCGGCGGGGTTCGCCGAGGAGCCCGGTGGCGGACTTGGGAAGAAAGCAGGCGCCGTGAGCTAGGGGAGTGGGAGCTCGGTTGGCATCAGAGAAAGCGTGGAGAGTGTGGGAGGACGTTGGACGCACTCGGGGGTCTTATAGGCGCGAGGAAGGCGGCATCGGGAGACCTCCCGTTTGGTCATGTCGGCGGCGGGGACAAGTGAGGCAAGCGATGTACGAGGGGTATCCGCGCGAGTTAGGGCATGATGCCACAGTGCGCGTGAAGTGGCGGCAGGCTCGAGCGTGTGCGCGTGCTACCACCAGCGCGGCAAGAAAAAGAGAGGCGCAGAGCGCAGGGCTGGTCGCGCTCGGACAGGGCGGCGCCGCTGGTCCAACGCCCCTGGCCGGGCTACGGGGGGCGCGGGCGGCGCGGGTGCGGCCCGGAAGAGGGCAAGCGAGGAGGAGGCGGGGAGGAAGAAAAAGCAGTGGGTGGGGGCTATGGGAAGGCCGAGGCTTCTTATGGTCGCAGAGGGGCGGGAAGGCGCGGAGGACCGGGCGGAGGGTGAGAACCGCGGTTTTGCCGGGCGAGGCTCGCAGGCGGAGGTGCAGAGCAAGGTGACGGGCGAGCGGCGACGGGATAGAGCAGGCACGCGGTATCGAGCACGCCGTGAAGTCAGGGGAAAAGCAGCGCAGCGCGACCGCAGGCTCACGGGGGAGGAAATGAGTGGAGGGAGGAGAAAAAGGAGAGGAGGCGCGGCGCGCTCGGAGGAAGAAGTGAAAAGAAAGAAAAGAAGGGAGAGGGGCCCACGGCCAGAGAAAAATTGGGAGAGAGGGAGGACAGAGAAAAGAGGAAGGTCCCACATGGCATAAAAAAAAGGAGGGAGAAGATAAAGGGGAAAGAAATTTTTAAGCATAATTTTGGGACTTGAACTTTTAACCTAAATTTCTATTTCATGTTTAAGACCATTGATTTCAATTTAATTCAAATCTTGCTCTGAATATCTGGGCATAAAGTCTATTACTTCTCTGCACTTCATTTTATTTAGTTTGATTTTCTAGATTTTGGTTCTTAACATTTTTAACTCACATTTCAACTAATTTGTATCTTTTATCATCACAGTTCTTCGTTGCCTTCGAGAATTACTTCCCTTTATTACTCTGTTTGGCACAACATTGGGGAAAATTCAAATAAAAGTTCGGCAAAAATGACAAATGCCAATAAGAGCCAAATAGAATTTTAAATTCTTCAAAATTTTCGAACATTCCAAAATTTGGGATGTTACACCCTGGCGGCTATTTAAGAGCGAGACATAACAAGTTGTCCAACTATCGCTACACCACGCTCTTAGTCGTTATAAATTGTGCAAAGAACACGTTTGACCTGATAACAAAGATCAATTCCTGCAAGCATCGAGAACAAGTAAGAACAAGGATAAAAGAGCAATCTGAAAGTTGCTAGATATAAAATCGCACAATGAGAGTTGAAATTCTGTAACATGAATCTGTTAGTATAATCAACACAAGAGCAATGTGGAAGTTTGCACACGGGTTAAACTTATCTAAACAAAACCGAAGCAAGAGGGAGGCCCCTAGGGGCTATTTAAGAGCGAGACATGATCAAGCTGTCCAACAATCGCTACACCACGCTCTTAGTCATTATAAACCATGGAAAGAACACGTTTGGTCTAATCACAAAGATAAATTTCTACAAGCAATTGAGAACAAGAACAAGGATAAAAGAGCAATCTGGAAATTACTAGATATAAAAGTCGCACAATGAGAGTTGAAATGTTGCAACATGAATCTATTGGTCTAATCGACGCAAGAGCAATGTGGAAGTTTGCACACAGGTTAAACTTATCTAAACAAAACCAAAGCAAGAGGAAGGCCCCTAGGGGCTTTTTAAGAGCGAAGGGCAGAGGGTGGCAGCCAAGGAGGTGGACACGCAACCCTAGGAGGTACAAGCCCCATGGTCCCAAGTGGAGGTGGCGCAACACCTTTTGACTCGGCTTCAGAATCGGTATCGGTTTGTTTTGGCCATTGCAATGTGCACAGAAAGAATTTGAATGTGAGGCTAGATCCGTTTGAAATCTGATAAGAAAAGCTTTCAATCAAGACTCGCACACCTCAAACGGACTCTGTATGTGAGAGTTATGCATGGTTGAAATTGGACATATCTGACTAAATATGAATTGATTTGGAGGCCGAATTAGATTCCAAACTCCAAATCTCGCCAGTAAACAAAATCTTGTCTGCCGCTCAATAATGATGCATCAGACGCGTATACGTATGCATGCAAAACACCAAAACACCATATCTCGAAAACCGTGTCCTATTAATTGTTTTCTCTCCCTAATCACCGATCATATGCTACGCCGCCGCATGCATATATATATACACACACACGCGCGCAGTCCTCTATAACACCTAATTAAACTCTACTAAAAATCCTATTCAATTTCTACTTCAAATCCTAATCCAACTCAACCAACTAGACATGGGCCTTTTTACCTCAACTAGGCTTTTAGTCCATTAATTTCCAAGGGACCCGAAACCCTTCCTAACACGGGTTTTTCACACTCCCGACTTTTTTAACGCGTCACGTGTCAAAGCCTCCCAGACCGCATCTCTCGTAGCTTCACGCATCATCCACCACGTGTCGTAGCCTCCGGACCACGCCTCCGTAGCTCCAACACGTATCATCCATCTCTGATCTCCATACGCCCCAAACATGAGCCCGACCATCTCGCATGACATCCTCGACCGCCTGGACCTCAGATCTCCCCATCTTAGTCTCGGTCCTCCTCGTCACCGACCACGATGGCCTCCATGCTCAACCTGCACATGCAAAGACTAAAGAACATTCTTCCGGCACAAGTTCATCCCAACTTGACCAACATCAGTCCATACGTACACACGCCAACACACCTCGCATAATATCGATAAACAATATTATCAAATATTCATCATCATAAATTAATCGTTGTCAATTATTCATCACTAAAATAACCTAGACCTAACCACATGGTCTAACAATATGTTAGTAGGCTTCTCTTTAGGCGGGCCCTAACCACGAGCATGTAGTGTTGATGCTATCTTCATAGTATAACTATACAAATATATATTTTCATCATTAGGTAGTATCATATTCTCATTTAAAAAAAATTGAAGCAGAAGAAACATATTCACCTTTTGTTCAATTTGATTTTGGGAGCTATGGTCGTATGCATTTGTGGCATGGTCACATCATCCTCCCCTTCTTGACAAAAACCATCCTCAGTTTTAACAGATATATAGTCTCACGTATTGCATGATCTTAATCATAAATCTCAGTACATAACAAAAGACGCATCGAACTCTCATTATGTAATATCATAAGTTCTTTTTCAAATAAAATAAATCCTCTTTGGAACGAGTGTACCTGATTGGAAGTATTCTCACCGGATGGTGTTGGAACTATGTATGTATGTGTCTCGTCAGACTCTCTTTCTTTATAAAAGATGGTATTGGATTGTAACCTATTCACATGCAAATAAATGTAGGGCAACACTACAGAACTTTGAATGCAAACATGACACACATAAAATTCATTCTCATCATATTCTCCCAGCAAACTAAATTTGTATTCATCTTGCTTCTTTTAAACAACAATTTAAAAGGATCTCCATCAATAATGCTTTGCTGAGCAGTAGATAAATTCACAGGTGTTGCAAATCTGTCTAAGTAAATTACTGAATCAAAATAAAGTTTGGAGGAGTTTTCCCTGATATTGATGATCTCAATGAGAGACACATTCTTTTTGGATGCAAATGGAGCAATGGTTGTGGTGTACAGAAGCAGCCCACAACGCTCTTCTTCTTGAAAGGTTTTCTATAGCTCACAAACAATACTAGATAAACTAGAAATATTAAGGTTAGTGCTATTAGTTTCCTCTTCATAACAGTGTACCTTCTTCAAAGTTAAACCTTTTAGTTGTGAAGTTATGTAAATTCTATTAACCATATAATTTCCCTTTTCATCATACTCGCCTTTTAAGTAAAATTTATAATGAAACAATAAAAGCAAATTGGGAAGCTCAACAACTTCTTCTCTAAACAACTCAGCTCACAATGATGATTAAACTCAATATAACCTAAAGTATTCAAAAAAGAAATCGCATTCAGCTCATCTATAGCATGGACCAATTGCACATTGATAGAATCAAAAGTATTTATTTTAGCACATGGACTGAAATTAAAATAGGATAATCAAGTTTACTTTCTGGCTGTGTCAAAAGATTTATGCAAGGAATTAGAATGTGCATATTAGAATAGTTTTCCACGAATTTTTGCTCTAAAGTAGTATGAACAGTGGGTAATTGTTGCTTTTCACAAGTATACTCACCTGGAGTGATGATAGCACTATTATTTTTACCATTTTGGCTCTTCTCAAATGATGTAGGTGCATCCATCTCCTCATCTTTCTTCTCAAGCAATGGATGGAGTCAGTGGCTCTATCAGCTCAATCTCCTCATCAGCATGGTTCTCAACTTTTTGCAAGTTGTTAGTCACAGAAAAAGGCACAAAAACTAGTATATTCTCATGTTTCTTATCATATTTCAATCGGATTTTTAACCTTAGAAGCAAGTATAAACAAATGAAGGAGAGAATTATATTCTTTGTGAACAAGAAGGTCCTGAATTTCTTGATTAAGCTAATGTAAGAATCTATTATCTGTACGTTCAACATGTTCCTCTAAGTCACAACATAACAAATGAATTTTTAATTCATGATAGTGTCCCCTTACAATTCTACTTCGTTGTTTTAAACATTGCAATGTAGCTAGCAAATAATCAGTATGATATTTATGAACAAAGTCATCTCTCAAAAGTTTTTTCAATGCATTTCAAGTTTTAGGTACTTTCTCATGTCTACCAAGATACTTCCACCAAAGTATAGCATCATAAGTAAAACACACTAGTAACAGCTCTAATCTTTTACCCATCATAATATTTTTTTTGTCTAATGCTATCCTCCTGGTATAACTGCACAAATATATATTTTCATCATTAGGTAACATCATATTCTCATTTAAAACAAATTGAAGCGGAAGTAACGAATTCACCTTTTGTTCAATCTTGATCTTGGGGGCTATGGTGGTATGCATTTGTGACATGATCACATCAGACCTTATGTGCCAAGCAATAAAACCCTAGGGAGGTGTTTGGATGAAAGATATTTCTTTGAGTATTTGGGTTTAAACTAAATCATAAGGATTTGAATCTAAATCACTCGTATCCAAACATGCTGTAAGTAGTGATCTATATTTATCTATGTATACCTATACTAATTAGGTACTTCAATAAAGCTTTCACGTTAACTAAAAAGAACTAGTCATCTATGTGGCAGACTCAAGTTACAGCGATCAGATTAAAAGAAAGAATTTATGTCAAGTACAATATAAATTAAATCGAATTTGGAATAAAAAATAGTAATTTGATTTCCATATAGCTTCCAAAGTAACATCAATAAATAGATAAATTTGGAATAACAATTAAATAAAAATTAGCATAATAAAAGAAATAGTCTATGCCAAATACAACTCAAATTAACTAAAATTTGGAATAAAAATGAAAAAACTAGCAATTTGATTTTCATATGGAATCCAAAGTAAAAAGCCCTAAAAAACTAAAATTCAGAAAAATAATTAATTGAAAATATAAATTGGATTTTTTTACAAATTCTAGACTAGAACTAAAAAACTGACACCAAGTATGGTACAAAACATGCAAATTTAGAATTAAAATTAAAGGATGATTACTGATTTGATTTGTTTTCGAATTCCAAACCTAATTAAATTATAAAAAACTATGCGTAAACTAATTAGACACTCTAAGAAATCTTTCACATTAACCACAAAGATATAGTCATCTATCTGGGCGACCTGAGTTATAACGGCTCAAATTAATCTCTCTATCTATATCTATAATAATTAGGTATTCTGGGAAAGCTCTCACATTTACCACAAAGATACAGCCATCTCAGATTTTAAGAAAGAATTCATGCCACTTACAATCCAAATTAAATTAATTTTGGAATGAGAAATAAAAAAAATTAGCAATTTCTTTTCCATAGGACGTCCAAAGTAACAACCAATAATAAATAAAATTTGGAAAAATAATTAAATAAAAATTAACAAATTAAAATAAAAAAGTCTATGTAAAATACAATTCAAATTAACTAAAATTTATAATAAATACTAGTTATGTACCCGTGCGTTGCAACGAAACTCAATTGCATATATAGATAATCGTGCTATAGAAGAAAGTTGTTCTGATCGGTTGGAAAGTAGATGTGAGAAGTTGAGGGAATAGAGCGGTTAGAGGAGAATGGATGTCCAACCATCAACGCATGTGAGGGGTGGGTGGGCCCAGTCCAATGGACCTCTACTGTGACAACAGTGGAGCCATTGCGCAAGCCAAGGAGCCTAGATCGCACCAGAAGTCCAAGCACATTCTACGGCGATTTCATCTCATCCGCGAGATTGTGGAGAGGCGATGTTAAGATATGCAAAGTACAAACGGATTTGAACATTGCGGATCCGTTGACAAAGCCGCTTCCCGACCAAAGCATGAGGCTCACACTAGGGCAATGGGTATTAGATACCTACATGGTTGACTCTAGTGCAAGTGGGAGACTGTTGGTGATATGCCCTAGAGGCAACATGGAGATGTTGAATATATCACATACTATGTTTATGATACATTGCTTTGTTCCTTGAAATAGACATTATCATTATTGATCAATGAGTATGTGACTTATTCATGAGACTCTTAATGCCAAAATGTTGCTATTTCTAAATGATCCCGATTATATTTCATATGAGGAACAAATATGATTCAAAGATCGACATATGTATTGATTGATGATCATGTCTCATGGATCATGGTATGGAGATACCAAATCAATAATATGGACATGTGTTAGTGAACATATGTTGGATAGACCCGCCATGAGACACTGCAGAGATTCCATGTGTCATCGGTTGGTCTCAAGTAGTGTATATGTGGAATCCTTAGACTTGAGATCATCATGGTTCCCGGCATGTGTAGTAGCTTATTTTGGGACTACTAAACACTACTCCGAATCGGGTAGTCATAAAAGTAGTCTTTGGGTTTGCCATGAAACATGTAGTGGGATGTGAATGATCAAGATAGAATTTGCCCTCCTTATGGGAGAGATATCTCGGGCCCCTCGATGTAATGGATTATGAAAGTGCATGGCCATGCCAAGGTGATTGAGGAGTCAATCACGAGTTTATAATCCATCACGGAATCGAGAGAGTGATTGAGCTATTAAGAGGATGACACAGTCTCGCCTTGAGCTTAATCTATATCGTGAGGCAAAGGGATTAGTACATGAGAACATTACGAGTTCGGTGATATGATCTTTACGTATACTTTGGGGTTAATATGTCTTACTAGAGGCCGCTATTAACACGGTGACCGGAAATGTGTTTCGGGTCGCGACCAAGTATCTTGAACCTCTGGTCGCACACTTAACGGGTTGGAACACTAATTGAATGTGATTCGGATATGGGCTCAATTCGGATAGAGATCCGGATAGACTCCTATTAGGCCTCGGTCCACGAGGCCCAAGTGAGGAGGTCTATATATGGAGGCGAGGGGTGAGGAACGATCCGATAATCCCGAGCTAATCCGTAGCCGCCACCTCCAAAGCCAAACCCTAGCCGCTCATGAGTCTTTGGTACACTCGCGATCGGCGTTCCCACCGGACGTGTGGATCTTGGTGGAGACGCGCTTGTTGCGGCGTTGATCGGCATCAACAACCTCTGATTGGATCCGCTCGTGGTGCGGTTGATCGCTTGGAGGAGACGATCGGTTCGGGACGATCGACTACTTCCACTACTACCTCGACGCGTGGTTGGATCGGCTTCTCCAACTCTTCTTCATTGCGGCTGCGTCTAGTGGTAACGATCCATGATCCCTCCTTAAGCATGATGTCCTTGTGTGCGGTAGAAAAATTTTGTTTTCGCTTGCGTAGCCTTCGCGCGATCCATTATGTAATTGATTCAAGCCAAACCGAGCTCAGCATCCAGCTCGTGAGAAAAACGAGCCGAGCTCGAGCCGCTCGTTGGCTCGTGCGAGCTCGGTCCCAGTCGGTCCAGGCCCAGTGAATTAGAGATGTTGATGCCGTCTCTTACCCCTTTTTCTGCTCCCTGCCGATGCCTCCTTATCCTCCTCCCTGACTCCCTCCACACCGCGTCTTGGCTCCTCCGCCCCCGGTCTCAGCGCCTCCCCTCGGTTCGGCTCTCCGACCCCAGCTTCCCGCGCCATACCATCGGCGCCACGTCACACTGGTTCAGTTCCCCCTCACACGCCTCCTTCACCCTCTCGCGCTGCCCCTCCGACGCGTCTTCCCCACGCGCCGCCGATCCCAACGGCGCCGAGCCATGCTGCCCAGCCGCCCCTGCCTTGCCGCTCGGTGCCGCATGGTGAACCACGGCCAGATCCTTGGCCTAGGGCCCAGATCTGGCGCCTTGCCCCTCAAATCCACCCGATCTGAAGTTGGTTTGGTGGCCTAGGGCCCAGATCTGGCGCCTTGCCCCTCAAACACTGGTTAGTTAGTTGTGGTTGTATGTATATTTGGTCTAGTGTGGTCGTATGTATATTTATTTAGTCATGGTTATAGGAGTTTTAGTAGCAGTCATAGTCATAGTACTATATACTGTAGCACCGAGTACCGAGTACGAAGAGCGTTCGAGTACTGAGAGCAGCCATGGTCAAAGTGGCATAGTCGAGAAGCCGTAATCAAGGCTGGGCATCCGAGTAACAACTAATTATTCTACTGTTCATCGTCTTTCCCATGTAGTGTGTGTCCACGGGCGAATCGAGTGTGTGATTCATCGGTGTTGTGTTTCACATTTGGTATCAGAGCTTGGTGTATGCTCAAAATCATGCCGAGATGTATGTAGATTGTCATGGCGTGGCTGCGTCATCAGCACCAGCAAACGCACCGATGAAGGAGAGTTCCGTGGTGTCACTTCACTACCCCATGCTCACGAGGATCAACTACATAATGTGGGCGATGAAGATGAAGGTCTACATGAGAGCCCAAAGTGTATGGGACGCCATCGAGCTCGACAATGCCGACACACACAAGGACCAAATGGCATTGGCGGCCATCTACTAACGTGTCCCCAAAGACACACTCTTCCTATTGGCTGAAAAAGAGATAGCCAAAGCCGCGTGGGAGCCGATGAAGAATAGGCACATGGGAGCCGAGCACCTGAGAGAAGCTAAGGTGCAGACTCTCAAATCGGAGTTCGAAGTGTTGCGCATGACAGAGTCAGAGTCGATCAATGACTTTGCCATCCGATTGACAACAATCGTCAACAAAATTCGAGGGCTCGGTGACAAGATGGAAAGCTATAAGGTAAGAAAATTTCTCCGTGCAGTTCCTGTCAAGTTTCTACCGGTAGTATTCCCAATAGACCAATTGGGGACCTCAAGGCAATGACAATCGATGAGTTGATCAGGCACTTGAAGGTGCACGAAGAACGGTGGGTATCTCATGGTGTAGGCATAGGGAATCAGCACCTGCTATTAACAAGGGATGAGTGGGAAGCCTAGTCCAGAAGGGCAGTGGTGTTGGCAAGAAGAAGAGCACTTTTGAAAAGACGAAGGTGCGCTGCTATAATTGCTAAGAGTTTGAGCATTTTGCAAAAGAGTGCTGCGTGCCAAAGGAGGTAGCTCTTTTTTGCTGCAGTGGGTGCAAAGGATGAGCCAGCGTTGCTTTAAAGTCAACAATGAGCCGTATGTGTATATGGCACAGTAGGTGTGTTGCATGTGTCATTTATTTGGCTGTGCACATAGGAGGTGTGTTACATACGTGAGCATATTCGTGTCATGGTTGTGCATGTAGGTGAGTCAGTGCATGATGCATGTGAGTGTGTGTGAGTTCTTGTAGTTGTGTCCAAGTTCTCATGTGTGTATGCTCTGATGAGAGTCTCCGTCGTCGTCAAATTGTGTTACCAGCGAAAGACAACTGAGCTGAGGAAGAGGTCAAAGTGGTCACCGAGGTGTGTCATCGGCAGTGAAGATGTGAAAGACGCTGGCAAGTTGTGTCACCGGCAGCATGTTCAACAAGAAGAAAGCAAAACTCCTTGGAGACGCGTCAGGAGATCCAAGTTCATCTTATGAGTCAAAATTAAGAGGGAGAATGTTAGAATTAATCTTGATAATTTAGACATGGTCGTAAGCCCTTGTTAGACATGATTGTAAGCACATTAGTTAGGCATGGTCGTATGCATGTTTGGTCTAGCATGGTCGTATGCATATTTGTTTAGTCATGGTCGTAGGAGTTTAGTATCAGTTGTAGTCGTAAGACTACTATAGCACCAAATACCGAGTATGAAGAGTGTCCGAGTACTAAGAGCAACCATGGTTGAAGTGGCATAGTCGAGAAGTTGTGATCAAGGTTGGATGTCCAAGTAACGACTGAGTCAATAGTTGAGCGAGTCTCCCGGGTAGTGCGCGGTGTGCTCAAGTCATGGTGTCGTGGCCAGTTTAACCAAATCACATAATGTCTATTTATATCTTTGTAATCAGTCTGTTAAGTAAGAAGTGAATAATAGAGAAAGGTGGAAAATGGCATAAGTCCAGTTCATATCAGCAAATTACTCTACTGTTCATTGTATTCTTTGTGTAGTGTGTGTCGACGGACAGATCAAATCTGTAATTCTGAGTACTGTGTTCCAATAGCAACAAGGTAGCAAGGCCAGTGCAAACTAGAAAAAAGGATAAAGAGCCAATTCTTTTTCTTGTGTCAAGGGAGAGGGGTAAGCGGGAGAATTTGCTCACTAGAGCACAGGAGGATCATGTCATGCAAGGAAAAATGACCAACATCCAGCAATCCAACACGAGATGTCAGCAGTGCATCTGGAGGAGCATGGGACCCAAGGCAAGTAGGGCCTATTCTTTTTGGCTGAAGCTTATGGCTTTTTAGCTAGCAGCCATTAGAGGATCTCGATGATGTGGTCGTCGGGGAGGTCAGCGGGGGCGGGGGTTTCCATTCCTCCATCCCAAGGAGAGGTAGAATATGCAACTTGAGAAGAGCTTGCGACATGCACAATTTGGGAAATGGAACATCATTGAAAGAGGAATCAGGGTTCCGGTAACTACCGTACCGCCGTGAAAGATCCTTGTCACCAACTAGAAGCAGCAAGGGCGAGGGCAACATAGGCTACCACGGTGACAGTGGTGCTGATAGGGTTTAGGATGGGGGGATGGACGACATTGACAACGATCCTGACAACACCTGGGGTTAGGAACAACGGCCTTGGATAGGAAATCGAATAGTTTGATGGCGTTAAATCAGCGTCCTGCTCCTACATTCTAATTTACCAACCACCACATAACCACCACTACACAAGCGCACATTATTCACTTGGGACGAAAGCATAAGAGCAACAATGCAGGTATCTGGACCCAATGTATAGTGAAAAAGTTAGGAGTGTAATATGGACCAACTAGTGAACTAGCTGATGTGTAGGGTGACACGATCTTCACAGTACGATCGGTGGGATGTTTCCTCCTTTGTTCTTGCGGATGAGGTTTTGGTTGCATTGTTCCCCTTGTGACAAAGCCTCTAGTGATCGCCTTCTTGGTTCCTTGCATAAAAACTAGATAGGCTCCTCCTTGTTGTTCGGCAGCCAAGGCAACAAAGAGACCTTCTTGCAGATTAGGATAACTAGGGTTTAGGACCCTTATTCCCCTTACAACCTACAGCTTTGTTCTTCCTTCTTCTTGCGATAGCCCTAGAAGCTAGGGTCTTAGCTATGGGAGAATTAGCTAAATCAGCAATAGTTCTTCCACCTTGTACCAAGTAGAATATTGACAGTATGATTGCAATGTGCTAATAAGCAATGAACTGATCAGAAGCACACAACTTGAAACCTCTCAAACCGTAGGCAACAATGACCATGAATTGGCAAGGATGAATCGTGTAGATTCAATTTCACAACTCAAGAATGAAGTTCTTGATCTACGCAATCGCTCTCAAACCCTACTCAGGAAAATCTCAAGAAGTTCACAATGGTGCCATAAAACCCCCATGGCGTTTTCTAGTTTTCTCTCTATTCAATTTGATCTAACCTATTACAATGGGTTATGCCCGACCTTATATTGGCACCCCAGGTGGTGTGGCCAAAACAATCACGCACGCACTGTTCTAGGAACTGAAAGAATCTCTTATATCATATGTAGCCCTACCTACAACTCAGACTCAATCATATAGAAATTAATACGAACACAAAAGTAAATTATATCTAGAATTTAAACCCATTTCAAGCTTCTATTCGAACAGACCCCACGTGAAAGTATGGTCTCTAGCTTGATTCAGCTTGTCCACCTTCCTGGCTTCTTTCCGACTCAACTCTGGCTTGGCATCATCAAGAAGTAGGATCCTACTTGGATTCCCACAGAAAGACGACCTTCATTGGGTTTTCAACCATCTCAGACTCCTTTTTTTCACGCATCTCTCTTTCTTTCTCTCCAAGCCATCCATCTTGGCACATAGGCCCTTGCAAAAACCCTGGCTCCCCATGGTTCTGGCTTGAGCTAGACCTCTTAGCTTGGCTCTTTTGTTCCTAGCTCCCCTTTATTTCTTTACAGTCAAGAAATAACGTGCTCCTTCCTTTATTCGGCTGCAAGCCTCCCAAGCCAACCAAACGGCATAGCCTCCCATGCACCAACTCTCTCCTATGTGGCCCATGCAGCCCACGCCCTCCATATGACCCATGCCTTCCCCTTGGATCATGTTGTAGGACCGAAATGACGACAGAGGGGGGTGAATGTCGTTCTCTTTTAAAATCGCCCCCGAAAACTCGTACACTATTTTTTCAAAAAGATGAAATTTAATTCTGCTGAAAACTGGAACGCATGCGACACTAAAAAATTCAGCATAAATCAGAGAGTAGTCAGTAAAAATTTCAGCTGAAAATATTGCCGTTTGATCTGCATGCAAAAAGGAGGAAAAATCAGTAAAAGAAAAATGAATAGACCTTCAAGCAGGAGATGATGTTTTGCTTTCGGCCAGCAAGGAGTAGCACGAAATTGTTGCTGGAAATCAATTGCTCAGAGGACTGCACTAAAAAGAGAAAAGCAAAAGCATAACCGAAAGAACTTTGCAGTACACTAAAGAAATCAAAATTTCACTGGCCAACTGAAAAAGAAAGACTGCAGCCAACAAAAAAACGATCACAAGACTGATCGGCTCCTCATGAAGCTTCAACAGGATTTTAACCAAGATAGCAAACCAGCCAAGAAAAATGAACTGAAGGATCAAACCTGTTCATCAGGAGACTATTGATCTTCAACAAGAAGAGGTCTCATATCCAGACACCACACAACAAATCATCTCTTCGCTGAGACCACAAAAAGAAACAACCTTGCAGCTAACGAGCAGCACAAAACGGAAACAAAGATCAATTGATTGCTGCTCTCTTCATGCAAGAGAAAAACCGAAACTAAACTAAATAACCGGTCCAGATCTGGGAGAGATCAGAGAAATCGACAAAGCAGGTGGCAAGCGGTTTGCTGCAAAACTAAACCAAAAGCAGAAAAAGATCGATCCACTGTTGTGCTTCTCAAGACATTTCAACAGGAATAGCCATCAAGACAAAGTATCATTCCAGGAACAAACTGCAAAGGCCAACAAAAGAAATCAAGTCTGAAAAGAAAAGGCTGGGAATAACAGGAAATGAAAACTTGGTGACCGATTTTGACAAAACTGATACAGGACAGCATACTACACAATACCATCAACGACTTAAACTGGAAATGCTGCTAGCAATCAGAGAGCAATACTGACTAAAGAAGTAGTAAGAAGATGTTCGACTGCAAGAACAGAACGAAAGACAGTTTGCTGTTCTTCTCAGAAAAATCAACTAAGCAGCTAACCAAACCTCAAGAAAGATAATAGGAAGGAAAAGAACAGGAAGAATTGTAGGATTTCATTCCAACCAAAAATTACAGAGAAGTCCCCATACGCATGAACATTAGAACAAGACTCTTTAATCCATCCTCTCCCTCTCAATCCTCAAGAACACCAAGAGCCTCACAAGCTTCTTGGGAGGAACACAACACACAAGGAATGAACTCTTAAAACCCTAACTCTCTCTATTGTGTCCTAAGGGGTATGCAGCCCCTCACCTCTATTTATAGCCCTTGGCTAACGGGTCTCCAACCCGTTACGCCAGCTAAACCCTAACGGAGCCGTCTTCCGCTTGTGCAGCCTTGCGAAATTCCCGTTTCGCCCCTCCTGCACCTTCCGGGAAGCTTCCGCGCTCCTTACCTCGCACGCCTCGCAACCACTTCGAGTCCACGCCGTCTTCGACACATCATGACCGTTCTGACCTCAGCGCCACCTGCGCCTAGTCCGGTCCACCGTGTCTCGCCACGACTCCGCCTCGATGTCCTGCAGCCACACAGACAAGAAACACGTCAAATAGCACCGCTCGACACATTAAAGCGTAAATAGCATAAACAAGTCTAAACCTGTCGCATCAACAGAATATACATCCTAACCCATACGACTAAGTTTGACCAAAAGTCTGACCGAGCCCGTTACGCCACGCAACGTCAAGGTCCGAACCAACCGACTCAAACTCGACTTTTCCTAAACCGATGTCAATTACTCATCATACACAACGGAATGACCACCACATGGTCTCTCACATGTGCACAAGCCCCATGCGCCCATTACTTCATAGGCTCCCATGCGACTACCTTATCTCTTATACAAACCCCATGCGTTGCAAGCTTTTCTTGGCCGAAGCTTTGTGCCATGCGCCTCAGATCATGTGCCACACTTCTCTTCCCTTGGCCTACCTCCCTCTTGACCAAGATTTGTTTCTCTATTGCATTGCTCAAATCAGCACTACCAAGCTTTGTAGCTTTGCAATGGTGAAGCATCTATGCCCGTAAAAATGATTTTGGTGATTAATGACAATGATGATTAAAGGGACTAATGTGTTTATTGAGATGATTGAAAGGTTTAGTCCCAGATTATGATGACTTCATGGAAAAAACATGCAAAGGTGATTAAAGATTGCTATGGATCAAGATAAAGATCAAGGCAATGGTATATTTTAGTCTAAGGACCTTTTTATACCTTTTACCGGTCTCGGTCTTTGGATGAAAAGACTGTATTTGTAGAATAGTTGTTGTATTATAAGGAGGGGTCATGACTAGTAGGTGGAAGCTTAATTTGTGCCACTTTGATCACTAAGTGCTCATGCATGTATTTGGAACCCCATTTTAAACTCTCTAAATTTCCTTTGCAAAACTGGTATGATCATGGGCATATTGACGGTAGTACCGCTGCATCAGCACTACTAGCCCCTACTGCTTGTAGCTAATTTCCAGAGAGGTACTCTTTGAATATTCCTTAGATCGGTACTACTGCATATGTTGCACAGTAGTACCGCAGAGCGGTGTCACCGCACGTTGAAATTAGTACTACTGCACAATTGGTAGAAACAAAATTTAGTTGGAAGTAGCTAATTTCTAGAAAGGTATATTTTGAAATATTTTCTCTCCTCTAGTAATCGGTACTACCGTAACTGAGGTGTGGTACTACCTCATGATCTGTACTACTAGACCCTATGAGGGTATACTATTGATATTTGAAGTACAACTAGTTTCTATGCATTTAGTGAACCTCAAATAGCCGTTGAACTGTAGGTGTGCTAGTACCACCACTACATGGCAATAGTACCATATTCCTTGATTTTTGGGGATTCAACCCCAATGGTCATCATAGTGGGTAGAGGCTGTAAAAACCTCCCCACCAGCAGCAAGAGACTCTTCTTGGACATCATTGAATATCTTTGAACCCTTGCTGCACTCTTTTTGACTCATTTGCTTCATTTTCACATATTGAAGTAGTTGAGAGCATTCATTTGTGATTCATAGGAAGAGCAATCTTAGTGGACTTGAAGTGTTAGACTTAATTTGTGGAGGTAGTCCAATCTGTTTGGGCTTACCCCAATGTGGAGTAGGAAAGAATGGAAAGTCTTTGATACTATGGGAAAAACATCATTTGTCTCCATTGTGATTTCTCTCTTTGTCTTTACTTTTCGCATTTACATTTCTAGTAATTTAATTTAATTGAATTGTCCCTTAGTGAAACCTAGAGGATTTAGGCCTTAATTATGTAAAACACTTTTAACTAAGTCCATACTTGCTAAAAATGTGTTTTAGCCAAAACAATTTGAAAACCTCCTGTTCACCCCACTAATTGGTTATCCTTGACCATACAGGGTTATGCCTCAGCTCTAAAACATTCCCATCCCAGGCTATGTTTTCAATGAGGGACCCAGTTGTTAGAGAGTCTACAACCCATCTCGGCAAGAAATCCACAAGGGCAGTAACCATTATGATTCACACCCACCAATCACATCAAAAATCCACATACCAATCTAAGAGCACATGATTCACACCAAAGCTAAGCAAATTAGTAGGTTAGGTCTATCCCATAACAAAACTTGTGGTTGCATGATTTGTGTAGAAAATATGAGCACAATTCGGTCCTTAAGCGATTCAGGGGAGACCAACCACAAATCCATAGCTTGTGCAATCCATGCATAACTATTCATGAAAGGACACATGCAATCCCTTCACGGTCTATCAAAAAATGATGTGTGCAATCCCTGCACGACTAATCCAAAAATGACACGTGCAATCCTTGCACGGTCAATCCAATATATGCAATCCCTGCACTGGTCTCTAACCAACCACTTACCCGAGTCTCTACCATTTTAGAAAATATTTTCTAATTCTAGTGGTAACCCATGTTACCATTTATTATCATATTGTCAAATTCAGTTCGCAATGGATGTGTATTTTACCACTAAGTCACTTCTAAGCACAACCATAATCTACTATAGTATGACCAATGGTGGAGTTATTATCATCATAAGTATACTAGGGTGACATGGTAAGGAAATGTCAACAATCAAGGAAGGGAAATACTTGGTATCAAGTGAATGGTATAACTAGACAATCAACCTTTAACATAGCATTTTAACAAATATTCATAATAAGCATGCATGTACATTTGAAAGAAAAATATTGGCACTTTAAATTAAGTTCAATTTGATCAATTATAAGAACTTGACTTGATCAAATGTGGCTAGGCTGAGATCTTGTTCGTTAGCGACGAGGGCTTTTCAAGCGTCAAAGTATATACATGTGAAATCATTTATATTCAATTAAATATCCAAATAAAATGCAAATGAACTCAAAAAATTAGATTTTGGTACTTTCGTAAAGGTTTTGAATTTAGATGAATTTAGAAATAAAAATCACTAGATTTGAATTTGAAATGAGAAAGTTATGGCATTTCTAAATTTGAACCAAAATGAAATTCTAGAAAGTCAGAAATTTCTGATAGGTAAGGTTAGCTGGAATTTTCTGTTCTTTTTGAATTATTTTCCCTTAAGTGAAATATTCGGTGGCTGACTGGTGGGTTTGACTGGGGTTTTCTTTTCTTTTATAATCATTTTCCTTAAGAAAATCATCTTTTATTTTCGTCTAGGGGTTTTATTTTCTTTTCTAATTATCTTTTAGTTATTAGAACAAGAGAGGCTAACCGTGGGGTTGTGTTTCACATGGACTTGGTCCACGCGGCTATTTCCAGAGAGTGGGACCCACATGTCAGTGACAATGGTCCATGGGCTTAGTTTACATGATTGGTTAAATGGTGTTGGGTCCATATGTCAGTGAGTTACGAGTTTAGATCCTAAGTTAATTAAGATTCCTAATATAGGGAGGCCCACATGTCATACTAAGGTTAAGTATATGCTTAATAGTTAACTTAATCATTGAGTTTAATTAACCAACTAACAGCTAGGGTCCATCGGTCAGTGACACTAAACGGAATTATAGAGAGGCTCGCAGCGGAGCTCCTTGGTGAGCTCGTCAGTTGAGAGGGGGACGTTGGCATGCTCGGCCATGGGCCAAAATGGAATACCTACGTAATGTATAGATTTTGGTGGTGACAACGCTTGGCGAGGGGCATGAGTTATGCATGAAATGGGTTCAGTGAGTTGCTAGGAATATTTTCGACGTGGCTCAGGGACCTAGGGTTGCCGGATTATGGTCGGCGGTAAGCAAGGTGGCGGCAACTTGGCTTGTGATAGTGAGGGTTGGTTTTTCTTCCTAGCTTCATCAAATTGGTGGCAGTTCCATGCTCTACAAGCTAAGGTGAAGCCAATAGAGCAATGCTTATCGCTTGTTGTGCGGTGTGTCGTGTTGTCCATAGTGGCCAGTGGCGGCGAGGATAGGTGAGTGTGGCCAGTGTGTTATAGCCGGTTCTAGGGTCCCATGGTTTTCCTATAAGGTTGGCTTTTGTAGGGACCCCAGATTTTACTATTTGGAATCCTCTGTGATTTAATGCATTATTTCTTGGATCAGTAGATAGTGCTCACAGACACAGAAAATGAATATCAAATACATACCATGCGGAAGCATAAATAAAATAGTAAACTTACTCATGGGCCGATTAGGCGAAATCGATAAGCTGCGGCGGAAAAACGAAGCACACCGGGTGAACCCTCAGGACATGCCCACAGGCAGCCAACTGGAGGTTCGCGACCTAGCCCTTGATGTCTTCATCTTCTTTGTCATCAAGACCAAGGTATTTGCTGATGCGTAGTGATCCGATTCCTGATTCTGGATTTTGTTATGAGAGCGAGTGTGAGCACACTAACCACCATGCTCCGCGAGCCAATACACAGGATGCAAATAATAGTATGCATGGCTAATCAATGGAGAGGCTCGGGTTGTTTTATTTGCCAAAAATTGCTCTTCGCATTACTCTTATTACTTAATCAGGGTTTTATTATTGCTGTCGAAAGCTCCGAATAGCGAGTATCATCACTTATCTAATCCATCGATTGTACACTTTCCACTTTACCACCTACCATCTTATCAATCCAGCCATGGGTGTCTGATTCTCACATGGTCCTAACTTTCCCCATAAATTTATTCCTCCAATCTCAAATTTCACCATAGCAATATGATCCCGATTTTTGGATCCACTGTTTGCCAACTTGGTAACTACACAACCTAATGATAATCCAATACCTTTACATATGACCCACCGATCAAATAATTTCCATTGCATTATCCAAAATATTCAATGATCGAATCGAAGTGACCACTCTCATATATGAGTCCGAATATCCACTACCAATTCATACATCCAATCTTAGGCCCATTATTCAGTAATTTAATTAACACCTCATTCTAATACAAATCTGGTTTTCTTTATTTTGTATCCAGCAATATCTAATGTATCATGAATTCCTAGTAATCCAATCTTGTGATTGCTATTCATCAATTCTTCACCTCGTAATTTTCTAATAATCCCCTAACATAATTACTTTCTTTATTCCACCAAAATCATTCTTATCAGGGCTTGCTAACAGTCCAATTCTTTGCTATTAATCCAAAACCATAATTTGCTCTTCCAATAATCAATCTTGTTTACCATTAACTATCTCTTACTAATTCTCTAGTTTACCTCCACCAAGAATATCCGCGATCAAATCTACGACTCACTAGTATACATCCACCAAGATTATCATTGATCAAGATTATACTCCAGTAATCGTTATCATTTCTTCAATAATCCCAGAAATTCAATTCATCCTTCTAGTATATGATCAAATCCTATTAATCCCATTATTCACAACCTCTTCCAAGAATTCATATTATTTATCCATATCGTAATCCCGCAATTTCCCTTGCACTCCCTAATTATCCAAAAATCATTTAAATCTTCTATCTAGCCTATCAATCCATTTAGGCTCCACCAATTTATTTCTCCTAGAATCTTCACTGTCGTTCTCTTTTTATGCTCGACATAGATTCACCAACATCTTTGTGCGTTTACCACAAACAGTCATTTTCTGTTCTTACGGCTCTATTTATTCTTCCGGAGATCTTATTTTATGTGAACTATTATCATTATTTTGCTTTTGCAATATAAGACATAGAAATTTCCTAAGACTTAGCAGTTTGAACAAAATATAATGTGTAAGAGAATGCAATAATAGTAGTGATTCAGATTCCATCCACCGTTACATGGCATCTGCACCATATACATAATCCTTCAGCGTTATAGCCGCTTAACTTATCACTGGGGAGACACCCAGGGCAACTTAAATCAGGGCCTTGCACTGCCCTCCACTTTTCCATTCCCACCCACAAAGTTTTTTTTTGAAATAGAACTATATCTGGTTAAGTTCCCATGCCCGCCCATGATCGTGGGCACGGCTATTCGAATAGTTTTGACTCTACAGAGTTTGTACACTTTCACCACAAGAGATAATCAACTCGTTGCCCCACATGATTCCTTAGTCATGCAGTTGAGCAGACCATCACAGTGACTTTTCAAAATATCTAGTCCCTTTTGTCATCTCACTTTATGGAAAACTGCCCACTTGCGGTGGGTCCCATCTATGCACGGGATGTTCACCGCGGCTACTAACGTTATTCGGGCTCCACTCCCCTCAACGCTAGTAGGACTGGTGAACTTCACCCTCCACTCGGTGTCCCTTTAGGCCTCCTCTGCCCTTGCCTGTCCACTTCTATCCACTACCGGTGAGACGAGTCCGGAGGTTTCGATAAATCTACTCAGCCAAGTTGTATTTTACAGACTTGTGGTTGCACTGTTTTACGTTGGAGGTCATGACAAGATTCAGTCCTTAGTGGTATCTGGGCGGTTCTACCACACTTCATAATTTGTGCTTCCACTGCACCACACACCAGCCCCCAAACCATCCGCCCAGATTATTCTAGCAAATTGAGGTTTTTAGGAGCATAAAATAACCATATCGAACATATACCAGTCATTACCACCATGCTGCCCAATCAAGTTTTCTCATGATTAAAAGTGATGTTTGGGGCATTTTGGTGCCCCTGAATATCTGTGCAGTACTAAGCATGGCATATAACTACGGACTTATTTTCGAAAGGTTAATATCATAATTTTGCTAGAGTGACAAAGTTCACATAATCAACTATTCAAAAGGGGGCGTAATATTAATCAAGGTAAGCAATGGGCATATAACTAAATTCTTGAATTAAACATGCATTTGCATATAGAATAACTGCATGCACTTTGATAATTTAAACAAAAGTAATTTGCAGAAAATGTAGGTTCAACATGATCAAAGTATTAACTCGCCTGACGCGGGTTACCGCGGTCTTGAGCTCACACGACACTTTCTCTGGAGCTTCTGGTCCTTATCTTCACTTCGCTCTCGATCACGCTTGATCCCTCGATTCTTTATGACTCTAATTACGTGCTAAATGACTGAACACGAATAAAGGCAAATGACTTAAAAGATCCAAATAGATCCGAATAATCTTGATTTAGTTTTATTATGAGTTAATGGGTGATTCAAGTGATTTGAGGCAAGGTCGGTGGTAGAATACGATGACTTGATCTTTTTATTAATATTTATTTATTTATTTATTATTATTTTTGTATTTATCAAGGAAGTTCCATGAGTTAGGTTAGACCTATGAATCAGTGTGCAAGTTTAACGGAGCATTATTTTGTCGAGCGCTAATATTCAGGGCATGTGCTATATGTGATGTTTACAATTTTTAGCTTACCAATTAATTTTAGAATCCAGGTTGACAGCATTTGGTGGTGCGATATTTTATGCACCCTTAGATATTACTAGGCATAGCTAAACTTGAATTAGGATATATTTATACGGGTCCTACCTTGTTGTATGCATTTATGCTTAACATTATTATTTATTAAATCCAATGTCAAGATTTACTTAATGGCACCATTATTATTTTGTCTACACTTTAGTTATTATTAATCTTAGCTTTATTTTTAATTTAAATTTATTTACCTAGGCTAACTTTATCATACAGGGTCTCATTTTAGTGCTGCTATTTAATTAAACTTACCTCTGGGATTTATTCAATGGCGGCATGTTAAAGGTTACAGAATATATTTTAGTTATAACTAGTTACATACCCGTGCATTGCGACGGATAAGAAGAATCTTACTATTCCAACATATCGAGCCATCATGACCATATATCAACTTTTGTCAGCTTGTGTCTATCTTTATCTGTTTGGTTTCCATTGGCCTACCATTATGACAATACCTATATATAAGTATGCTTCATTGACATGAAAAATAATAAGGTTGGATATTGCTCTATAATGCAGTTTGATGATCACATACATTCATGACTTTATGCAATTGGACAGATATAGAAGTTGTAGTAGAGAACAATGTTGTAAATAGAACACATTGGTACACAATCTAGAGTTTTGTGAGAAATAGTAAGTTAGTAGACCTAAAAGTGAGCTATGAGCTAGAATGAAGTGCATTCTCTGAGTCCTACAGACCAATTTTATGAAAGAACACGATTAACAAACTCCAAAGATATTGCTTATGTCTAAGTCTACACCCTCTGTTTGGCAAACTACCAAAAAATGGTTTTGATTACCATGCAGTAATGCCTTAATTTTTTAATAATAAAGACTATCTGCAATCACCACCATTGCATGTTGCCGCTTGATTGATAACCATTGTAATGTTCAGAAATTGTGTTGGAAACAGTTTAAACACATGTCATGCATTCAGTGCATTCAAAAATGTATAACATGAAAACATCTTTCAAGTTGAAACTAAATAAACTGGGGATATATATTATTTGAAACGGAAAGGATTCTTATCAATAAAAAGCCATGCTTTATAGCCCATAAATTGATTCATAATATGAAGTTTGAAACCTTCCAGAGAACATGATAAACTCACCTGTGAACCCTTCCTGAATGTAAGCAGGAGAAAAAAAACCATAACTATAAATAAGTTGATTATATGAGAATTGCGATAGTAGCCTATTGTATATGAATCAAGGCAACATACTTAAAAAAGAATGTCAACTCACCAGTCAAGAAAATTGTGTCTTGATCCCATCAAAAAGTCATACACATAGTTAAAATTGTGAAGAGGAACACAACTGCCATTGTAGTTCAGGGAATAGTTAAGGACTGAGAGATTTTATTATGCAAGAAAATGGGATTGGAGTAATTTGAAATTTGTGGATCCCCTGTCAGAAAGCAAGATAAAATGTTGGTTGTAGAAAACAAAGGACAAATAGAAGACAAAATAGATGGAATGACAAAAGAGAAAAAAAAAGTTCATACGACATGACCATGCAAGTATAGGACAATGATAGTGTGTAGAATTTTTTTTAAAAACGCCCAAGAAATATTTACTTCAGATTTTTTTTGTTTACCAGGAATGAACCTGAGCCAAAATAGAAAACATGGTTTAATTATGAAATGTGGCCCAAGTATTGATTGAGATGATGGAAAGCTAAAGAACATAATGTAGATTTAAACTACAACCAGAACTGACATTTGACATATTTCTAAGTTCGACATTGATGTACCAATTACTTCCTAGTTCCTCCTTGCTTTATATTGGGTGGTTATCCCAATTAAATATAACTTAATGCTCACGAAATTTCTCTTCATGGTTTGCTTTCAAAAGAATAATAATGAAAAGGAGGAATTGGTGACTTCCCTCTGACAACAACTCAACATTAACATCAAGACTTCAATGATGTTAGAATTTTGTCCTAGTAAGTGTACTCCAAGGATGGAGAAGTGCTCTTGGTCAATATCATTAGATAAAGGTAGTATTTCAAAATATCAGCACACTTGAGAAATAACAGTTGAACTGCCTATATTGACCGCTCATTAGGTAACACAGAAAAGTGCCATTGTCTAGTCAGCAAAAAACAATAAATTCACCTAGTTGTGCCTATTCTGAACTGAGTTGGATGAAAAGCTACAACATGGCTTTTCTATCAACATCATTGATTTGTTGCATACATGTTAAAGCAGCAAGACTCTAGATCAAATTTTATCCAAGTATATTTTTTTTGAGTTATTGGAAATTGTAACAATATAAGTGCAATGTACATAATGTTTGTCAGGAACATTATATACTAAGGAAGCATAAGTCTCCTATAAGTCTATAAGCCCCACGCTCAACCCCCCTAAAATAAAGGAAACATCACCAATGAACATGTAGTATGTTATGAGTCTGTTATACCTTTGTAACACAATAGTATGTGCCTCCTAGTTTCCATATCTGACGAGCAATTATGTACTCCCTGTCACTACAGAAGAAGGGGAGCTGCGAGAGCAAGAGAGCAAAACATAAGCATGAATCGAAACCAGACAGAACTTGCAACAAACTCAATATCTCCAAACGCTATCTACCTTGCGGACCCAATGCACTTTCATCATCCCGGTTGTTTGAAACTCTTGCAACGTCTTATGGTAGATAAGCATATCATCCCACTTGTTGGACATCCGGAACTCATTGTCCCAAAGAAGTCCCTCACTTCATCCGGAGTTGCATTCTCAAAGACTACTCTGGTATTGTGGAGGTCTAGTCTAATTGCGTTGAAATACAATTTGAGAATTAGTGAGCAAATTAGCATTCACCACTTCAAATCAACAAGCAGGAAAGAATCCAATCCACTAAAACGTGCCATTCACCTGGGGTCCCTTCTCCATTCCTGATACGTCATGGTGGGCAGCGCCTTCACCACATTGATCCACGTTGGGCCAACGTCCTTGCCCTCCAATAGCCTCCAGAGGTTCACCAGGTCATCCTTCCCCACTGGAAGCTCCTCATTCGCCATCTCCGACAACCTACCAAGCCAGGCACCACCAGGGTCAGGCGGCCCGTCGTCAAAGACCACTCCAATTTCATACACACCAAATCCACTAAAGAACATGGCTTTGACCACAATCCCCACCAAACATCTCATGAGCCTACATACCATTGCATGAAGGCCTCCTCTCGCTGCTACGCCGTGGTGGTGGTGTTGGTGTCGGCGTAGTAGTCGAGAGAGGCGCGGAGGCGGGCACGAAGCTGGGCCCTCCATAAGTCAAGCGTGAGAAGGGCGGCGCGGCGTGGCGGTTGGCGGTGGCCACGAGGCCGACTACCCAGCGCGGGTGCCAGGCCCAGCCGAGCAGGAGGCCAAGGAGCGCCACGGTCGAGAGCGGCCCCACAAGGAGCGCCATCTTGAAGGACGTGCCCCATGCCTTCGATTGCTCTAGGATCCTCACCACCACCGATAGCATGTACCCCATCAGATCCAAAGCGGGAGGCGGTGGCAGTGTTGTGTGTTGGGGGGAGAAGGGAGGAAGGAAGGAAGGAATGAGCTTTGTGGCCTATGGAGAGTATTAAAGACTTAACTGGAGGCGACGCCGGTGACGACGGGATGGAGGCGGTGGAGATGGGATCATGGGGACGGCGGCTCCGCCTCTGACAGAGGCAAGGGGAGGAGCGGCACAAGGAGGAGGAAGCGGGGAAGAGGATGAGGAGCCTCGGTGGCGAATGTTGAGGCGGAGGAGGCAGAGGGGTGGGGGAGAAGGGGACTGGAGGAGGCAGTTGCAGAAGCGGAGTAGGCGCAGGTGAATGGTAAAGGAGACGGGGGGAGATGCGGTTGTGAAGACGGATGCGGGGGAAGAGAAGAGAAGGGAGAACGGACGGACTGCCACCAACTCCAATTTTTAAGTAGTAGAGATTAAGGGTGTCTTTATTTGATTTGGACATTAACCAAAGTCATTTAATAGTCGAAGAAGGATTTTCAAAATTGCTAGGGCATAAAGACAATGGTTTATGGTTTAAACTTTGCAATGGTTAATTCTATAACATTTACTAATATGCAAGGGTTTAAGCTTTATTGTTCATTCAATCTCTATTTATCATTTCATAAGAACAACCTCTACGCAAAATTTTTATTCACTCAATATGCCATTACTTAATAATAAACTTTTGGAATAGCTATTCATGGCACATTAGATACCAATATATGATTATTATCCCAAAATTAAATGTTTAATGAGCTCTTTTGTGTCATAACAAATTTTAGTTTTTTTTGGAGATTATTTCAGATTTTAGGGATATTTTCTTAGTTGTAGTCGATTTAGCAACAAAACAAAAATTAAAAACCTAACTGTTCTAATCCCTGCGGTCCGAAGGAATCGAACCCAGGCGGCAGCACTGAGCACGTGCTCTGATAACCAGTCGGGCCCCTCGGTGTTACGACTAAACCGAGGAGGAATATAGTTGAGCCGAGGTCGCAGCGCGTCAAAACGAGCAAGCCGAAGCGACGGCGGTGAGGTTGCGGCGAGGCGTCTGGGAGGTGCGGCGGTGGGCAAAATGGACTCCAGGAGCTGCGTGGAAGCTGTCGGGGGTGTCGGTGGGGGCCGAGGGGCATCGGAGGTCGGTCGGCGACGTGCGGCGGCGGCGGGCTCGGGTGAAGTTCGACGCCGGCGACGGGGAGGCGGAATGGAGCTCGGCGGAGGGCGGGGTTAGCTTCGACGGGTTTCTAAGAAGCTCTGGGAGAAGGGAATTGCTCGGGGGTGGCTTCAATCAACGGCGCGCTCGGTTGCCGGACTTCGGGAAGATGGGGGCGCCGGCGAGCAGGGCAGGCACGGGAGCGCAATTGTTCGCAGGGAGAGGGAGAAGGTTGTAGTGCGGTGCTACCGAGGACTCGAGCCATGCTTTATAGCCGTCGGAGCGGGCTGGCAACGGCGACTACCCAAGTCGCGTCGAGGCGGCGGCGGTGTCGGTGGTTGTGGCAGGGCGGAGATGACCGGACGTTGCTGCTAAATCTTGGGGGAGATTCGGGCGTGACTTAGTAGGGCAGTCGGGGCAGCCTTGCGCTGCGCACGCCGAGCGAACGCGACAGAGCGGGGCAACAGGGCGCGACAGTGGTAGAAATGGTTCACGGGCGTGGCCGGGGTGAGGTGATGGGATGCGGCTGCAGGGCAAGGGTGGCAGAGGAGGCTGTGGGCGAACGCAGGGGCAGGGGCAGCACGGCACATGATTGCCATGGGAAGGCGAGCAAAGAGCAACGGAAAGAGGGGGAGGAGGCGACGCGGACGGAAGCTCCACCACAAGAAATGAAGGGAGGAGGGAGAAGGGGGTAAAGGAAAGGGAAGGGGTTCGGCCGCGCGGTCGGCAGAAAAAGAGGAGGTCGGGCCCGTTGGCAGTGAGACGGATTGGGAGGGAGAAAAGTGGAGGCGGGGTACGCTGGTCCCACGGGGCAGGGAGGGGAAAAGAGAGGGAGAGAGAGAAAAGATGAAGGCCCACATGTAAGAGGGAGGGAAAATGGGAAAAGAATAAGAGGAAATGAAGGGCTTTAGCAAAGTTTGGATTTTTAATTTGGACTTCTATTTCGTAATTTAAAATTACAGATTTCAACTTTTGGATTTTCAATTCAACTCTTGATCTAGATACCAAAATATAATATTCCTTTATTTTCGATATTATTTAGATTGCCTTGGGATTTTTGATTTTGATATTTTTTTTGAATATCCAATCTTCATTTGGAAGGAAATAATGCCATTAGCTGTGCAACTGTCTGGACTACTCCAGATAGTTATAACTTATAACAATGGTGTATTATGTCTGGCAAGAGTTCAAAGAAAATTGGACTGTTGCACCATTGGGCCAGGCCCTGAATAATAAAAGGCAAGTCAAAACATAAGGCATGTAGCAGGACTAAATCCAATTTATAATTAAGTATTGTCGCCATTCTCGAGCCTCGCTAGAGATCTCGGTAAGAACTTCTACCTCTTTACAATTTAGCTCAAAGTTGTAACATCCTAAATTTCAAATGTTCAAAAATATGGAAGTTTTAAAACTTTTTCTTGCATTTTGCTGGCATTCAAATTTCTCTTGGATATTTATTTGAAGCCTTTTTGAGATTTGTGGCATGCAAATTAATAATTAAAGAATAATCCCAAATGCAAATAATGATCATGTAAATAATTAAAATGTAAAATAACATTACAGATCATGAATTCAAAATACCAAAGTCTTGAATTCAAATTCAAGTCAATAAAATGAAACCAAAAAGAATATTAGGACATATTCTAATTGGTTAGGTCAAAAATTCCTTCTTTTAATTTAATTCGCATACAAAACCCAAGATTGGATATTCAAAAAATATATCAAAATCAAAAATCCCAAGGCAATCTAAATAATATCGAAAATAAAGGAATATTATATTTTGGTATCTAGATCAAGAGTTGAATTGAAAATCCAAAAGTTGAAATCTGTAATTTTAAATTACGAAATAGAAGTCCAAATTAAAAATCCAAACTTTGCTAAAGCCCTTCATTTCCTCTTATTCTTTTCCCATTTTCCCTCCCTCTTACATGTGGGCCTTCATCTTTTCTCTCTCTCCCTCTCTTTTCCCCTCCCTGACAAACGTGTCCCGATGACTCTAGGACATGACAAAGCAATTAAAATGGTGAGTTAGCATAAGAGAGTCAAGGTGACCAAGAATGGCATGATGGAAGCGGTCGAGACTAGGGATGGCAATCGGGTGCAGTAGTGCAGGTAGTGCTCGCCTGCACCGCACCATGAACTCGATTGACGCATACGGGTATACCCATGAAGACGACGGGCGAAAAACCTCGCCCATACCCGTCGCCCGCGGGCATACCCGTTTACCCGCAAAAATTGGCTAGATGCATTAGTACAAGAACTAGCACATGACCATATATATGAGATCCCATTGGGTTGTCTGGTGGACGATGACCTAAACTTCACTTTAATTCAAACATTGCCTGAAGATCTTCACATATTCCTAACTTTAGCATGCAGTTAAATTCGGCTTCATGTTAACTTGATGCAAGGAACTCCTATTTTAATTTATTTTAGAGGGCTGCCAATCTTTGCCCTTCTGTAGAATTCAAGCAATAATTCTTATTCTAGTGCATTTCAAAGATCATGTTTCTAATTAGTAATTACTATTGCTACATGATAATTCTTAGAACACTGAAAACATTTGATTATTACATGCTAAATCAATACTTAATTATAAATTGGATTTAGTCCTGCTACATGCCTTATGTTTTGACTTGCCTTTTATTATTCAGGGCCTGGCCCAATGGTGCAACAGTCCAATTTTCTTTGAACTCTTGCCAGACATAATACACCATTGTTATAAGTTATAACTATCTGGAGTAGTCCAGACAGTTGCACAGCTAATGGCATTATTTCCTTCCAAATGATGGTTGTACTTTGTTTCCTACACAGTTTATTTTTTCATTCTAAATAATGTTCAGAGTTTGTTTCTTGCACAATTTTCTTTTCCAATTTCAATTAAAGAAACAAATAGCAACATTTGTCAGTTATCATGTTAGTGTGCGCAGTTAATAGCCAGCTATTATTGGATTTCAATATAACCTTGTTGGCAATTGTAATGGGCCTAATGGCAGTCCATGAACATATGAACTTGTAGAAAATAGTGATAAATTTTGTTCTCTTACAAGTACTGCATCACAATATTAATCGATACTCAAACATCTAAAATCTTAGAAGAGAGGCGTACTGCTTGTTGGCACCAACAAACTAAGTCTACACAAGATAGAATTCTAGATGCACAAGATAAGCAATTTTATCATTAGAAGTGTAAATGCGCAAAGTAAAGCACATGAGAATAAACCACACAAAGAACATAGGAGACTTCTTCATGTGATCTTGAAGACTTGCCCGTCTTCCCTAATCCATGTTGAGGGACCTTGAATGAATCAAGCCGACTTCATGCGCAAATTGAGCATTTCCTTAATCCACTAGAGGTACCTCTTTCCTGCTCCAAGAGATGAACTCCAACCTTCACAACTATGTCGGGTCTCTTTACAAGCTTCTTGAAGAGGTCACTAGACACAACTCCTCCATACCATCTAGGTGGTGACAACCACCAAAGTAATAAGTTGATGACACTTGCTTGAAGGTCTTCAAGTGTTACAAAGATCAATCTAATGATGCAATGCACTTGAATGCTTTCAATAACTTCAAATGGTGAAACAAATGCACTAGAGTTGAAGAGAGGGATGTAAGGACTTGAGTGTATTCAATTGGGGTCTACGAGAGTTTCTTTGCTGTTGTTAGGGAGGTATTTATAGCCTCCACCAAGTTCAAATTAGCACCTCTCTAAAAATATGTACTAGAATGTGATTCCTGGTAGTATTGATGTAATGGTACTACCGTGGCGTCAATGGCGGTCATACCCAATTCAAAGAAAAACAAGACAGAGAAGGCAACAAAGCAACTCGAAATGCATGCATGCATTAAGATTGATCAATGTGACATAAGATTATCATCATGCTACTAGCCATGAGACCCTCTTAATAGTACATCTAGCCTAGCAATCTGGTGTTAATTCAATATATGTCAAGACCAGTAAAATCTAAAAAGAGGTATGTAACATCCCAAAATTTTGGATATTCAAAAATAGGAAATTTTAAAAACTTTTCTTGCATTTTGCTGGCATTCAAATTTCTTCTGAATATTTATTTGAAACCTTATTGAGTTTTGTGGCATACAAACCCAAGACTGGATATTCAAAATTTAATTAGAACAAAGTAATATCAAAATCAAAATCCAAGGGCAAATAATTAAAGTCCGAAAAATTGAACACAGAAACTTAACTGAAAATTTAAAATTTGGAATGTCATGTAAAACTCCAAAAATCAGTAAATCCTAATGCAGATTAAAATTTAAATTAAAAGATCTAAATTTTAAAAGCGGGCTTAAACTTTTCTTTATCTCTTTTCTCCCCTTTTCTTTTTCCTCTCACTTCCATGTGGGCCCCACCTCTTTTCTCTCTCTCCTTTTTCTTTTTCCCCCTCCCGGTCTCTCTGGCCGCTGGCCCCCTTTCCCCCTTTCTTTCTTTCTTCCCCCCCCCGAGCGCGCCCCGCTTTCTTCCCTTCACCCTCCTCTCTTCTTTTTTCATGGACGAGCGCCCCTCCGCCGCCCCCCTCCTCCTCCTGCTTCCCGCTCCGCCGAGCCCCATGGCGGTTCTTACCCGCTGGTCTCCACCCCGCCTTGGGTCCTCGCGCGCCCCCACCACCTGCGGCCATAAGGAGCCTCCCTGGCCCCTCTTTCTCTTGCACCACCTCCTCCCCACTTAATCGAACTCCCCGAGCCCCAGCTCACCGGCCGTCCCTCCTTCGTCGTCGCCGGCCGCTCGGAGAATCGACCAATTGGAGCTATCCCCGGCCGATTCCGCCGCCCTGGAGCTCCACCGTGGCCCTGCCAACTCTCCCCCACCGTCGCCTGGGCCTCCCAACGTCAGTACCTCGCCGGCGACATGAGCCCACCCACGCTGTCCCAGGCTACCGTCGCCGGCCCTTTCTAGCAACTCTCCGACCCCGACGCCTGCTCGGTGAGCATCCACTCGCCCCTCTCCCGCCCATGCACGCTGCTGTTCCCTCCCTCTTCTTCTCGGTCATGGCGCCCATTCCCGCCTCGCCCGCCGCCCACGCACGTCATGGGACTCCTCGTCGCCCCAGGCTCCTCAGGCCCCCTTGGTGAGTTCCTTACACCCCTCTAGTACTCATCGCTCCCTTCTCTCCCTCGCTCTCCCGGCCACCGGCGTCTCGTTTTCCCTCCACCGCCGCCTAGCTCCACCGCCCGTCCGCCTCACCACCGCTCCGACCACCGCGCCACCACCCATAGTTACGTCCTGCTCCGGACAATCCATTTCACCGGTTGCACCGGCCTCCCGGCCGTGCCGTCACGTGACGCCAACACCAAGCGCCGGCTACCTGCTCTGTTTTGCCCCAAGCCCATGCAATGCTCTAATCATTCTCTTCCCCTCTCTTAGTCATGAAACACCCACTGCTCAGTTGCTCACCAGCGCCAGCCCTTGGGTTTTCTCACCGTGAAGGTCCCGTGTTCGAATGCCCATTCTGCAACATTTTTTTTATTTGTTTTTAGACCATTTCAATTACAAAGTAATTAGGAAATAATCCATGGAAGCTAATAAAAATTTGATTAGGATGAGAATAAGAGTATTTAAGATTTTATACTGGATAAATTATTGATATGGCTTGAATATTTATTTAAAGTCTAAATATTGATAAAAGATGCAAAAATTTATTTAGGATGTAAGTGAGCTTCTTAAATACCTAATCATGGGTTAATCATCATATGCTAGTAAATAATATGCCTTGGATAATTATTTTAAATCTTTATTAACTAAAGGCTTAGTAGGAATGTTGTTTAGAGATATGATCCCCTAAAATGATAACATAGGCAACTTAAGATTAAAGTATGTCAAATGCTAAGTGAAGAAATAAAATATCAATATCAGTAATTTCTAGAGCGCCTCTAAAACTAAAAAGTTATACTAATATTCATGTACCAAAATATAATAGCCCTAGGTCAACAAGCATTAAAAAGGACCTAACCCATATATATATATATATATATATATATATATATATATATAAATGTTCAAGTAAACATTTAATCAATAACACGAGTAATTAGGGTTGCATAAAATGCCACATATCAAATTACTAGTAATATGAATTAATTCGATAAGCTAAAAGTCGTATACGCCGTCTTTGGAACCCCTGCCTTAAACTAAGCCTAGTGATAACTAAGTATACATAAAATATCATACCATAAAGTGCTATAGACCCGGACGCTAGGATTAATTCGGTAAGCTAAAATTTGTATACATCGTGTATGTAGTGTATGCCCTGAATGTTAACGCTCGATAAAATAATACCTGGCTAGACTTGCACACCCACTCATAGGTCTAACCTACCTCATGGAACTTCCTAAATAAATGTAAAATAATAAAAGAGATTACTAATAAAAAGATTAAGTCATCGTATTCTACCACCGGCCTTGCCTCAAATCACTCAAATCATCCATTAACTCGTAATAAAACTAAATTGAGTTTATCCGGATTTATTTGGATCTTTTGAGTTATTTGTTTTTTTTTATTTTGTATTCAGTCATTTATCGCGTAATTAGAAACTGGAGTCCCGAAGAATCAACTGATCAAGCGTAATCGATAGCGAAGTGAAGATAAAAACCCAAAGATCAAGAGAAAGCATCGTGTGAGCTCAAGTCCGCGGTAAACCACGCCAGGCGAGTCAATACTTTGATCATGTTGAACCTACATTTTCTGCAAATTACTTTTATTTAAATTATCAAATTGCATTCTGTTAATTTATAAACAAATACATGCTTAATTCAAGATTCTAGTTATATGCCCATTGTTTGTCTTGGTTAATATTACACCCCCCTTGTTGAATATTTGAATATATGAACCTTGTCGCCCTAGCGAAATTATGATAGTAACCTTTCAAAAATAAGTCCGTAAGTACATGCCATGCTTAGTATTGCATAGATATTCATGGGCGTGAGAACGCCCAAGCATCACTTTATTCATGAGAAAATTTGGTTGGGCAGTCATGGTGGTAATGACTGGTATATGTTCGATATGATTATTTTATATTTCCAAAACCCTACTTGCTTCAAAATCTGGGCGAATGGTTCGAGGGTGTGTGAATGGTACAGTGGAGGCACAAAGTGGGTTGTGGTAGAATCGCCCAGATACCACTAAGGACTGAATCTTGTCATGATCTCCCACGTAAAACAGTGCAACCACAAGTCTGTAAAGTACAACTTGGCTAAGTAGTTGTATCGAAACTCCTGGACTCATCTCACTGGTAGTGGAGTGAAGTGGATAAGCAAGGGCAAGGGGAGGCCTAAAGGGACACCAAGGGGAGGGTGAAGTTTTCCAGCTGTTCTAAGCGTTGCGGGAAGTAGAGCCCGGCTGCGTTAGTAACTGTGAAAAACATCCCGTGCATAGATGGGACCCACCGCAAGTGGGAGAAGCCCATAAGGTGAGATGACAAAGGAACTAGATACTTTGAGCATCCAACGTGATGGTGCGCTCAACCACATGACTAAGGAATCGTGTGGGACAACGAGTTGATTGTCTCTTGTGGTGAAAGTATAAAAACTCTGCAGAGTTAAAACTATTCGAATAGCCGTGCCCACGGTCATGGGCGGACATGGGAACTTAACTAGATATAGTTGTATTTCAAAAACCTTGTGGGTGGGAATGGAAAAGTGGAGGGCAATGCAAGGCCCTGATTTGAGTTGTCCTGGGTGTCGCCTCAGTGATAAGTTAAGCGGCTATAATGCTGAAGGATTAAGCATACGGTGCAGATGCCATGTAACGGTGGATGGAATCTGAATCGCTATTGTATTGTATTCTCTTACATATTATGTCTTTGTTCAAACTGCTAGGTCTCAGGAAATTTCTATGTATTATATTTTTAAATGATGATAATACTTCTCCCCAAACCAAAGGTTAGGAAGAATAAACAGAGGTGTAGAGAAGGAGATAGTTGTTATGGTAAAAATATAAAAGATGCTAGTGGATTCATGTCGATCATAAAAATGGAACGATAGAAAGGGTTGTAGGAGAAATAGATTGGTAGAGCTTAATTGGATTGATATGACAAATAGATGATTTAAATGGTTTTTGGGGAATTAGGAAGTGCAAGGGAAATTACGGGATTACGATACGGACGAATAGCATGAATTCTTGGAAGAGGCTGGGAATAATGTGATGGATAGGATTTGATCAAAATACTAGAAGGATGAATTGAATTTTTGGGTATATCGGAGGAATAATAATAATTACTGGAGTATAATCTGGATCAATGATTTTGGGGAATTAGAAGAGTGTAAAGGTAATTGTTGGATTAAATGGGATTGGTAGGGTTTGACCTAGATGGATGATTTGAA
This sequence comes from Bonia amplexicaulis, assembly GCA_036346245.1. NCBI lineage: Eukaryota > Viridiplantae > Streptophyta > Magnoliopsida > Poales > Poaceae > Bonia > Bonia amplexicaulis. The sequence goes on from CM070741.1 coordinate 17,237,198, forward strand.
TCTGAGGAAATTTGGAGATATGATAATTGGAGTATAAGCCTGATTAAGGATATTCTCAGTGGAGAAATATTGATGAATTAGTTAGAGACAATTAGTGACAAATAAGGTCGATTATGGAAAAAGCATATTATGGTTTTGGATGATTAGCAGAAAGGATTGAATGATTAGAAAATACTAGTGTGAATGATTTCAGTGGATCAAAAAGTATCCATATTAGAAAATCATTAGAATTCAGAGGTGAGGAGCTGGTGGATAGCGATTACAAGATTGGATTATTAAGAAATTTGGAATACAAAAAGTATTGGTAGATTCAAAATAAATATATAGAAAGTATATGATCAGTGGGTTAACTAAATGATGTCACTCACTGTTTGGAGTCTTAGACAGCAATTAGTAAAGAAATTGTGTCTTTGACGGATTAGGTCAATTATGGCATTTGGTGAAGTGAGTCAATTATGGCAATCACCGTGTGAAGTTCTAGGTAGCAACAATAACACTATGGTTTAATAATAACAATGCTACCAAAGCGATTCTCGGCAAATAAAACAACCCGAGCCTTTCCTTTGATAAGCCATGCATACTATATATTTGCATTCTATGTATTGGCTCGCAGAGCACGGTGGTTAGTGTGCTCACACTCGCTCTCACAACAAATCCAGAATCACGAATCGATCATGCGCCCAAGAACTCCATTGTTCATGATGGCGAAGAAGATGAAGATGTCAAGGGCTAGGTCGCGAACCTCCAGTTGCCTGCCTGTGGGCATGTCCTGAAGGTCCCACCTGTGTGCTTCATTCTTCCGCTGCTGCAACTTACTGATTTCGGCCTAATCGGCCCATGAGTAAGTTTACTATTTTAGTTATGTTTCCGCATGGTATGTATTTGATATTCATTTTCTGTAACTGTGAGCACTATCTACTGATCTAGGGAATAGTGCATTAAATCACAGGGGATTCCAGATAGTAAAATTTGGGGCCCTACAAGGTCTTTAGGCTAATTCATACCTTTAGGCATTGAGCTATATCAACCCATAGTCATCTTTGCATGCTTTTCCATGTTCTTCTCCATGATATCCTTCAAATATGGGACTAAACCATTCAATCATATTAACAAACACATTAGTCCCTTAAACATAGTCATTATTAATTACCAAAACCATTTTTAGGGACTTAGATGCTTCAATCTCCCTATTTTGGTAATTGATGACGGCCTAAACAAATAAGTGAATTGAAAGATTTTGAATATACATCAGTCCAATAACAAATTGCATATTCTAAATTTTGACTTTTGATAGCATTTAACTTTTGAGATGAGCTCAAAGGAGATAAAGAGACAAAACCCCCTCTAAATATGTGCATATAGGTTCACGAAGTGATTTCATACACATTTGTGGATTCTTAGAAAAAGTTGGGTGGAGTTTCCTATATTAGTTGGATTTGAAAAAAGCATCAAACAATAATAATGATAATTCAATTTGAAAGATTAAAGAGATGCTAGCAATGGGCAATAAATAGACTAAAAAGACAAAGATTTATCATACCCAAACAATGTAGCATAACCAACATAAAGTGCTTGATAAAGAGGTTTAGAAAGCTTACAACCCAAAATCACAATAAAAACAAAGCTTCTTAACCTCACAAAGTTCATGTACCCACACGCTATTGCTCATGAGATAAAGAGTTGAGTGCTAGCAAATGGTCTCCGTAATAGTTCAAACATTTCATAACTCGAACCAACAAATCCACAAATTTAAATTACGTTATTTAAAATTTCAAACCTTCAAGGTAAACATTTATAAAATTTAAAATAAAGATAAAAAATGAATTTTACAATTTAAATTCTCACAATTTAAAATTGTAACATTCAAAATTTCAATTCTTACGACTCAAAAGTTTAATTTTTCGATTTTTTAAATTTAAATTATTGAATTTTAAAGTCTAAAATTAAAAATTGAAACTTACAAAATTCCAATATTTTAGAATTTAAGTTCTCAAATTTTGAAATTTTGAAATTTCAAAATTCGAAATTTAAATTATAGCATTCAAATTTATAAAAAATGGAATTTCGAAATATAAATGTGAAAATTTGAAATTTAAATTGTATGAATTTAAGATATGAAATTTAGATTCAAATTTTGATATTTTGTTTCCAAATTCATTTTTTGAAAAAAATCTTATTAAATTTGGATTTTGAATTCTTAATGTTCAAAATTTGACTATCACAAATGAAAGCAAATTATAAAAGCGCAATAGCAAAGATTCCTTTTTCTCGTAATCTAAGATAGACACTCTTTTCTATGGGAAATAGATTCCTAGAATTGATGGTAATCTATTTCTTAAGGTAAATTTGAATTCCTAGTTCAGATTATTGGTTGTTTTATCAAACAAGGTAATCTCGTAAGATTACTAAAGGATTCCTGGGAACACACCCTTAGAGAAAGGTAGTTTCACACTACTTTAACTTCATTTTCTCTAAGAGCATATACAGTAGGTTGTCTAGCCTAACGTCATCCAGAGACAACTACTACAACCATTTGTCCGTATCATCGTTACCATAACATTTCTTCACAACTTTTCCTAATAGCCTCCCTCACAATTCTCTCCTTTGTACATTGGTTCGCGTGACCTCGTTGTCTCGTGAGGATGAGACATCACTCTATTAGCTTTCTCTCCACTCTATCTAGGATTTTGAATGATGTGGTATGAAAGAGGCGACTTATGTGGCAACCATTGTGCGTGCCCTAAGACATTGTTGTCCTGTTCACAGGAGGTGTCGCGCGGCGCCACCCTGATTGCCGTCTTCACCCTCCAATCCTTGCGCCTCCCCCAAGGCCGAAGTGCTGTTGACTCCTAATATTCAAGTCTCATTACAAAGGGTATACAGACAACGAAATTCTTATACCAGTTTCAAATCCAGTTCTCATGGCAGATTGAAGCTTACAACAAGCATACACGACCCAAACCTCACCACGATATAGACTAGACACAAAAGTCCTCACAACATCACATACAGATTTGATAAAAGTAAATAGCATAACTAATTAAGGTTCAATGACAATTGAAAATACTAGCAGAAAGCCTGTCCGTCTTATCTTCTCCATAATCCCCATGTTTGCACGGAACCTGGGAAGCAAAACAAAAATAAAAATATATAAATAAATCCTTTGCTTAGAACAGAATAGCAAATCAGTGATGTGAAGTACAGAGGCCGTCAATCACCTGAACCATCGCCCCTCAAAAGGTACCACCAGCAAAGAGCAGCAGATCATCAAAGTTTAAAAGACTGTTACCACTAGCCACATTCTCACCAACATCAGCTTGCAGAATGCTAGGCAATGGTCCATCTACAATCTCTTGAAGAGCAGGCAAGCTCGGGTTCATCACAGGATTCACAGCATCAGGAGTAGCCAAATTCTGCGGAAGAGTGGCCATACCACTGCCCAAAACAGGCACACCAAAACCACCGTTGCTCCTCATCATCATGCTTGGTATTCCATCAAAAGCAGGCACATTGTTTCCCGACACATCAGTACTTGGAGCAAAGAATGCACTGGCATCGAGGGAAGCCTCGTTTCCCAGCCGAATGTCGAAAGGACGAAGCGAGAACATATCTTGATCAGGTGCATGAGGCTTTTCTGAGGTGAGGAAGCCAAAGCTCATAGCAGGTACGAGGGGAGCATCGTTACCACTGAAGTTCATCATAGAGAGCAGCCCACTGCTGGCATGGTTGACGAAGCTCATGGACTGATTTGTGCTCAGCTGCTCGGTTGGGGTAGGCATGGCTGGCTTTGCAACAGGAATTGGCTTTGCAGCGACGGGAAGCGCTTCCTCGGGGAAGTTCAGCTTTGCCTTCTTGCCGCGGATCTTGCGGGCCTCAGCATCGTACGCCTTCGCTGCGTCCTCAGGCGTACTGAAGGTTCCAAGCCAGACACGAAGGCCCTTCCTCGGATCGCGGATTTCAGCTGCCCACTTGCCCCATGGGCGCTGGCGGATGCCCATGTATGGACTCTTGCGCTTGCGCTTGCGCTTCACCATTTTATCAGCTGGCCCGAACTGAGTAGGCTTTGGAGTGATCGTACCATCTGCAGTAAAGAGTTCCTCTTAATGCATCTCAGTGCGAAATTCAGAAACAGAGAGATTCGCCGGTAAAAATGATTCAGTTAGATTCACCCTCGTTCTGCTAAAAATAACTATTTGCTAACTCCTATGTAGAGAAAAACTTATCGAATTTAAGAACATAGGAGATGTGCTTCGTACCAAATGTAACCAAGTGTAATGGAATTTCTTGCCATCAAACCACATAGAGCATGTAAGTGCTAATTCATCTAGCTATCCTAGCTTGGATTATCTCATCTATCTAAATCACATCCAGAAAGAAGTGCACTACTTACAGCATGAACCGACCTAACCATCAGCCAAACCCCATTCAACAGGATCATAATTCATAACCAATCCTCAGAAACAATAAGTGCTATTAAGTCGTCGACTAATCATACAGTCGGCCAGCCAGCGTGCTCGACTGGATGAAACGACTGGACTAGTTGAGGTTGTCGGGCGATTTTTTATCGGCTGAGCCCGACTTGGAGCGACTGGCCTCTCGTTGGCCGACATGTGCCACGCGCGGGAAAGGCGCGAGAGAAAATGCGCGTGCTGGGCCATTTCGGCTGGCTTCGGGACGACTAGTCGCTACAGAAGCACCGCACGGCTTCAGCGAGAGCTGCGCACCGCAGCGGCCGAGCCTTGGCTGGCGAATCCACCGTCGCCCCAGCCGAATCCCACCTCCCGCTGTCGCCCAAGGCCGGATCGGCCTCCTCGCCGTCGTCCCCACCCCATACGAATCCCACTGCTCGCCGTCGCCCCACCCTAGCCGAATCCCACAGTTCCCACTCGTCGCCGTCGCCCCCAGCCAAATCCCACCTCCTCGCCGTCACCCCCAGCCGAATCCCTTCCCACTCCTCGCTGCCGTCGCCCCCAGCTGGCCAGCCGGGTCCACCTCGCCACAGCCGTCGACCCCAGCCGGGTTCACCTCACCAGGTACGCTTCCCTTGGTCTTTTGGTCTCTTGTAGTCTTGTGTAGTTGTGCCCACTGCTCTGTCTGCTACTCTGCTCGCATGGGCTCATGGCCACAGCGCAAGGACTTGTAGTGTTATACTGCTGTAGTCATGTAGTCATGTAGACTTGCAGAGTTGCAGTAGTAGATCTGTAGAATGTAGATGAGTAGATTCAGTAGAAGTAGTATACTAGTATGCATTGCTCCATTCTTCAAATGTCCCGGGAAGGAACTCCAGTCTAGTCGGCAGTCAGCAATGCTGTAATATAGCATTGCTCTGTATTTGGATTTTGGATCATGGAGGAGAACTTCTAGTGGAAGGCTGTTGAATGTGTTTTAGCTATTTAGTCTTTTGTGTGTAACTTGTCGGTGCTACCTTAGCACGGCTTTTTGAGATAGCTATCTGTTTTTCCTTTGGTTTTTTTCAGAGTAACTTTCTCTCTGTTCTTGTACCCTGAACTTGTTCTCCCCTTAATATATTTGGCCCAGGATTCTTCCTGCCGGCCTGTCGAAAAAAATATGGTATACACATCAGAGATGCATGGTGCTGGAGTGCTGGACCTGCTGGTGCATGCTAGTATGCTACATTCTTGCCATTGCTGTGTTGTATTTTTATTTTGTGTAGGCGAATGGAAGTTTGTGGTCACTGAGTCACTGACTGGTCACTGGTCAGCACTCAGCAGTAGCAGTGTATCACTCAGTCAGCAGGAGAAACCTTTTTCAGATTTTAGGTCTTAGTGGCAGTGCAGTTAATTATTTGCAAAATATATTTTGTTGCATCAAGCACATACAACAATGCAGATTGTAGACTAAACTTGTATTTTTGCATGTGTTAATTTGCATTTTTAGGAAGTTTACAAGGTTGCAGTAAGTTATGAATCATGATTGTGACTGGCTATTAATTCCATTCATTATTGATTTTCATACGCATCATGGCTGATGAAGTTTCAGCGACCAAGAGCACGGAGCAGTATGATCCATCAAAAGATCTTAAGTAGAAGGCGGCTAAGTCCAAAGACCCAGTATGGAAATACTGCTTTTGGCCAGACGAGTAAGAAGGATGTCGTCAAGTGTGTTCTATGTGGCAAGGGGACACATTCCAGAGTGAGGAGAATGAAACAACACCTTTCAGGAGCTAAGATTTCAGTCGCTGAACCTATAGCTGATGCAATGGACACTGCTGTTCTGTTGAAGGTTTGGAAATGCACTTTTTTTGGCTGTAGTTTTAGTGATGTGAATCTAGTTCCAAATTGCAATCTTCAAAGTCAGATTACTATATTACATACCACTAGGTTGGCTTGGTGAGGGATTAGAAAGCTACATAATTTTTTTTGAGTAACTCCCAACTTTTATTACTGAATTTCTACATTTCTTCCTTTATAAAGTTGTTACTGTTTCTTTTCCCTCCAGGCTATGTGGTTGCATGCTCACTCATTGCATAGGACATTTGCCCTTGACATACTTGAGTAAGTTCTCTAAGTTTCACGGTGAAAATCTTGGGATACTTTCATTTGTAACAGTTCCCATGATACCTAGTATTTTCAATGTTTTGAGTTTTGACTGAGTCTCACAAATCACAATATCATTGCCTGACATGTGCTATTGGTTGTCCAAGACTCCAAGGATTATTGATGGAGATCTGAAATGCAAGGAGCCAGGGAGGTTCCAACAAGCTTTGGATTTGACATTGCCTGCAAGGTATCATTTTCTTGATCCTTATGCATCAGTCCCCGAGTTTTCTGCAAATCCTGATGACTTCGCTTTTGTTCTGCTGAGCTGCTGGCCAATGTAGCTGACCTGAGAATGTCTTATGGAATGGAACATGAATCCTTATCAGAAGAGTGATCTCTACAGCATTTTGTTGCATTCTCTTGTTAATGCCAACTGCCAAGGAGGTATGTATTAACTGTCTTTCACAGTTTCTTTTGCTGTGATGAAATGATAAATTGCATTTTTGATGCTTGGTCTGTTTTTTAATGAAACAACTTGTAGCAAATATTTGTTGTTCTGTCTTGAATGCAAGTTGACAAATAGTCGCAAGTAGTCGATGACTAGTCGACTGTCTGGTCGACTAGTCGGCAAGTTGGTCTCTTGACGACTTGACTCGACTTACCGACTTAATAACCTTGGGAACAACTTCCTCAAATCTCACCAAAGAAACCATCAAAAATTAATTCCCCACCGTTACGATGCGTTCAGTGCTACGGGCAAACGAGGACACCGAAAAAACATATAGCTCGCTACTAAACTACCGGAAACACGCATAGAAGACATAACTATAGTTCACCAGTTACCTTTGCCCGGGAGAGCAGATGCTGCATTATCCATGACTGGAAGAGGGACATACAGGACATTGTTGCCACAGCTGTAGAGCGCTGTCAAGTTGCTATTACTTTCCTCCTCATCGAACGTCTTCGAGAACGCTTGGAACTCAGCCTCAAAGTCCTCATCCTCGGGCAACATCTTCACCCTCTTCGGTGCCGACGTGCCTCTGGTCGTGAGGTGGATCTGTGAATGCTTCAGCTCCTTTGTAGGCACGGAATCCATGGGCTCCTTAACTATAACGGAGATGATCTGGGTGCCACACATTCACTAGTAAGGGCTTTGGAACTATTTGGAAGCGACGAGAGGAGAGTGCGCTGTGGTGAGGTTGTAGTAGCTTTTGACGGGTTGGAGTGGTCCCCCGGATTTGAAAACCTTGTACCCAAGGCGATGAAATGGCTTTCGTGACCCGTTGAGATGCTGCCACTGCTATGCCACCTGTGTTAGCAATTTAACAAGAACTGGCTTTTTTAGAATTTTATTACAGGTGTCACCGCCAGTAGATGACTTCTGGGAAACCGACTTCGGCGAGAAGGGATGGAACATGTTATAAGTGTGATAAACCCTGTGATGTATGGAGCCTGGTGAGTGGTTAATCCTTGTAACCAGAATTGATTCCTTCCATTGTTACCATTTGTAGTGTTTAGTATTTCGACCAATGATTAGTTCTTAGTGTTTAGAAAAATAGATTAAGTGTGTGTGTTAAAAGAAGCAAGCCATACATGGCAAAGAAACAAGTTTTGTAGTATTTCGACCGATGCATGAATCATGTCAGCAAGGAATTAATTTCATCTATATTTGGAACTGCTCGCTTCTTTTCCATTTAGTTTTCTAGTTCACAGATTAGGTGCTTGCGTTAGAATTTGCGGGAGATAGTAGGAAGGAATTGGTTACTTCTACAATTGTTTCTGCATAATTGTTCCCTTTCAGTTTAATCTTGGCGTCTAAATTGATTAGACAACTGTGCCACAATAAGTGGGAGAATGATGGAAATTTCTTTTTACTGATATGGTAATTTTAATTTTTCAGTGTGAAGAAGTAACAAAATAACATTTGAAGGATTCAAAATTAAAGGGTATAATATGTGTCAGTTGGAGCTGTATATATAGGTTTCACAGGTAGTGTAACTCCCGAGGTGTTACTGTCCGAAAAAATGAAGAAATATGTGATGGGACTGTTTTAGTAATGTTGTATTTGTTCCTTTTCCTCTCAATAGCATAATGAGGCAGAATATACATTCTCGCCATTTGTATCGACTGCACAAAGTGCCAAAAAAATCATTGAACCATTTTTTAATATTTCCTAATATAATGGTACAATTACAATGCATGATATGCAGTTGGTGTAACATATAAGTTTCATATGTGATTGCATTGCAATCTTTGTAAGTTCAAAATGTGCAAGGGGTTTTGTTGTATGCCAGTGTGCACATTAGGATCACACGATATGTGCAACCAGAGGTGTGCGGCAGAACTGACAATCTAAATTAGAACCGAGGGGCCCGTGATGTAAATTATAACATGAAGCCAACGGTAGTGTGCAGTCTTTTGCGCCCATTCACGTAGATCACCTTGGTTGCTGTTAGGAGCCTTGTATATATTAGTGCCTAACTCTCTCTTTGTCTATGTGGCCCATGTAACCTATAAGGCCCTTGTCTCTGCTGTCCTCGGGTCGGCTGGAGCTAGTCGTAGTGCGTCCCGTCTCTGTCATCCACCTAACGCTACCGTCCTCACGACTGCCGGATCCGGTCGCCACCTCAACTTCTTTTTTGTGTCTACCTCCCATTCCTTTAGCAGATTTGTTATCTTCTGTTCATTCTTTAGATACATCCTCTCCACCAGTTTCACCTTCTACTATGTCTTCACCAGCTTCACCAGTTTTTGACACTTCCACTATGTATCTTCCACTAGCTTCATTAGTTTATGACACTTCCACTTTTCCCTATCACTATCATCGCCAATAGTGAGATCCTTCTGATCCTCAGTCCTTCGCTCCTCCACTTGACCCTTCGGCCAACACCACATACTCTGACAATCGTTCTACTACATCATGATATGTCCTACGTGATCATTCTTCTATTCAGGCACTAGAGTGATGGGGTTTCCCTTGTGCAACTGCAGTATATGAGCTAAGTACCTATCAGGAGGCAGCCAGTGTACCTGAGTGTCAGTTGGCTATGACTAAGGAGCTTATAGCACTAGAGCATACAGGTACTTAGGATCTTGTTCCACTACCATCTGGAGTTGTTCCTATAACTTGCAAGTGGGTGTATAAAGTAAAGAACAAGTCAGATGGTTCAGTAGAGCGATATAAGGCCTATCTTGTTGCAAGAGATTTTTAGCAAGCTTATAGTTCAGATTGTGATGAGACTTTTGTTCAGTTGCTCATATGATTATATTTCGTACTCATTGCAATTGCAGCGGTACGCTCATGGGCTATATCTTAGATGGATGTCAAGAATCATGGTGATCTACATGAGGTCTATATGCAGCTTGAGGCTCTTACAAGCTATGTTTGTCGTCTTCACATGCTCTATATGGTCTCAAGCAGGCTCCTTGTGCTTGGTTTGAGTGTTTCAGTTCTGTAATTAGAGCTGCTAGTTTTTCTCCGAGTGAGCATGATCCTACCTTGTTCGTTCACACTTCTCAGTAGGGTCGTACTTTACTTCTGTTGTATGTGGATGATATGCTGATCACAGGAGACAAGATGGACTATGTGACATTTGTCAAGAAGAAATTGAGTGAACAATTTATGATGTTTGATTTGGGACCACTCAGCTACTTCCTAGGGATTGAAGTTCATTCGGATGGTGCTGGCTACTATCTCTCTTAACATCAACATTTTCAGTATTTGTTTACTCATTCTGGCTTGATTGATACTTGTACTGCTGCCACACGTATGAAGCTTCACTTGCAATTTTGTCCTACTGATGGTGCACCGCTGACAGATCCTTTCCGCTATCATCAGCTTGTTGAGCGTCTTGTTTATGTAACATCCCAAATTTCAGCTTTTATTTATTTAAGATTTTCTAGATTTTCCTTTTATTCTTTTTACATTAGCCTAGAGAAAAGAAAATGCTTTAATTGCTTGTCTCAAGAGCCTTTTTGGAGTTACTTTCTTTTCCCTGAGTTGCCCTAGTCTTGTAGATTTATTGAGAATTTTTCTGGAATTTTTGGCTCTTATTTGCTATTTTCTAAGCCTTCTATGAATTTCCAACATTTATTTAAATCAAAATTCCATTTAAAATCCTTTCCTTTCTCGGGTCGAAACCAACTTTGCTTTTTGGTCCATTTCTTCTTTTTCCTCCGATCGGGCCACGCTTGCGTCGACCTTTTCTCTCGCGCGTGTCGCCTCCCCTCACTGCCCAACGGCCCCGCCTTGCTAGTCCGCCTCTCTCCCGCTGCCGTCCGGGGCCTTCCTGTCATCTCCCTCCTCCCACCTTCCTTTCTCATCCGCGTGACACTGCCATCGCCTTCACCGATTTCGCCTCCGAGTCCCACCCCTTTCTGTTTTGGCCGCCCGCCCAAACGGTAACTCCACCTCTAGTCGCCGAATCACTCGATTTCCACCCTCGATTTCCATCCGCGTGCCTTCCCTTCCCTTTCTCCCCTTGCCCCGATCCCGCACCACCGTGATTCCAGTAAGGAATCCTTGCACCGTCCGCCCCACTCTAGACTATATATACCCCCCGGCACTACACCAACCTGTACCACCCCTTCCCGCCTCCCATTCCCTCTTCGAGTGCCCGAGCTCCCCCACACCGTTTGCTCGCCACTCCAATCCTTAGCGTAACTCTAGCGAGGAATCCCTGGTGAACCAAGCCCCTCTGAATGTCGATGAGCTTCACCGTGCTTACGTCGACATCACACACCGCTCCACCGTGAGAAACCACCACCGGAACCGACCACCGCCTACACTCGCCATGGACGACCTAGGATCGTCCCCAAGCCACGCGCCAAGGTGCCAAATACTCCCCACGTCTTCCCCTCTCTTTTGCAACTACCGCCACCCGTCGTCGTGCATTTGAGCCCCGACAACCCTCAGCTCCAGTGTGCCACCACCGTACGGCCGAGCTACGTCAGCGCAAATCACCACGTGGCTGCCACCTGGCGCCATGTGCCCTGCCATGCCAGCATTGCCCGCCAGCCAAGCCACCGTGTCGCACTAGTCTTAGACCTGGTCCACCGTGGACCAAGCAAAGCTCGTGGACCCGGTCCATAGACCTAGGCCCACATATCAATTTCTCCACCCTTTTCCCTTTAAGAAAATAAATCGGTCGAAAATATTATTCTTTGATGACATCATCCTAATGCATTAATCCAGATTTTTCCTTTACGAAAATATATTCCCTAAAAATCAGAAATTCATGCTGATGTCATAAATGCCTTTTTCTGTAGGAAAATAAATCAGCGATGTTTCCGATGAGTACTTCATCAGCGATGATTCTTACCAATTTATAGAGTAAGTTAAGTTACACACATTGACCATGTTGATCCCAGTTTGCAAATAAAATTATGTTGTCTCAAATTATTCTACATGCTTATGTTTATTCAATGTATTTTAATTATAGTTTTAAAGGCTTAGTTAATAACTACTTGTTATGACCATATTTGACATTGATCACCTAAATACTTTGTCACCCTAAAATAAAACATTGGTAGGACATTAGTATTGGCTGAAAAACATTATAGCAAAGCTTAGACATGTTAGAAATAATCCTAGACATGGGATAACTTTTTCACATAAAATGATAATTATTAAAATGTTTTCTTGACTTCGGTGAGTCAAGGTGCATGATATGTTTGGCAAAATTAAATTAAAAACATAGTTTAGACTTAGACAAATGGTTAGGTGGTAGGTGCTTGGTAGCACAACGTGGGTGCTTAACACAAGGGGTATGTAGAAAGTCTACCTAAGTCAATTAAGAACCGATCTATGAGCTACTGCTACAAAGCCACATCATACTACCACAAGTCTGGTATGAGACAAATTTAGCTGACTAATTTGTGGGTCCCAACCTGAATCTCTGTATAGATTAAATATGGACATGATGTAGGCCACAAGAAGTCTCACACGGTACAAAAGGGGGCCTCGATTTAGTGGATTCTTTATTGGGATGAAACCTTGGCGGGAACATGACTAGGTTGACGGCTTTACATTGTAAAGGCTCTGTCATGATTTCTCCGCTGCACACCAAATGATGTGTGCTTATCCGTGGCAATATAGGACGATTATGTCTTATGGATAAAGTTGTACCACCTCTTTAGAGTGTATAAACTATACTGGATAGCTGTGCCCATGATCATGGGCATGTCGATTAAAGTTTTTCACGGATTATACTTTGTTTTTCAAAAACTGGTTTAAGTGGAAATGTTGGTATCTTCTTGGAGAAAGATGGTCGATGTGGGATACCCATAATTATGTTAGTGCTAGGTTGGACCTGCACCAACGCTCAAATAACACTATTATACATTCACATCTTGCCCTTACAATAATAAATGCATTTTTCTATGTAACTTGCGGAGTACATATTTGTGCTCACCTTTGCTTAATTCTATTGCCCGTAGGATGACGTTTTCGACGACGGTGAGGATCAGAATGAGTAGGCCGCGTCTCACAGTCATTTGCCCGTGGATGGACTTATTGGGCTTCTCCACTTTATTCTCTATCTTCCACTGTTATTTTACCTTTAAATTTGGCCTGTGGGCCATGGAAATGTAAAACTTGGCCATAAGGCCCATACTTTGTTACTTAATAAAGTTTCTCATTATGCATGATATATATATATATATATATATATATATATATATATATATATATATATATATATATATATATATATCATTATTACCACTGTGTGCACTAGATTTTCTTGGACTAGAGCGAATGACATAGAGGATCTATAGGTGTTGTTTCTGGGTCTAACAGTTTATCTCACGGTGATCAGGTCAGACATTGCTCATGTTGTACATGTGCTCAGCCAGTTTATTAATGCTTCCACCTCAGTTCACTATGATCAACTTCTTCGTGTGCTGAGATAGTTAAGGAGGACTATATCCAGACATCTATTTTATGCCATTTCAAGTCATCTCTAGCTCCACGCTTACTCTAACTTCACTTGGACGAGTGAACCTGTTGATTGCCAATCTATCACTAGCTATTGTATCTTTCTTGGTACTTCGCACATTGCCTGGAAGTCCAAAAAGCAAACGATAGTGTCACGCTCTAGTGTAGAGGCTGGGCTTCGAGCTCTTGCCGCTACCACCTCAGAGATTGTGTAGCTTCGATGGCTTTTAGCCGATCTTAGTGCTCTTTGCGATGATCCTGCACCTTTGTTTTGTGATAACACAAGTGCTATTTAGATTGCTAGTGATCTATTCAGGCATAATTTGACAAAGCATATTGGTGTTGATGCATCATTCACAAGGTCTCATTGTCAACTGTTGATTATCAACCTCTAATATGTATCTTCAGAGCTTCAAGTTACAGATTTCTTCACTAAGCCTCAGACTTAAAAAATAGCATCGTCTTCATCTACTCAAACTCAATGCCTCAGATCCTCCTGAACCACCTTAAGTTTAAGAGAGGTGTTAAGAGTCTGGTACATATTGAAATTAACCATCCTGAGGACTTATTCATAATTAGTAGAAAAGGAATATGTAAAAACGGGATGCTTTGAATTTTAGAGAGGAGTCGATTTTTTAGAATGAGCCATACGGGAGGGGTTAAAGTTAAGAGGTAAATTCGTGGAATTTTTTGTACGGATAAACCTTTTTTATTCGAAAATACAGAAATATACCCGCGGGAAATTTTTTTACAAAAATAGTCTGCAGTCGCCCAATGGGAGCGCGATTGCTACGTTTCGCCCAACCGGGAAGCGACATTTGGTCAATATGGGAACCGTTGGGCGAATCATTTCTGTCGCCTGATCGTTAGGTGACTCAATTTCAGTCGCCGCACCGTTGGGTGACTGGAATCTCAGTCGCCCAATGGTAGAGCGACAAGGGGGTGTTAAGGCAGCACAGTCGTCCGCCGCCACCTACCCACTCATTCTACACACAGAGAAGAAACGAGAGAGAAGAAGAGGAAGAAAGGGAGGGAAAGAATAGGAGAAGGAGAGGAGGCCAGGGTAGGAGGTGACAGAGGAAGGAGGAGTGGAAGCTATTGCATCCATTTGGATCAGGTATTTATTTTGATTATGTTGTATGTTATATGAAATGTTGGTTTTTGTAGTATAGAAATTTGTGCATAATTTATAGTATAGGAAGTTTAGTATTGTGCGATATTATTTGACATTTCGTAAAATTGAAACATATATGCAGGCCAACATCATTAATGGAAACTACATTGAGAGTGTATTACGGAGCTGGAACCATTCGTGAAGGTCCGAATAGTGTGGATTTGAGTGATTTTTCGCAAGTCACTGTCGTACTTCCAGATGGCGAGAATGCTCGAATGGGAGATGTGCAGCATTGGCTGACCCAGAGTTTTTCATTGGACCCCGAGATGTGCAGCGTCGTCGTGCAAGGGCTTTGGAGCCGGTCTCCCACGGACATCAGATGGGAGTTGAAGACATTGGTGCGCACTGCTTCATGGAAAGGCTTTGTGCAAGGGTGCCGGCGCCGTGGATACGAGTGTGTGCTGCTTGTGCAACCATGCTCACTACAAGCAGATGCGCAAGCTCGTGCGTCCGCCATTGCTCTGGGAGGTGTTTGCAGCTCGGGCGGGCCACATGTTGGCGAAGATGTTGAAGTTGCTCGTCATGAAGCCGATGCGGTACATGGAGGACAGTTACAGCCATCAAGCCATAGAGATGCAACTGGGCAAGCCGATGAAGGAGAGTACAATGAGGACATCGTGCAGCAGATGGACTCTGATGACCAGAGGGCATGGGATGAAGAGGAAGCTGTAGAGAACGACGACGAGGACAATTCCGATGAGGATGAAGTTCCTATTCCCCAGGAATGGAACCGGTTTAATGCGGAGGGTGTTTCCGCACATGATGAGCATGAATCACCATGGGAGTATCATGAGACAGAGGTTCGGATACATGCTATGTTTGCTGACAAGAAAGCGCAGCAAGATGCCATCAAGCTTTGCGCAGTTCCATGACAAAAGAGGCCAGCTTTGCTCAGTGATATGACAAAAAAACCAGAAGAAGCAATGGGACAAGATGGTCAAGGAATGGGAGGAGACCCGTGACCTAGCACGATCAGCTGCCGCCCGCGATGAGAAAATAAGGGCTATTGCGGCCCAGGTAGAATAAGTCCAGCGTGCTAAAGGGTCAGCTCCCCGAAATGAGCGGCCGCGTAGCAACAACCCCATCCCGAATTGCCCCACCGAACGTTCGCCGCAACTTCCTCCTGAGGGGGAGATACCCCCTTTGTTGGTGCGGGGACACTTGCAAGTTCTTCAAGTCTAAGCAGCACATCAGTCTAGGTATGCGTTATTGGGGTTGCGCAAACTACTCCAGTGACTACACCGCAACCTATCGACAGCCGATAACGACGACATGCACCATTTTCCCCTACCTTTTCTCCTTCGCAGCACGCACTAACAATCTCTCCTCTGTATTTACAGTCTCCGGAGCCCCAATGTGGCTACCGTAAATGGATCGATCTTGAGATCCACCCTGCGGACCAATGGATCCTCGACTTCGAGGAGTGGAATGTCACACGGGAGCAGTAGTTGCTGGAGGAGCGCCAGAAGAACGAGCACACCCTGCGTATACAACGCGAGACGCAAGCTCATCTCGAAGCGTATACGCGTAGGGAGCGGGAGACTCGCGAGAGGGAGCGTGAGAGAAAGAGGGAAATGGCGGCTAAGGCAAAAGAGGCCGCGGAGGATTTCAACGCCGAGCGGGCAAGGAAGGGAAAGTGGCCCCGGTCCACACAGTAGGTCGTACGAGCAGTTGGGTGGGTTAGTCGCATATCATGCTATATGTTATGTATGTAATGAAAATGTACGCGGCATGTTACTCCCAACTGTATTATGAAGTTTATTTCTATTCAGATAAACTTATTATCTCGTCTTTCGCATTGAATGATTCAGATAGCAAATCATTTTACAATATTAGCATATCGGTTCTCTCCGTACACTAATTCCCGGTAAAATCAAAATATCACTTACCATTGTATGTATCGATCGTTCTCTGATCATTCGTTCTTAAAAATTTCTCAATAATTTTACGCACCTACAACATACAAATGAACATAAACCTTTATTATAACTACACCGATTTTTACCGGTTTAAAACTACAAAATTGACAAAACTCTAAAAACTCACGGATAGTCGCCTCCCTATTAGGCGACTCCATTCCAGTCGCCCACCTATTGGGCGACTGGATTCCAGTCGCCCATCCATTGGGCGACTTCACTCCAGTCGCTCAATTGAAAGCGACTCATTGCGATCGCCCGGGAGTACAATGATTAGCTCAAGTCGCCTCCATTAGGCGGCGAGCCTATTTTGTAAAAAAAATTTCCGCGGGTATATTTCTGTATTTTTGAATAAAAAAAGATTTATCCGTACAAAAAATTCAAATTCGTGCCATAATAAAAAATATATAAAAAAAGAGCATTCAGACCCTAGCCGCCTTTTCTATTCTCTTTCTTCCTGAGCACCACTCTGCCCACCTGCCGCCTGCCTGCGCATGAATTCGCCTGACGCCAGCTACTCCCACACGCCGCACGCAGTCGCTCCCATCGCCAGCCAGTCGCCTTGTGCCAGCTGCTGAATGCTAAGCAATGCGCAACACAACAATTTCGAGATACAATGGACCGACATGCAAGCAAGATGATGGATATCTGGATCAGCGCGCACCGACCGTTTCCGCCAGCGCATGCACACGTGCCACCCGCGCGTGGACGCCGCCATCCCGCGTTCGCCACACGGCCGTCGAGTACGCGAGTGCGGGGCTGTGAGTCTTTCGCCCAGCCGACAACTGGCGCAGACGTAGAGGACAAGCTCCAAACTCAGTAGCAGGAATCTCAATGGTTTCTTTGGATGAAGATTTGATAGTGAGCTCAGAACTCAGCGTCATCCTCTTCGTAGAGGCCACCAAATTGGACAGGGACTTGCTCCGGTGCGATGTATCCGCATCAAATCAGAGAAGGCAAACAACATGTAAAATTACATTTGGATGTAGGGCTACACAAAATTTGATTGCCAGAGATACTCGTGTGCAAACGTGAAAAGGGTAGCTGCTGTAGTTTGAGTGATATTCTGGGTTTTTATTAAGCCGAGGTGTTATAGTAATTCTCTCTCTCTCGGCCCATGTAGCCTACGTAGCCCATAGGACCCAATTAATCATGTATATATATATGTATACATATATATATATATATATATATATATATATATATATATATATATATATATATATATATATATATATATATATATATATATATATATGACTTCTCATAATAAATAAAATGCACAGTTATGAGTAGTAAAAATATCTTTTCTCTCTAAAATTAACAGTTATAACTTACAAAGGGTTAATGCTTTATATGTACAGATTGGACCATAAAGGTGGCAAGATGGCTAGTAGGTCAAATATGGAATGTAATCATAAGCAATAGGTTTCAACTTGAATAAGATTCAGCAAGTTTTAATCCAATGCAGGTCAACAAAGAGCCATAAAAGATATATCCCTCAAGAACTTGGTTTGACAACCCTTATCAGTTTATCTAACGAAGACCAAAGTACTTCTAGAATAAATGCACAATATACTGTAAGAGCAATTAGGTGAATCTTGCTAATAAATCACATTACTTTTACGAAGGATCCTTGCAAGTGCATTATATAACTTGTGTACTAAGGTCTCTCTAGATTTACTGTAATATTGCAATAAGGTTGGGTTTAACTTTGAAATCTCCAATTTAAAGGAAATGTGTATGTGTGAAATGTGATGTTTTGGAATTTTATTATCCAAGGGAATATTATACCTTAAATTCGAGGGAAGTACCTTTTTCTGTGGCAGTGATACATTTCTAGTTCATGTTTACTTTATGTGTTTTGTCCAAGATTGTTTGTAAAGTGAAGTGGTTTCATGGTGATATGGGTGGTCATTTTCTCTGCTTGGATAAAGAATATTATTTTGCATATTAGAGTGATTCCATCATTTGCTTTATGTGGTTCTTGAATGCGGAATGCTTATTTCGAGAGTTGAATGATTTCTTAGCGAATCTTTTCTTCGTAGTGGTTTTCTTAAAAGAGAGTTAGTTTAAGGAGTATGATATGTGTTTTCCCCCATATTGAAAAAGGATGTGTCCCGCGAAGTAAAATGATCGTATGAGAGATAAGGGAAGAGCTTCTGATGTTATTGAGGGTTAGAGCATTTGTGCCATGTAAAGCAACGATGACCTTTTGGTTTTCCGGAGTGTGGTTTAGATTTCTATTTCCTGAGGTGGGTTTGTGCCCAAGAAATTTGTTTGGTGGCTTGCAACTCTTGTGTGTAGAATGGGTTGACATAGAATATAGGAGTGAATTCTTAGGGAGGGAGTGTATAATACCTCAAACCTTAATTGAATCTGAAGTTGAAAGTTAAATTTTTTAAGTTGGTTCTGTTTACCTACTCAGTTGCCCAGTTCAAAGTTTAGGGCGAGGCTTTGAGGATACATAAAGCTTAGATAGTTGTGTCTAATTAGAAAAAAGGGATTAGACGCTCAGGAGAGTTTTGGCGAGGTGAGAAAGCGAGGATTAGAGTTCGAGGTGGATACCTAGACTCCTAAGGGTATCCTCCACCAAAGATATTGTGCAG
The DNA here is from genome assembly GCA_036346245.1 of Bonia amplexicaulis. NCBI lineage: Eukaryota > Viridiplantae > Streptophyta > Magnoliopsida > Poales > Poaceae > Bonia > Bonia amplexicaulis. The sequence goes on from CM070741.1 coordinate 17,256,334, forward strand.
TTTGGTACCAAGGGGAAGCTTAGCCAAGGTATGTTGGACCATTCTCGACAGTGGCGCGTATTAAGAATTAGCTTATCGATTGGACCTTCTTGAGCCCATACATGTTGTGCACAATGTGTTCCTCATCTAGTGTTGAGGAAGTATTTGGGGGGAAATCCGTAGCATGAGATACTAGTAGAGCCATTGACCATCGAGGGAGATCTCACCTTTGGAACTGGTGAGAGACATGAGACACTAATGAATACAAAGGTGCTTTTAGTTGCATCAAACAGAATGGGAAGTGAGTTGGGAGCTAGAGTCTCACGTGCGTGAGTACTAAGTATCCAGAGTCATTCACGTCGGGTACATGCTAAGTTTGATTATAGTTTTGATTGGATTTTGTGTAGAGACTTGATGTGTAGAATTCAGGGTTAAATTCTGTTAAGGGGAGTACAATGTAATACCCTGAAATTAACCCTCCTGAGGACCTATTTGTAATTAGTGGAAAAGAGATATGTGAAAACAGGATGCTTTGGATTTTAGGGAGGAGTCGGTTTCCTAGAACGAGTCATACAAGAGGAGTTGGAGTTAGAGTCAAACTTATGCCGTGACTAGTATGGTGCCCGTGCGTTGCAATGGATTACTAAATAAAGGTGATGCATACTATCAAATGTGATCTCAAACTGAATATTGAACATCAATTTTATCTTACGTCATCATATATCAAGCAAAGTATACATGTTCACAATCGTAAATAAATCAAATTAGAACATACAACGGAACACTAAAGTTTACATAAATAACAATATTTCCCTTTAACACATATAGTGAATCAACCAATTAAAGAGGGTGGCCTTGACGCCACACACACACACACACACACACACACACACACACACACACACACACACACACACACACACACACACACACACACACACACACACACACACACACACACATATATATATATATATATATATATATATATATATATATTTATATATTTACAAGCATCACATATATCTACAAGAATCACATTAGTGAAGTATGATAGAACAAGCACCACATATAACAACTACATACAAAAATGGTAGTAAACAGTATTTGACGGAGAAGTAGAAGTGCAAGATAAGGAGAAGGAGTAGCAGTTGAAAATGAGCAGTAGCTGTACCTCTTTTATCTTTGACGGAGCAACCGTTTTGCGAACACGTTCCTTCTCACGATCACTCTTGCAACCGCGTCGTAGCCTAGGCCCAGTCTACAACCACAACAGTAGGCCCCTACATCTTCGCACCGGCCTTGCTTCCATGTCAATCAGCTTGCGGATGACCATTGTGGAGGCCGCAGATGTCGACGGCGGCTCCATCGCTAGGGCAGCACTAGCGACGACCAGCTCGAAGTGGAAGTGCCGAGGGGAGGGTAGTCCATGTTGAGCAGCTCATGGGTGACCACCATACAAACCCTGGACATCGTCTACGGCTGCATCGCTGGGGTGCCTTGGAGTGACATTTGCAAATCAAATGTAATTGGTGATCGAAAGCCAGCGTAAGTAGTCCGTGGTTGAAAACCATCATGATCGAAACCCATCAGATGGTGGCCGTGGTCGAAGACCATCACGGTCAAAATGCATCGAAAGATATCTATTGTCGAAAGCCATCCTGGTCGAAACTCATCGGAAGATGTCCCTGGTCAAAGAGCTCTTGCCCATCACTCGTAGTCGTAAGTCGGGAGTGATCGACCATCGCTGGTGGTCGTAAGTTGGCAGCTGTCGACCATCAATCATGGTCATAAATTGGCAGCCTTCGACCATGGCTTGTGTTCGTAAGTCAGAAGCCGACGACCATCGCTCGACCACTCAAGGTCGTAAGTCGGAAGCCGTCAACCATCGCTCGTGGTCGTAAGTCGGAAGCTTATCCACCAGCACTCATGGTTGTAAGTCGAAAGTCATCGATCCAACTCGTTGTCGTAGGTCGGAAGCGATCGATCCAACTCATCGTCGTAGGTCGGAAGCCGTCGACCATCGCTCGTGGTCATACATCGGAAGCCATCGGCATTCGCTCGTGGTCGTATGTCGGAAGCCCTCGACCATCGCTCGTGGTCGTAAGTCAGAAGCCGTCAACCATCGCGCGTGAATATCGAAGGTCTACGACGCTCGAGTACAGTGAGTGGTCGTGAGTGCCTGAGTATCTTAAGCGGTCGAAAGCGTGCGCCTTTGACAAGCGGTCGGAGACACTTGTATACGACACACGGTCGGAGGCAGCCGTATACCGATGGCAGTCAATGACGAGCGAATGCAGCAATCGGTCGTGAATGACCGAGTATTAAGGATGGTTAGCGACGTTCGAGCACTACGAGCACAAGCACACGCGCGGGGAGGGAAGCAGAGAGAGAGACCTACCCAGCCATTGGAGTAAGTTATGTGATCCTGGTTGCTCTCCTCCATGGATCGCGTTCCCCCAAATTGACCACACCTGCAACCTCTGACCCAAAGATGCGGCCGGTGGTGACGAGGCCCTTTGTGAGGTGGTGGTAGAAGACGGCCTCAGGGGAGAAGGGGGTGTTGTCGAGGACCTTGCGGAAGACGTGGAGTGCGGAGTCGACGCAGGCGACTTCGCAGTGGGCGAGGATGAGGGTGTTGTAGGAGATGACGTTGGGGACGATGTTGGAGTGGCAGAAGAAGTCGAAGAGGGAGACGGCGTCGTCGTAGCGCCTAGCGCGGACGATGGATGCAGCAACAGCGTTGCAGGTGAAGATGGTGGGGCGGACGTAGGAGGAGATGGCAGTGCGGGTGACGAGGGATGCACCATCAAGGTCGCTGGAGCGGATAAGGGAATGTACGTGGTTGTGGAGGCTGAGACGGGGGCCGACGAGGACGAAGGTGGTGTCAAGGAGGCGGGGAGTGTTGGGATCGCGCAGAGGAGGCCGGGGGGAGGGGTCGCGATAGAGGGTGTGGAGCGACATGAGGAGTAAGGGCATGAGGGTGGGAGAGGGGGCAGGGGAAGGGGAGGGCAGTTGGGGATCACGGCGTGGGGAAGAAAAGGAACGTGCAGTCGTGTAGTTGGCTTTTGAAGGGAATGTGATATGCGATGTGAGGCTGGTTGCGAGAGTAGGAAGGGGCGCATATATTCTTTCCTAATAAGATCGGTCGGCTACGAAGAGAAAAGTGGAGAACGCATCGACGACATCAATTTATATTTTTAAGAAGTAGAGATAATAGGAGACATGGGAGAAAAGAGAATCCAAACCCTAGTCGCCTTTTCTATTCTCTTTCTTCCTAAGCACCGCATCGCCCACCTGCCACGCGCCAGCCGCTCCCACGCGCCACGCTTAGCCGTTCCCATCGCCAGCCAGTCGCCTTGTGCCAGCTGCTGAACGCGTGCGCAAGGCAACAGTTTCGAGATACAATGGACCGACCTGCAAGCAAGAAGTGGATATCTGGATCAGCGCACGAGCCAATCATTTCCACCAGCACATGCGCACGCGCCGTCCGGGCGTGGATGCTGCCAGCCCAGGTTCGCCATGCGGCTGTCAAGTGCGCGAGTGCGAGGCTGTCAGTCTTTCGCCCGGCCGACAGTTGGCGCAGACGCAAAGGACAAGGATCAACCTCATAGCAAGAATCCCAATGGTTTCTTTGGATGAAGATTTGATACTGAGCCCAGAGACGGGAGAATTCAGGCCCTGTTATTTGTGGTTTTTTAAAACTGTTTTTCGATTTTTTTATAGTAATTAATTTTTAAATAAAATATCTTTTAAGATAAGATCTACTAAGTTAATTATAGTACATACTGTACCAACTTTATTTATATCAGTAAAAACTATATATAAGTTTCTACTATTCTATAATCTCTGACACGAACAATCCAAAAACCACAAGTAACCGTCAAAAACCACAAACCGCAGCAAAAAAGAACAAACCTTCATAGTCATCCTCTTTGTAGAGGCCACCAAATTGGACAAGGACTTGCTCCGGTGCGATGTATTTGCATCAAATCAGCGAAGGCAAACAACATGTAAGATAACATTTGGATGTAGGGCTACACAAAATTCGATTGCCAAATGTACTCGTGTGCAAACCTGAAAAGGGTCTCGGTAGACTTGGCTGGGCTGCAGAAGATGAACTTGCTCTTGGTACGCTGCATGAGGAACAGGAGGGGTTAAATCAAGGAGAAACGCGGGGGCTGCCGTAGGGTAAAAGATAGAAGGGAAGTAAAGGTGAAGGTGGTCGTGATTTTCGTGTACTTCATGAAGGTAATGATCTGGACTTTTTCTCCCTAGTTTGTCAATTTTAGATTAGAGTCAGGATTAGAGAGGGAAGTAGCAAGCGTTCGTCGATGAATCGATTAATAGATCAGTTTGCCTGTGGTAATTTTTATTGTGATTTTGGGTACAATATAATTTGATAATATCATTTACTAGATAGTTGTAGAGAATTATAACACCCCGTCTATCATTTGGGCCTAGAGTGCTACCATCATTGCACAATAATACCATTTTAAGCAACTAGTCTAGTTTACTAGTGAAATTAAACATACTAACAAAAGCTGATATGTGAAGTGCTGTAAGTACGTGAAGTTATTCATGTGCTACTCTCACCCGTGCATGACGTCCTCAACGGCCACCTAAAAAAATAACAAAGTAAGCGTGAGTTCAAAGACTTAGCAAGTACATAATAGAACGATAAACATTGTCCAATCACGTAAGAAATTTTACCATCCATAACATATTCCACATGCATTATCATGTTTATACTTCCATTGACATATTTCGACATTGTTTTACCCGTAGTGCAATGCAACACTGCTCTACATACTCATTTGCTCATCTCATTGCATATACCGGTATTGCCAAGCGAACACTCGTCGATGTTCACCCAAAAATCTTGGGCCCGCCATATCGGCACAGGGTCTCTCCACTCCCGTGGAGGTCTACCGAAGTAGGTCTTACGGGATCCACCCAGGCGGATCCTAGTTCTCATTTCATGAGTGCACATGATGCGAATGCATATACCCATTATCATTGTCATTGTCATTCTCATCAGTATTATCATTGGTATCGTGGCATCGCTGCTCACCCTGTTCCATTACCATCGTCATCATTAGACAAACACCATCATGTCATATAAACATTGCAATTCTATATAAGTTTCATCATATCATGTAAACATCGCAGATTTCATAAACTCTACGGTCTACCGATCTACCATGCACTTGCCTGTTAACCAAGCGGAGCGAAGCGACGTGCGGACGACGTCAACTCAGGACCTCCACCTGAACAAGCAATTAATCTGACTCAACACATCATATCAAAACCAGAGTTTAATCGAGCGACGACAATTCTATGCGCATAACCTGACTCTGGCATAAAACACACGGGTTTTAAGGACCTGTCGCGCAAGTACAAAACCCCTATTTTTCTTTTCTTTTTCTCCTCTTTTCTTTTCTTTCTTTCTTTTTCTCTTCCTTTTCTTCTCTCGTCTTCTTCTTTCTCTCTCTTTCTCTTTTCTTTTTCCTTCCCTTTATCCGGTTCAACCAAATCGGCCTCATCCACTTATCCTCTTCCTCCTCACTTCTCTCGCCGAACAGCCTGGCGACTCCAGGCGGTGCGGCGTTGGCGCGCGGTCGAGCTCGGGTTCGCCGGCCTTGGGCTCACCGCCGGCCGACCTCCGCACGCCTCCCCACCTTCCCCCTTCCTCCCATTTTCTCTTCCTCTCTCTTACTCCTAGATCCGGTAGGCTATGGCGGATCCACGCCGTCTGCTGCCGCCACCCTCTCTATCCTCTCTCAGCCCCAGATCCGACCTGAGGCCAACTGGTTCTCCACCGCCACCATGGGGTTTTCCCCCTTGGCGTCGACTGTGGTCGGCTCCCACGGGCCCTTCTTCGGCTCGGCCCTCTTGCGGCGCCGCTCCTCCACATGTTAACCAGCCATGGCTCATAGCTGACCAAGAGCCCGATGACACGCCGGCCCACCGCTTCCCTGGTGTGCCGTCTCGGACCCCAGGCCGCCGTCGACACCGGCTCGGCTCTACCGGCGCTTCGCCCTAGCCCCAGTTGCCGACGCTGTGGCTTGGCCTCCCAGCCTCCCGGTTGTTTGCCTGCCCCCATGGTCATTGCCGCCAGCTGTCGGTGCCTAGCACCGACCACAGCCTCGGCGCCATTCCTCCCCTGTGGGTTCGAGCTCGCCGGCCATGGTGTGCAGCCAGCCGGCCAACTCTCCTACTACAGGGATGGTTTGCTACTCTTCCTCCCTACCCTTACGGTTTCGATTTTCCTTCTATTTTTGTTTGCTTTACTCTTCAATACGCATGGTTGGGGAAAGCAAACCTCACTTGGCTTGGGTTGGATGGGGATGAGATGGCCATGACGATGGCCATGATGGCAACAGCGCTCTGCACGCGTTTCTATTGGCCCTTCTCACCTTCTCCTTGTCCTAGCCTAGTTCGGCGTGGCTCCGAGGGTCCTAGGCGGCTTGTGGTCGTCGTGGACTCCACCCTCATGCCGTCGAGCTTCCCCCAACTCTCTAAGCTCCTCTCCTTCGCTTCTCTCTCCCTCACTTCCTCTTTATGCTACTCTAGCTGGTTTAGCCGTGCTTGGCTTTGGGGCTTACTCTCGGTTGGCTTTGTGGATGATCTCTACTTGCTCTTTGTCTTAGTAGAGAAGAAGGAGATGGGAAAGAAAGGCCTTCACTGGCCGAGTGGTGCAGCCTTATGCTCTCTTGGCTTTGCTCTTACCGTGGGCCAGAGGGAAGAAAGGAGAATGTTGGGAGTGTAGCTTCTGTGGCAGGAGTGGCTGCAGGTTGGATCCAATGGTCATGACTCTCTCTGTGTGTGCATTGCCATTTATGCCCTTCCCATTTAGCCTGGGCTGAGTATATGCCTCATGGAACTTTTGGTCCAAAGACACCTCTACACTGTTTGGTGCTTTGTCTACTGCGGCAGGCAAGTCAGTAAAAGGCAAAAATAGAATTTCCTTCCGGATGATGAGAACCCAAACGCGAGACGATGCTGACCGTCCCTGGACGGTCTGGGAACCTCTGCGAGCGCTACTTATTCGGTATTCTAAAAGCCGATGGGTTTGACGACAAAACTCTTTTTTATCTCTTTTATTCTCCTTTGGATTGTTTCGTTTCTCGCTTTACTTCCCTTTGCATTTAAGCGGTATTACAAGAATATTGCTAGCTTTCTGTAGAATATTTAATCTTCTCGATCGAATGAATAGATTTTTAGTTATGAATTTTGTAAGCCTGCTATCTGGTAAATTTATCGTGTTTTCGCAGCATGTATTAATCTGTAAACTAAAAAAATAGAAGATGAGTTAATTTGGGCATTTGGTCTACAAGAAAAAATGTAGGTAATTTATTATGGATTCCAGAGAGTCCAAGAACATGGTTTTTAGATGAGTAAAATAGAAGTTATGAATTTTAGGACACTGCTATCCAGAACCATGATGCTGCTTGACATAGTCGTGGGAAAATATTAATTTGACCGATTTAACGGCAGAATTGAATTTTGGGCATAACTAGGAAGTGGTAAATAATTTCCTGTAGTTTCTGAAAATGTTATTGTTCAATATGTTTGCATGTGTAGATTAAAAGATATGAAATTACTAATTCTGTTGTCCAGAAGGTGACAATCTGTCTTCTGGGTTAAAACGGGGTTTGGTGATTTAATCTGGATATTTGATCAACTAAGAAATTGTAGGGAATTTTGTGGAGATCCAAGAACTGGTGTGGTTTGCTATATTACGGTTTGAGAGTCAAAAGTTACGTTGTTTTTAGTGCCGATTAGTGCCGAGATAGTAGGATTGGCTGTCCGGTAGCAAGAGAGAATGGTGGATTTAGAAAGCGTGTAGGTGCGTTATCATTTATTTGTTAACTTGTATTGATGTGGCTTGTATTGAGAATGAGTAATTTTTGTAGGAGTAGTGTCAGGTGTATTATCATCTCCTAATCAAACCGGCCGTCACACCTAAAAAGGCAAGTGGATGGTAAAATAGTATTCGAGTGCTTGAAATTATGGTTAAATGAATACTTAGCTTGATTATTCATAAGACAATACTTGTTTTATATTGCTCTCATGCTTATGATAAGGTGATGGGAATTGTGGTGGGATAATGATTACATCACTTGTTTAATGCTGAAAATGAACTAAAGAAAATATAATCATTAAGATATAACCCACGGGAGTGGGATGACGTCCCCATATGCAAATATAGGTTACTGGTCCCCGCATAAGACATGATGGGCAATTGGTCCTCGCATGGCACATGATGGGCAATTGGTCCTCGCACAAAAGGGGTGCGAGCTATGGGTGAACATCGACGGGTGTTATACTCCACTATACCTATATAGGTAGAAAATGAGTCATGTGCATGAACATGGTATTACATTCATGAAAAGTGAAATGTGATTTGAGATAATGAGACACGTGAATGGAAATTGTTAAGAATGAGTATGAGAATTTTAGTTAATGAAACAAGGGTATGAATTGTTGGTAAGATGATGCCTCGTTTATTATTTTACTTTGTACTTACAGAGCCGTAGACTCACCTTTGCTTTGTTGTTGTTTTTAGGTGCTCAATGACGAAAAATAGCACAGATTGTTGTTACACATTATAGTTCCTCATTTAGTGATCACTTATTCATTGCTAGAATTAAATCTTACCATCCATAAATTTCTTAGGTAATTAGTGACACCCTTTAGAACTTATTGGTTTTATATCAATGCCACATGTTAATTCCTTTGGTTAGATTTATTAGGTGGGTTTTTTAAGCTGTGATTTATAACTTTTGATTTATGCCTTTTGAATTCTGACTATTCGCGAGAGAGATTACAAAGAGAGAGATAGTCACATGTGACTTTGATCAGTACAGCTGAAGTCGGTATAGTGTTTACTACACTCAACTTGTAGGCCCCGCTTTGAAAAAACGCACAATTTGAAAGCGAGTTACTATAGTGCCGTACATAAGCCATAAGCCTTGAGTGGATTCGAACCCACCAATTGTTTATTCAGTTTATTGCCAATTATTTCATGTTAATATCAAAAAAATGGTCTCTATTTTGCTGAAATTTATATGTTCATGATTAAGTTGAGGATTTATATTTGAAGCCTAGCTATTGTAATATGTAATTAATGGTTTAAATTGGTAGTTGTTATAGTTTAGGTGACATTCTAGACATTTGTTAAACCAGGGTATTACACTAACTCTCTCAACCCATGTGGTCTATGTAGCCCATGAGGCCTAATTTATTGTGTGTGTGTGTATAGAAACACTAACCAATGCGCACGTGTAAAATAAGCGTACGCCTCTAACTGACCTAACCAGCCAGCCATTCCACCAACCCACCCCATGCTCAGTTACTAGTATTTGTTAATTATGGTAAATTTACTATCAAATGTACATCAAGTTATCATCTGTAATGTATAAAGTTACTTACAGTTATCACTATAAAACTGATAGTAGCTTCACTCATACACGATAGTAACTTTATATGACAATTTTTAGCGTCAAAATATGTTCAACATGAATATTGTTTTGTTAAGCTCGTAATTTCGAACACAATAGTGAAAACAGATCGCAGATTGAATTTCTGGTGAAAGAGTTATTGTATTTTTTAGCTTGTAAATAAAATAAAAAATCACAGGTCAAGTGCATTTATTCTCGTCTCTCCTATTGCATGCATACATACAAATCAAGTTACTACCCGCTGTGAGAAAAGTTATGGCATGTTGTGAGAAAATTTACCACCGGCTGTGTATTGTAAACGTTCAGCAATAACTTCACTTGCTACCAATGATAACTTAATTCAGAAACTTTAGTAACTTTTCGGTACCGTGAAAGTTTGGCAATAACTTCATTCAAAACATATGGTAACTTTATTCAGAAATGTCAGTAACTTTTCGGTGCTGGTTATCATCAATTTATGAACTAGTTATTATCAATTTGTGCGTGCAGTCAACGACCTGCGCGTATGATGCGCGCAGGCGGTGAGAAGCGCTACCGTGTGTGTATATGACTTATCATAATGAATAAAATGCAGAATATCAAAAATATCTCTCCTCTCTAAAATTAACAGCTACAACTTACGAAGGGTGATTATTTTATATGTACAGACAGGACCATAAAGGTGGCAAGATGGCGAGTAGGTTAAATTTGGAATGTAATCATAAGCAATAGGTTTCAACTTGAATAAGATTCAGCAAGTTTTAATCCAATGCAGGTCAACAAAGAGCCATAAAAGATATATCCCTCAAGAACTTGGTTTGACGACCTTTATCAGTTTATCTAACGAAGACCAAAGTACTGCTAGAATAAATGCACAATATACTGTAAGAACAATTAGGTGAACCAACAGTACACTAAACTGCATGGGAAGGAAACAGTATGTCTGGTAAATTAAGTTGCATGTTAGTCGATAACAAGGTTACCTAAGATTGGTCGTGTAAGTGTCAAGGAGAAACCGGCTCTGTCCAAATCCTATACTCAAATCATTTTCTTCTTGGACTCTGGTAAGGAGAGCTTAGCTTTCTTCAGTAATTAACTTATCCGAGAATATGATAGAGAGAGGCTACAGCTACAGCTTCTTAGAATAAATGGGACTCAACCTTCCCTAAGAAGCCAAGAAGGGCACCTGATCCTAAAAGTTTCCTCTGGTTTAAGTTAAAAGTGAAGCTCCCCAAGCAGCTCCAATTACAAGGATTCTGGACCATAGAGTTTGGATTAGAATGTTCCATGATGACCAATAAGCCTACTGGAGATATTGTTCAGAACCCTACCAGAAGTCAGGTACCATCTTCTCAAGCTATTAGAAAGAATAAAGGTGTGGCCTGTTGCCACAGCATTGATTCCTCTTTCCGGCACCATTCCTGCATGCTCTTGTTCACACTTGTCAGTTTGTTACACCTGTGAGCATCTGTAAGAAAAGGAGTTGTTGAGACGCGGCAGCCTAGGAAGGCTACCCAATCTGGTGTCTGAAATCTGAACAGTACTGGGTGTATCATTTAGTAGCTGTAGCATCTACTCCTTACATTGATGCTGATATTGTATGTCATGTGGGATCAGTACTACACCCGCAGGCCTAAGCAGCGCACGGCATCGTCATCAATAGCCGCACATGATCAGGCTTGGAGATAAGTTTCAATAGTTTGCTTTCCTGTCATGTTTGCTTAGAGATCAAGTTAGTTTAAGAGTTTGTTCGGCCTTAGTCAATCATGTTAGGATTCAACATTATGTTTGAAAAATTGATAAGTGGAAATGGAAAGTGTTAGGAGACAATAGTAAATTCAAATTAATTTTAATGGTCTTCCAGGTTTTCGAAATATAGCGGAAATTACAAAATTGATGAAAAAAGGAAACCTGCATAATATAAGGGTGGCTGGATTAACTGCATAAAAGAAAATTTTAATAGCTATTCAAATTCTAGTAAACATAATATTTTTTACACCAAGAAAACTGCAAAAGAGAAAGATAAAATATGAGGGTTCCTGGATTACCTGCTGTTTGAGAGGAAAGCTCCATGACCAACTAGGCAAAGCTAGCATTGTGTCAGAACACTAATTGTTTTCCAAAATATTTTGGGAGTACAATTGTAACCCCTTGCTCCCACGTGCATCCACCCTTGAATGTATCGAAAACCAATCTCAAGGAAATTAGAATTAGTAACAAAAACATAACGAAGAAAAAATGTAGATTGGGTTAATTTTATGCATAAGATGAACAATAAGGTCCTGTAAAACCTTTCAATGGCCTAATTTATTTTATCATGGAACAATACTTCATAGGGAAAACCAAAAGTTAGACAAACATATTAGTCCGCAGACCCAAGGTGTGCTATAGCTGGCAACAATGCAATAGCACAACACTAACTCAAATATGTGCAAAAAGTCCAAAGGAAGTAGTGATTCAACGATGCGCTATCATGAAAGAAATAAACGCTCAACAATGAACATGAACACAACATGCCAGCATGCTAGCAGAAGTAGAGAACAACTAAAAAGCTGGAAAATTCCAAGCAACCACACAACTGCATGCTGAAGTGGGGTGGGGTGGGAGAGATTCATAATAACAAACCAACAACATCATTGTACCTTTTGTTAATACCAAGGCTACAAGTTGCCTGATTTGTTCTTAAAGTATCAATTCTGAAGCTGGTACGGCAATCTGATTTATCTAATTTAACATAAACGAATGTCATAAATAATATATATGGAACATAGGATCTTTCTAACAAATAACCTTGCCATCAGATGCATAGATTGGGGTACCAACTGTGATTGATAGCTTCACCAATAATCAGGTAAAATAGAGTCAACAACCACAAGTTCTTTTACATGAACTAAATACCAGTTATCGTTGTTATGCATATTACATTTATCAGATTCAGGTTTCAATTATTACACAAAGAAAGATACAGTACACAGAAAGCTTGGCCAATATTTCTTGAAAATATTTATGGTGAAGCAATTTGTGCAAATATTAGAATTTCTTATTTTCTGAGCAAGTATCTTAGTATTTCTTAACAAAATATCAATTGCTAGTTTGCCACAAACATTTTCAAACTACACCATTGTGAAGCTAATTTTCAAGCACACACTGTCCAGTTCTCTCATGGATATATAGAAATGTATAGAATCGATAGCATTGTGTTACATACAAACACCTGAATGTGGCAAACCAACACTGGAGTGGCGTATCAAGCAGCCTTCTTGGTTATTGTACATAACAGAGTAACACTTGGAAAGATCACTGGTGTGAAATTGACAAATAAGATGCAGATATTGGATGAATCATCTATGATAGATCACGCCTTATTTTGATTGACATCTTCATATACTGCTCAAAGAGTCAAAGGACCATAAGGATGCGCCGAAAGTTCTTCATGATAAACCCTGTTAAGGGCAAACCCCACCTTGGCTAGAGTACATTCAGAAACAGACATAGTTGGACTACTAGCTTGATTCATCAAGACTATTTCACTCGTGCAGCTGATTGGTTGATCAAATTAATGCTGTACTCTATAATCTGAAACAAAATATTGGTCATGCATGCAGACAGGAGCACCATTCCAAAGTGACAGCTATTAACTCAGAACTGTTCTTGCATTGGCAGTATGTACTCGAGACTTGAATGTAAGGTGGCCAAGCTGCAGGCAACTAGACTTGCCAGATTTCAGGAGTAGCGATTATTTGACATTATTTCTTTGGACTTTCTTATGAGATAGCTAACTCACAGTAAAGAACACAGAAACTAAGGCAGATTTTCCTTTTATTATGCCAGATTTCAGGAGTAGTGATTCTTTGACATTATTTCTTTAGACTTTCTGATGAAATAGCTAACTCACAGTGAAGAACACAGAAACTAATGCAGACTTTGCTTTTATTATAAAAACAAGCACGAATAAAGATCATCACTACAAATGTCCAGTCCCCACCTGAAGCTTGAACATGGTAGCATGAACAATAAGGACACAGTTCTTTCTTCCTCAACAAAGAACATTGATCCTTATTAATTCAAAATGTTAACCAGTAATCATTGAGTCATTAGCACTTACCATATGGACATATGGTAAGAAATGACCTGACAATAATGGTAGTAATATTGAGGGAGGTGCTTCAATGCTCTTCTGAAAAGTGAAAAGCACAAATATGAAAGCATATTGAGGATCTGATTTACCACCACCCACTACTCCACTACTAAAAATACTGTTTCCAGGTTTGTGCAATTTAGTTTGTGGGAAAGCATAGAAGCACTACTCTAATATCAATTTGATCAACAATTTGCTAGTCACAGATCAAGCTGAACAAGTGAAAAAAAAATAAATCATAGGCATGCATGTATCAAATAGACTTCGGTTAAGCCTGTCTCGAGCATGAAGCACCTAAATGAAAGGATCAGATCAGCTGCTTTATTTTGGTCAAAAATCACCTACATCATGTTGGCTTAAGTCATGAATCAATTCTCTTGTTTTTCATTGCTAGGCAAGTTAGTGAGATGATGTTTGAAAAGGTAACCAATATGAAGAGAAAATCCACAATATTTGTTTAACTTTATCAAACAGATTTAGCCAAAGAAAAAGTGTAACAACTGGTAAAGGTAAATAATGAACAGTAGGCAGCAAATGTTATCTAAGTTAAACACGTTAAATGAATACTTAGATTAACATGGTATATAGAGATGGTATTATCACATATTAAAATAGAAAGGGCACATCATCATTGCCATGTTTTTAGTTAAATGTTCCTCAGAATAAATCTGTCAATCTATTACATGAACATCATGAGTGGATAATATCTATATATGAGGGCACATAAACCAGAAACCTTGGCCTTGTTTCTGGTTCCAATTTGCAAATCTCCTTCACTTCAGCGTTTATCAAATTGTAGGAGAGCAGCTTATATCCTTCCACAGGCAGGAAAACAATATCCCTCTCTGGGTGAAACACAACTACATAGAAAATTTCAGAGCAAAAGGCATTACCGGCATAATCGAAAAGTAACCTAGTTTGTGGAGCCACTTCAATCTCAAAACGGTGCTTCAGCATCCACTCTCCCTTGTCAAAATCCTTCAGAACCCAAACCTGCATCAAGACACCGCTGCAGTCTTCTTGCACGGCGTAATGCAGGCATCCCTGAGACTGCCCGAGGCATCCGACCAACCCAAACCAGTTAGATCCCGGCAGGGGAATCAGACGGCATGCCTGGCCCACCGGCTCGACAGCAAGAACCTTCTCTTCGTGAGTAAGCAAATGAACATAGCCATTCAAGAACATGGATCCCATTCCTTCAACCAGCCTGACACGGGACTCCCAACCAACGTTGATCGCCGCCCACTTGCCAGTCTCCGATGAGAATACCTCAAGGCCTTGGACATACAACTTGCTCTCCTCATACAAGTCCAACAATTCGCCGTCTCCGTCGCCGTCGCTGTCTGAGAGCGTGCCATAACCGGATTCTTCGAAGTCGACATGAAGGAAGACACTTTGCACAGGTTCGGAACTTGCAAGGTTGAGCACATGGAAGCGAGGCGAGGCGCCGTGGGGCTGGAAGGCGGCGAGGAACAGCGACTGGAAGCCAGACGCGGGTTCCGGGAGAGGGGCCCACATGCCAGTGGCCGGGTTGCAGACGTAGCAGCAAACGCCGCCGCCGCCGCCGCCGCGGCAGAGGAGGAGGCCGTCGCAGCAGTCGAGGGGCATTGCGCGGGCGCCGCAGGGCAGGAATCCGAGGCCGGGGAATGGGGACGTACCGGCCGGGGCGAAAAGGACAGAGAAGTCGCCATGAAGGTAGCTGGGGGAGTGGTTGGTGTAGAGGAGGCCCGCGAGGTCCTGGGGCAGCTTCCTGCGGTGGTCGGGGTGGGAGGAGAGATCGCACCAGGACCTGGAGACGCACCTGAAGCGGCATAGCGACCTGTAGGGGAGGCGGCGGAGGATCTCCACGACGAGCTCCTCGTGAAGACGGCAACCGCCGCCTCGCCCGCGGCCCTCGTCGGAATCCATCTCTCGCGTCTCGGTGTCAGTGGGGAGATCAGTAATAGGCCGACTTCTAGGACCGGGCCGTGCCAGTCTTGCGCAGATATACCTCAATAGAATTTTGCTCGCTTGCTCAGCACCCACTCCGCACTGAGCGGACTGATCCAAAATTCGTCCTGCACGGCCACCCAGGCTCCGTGGGCGGCATAGGGCCGTCGGGCCTAAGGCATTAGTCGGGCGTGTGGTCGACGAGACGGTCTAAGGTGGTCAAAGATGGCCTCGACGTGGCGGTTGGCCAGACACAGAGAGGGTTACCACTTTGGACACATGAGAGTTGGGGCATTGCACGGAGCATTAGTGTTTTTTCACGTACGCATGGGGCCACCACCGCCAATTCGCTGGGTTCCACCTTACCAGTTAGCGCCGCGCCGCGCCGCCATCTCGTCGGATTCTGTATCGCTCTAGGTACATTCCGCCTTTCCTATCCTCCGCCATCGCTCCCCTCCGCGGCTCCGCTCCGTTCCGGTCGGCACGGCCCCACAACTGGAGAAGGCGGAGATGGCAAGGAAGAAAGAAACGGAGAGCCGAGGGCGCCAGGGAGGAGAAGGCGAGGGCGAAGGCCAAAGAAGGCGCCGGTGGTCGGTGGAGATGGCGAGGGAGGAGAAGCGGAGATGGCGAGAAGGTGTCATTGGCCTCAGCATGTTGTAGATGTACTCCTGAGTGGTCAGGCTCAGGCCTTATCATTGTGTGTTGTGTGTCTTATGAGTGCTAAATGCTAGTGCTAGTTACCATCCGGTACAATGGTAGTGCCTCTCAGCTCTCCGGTTGGCTACACTACTACAGTGATCATTGAGCACTGAGTAGTGGTTGTTACTTATTAGGAATGCTAAAATGTCGAATGCAGTCTGTCTCATCTCATCATCTGTCATTTGTACTATAATGCATTGTCCCATGCATTAGTGCATTACAGCATTAGTAATTTAGTATTTCATTAATCGATGAAGTTGTGAATTGTGATTACTGATTACTACTTACTTAACAGCATGTCGTCTGTTGCATCTGCGCCGTAGGTGAGCACCACCGAAGATAGTAAATAGTTATTAGGAAATATGATTTAGGAATTAGGATATGGCTAGTTAATTTATACGGTGGTTTTAATTTTATGATTCCACTTTGAGACTTCGAGTAAATAGTAAAAAGTAATTAGGAATGTTGTTTTCCTGATGTTCTGTTGCTGCTAATTGAGTAATTGTACATTGCACTACTGCTCCTACTTAGTACTTACTTTTTGAGTGTTTCTTGCTCCTTTTACTTGGATGTCATCCGTTGCATCAGCTACAGAGTTGGGCGCCGAAGAAAGCCTCAAGAGAAAAACATGTGACGTAGGGTGGGAATATGGAGTGTTGGTGAACCCACACAATTTGGACAACGTCAAATGCATCTTATGCAACAAGTTTGTTTCTAGAGGTATTTATAGGATCAAGCAACATATTGCACATATTCAAGGTAATGTTGCAAGATGCCCTAAATCCACAAAAGAAGATCAAGATAAATGTTGTAATTTGTAGGACCGAAATGGCGACAGAGGGGGGGTGAATGTCGTTCTCTTCTAAAATCGCCCACAAAAGCAGAGTACTTAAGAGCCCACAAAAGATTAATTGGTCAAGGAATAAAATTATGCAAACTTGCTGTTGCAAAAGCTTCCTTGTCGTGAACTGAAAAGAACACAAAAGGCTACTCAATTTTCACACTACAACAAACAAGGAAAGCACAGCAGAAAATAAAAGTGAAAGCAGTCGAGACAGCAGCACTGGAGAGAAATCAAAAGGCAAAGGAAAAGTTAAAACTGCAGCTGAAAAGAAGAAATACAGAGAAGAAGACTGAACAGTTCTGCCTTTAAAGAGTGCTTGCTGCCAACCTAAAATTCTGCAAAGAGAGTGCTGTTCGGCAGGACAAAGTAAAAACAGTTCAAACAAAGATTCAACAAAGAAAAGAAACACGAAGACATCAAGAACCGCGGCAAGAAGTACTGGACACAACCGTAAGCCAAAGAAAATGATTAGCCGATTTTGCTGCCAACAAAATACTGAAAAAGGTGGAATTCTGGACTGCATGCTACTCCCTTAGAATCGATTAGATTAGTGAGTAGACAAAAAAATTTCAGCCAAAACCGAGATCGTTTGGACTACATGCAAGAGGGTTAAAAACCAGCATAAAAAAAATGCCAAACACTAACAGCAAGTCGGATATCTGCTGCTGGCCGAAAAGAGAAAATCTAAAAAAAGAAAGCTGCAGCCGTAACTAGAATCCCCTAGAACAGAAGAAGCAAGCCAAGAAACTTTGCTATCAAAAGCACAAAACTCAAAAACTCAGTTCATGCAGCGAAGAAACAGAGAGGAAGAGCCAAAGATGAAAAACCATCACACAGAGATATAACGAGGGACTGAATACTCGAATGAAACCATTGTATTGAAATGAACATAAAGAAACATCCCCATACGCATAGACAATAGAACCATAGGAATGATTACAAGACTTTCAATCCATCATCTCCCTCTCAATCCTCAAGAACACCAAGAGCCTCACATGCTTCTTGGGAGGAACACAACACACACAAAGATATGAATAAGCTCTCAAGTGTCCTAAGGGGTATGCAGCCCCTCACCTCTATTTATAGCCCTTGGCTAACGGGTCTCCAACCCGTTACGCCGGCTAAACCCTAACGGAGCCGTCTCCCGCTTGTGCAGCCTTGCGAAATTCCGTTTCGCCTCCCCGCACCTTTCGGGAAGCTTCCGCGCTCCTTGTCTCGTACGCTCCGCAACACGTCGAGTCCACGTCGTCTTCGACACCTCATGACCGTTCTGACCTCAGCGCCACCTGCGCCTAGTCCGGTCCACCGTGTCTCGCCACGACTCGCCTCGCCCCTGCGAGACACACAGACAAGAAAACACGTCACATAGCACCGCTCGATACATGAACGCGTAAATAGCATAAACAAAATCAAACCTGTCGCATCAAAAGAATATACATCCTAACTCATACGACTAAGTTTGACCAAAGTCCGACCGAGCCCGTTGCACCATGCAACGTCTGGGTCCGAACAAACCGACTCAAACTCGACTTTTGTAAACAAATGTCAATTACTCATCACTCACAATGGGATAACCTCCACATGGTCTCACAATCTCCCCCTTGATGAGTATATTGACAAACACCGAAAAAGCACAAGTTGAGTTTGAAGAGTCTAACATGGTCCATTAGTAAAGAGTGAAGCTAATGACCATGTCGACAGAAGGAGCAAAAGAAAGAACAAATTTTTTTTTTCCAAAGCTCCCGAAGTGGCTTTTTCTACCACTAATTTCTCCCCCTTTTGGCAATAAACCCATCAAGATGGAAGGAAGGAGAAAAAGTCATGAAAATGGATGAAAGGCTGATTTGATCATTTTTTTTAAGTATGTAGAGCCATGAGAATTATCCAAAATGACCAACATATATTACATCAAGCCATATCATACAAATATGCTACAAAGATCATGACTAAGTATGTAAAGTGAAGCTAAGCGACATAAGGCATATTCTGAATTTTAGTTGAAGTGCTTAGCAAGTCAAGTCAATCATGATTTTAGTCTAGCTAATGATATCCACAAATGATGCAAGCCATGTCAATGAGCTAAATGGAATCAAGAAGCTAGTGTTGAGCCAACTAGAGTGCTATTTGTTCAAGAATGATACAACTGTTGAAGTACTTTGAATTTTTTTTTAATTGAGCACTTTTGACATTTTTCTTTTGAGATCTCATGATTGTTTTCAATCATATTTTGTCATGTGCTAGACCTCAAGCCTTATGCGATCATTCCAAGCGAGAAGCTTAAGGAAATGATCTTGGTCATCCAAATCTCCCGAGTTCATGCCTTGTGCAATGGCAAGCCGTCTCATGAGAAGGAATTGGTGAGATCGGTTTTTCGCATGAAGAGATCTTTTTTGATAGATTGTACTAACTTATGTGTCATCAAGAAACTATATAGCTCAATCTATTGCTCAACTAAGATTCAAGACTCAACTCACCTATTTGACATGGCAAGAACCATAAAAGATAACACAAAGTCGACTAGTCTCAAATATGAACATGACAGGAATTAGGTCAAATTTAGCATTTTAATTAACCTATCAGGGCAAAGACTTGACTACACATATAAAGTCATGATCAAATTAGCAATGGAGCATAAATCATGGCAAGATGTAATATAATGAAAACATGTCATGAAAGGATAATAATCAAGGCTCCATTAAGTTATGATACAAATGAAGAACATCCAGCTCCCACTTAACTTGAGATACAACTTTTAGTTCAAGTTGAGTTATGTCATCATTAAAATCTAGAAGATCCCAAATGAACTCCCCCTGAACCAAAGCAATAAAAATGAGAAGCTGGCAAATAAAACAGGTAGTCCTTAAAGCATAGATAAGATATAGAGGATACTATGACTCAGACTAACTCTTATCTACCTCATATGACTCCAGGACAACAGCTGTCGAGAAAAACACACACTAGAGAGCAAACACGTACCCTGTCTACCCGAGGGTGGCCCAACCCTCGCTAGAACCTAGAAGAAGTGAGTGAGCTCAATCTAGTGAGATAAGAAACAGCTATCCTGAAAGCACAAGATAAGAGCAAGAAGTCTAAGCACTCAGCAAGAGACACACTCTAACCTATGCTAGAAGGACTAAACCCAATGCACCCGCAAATGCAATGCAACAGAAATGAGACAGAAGCATAATTAATATAGTAAAGCAGTAAAGCCCAAAGCTCCCCCTCACAACAGTCCATAAGGACAAACCACCCCAAGCTCTCCCCGCAGAGCTGAAAACCTCGTGCTATCCAAAGGCTTGGTGAAGATATCACCACCGGTGGTCACTCTCACAAATCGAAGCACGATGTCACCCTTCTCTACATGGTCTCAAGAAAATGATATCGATATCGATGTGCTTGGTCCGAGAGTGCCTTTGGGTTCTTAGCAATGCTAATCGCAGACGTGTTATCGCAAAAGAGCGGAACACGATCGATAGCTAACCCAAAGTCCCAGAGTCGAGACCATCCAGCACTTGGCTACAAAGAATCGCTGCGAGAACGTACTCGGCCTCTGCGGTGGATCGTGCAACACCGGACCGCTTCCTCAAGACCAAGAAACGAGAGAAGTGCCAATGAACCTGGCGGTGCGGTGCTCTTCCTATCTATCCTACACCGCAAAGTCGCATCCGAATAGGCTCTAAGGGATAGACAGGATGAGGAAGAGTACCGATACCATAGTCAATGGTAGCTCGAAGGTACCGAAGATGCGCTTCACGCTTTGGCGGTGAGATACGCGAGGAGAAGCTCAAACCGCACAAAGACACACGTAAAAGTGTATGTCCGGTCTCGAGGCGTTGAGGTACAAGAGAGAGCCAATCATACTTCGAACTCTTTTGATCAACGGCTCGCCGTCCTCATCTCGGGTCAAGTGTGGCCGTAGAAGCCATCGAGTCGACACCGCTTTCCATCACTCATGTCGAAACGTCTCGGAGATCACGGGTGTACTTGCCTTGATGCAAAAGGTACCTCCCGAGTCTCGCTTGATTTGGAAGCAAAGGAAGAAAGTCAACTCACCCATCATGCTCATCTCAAACTCGGTGCTCATGACATCCGAGAACTGTGAAACTAGAGCATGAGAAGAGCCGCCAAAGATAATGTCATCGACATAAATTTGGCGACGGAAGGTCATTGCTGCCCGCGAATGAACAAGGTCTTGTCAACTTTACCCATCTCAAAATCATGTCTCAATAGATAGGACTTAAGCCTCTCATACCAAGCTCTAGGGGCTTGCTTAAGTCCATACAATGCTTTGGAAAGCTTGAAGACATGACTAGGGTTGGGGTTCTCGAAACGGAAGTCGCTCGACATAGACTTCTTCCTCAATGAAGCCATTGAGAAAGGCACTCTTGACGTCCATCGGTAAAGCTTGAAACCCTTAGAAGCCGCAAAGGCAAGCGTAATTCTAATGGCCTCAAGACGAGCTCTGAGGGCAAAGGTCTCCTCGAAATCCGGACCCTCAACCCGGGAGTACCCCTGCAACCAGCCTAGCCTTATTTCAATGACTACCCCATCCTCACTTTGCTTGTTCTTGAACACCCATTTGGTTCCAATGATATTTTGATCTCGAGGGGCTCAACAAGCGCCCGACCTTGTTTCTCTCGAAACTCTCTAGCTCCTCATGCATGGCGTTGACCCAAGACTCGTCAGATAAAGCATGGCAAACGTCCTTGGGCTCAAAGGAAGCTACGAAGGCAGAGTGGAGACAGAAAAGTGACACGCCAGACTTGGAACGTGTGACTCGCTCAAATAGATCTCCAATCATCCTTTCGGAAGGATGAGATTTTGGATATGTCTTGGAGGTCTGGATGAGATGAAGAAGTGGCCTCTACCTCGTTACCGACGGGTAGGAACAGAGCCACTAGCTCCGTAATAGAAGCGAAGGTAAGGGTCGATCGCCTCGAGGTGCGGTGGAAGAAGGCACCTCAAGGGGTGGAGAAGGGACTGGATCGGGTAGACAACCCTCATCTCCATCATCCTCATCATCCACAAAGATGGTCTCGGATCGCTCTAGTGAACTCGAGATATCGGGCCTAGTCCCTGACCGCCTCATCGAAGTTACCTCATGTGTTTCTACCATTTTACTAGACTCACGGCCTGGACCCTATAGGCCCGCCAAGAAGTCGAGTAGCCCGTAAAAGTCCATCACAAGAACGTGACTCAAACTTATCTAGGTTCCCGGACTTGAATAAAACACTTGCAACCAAACACACGAAAATGAGAAACACGGGCCGCCCGTATCTCAACTCATAAGAAGTGCGGTGCAAGTGTGCCCAAGAAAACTCGATTGGAAACATGGCACGCGGTGGCTATAGCCTCACCCAAAATTTTCGCGGTGTAGAGTACTCATCAAGCATCGCCCGCCATCTCGACCAAGGTCTCGTTCTTCCTCTCCACAACGCCATTCTCGCTGGGGACGATGGAGAAGAGCGGTGCTCTACACTGCCTCACCACGAAACTCTCAAAGTAGGAATTCTTGAACTCCGTGCCATTGTCATCGCGGATCGCTCGTAAGGCACCGGAAGCTCAACAGAAAGCCTCTTGAAAAGACCTCGAAAATGTGTAAACGTCTCATCCTTCGAGGCTAAGAAAACACCCAAGAGTACCTCGAATAGTCATCGACCACAACAAGAACGTACCACTTCCCTCCCGCCGGCAGACTCGATTTGGTCCAACCGTATCCATATGGAGCATTTGTCGGTGCATCGGTCATAGTAATCGTGATGGGAGGATGAGAAGCGGCAACCATCTTGCCGTCTTGGCATGGAGCGCAAACAAGATCTTTGACCATCTTGAGTTTCGACGGACCACGAATGAGATCGTGGTCGCTAACTTTCGGGTCAAATGGTCAAATCCAATATGACCAAGTCTCCTATGCCGAAGGAAAGATCGCGGGACTCGAAGCAAGCAAACAACGGAGAGGATCACGGAAGACTCGGAAAAATCAGCACGAAGATCCTCCCAAAACGAGAAATCCATAAACCGGACTACCAAGAATCAAGAATTTTGCGTTGTTTTTCTTAAAACTCACCTCGAAATCGTCATCGGAAGTCGAGAGACCGAAAGCAAATTGTACCGCAGCTTACTAACCAAGGCAACATCTTTTAAAACAAATGAATCATTAATGCAAGATGTACCTTTGGCGATGACTCGCCTGTAAGAGGCGTCTCAAGGTGATCGTCTCATCACCGGAGCACGGCAAGGAAGAAAACCAACGGAATCTCCGGTCATGTGTCGTGAACACCCGAGTCTACAAGCCAAACCTTTCCTTCCTCGCCCGGCGAACCCGAGTCAACAAGAGAGCAAAGTCTCGATCTTGGGATAAATCAACATAGATTTTGGCACCCAATCTTGAGTCACACGTCGGCGAAGAAGTAGTCACAGACGATCGACCTCTAACTACCCTACGCCTCCGTCGCTCAAAGAAGCGGAAGGTCTATGTGCGGACACTGAAGTCATTGGCGGGTCCGACCGCTACGGAGAGCGAGTGAGCACCGGCAAGACGCCGATCACGCCGGGTAGCTATCTCGATGGAAACGAGATCTACCCTCAGGATGGCGGAAGTCACGACCAGAGGGAGCATGAGGACGAAAAACAGAAAACTCGGAAGAACCAAGTCCTCGATGCTGCCCAAAGCTACCAACAGTAGCAAGCCTAGACCTCGTGTTGGTCTTAGGTGCACTCAAGGTCCGGGCGACCACGAATACGCCTAAGAGACTCAACACGGTCTCTTCGCGCGATCTTGGCGCTTGAAGCAATGATCAAACAAATGCCCATCCTTCGGCGGAAGGTGCAATGATACCGCCGAGGGGTCAAGTAGATGAGATGGCCATATCCGAGAGGCCAAGCTGCGGTGAAATGACCTTCGCCGAAATCCCTTGGACAAAGCCCGCGATCTAAATTGAACTTTCTTGTTCTTGGGCTTGACCTCGATCACACCTGCGGCTATGGGTCTGAGCACGGCAGGTGGATGCTTCCTTCTATCCTCTCGAAAATCATATCCTAGACCTTGATTGAATTTGCAAATCTTCGATTGGTCTAGAATAAGATTAAGATTCTTCTTGCCCCCTGCAAATCTCTCGAGAGTGTTCATAAGGTACTGACACTCCCGAAACAGAGAGGCACAAGAAGGGCAGGGAGAAGAAGAGACAACGAAGGTAAGGGAGCGAGAAGAAGAATCAACAAGAGAGGAAAGTTTGGCTTGTGCACGCACACCGACTGGGGCACATTCCTACTACTAGCGGGTTGGTTCGCGTCTCTAGGCGTCTTACCCTTATCACGGGCTTCTTCCTTTCTCCTCAATTACATTACAAGTGAAGGTGGCTTTCTAGAAGGTCCTTAGTTAGCTTCACACATTTCTCATCCAATGCAATCAAGTTAGATTTTAGTTTATCACAATTTTTGCATGGTGAGCTAACAGAGTCCTTAGAAGCATACCGAGCCATTTTCTTATTATCATCAACAAATTCTTGAAACTGTTTGGAGACAGATTCAAGTTCAGCAGTAAGCTTGGGACAATTTACACATGACGCAATAGGCTCAAGAAGAAAAGCTTGTAATTCGCAATTTTATGATCGCCTGCTTTAGGTTCATCTTCAAATTGTTACAACTTTCACAAGTCTCGGGCAGATCGAGAAGCAATGTATAAAGACCTCTAAAAGCATTATCCTTATCCTCACATGAGGTGCAAGAAATAGTCTCAACAAGAGAAGATGAAACAGAACTATCCTACTCATCTCAAGCTCAGCAAGAAGACTAATGTTCTCCACCTTAACAATATCAAGCTCGGAGGACACACTATCATGCGAGGTCCTTAGTTTCTCCATGTCACCCAACAGAGCACAACATGTATCACAATCATCACGGAGGGAGCGGATGTAAGTGAAGTAAGCTCCGTGATAGTCTATCTACTTCCTTCTCTAACTCAAGACACCTAGCCTTAGCTCTAGCATGAAAACCACCTAGCTTAAGAAAAGCATGATTGAGCTGGTCGAGGTGGGGCATACCTCGTCCGAGTCGAGTGCAGCTCATTGTCGCTCGGTTAGCCCTCGAGGGCCATGAAGCACATCTGGGAGAAGTCTTCGCCGCTCTTGGGGTCTTGATCACCCGTCCCGTCGTCGTCGCTCCATCCCTCCACCTCGCTGAGGTCGAGGTCGTCGAACGCGGAGAGGACGCGGTGGAAAAGCTTCTTGGCCTTCCCAAAGTCGCGAACTTTTCTTGCCTTGCGCTCGAGTGGAGGCTTCTTGTTGCGGTTCTTGTCGGTGTAGTCGTTCTTGACCGAACCGCCGTAGTCGTTCTTGCCCTTCTCCGGCTTGGGGCGGTTTGCTCGAATGTGGTTGGGGCCACCACACTCAAAGCAAATCAATGGTCCTCTTCTCTTTCCATCCCTCCTCCTCTTGTAAGCATGGGAGAACTTCCGAGCTAGGAGGGCCAGCTGTTCATCCTCTAGCTGCTCTAACTGATCATCAGTTACATCACAGAGAGCAGATAGGGAGAACCCACAAAGAGAATCAGCAGAAGAACCAGAAGCAGCAGTGGGATCGGTGACTAGTGCCATCGACTGAGACTTCGACCGACGAGAGACTATGTCAATCTCGTGAGTCTTGAGGCGCAAGTAAAGCGCGTCAAGAGTCAAGGTCGAGAGGTCCGTGGTGTCCTTGATGGTAGTCACCTTCATCTCCCAAACCCAAGATCGAGTGCGAGAAAGAATTTGTCGGCGTTATCCGAGTCGGAGTATGTGAGACCGACGGCTCGGAGGTTGCTCAAAATTTTGTGAAAGCGAGAAAAGCACTCGTCAAGGGACTCACCAAAGAAGCATCTCGAATTTCTTGTAATCGCTTGAACCGGTCTTGTCGCACCGTTTTTATTTGGGTGGTGCCCTCATGGTAAGCATTGAGGGTCACCCAAATATCGAAGGCCGACGTCAGGTGAGAGATGCGATCAAATTCGCTTCTGCTCAATCCCTGAATGATGATGTTCCTCGCCTTTGCGTTTGCCTCAACATCGACCATATTCCGGCATTGATGTTCTCATCGGTAGGGAACAACAAACGGACCTTGACCTTTCGCGGATGGCGTAGCCCGAGCCTGGATGTAGGTCTCCATCCGGCTCTTCCAGAATGGAAAATCCATCCCATCAAAGATCGGGGGCTTGGTCGAGTACTTGTCCGTCGCCATGGCTCTTGAGACCGGTTAAAGATCTATCAAGAAGAGCTAACCGGCTCTGATACCAATTGTAGGACCGAAATGGCGACAGAGGGGGGGTGAATGTCGTTCTCTTCTAAAATCGCCCACAAAAGCAGAGTACTTAAGAGCCCACAAAAGATTAATTGGTCAAGGAATAAAATTATGCAAACTTGCTGTTGCAAAAGCTTCCTTGTCGTGAACTGAAAAGAACACAAAAGGCTACTCAATTTTCACACTACAACAAACAAGGAAAGCACAGCAGAAAATAAAAGTGAAAGCAGTCGAGACAGCAGCACTGGAGAGAAATCAAAAGGCAAAGGAAAAGTTAAAACTGCAGCTGAAAAGAAGAAATACAGAGAAGAAGACTGAACAGTTCTGCCTTTAAAGAGTGCTTGCTGCCAACCTAAAATTCTGCAAAGAGAGTGCTGTTCGGCAGGACAAAGTAAAAATAGTTCAAACAAAGATTCAACAGCAAAAGAAACCTGAAGACATCAAGAACTGTCGGCAAGAAGTACTGGACACAACCGTAAGCCAAAGAAAATGATTAGCCGATTTTGCTGCCAACAAAATACTGAAAAAGGTGGAATTCTGGACTGCATGCTACTCCCTTAGAATCAGATTAGATTAGTGAGTAGACAAAAAAAAATTTCAGCCAAAACCGAGATCGTTTGGACTACATGCAAGAGGGTTAAAAACCAGCATAAAAAAAATGCCAAACACTAACAGCAAGTCGGATATCTGCTGCTGGCCGAAAAGAGAAAATCTAAAAAGAAAGTGCGGTAGTAACTAGAATCCCCTAGAACTGAAGAAGCAAGCCAAGAAACTTTGCTATCAAAAGCACAAAACTCAAAAACTCAGTTCATGCAGCGAAGAAACAGAGAGGAAGAGCCAAAGATGAAAAACCATCACACAGAGATATAACGAGGGACTGAATACTCGAATGAAACCATTGTATTGAAATGAACATAAAGAAACATCCCCATACGCATAGACAATAGAACCATAGGAATGATTACAAGACTTTCAATCCATCATCTCCCTCTCAATCCTCAAGAACACCAAGAGCCTCACATGCTTCTTGGGAGGAACACAACACACACAAAGATATGAATAAGCTCTCAAGTGTCCTAAGGGGTATGCAGCCCCTCACCTCTATTTATAGCCCTTGGCTAACGGGTCTCTAACCCGTTACGCCGGCTAAACCCTAACGGAGCCGTCTCCCGCTTGTGCAGCCTTGCGAAATTCCCGTTTCGCCCCTCCTGCACCTTCTGGGAAGCTTCCGCGCTCCTTGTCTCGTACGCTCCGCAACACGTCGAGTCCACGTCGTCTTCGACACCTCATGACCGTTCTGACCTCAGCGCCACCTGCGCCTAGTCCGGTCCACCGTGTCTCGCCACGACTCCGCCTCGCTGTCCTGCAGACACACAGACAAGAAAACACGTCACATAGCACCGCTCGATACATGAACGCGTAAATAGCATAAACAGAATCAAACCTGTCGCATCAAAAGAATATACATCCTAACTCATACGACTAAGTTTGACCAAAGTCCGACCGAGCCCGTTGCACCATGCAACGTCTGGGTCCGAACAAACCGACTCAAACTCGACTTTTGTAAACAAATGTCAATTACTCATCACTCACAATGGGATAACCTCCACATGGTCTCACATAATTCTATTGAGGCAAAAAAACAAGAAGGGTAAGAAAGCAAAAGAGGATGAGGTTAGGGAAAATATGAGCATAATAGGTGATGATGAAAATGAGGAAGAACTTGAAGAGATCGGGGGATCGGCATCTAGAAAGTTAGGGCCTATAGATAGGTTTGTAAATATGATTGATCCTTAAGAGAGCATTTTTTAGCACTCAAGAGTTGAAGAGGCAACAAAAAATAACGGAGGTAATTTGGAAAGAGAGACATCACAAAGTGAAGCAATATGTGGCGATGTGTCTTTATGTTTCCGGTAAAGCTTGCAATTACCATTTCATTCTTGTATAACGTTGATTCATTCTTTGCTAATCTAACCTTGTGGCTTGTACCTTCTCTTTAGGTGTTCCTTTCAATGCCATCAACAATGATGAATTCAAATAAATACCTTGGAGGCCTTTGGTTGCTTTGGCCCAGGCTTTAGAGATCCTTCCTAATACGAAGTTTGGGAGCAATTGTTGAAGGAGGAAGTGTTAAGAACAAATGTTATTCAAAGCACATGAAGAAAAAATAGCTATGACTAGGTGCTCCCTCATGATAGACGCATGGATAGATCTAAAGAGGAGGAGCATCATAACTTGTGTGTTCATTGCAATATGGACACAACTTTGATTGGATCAAAGGAGTCATCGGACGATGCACACATAGTGATTATGTATTTGAGTATGTGGATGGATGCATTGACTCTATTAGTCCTCAAAATGTAGTTCAAATAGTGATGGACAATGCTTCAAACAACATGGAAGCGAAGGAATTATTGAAGGCTAAAAGGACAAATATCTTTTGAAGCTTATGATCAACTCACACCATCAACCTTATGCTACAAGGAATTGACAATATACCAAAGTACAAGAAGACACTCATACATATAGTCAAGAAAAAAATGCATGTCTCAAGTACTAAAGTCCACTTTGCAACTCGTAGGTACATACAAAGAAGAGAAATAAGGTAGATGCTCACCGCCTCAATAATCTAGTCTATGTTCAATTCAACACAAGAATGTTGAACAAAAAAGAAAAGAGCAAAACGAAGAACATTGATGTCTTTCTAGTTTCGCCTGCTAGTAATGCTCAAGGGTGGGTCATTGAAGGGGGATGATGATATTGACCATGAAAGGGTCTTTCATAGAAACTTGTTGATCAGGCAAGTGGAGCAAATGAAGCTATGCAACATCATAGAAACACTAGAGTGAGAGAGCTTCATAAAGATGATTTCAAATCCGAATATGAAGACGAAGAGGAGGTGAATGAGTACCTTGAAGATGTTGAGTTTGAATCAACTAAGATGAAGTGGTCCCAACCAAGGACTATGGACAAGAGGATGAATATTGATTTCACATCATATTATCGTGCATGTTGCATTAACTATGTTGTTTCTTGCTTGTTTGTGACTTTTGATAACTATGTCTATGGCTATGGCACCATGTGTGACTCTAAACTTGTGATGTCATGAGCTGAGAACAATGTCTATGTGTGTGTGGTTATGAACTTAATATTTAGATTGCATATGCATTATTGTGTTGCTATAATTTCTTTCATTCTTTTGAAGTTTTAAGCACATATGCAAATACTTCAATCATATTATTCATTACCAAGCATCTCATAAATTGCTTAATGTGAAGGTTTACAACTTTACATCAAGCATTTACATCAAAAATTTACATTAAGAGATAGAGTTATCATCATCAAGACATCAACTCTATTTTACATCAATGTTGCTATAGGTAACAATTTTCTTTGTCCAAATATAATTACATATATATGCATGATTACTTATCTTCAGCCCCTCCTCGTTGCCTGCCTAGCGCCTTCTTGAACATTGTTCCCTTCTCCACTCCGCCACGATAAGATTTTGGTGTGTCGTCACCGCCGCCAGACGCGGAGCTCGCAGGATTCTAGTATGGACTATGGAAAGCTTCCCTTTCGTCCTCTTCCTAACCACCATTTCTCTGCCTCCAAATGGACGCCCAATCTCTCTTCATCTTTGTAGATTGATGCCATGGCAGACTTCAATGGGAGGCAGAGCCCCGCTTCCAACCTCACCGACAATCTCATCGTGGAGATCCTCTCTCGCCTCCCTGTGAAGTCCCTCTGCCGCTTCAAGTGTGTCTCCAATCTTGGCATGACATTGGCAACTAGCAGGCTAGCTGATGCACAAGGGTGTTCTTATCTTCATGGTACAAATAGAGCTAAGTTCCTTCTTCTTCTTGCAACAACAATGATTTTAGGGTTTTGCTTGAGTTGTACAACCCTAAATCGGCAGCTCTGACCTTTCTAGCTCCTCTTTATCTTTTGGTCTAAGAAGAACAGAACCAATCGTCGATTCATCACCTCCAGTGAGCCAAAATCCAATGCTTTGCTGCTGCATGATCACCATCATCTACTCTACATATTCCATACCTCCATTTGTCTAATGCATCGCCGAGGAAGTCCATCACCGGAGTACCACTTGTTTCCAATGCCCGTCATTGTTGCTAGCCTGTTTCGGCCATCCTTCTGCCAAGCTGAGCTCACCTACGCATTTCTTGGACTGAGGCCGTGCCCATGCTCACGCATTCTCTCCGTGTTCCATGCCCGTGTCTTGTTTCCCTTGTCAGCCCATGCCGCCCAAGCTTTTTGCGCCGCCTCTAGCCATCTCTTCCCCAGCACCCTATGGTCCCATTTTGCCCCTTGGCCAGTCTCCCTTGGCTTTCCCTACAACAGCAAGACACCATGGCCAGAGCCCTATGTGCTACTCTTCTTCTCCAACAGAATCTCTCTGTTCCTTCTTCTTTCTATTGCTTGAAGTCAATGATGAGTGGGCCCCTCCAGCCATACTCTCAAATAAATCAAAAATCCAGTTAAAAAGAAGATTCCTGGAATATTCTATCGATTTCTAGTTTCAAGCATTTTCCGTTCCATTTGATCTTTCGACCACTCGTACTCCGTCGTCCAAACTCTGAATCCAGTGATTCGAGTTTCTATATTCATATAAAATCCTAATATTTCTTCTAGTGTATATTTTATATATTTGCAATTTTATTTGTATTTATTTATTTATGCCTTCTCATTTTATGTGTAGAACTCGACGTCGTCAAAAAGTTCCTGACCAGCAACAAAAGACCCTAGCAATAGGAGGCAAGTCTTACTTGATCAAGTTGTTCCCATATTTTATCAAAACTATTTACTACTTGAAATGTACATGCATTTCTATTTCACATAAAATGATAACTTATCTTAAGGTCATTAGTTACTCTGACATTGTTATACCCTCATTTGATGTTGAAATCGTTGTACCTTTGTTGCCTTAGTATCCCCTTATCTCAACATTGAGATTATAGTATGGTTTGATAATTCTAGAAAGGTAGAACTGCTTAGATAAGCTACTCGATCATTATAACCCTATGTAAAATTATTATCCTTAATCATTTCATTCTAGTAACCTTGTGGCAATAGGTATTGCTTCTATTTTTAAAGTAAAATAAAATAATAAAAATGATTTAGACTTGGGCAGATAGTAATATTGGGTTGGTGTAGATTGAGCACAAGAACTTGTATCGTGAAAGTGCCACCCTACTCAATTAAAGACTGATGCTTGTGATTATCCAAACTGAACACTATCGTATAACCATAAGTCTAAATAGGTATGACCTAGCCAATTAATTTGCAGCAACTTAGCTTAGATTTCACCATATGGTTGAATGTAGGTGTCAGATAGCGGCATTGCCACAAGGCGTAAGAGGGGGCTTCTGACTTGGGCAGATTGAACCCATTCAGCTATAAAATCTTAGCGGGTGGATTCTAGTTATGTTGGTGTATTGTAAAACTCTTGTGATGATCACTTAGTCACACGTCAAAGGAAGCGTGTAATGGCCAACAACATAAGTTGATTATCTCTTATAGGTAAGGTTGTACAAGCCCTACAGAGTGTAAATGTAACACCCCAGGACCCACAATGCCCTTGGATGCTACTAAAACTGCTCTACAACTAGCCAATTTACAAGATAAATTAAACTGGCAACATTTAATTAACAGGATAATATAAGCGGAAGCATAATCAACTAGTAAATAACAGAATAATAAGAACAATTTAATATTCATAATCAACTTAACAATAATAACCAAAGGAACAATTCCAGGTTCAACATTAATAAGGTGAAACATTCATCAATATGATAACTAAGCAAAGAACTAGAATTCTTTCTACTCTATTTCAGCATTAAGATTATCATCTAAGTGCATCTGTGCGGTGCCACTCTACCCTTCCCAATGCATGCTCAAAGTCCACCTGTAGGGAGGGGGAAACAAGGGTGAGATAAAAATCTCAGCAAACAAACTGTTTAACAGGCTATTCAAACTACAAACAATTGTACATCATCATTTATAATTTCATACAACTACAACCACAATTCATGTCCATAATTATTAATCAGTATAAACATCCATGAATCATACCTTTTCAATTTCAGATTTAATTGGCATATGAATGCAATCATTTTATCCACAATTATATGCAAATGAAACATTTAATCTTCCATAACTACAATAGATTAATCATCAACATTTATTCTTCCATAATAACAATATTTATATCCTCAACCTCAAATTACCATCAATGATAATAAGACATATGTATGATCACCGCACTACTTTATTAATTCTCACATCCACAATTGCTATCAACAATTAACACTAGAGAAAAGAATATCATGCCACAACCTCAATCCTTACCATACACAAGGGACGAATCCCATACCACGACCACATCCACAATCTTCATACCACAAGTAGCTCACAGAGCCAATTCCACATTACAACTAGAAAGTTGTATATTCCACAAAATAACATCACCACAATATGTTGTATATGTATGCAAATGATCTTTCCACAATGCAATGCATATGAATGCTTCATGCTATGCTCCACATCACTCTTGCCAGGGCAGGAATTGTAGTTCATCGTATTACGGTAATATACGATGCTTCCGCGGGCGAAGAAGTGCATCGTATTACGGCAATATACGATGTTGTACCGGTACGGTCGCGGCTAAGTGCGGCGACATCCCAATCTTTTCCTCTTCTTCTTCTCCTTCCTTCTCCTTCTTCTCCTTCTCCTTCTTCTCCTTTTCCAAGAGTAGCAATGGGGGAATCACCTTGCGGATGGGGAGGAGGCGCACCAAGAGAGAGGGGCGAAATCTGGGTGGGGCGGCTAGGGGTGGAAAAAGGGGAGAGGGCCAAGGAGGGGTTTATAAAGGGGTGCTAGGGTTTGGAAGGGGTGCGGGCCCCATTTGGGTGGCTGGCCCAAATCGGTGGCCCACCCCTCCGGACATCAAAATATCCAAATTAATTATTTTAATTTATTTTATTCATTTTTCAATGTTCTACAATTTATATTATTCCCTTCCCGTGATTTACCGAAAAACCGACGATTCCGCGATTGCTTTAAAAACTTACGCTGTAACGACGTTCGGGATATTACAGTAAAACTATTCGAATAGACATGCCCACAGTCAAAGATGAGCAATGTGCACTTTCACAAGGTAGATTTATGATTTTTGTTTTTAGATGAGCTTTTGGGAATCTGGGAGTGTTAGAGCTCTCGGGTGTGCTCTAGCAGATAGCACCAGTTAGATAGACAGAACCAGATTCATTGAACTTTGACAGTTAGGGCCTTAATACTAGTGTTTGCAGCTAGAACATTCTCTAGAAATTATCTAGTTTCAGTTATTACAAATTACTTTGTTAAATTGATGCTTTGAAAATCTATAATGGTAATTAAAATAAAATGCTGCTTTGTGCAAAAGAACTATATTATCCTTCCTTTGTTAAGCCTTGTATATAATTATATTTTTTTCAAGACTTACGGAGCACTATGTACTCACCTTGCAATCTAACAAAACATCTCAGAGGAATATGAAGACACAGAAGGAGGCTATGACTACCAAGGTTGTTAAAATCGCGACCATGAAACCAATCCTACCCAAATTGCATCTTGAGCCGTACCTGGTAGAATCACGATTCTAGTCATAGAATTGTGTAGAATCACACATCATCCAAGATTATGAAAATTTAAGTGTTTGGTTGTGTTCTATTAGGTGTTTGGTTATGTTCTATCTCTCAATTCAAGTTGTATCTTAAGTACAAGTAGTTAATAGTTTATACTTTCAGATAAGAAAAATTAATTTAATTATTTGTTTATTTTATTTTTATGTAAAATGATCATATTATGGCAATATCGATAACGTCACTCTTCTAGTCATAGCTCTCAATGATATAGAATTTAAACCATGATTCTAGTCATGAGTAAGGTACATTTATTAATCAAATTAGATACTAAATGACCAAATAAACACCCATATCACTGTTGGAATACACGGTAAATTGGAAAAAATACCTTTTTAGTAGAATAAGGTAGGATCTTAGATTCTATAATTCGATCATAAAATGTGATCCTACCCAAAGTATCTTCGATCCGATTCAGGATCACGATTCTAACAACCTTGATGACTACTTCGCATGTAGCTTCGACGAAGGATCCCCCAAGTTCTCGGTTGCACTTCCCCGGTCAATTGCCTGTGGCATATTGATGGGCTATATTAGGAGTTTATTTCTTTTGCTTCCACTATGTTTTGTAAGTTTGAGAGGTCTTGTAACCTCAGTTGTAATAAGTGGCTATTAGATCGGTACTCTTTATTATTGAAATAAATCGTCTTTGGTTATATAATTATTACTGTTTGACTGTGTGCACTAGTTTTGATCTAAGACTATTGCAGTAATACGCAAAGGGTTCGGATTCAAAAATCTGGTCCCGACAACCTTTACTTTAAGTATCCTCTTGAAGCTTGATGACGCACATCTTCACTTTAATTCTAGGTCCTTATATTGATATTCATCAACCTACGATGCATCCCTCACTTGCCCTCTATCAATACTTGATGGGTCTTTTCTTGACTTAATGATCAACTCATGATCATCTCATTTTCGGAATCTTGACTTGATGACGATCAACTCATCACTATGAAACATAACGTATTCATCAAACTCATTGAAAATAATAGTCTCATAATATGATTGTTATTAATTACCAAATATACCTTTAACTCATAATGGCGAGTCTAGATTTTTCACCGATTTCTGTGGAAATTGAAGTGTTTCCTGTAAAATTTCTGCCTTCCAAATGGGGTCTAAGGTACGTTGTGTTGTAAAATATGCGGTACAAGCATAAGTTTTAATTTAATTCCAGCATAAATAAGAATTATTAAAACACATGTCCAGCTGAATATAAATGATACAAATTTCATATAAACATGTAATTCTACCACGTCATTTATACTAGAACATATATTTATCATATGAATCAATATCACAGCTGGAATAATCATGTAGAACTTTCTCATGAACATTAAAACAGCTTGCACATATAGCAAAATATTAATTATTGAATAGTGCTCTCAGATGTAGGGTTACCCAAGATATACTCTTGGCTGTCCCGCTACTGTGGTCTATACTCTTCACTAATTGAATATGACAAGTGGGATTAAAACTTGAGCTCAATCTGTCAATTTTAAATAAAGCAGTACAAACTTTCGGCCAGTAAACAAGATAGAGAAAATGTAATCAGTAAACTACACCAATTTAACCAAATAACTTGATATATTGACAAAGAGAAGCTCACAGATTTGTTAAGTTATGCAACAAGCCGAAATGGCTAACAGGGGTGAGTAAATCAAGATTACTGTGTATATAAATTCCGAAAGAAATTTGCTACAGAACAGAGAGCCAAATACCACAAGTAACAATGACCTAGAGCTCAAGTTTTAGACATTCAATCTCAGTATTAGACCACATTTATCCTCATCGAGCTTACACTGCACCACATGCAAACTATGTCTCCCAGTACTAGAGCAAGTGACAAAGACTCAGAACTAGCACGGCTCACACAGAATGCAGAAAGAGCAGAAGAAGAAACTCACGGTGTAGACAGCACTCAAAGCCGTCCAGAAGCAAACCAAATCGGTGAAGAACAAGAAAACCAGGGCAAGGCACACTCAAAGTGCTGTCCCAGAAAACCTAGCACCCCTCTATGTTGATGCAGAAGAAGAGTGTGGTTGACGGAGATACAGTGCCCTCTCCAACCTCGGGTAGCCGACGCCGGAGTCGAAGGTCAGGGTGATGCCGCACAAGACCAAACAGAATGCATCGAACGCAATGGGTAATCTCCACTGCATTCTTCTTCCCTTGGGTCAGCCTTCCACCTCCGATTTCCCCTCACCCCCACCAAATCGATAGGGTTCACACGGGAAATCGAAGGCAAAAGCTCCAATCGGAGACGACGCAGAAGCACCAGCACCCACACAACCCGAAGACCAGAGAGGAAGAAGACCTAGAGGAGCAAGACCAGATCGAAAGAGATGTGTACCATACAGAGGAAGAACTCGGCCTTAAGAAGAGGAGGCGAGAGGTTGCGGTGAGGTGACGCGAGCGGTCGGCTCCGAGGAACCTCCACCGCCGCCACCCAGTCGCCGTCTCCCCCACAAGCTGCCAAAGCGCCACCGATTCGCGGATCGGGCGGGCGGAGCGGACTCACCCCGACGGGCTCGCACTGCGCAGACGCACATGGAGTCGGGGAGGAGATGAAGTCTCCTCCCCCTTATCTCTTTGCTGGGCTCACTGACAGGTGGGTTCTGCCTGTATTTCTTTTTTTCCTTTTTTCAATTAGAAAATTATCGAAATGTCCTCATAAAACCAACACGTTGTTCTATCTAAGCTACGTTGTTCTATGTCGTGTCAAATTTTCATAGTTCGACATTGTAACGCCCCCATTTCTGGAGACGGTACGGAACTCCATAACCGTACAAGAATGAACAGTTACAGAGTTCAAATTAAAGTGATTATCACAACAGTACATGCATACAATAAAGACTTTACTTTATTACAATATATGGGTAAGATTAGTATAACAACGGGCGCGCAGACCCACAAACCACATAATATTACAAAATACACCCAGCGGCTCGAGCGAGGCTAAGACCTAACACCAATCATCATCGGACATGGTGGCTCCTCCAGGCTCCTTCTTCCATTGGTTCCTCTTGTATCCATTGACCTTCTGGTAAATTGTTTAGCAAGTCATGAGTACCACCGTACCCAGCAAGCCACAAGGGTAATCCTTTCTTACTATATGCAAGGATATTCAAGGATGGGTATATAGGGGTTTATTACACTTGTGGATGCAGTTTTATTTACAAACAATCAAAAGTAAAACATTTGCTCCTTAAGATCAGGGGGTTTTCAATTATCAAACTTCCGCTGTGCTCAACAGCACCAGCCACCACCAAACCAACCAGCCTCCATCCCAGGGTAGAGCGGTAGGCCTAGTCCGGATAACCGGAGTCCCACCAGCCTCTCTACCTTAGGTCCAATCCTAGGGTTTGGTCGTGGGCTTTGATCACAGTGTGATAACCCCACTTTCTGACCCGCCCCCTAGTTCTCCCAATGATAGAGTCGTGGGCTTGGATCACATCGTGATGACCCCACATTCTGACTCCTATCTCGGGTTCTACCAAAGCAGAGCCATGGGCTTGGATCACATCGTGATGACCCCACATTCTGACTCCTACTTTGATGTATATTTTCCAACTCTAATGGCCAGCAGCCAATGTCACTTAGTGGTACAAAATGTCATGTGAGATGATCTATAATTCTTAATACAGTAATCAATATTTACTAAGGTTGTCAAGGTGAATATGGCCATCAAGAAAGACAGGGCATTTATCAGTGGTAGGAATAACTAGATATCATGCCATTCTAAACATTTTAGTTTAAGCAATTAACATTTTACAACTGACCATAATGCAAATATCACATTAAATACTGTAATTTCATGGGATTCAACATGATCAAAAACTTATGACTTGCCTTGCTGATCTGGGATCTCGACAATCTCGTACAATTGTGCAACTGGCTCTGGATCTGCAACTGCAACCTCGACGAACTCGGGAGCTAGCGTAAACACATAAAATAACAACACAAGTCAATCCTTGATTTTAATAAAATCAAGAAAATTAATATAATAAAATAAGCATCAAGCATAGAACCTTTAAAAAGATGTTTGAGCGATATTACAGTTCAATTTTTGGAAAATGAATAACATTTGAGTTTTTGAACAAAAAGTAGATTGATTTTACTAAACCTAAAGTCATGCATTTAAATTTATAAAATTCTAAAATTCAAAATTAAAGAAACAAAGGTTATTTCTAAATTCTAGAAATTTTTCTGGTCAAAATGGTGTATTTTTATGATTTTTGGGATTTTCTAGAATTTTCTGGGATTTTTGGGGATTTTTCTGAATTTTTAATCCCCTGTGAACAGTACTGGGCTCGGCCCAACGGCACAGGGCGCTTGGGGAAGATCGGCTTCTGTAGAAAGGCAGAGGGAGAGCTAAGGATTGCATTTCTAGGCTTTGGAGATGACAAGGATGACCGGAGTAGGTCGGCGACGGCCGAGAGCAGAAAATCCCCCACGGCGGTGCTACAGAGACTGAGGGTTGTCTGGGCCAATTCGGCTAAGCTTTCCCCATCTACGGGGTGCTAGTAAGCTAGGGGAGGTGACGGTCAGGCTCGGGGAGAACCCAGTGGGCTGGCCACGGTGAAGCTCTTACAGCCGGCGGCGGCCTCCGACGCCAGGGTTCTAGGCCGAACCCCGACCCCAGGCGAGTGTACCGATGTGATCAGGGAGTGATAAGGAGCATTTCAGCAGACGGAATTGAACTCTAATCGACGGAATTACGAGAATGGCTCGGAGAGCTCACCGCCGCAGGGAGGAAGCTCGGCGGCAATCCCGGCGGTGAGAACTCGATTGACTTGACGAGGAGCTACTGAGGGTTGCCAGAAAGGTTAGAGAGGTGAGGGAAATGAGCTTTATGCGCTGTGCAAGCAGTTTGCCCACGGCCGGTTTTTGGCTCCGCTAGGGCCACGTCGGCGGCAAAGAGGAGAGAGGCTCGGGCAGCAGGGGAGCGGTGAGGGGGAAGAGGTGGCACTGCTGCTGCCCAACCTTGACCCCGCTTGACCCAGGCGTGAGAGGAAGCCGCGAGACGAGGTGAGTCAGAGCAGGCGGCGAGGGCGTGGCAAAGGTCGGCAAGACCGCGCGAGGAGGGAAGGAGAGGGGTTAGGGGCCGACTGGTGGGGCCGGCGCACAGGCGGTGACGTCGCCCAGGGGAGGAAGTGGCGCCCAATCCCGCGGAGAAGGAGGCGACGTGCAGACGGCAGCTTCGGGAAGGAAGGGGGAAGAAGCGCCATGAGCGACGCCACCCGCTACCAAGGCGGAAAAGAGAAAAGGAAAGCGGGTTTCACGAAAATTCCAAATTGGGCAAGTTTTTGTAAATTCAATTAAAATTCAAAATAAATTCGAAAAATTTGAAAATTTGGGGCTGTTACAACCTACCCCCCTTAAAGAAATCTTGACCCCGAGATTTAACTGGATTCAGAAAACAGATTTGGAAAATCTCGCTGTAAGTCCGATTCCTTTTCCCATGTAGCTTTTGCAGCTGTGTGATTTTTCCACTGAACTCGGCATAATTTGACATTCTTATTTCTGAGTTGTCGTTCCGTTGTTTCAAGTATTTGCAGGGGTTCTTCTGAATATGTCAAATCTTCTTGAAGCTCAATCTCTTCCATCGTTACTGCTTCTATAGGCTGCCTCAAACATTTTCGGAGTTGTGACACATGAAAGACATTGTGTACTCTGGCCAGATTGGGTGGCAACTGTACTTCATACGCTACTTCACCCACTCTCTTTGTAATTTGAAACGGACCTACGTATCTGGGTGCCAATTTCCCTTTGATTTGAAATCTTTTAACAATTTTGAAAGGTGTAACCTTCAGATAAACATAGTCTCCAACTTCAAAGCTCAAATCTTTTCTTCGGGTATCTGCATAGCTTTTCTGACGGCCTTGTGCAATTTTCATGTTTTCTCTAATGATTCAGACATGAGCCTCGGCATCTTGAACAATTTGAGGTCCGAGATATTGACGTTCTCCAGCCCCAGTCCAATTCAAGGGAGTTCTACATTCTCTGCCATATAATGCTTCAAATGGTGACATTCGTATACTAGCTTGATAGCTGTTGTTATATGAAAATTGCGCAAATGGCAGACATGTATTCCAGGCTGCTCCATAAGTTATGGCACATGCTCTCAACATATCTTCAAGTATTTGATTTACTCTTTTCATCGTCCTCCATGCATGGATGGTAAGTCGCATCTTGCTAAGTAAGATACCATTGCTTCGTGTAATTTTTCCCAAAATACAGAGGTAAATTGAGCACCTCTATCTGAGACAATCATCTTGGGAATTCCATGATATATTACAATCCTTGTCAGGTAAATCTTTGCCAATTTATCCTTTCCATAAGTCTACTTGATAGGAATGAAATGATCTACTTTTGTCAATCGATCAACAATGACCCAAATAGCATCATACCCTTCCTTTGTCTTTGGTAACCCGGTAATGAAATCCATCCCAATATTATCCCATTTCCATTCTGGTACTGGCAGTGGATGTAATAGGCCAGAAGGTTTTTGTTGGTCTATCTTCACTTTTCGGCACACGTCACATTTAGTCACATATTCAGCTATCTCTTTCTTCATATTATTCCACCAAAATTTCTTCTTCATTTCCTTATACATCTTGGTGCTCCCAGGGTGTATAAAGAAGTATGAGGAATGACCCTCCTTTAGGATCAGATCTTTCAGTTCCTTATTATCAGGTACACAATAACGACCTTTAAAGGTTAGAACCCCATGTTCATTTTCAATGAATTCTGTTGAACCTTTTTCTTGACTGCTCTTCTTAAGCTGTTGTGTCGCTTCGTCTTCATCTTGTGCAGACTTGATTTGATCTGTCAACATTGGCTGAATTTCAAGTGCTGTTAACATGCCATGTTCAACTACTGTTAAGTTCAGCTTTTGCATTTCTGCCACTAGATGGAGTGGTTGGTCAACTTCACTGATCATACCAGAATATGGTCTTCTGCTAAGTGCATCTGCTACTACATTTGCTTTGCCCGGATGATATTGAAGGTCTATGTCAAAATCTTTGATTAGTTCCAACCATCTTATTGTCTCGTATTTGCTTTCGGGTTGTGTGAAAATATATTTCAGACTTTGATGGTCTGAAAATATTTCACAATGATTGCCCAATAAATAGTGCCTCCATATCTTCAAGGCATGAACTACTGCTGCTAACTCCAGGTCATGTGTAGGGTAATTTCTTCATGTGGTCGTAGCTGTCTTGAAGCATAAGCCACGACTTTTCTATCTTGCATTAGGACACATCCTATTCCATGTTTTGATGCATCACAGTAAATCTGAAATTCTTTCTCTGGATATGGCAATATTAAAACTGGTGTCGTTGTTAACTTTGTCTTCAACATTTGAAAACCTTCTTCGCATTTTTCTGTCCATTCAAAGGGTCTGTCTTTCTTGAGCAACTGAGTGAGTGGACGGGCAATTTTAGAGAACCCTTCTATGAATCGACGATAATAGCCTGCCGATCCAAGAAAGCTTCTCATTTCTGTGACAGTTTTTGGCTGCTTCCACTCCATCACGGACTTGTTCTTCTCAGGATCCACTTTGACTCCTTCTTCACTGATTCTATGCCCTAAAAATGCAACTTCTTTCATCCAGAAGTCACATTTACTGAACTTTGCATATAACTGATGTTCTCTTAGCTTGGTCAAGGCAACATGCAAGTGTTCTTTATGCTCTTCTTCACTCTTGGAATAGATCAGTATGTCATCTATGAACACTATCACAAAATGATCCAACTGTTCCATGTACACCAGGTTCATAAGACTCATGAAGTATGCTGGTGCATTGGTCAGGCCGAAAGGTACCACTGTAAACTCATACAGTCCATACCTCGTGGTGAATGCAGTTTTCTCTCGATCCTGCTTTCAAATTTTTAATTGATGATAACCCGACCGCAGATCGATCTTTGAAAACACTTTTGCTCCCTTGAGCTGATCAAACAAATCATCAATTCTCGGCAGTGGATACTTATTCTTAATGGTAACTGCATTTAACCCTCTGTAGTCAACACACATTCTCAGACTTCCATCTTTCTTCTTGACAAACAGAACTGGTGTTGACCATGGTGATACACTGGGACGAATGAATTATTTTTCTTTCAATTCATCCAGTTGTTTCTTTAATTCCTTCAATTCACTTGCTGACATTCTATACTGATGTTTGGTAATAGGTTGTATGCCTGGTACCAACTCTATTGCCAATTCTACTTGTCGATCAGGAGGTCTACCAGGTAACTCTTTAGGAAATACATCTAGGTATTCTTGCACTACTGGTACTTGTATAGCTTCACTAGTCATTGCACTGTTTACACCCCTTTTTACCTTGTGAATCAAGTTATGATCAGTATGTATCATCCTCTTCTGATTTTCAGGGTTGGTCAGAGTTACTGTTTTTGCTTCACAGTCTACTATGGCTTTATTTTTAGTAAGCCAATTCATTCCCAAAATAACTTCCAACCCTTTCATGTCCAATAATAACAAGTTTGCTTTAAACTCTAATCCATGGATTTCTATGGTGACATCACTACATCCAAAACGGGATTCTATTTTATTTCCAGGTGTTTGGATGGCATAATATTTTTGCAAAGCAATCATTGGCATTTGGTTTCTTGAAGCAAAATCCATGGATATAAAGGAATGCGTTGCTCCAGAGTCAAATAAAATTAATGCAGGCTTTGAGTTGACTGGAAACATACCTACGATAATATCATTTGCTCCTGCTGCATCCTCTGCTGATACATAATTAATTCTTCCTTGAAAAATCTGATTTGCCACTCCTTTGCCTTTTCTTGCATGGTTGTTAGAAGAACCAGCAGGTAACATCACTGTGGTTCCGGTTGGCAACGAAGATCTTGTCTGGATCGCTGTAGTCTTGGCGTCTTGTGATTGGTTTCCAGCTTGAATCTTAGCTACATCTGCAGGCAAATTTCTTTTTGGGCATTGATCCCTAAAATGTCCTGCTTGGCCACAATGATAGCAATTCTTCTTCTGTGGGCAGTTGGTCTGATAGTGATTTCCCCCACAGATAAAGCATTTAACTGATTGTAGCTGGACTCTACTTCCTTGTTGGGGAGCATTAGATTGCCGCTTTGGCACAAGCATCACTTGACGAGCGGCTGGCTGTCTATTTTGATTAGGCACAAAAGTTCTCACTCTTTGTGGGTTGGGTGCTGAGGCAGATGGTCGTTGCATAGCCTTTCTCTTTTTAGACTCTTCCATCTCACCTCTGGCTTCCTCAGAAGTGACCAGACAATCCACCATATCGGACAGATCCTTAAAACGTGTAGCTGATATATGAAATTTCATGGATTTCTGCAATCCTTCCCTGAATTTTTCCATCTTCTTTTCTTCATTCTTCACATCTTCAGGAGCATATCTTGATAACTGATTGAACTGATGTAAATACTCCATTACTGTCTTTCCCCCTTGCCTAAGTGCCAAAAATTCTCGGCGCTTAGTTTGCATGACTCCAGAAGGAACATGAACCTGCCGGAAGGTTTCTTCAAAATTCTTCCAGGTTATTTCTTGTTCTGCATGCATAGTCTGATAATTTATCCACCAAGTGGCAGCTTGCCCTTGGAGTTGATGGGTAGCATACAGGACCTTTTCTTTATCATCACACTGCACTGTATTTAGTTTTCTCTCTATATCCCTCAGCCAGTCCTCAGCTGCTAAGGGATATGAAGAAGTAGAGAACACAGGTGGTCTAGTCTTTTGGAAATCATTCCATCTAGACGTTATTGGTGTTCCTGCTACTGCTACTCCTGGGGAACCACCTGGGGTAGCGGCTCGCATCATTAACTGCTCCAACATTTTAGATTGCTGCTCCAACACTCTAGCTTGATTCATTTCTGCTTGATGACGGTTTTGTTCTATCATGGCCAAAATATTTGCAATTGCATTTTGATTGTTTGGGGCTTCCTCAGGTCCCGCTGGTTGATTACCAGGGTTAGGTTCCATTCCTGCCATTGTATTTCTGCATTTGGGAAAACGTGGAGTTAACTTTTACAGCGATTTTCTTTTTACAAATTTCAAACAGATAATGACATTTTGAATTTTTCTTTTAAACAAGCATAGGGCAATTTAAGGCAGAGAATAATTCAAGCAAGTAAAAACATTTTAGAAATAGCAAAGCAAAGCTTATATTAACAAACAAGCTACAAACATAACAAC
Source organism: Bonia amplexicaulis (assembly GCA_036346245.1). NCBI lineage: Eukaryota > Viridiplantae > Streptophyta > Magnoliopsida > Poales > Poaceae > Bonia > Bonia amplexicaulis. Next base: position 17,300,535 of record CM070741.1, read on the forward strand.
AAACGTTACATTACATAATTTACAAGCAGAAAATACACTCATCGAGCGTTCGATTACGCTAACCACTATCTGATCAAAAGTCCCGCACTAGCACCGTTCTTGTATTTACAACGTCCAAAAGTAAGTCTCTACTACCGTCGCGTTCTAACTATTCTCTACTCTGACATCACCATCCATTTGGATGGTGGCCTCATCAAGCAGTATACCTAACTATCTCCTCAGGATCCTCCTCGTCCTCTGTATCCTCAGCTGGAGCCTTCCCCCTGTCATCACCAGCTGCTGGTGGTGCTGAAGGAGGAGCAGGACGGAACAGCTGACGATACTCCACCGTAGTGAGGCGTCGTCGAACTCGGGGAGAAGAAGAACCGGCTAACTCTCCAGTGATAGGGCATCGTCGACGTCGTGAAGTAGAAGGGCCCTCTGGTACCAACGCCTCTGGAACCAGTGCCTCAGGCTCCACAGCAACGGGGATCTCTGGTACGAGCTGTACGTCGTCCTCTGGAACGTTTGGAGACTCCCCGCACGCGGACAACTCTCCTGCCTCCACCATATCTCTACGGTGGATCTCCTGCTGTAGGGCTTGGAGCTCGTCCCTGGCCTGGCAGAGCTGCTGACGCAACTCGTGCGACTCTCTGATGGCCCTGTGGTACACCACCTCCTGCTGAACTATGTACCGGGAAGCAACCCCCAGACGTACATCGTCCTCTGGACGTGGCTCTGGCGTGACGTACCCTCCGCCCTGGCGGACCCCCTGGGGCACCAGGTCGTAGCGAGTCTCAGCAAACTCGGCGTCGTAGTAACGCCTCAAGTGTAACACAGCGCTCCTCGCCTCGTCCTGCACTGCGTACCACTCCAACACTCTCTGGCCCACGAACCTCCTCTCCCTGTCTGGACGGACAGGCAAAGGAGTCAGGCCTACTCGGGCCCTCCACTCGCGACTCCCATCAGATAACTGATGAGTCACGGCGTGGAACATAGGGCGGTGCCAAGCTGTCGCTCCTAGGGCTGCCGCATCTCCCGTAGCAGCGCGCCATCCGACCACCGCTCAGCCTCGAATGGATAATATGGACCATCTGTTTGACAAAGAAAAACTTACTGTTAGATACAATTTAACATACATAATTGCAGAAAGCGAAAATTTAAGCATAATTAAATTTAAAGCGACAAAGTAGCATTTAAGGAAAGACGACAGTATTTCTTATATTTTATGTAAACTCTTTTTACTTTTTCAACTTAGGTTTTGCCGCAAAATAGCCCTTATACTTATCCTTAGGTCTCGTCCTACAGTCAAGCATGCCTGCTCGATACCACTGTAACGCCCCATTTCGAGGAGGCGATGCGGAACTCCATAACCGTACAAGAATGAGCGATTCTGAGTTCGAATTAAAGTGATTATCACAACAGTACATGCATACAATAAAGACTTTACTTTATTATAATATATGGGTAAGATTAGTATAACAACGGGCGCGCAGACCCACAAACCACATAATATTACAAAATACACCCAGGCGGCCTGAGCGAGGCTAAGACCTAACACCAATCATCGTCGGACATGACTGGCTCCTCTAGGGCTCCTTCTTCTGCTGGTTCCTCTTGTATCCATTGACCTTCCGTAAATTGTTTAGCAAGTCATGAGTACCACCGCACTCAAACAAGCCACAAGGGTAATCCTTTCTTACTATATGCAAGGATATTCAAGGATGGGTATATAGGGGTTTATTACACTTGTGGATGCAGTTTTATTTACAAACAATCAAAAGTAAAACATTTGCTCCTTCAGATCAGGGGGTTTTCAATTATCAAAACGTTCATCATTATCCATCTTAACATCAAAGATCTACTTATGCCTCATGTTTGGAATCACCCAATTAACACAGCTTCATTAACCGGAAGCACAACATATTCGAATACCATTATTTTACTCTGCAGAGTTGCTCAACTTTACCCACACGATCCCTTAACTCCCGCGACAGAGTTAAGAAAGCCAGGTCGTTTCACTGCTCAACTCTCTATATAGACTCTACCCGATAGCACCGCTCAGTCACGGCCACAATTATCCACAGTTCTCCCCTGCCGTTTTAAGCCAATACTATCGTTGTTAGGTACCCGCAGCATACCTAACACCACGTCATCAAAACACCTCAGCCTGTAGAGGTTCAATCAAATTGAGCAGCTACTAAACCAGTGTTGACGAATCAACTCCTGTGGTCTGAGCGATCACTATGTTCTTTCTTTGGCACAAGGTTCTTGTCCTTATATTTTCACTGAGGCACCAACCACAAACTTCCGCTGTGCTCAACAGCACCAGCCACCACCAAACCAATCAGCCTCCATCCCAGAGTAGAGCGGTAGGCCTAGTCCGGATAACCCGAGTCCCACCAGCCTCTCTACCTTAGGTCCAATCCTAGGGTTTGGTTGTGGGCTTTGATCACAGTGTGATAACCCCACTTTCTGACCCTCCCCTTCGTTCTCCCAATGATAGAGTCGTGGGCTTGGATCACATCGTGATGACCCCACATTCGACTCTATCTCGGGTTCTACCAAAGCGAGCCAGTGGGCTTGGATCACATCGTGATGACCCCACATTCTGACTCCTACTTTGATGTATATTTTCCAACTCTAATGGCCAGCAGCCAATGTCACTTAGTGGTACAAAATGTCATGTGAGATGATCTATAATTCTTAATACAGTAATCAATATTTACTAAGGTTGTCAAGGTGAATATGGCCATCAAGAAAGACAGGGCATTTATCAGTGGTAGGAATAACTAGATATCATGCCATTTTAAATATTTTAGTTTAAGCAATTAACATTTTACAACTAACCATAATGCAAATATCATATTAAATACTGTAATTTCATGGGATTCAACATGATCAAAAACTTATGACTTGCCTTGCTGATCTGGGATCTCGACAATCTCGTACAATTGTGCAACTGTCTCTGGATCTGCAACTGCAACCTCGAGGAACTCGGGAGCTAGCGTAAACACATAAAATAACAACACAAGTCAATCCTTGATTTTAATAAAATCAAGGAAATTAATATAATAAAATAAGCATCAAGCATAGAACCTTTAAAAAGATGTTTGAGTGATATTACAGTTCAATTTTTGGAAAATGAATAACATTTGAGTTTTGAACAAAAAGTAGATTGATTTTACTAAACCTAAAGTCATGCATTTAAATTTATAAAATTCTAAAATTCAAAATTAAAGAAACAAAGGTTATTTCTAAATTCTAGAAATTTTTCGGTCAAAATGGTGTATTTTTATGATTTTGGGATTTTCTAGAATTTTCGGGATTTTGGGAATTTTCTGAATTTTAATCCCTGTGAACGAAGATGGGCTCGGCCCACCAAGACAGGCAGCCCAGCCAGGCGCAGCGGCGGCGGCGGTCGCGCGCCGCTTACCGAAAGCAGTCGCGGCCATCGCGTGAGCGGGCGGCCCAAGACCGCCATGCCGCTCGCCGATGGGCGGCAGCGCAAGCAGACGGCGGCGATCCGCACCGCGACCGTCGGATTGAAGCGGTACCGATCGGTCGGTGCGGTTTTAAATGAAAGCGGTCGGCGGATGAAATAACACGGGCGGTCCCGATTCGGCCACGTCGCCCCTCGGGCCTTCTTCTTCCTTGCGCCGGTTTTCTTCCGGCCGAGAGCAGAGGGCGGAGCCCTGGGGTGGAGCGGCGAGGCTAGGGCGCTTGGGGAAGATCGGCTTCTGTAGAAAGGCAGAGGGAGAGCTAAGGATTGCATTTCTAGGCTTTGGAGACGACAAGGATGACCGGAGTAGGTCGGCGACAGCCGAGAGTAGAAAATCCCCCACGGCGGCGCTCTGAGACTGAGGGTTGTCTGGGCCAATTCGGCTAAGCTTTCCCCATCTACGGGGTGCTAGTAAGCTAGGGGAGGTGACGGTCGGGCTCGGGAGAACCCGGTGGGGGTGGCCACGGTGAAGCTCTTCACCGTGGCGGCCTCAACGCCCGGGTTCTAGGCCGAAGCCCGACCCCAGGCGAGTGTACCGATGTGATCAGGGAGTGATAAGGAGCATTTCAGCAGACGGAATTGAACTCTAATCGACGGAATTACGAGAATGGCTCGGAGAGCTCACCGGCGCAGGGAGGAAGCTCGGCGGCAATCCCGGCGGTGAGAACTCGATTGACTTGACGAGGAGCCACCGAGGTTGCCGAAAGGTTAGAGAGGTGAGGAAATGAGCTTTATCTGTTGTGCAAGCGGTTGCCCACGGCGGTTTTTCGCTCCGCTAGGCCACGTCGGCGGCAAGGAGAGAGGCTCGGGCGGCAGGGAGCGGTGAGGGGAAGAGGTGGGCACTGCTGCTGCCCAACCTTGACCCCACTTGACCCAGGCGTGAGAGGAAGCCGCGAGACGAGGTGAGTCAGAGTATGGCGAGGGAGGCGGGCAGCGGCGACGACCGCGCGAGGAGGAAGCGAGAGGGTTAGGGGCCGGTGGTGGGGCGGCGCCAGCGGTGACGTCGCCCAGGGGAGGAAGTGGCGCCCAATCCCGCGGAGGAGGAGGAGGCGACGCGCGGACGACAGCTTCGGGAAGGAAGGGGGAAGAAGCGCCCACCCGCGCCGAAGGCGGAAAAAGAGAAAAAGGAAAGCGGGTTTTCGCCGAAAATTCCAAATTGGGCAAGTTTTTGTAAATTCAATTAAAATTCAAAATAAATTCCCAAAATTTGAAAATTTGGGGCTGTTACAGACATAGTCACTGTCTGCATTGAAAAAAACAGAACATTCAGTCTTTCAAAAGCACAAGAAGGAAAACTAGAACATTCAAGCATGTATGTAGGACAATCTCCGTTGCATGCTCTTTCTAACCATCTTACTCATTCTCATCCTACCAGTTGAATTGTAGATAAAAATCAAGCTATGTCATGTAGGTCGGGATCCAAACGGATCAAATACGGATGGATAATGTCTCTACTATATTTGTTTTCATATTTTTTTCTCGGGTGCGGATACGAATATGGATACCTCATATACGAATACGAATACAAATAATATCGAATACAGATATTGAGCGAATACGAATCGAAATGAATACGGTCACGAATATTTATTGGAACATGAAAACTCCTTAAACTATACATCCAAAATCAATGAAAACACATAAATAGTATATCTTGTCAAAACATTAATGAAATCTAAACAAGCATAAGTATTTTTATCCACAATAGTCATACCATTGTACAGATTTTAAATCTTCAAATGGTAGTTAATTTTTTCTAAAGTCCTAAATAATTCTTAATGGATTTCTACCATTTACATGTAACTAATGAATTAATTAAGAATTTAAATTTGCATCAGAATGATTTAAATGGCAGTACATCAATTTAATCGGTACAAATTTTAATCTACCGACAATACTAAATTTATTTTTAATAAACATAAATATTTGCTAGTGGTGTTTGTAATTTAATATGACTAGGGAACCTAATGCCTAATGGTAATGGAGGGGCTTATGGTTTGGTTGGGCTAGCGGGCTGGTGGCATGGGAGATGATAGAGGTTGGCTTGGGCTGGGCAATGCTGAGCTGAAATTCCTGATACCCGATTCCGTATTATCCGGATAATCCGTATTCGTATTCGCCGGATATCAGGCCTACTATATTCATATCCGTTTCTGAAAAAAATCCGTATTTATTTCCGATCCGAGAATTATCCGAAGAAAAACCGATCCGACACAATAATCCGTATTCATTTTTATCCGGATCGGTCGGAAACTATCCGATCCATTTTCACACCTACATGTAGGAAGCAACAAAAAAGATAACAGTCCACAATCCCATCTAGTTGGCATGGCACCTGTGTCTTATGGCAAATGGCCATGGTCGCAGTCCCACTTACTGCATGTTAGGAGTGAGGTGGGTATATATGTGGATTTTCCAGGTTTTGCTCCCGTAACCTCTAAATTACTGAATTTTAAGGATAATTGTGATAACTAACCGCATCTCTTCAAAAAAACTTTAAAGACTCCAAGTCGAAATGGAGCAAGTGTCTAATCTTGCTGGTGTTTGAGCGTGCAGATGTGGACGCCCTAATCCTCGGCATCCATCTCCAGTCGCTGTGAAATTCAACGTCCAGCTGTAGACGCGCTTCCTAGCCGCGTCTTTCCTGTTGTAACACAAATAACTGCCCAATGTATTAACTGCAGTTAACTGCTATATCAACTGCCACCTTTTACTTTATTCTGCCACCCCTTCTTCATGTATAAATAGTACAGACATTCAGGCAATAAAGTACTCACTCATTCTCTCAATCACTTGTCACACATACTCACGCAACACGTTATCAGCACTTTGCTCTCACGCAAGTGAAAAAGAGAAGAAGACAGAGATAGGTAATGGAAATTTGTGCACATCACAAAAAAGTTTTTCTGGACATCCTATCTTTAGTGGATTCCCTGCACACAAGTCTTCATGGCCTTCTTGCTCCTCTCGTTGAACCACCACCACCACCAACTCCGGCGACCACTACCTTCATCGCCACCGGCCATGGCTCACGGCCGGTTCGTCGTCGTCCATGGGCGACGCACGGAGTTTTTGCACCGGCGACAACTCCACGCTATGGACCTTACAGGCGTCCGAAGCACGCCTCCCCAGAGGATGCATTCTCATCCACATAAAAACAAACAAACAGTGGGGAGACCCGGCGCTCGGCGCAGCCCGGCTTGGCCGGAGCATGGCGCGGCCGGAGCAGTGCATCTCGGCCCTGGCACGGCCGGCAGTCGGCGGTGGCGCAGCCCATGGCGCGGCCGGCAAACACACCCCGGCGGCCACGTCGGCGGGCGCGATGGCGCGGCCGGCACGGAGGCTCGGCGGCGGCGCATCGTGCGGCGGTGCGGCGGGCTCTCGCGCGGCTCGGCTCGGCGGCAGGCGGCGGCGGCAAGACGCGCCCAGGCAGCGGCGACGACGGGCGCGGCCCACGGCCGGCCGGTGAGCCCAGTGCGGCCAGCGCGGCTTGGCGCGGCGCAAGACGAGCACGGCGGCCGTGGCTTCGGCGGCGGCCGCCACTCGGCTCGGCGGCAACACGACCAGCAAGCAGATCGTTAAGCGCAAGCGGCGGAGAGATGCGGCGGCGGGAGGCGCAAGCGGCGGCGGCAGCGGCACGCGGCAAGCGGCGGCGCACAAGAAGCGGCATGGCGCAGGCGGCGGCCGGCCCCGCCCGGCGGCCGGCCACAGGCGGCGTCGGCCGGCCCGGCGGCGGCGGCGGCAGCGGCGGCGGTGGCTAGCCTCGAGGCGGCGGCGGCTAGCCTCGGAACCGGCGGTGGCGGCGGTCATGGCGAGGTGGTCAAGGGCGGCAGCAGAGGCGACACCGGTGGCGCGGTGGTCGAGGGCGGGCACGGCGGCGGCGGCGGCGGCAGCAGCGGCGGCGGCGGCATGCGGCGCGGCCAGCGGCGGCGGCGGCTCAAAAGCCATGGTATACTGGTCTGCGGGGTTTGGGAGGAACCCTAAATCCTCCCCAATCCTATTTATACTAGGGTTCCCAAATGGGCTTTGGCCCAATAAATCCCACCTCCCACTTGGGCCTAAAAGGCTGAATGGGTCTTAGCCCAAGTTTTTCAAAATTTGCATTTACCCCCTTCTAGTTAATAAAAATGCAGATTTTATTTTATTTCTTTTGTATTATTTGCAGTATAGTCCTCCCGCTTATTTATAATTGTACTCGATCTTGTTATAATTTGCATTTCGATCCCTGGGACACGAAATTTATGTAATATTTAAATAAATGTGTATTCACATTTATATCATTTTACATATTTAGGATTATTTTATTGCAAATTATTTACAATATGCATTACGACCATATTTAAATTTGCTATCTTAGCAAATTTCAAATTAAAATTCCCATTTAATGAGTACCAATGTACTTAATAATTTGGAATTTTTTTTGCAAAAGTTTATACCTCACATAAATACCATAAAATCATAATTTATGGCACTTTGCTACATTACTTTGTACGTTATGCCATACAATAAATTGGTGTTCATCACCAATATTATGATTATACGGTATTATAAATATAACCACATGTTATATTTATTTTGGGTATATATTCATACGGATTACAATACTCATATTGTTTTCCACATATTTTGCATTTTATTACAATATTACCATACACATTAATTTACCTCATGTAAATTAAATATTTATGGTGTACTTTTCATGTAGGTTTTCAAATGGCTACCAAAGATTTTGAGCCACTTGCTATCGATGGTACCAATTACCCTACATGGGCTATGGATTTAAAGATCAACCTCACCACACGTGGGTTGCAAAGGGTAATTTTTGATCCTCCAAAAGATCAAATTCCTCCGGATGTTGTGAAATATTCCGCTTTAAACATGATACGGAATCACATACACCCAGATTTAAAGGCAGAATATCTGTATGAGGAGAATCCACTTATTTTATGGTTAGCCCTCAAAAATCGATATGAACAGCAGAAAGCTATTCTATTACCTGAGGCTAATCATGAATGGGCACATCTTAGACTCCAAGATTTCAAAACAGTTGGAGATTATAATCACGCCCTTCATACTATTTGCTCCAAACTGCGATTTTGTGAGAAGGAACCAACAGATGAGGATAAAATAGAGAAGACTCTCTCTACTATGCTCCCATCTGACAGGGTCCTACAACAGCAATAGCGTGCTGCAAATTACCAAACTTATTTTGATCTTATGCATACATTACTTCAGGCAGAAAAGCATGCTGAACTTCTTTTAAAGAATAATCAGCAACGTCCCATCGGGGCTGCTCCACTTCCTGAAGTTCATGCTAATCAAAATAAGCATAAGTTCAATGGTTCACATAACCATTCAAAGAACTTTAAAGGTAAACAAAACCGCAACATGAAGCAAAAACCAAGTGGATTCAAGAAAGGTAAAGGTAATTTTGGTAAGAAAAATGACAAAAATGAGACTTGTCAAAAGTGTGGTTGCTACAACCATCCTACCAAGAAATGTCGCACCCCGAAGCATCTTGTGGACCTCTACCTCAAGTCATTGACTCAAGGCAAGAATGCTCAACCGAAGAGATTTGAAGCACACTTCAATCTCACATCAAATGATGATGAAGCCGGATGTTCTCAACAGTTCCTTCAAGAACTCAAAGACACATGTACCCCTCCAAAGAATGATGATCTCTTGTGCACCGAGGACACACTTGAAGAATTTCATTCTCAAGACATGTTTGGAGATCTCAATTAGACTCCTAGTTCCATAGCTACTAAGTACTTTTATGTTGTAATATAAATAAAGTTGTCATTCATATTGTAAGCTTGTATGTTACAATCATATATCGAACACATTCGATATTATCAAATAAAGTTTGTATGTATTCTATATATTACTTCAAGAATTTCATTAAATTCTTTTCTTTGTATATATAGATTTTGGAGTCCAATGGAGGAGGAATTATGCCTTGTGGATAGCGGTACCACAAATTCTATACTTAGGGACACAAAATATTTCCTAACTCTTACTAGGAGGAAAGGAAATATTCTAACAATCGCTGGACGCGATGCAACGATAGTAGGCTCGTCGCGCTCTATCACTCTCCCTATGGGTACACAATTGGAAATTGAGGATGCACTCTTGTATCCCGATTCAACACGTACTCTACTTAGTTATAGAGATATCCGTCAGAATGGTTTCCATATTGAAACCCAAAATGACAACAAAGAGGAATATCTCCTCTTAACAAAAAACAACGGATATGGCAAACAAGTACTAGAAAAAATTCCATCTTTAAACTCCGGATTGTACTATACATACATCAAACCCGTTCAACATATTATGTATAAAGTAATTTTCCAAAACACAAACACATTCCAAACATGGCATGATCGCTTTAGCCACCCGTGCATTGGAATGATGAGGAAAATTATTAACAATTCAATTGGTCATACATACATCAAAACAAAATTTCCGAATCCTCGATTTGTATGCACTTCATGTGCTAGAAAAATTGATTTTAAGACCCTCTTATCTTAAAATTAGAGCTGAACCACTTAAATTCCTTGAACGCATTCAAGGAGATATATGTGGTCCTATACAACCATTGTGTGGACCGTTCAGATATTTCATGGTTCTCATTGACACATCTACAAGATGGTCACATGTGTGTCTTTTATCCACACGAAACCATGCATTTGCTAAGTTAATTGGACAAATTATCCAATTACGAGCACATTATCCTGAACATCGAATTCAATCAATTCGAATGGACAATGCTGCTGAATTTACATCCCATGCCTTCAATGATTATTGTATGGCTCTTGGGATACAAGTTCAACACTCTGCTCCATATGTCCATACACAAAATGGTTTAGCGTAATCTCTTATCAAGAGAATCAAGCTCATTGCAAGACCATTACTACAATTGCAGCTACCAACATCATGTTGGGGTCATGCGATCTTACACGCCGACTTAATTCAATTGCGCCCAGCGCATATCATAGCACCTCCCCGCTACAATTAGTACGTGGAAATCCACCAGATATTTCCCATCTGTGAAAATTCGGTTGCGCTACATACGTACCGATCTCACCACCGCAGCGTACCTCAATGGGACCACACAGGAAAATTGGGATCTATGTTGGGTATAAATCTCCGTCCATTATAAAATACCTCGAACCCCTAACAGGGACCCGTTCACGACCGATGACGCGATTGCATATTCAATGAGGAACATTTCCGGCATTAGGGGAGACAACAAGTACCAAACTAAATGCCAGGAAATTAATTGGAATGTTCAAGGCATTCCTGCCTCAGACCCACATACTAAAGAGACTGAACTTCAAGTTCAGAAACTCATTCATTTGCAAAATATTGCAAATAATCTGCCAGATGCATTTACTGATTATAAGGGTGTCACAAAATCCTATAATCCTGCCAGAAATGTGCTTGAAAGAGTGGAGGTACCGAAAAATACCACTCAACTCCCGGTTCAAAATAAGAGGGGAGAAGTACGGCACAAATGGTGGATCTGACTTCTAACAAGCGACAAAGGAAACAAAAGAATGTAAATGCAGATCAACCTCATGTTGATAGACACCAAAGGATCCTTGAACCCGGATCAACGGTGCACTCACCATCGATCACGGGACATCGAATACCCCGACTCTAATGATTTGGGAAATAACATTAAGTCACCAGGGGTCCAAGAAATTTCCACTAACTATAATGATTCTGGAGAATCATACGATCGTAAGACTACAATTGTCGACATTAATTTCTCCACAACAATTGCAAACAACCTTCAAAATGATCCAGATCCCAAGACCATGGCAGAGTGCAAACAGTAGCTTCGGTGGAACCAATGGAAGGATGCAATTCAAGAGGAGTTAGCCTCGCTCACAAAAAGAAATGTATTCACCAAAGTGATACATACACCTCCCAGTATTCCTGTTGGTTTCAAATGGGTTTCGTCATAAACGGAATGAAAACAATGAGGTGGTGAGATATAAAGCAAGGCTTGTAGCACAAGGGTTCACGCAGAGACCCGGCATTGATTTCAATGAAACCTATTCTCCAGTAATGAGTGGAATAACATTTCGATATTTAATATCATTGGCAGTAAAAAATCATCTATCTTTTCAGTTGATGGATGTAGTGACAGCATACCTTTATGGGTCACTTGATTCGGAAATATATATGAAAGTTCCCGATGGAATTTCAATTCCGAATATAGACGCAAATCGCAATATGTATTGTGTAAAATTAAACAAGTCTTTATACGGCTTGAAACAGTCGGGCAGAATGTGGTACAACCGACTAAGTGAGTTCCTAACCAAAAAGGGATACTCCAACAATGATGATTGCCCATGCGTCTTCATCAAAAGATCCTCAACAGGATTCTGCATTATATCTGTGTACGTTGATGATCTTAATATCATTGGTAACACACAAGATATTGATGAAGCACGTAATCATCTTAAGACAATTGAAATGAAGGATTTGGGTAAAACCAAATTTTGCTTAGGTATACAACTTGAGCACCTTCATACAGCATTCTAGTGCATCAATCACCTATGTCCGTAAAATATTGGAGAAATTCAATATGGACAAAGCATATCCATCGAAAACCCCCATGGTTGTTCGATCTCTAGACAGGGAAAAAGATCCATTTAGACCCCAAGATGACAATGAAGAGCTATTGGGACCCGAGGTTCCATATCTCGATGCCATCGAGCGCTTATGTACCTTGCAAATTGCACCGGTCGGATATTGCATTTGCGGTAAATCTACTTGCTAGATACTGGCTACTCCAACCAAAAGACATTGGGTAGGAGTGAAGAATATCTTTAGATATCTTCAAGGCACTAAAGATCTTGGTCTATTTTTCAAAAGAATAAAAATATGGATTTAGTAGGATATGCGATGTCGGCTATTTATCGATCCCCATAATGCCGATCGCAAACAAGCTTTGTGTTTTACACTGGAACGACCATATCTTGGAAGTCTTCAAAGACACTAGTGGCTACATCCACTAATCATTTCGAAATAATTGCATTATACGAAGCATCACGTGAATGTGTATGGCTTCGCAGAATGATTAATCACATACAACAGTCATGTGATATAGGTGCTATTGCATCTCCTACCATTATCTACGAAGATAATGTCGCTGCGTTGTTCAAATGCAAACGGGTTACATCAAGAGCAATATCACTAAACATATTGCACCTAAATTATTTTACCCACATGAGTTGCAAGAGAGTGGGAAATAAATATTCGCAAACTAAGTCTTGTGATAATCTCGAGACCTATTCACTAAGTCATTACCAACTTCCACATTCCAAAATGTGTTTATGAAATTGGTATGCGAAGACCACGTGATTTGCGACGCGTCGGGGAGAAATCTCCTAAGACTTAACCCGTTCAATACAAATATTGTACTCTTTTCCCTTTATGAGTTTTTCCTCTAAGGTTTCTCATCAAGGTTTTTAATGAGACAATATAACAACGCAATCATTAATATATTTCTTCTATCGATTCTCCTCATTTTTCCCTACAGGGTTTTTGAAGGAGCTTTTCCAAGATGATGAAACAAGGTGATCATATGAAGACACATTGGTCAAGGGGGAGTGTTGTAACACAAATAACTGCCCAATGTATTAACTGCATTAATCGCTATATCAATCGCCACCTTTACTTTATTCGCCACCCTTCTTCATGTATAAATAGTACAGACATTCAGGCAATAAAGTACTCACTCATTCTCTCAATCACTTGTCACACATACTCACGCAACATTTCCCATATTCGTAAAAAGTGCTTCCGCTTCCCCACTTTTGTAATTCCGGAATTATTAATTACTATAAATAAAAAACTCGGATGTCTATGGCTATCAATTATTTGAACTAACAAAATTTCATTTGGTAATCGTGTAAAACATGTTAATCATATCAACTCAATTTTTAACACAAAACCGCTTGTGGTATACACAAATCATAAGCTGTGTTGTTCTAGCTGTGTTGTTCTATCTCGTGTCAAATTTTGGTAGTTCGGCTTAGTCATTGTCTGCACGGCTGCTTACAGCCTCCTTTGCATTGAAGAAGAGGACAGTCGATCTTTCAATGGCACAAGAAAAAAAAACTAGAACAACAAGAAGGAAAACTGGTAGATTCAAGCATGTATGTAGGAACAATCTCTCTCTCTCTCTCTCTCTCTCTTTGCGATTCGGAACAATCTCCATTGATCCTCTTTCTAATCATCTCGCTCGCATCCTAGCAGTTGAATTGTATATCAAAGTCAACTTATGTGATCTAGGAAGCAACATAAAAGATACAGTCCACAACAACTAAGAACACATAACTGGTGTGGCACATGTGTCTTGTGGCTAATGGTTATGGTCCGAGTCCTAATACTGTATGTTATGTGGATTTATTTGTGGATCTTTCATGATTTAATCCTGTTACTTCTGAATTTTTGAACCTTAACGATAATTGTGATAACCAACCGCACTACCCATTCTAAAAATCTATTAAGAATCCAAGTCGAAATGGAGCTAATCTTCAGCGCAGTGATTTGACTTGGACCAAGCAACATTTTTTTTAAGGTCAGCTGGACTTTTTATTAAACATAAGTGAAGTTACAAACATATCCATTCGGCGGTGTTTGAAAACTACAGACTATGTTGCAAGGTTTGACCGGCTGTTTGTGGACTAATAATCATTGAAACGGAAGAGCAAGCCACATATTTAGCAGCGCAGAGAAATCAACCAGGAAAGTGGCCGATGTACGCTGGCTTGAGGAAGTGATTGAGCTCTGGGTGGGGCGAGACAAGTAGACAATGAAGACCCCTGACGGCCAGATACATCCTTTATTTATGTGCAGAAATATTAAGTTTGTCTAGGCTCAAATTTTCTCAATGTATTGATGTAAGTAAAATAACATGATAAGGTATGTTATTCTCTCTTGCTATACACAAACGAAAAACAACTACAGTACTATAAAACAAGCTATACTAGATGTCACATCACAAACGGTTCATAGGGAACCGTCTGTGCTGTAATTATTACAGATGATTTTACAAAAACGTGACCATATATCATCTGTGATACGCAACTATCATAGATGATTCTTACTAATAACCGTCTGTGATAGTTCACAGACGGTTATTAATACGAACAATCTGTAATAATTGCAGACGTCACAAATGATTTTTAATTAGAACCGTATGCGATAGTTCATATATAGTTATTAATACGAATCGTCTATGATAGTTGTGTATCACAGACGGCTTGTGGTTGGAACCATCTGTGATATGCATTTATACGCATGAATGGCGCTTCGTCTCCCCGATGAGCACCTCTTCGATTGTTTTGGCTCTCCGATGCATCTCTTCGTCTCACGTGCCGAATGCATTCCTTGTTGTACAACAATGATCATCTGCCACTAGAGATTAATCCCCACATCGCTGATCCTGTACAAGCACCTCGCCGGTTGGCTATATTCTTTGTTTTCCTTGTCTCTCAAGCATAAATAAATGGCTCCCTACTTTTCCTTATTGCCGGTATTGATGTCCAACCTAGCCATTCTGGACGAGTACCGCGTCGGCCGTACACAAGCGGATATTGTCACAAGCAGATATTGTGGAAGGACACTGTGCCAATAGTGTCCTCCCTCCTATGTTCGAGGATTTGCCAAAGCAGTTCAAGGCCACCTTCTGCCGTCTTGACATCCTCCTCCACCGCGTCTTTCGGTTGGTCTCCCGCTTCTGCAAGAGCTCACTGCTAAAGTCACCACGATGCCTCAGCAACACCGAGCGAGGTCAGATCCAACCCCGGTGAGGAGGAAGCCAACCTCGGCAGGCTCAACTGAGAGCTGAGCTGTTGTGCGCCACCCGCATCTGAGTCGGCGGATCGGCCAGATCTGCAAGGAGGGTGGATCTGGTGGGGAATAGTTCGACCGAAACTGGAAGGGGGCGACGCTGGTTTGTGGCACCGGTGTACACACGCTGCCCACCCTACCCGGCACGCAAAGAGGCCAGAAACCAACGACATTGATGCCACCAAGCCATCGCAGCCGGCAGAAGTAGCAGCAATGTTTCTTGAGCTTGCTCCATGCCATCTCACTCCCTAGCCGAGCTCGACCAACAACCACCAAGATGTCCAAAAAACGAATCTAGAAGAGAGAGAGAGAGAGAGAGAGAGAGAGAGAGAGCTGGAGAGGAAGAGGGAGCGGGCCTGGCCTCCACTGGCGATAGCAGCGATGACGAGGAGGAGGAGGAGGAGGAGGAGGAATGAGGTGTCGGCCATGCCTCGGAGGGACGGCATGGGAGGCAACTTTTAGTGCCGTGATTTCTCACATGCACAACTTCAACATACGAAGTATGAAGTATTTCCACGGCAATGCGTGGCTCCAATGCCAGTATTGAAAAAGAAACACTTAATTTAACATGTACATGGAAAAATAATATTACAAACATATCAATGTTAAGACAAACATATCGATTGGGACATGGTTTATCATGTAAGAGGTAAGGATATCAATCGAGAGACCGTTGGAGCCCTGTCCGGGCATGCATGCTCGCCAATCAACTCTAGCAAGGGCCAGCACCCCACTATAAGAGACAAAAGTGAAGAGGAGTTTGGTGCTAAGGGTGGGTTCGACATAACACATGAGCTGAAAAAGCATGTGAGAAAGTGTTGAAGCACATGAGTTTACTGGGTGGGGCATCTGGTGCCAAGTGTGGGCCCAACACATGGGTTGAGAGGGGGGAGAAAGATATAAATGGTTGCTTTTGACCAGGGGATGAGAACGATGGGGCATATATGAGATTGTAGTTATCTTTTCCTATTTACTCTCTTTCCACGTATCCTTTGGAGTGGCTCTAATCGCAATCATGCGCGGATGCAAAGAAACTTAAGTTGAGCATCAACAATTACAGTTTGTACTAACAAAAAATATATAATATATATACTCTTATGGACAATTCCTTTCAAAGTAATCATAAGCTTACAACTCAAATTCCAAACATACTAGTACTACTAGAGGAAATCTATACATGTCATAGCAATTCCCTCTCTCTCTCTCTCTCTATATATATATATATATATATATATATATATATATATATATATATATATATATATATTATAATAACTATTCAACAACTTCCTTCCTCAATAATTAAATATACCAGGTATAACTTTTCGTAATCTTCAATGAAATACTTTGAGCACGATTTATTGTTAAAAATAATAAAACGATATACATGACATTATTTTCCAAGACAAATATCATGGAATTATTTTCATACAGTCAATTTATGTTTTTTGCGAGTAATTCATATACTTTTAGAAATAAATAAAAAATTTAAATGTTTGATTGCACAGATAACGGATCCAACAACGAACTATATTTAGTGGAGGAGGGAGTACAAAACATAAGTCAAACGCATGCCATAAAATTAAAATAAAACAAACCAGGAGAAACATGCATGCCATTATTCTCCGCTAGCAGTCTGCATTCAACATCATAAATATATATCTTAATGCATGCACACACACACTCTACATCTAGTTAACAACAGAGGCAAATACATTGATCTCGCTACACATGCTCGCTTCCATCAGCATGATATAATACGGCGCATACGATGGAAGCATGCATGTAATGTAATTAATTGTGCACTTTCAATTGTTACTGCTCTCCAGTCTCCATGTTTTTTTACGCTGGGCAGTAGAAGATGGAACCCCTGGTGGTGCCAAACCTCCAGACGAAGAGGTAGTCGTCGGAGTTGCAGTCCAGGCGCATGACGTCGCACGGCGCGGCGACGGAGGCCAGCGTCCCGTCGCGCTCCCACGAGATCCTCGAGTTGCACGAGAAAGCGCCTCCTTCGCCCGCCCTGATCGGCTTGGTGGAGGTGAACCTCCGCACGTCCAGCACCACCTCGCCGTTGATCCTCCTCGACGCGCCCGCGCCGGGCAGGGAATCGAGCCACGGGCACACCGGCTGCCCCACAAGCGCCTTGTACGCTTCGTTTGCCAGGCGGACGCGGTTGCCGGAGCCCGAGACGACCGCCGGGAGCACGTCGTGTTCGAGCTCTGCCACCACCTGCGCCGCTGTCATCCTGCAGACGGCCAACATCGCCGAGTTGGCGCCCGTGACCTTGCTGGTGTCGACGCAGATGGTGGTGCGCACGGGCCGCGCTGGACGGGGCACGATGACCTTTGGCTCCTGCAGCCTCCAGAGCAGGTCGCACTCGACGGGGAATCGCCCCGCTGCCGCCGCCGCAACCTCCGGCGACGGAGTCCAAGGCGAACCGCGAGAGCCCGCAAGGGTCAGTCTCAGCAGATGCTCATCACTTCTTGGAGAATCCACGGGCATGTGAGGGTAAGACGACGAGCCTGTCTGCCTATTTTCCTCCGCCGTCGCCGGCGGCAGAACGAGGTCCTGCCGGCCGGGCTTGCGGGACCGGCTCTGCAGGGACAGCACGCCGTTCGCCGCGGCGCCGTGCGGCGGCGCCAGCGTGGGCTTGGGCGCGATGGGGCAGAACCGTGCCATGATCTCGTTGGTCTTGACGGCCGTCTCCACGCGCTGCGTCGTCATGAACGCCATAGCTCCCGGTCGCGGGCGAGCTCCCCGATGCGCTTCTTCTTGGTTGGTGTGGTCGTGGATGCCGGGGGTTAAGAAGAGGCGACCGCCAATCGGACGCGCGGGCGGGACGGGGCACGTGGGCAGCTACCCCGCCGCTGCGTGGACACGATGGGGACACGTAGGCTAGTGCGCGCCCTGCATTGCATGCATGCATGCGTGCGTGCTTGCTTAGGAGGGTGAAGGGAACGCTGCTGTTTCGGTTCTATTCAATGGGCGATGAATCTATCCAGCAACCTAATTGTATTCGAGGGTGCCTAGGTAAAATTTGTGTGATATTTTATTTAAAATTATTTACATTTTAAACACTTTGATTCTGATGTAATGGATCTTATCCTCTACCTCAATTATATAAATTCCATCACCTCACTCTACCCTAAACCCTACCCCCCGCCGCGGCCCTGCTCCCCCCTCCCCCATCACCTCGCCGGCATCATCTCCGATGCCAGTGAGCCCCATCAGCGTCCATCTCCTCTGTCGTCTCCTTCCCAGCCACTTGCATCCCCTCCCAAATCAACACCCCCACCCCCACTGGCTTGCCGCCATCCCTCTGCAATGCCATCGCCGTCCTCGAGGCCACCATGGCCCGCTGGTGACCCCTACCCACCACCGCTTCCACCTCCCAACGCGGCTGTTGGTGCCGTCGGCCTTCTCTTCCGCCCCCGCGCATTCCCACCCAATCTAACTCAACATCACGCCCGAGCATCGTTCCACCCGCCGCCTATTGCCTTCCTCCGATCCACAGCACCGGCGGAGCCACTGCCACCTTGTTGCCAACGCCACCTACCATCGGTCTGCCACTGTCCTCGACCTCCCTCTAAGTTAGGGAGGTTCCGATAAACCCAACATGAATCCGATCAATAACCCTAACTTGCTAGAGCTGTCGTTGGAGCCAAAGAAGGTGGTAGAGCATAAATCTCAAGGCAAAATCATATGATGAGAAATTTGAATGTATAATTCTAAAAAAAACACTCGAGTGGTAGTTAGCAATTCACTTGTATTTATCATGGATGAATGACGAGGTTGGTGACTCGATGACTCGTGGATGGTGATGCTGTTCATGCATGCGAGTTTGCAAGGTGTTTTTAATTTGTTCGGTCTTGCCTCGGTGTGTTCGGTCTTTTCGTGGCTCCCATCTTTTTCCGCTACGGTTTCAGGTTGGCACGGTGTTTGTGATGCGATGACGTTGAAACCTAGCTGGAACGATTAATCAATTCTTAGATTATGTAAGATTTTATCTGTCTCTCACTAGTTTAAGTGACGGTGGACGGGTGTTTTACATGTGATGCAAGGATCATGCTAACAAAAGAGACTCTTTTGCGTCGGAAAACAATGTTATATTCTCGAGGCTTTTGCCTTTTTTTCTAATCTATTGTAATTTTGCCCTCTTGGGGATATGGTGTGGTTTTTAGATGTGATGACATCGAGCATGCATGGTTGGTGCCATCCATTGGTAGGCTTTATAAGATTTCTCCACTATACTGCTAATTTGCATTATTGGTCGGAGTGTTTTTACTCGTAACGATATGGGAAAAGACTATTATGTTTCGTGGAGTGTTCTCTTTATGTGGCTTTTGCCTTTGCCTCCGAGCGGTCTGAATTGGCACAGTGTTTTATGATGTGATTGCGTCCTGTATGGTTGCTATGATTAATTGGTATTTTTCCACACGAAATGGATTCTCTGTTCGTTCGTCATATTGCATTACTGGTAAGAGGGGTGTTTTTAGACGTTATAATAGTAACATCTCTACTACTTAAAGAGTCAATTGGTGATGGTGTGTTCTTCCCTCCCCCGCACCTCACCTAACAAATTTGTGCATTGTGCACCAGAAAAATACAAAGCATCATGTGACCAAACACCACAGACAATTCATACGGAATCGTTTGTACTTAAACTATCAAAAACGATTTATACTAGCAACCATCTGTGATATTTTTACAGACGGTTATTAACACAAACTGTCTGTGATAATTGAGACACCACAGACGGTTCATGTTAATAACCGTCCATGAACTTTCACAGATGGTTCTTAACACGAACCGTCTGTGATAAGTGAGACATCACAGATGATTCGTGTTAAGAATCATCTGTGAAAGTTGCGGACATCACAGACGGTTTATATAAAAAACCATCTATGATATTCTAGACATGACAGACGGTTCTTGTAACAAATCGTCTGTGATATTATAGACCACCTGCTAAGGTGTTGTGGTATCTTCCTATAATTTCTCCTCTGTGTTTTTGTGCTTTATCGTGTGAACTACAGAAGCTACTGAGACGAGAGACAAATTCAACACAAATTTTTTACAAAAGTCCCAATAAAAAAACGATTTCCAGATCTTAGTCTTCTGGGCTTTAAATCCCTCTTTTTTCCACCCCCTGGCCACCACCCTCCCCTCCAATTGCGCCTCCATCTCCTCTTCCCTGCTGCTATCCATTGGTGCAAAGGAGGAAGCGAGAAGAACGGAAGAGGAAGAGAACGAAGAAGAAGAGAAGGAAAGAAGAGGGGTGATCTCAAGGGATCCCCTAGGTAACTTTTTCCAGTCCCAAATTCTTCTGTTTTTAGAGTAATTAGGGTTCTTGGCACGGGATTAGAAGGTGATTAACAAATTGATTATCTGATTAGTGATTTTCTGCTGTCTGTGCGTAATCAGATTTGTGCAGCGCGACTGTATACGTAGATTAGGGCATCGAAGTGATTTTTCCTGCGGGTCTGACCAAAAGAAAAATTGTAGAGGACGACGAGGTATATTTTATATAATTTTTCCAGAATTTTAGACCATGGGATTTGAGTACAGCAGAGTCGGGAACTTTGTTGTTTGGCAGAGGTGCAGACTGAGTAAGATTGACGTTCGGGTGTAGTTTCAGAGTGGTAGATAATTTTTATGATTTTAGCTACAGTTATGAAAATTGTAGGGAACTTAGTAACCTAACTACTATATAAAAATAATAAATTTTAGAGCTTTGTACAGAAGGTATTGTGCGTTAGAAGTTGACTGGCCTGATTGCAAAAACAGGGCATGTCCTCTGTTTTGCGCGTTAAATTACGCCAGGTTAGCAGTAAACTAAAATTTAGTGGTCTACTTGAAAGTTGAAGATATTTTAGTTTAGTTTCCATAAATATATCATTTGCTATAAACGGTTTAATAGTGTTAAAGATACAAAAATATTAAGCAGAGCTGCTACAGTGGGCTGAGTGTAGGACCGTTAAGCGGAGAGGGTTATGTGTGGGTATGGGGTTTAGCGACATCTTTATTTCTTAAGACGTGATTTCCTTGCTGTAGTATTGTGCTGAGAGGTACTTTTGGACAGATGGCTACGCTCCCGATCGCGCGTAATTGCTTCGCTTCGCCGGTAGAGGCAAGTAAATGTAGCAGATGTGCTACCGTTTAACTCGCTATTCTTACTACTTACAATCTACATGATTCTCGTAATTTAAAATATTATGCCATGGTTGCATGTTTTCTAAATGAGGTTGTGGTAGCAAAATAATAATCAATTGATATGCTTTGGATAAGTTGCTTGTAGTTATGTGGTAATTTGTATAATGTGCCAAATGCGAAATATGAAAATAAATACATGGTGGATATGTTGATATTTCCTTGAGGTTAAATCCATGATGATCATGTTGATGCCCCTTTGAGGTTGGAATTCTTGTGGTTCATGACTATCATATCATTCATAACATGTCATGACATTTGCATTATGGATGTCACCGCTTATAATCGTGACTGTACTGGTACAGCATCGTACATTGCTGTAGTATGATGCACACTCTTACCTTGTTGGGTAAGGGTGCAATGGTTCATAGCGTGCATATGCATTTAATTGTGAATGGAATAACTGCATTCATATGCCAACTAATTAAAAACTTATGAGGCATGACTCGTGGGAGTCTGTGGTGGTTAAATGAACGTGGATGTGAATTGTGGTTGTGGTTATGTGGTAACATAAATGTTGTTGTATAATTGTTTGTAGTCTGAATAGCCTGTTAAACAGTTTGCTTGCTGATATTTTATCTCACCCTTGTTTTTCCCCTTACAGGTGATTCTTGAGCATGCATGGGAAGGGTAGCGCGGCACCACATTAATGCACTTGGTTCATTGATTTATGCTGTAATAAAGTCGAAGGAATTCTAGCCATTTGCCTAGCTATCTCGTCGATGTTTACTTTAACTTAATATGTTAAATTTGTGAACTATTATTTTGGTTAAAATGTTGGAGGTTGATTTTAATTATTGAATTGTTATCATTATCCTGTTCCCTTAGTTGATTATGCTTCTGCTTAGCTTATCATATTTTACGAATTGTTGCAAGTTTATTTTATCTTGTATTTTGGTTAGTTGTGGAGTGGTTTTAATAGCATCTCAGGGTAATGTGAGTCTTGGGGTGTTACATAATTACCACTAGGGGCGGACCCAATGGTGGATCAGTGGAGGCTAGAGCCCATCTTATCATCGGCCAGAACATGGATACCTCTCGCTAGCACTGACATCCATCTATGAAGAGAGTGAGTCATTTGGTTTGGAGGTAGAAGAAGACCTCGTCCAAGCAGAGGCGGACCCAATAAGGGGTCAGCGTGGCTTGGAACCCCTGCTATCCCTAGCCAAACAGCAGTTGACCCTCTATCCCGTCTCCCCATCCTGGCTTGGAACACCATGGCAGAAAGCTTCGGTGAATCTGGAGGTAGAAGACAACTGTGGAAGTGATTTGTGCCGAAATTCGCTTGTGTGGGCCGCGCCAGACGTCTTAGTTGTTTCTATGTTACCATGTTGGGCTAACTAGCCAAACCCACTACCCATCAGGCCACTAAGCCCATTACACATCTGCTTCAGTCACTGCTCTTTCTTCCCAATTCCCACCACTTGATTCCCCAATTCCCCTGTATCGAGCCATAGCGAACCCTAGCGTGGCGGCCAGCGTGCAGGCATGCGGCGGCACTGGGGTGGTAAGCAGGAAGCGTAGTAGCAGTAGATGTGCAGAGCCGCCTACAAATAGCATGGCCATGGTAGAAAGGCAAGCAGCATTGGCAGGCAAGCAGGCAGCAGGCAGTGTCACGTGCACGGTAGACCAGCAGGCCGGTAGTGGTGCAACACCAAAAATTAGGTCAGCAGCGAGTCCCCTTAAATTTTTGTTCTGGGTCTATCACTGGTTATCGCAACATCTTCTACTTGATGTAGCTTAAGGAAAACAAAATGCTCTAGCAGATATGAGCAATCGGTGTAAGGAAAACATAATATACTTTGGATGGATAGGATA
This sequence comes from Bonia amplexicaulis, assembly GCA_036346245.1. Classification (NCBI taxonomy): domain Eukaryota; kingdom Viridiplantae; phylum Streptophyta; class Magnoliopsida; order Poales; family Poaceae; genus Bonia; species Bonia amplexicaulis. The sequence continues at coordinate 17,323,918 of CM070741.1, forward strand.
AAGTTTGGATTTCTGTTGTAACGCGTAGGCATCTAACTAATAGTAAAAGAGACCTGTGTTTCATGGGTGTCCTCTTTTGGTGGCGTTTACCTTTTTTCCACTGCAGTTCGTGTTGTCACGAAAATTTATGACATGATGACGTTTTGCATGCTCGGTGCGATTAATTGTCGTGTTATATAAGATTTCTCCATTAGACTGCCGCTTTGCGTTTTTGGTAGGAGGGGTGTTTGTAATCCATACGTTTATTGCCCCAACGGTTATCTGATGTATAAATCTAGGTTCTGATTTGCCTTTTTCATTAAATGGAAGATTCATGCAATATTTGATATATTCATTATGTAGATCTTATAGTTGGACTACATTACCTCTAACTGAAGTTTCTACTGCAAGCACCCTGCAATTGGAGTCTCTAAGGAACCATGAGTTGCTTGGGTAAGAACATTATATTGCCTGTATCAGAAAAAAACAAATGTATGCATGCCCCATGTTTTCAGTCTACATAAAAGTTTATGAACTTTTTAATGCATTTTACCAAAATACTGCTCATTTAGGTTTTTTCCTCTGCTGCTTTCACTTGCGAGTATGTATTTATGCTTATGGTGCATAGTTTTGTAGAAATAAGTCCATTTGGGTTTAAAGATTCCACGGCTACTGGATATCTACACTTTAGATGGTAAAATGGCGTGATCTTGGCCCAGCAGTTACGTCCTCATGCGTAGGTTTCCAAACATGCTTACCGATATACGTACTCCTCATATTTGTATATGTAAATATTTTGGTTGCTATCAATGTCACGACTCGATTCTTTTTTTTTGAGAGAGAAAGTCACGACTCAATTCAACAATTGTTTTGTTATAAAATACATGACAGAAATAGAAGACCAAAATAATAGGAGACACAGATCTAACATAGAAAATCCTTACGGAAAAAACCATAGAAATATATTGGCAGAATTTAATATACGAGAAGATATTACAAGAACGAGAAATTTCGGCGTATCTAAACTATACAACAGGGTATATTATATACATCGATTAGGAAACAAGTCTCTACCGGATAAAGCAACCGAATCCGAGTCGGATGCGCTAACCGTTGCCACGTCTGACACGGCTTGACGCATGCACAGCTCAGCGCTACGTCTGGTGCAGTATCCAGCAAGTACACGATAACAAATTCAAGTCACATTTTAACAATCATCACCTTGAGACGGATTTCCTCCGGTAGACAAAATATGAAAATCTCCTCCAAATAAGTCTTCATCAATATACCTTATGCCTCAAAGGTCCATCAGACTAATCTTCAATAAGAAAGACAGGAACAATCTTATCCAAACGTGTAGGATTGTATGGCACAATCAAAAGGGGGTGAATGATTGTCTATGCTTTTTCGAACCTAAAACTAAAACTACAAGCAGAAGAAAAATAATCTACATTACCGGATGTAGATTACAACCATAAGACGCTGGTTCGCTCGCCTGTGCTCGATGAACGCTTCGATTGTCCGACCGCTCCCTTCAATCGCTCGCTACGACCGCTCGCTACGACCATCGACACACGTAGTCGTAATCTCCCTCCGTTCGAAGACTTCAGCTGTTTGAATGCTTCGATCGCTCGAACAAGTACACACCAGAGACAAAAAAAACGATGCTCAGAAAACACGTCGCCGATGCCAGCAAACTTTCCATGGAATAGATCTGATCTATTATTTCTGTATCATGGATGTGATTACAAAGTGCCCTCATGATACCCCTAAAAGCTCTCTCGATGAAAGTCCTCTAAAAACCCACACAAGCTTTCTCCCCGAAAGCCCTACCAAAAACCACATGTTAGCCCTTAGTCTCTCACTGCTTTTATAGGCTAACGTCCAAACTATGTCCGCCTCAAACATGAACATACAACTCTATATCTTCCTCAAATCAAGGGACCTGAAACCCTTCCTAACACGGGTTTTACCATATCTCTAAACCTTCCCGTTACGGACTCCTTCCATAATGTCTCTAATCTCACCACGTGATGAAGCCTCCAGGATGCATCTTCTGTACCTCCATCATGCATCACCAACTCCCGTGTCGAAGCCTCTGGGACTGCACCTCATGTAGCTTCTCCACGCATCATCACGTGCTCTAGGGTGAGCTCGATCACCTCGCGTGACATCTCTACCGCCTGGACGTCAGATTACCCTCTCCTAGTCCTGGTCCACCTCGTCACTGACCATAACCGTTTCCACGCCTCCATGCAACATCTACCTTCGATCTCCAAGTGCTCGAGCATGAGTCTGACCACCTCGCGTGACATCCCGACCGCCTGGGCCTCAGATTACTCCCTCGTAGTACCGGTCCTCGTCATCGACCATGATCGTCTCCATGCTCACTTACATATGCAAAGACCAAAGAAACTTTCTCCTAGCACAATTCTCCAAAACTTAACCGTCATCAGCACACAGAGTCACATCATCCTTTTCTATCAATAGACAAGAACAAAACCATCCACGAATACCAACTAGGTCATCCACGACCACAAATACCATTGCTCAGAACACTCGGGAATAGCATCACTACCGACTAGAGTCATCGAGTACCGATCATATACCTCAAGTCTCCGACAACCGATCATAACACCTACGACAACAGATCACCAACCATCGAGTACCGAGACCTTCCGACTTTCGAGTACCATGACCACCTGACCACCATGCACCAGCCAGTCATCCCGCTGGCCTAACACGAGTACTCTAAGTATTCGAAGATCTCAAGAAGTGAAGCACTCGAACCGAAAATGAAGTCTACGAGTACAGACCGCGAAGCCTGCGGCAATCAATCGCAAAGCCTTCGACTACTAAAGACAACGATAGTAGACTACAAAGTCTAGATTATGAAAACAAGACTGCGAAGTCTACGACCATAACAGCAATATGCAAAGTCTACAACCATTAGCTATAAAGCCTTCGACTATAGACCAGTAAAATCTATGACCATGAAAAAGTATTATAGCTATGACCATGAAAAAATATTGTAGCTACAATTACCTTCAGTGGCCGTTTTGTCATTGTTGAAGTCAGTCATGGTCGAAGCTAGACATGGTCGAAGTTAGTTGTGGTCAGAATGCCGTAGTCGAGTTTCCATGGTCAAAGCCAGGTGTGGATGAAAACACACATGGTCGTTCTTCTGTAGTCATGCTACGTGCTCATACTACTGTGGTCGAAAGCCGCAGTGGTCGAAGTCCGTCATCATCGAAGTTGGACATGGTCTTAAACAACTCTGAGTGTTTATTGCTAGCTTGGTTGAATTTTAATTCTTGTTGTGGGTGTTTATTGCTAGCTTGGTTGAATTTTAATTCTTGTTGTGGGTGCAGTTAGAATTCGGGGTCGAATTCTGTTTAAGGTGGGTAGAATGTAATACCCCGGAACGAATTTATTAATTATTTATTTAATTTAAGAGAGGGGCGAAGAAAGAAAGAGTAAAATAATTTGTTTAGGGGGTTTTCTGAAAAGTTAAGGCAACCTGGGCCTGGGCTTCGGCCCAGGTGGGAATTTTTGGCCCAAGGGAGGAGGGGAGGCCACCCCTTAACCCTAACCTCTCCACCCCTGCGCCCCCTCATCTCTCCCTGCGCCTCCATCCCCTAGCAGCCGCTGCCCCTGCCGTGGCAGCCGTCTCGCTCTGCCGCCCCACCGCGCCCTGCCGTGGCAGCCGTTTCGCCCCGCCGCCCCTGCCGTGGCAGCCGTCTCGCTCTGCCATCCCGCCGCGCCCTGCCGTGGCAGCCGCCGCCCTGCGTCTCCGTCGCCGGCCGCCGTCCTCTTGCGCCGTGTCGTCGCCGGTGTGCTGCGCCGCTGCTGCCCCGACGTTTCCTCCTTCCCGGTGCGCCGACGTCGTCGTCCGTCGCTGCACCGCGTAGATCCGGGGGAAAGAGAGGAGGATTTCACGGAGGAGATCACGGGCATGTTCATTGAGTTCATCGTGTTCGTCATCGTGTTCTTCATCGTGTCGTCAAGGGTAATCCCTGTTAGCCTCCTAGATGAGTTTTTAATCGAGTTAGATTCGTCGGTTTTCCGGGCTGCCAGGACAGAAGTTGTTAGTCGGCTGTTTTCGGGTAGAACCGTCTGGATTCAGGTCTGGACCCCTTCTAGAAAATTGTAGAGGACGTGATTATCTTTCCAGGGAGTACTAGAACACGTTATTCGGATTTGTATAGCGAAAGTTATGAATTTTCTAGTGCGGCTGTTCTGCAGATCGGGGTAGTTCTGGACAGATTTTAGTAGATCGGTTTGGACGACGGGAATTGTGGCGATTCAGGATTCCTTCAAATTGGGAAAGTTGTAGATAAGTTTCTTAGCTTTCCAGAGAAGTCAAGAAGTCCGGATTCCGAGTTTCTGAGTGGAAGTTATGATCGTTTTAGTGCGCTGTCCAGAGAGTCCGTTGTGATTGTTGATGTTTTAGAAAAGGGTTTGGATCGAGTAGAAAATGGCAGAATCTGGAAGGATTCCCAACTAAGTTTATTTATATAATTTAATTATATTTCCAGAAAGTCTGAGAATGCTTAATTTGGATTTACGCACTGGAAGTTATGAATTTTTGAAATCGGCTGTCTGTGGATGGGCAGAGTTGGCCGAGGGGAGTTGGGGATTTAATTGAGATAAATTGTTGGCGTAATTGGGGTTGCTGATATTTTGTATCTAGAAACCCGTTACTATTATGTTAGTAATTATTAATTAATTATTCAGGAGGAGAGCGGATTCCAAGGGTTGCACCTTCTGCTCGTTCTTCGTATTCTCGCGGTTAAGGCAAGTATAATAATGGTTAATTCCGATAGTATGGATTGTGGATGAATGATGAATGTGGATGTGTGATTTATGATATGATTACGTGTGTTCATGCTTATGAAAAATGCTATGTGGTACAGGTTATGGTTTATTGCTATTGCAAATATAATTGAAGTGATAAAACTATAGTGTGAATTGTGGATGAGTGATGCTTTGGAGATGATTGTTCTAAATTGTGTGTTTAAATGATCTTGGTTATGATAATGATTTGTTGGTACTATTTATGGTCAATTGAAACTGAAGATGTTCATGAGAATTTATGATGCATAGATATTGTGAATGTAAGTTTTTATTTGTTGAGACATTCACACATATGCATCATGTTGATATTTTGAAGTCTTGGTCACGAGATGACCAGCGTCGAGGTCCCGTCATGTTGATGTCATGACAGGTTAAAGGTCCCCATACTTGTATAGTATGGGCATTGGTCCCTGTGCGGATGGTACAGGCATGGGTGTGCATTGACGGATGCACACTCCGCATTACCGGTAAAATGCGAAAGAGAAGAGATAAAGAGATTTTTGATCATATTGCATAACATGGTTTATTTACATGATTGATGGATGAATTGGTTAAATGATGTTCAGGATTGCTTTTGTTACTATTTATTATATTTGCTGAGTCTTTGTACTCACTCTTGCTGTTGTTGTTGTTGTTTGTTGATTGTTTTAGGTATTTTCATGAGGACAGCATGCATGGGAATAAAGAAGGATTAGCGTTGTTGCACTTGCACGAATTATCCATCATAGAAGAAATAGAGAACTTTGAATATTAGTTATTCAATAACTAAAGTGGTATTTGTTTTTATGGCTATCAGGTTTAAAATGTAATAAATGTTTAGAACACTTTATATTGCTTTCGCATTTTGATTAAGTTTGATAGCAGTTTTGCTTATTACTGATTACAATGCTTACGGTTACTTATATCTCTTGATTATACTTGTTAGAACCCAGTTTTAGTCAATAAACAAAGTAGACTCTGCCGAAATTCTGTAGATTGCAGCTAATTAGAATTGCTATATCGTTTAGTTAGTAGCATTTCAGGCCAATTTTTTGCTGGGGTGTTACACATATAGCAACCTATTGCTCCATACTCAATTCTTAGGCATGTGGTATGCTTGAAGCATACTTCTTTTTATGATAACATGCTTGAAGCATACTTGTTTTCACTTGCACAATTTTTGTGCCTTTTTCTTTTTGTTTGACCAAGGCATGATTGAATCATATATCTTTTCAATCCTTTTCAATTTTCATCTGATACCACGTGTATGAACTCATTTTTTTATTTATAACATGTGAACCTGAGTGAACGTACAAGATTGCATACAAGTCTCGTAGCCAAGATTTAAAATAACACTCACAATCTAGCTAATCCTTTTAGATGAACATTGCAAAGTACTATCTATAATCAATCTAGTTAACGTGTTCTACCATGTCATGCTTTAGTTCAAGTGTAGCAGGTTAATTATCACCAGTCATGATCATAGCTACACAACATATGTGTAAATATGATAAAGAAAGCTCTTCTACTCAATTAATTTCATGGCTTGGACTTGATAAATTACTTGATAACTATACTAAATAATGCTTCTGACACCACTTCAAACAACAAGCTCCCCCTCAGAATAATTCCAAAAGAAGGCAACGACCCAATTCACAACTCAACCAAGTACAAAGAAAAGAATCAGATAGTAAAGAATGAGAACGAGCAATCTGAGAAAAGACCACTTGTAGGACAACATTGCCTTTTCCACATAGTCTAACTACAAGGTGAAATCTCTCGGGATCCATCAAAGAAGATCAAGAAATGTAACATCCTAAATTTCAAGTGTTCAAAAATATAAAATTTTTAAAACTTTTCTTGCAATTTACTGACATTCAAATTTCTTTTTAAATATTTAATTGAAAACTTTTGGGTTTTGTTACATGCAAATAAATATAATGAGAAATAATATCCAAAGTGAAAATAATAATGGTGTTAATAAAAGATATGGGAATAATATAAAACAATGAATTATGAATTCTAAACCAATTTTAAATTACAATCAAATCCAAACTAAAATTGAAATTTTACACTCAAACCGAGAATCAAACAACCGCATATAAATAATTGAAATGAAAATTCAAATTTTGAATATCATGCAAAACTCCAAAAATTAGTAAATCCTAATGCAAATTAAAATTTAAATTCAAAATCCTAATTTTATTATTTTCCTAATTCTTTTCCTTCTTTTTCTCTCTCTCTCTCTTTTCCTTTTGCCGCTGGCCCCCTCCAGTCATTTCTCTGCGCACGGGCCTGGCTCGCAGCCTCCTTCTCTCTCCTTCCTTTCCTTTTTTTTGCACACCTGGCGTCTTGCTCGGCTTCTTCCTTCTCTATCTTCTTCCTCCTTGCCTCGCTGCTCTCATCCCGACCGGCTGGCCCCACTACTCCTGTGTATCCGTCACCTCTATGTCAGCCGCGTCATCTCCTTCACATCGCCGAACCGCTCCCGTCGCATCTCCGTCTGCACCCATGCCCTGTGTGCGCGTGTCATCCGGCATCGGCCGTCGCCTCGCTGTTCCATGCCTCACCCTGTGCCCCTGTCGCCGGCTACAGCGTCAGCCACAGTGTCGTCCCCGCCATGCCCTGCTGCTGGTCACCATCATGACACCAAGCTCAGATCACGGGTCCTGTAGCCATGCCAAGCCGACGCCACCCTGCCTGAACGTCGCACGGAGCTCCACGACGCCCGCCTCACTCAGAGCCTATAAAAGCCATTGGAGCCCGCCATCATCTTCATCACACTCCACAAATTCTCCCATCCCGCGGAATCAAAGTCCCCGCGCCCCTAGCTCACCAGTGACTCCATCTTCTCCAAGCCGGCCGAAGTGGTAGCCGCCGATTGGAGCCGCGCTGATCCAATTTCCTCCTACCTGAGCACCCTTGGAGCACCGTGACGCCATCCCCGCCGTCGTCCGGGCCTCCCACCGCCTGTAACTCGCTGGCGACGTGAGCCTCCCCGCGCCACCGCGGGCCATCGTCGCCAGCTCGCCTTGGCCCCTCTCCCGCTCAACCAACCCCATAGTAAGCTTCCCCTACATCCCCTACTGCTCACGCGCACCTCCATTCCCCCTCTCTTCGACACCGGTGCCGCCATCCTATTCCACCGCCGCCTCCGGCCGCTCATCCCAACGCCGGCCAGTCCCGACGCCACCATGACCCGAGATGACGCAGCCAGAAGCTTCCTCACCCCCGACGGAACCCATTTTGCCGGTCACTGCCGCCTCCCTGGCCACCACCTACCGCCGGCGTGACTGGCGCCAAGTGCCGGCCGATTCCTCTGTTTTTGCTCCAGCCATCTCTCGTCTCTTTTATATTACTCGCTCCAATAAGCCAATAAAAGCCAATTGCCCAGTTGGCTAGCCGAGTGAGTGTTGAAAGCACAGGTCACGGGTTCAATTCCCCTCATTTGCACATTTTGATTTCATTTTTTTAGCCATTTCATTTAGAAACTATGTAAGAAATAAATCAAGGAACAATTAAGTGATTAAGGAAAATTAGAAAATTAATTCGTGGGAGCTAATAAAAATTGATTAGGATGTAAATAAGATTATTTAAGATTTAATATTGGATTAATTATCATATAGGAGTAAATAATGTGGCTTGAATATTTATTTCAAGTTTAATTATTAATAAAAGAGCATTAATGAAAGATGGCTTTGGTAAAATGTCCAAGCAACACACACTACTACAAAAGAGGCTAAACTAGACGCTTACATCATAGATGGTTCCTAAAAACCATCTATACTGCAAGTATCACAGACAGTTCACACGAATAATCGTCTGTGGTATTTTCACAGACAGTTTTTAATACGAACCATCTATGATAACTTCATTATCATAGATGATTTTTAATACAAATCATTTGTGAAGTATCACAGACGGTTCTAGATAAGAACCGTCTGTGATAATGAAGTTATCATAGATGGTTCGTTTTAAAAATCGTCTGTGATATGTTTCCCGCCTTGCAATCCCACAAAATTTCATAATTTCCCGCTTGAGTCCGAGTAGGATTCAGTTTTGATACACTTTCAGTAAAACGGGTATAACTTTTGCATACGGTGTTCGTTTAAGACGTTCTTGTACTCGTTGGAAATCTAACGACAAGCCCAATCCAAAACAAATGACTCGCTTGCACTAGTCACCCTCCAAGACCCCAAAAATCGGCCATCTTTGGACCTAAACCTGCGTCGCAAGTTTTTTGTTTCTGTTTTTGCCCTTTTTTTGGTCTTCCCTTGGGAATTTGGATTTTTCTTCAACTGAAAAGTTGTAGATCTCATTGAAACCTTTCAAATGAGTATATATAAGTCATATAAAACTTTGCTATTTTATCTTTTCAGACTAGTTGTTTATATTGCATTAGTATATAAACATTTGTGTTCTAATTCACAGATGGTTGGTATATAGAACTGTCTATGATATTCATTCATCACAGACGGTTCTAGCTACCAACCGTATGTGATAGAGAGTATCAAAGACAATTTTCCTCCTCCTTGTTGTTCTCCTCCTCTATAGCCCGCACGAAGCAGGCGATGCACAAGTCTACAGGAGGAAAGACACCGCAGAAGCAACTAGCTCGTGCCAACTGTGTAGACGCTCAATCAACACCGATAATGGTGGGCGTCAAATACATCCAGCTCGTGCGTTGCATCAGGGGCGAGAAGGCATAGAGGATCTTTGCTTTTTCTCCATTCTTGTTGTGTTAGCTAGATGGGTAAGCTGCTCGTTGTTTTGGCATATTGTAATGTAGGCTCTAATCTTAATAAAAATGGAATGTGTACTGTGTTTATTACTGTATTTGCTTATTTTCAGATAGCATAGTTAACATTTCTTGAGGCTAGCTGAAAAAAGGGGAAAAATAGGTATAGAATGAACTATCACAGAAGATTTTGTGATATAAACCATCTGTGAAGGATTATCACAGACGGCTCAAACCAAAAACCGTCTGTGACACTAGTATTACAGACGGTTCTATCTACCAACCATCTGTGATGAAAAAATATCACAGACGGTTGTTAACTAGAACTATTTGTGATGTGTGAGTATCACAGACGGTTCTAGTTACAAACCGTCTGTAATGTGATTATCACAGATGACTCACGAACCTTCTGTGATAACCTCTGATTATCACTGACCTATAAATTCAGACGGTTCAGAAAACCATCTGTGATGACGGTTCCGAACCGTCTGTGATGACCGTTTTTGTAGTAGTGACAAGAACCTTAACTAAAATAACAATTGAGTTCAGATCAAGGTAATTAGCCAACATGCACATGTAACTCCAATTAAAATACAAAATTAAATTTTGTGGAGATGTTAAAAAGGTACCCTTGTAGATATAGACAATCATCAAAGGTTCCTAAGGTGAATGATATCCAATCAAGGAGCATGAATTAAGCAACATATTAAAAGTATTTGAAATAGAGTGTGCATCTAAATTGGAGACTTTTCTAAAATAAATAAATAGTGAGAAAATGCGGATAATATGTATGCAACCCACTAATAAATATTTTAGTAAGGTTTTTGTATTCACCATAGACCATATTAAAAGTATAGACACTATCATTAACATATTGCCGATCATGAAATCTTAACCGGTAGCTTTAAATTAGCAACAATAACGAGATATAATCATGTGTAGTAGGCTCGATCAGTCATAAGATAAGTTAAGATTAAATTGTGTCAAATGCTAAGTAAAGGGATAAGATATCAATATCAGTAATTTCCATAGCACCTCCAAATTAAAAGGTCATATTAATATATAGGTACAAAAAATATATATAATAGCCATGGGTCATCAGTAATTAAAATAATCTCAGTAATATGTAATCTGACGTCCAGTGATACTAGGCATAGCTAGGAGTGGTATTTTATCCGAGTTGTATGTAAACCCTAGAATAGTTCAATGGTCGCGGGTCAATGAACAATAGAAATCAGCTAGTGTTAACCATTTAAATAACAGTGACCAAATAAATGGAACCCCTATCTTAAATCCATAAATGGCAACACTCGACCAATACAGTACTTAATACCCAACACTCAGCTCATGGAACTTCCTTAATAAATATGAAAATACTCAAAAGAAGTTGTTAAATTAAAAGATCGAGATATGGCATTCTATCATTGGCTATGCCAATCCATCTCCAAGTTCTAAACAGGATATTCTCGTGAATACTCCCTTATCATGAACCTTCCTTAACATCCATCTCGGTGAATTTCCCTGTCATTTCTCACTTCGCTCCAACCACCTTGACTCCGACAATACTCCGCACCCAATCAACTCAAACTCAAATCACCCATTTTATCATAATAAAAATTAATCAAGTTCAATTGGATTTATTTGGACCTTTGAGTTATTTGCATTTATTTGGATTCAGTTGTTGAGAGACCATGTGAGAGGTGCTCCTATGTTTGTGATGAGTAATTGACACGTGTGCTCAAAGTTTGTGAAATGGATCAGCTCTGCTGTCCCCAGATTTCTTTGTGCGGAACTACCGCTGTTTACACATCGGTACTACCGCTCGACGGTACTACTGCTTTGGGGAGAGGTACTACCGCATGTGCGCAGATCAGTGCTATGACCTCTGTATGAGCGCATAAAGTTTGAGTTTGATTTGTGTGGTTCATGAGTGAGTTAGCATCTAATGCAAATGTCAATTTCATTATCTTGAGCGGTGTTATGTCATGTGTTTTCTTGTCTGTGATGGCTGCAGGACATCGAGGCGGAGTCATGGCTAGGCACAGGATGACCGGACTAGGCACAGGCGGTGCTAAGGTCAGAACGGTCGGGATGTGCCGAAGACGGCGAGGCTCGAAGTGGCTGCGAGGTGTGCACAGCAAGGAACGAGGAAGCTTCCCGGAAGGTGCATCATGGATGTTTTGGGAAAAGCGCAAGATTGCAAAAGCGAAAGCGGATTCGGTTCGAGTTAGTGGATAAAGCAATAGAGTTGTTGGCACTAATATGTAAAGTGTGTTTGTGAACCCATTAGTGGAGACTATAAAAGGAGAGGGAGAGGCATGGGAGGGAAGTGAGAGTTAGGGTTTCTTTTCTCTCCATGTGTTGTGTGAGCCTTTTCCTTTTTCTTTTGGGTTGTTGGTGAATTGGTGGGGAGAGACAGAGGTCTCTGTTGCTTTGCTCCTTGTCTCACCTTTGTGTTCTTGGGTGTGTTCTTGTTTTCTTCCGAATGTACATGCGTATGGGGATGTATCTTGGAATGAATTGGTTGTAGCAACTCTTGTGATCATTCATCTCTTTTAGTCTATTTGAAAAATCGTGGTTTGAGATGATTTTGAGTTGCTCAGTTCGTTCTCTATTCTTCTTGGCCCTTCTCATTTCTTGCATCGTTTGGTGATTTCTTGATTTTCTAGTTGTTGTTTGTTGATGCTATGAACTAGGGAGATTATCAAGATCACCTGAGCATCCTATTTTCGAAATCAGAAGGAAGAATCATCAAGTCTCCTGTTTTCCAAATCGGGCGCAGTCTTTTGGCTCTGTACTTCGGTTTTCTAGGGTTAAGAGGTAGAGCACAAGTGTCCTATTGATTTTCTAGTGGAATGTTGAAATTGATTCTTGGCGTATTCTTCTGAGATTGTTTCTTTGCTATCCTCAAAGTTTCCTAAGCCAAGAATCCAAGAATCTTGAAAATTTTAGAATTTGGTCTCTCCTGCTGAGTTTTCCCAAGAAATCCGATTTTCCTATGATTGCTTGATCTTTGTCTACAATTTCTTCTCAATGAGGTCAATATGCCGTTTAGGATGATGTCCTGTTCAAATTGACCTGCGAAGAGCTGCAAATCGTGAGTATTTTAGATTTTGTTCAGATTCTGCGCCTGCTGTTCTTCAGTCTGTAGCGTACGATACTACCGTGGTTTCAACGTCGGTACTACCGCTCGTCGGTACTACTGCTCTCCACCGGTACTACCGCAATGATCGGACCGACTCGACTCGGATCGAGTTCTTCAGCGGTACTACCTGTCGGGTCGACGGTTCTACCGCTAATCACAGCGGTACTACCGCTTGCGCAGAATCGCCCACAATTTATTTCTCCGTTGCTTTCTCGGATCGGTTTATTCTCTTCTGGTGATTTTCGGAGAGTGCTGATCTGTTGTGTGGATACTTGAGGGGAGGATTTTATTTTTGAAGGCACCATTCACCCCCCTTCTGTTGCCATTTCAATCCTATAGTTGGTATCAGAGCTGGTGACTCTCGATGCATACCATGAGGGCACCACCCAGATTAAGACGGTACGGCAGGACCAGTTCAAGCGAGATTACAACAAGTATGAAATGCTCGCTGGAGAGTCCCTGGATGAGTGTTTTGCGCGATTTCACAAGATTCTGAGCAACCTCCGAGCGGTCGGTCTCTGAGAGACCATGTGGTGGTCATCCCGTGTGTATGATGAGTAATTGACATCGGTTTAGGAAAGTTGAGTTTGAGTTGGTTGGTTCGGACCATGTCGCTATGGGTGCAACGGGCTCGGTCGGACTTGGTCAAACCTGGTCAATAGGTTTAGGATGATTATTCTGATGATTTGACAGGTTTGGGCTTAATATTGTGTCACTGATGCTATTTATGCTTTCATGTGTCGAGCGGTGCTATTTGATGTGTTTCTTGTCTGTGTGGCTGCAGGACGTCGAGGCGAAGTCGTGGTGAGACACGGTGGACCGGACTAGGTGCAGGTGGCGCTGAGGTCAGAACGGTCGGGATGTGTCGAAGACGGCGTGGACTCGAGGTGGTTGCGAGGCGTGCGAGACAAGGAGCGCGGAAGCTTCCCGGAAGGTGCAGGAGGGGCGAAATGGTGATTTCGCAAGGCTGCACAAGCGGAGCGGCTCCGTTAGGGTTTAGCCGCGAACGGGTTGGAGACCCGTTAGCCAAGGGCTATAAATAGGTGTTGGGGGCTGCATACCCCTTTGAGGATCACAAAGTCTTTTAGAGAGTTCTTTGTGTGTGTTGTGTTCCTCCCAAGAAGCATGTGAGGCTCTTGGTGTTTTTGAGGATTGAGAGGGAGATGATGGATTGAGAGTCTTGTAATCATTTTTGTTCTAATGTTCATGCGTATCGGGACTCCTTTTGGTTGGAATGAAATTGAAGTTTTTATGTTCTTCAATACTTGAATTGATTTTGGGTGTGTTCTGTTGAGAAGTATGAATCCCTCTTGAGTTGTATTGAGTTTCTTCCATGCGAGTGTCTATTCTCTTCAGGTCTTCTATTTAGCTTGACTGTCTGCCCTCTCTCTGTTCCGAACTACATTTCTTCTCAGTCTTCACACTTTTGTTCTTTTTGGTTGATTTTCCTCCCTGTTGCATGTAGTACAAATGATCTTGATTTTGACTGAAATTTTTACTACCTACTTGCTGATCTAGGGTGGTGTTATCACTGCTACATGCAGTCCAAAATTTTCCTTGCTTCTCTGAAGTTTTCAGCCGAAATGGTTGATCAAAATGCTGCAGTATTTGTTTTTAGGGTCCTGAATATTTCAGCCAAACTACACACTTCATTTCAGTTTGCAGCTAGCTCTCTCGGCTGCAGCAAAACTGCTTCTATTCAGCTTCCTTTGCAAGATGCACCTTGATTTGGTGCTCTTCTTTTGGTGATTTTAGTTCCTTTTTGCAGCAAAGTATTCATCGTTTCGTCCATTTTCAATGACTTTGCGATCTGAAATTGTTGGTCGCTTCCTTTGCTTTTCCTTTCCTTGTTGCGGTTTCATAGTCTAGTCAAGATCTGACTGCATTCTTTTAAAGCCTTGACGATTCAGTTTATAACCAGTGCCAGGACTTTTGTGATCGGCTGAGACTTCTGTTGTGATCAGGTATACCTCTGCAGCTTGGCATGCTTGATAAATCTCTATTTTTGATTCCGGCCAGCATGCAGTCTTCTTAGCTTACGGCTAAAGATTGATTATCCATTGCTAGTACTGTTTTCGGTCAGGACAACATGCAGTTTGTAAGCCCTTTAAATCTTTCGGCGGTGAAGACATCTGGTTTTGGTTCTCAGGTGTAGTTTCGGCTAGTTAGCCTATTCCTCTCTAGTGAACATCATCTGCAGCCTCCAAATTTTTCTGTGTTTGCTCCTTTGCAGTAGCTCCTCTGTTTTATGGTTTTCATTCCCTTTAGTATTCGACAAAATTGTTTCCGGTTTCCAGTAAGCAAATTTATTCTATCTTCCTAGCTGCTATAGCTAACGGAGAAGAAAATTGTGAATACTTCGGGGGCGATTTTCTTAAGAGAGCGACATTCACCCCCCCTCTGTCGCCATTTCGGTCCTACAGTCTCACGTACCCCGACTCGGACAATGCTCTACAGATGCTGTCTGCTCTTGATTTGCACGTTTGGGAGATGAAGGTGACCACGATTAAAGACATGATCGACCTCTCGACCCTGACTCTTGACGTGTTGTAGTCACGCCTCAAGACTATTGAGATTGACATAGTCTCTCGTAGTTCGAAGTCGCAGTCAATGGCCTTAGTCACCGATCCCAGCTCTATTTCTGGACCTTCTGACTTTTCTTCGAGATTCTCTCTTGCTGCTCTATGTGAAATTGCTGATGATCAACTAGAGCAGCTTCCAGAAAGCCAACTCGCTCTCTTAGCCAGAAAATTTTCCCACGCATATAAGAGAGTGAGGGACAAAAAGAGAGGAGGACCGATTATCTGCTTCAAGTGTGGTGGCCCCAACCACATTCGGGCGAATTGCCCCAAGCTGGAGAAGGGCACGAGTGACTACGGCAGCGTGAGCAAGAATGACTACATCGACACGAACCGCAACAAGAAGTCTCCAGCTCATGTCCAAGGCAAGAAGAAGTTTCGCAACCTTGGGAAGGCTAAGAAACTCTTCCACCGCGTCCTCACTGCTTTCGACGACCTCGACCTCAGCGAGGTGGAGGGATGGAGCGACGATGATGGGACGGGTGATCAAGAACCCAAGGATGGCGATGACTTCTCCGGGATGTGCTTCATGGCCCTTGAGGGCGATGTGAGCGACAGCGAGCTCTACTCCGACTCCGACGAGGTTCGCCGGACTGGGAAGGGAGAGGTTTGGCTTGTAGACTACGGGTGTCCTCGACACATGACCGGAGATTCTCGTTGGTTCTCTTCCCTAGCCCGAGCTCCAAGTGATGAGACGATCACCTTCGGAGATGCCTCTTCTGGGCGCGTCATCACCAAATGTACAGTGGCTGTTAATGAGTCTTTCATTTTAAAATATGTTGCCTTGGTGAGTAAGCTGCAATACAATTTGCTCTCAGTTTCTTAGCTTACCGATGATGATTTCGAGGTGAGCTTTAAGAAAAACGCTTGCAAAATTCTTGATTCTTCGGAGAGTCTTGTTTGCGAGATTTCTAGATTTGGGAGGATTTTTCTTGCTGATTTTGTTGAGTCTTCTAGTGATTCTCTCAGGTGTTTAATTGCTTCTGAGTCCCGCGACCTCACTTTCTGGCATAGGAGACTTGGTCATATTGGATTTGACCATTTCACCCGAGTTAGCGGCCATGATCTCATTCGCGGTCTGTCGAAACTCAAGATGGTTAAAGATCTTGTTTGCGCTCCATGCCGACACGGCAAGATGGTTGCCGCTTCACATCCTCGATTCATAAATGACTATGACGGATGCACGGGACAACCGCCCATATGGACACTGTTGGACCAGCTAGAGTGCAGTCAGCAGGAGGGAAGTGGTATGTTCTTGTCATGGTCGATGACTTTTCGAGGTATTCTTGGGTGTTTTTCTTATCCTCGAAGGATGAGACATTTTCACATTTTCGGGGTTTGTTTGGTAGGCTTTCTGTTGAGCTTTCGAGTGCCTTGCGAGCGATCCGCAGTGACAATGGTACGGAGTTCAAGAATTCCTACTTTGAGAGGTTTTACGGTGAGACCGGTGTAGAGCACCAATTCTCTTCTCCATATGTCCCCCAGCAGAATGGCGTAGTGGAGAGGAAGAACCGTACCTTGGTCGAGATGGCCAGGACGATGCTCGATGAGTACTCTACACCGAGGAAGTTTTGGGCTGAGGCTATATCCACCACGTGCCATGTTTCCAACAGAGTTTTCTCAGGGCACACTTGCATCGCACCTCTTATGAGTTGAGATTGGGCGAAAGCACAGTGTATCTCATTTCTATGTGTTTGGATGCAAGTACTTTATCTTGAAGTCCGGGAACCTAGACAAGTTCGAATCACGTTCCTGTGATGGTATCTTTCTAGGTTACTATACTTCTTCGCGGGCCTGTAGGGTCTAGAACTGCGAGTCTGATAAAATGGTAGAAACTTGTGAGGTGACTTTCGATGAGGCCAGTCCGGGGACTAGGCCCGATATCTCAGGTTCTTTAGAGTAGTCTGGGACCATCTTTGTGGATGATGAGGAGGATGGAGATGAGGGTTGTATACCTAATCCAGTTCTTCTCCCCCTGAGGAGCCTCCTTCCTCCACAACACCTTGAGGAGATTAACCCATGCCTTCCACATCTTTTGGAGTTAGTGGCTCTGTTCCTACCTCATCGGCTCATGAGGTAGAGGCCACTTCTTCATCTCACCCTGGACCTCCCCGAAATATCCAGAAAGGCCATCCTTCTGAGCAGATGATTGGAGACCTCTCTGAGCGAGTCACACGCTCAAAGTCTAGCATGTCACTTTTCTGTCTCCACTCTGCCTTCGTTGCCACCTTTGAGCCCAAGGATGTTTGTCATACCCTTTCTGATGAGTCTTGGGTCAATGCCATGCATGAGAAATTAGAGAATTTTGAGAGAAACAAGGTCTAGTCGCTTGTAGAGCCTCCTCGAGGTCACCATGTCATTGGGACCAAGTGGGTGTTCACGAACAAGCAGAGTGAGGAGGGGTTAGTCATTCGAAACAAGGCTAGACTGGTAGCTCAGGGCTTCTCCCAGGTTGAGGGTCTCGATTTTGAGGAGACCTTTTGCCCCTGTAGCTAGACTTGAGGTCATTAGAATCTTACTTGCCTTTGCAGCTTCTAAGGGTTTCAAGCTTTACCAGATGGATGTCAAGAGTGCCTTCCTCAATGGGTTTATTGAGGAAGAAATCTATGTGAGACAGCCTCCAGGTTTCGAGAACCCCAAATACTCAAACCATGTCTACAAGCTTTCCAAAGCCTTGTATGGACTTAAACAGGCTCCTAGAGTTTGGTATGAGAGGCTTAAGTCCTATCTATTGAGTCATGGTTTTGAGATGGGTAAGGTGGATAAGACCTTGTTCATTCGTAGACATGGCACTGACCTTCTACTCGTCCAGATTTATATCGATGACATTATCTTTGGTGACTCTTCTCATGCTTTGGTTTCATAGTTCTCGGATGTCATGAGCACCGAGTTTGAGACGACCATGATGGGTGAGTTGACTTTCTTCCTTGGCTTCCAGATCAAGCAGACTCAGGAGGGTACTTTCTTGCATCAAGGCAAGTACACTTGTGACCTCCTGAGACGCTTTGATATGAGTGATGGTAAGCCGGTGTCAACTTCGATGGCTTCTACTGCTTCACTCGATCCAGATGAGGATGGCGAGCCAGTTGATCAAAAGGAGTTCAGAAGCATGATTATCTCCCTTTTGTACCTCACTGCCTCGAGACCAGACATACACTTCTCTGTGTATCTTTGTGCTCGGTTTCAGGCTTCTCCTCGCGTGTCTCACCGCCAGGCGGTGAAGCGCATCTTTCGGTACCTTGAGCTACCGTTGACTATGGTATCTGGTACTCTTTATCTTTTTGTCTTTCCCTTAGAGCCTACTCTGATGCAGACTTTGCAGGATGTAGGATAGATAGGAAGAGCACTTCTGGAACCTGCCAATTCATTGGCACTTCTCTTATCTCTTAGTCTTCTAGTAAGCAGTCCGGTGTTGCACAGTCCACTGCAGAGTCCGAGTACGTTGCTGCTGCCAATTGCTACAACTAAGTACTTTGGATGGCTTCGACCCTACGGGACTTTGGGTTAGTCATAGACAGTGTTCCATTCTTTTGTGATAACATTTCTGCCATTAACATTGCTAAGAACCCAGTGCAACATTCTCGGACCAAGCATATTGATATCAGATTCCATTTCCTTAGAGACCATGTAGAGAAGGATGACATAGTGCTCCAGTTTGTGGAGAGTGACCACCAGTTGGCTGATATCTTTACCAAGCCTTTGGATAGCTCTAGGTTTTCAGCCTTGAGGGAAGAGCTTGGGGTGGTTTGTCCTTATGGACTGTTATGAGGGGGAGCTTTGTGCATCATGGTTTATTCGATTTATTAGTCCTTCTAGCATAGACTAGAGTGATTCTTTCGCTTAGTTGCTTAGATTGCTTCCTCTCATTTTATGTTTCTTGGTTGATGCTTCTACTTGCTTCTCTTCTCACTAGGTTGGGTTCACTCACTTCTTGCGATCTAGCGAGGGTCGGGCCACCCTTGGGTAGACAGGGAATGTGTTTACTCCCCAGTGTGTTAATAGACTAGCTTTTAGTCCTTGATTCATATGGGGTAGATGAGAGCCAGTCTGAGCTATAGTCTTCTCTATATCTTATCTATGCCTTAAGGACTGCCTTCGGATTTCTTTGCTAGTTTCTCGTATTTGTTGCTTTGGTTCAGGGGGAGTACATTTGGGATTTTCTAGATCTTAATGTTGACATAACTCTACTTGAGCTAAAAGTGTTTCACATGTTAAATGAGAGCTAGATTTTCTTGCATTTCATATTGCATTGTAATATAACTACATGGAGCCTTGATTATTATCCTGTTATGATATATTTATAATGCATTACATCTTGCCACAATATGTGCTTACTTGCTAGATTTATCATGACTTTATATGTGTAGACTAGTCTTTGCCATGATAATTTGATTAAAATGCACAACTTGAATTAATTCATGTCATGATAGCTCTTGTGACTAGTCTGTCTTTAGTTATCCGTTTATGATTCATGCCATGACAAATAGGCTGAGTTGAGTCTTGAATCTTCATTGAGCCTTAGAATGATCTATGCTAGTTCTTTTATGAAGCATGAGTTAGTTTTTAACTCGTTGTTCTTGAACTAAATTCAGCATAAGCAAAAATGATCTCTTTTGTGCGAAAAACTGATCTCACTAATTCTTTCTCATGAGACTGCTTGCCATTGCACTCGGCATGAACTCAGAGGGAGTTTTGGATGATCAAGATCATTTCCTTAAGCTTCTAGCTTGGAATGGTCGCATAAGGCTTGAGATCTAGCACATGACTTAACAAAAATCTGGTTGGAAACAATCATTATTTTCAAAAGGAAAAACAAGTCAATTGTGCTAAATTTGCTTAATTACAACAAGACCAAGTACTTGAACAAATATTTTCATTCTTGAACTTGTAGCACTCTAAGTTGGCTCAATTCTAGCTTCTTGGTTTCACTTAGAATAATTAACATGACTTGCATCATGTTTGGATACCTTTAGCTAGACTATAATCTTGGATAACTTGACATGCTAAGAAATTCGATCAAATTTCAGATTATGACTTATTTGACTTAACTCATCTATACGTACATTGTCATGATCTAGATAGCATTCTATAGTGTTATGGATTGGTGTAATACTTCAAAAGTCATTTTGGATAATCTTCATGTTTCTAATGCTTAATTTGGATAAAAAACAGCCATTTCATCCGAAACATGACTTATTTTCTTCCTCACATTCTTGATGGTATTATTGCCAAAAGGGGGAGAATAATGAAGAAAAAGGTAGTTCATATGAGATTTTCTAGAGCTTTTGAGGAAAACTTGCTCTTTCTGTTTTCGCTCTAGTATTCTCATTTGTCAACATGGTCATAAGCCTCTTTGCATTTCTTTGGACCATGTTTGACTTTCAAACTCAACTTTATATGCTTTTTCGGTGTTTATCAATATACTCATCAAGGGGGAGATTGAGAGACCATGTGAGAGGTGCTCCCATGTTTGTGATAAGTAATTGACACGTGTGCTGAAAGTTTGTGAAATGGATCAGCTCTGCTGTCCCCAGATTTCTTTGTGTGGAACTACCGCTGTTTACACATCAGTACTAACGCTCGGCGGTACTACCGCTTTGGGGGAGTGGTACTACCGCGTGTGCGCAGACCAGTGATGTGACCTCTATATAAACGCATAAAGTTTGAGTTTGATTTGTGTGGTTCATGAGTGAGTTAGCAACTAATGCAAATGTAAATTCCATTATCTCGAGCGGTACTTTGTGATGTGTTTTCTTGTCTGTGATGGCTGCAGGACATCGAGGCGGAGTCGTGGTGAGGCACGGGATGACCGGACTAGGCACAGGCGGTGCTGAGGTCAGAATGGTCGGGATGTGCCGAAGACGGTGAGACTCAAGTGGTCATGAGACGTGCACAAAGAAGGAACGAGGAAGCTTCCCGGAAGGTGCAGCAGGGGCGTTTTGGGAAAAGCGCAAGACTGCAAAAGCGGAAGCGGATTCGGTTCGAGTTAGTGGATAAAGCAATAGAGTTGTTGGCACTAATGGGTAAAGTGTGTTTGTGTACCCATTAGTGGAGACTATAAAAGGAGAGGGAGAGGCATGGGAGGGAAGTCAGAGTTAGGGTTTGTTTTCTCTCCATGTGTTGTGTAGCATTTTCCTTTTTCTTTTGGGTTGTCGGTGAGTTGGTGGGGAGAGACAGAGGTCTCTGTTGCTTTGCCCCTTGTCTCACCTTTGTGTTCTTAGGTGTGTTCTTGTTTTCTTCCGAATGTACATGCGTATGGGGACGTATCTTGGAATGTATTAGTTGTTGCAACTCTTGTGATCATTCATCCCTTTTAGTCTATTTGAAAAATCGTGGTTTGAGATGATTTTGAGTTGCTCAGTTCGTTCTCTGTTCTTCTTGGCCCTTCTTATTTCTTGCATCTTTTGGTAATTTCTTGATTTTCTAGTTGTTGTTTGTTGATGCTATGAACTAGGGAGATTATCAAGATCACCTGAGCATCCCATTTTCGAAATCAGAAGGAAGAATCATCAAGTCTCCTTTTTTTCCAAATCGGGCGCAGTCTTTTGGCTATGTACTTCGGTGTTTTCTAGGGTTAAGAGGTAGAGCACAAGTGTCCTCTTGATTTTCTAGTGGAATCTTGAAATTGGTTCTTGTCGTATTCTTTTAAGATTGTTTCTTTGCTATCCTCAAAGTTTCCTAAGCTAAGAATCCAAGAATCTTGCAAATTTCGGATTTTGGTCTCTCCTGTTGTGTTTTCCCAAGAAGTCCAATTTTACTATGATTGTTTGATCTTTGTCTATAATTTCTTCTTAATGAGGCCAATATGCTGTTTAGGATGATGTCCTGTTCAAATTGACCCGAGAAGAGTAGCAAATCGTGAGTATTTTGGATTTTGGTCAGATTCTGCGCCTGCTATTCTTCAGTCTGTAGCGTGCGGTACTACCGTGGTTTCAATGTCGGTACTACCGCTCGTCGGTACTACCGCTCTCCACCGGTACTACCGCCTGCAGTCAGACCAGCTCTGACTTAGCGACTGAGTTCTTCAGCGGTACTACCTGTCAGGTCGACGGTACTACCGCTCAGCGGTACTACCGCTTGTGCGCAGAACTGCTCTGGATTTATTTCTCCCGACTTTTTCTCTCTGGATCTGGTTTATTCTCTTTACTGTGATTTCCAGAGAGTGCTGATCTGTTGTATGGATACTTGAGGGGAGGATTTTATTTTTGAAGGCACCATTCACCGCCCCCTCTGTTGCCATTTCGGTCCTACCGTTGTTTAGCGCGTAATTAGAAATTGGAGTCCTAAAGAGTCAATGGATCAAGCAAGACCAAGATCTAGGTGAAGATAAAGACCAGAAGTGCAAGACCGATGAATGAGAAAGCTTGAGTGAGCTCTGGACCGCGGTAAACTGCGCAAGGCGAGTCAATACTTTGATCATGTTGAACCTATATTTTCTGTAAATTACTTTTTTTTAAATTATCAAATTGCATACTGTTATTTCATATGCAAATATATGTTTATTTTAATATTCTAGTTGTATGCCCATTATTTGATTTGTTAGTATTATATCTCCTTTGGAACATTTGAATATTTGAGCCTTGTCACCCAAGCAAAATTATAATGGTAAAACTTTCAAAAATAAGTCTACCTTTAATCGCCATGCTTTGCTTAGATATTCGGGGTCACCAAAATACCCTAAGCATCACATTTTAATCATGAGTAACTGGTTTGGGAAGTCATGGTGGAAATGACTATTATATTTTGGTATGATTATTTTATGCTTCTGGAAACCTCAAATTGCTTATCTATCTAGGCGGATGGTTCGGGGGTATGGTGTAGCGGTGCACGGGAGTGTGGTTAGTGGTAGAACCGCCTAGATAACTCTAAGGACTAAATCTTGTCATGGCCTCCTGTGTAATACAAGTACAACCACAAGTCTATAAAGTACAACTTGGCTTAGTAGATTTACCGGACCATGAAAGTCATCATCATCAGTGGAGGAGGTGAGGTAGTGCAAGTGGCGGTCTGTGTGATTGCTTGAATGGTACACTCGCAGAGGGTGAAGTTTTCCGCGGCGCGCTAGCAGTGTAGGTAGCCAGCTGCTAGCCGCATAGGGGAAGAACATCCCGCACAACTTATAGGACCTACCGCAAGTGGGATAAGCCCATATAGGTGAGATGATGGAAGGGGCGATGTATTTCGAATGGTTACTGTGATGGTTTACTCAACCGCACAACTAAGGAATTGTATGGAGCCATGAGCAAATTATCTCTTGTGGGTAAAGTGTGCAAACTCTACAGAGTCAAAACTATTCGAATAGCCATACCAACGGTCACGGGTGGACATGAGAACTTAACTAGATATAGCTCTATTTCTAAAACTTTGTGGGTGGAATTGGAAAAGTGGAGGGCAGTGGAAATCCCTGATTTGTGTTGCCCTGGGTGTCGCCCTAGTGATAATGTAAGCGGTTATAACGTTGAAAGGTTACCATACGGTGCAGAAACCATGTAAAGGTCGATGAAATCTGGATCGCTATTATTATTGCATTATTTCACATCTTATGTTTTAGTTAAAATTGCTAGGTCTCAGAAAATTTCTATGTGTCATATTTCGAAAGCAATTTATGGCAAATAAAATAACCAGAGCCTCTCCTTGATAAGCCATGCATATTATCTAATTGCATCCTGTGTATTGGCTTGCGGAGCACGGTGGTTGGTGCTCAGCCTCGCACACTCAAATAATCCAGAATCAGGAGTCAGATCGCTACGCTTCAACAATACACCTGGACATAATGGTGAAGAAGATGAAGGTGTCAAGAACTAGGTCGCGAACCCCCCAGTTGGCTGCCTGTGGGCGCGTCCTGAGGGTCCCACTTGTGTGCTTCGTTTCCGCTACTGCAATTTATTGATTTTGGCCTGATCGGCCCATGAGTAAATCTACTATTACATTACGCTTCCGCATGATATGTACTTTGATGTTTAGTACTGTATCTGTGAGTACTATCTACTGATCCAGAGAATAGTACGGTGAAATCGTAGAGGATTCTGGGTTGAAAAATCCGGATCCGACAAGAAACATCAAATGTTCTAACCAAGCCGAAGACTAGAACCCAATCAAACACATGTTCTGCATCCCGTGTTATCTGGTCTTATATCATGGAAAACATCGGTCTCATAGTGCTAGGGTTTGTGATATAAGCTTTAGGAATCCAGTACTGTGACACACGATGAATAAGAGCAACAGCAGACACTAATAAAGATTTGAGTGAAGCATTAACATCTTACAAATTTCAACCAGATTTTCGTTGAGAAGTTCGTTCGACCACGGGGTGATCTGACCTCCTCAGCAAAGCTGGTCTAACCACCGATCGGTCGGATCGCATGGACTTCACTGACCAAAAATGATCCGACTGCTTAGGTAAAGCTGGTCTAACCCCTGATCGGTCTAACCGAGTGGAAAGCACATGTCAAAACACTAGTTGTTGAAATGCTGGTCAAAACTCTAGTCTAATCACGCTGTTCCGACCACGGTAGAAAACTGGTCTGACTGTCGATCATTCTGATCGAGTGGAAAGTACTGGCTGAAACGCTGGTTCGACATGAGGGCGTCTGACCATGGGACGTCTGACCATGGGGCGTCTGTCCACAGGGTGGTCTGACTGCCTCATGACCACTTGTGATACCTGAGGCTGATCCAACCATGTTGAAAACCTCGATCTGACCAATCCTATTGCAAAAACTCCCGAACCTACAAACGATTAATTAGAGTGACAACCTGTAGACAATTGATTAGAGGGAATAGAAGAGAAAGAGCTTGCATAGATCCCATTTGAGAACGCTTTATTAACTTGTTTGTCTTCTCCTTCTTTGCTTTTCAAAAACTAAACTAAACCAGATGAATCTCTATACCACAGTGAGTGCATTGATACTTGACTTGATGAGAAGTCATATCTGATGGCTTCACAACACTCATTTTGGTAGAGGGATCCTTTGCTACACCAGAAGATTTAAACATAATTTATTTTGGTTCAGATTCTATCTCAGTCTTTTTTCGTTCGAGAAACTTAACAACCTTAGGAGGATTATTCTTGGTATGCGAAACAAAATTAAATCCTAGACATGTTTTTTCGCACTTATTTTTGAATGATCTAGAATCATATTCAAGTTCTTCTTGCCAAAAGAAAGCCTCTCTAAAGTGTTCTTAAGACACTCATTTTCTTTAGCCAAAGTAGGATAGGTTGTGCATTTACCAGAATCATTCACTAAATTCTCAAAAGCACTAGACTGAGCCAATTTCTCCTTTTCAGCAAAATCACTAAGTTGTCTAGCCAAAGCTTCTATTTCAGTGTTAATTTTAGAACAGTTAGAGCAAGAGAGAGTCTCATGATAAAGCATTTGTTGAATTGACTCCTGAGAAGAATTAAGTCTAGCCTGAAGTAAATCACACTTAGAACATGCTCTAGAAGAATTAGACTTAAGCTTTTCAATTTCATCATTTGCAAGCCTTAACTTTTCATCACAAGAGTCATGTGCCACATTTAATTCTTCAAGTTTAGCAGTTACATCACCAAGTTGAACCAGTTTTGATACATTAATTGACCTAGTAGTTTTCAACTTAGAATGTAAAATTTGATAAGACTTACAAGAATCATCTTTAGGAATAGAAGCTTTAAGTCTATTAATCTCAGAATTCAAACTTTTGACAACAAAATTATTTTCTTTCAATTTCTTTTAGTCTTTTTCAGTTCCATAGCAAGTCTAACTATACCAGCTTCAAGTTGATCATATGACGGTCTTACCTCATCTGGATCTACATCACTCAAGTCGAGGCGCTCGATAGGTGCAAGAACCCTGCGACAAAAAGATCCACCTTGGTGTTACTCTTGAATGGTTAATGATGATTATTCCTCTCTTCCTTAGCCACTTTCCCTTGGAGCTTACGACAATACATCTTAATGTGGCCTAGCTCGCCACACTCAAAGCATCTGATCGAACCTAGAGCTCCACCTCGCTTTCTCATTCTCAAATTGTTGAGAGCTTTGTATGATTGTGAGGAGATTAAGACCAAGTCCTCTTCAGGGAGCTGCTCAAACTAATCTTCTGAATAAGAAGTCAAAGAAGACAAGGAAACATAAGATATTGTACTCGATGAAGCAGCCTGCATGGGGTTAGTCACAAGTGCTAAAGATGAAGATTTATCAGTCTTGATGGCAAAGCTTCCATCTCATAGGTTTTCAATCTAAAGTACATATCATCCTTGGTTATAATATCTAGATCGATAGTTTGATTAATAGTCGTGACAACCATCAACCACTCGGAACCTAAAGATCTCAAAATCTTAGTAGCATTATCTTCCACTACTACAAAACAAGCTATACTGGATGCCTCACCACAGATGGTTCATGTGGAGCCGTCTGTTCTTTGATTATTACAGAGGGTTCATGGCTCAAACCGTCTTTGAAACTATCACAAACGATTAGGTTTAAAAGCCATCTGTGACATACGCATTATCACAGACGTCTTTTAATTAGAACCGTCTATGAAACTATCACAGACGGTTTTTATTTATTACCATATGTGTTTTGTCCTTGTCGTATGAACTACAGAAGCTACTAAGATGAGAGAAAAATTCAAGGAAAATTTATTACAAAACCCCAAAAAAGAGATTCCCAAATCCTACTATTTTGGGCTTCATATGTTTCTTATTCGACTTTGGAGTTGGAGGATCAGCAACTGAGTTCTCGAATGCCGTGAAGATTGTCCTTGCCCTCTCTACTTCCTCCTTTAGCCTGGGTAAATCATTATCAAGGCTCATAATCTCAAAGAGGATGCCATGATAAGCTTCCTTAGAATCAGCCGCTTCTGCTTAATCGACAATGTTATCCATGTGTCTCTCCACTGCCGCAAGAACTTCTTCTGCTTTGTGCACATTGCAGAGAAGAACGAGGCTGAGGGTGGTTTCCCTTTCCTGAGTGGCAACGAGACACCTCCATCAAAAACGGATGATGAGGTCCAGCTGACGGATGGAAGCGAGGCGAGGAAGGAGAGCAGGGCGTGAGCAGAGGAGCTGCTCCAGACATAAATTGTTGGCCACATGTATAAGGTTGACGCAAAACAACTCATGATGGATAGATGAAAGGAAGGAGATCAAAAGAATATTAGATGCCATTATTGAGAAATCTGGTGAAGAAAATGAGGAAGATGATAGTTTAGAAGAGCTGGATTAGGGCGCGCATATTTAAGCATTATCACAGACGGTTCGTATACCAAACCATCTTTGATATTAATATCATATATAGTTCATATAACAAATCATCTCTAATATGTGCCTTATCACATACGGTTCGTATAACAAACTGTCTCTAATATGTGCATTATCATAGACGGTTCGTATAACAAACCATCTCTGATAATAACACGTCACCGATACATGGCATATCCCCTAGGATTTCGATCTCATCCGTCCATTATCTTCACATCGAATGGCAGGAACCGGTTCTTCCCACCGCTCGACTCTTATTAGTTACTCCGCATCTACATTTTCACTGGTAGTCACGCGTGAGTTCATCCACTAGCTAGCTTCCTGCATCCTCCCCTCAACAACGTCGACTACCACCATGAG
Organism: Bonia amplexicaulis; assembly: GCA_036346245.1. Classification (NCBI taxonomy): domain Eukaryota; kingdom Viridiplantae; phylum Streptophyta; class Magnoliopsida; order Poales; family Poaceae; genus Bonia; species Bonia amplexicaulis. The sequence goes on from CM070741.1 coordinate 17,351,798, forward strand.
CTAGCTCCTCCGTTGTGACACCACGGTTGACTGCACAACACATTCTTGTCGTAAGTGTCGTAAGAGTGTCTTATGCAGTCTCACCGTCGTGTCACAAAGGTGATGCTACCGCCGCCTCTCCATTGCCGGTAATATCTGATCGCCATCCGATGCCCTCCCCTCTCTTCCTTGATGGCAAGTGTCAAGGACATTGCGCGCTACATCCAGCTTGTTCCTCGACGACACCAACTACCGCCGTGAGCTAGCACTTCCGTTGTGACACCACGGTCGTCTGCACAACACACTCTTATTGTAAGTGTCGTAAGAGTGTCTTTGCAGTCTCACCGTCGTGCTACAAAGGTGGCGCTACCACCGCTTCTTCATTGCCTGTGATATCCAGCCGCCATCCGATGCATCCGGCTTCTACTCTCTGCTAGAATCTCTGCTTCTTATATATTCTTGTCGTGTTAAAGATTTGGGCTCGTTATCTTGTTATGTTGTAATGGTGGATTCTAATCTTAATGGAAATGAAATGTGTTGTTGTGTTTGCCATTGTATTTGCTTGTTTTCAAAGGGCATAGGTAACATTATTTCTTTAGGCTAGCCAAAAAACAGAAAAAAATAGGTATAGAATGAACTATCACAGACGGTTTGTGCTATAAACCGTCTATGAAGGACTATCATAGACGGTTCTATATACTAACCGTCTGTGATAGTCACCAATCACAGACGGTTGGTATCTAGAATCGTCTGTGATGTATGAGTATCACACACGGTTTTTGGTTCAAGTCGTCTGTAATAGTTTTCTTCACATATGGTTCTAGTTACAAACCATTTGTGTTGTCTTTATCATAGACGGTTTGACACAGACGGCTCACAAACCATCTGTGATAACTTTTGATTATCACTAACACAAAAATACAGGCGGTTCAGAAAACCGTCTATGATGATAGTTCCGAACTGTCTGTGATGACTCTTTTTATAGTAGTGTTCATCAGCAGGAATAACACCAACTCTGTGCAGGTTACTGAAAATCTTTTCAAAGCAAGCAAAAAAAATCATCTATAGATTCAACAGGTTTCATAGCAAAATTCGAGTACTCTTTTTGATAAAGATTTTTACACACTTTCTTAATCTTAGTCGTTCCTTCATGATAATCGCAAAGAGTTTTCTAGATTAAGTGAGCATAAGCAATAAGAGCTACACGATCAAATTCTTTGTGCGAAATTACTTGAAAGAGCAAGTAATGAGCTTGAGCATTTAGACCAACATCTATTTTATTTAGATTCGTAATAGTAGCAGAAACTTCATAGGGTCTAGAAACCTTATTCTAAACATCACTACCCTGAGCCTCAATGTACGCTTGTATCCGACACTTCCAAAAAGTAAAATTAGAACCATCTAGCATGGGGGAAGATTCACATACCTCTTTGATGCCATCGCAACCTTGCTCTTATACTACTTACAGGATCATATGGCACAATTAGAAGGGAGTGAATGATTGTCTCCGCTTTTTGGAACCTGAAACCAAAACTACAAGCAGAAGAAAAATAATATAAATTACCAGATGTAGATTATGACTGCAAGACACTCGCTCGCTCGCCCATGCTCGATGAACGCTTCGATCGTCCGATCGCTCCCTTCAATCGCTCGCTACGACCACTTGCTACAACTGCTCGCTACGACCATCGACACACATAGTCGTAATCTCCCTTCGCTCGAAGACTTCAGCCACTCGAACGCTCCGATCGCTCGAACGAGTACACACCGGAGATAGAAGAAAAACAATGCTCAGAAAACACGTCTTCGATGCCAGCAAACTTTTCTTAGAATAGATCTGATCTACTATTTTTATATCATAGATGTACTTACAAAGTGCCCTCACGACACCCCTAAAAGCTCTCTCTACGAAAGCCCCCTAAAAACCCAGACAAGCTTTCTCCCCGTAAACCCTACCAAAAATCACATGTTATCCTTTAGCCTCTCCCTGCTTTTATAGTCTAACGTCCAAGCCGTGTCCTCCTCAAACACGTACACACAACTCTATCTGTTCCTCAAATAAATAGACTCAAAACCCTTCCTAATACGGGTTTTACCATATCTTTAAACCTTCCCGTTACAGACTCCTTCCATAACGTCTCCAATCTCACCACGTGATGAACCCTCCAGGACACACCTCCTCGATCTCCATCACGCATCACTAACACCCGTCTCGAAGCCTCTAGGATCGCACCTCATGTAGCTTCTCCACGCATCATCACATGCTCTAGTGTGAGCCCAATCACCTCGCATAACATCTCAACCGTCTGAACCTCAGATTACCCCCTCCTAGTCCTCCTCGTCACTGACCATAACCGTCTCCATGCCTCCACGCATCATCCACCTTCGATCTCCACGTGCTCTAGCATGAGCCCGACCACCTCACGTGACATCCCGACCGCCTGGACCTCAGATTACTACATCCTAGTCCTGGTCCTCCTCGTCACCGATCATGATCGTCTCGATGCTCACCTACACATGCGAAGACCAAAGAAACTTTCTCCCGACACAAATTCTCGACAACTTGACCGTCATCAGCACACACACACTCACACTACCCTTGTCTATCTATAGACAAGAACAAAACTATAAATGAATACCAACTAGGTCATGCACGACCACAAATACCATCGCTCAGAACACTCGATATACCATCTCTACCGACGAGAGTCATCGAGTACCGACTACCGAGTACTGATCACATACCATAACTCTTCGACAACCAATCGCAACACCTACGACAATCGATCACCAACCATTGAGTGCCGAGACATTCTGACTACGGAGTACCACGACCACCTAAACACCATGCACCAGCCAGTCATCCTGCTGGCCTAACACAAGTACTCAAAGATAATAAGAAGTGAAGCACTCGAACTGACAATGAAGTCTACGAGGACCGACCGTGAAGCCTATGACAACCGATTGCAAAGCCTTCGACTACCGAAGACAACGACAGTAGACTACAACGTCTACGACTATGAAAACAAGACTGCGAAGTCTATGACTATAACAGTAATCCGCAAAGTCTATGACCATCGACTGCAAAGCCTTCAACTATCGACCAGTAAAATCTACGATCATGAAAAAGTACTGTAGCTACGACAATGAAAAAGTTCTATAGCTACGATTACCTTCAATGGTCGTTCTGTCATTGTCGAAGTCAAATGTGGTCGAAGCTAGACATGGTCGACATCAATCGTGGTCGGAGTCGAACGTGGTCGAAGTCAGTCGTGGTCAGAGCTAGACATGGTCAAAGTCAGTCGTGGTCAGAATGCCATAGTCGAGTTGTCATGGTCAAAGCCTAGCGTAGTTGAAAATAGACGTGGTCGTTCTTCCGTAGTCATACTGCGGTGCTCGTACTGTCGTGGTTGAAAGCCGCAGTGGTCGAAGTTCATCATCGCCAAAGTTGGACGTGGCCGTAAATGACTTTGAGTGGTCGTAAACATCAGCTAGGCCATCACTCTTCAAGGTCGAAACCAGTCGTGCGATCCTCTGATGCCTATCGAGTGTCATCCAATGTTACGATGTGTAGGATCGAAAATGGCAACAGAGGGGGGGGGGGTGAATGTTGTTTTCAAAAATTCCCCGAGAATTCTCACTAATTTCACAGGAATAAACTTGGCTCAAAACTAATGAACCCAAAGGACTTTACTGGCAGCTGCAAGAATGAAAAAGAAAACAAGAGAATAGACTTGAACCAAATTGACAGCTGCAAAGAAATTGAGAAAGATAAAACAGTGACTATCCTTGTTTGTAGGGAGACAAAGGCAATCAGTCGGCAGAGAAACCAAATCGGCAAAGGAATTCAGAAAGCAACTGAAAATACTTGCGGTCGGTCGGACAGCAGAAAAACCCTGGATTGACTGGAGACTTGTTGGCCTAAAGTAGTAGCGTGACTAAAGGCAATGGCAAAAAGAAGTACCAAGATAAAATGCAGACTAAAACCAACTTCTTTCCCAAAACAGTGAAGATCATAAGTCGCAATTACTCAAAACAAATTCTTTGTCCGGGACGCTTGACAAAAGAAACTCACATACCAATCCAAGAAAGATCAAACTTCATGGGATAAGAGCAATCGGTAGCAATTGAGAATAGACACACAGCGAATACTTGCTGTCCAACAACTGAAAATCAGCACAAAACTGAATTTTGTCAGCAGAGAAAAATCGCAACAGTTGCTATGTCTTTGCGGTGAGAATCGACCAACCAAAGACCGAACTGCAAAGAAAGAAAAAGCAAAGCCGAAAAGAAAAGATGCTGCTGCAAATAGACTGACGGGCTGCAGCAAATAAACTGAACATGCTGCAGATTTTGTGGACTGAAGGGAACACAGAAAAAGAAGCAGAAATTGCAGCCAAGAACTAAGAAGAACAGGACAAGAGCCGTAAATCGGTGGCAAGAAGCGATCTGCAGATCAAACACACAAATCACAACAGATCGAAACAGAGACAAGAAGACCCCAAAACAGATTGCAAAGACTGGTAGCCAAAAACTGAACAAGAATCAAACATTCGAATGGATATCTTAGGCATTGATTTTCTAGGGAGGACCAAGTCAGGGAAAGAATGATCTCTGGGACAAACTAGCCAAATAGCTTTGATGAAAATCCCCAGTTCAGAGCAACTTAAATCGCAGCTTCTCAAACATAAGTTCCATTCAAAACAAGAGAAGATCAAGGCAAAGAGAAGGAGCTCACGCAGGAAACAAAAACTCAACAAAGTTTGCCATGTCCAACAAAAAGAAGAAACGAAGAATAGAAAACTTCAGATTTCATTCCAACTAAAAATTACAAGGAGTCCCGATACGCATGGACATTAGAACAAGAAAGATTACAAGACTCTCAATCCATTCTCTCCCTCTCAATCCTCAAACACACCAAGAGCCTCACATGCTTCTTGGGAGGAACACACACAAAATGGAGAGCAAATGCACAAAACCCCTCAAGGGGGTATGCAGCCCCCAACACCTATTTATAGCCCTTGGCTAATGGGTCTCCAACCCGTTACGCTGGCTAAACCCTAACGGAGCTTCCGCGAAATTACCGATTTGCCCCTCCTGCACCTTCCGGGAAGCTTCCGCGCTCCTTGTCGTTCACGCATGACCGCACCTGACTCCGGACCTCCGACTCCTCCTGAGTCTAGTCCCGGCCTGTCCGCCGCACACACCACCGCAATCGGTATCGACCGCCTCGAACCTCGACTCCTCCCCGAGTCTAGTCCCGATCCATTATTTGTTGCCGTCGTGTCCACCTCCGGTAGCTCCAGCCCGGTGCCTCGCCTCCGGCCGCAACCACCTCGCAGCCTCGATCATCCTCGACGCCTCCGACCGCCTAGACCTCAACACCTCCTGTGCCTAGTCCCGGTCCTCCCACGCCTCACCATGACCTAGCTCCGAAGTCCTGCAACCACACAGACAAGCAAACCGTCACATAGCACCGCACGAAACACATAAGCATAATTTGCATCATACTTTACTCATGATGAAGTCTAAACCTGTCAAATCAACAGAATAATCATCCTAATCCTATTAACCAGGTTTGACCAAGTCTGACCGAGCCCATTGCACCCTGCAACGACATGGTCCGAACCAACCAACTCAAACTCGACTTCCCTAAGCCGAAGTCAATTACTCATCATACACATGGGATGACCTCACATGGTCTCTCAATCTCCCCCTTGATGAGTATATTGACAAACCCAGAAAAAGCATAAAGTTGAGTTTGAAAAGTCCAACATGGTCCAAAGAAGGAAATGAAGCACATGACCATGTCGACAGAAGGAATCACTAGAGCAACTCAAGAAAGAGCAAATTGTTCTCCAAAGCTCTAGAAAGATCCCAAGAAAGAATCTTTTTCTCTCCAATATTCTCCCCCTTTTGGCAATAAACACATCAAGAATGCAAAAGAGAGAATAAGTCATGAAAAAAAATAAAATGGCTGAAGTTTGACTATTCTAAGTATTTATAGCCATGAGAATTATCCAAAATGACCATTAAGGATTACATCAAGCCATAACTAAATAAAGGCTATCTAGATCATGACAAGATATGTATATGCTAGCTAAACCAAAGAGATGACAATCTGAATTATAGTGCAATTTGTGAACAAATTAAGTCATCAATGAGCAAAGTCTAGCTAGAAACATCCAAGGATGATGCAGGCCATGTCAATAAGCTAAGCGGAACCAAGAAGCTACAGTTGAGTCCAAATAGAGTGCTATATGCTCAAGAAGGAAATATTGGTTCAAGTACTTGGTTCTTTTGTAAATTAAGCAAATCGAGCACAAATGACATATTTTCTTATGAAACTTGTGGTTATTTCCAACCAATATTTTTATCATGTGCTAGATCTCAAGCCTTATGCGATCATACCAAGCGAGAAGCTTAAGGAAATGATCTTGGTCATCCAAAACTCCCCCTGAGTTCATGCCTAGTGCAATGGCAAGCCGTCTCATGAGAAAGAATTGGTGAGATCGGTTTTTCAGCACAAAGAGATCTTTTTGCTTTTGAAATGATTGTATTAACCTATGCATCATCAAGAGACTAAAACAGCTCAATCTAAAGCTCAATAGAGATTCAACGCTCAACTCAGCCTAAGACGAGAAGCTGGCAAATAAATCAAGAAGGGCAGTCCTTAAAGCATAGATAAGATAGAGAAAACTAATGACTCAGACTGACTCTCATCTACCCCATATGACTCCAGGACTATCAGCTGACGGGAAAACACACACTAGAGAGCAAACACGCACTGCTCACCCGAGGGTGGCCCAACCCTCACTAGAGCCTACACGAAGTGAGTGAGCTCAACCTAGTGAGATAAGAAACAGCTAATATACAGCATCCTGAGAGCACAAGATAAGAGTAAGAAGTCTAAGCATCTCGGCAAGAAAACCACTCTAACCTATGCTGGAAAGACTAACCCCAATGCACCATATGCAATGCAGTCAGAAAGGAGAATGAGCTTCACCGCCTGGCGGTGAGATACGCGAGGAGAAGCCTGAAACCGGGCACAAAGACACACAGAGAAGTGTATGTCCGGTCTCGAGGCAGTGAGGTACAAGAGGGAGCCGATCATACTACGATACTTTTCTCGATCAACGGCTCGCCGTCCTCATCTCGGGTCGAGTGGAACTGATGTAGCCATCGGAGTGGGCACTAGCTTACCATCACTCATATCGAAGCGCTTCAGGAGGTCTCGAGTGTACTTGCCTTGATGCAAGAAGGTACCTCCCGAGTGCGCTTAATTTGGAAGCCAAGGAAAAAGCTCAACTCGCCCATCATGCTCATCTCAAACTCTGAGCTCATGACATCGGAAAACTGGAAAACGAGAGCAAACGAGGATCCGCCAAAGATGATGTCATCAACATAAATCTGGACGAGCAGAAGATCATTGCCATGTCGGCGGATGAACAAGATCTTGTCTACTTTACCCATTTCGAAACCATGACTCAATAGATAGGACTTAAGCCTCTCATACCAAGCTCTAGGGGCCTGCTTAAGTCCATACAACGCTTTGGAGAGCTTGTAGACATGGTTTGGGTATTTGGGGTTTTCAAACCAGAGGTCAGTCTCACATAGACTTCTTCCTCAAGAAGGCCATTGAGGAAGGCACTCTTGACGTCCATCCGTAAAGCTCGAAACCCTTAGAAGTCTGTGAAGGCAAGCAGATTCTAATGGCCTCAAGTCTAGCTACAGGGGCAAAGGTCTCCTCGAAATCTAGACCCTCAACCTGGGAGAACCCCTGAGCCACCAGTCTAGCCTTGTTTCGAATAACCACACCATCCTCACTTTGCTTGTTCTTAAACACCCACTTAGTCCCAATGATATTGTGACCTTGTGGGGGCTCAACAAGCAACCAGACCTTGTTTCTCTTGAAATTCTCTAACTCCTCATGCATGGCATTTACCCAAGACTCGTCAGATAGAGCATGACAAACGTCCTTGGGCTCAAATGAGGCAACAAAGGCGTAATGGAGAGAAAAGAGACATGCGATTTTGAACGAGTGACTCGCCCAAAAGATCTCCAATAATCTACCACAAGGATGGTCTTTCCAATGTGTCCGGGAGGTCCAGGATGAGATGAAGAAGTGGCCTCTACCTCGTGAGCTGATGAGGTAGGAACAGAGCCACTAGCTCCAGAGGAAGCGGAAGGCAAAGGCTGATCGCCTCGAGGTGCGATGGAAGACGGCACCCCAGGAGGTGGATGAGGGACTGGATCAGGTAGACAACTCGCTCCATCGCCCTCATCATCCACAAAGATGGTCTCGATCGCTCTAAAGAACTCGAGATATCGGGCCTAGTCCCTGACCGCCTCGCCGAATGTCACCTCACGTGTTTCTACCATTTTACTAGACTCGCAGCCTGCACCCTATAAGCCCCTGAAGAAGTCGAGTAGCCTAGAAAGATCCCATCACAAGAACGTGACTCGAACTTATCTAGGTTTCGACTTCAAGATAAAGCACTTGCATCCAAACACACGAAAATGAGATACACTGGGCTTCCGCCCATATCTCAACTCATAAGAAGTGCGATGCAAGTGTGCCCTGAGAAAAACTCGATTTGAAACATGGCACGCGGTAGCTATAGCCTCAGCCCAAACCTTCCGCGGTGTAGAGTATTCATCAAGCATCGTCCTGGCCATCTCGACCAAGGTACGGTTCTTCCTCTCCACTACACCATTCTGCTGTGGGACGTGCGGAGAAGAGAATTGGTGCTCTACACCTGTCTCACTACAGAACCTCTCGAAGTAGGAATTCTTGAACTCCGTGCCATTATCACTGCGGATCGCTCGTAAGGCACCGAAGCTCAACAGAAGCCCACCGAAAAGACCTCGAAAATGTGTAAACGTCTCATCCTTCGAGGCTAAGAAAAACACCCAAGAGTACCTCGAGAAGTCATCAACCACGACAAGAACATATCACTTCCCTCCGCCGACTACACTCGAAATGGTCCAACAAAGGTCCATATGGAGCAAATGTCCTTGCATCGGTCATAGTAATGTGGACCGGAGGGTGAGAAGCGGAACTGCCTTGCCGTGCTTCAGGCATGGAGCGCAAACAAGATCTATGACCATCTTGAGTTTCGGCAGACCACGAATGAGATCGTGGCCACTAACTCGGGTCAAATGGTCAAATCCAATATGACCAAGTCTCCTATGCCAGAAGGAGAGGTCGCGGGACTCAGAAGCAACTAAACACATGAGAGGATCACCAGAAGACTCAGAAAAATCAGCACGAAAGATCCTCCCAAAACGAGAAATCCCGCAAACCAGACTACCCGAAGAATCAAGAATTTTGCAATTGTTTTTCTTAAAGCTCACCTCAAAGCCGTCATCGGTAAGCTGAGAAACGGAAAGCAAATTATACTGCAGCTTACTAACCAAGGCAACATCTTTTAAAATAAAAGACTCATTAACGCGCACTATACCTTTGGCGATGACACGCCTAGACGAAGTGTCTCCGAAGGTGATTGTCTCATCACCTGGAGCACGGGCAAGGGAAGAAAACAAACGAGAGTCTCCGGTCATGTGTCGTGAACACTCGGAGTCTACGAGCCAAACCTTTCCCTTCCCTGGCCGGCGAACCTGAGTCAAACAGAGAGTAAAGTCTCAGTACTGGGGTAAATCAAGAGTGATTTTGGCACCCAATACTGAGTAACACGTCGAGCAGATGAAGTAGTCAAACACGATCGACCTCTATCTACCCCACGCCTCGTCACCCAAAGAAGCGTAAGGTCGTGTGCGTAATCAAGCCGCTGCCGGGTCCGATCGCACGGAGAGCGTGTCGAGCACCAGAACATCGCCGATCTCGCCGCGGGTAGCCATCTCGACGGGGGAAACGAGATCTACCCTCAGGACGGTGGAAGTCACGACCAAAGGGAGCACGATGACGAAAACCAGAAAACTCGGAAAAACCAAGTCCTCGATGCTGCCCAAACCAACCAGCTGAAGCAACTCTAGACCTCGTGTTGGTCTTAGGTGCACTCAAAGTCTGGGGCTGACCCTGAATACGCCTAAGAGACTCAACACGGTCTCTACGCGCGATCCTGGCGCGCCTGAAGCATCAATCGATCAAATGTCCATCCTTCTGACAGAAGGTGCAATGATACTTCACCTTCTGAGAGGTAGAAGTAACATGATGAGGCTTCGCCTTCTGAGAGGTTGAAGCTGCAGGTGGAATCACCTTTCTGTCAGAAATCCCTTGGACAAAGCCCGCTGACTTAAATTTGACCTTCTCGGTCCTGGGCTTAGTCTCGATCACACCTGGTGCTATGGGTCTGAGCACGGCAGGTAGATGCTTCCTTCTGTCCTCATAGAAATCATATCCTAGACCCTAATGAAATCTGCAGATTTTAGATTAGTCTAGAATAAGATTGAGCTTCTTCTTGCCTTCTACAAATTTCTCGAGAGTGTTCATAAGATACTGACACTCCCGAAAGAGAGAGGTGAAAGAAGAGCAAGGGGAAGAAGGAACAGCAGAGGGTAAGAGAGCAGAAGAAGAACCAATAGCAGAGGAACGAATGGCTTGTGCACGCACAGCCGACTCAGAAGGGACAGTCCTACTGCTAGCCAATTGGTTCACGCCGCTAGCGCCTCTACCAAACCCTCATGCTTCTTCCCAGCACATACATTACAAGCAGATGGTTGCTTCTCTAGTAGGTCCTTAGTTAGCTTCACACATTTTTCATCTAAAGCAATCAAGTTAGATTTTAGTTTGTTACAATGACTGCAAGGTGAACTAACAGGGTCCTTAGAAGCAAACTGAGCCATTTTCTTATTGTAGTCAATCATTTATTGAAACTGTTTTGAGACAAATTCAAGTTCAGCAGTAAGCTTAGGACAATTCACACATGAAGCAATAGGATCAAGAAGAAAAGCTTGTAATTCTGCAATTTTAAGATCTGCCCGTTTTAGGTTCATCTTCAAATTGTTACAACTTTCACAAGTCTCGGGCAGATCGAGAAGCAATGTATAAAGACCTCTAAAAGCATTATCCTTATCCTCACATGAGGTGCAAGAAATAGTCTCCACAGTAGAAGATGAAACAGGAACTACCCTACTCATCTCAAGCTCAGCAAGAAGACTAATGTTCTCCACCTTAATTAAATCAAGCTCAGAAGACAGACTAGCATGAGAGGTCCTTAATTTCTCCATATCATCAATCAAGGCACAAGATGTATCACGGTCATCACGGAGGGAGCGGATGTAAGCTAAGTAAGCTCCGTGATAGTCTAGCTACTTCCTTCTCCAACTCAAAGACACCTAGCCCTAGACTTGGCATGAAATCTACCTAGCTTAAGGAAAGCATCATTGTCGGTCATAAGTAGGGCTCACCTCGTCGAGTCGGAGTACGTCATTGTCGCTCGGTTAGCCCTCGAGGCCATGAAGCACATGGGAGAAGTCGTCGCCGCCTTTGGGGTCTTGGTCACCCGTCCCGTCGTCGTCGCTCCATCCCTCCACCTCGCTGAGGTCGAGGTCGTCGAACGCGAAGAGGACGTGGTGGAAAAGCTTCTTGGCCTTCCCAAAGTCACGGAACTTCTTCTTGCCTTGCGTTTGAGCTGGAGGCTTCTTGTTGCGGTTCTTGTCGGTGTAGTCGTTCTTGCCCGAACCGCCGTAGTCGTTCTTGCCCTTCTCCAGCTTGGGGCAGTTTGCCCGTGTTGGTGATATGCCCTAGAGGCAACATGGAGATGTTGAATATATCACATACTATGTTTATGATACATTGCTTTATTCCTTGAAATAGACATTATCATTATTGATCAATGAGTATGTGACTTATTCATGAGACTCTTAATGCCAAAATGTTGCTATTTCTAAATGATCCCTGATTATATTTCATATGAGGAACAAATATGATTCAAAGATCAGCATATGTATTGATTGATGATCATGTCTCATGGATCATGGTATGGAGATACCAAATCAATAATATGGACATGTGTTAGTGAACATATGTTGGATATGTTGGTGATATGCCCTAGAGGCAACATGGAGATGTTGAATATATCACATACTATGTTTATGATACATTGCTTTGTTCCTTGAAATAGACATTATCATTATTGATCAATGAGTATGTGACTTATTCATGAGACTCTTAATGCCAAAATGTTGCTATTTCTAAATGATCCCGATTATATTTCATATGAGGAACAAATATGATTCAAAGATCAAGATATGTATTGATTGATGATCATGTCTCATGGATCATGGTATGGAGATACCAAATCAATAATATGGACATGTGTTAGTGAACATATGTTGATAGACCCGCCATGAGACACTGCAGAGATTCCATGTGTCATCGTTGGTCTCAAGTAGTGTTTATGTGGAATCCTTAGACTTGAGATCATCATGGTTTCCAAAGATGCGTAGTAGCTACTTTGGGACTACTAAACACTACTCCGTGAATCGGGTAGTCATAAAAGTAGTCTTTGGGTTTGCCATGAAACATGTAGTGGGATGTGAATGATCAAGATAGAATTTACCCCTCCTTATGGGAGAGATATTTCTGGGCCCTCGATGTAATGGATTATGAAAGTGCATGGCCATGCCAAGATGATTGAGGAGTCAATCACGAGTTTATGATCCATCACGGAATCGAGAGAGTGATTGAGCTATTAAGAGGATGACACGGTCTCGCCTTGAGCTTAATCTATATCGTGAGGCAAAGGGATTAGTACATGAGAACATTACGTGTTCACCGATATGATCTTTACGTATACTTTGGGGTTAATATGTCTTACTAGAGGCCGCTATTAACACGGTGACCGGAAAGGTGTTTCGGTCGCGACCAAGTATACGTGAACCTGCTGTGGTCGCACACTTAACGGGTTGGAACACTAATTCGAATGTGATTCGGATATGGGCTCAATTCGGATAGAGATCCGGATAGACTCCTATTGGGCCTCGGTCCACGAGGCCCAAGTGAGGAGGTCTATATATATGGAGGCGAGGGCCGAGGAACGATCCGATAATCCCGAGCTAATCCGTAGCCGCCACCTCGAGCCAAACCCTAGCCGCTCGCGAGTGCCTTTGGTACACTCGCGATCGGCGTTCCACCCGGACGTGTGGATACGGTGGAGACGCCGCGGTTGCGGCGTTGATCGGCATCAACAACCTACAGATCGGATCCGCTCGTGGTGCGGTTGATCGCGTGGAGGAGACGATCGGTTCGGGACGATCGACTACTTCCACTACTACCTCGACGCCGCGTGGTTGGATCGGCTTCTCCAACTCTTCTTCATTGCTGCTGGCCTAGTGGTAACGATCTATGATCCCTCCTTAAGCATGATGTCCTTGTGTGCGCGGTAGAAAAGTTTTGTTTTTCGCTATCGTAGCCTTCGCGCGATCCATTAGTGGTATCGAGCCATCTTGCTTAGTTTGCGATCGGATCGGCGCATATGTTGATATGCGGTTGTAATAGATTGGATCTATTACGGACTAGATCAATCGGTCATAAGGGGTTGGAATATGTATGAGTTGATAGCATCATGTGGCCAAAAGATTAGTTCGTGCTCCTTCTTTGATGTCGCGCGACTTGCCCCTCACCTACCGGTAACACCATCGGGGCTAATCGCACAAGACATCGATGAGATTGAGCCAACAGATCGAGGTCTTATGTTGCGGTCTCCTCAAGCATACCGATCGCGATGATCAATGTGATTGATCTAATGAAAATTGAGACATTTTGAATGGCTCGGATTTGTTGATTTGATCGGCCGATGGGACCGCCGCTATGCATACGCATAGATTGTTATAGAAACACATTCATGTCGTATGTAGAATACGTTCACGCTAACTTGTTTTTGCAGGAATGATGTGAATGGTATGGCATAGATGCATATGTGATGCATGTGTGTTTTGGCTACTGTGTCGTATTAATCACAGTAGGGTTGAGGTCGTTCTTTAATTGTATAACGACTGCGTGTCGACTTGTGATGCTTGAGCTCCTCATGTAATTCATTTGCTACCTATTAGTTGTAATAGTTTAGTTCTTTGCTATGGAGGCTTCAAGCATGATGACAAAGAGGACAAGAAGTGTGGCGAAGAATATCACCGTGGAACCATGGCGATGGCGACCACTACGATACAAAATGCCATACCATTCACGGTATAATGTGATTATATGCATGTGATGTTTATTTCTTGTCATACTATTCTTTCATGCCATACCTATAGAGGGTGTGTTTTCATGATAGAATAGCTTCTCTCAAGAAAAATTAAGAATTTGTTTTGATGCCCTTCCAATTGTTGCGCCTATAAGAATCATGATCATTGTTTGGTAGGTGCGCCAAAGCGTAGTACCATCAACTATCTTGATCTAATAGGGTGGATGTCGGACATCCACATGCATAGTATTGGTTTACTTAACAAGGTTATCAAAACAGTTTTGGACCTTGGGGCATAGGTTGGGGCGGGACATATTGATGTCACCCAACAAGCAAGAGTCACATAGGGATGTGATTAGCAAGGTGTTGCTTACCCATGTCACTAGTCTTCTAGCCGTGATGCCAAAGCTCACTAGGAACTAATGAAATGAGAATCTTGACCCACTATGTAACTTAGAGGGAGTTTTGTTGCAAAACACATAGTGGGAGTCTTTGTTAAATAGTTTAATAAAAGATGAACATAAACATAGTGCTAAACTTTGCGTATTCTTTGTTGTAGATCATGTCAACTAATGCCGCATCCAGCTTCTTTTAATTTGCAATCTATTCTTGAGAAAGAAAACTCAATAGAACGAACTTTTGGATTGGTATCGCAACTTGAGAATTGTTCTCAAGCAAGAGCGCAAGGAGTATGTCCTGAGTCTCCTTATCCCGATGACTTGCCCGATAATGCTACCGTGGTCGCACGGAAGGCTTATGAGAAGCAAACGAATGATTACCTTGATGTGAGTGTCTCATGCTTGCCACAATGTCCTCTCGAGCTTCGAAGCAATATGAGAACACGATGCCTACAATATCATTGTGGGGTTGCGTGGTATGTTTGAGAACCAAGCAAGGGCCGAGAGGTTCAACACTTCAAAGTCCTTGTTTATGCGAGTGTGCTTCGTGAAGGGAATCCGTCGACCCTCGTGTGATTAAGATGATTGGCTACATTGAGAGTCGGAAAAGCTTGGTTTTCCCTTAGCCAAGAGTTGGCTCGATGTGATTCTTCACCGCCCCTCGAGCTTTGAGCCATTCATTACGAACTATCACATGAACAACATGGACAAGACCTTGTCCGAGTTGCATGGGATGCTAAAATCACCGAGGAAAGCATTAAGAAAAGCAGCCATCATGTGATGATGATGCAGAAAGGCAAGGGCAAGCCCTATGTAAAGAAAGGCGCGGTCAAAGAAAGTTAGCTCCCGATGAGATCGCGAGCGGTTCTAAGGCCAAGCAAGTCAAAAGGGCCCTGCTCTCGATGCGCATTGCTACCATCAGAAGCAATCGTGACATTGGAAAAGGCGCCCAAAGTACTTGGAGGATCTTGAGAAAAGAAGGAAGTACGACTTCCGCTCGGTATAAATATTGTAGAAATCAATCTTGCTACTTCATCTATCGATTCTTGGGTATTTGATACCGGATCGGTTGCTCACATTTGCAAATCGTTGCGTGGGCTAAGAAGAAGTAGAAGTTTGAGGAGGAGCGAAGTGGATCTTGGCGCTGGCAATGGAGCAAAAGTTGTCTGCGGTGGTGTTGGCACCATGCCATTGTCTTTACCTTCGTGATTAGTTTTGGAATTGAATAATTGTTATTGTGTTCCATCTCTTTCCAAGAACATTATTTCGCTTCATGTTTGCAAGCGAAGGTTATGACTTTAGATCCGTGAACAATGGTTGTTCTCTTTATTTCAAAGATATGTTCTATTGTCATACTCCATTGGTGAATGGGTTATATGTTCTTACTCTTGAAGAGTCATCGGTCTATAACATTAATGCAAAGAGGCAACGATCGAATGATTTGAATCCCACGCTTATTTGGGCATCGCCGCTAGGTCACATAAATGAGAAACGCATGGAGAAGCTTCATAGAGATGGTATTTCGCACTCATTTGATTTTGAATCATTTGAGACATGCGAATCTTGTTTACTTGGCAAGATGACAAAAGCACCTTTCACCGGTCAAGGTGAACGGGCAAGTGACTTATTGGCACTCGTACATTCGATGTATGTGGACCAATGAGCTCAACACCAGAGGTGGTTTTCAAGCTTCATAACTTTTATCGATGACTTTAGTAGATATGGATATATCTACCGATGAAGATAAGTCCGAATCCTTTGAAAAGTTCAAAGAATTCCAAAATGAAGTGCAAAATCATTTAGGCAAGACAATCAAGTTTCTACGATCCGATCGTGGAGGCGAGTATTTGAGCCATGAGTTTGGTAATCATCTCAAGGATTGTGGAATTGTTCCACAATTGACTCACTTGGAACACCTCAATGGAATGAGGTATCTCGAATGGAGAAATCGCACCTTATTAGATATGGTGCGCCCATGACGAGCCACGATGATCTTCCGTTGTCTTTTGGGGTACGCTTGAAACACCGCCGCCACACTAAGCAGGTTCCATCAAAATCGATGAAAAGACACCATATGAGATGTGGACAGACAACGTCCTAGCTTGTCTTTTCTTAAGATTTGGGGATGTGAGACTTATGTAAAAGCGTTTACAATCGATAAGCTCGGTCCCAAATCGATAAATACTTCTTTATCGGGTATCCTAAGGAAACAAAAGAATATTACTTCTATAATCAAGAAGAAGGCAAAGTGTTTGTCGCCTGGCATGGTGTCTTCTTAGAGAAAGAGTTTCTCTCAAGAAGGGATAGTGGGAGCATGGTGCAACTTGAAGAAATTCGAGAAACACCGAAAACGTTTCAGCTCCTGAGAACCACAACAGATGAACAAACTATTGGAGAACCTGCTTGTGGACACACCGCACCACGAGGTCGAGAGGTCACGTCGTGCACCGAGAGGTACATGTTCTTGACTACTCAACAACGGGACATATTGTTGTTAGACAACGATGAGCCTAAGACCTATGAAGAAGCGATGGTCGGACGGACTCGAGAAATGGCTTGAAGCCATGAGATCGAAATTGAATCCATGCACGTAATCAAGTTTGGAACTTGGTTGATCCACCGATGGTGTTAAAACCATTGAGTGCAAATGGGTTTTCAAGAAAAGATAGACATAGATGGAAATATTCACATCTATAAAGCGCGACAGGCCAAAGGTTTCAAACAAATTCAAGGTGTTGATTATGATGAAACTTTTTCGCCCGTCGCAATGCTAAAGTCTATTCGGATCATTCTAGCGATTCTCGCTTATTTCGACTATGAAATATGGCAATGGATGTCAAAACAGCTTTCCTTAATGGAAATCGAGTGAGGATGTGTACATGACACAACCCACAGTGTTTTGTCGATCCGCAATCACCGAAAGATATGCAAGTCGCAAAGATCCATTTATGGATTAAAGCAGCATCTTGAGTTGGAACATTCGTTTTGATGAAGTAATCAAAGGGTTTGGTTTCATCAAGAACGAAGAAGAGCCTTGTGTTTACAAAAGGCTAGTGGAGCGCACTCGTGTTTACGGTCTTATATGTGGATGACATATTATTGATCGAAATGACATTCCTATGCTCGAATCTGTTAAGTCTTCATTGAAAATAGTTTCTCTATGAAAGACTTGGAGAGGCGCATATATTCTGGCATCAAGATCTATAGAGATAGATCAAAAGGTCGATTGGATTAAGCCAAGATACGTACATTGACAAGGTGTTGAAAATGTTCAACATGCAGGATTCCAAGAAAGGCTTCCTACCTATGTCACATGGTATAAATCTTAGCAAGAATCAGTGTCCTAGTACACCTGATGAGCGGGATAAAATGAATGCGATTCCATATGCTTCACTATTGGATCCATTATGTATGCCATACTTTGTACACGCCCGGATGTCTCGTATGCTTTAAGTGCTACGAGTAGATACAGTCACGATCCGGTGAAAGTCTTTGGATTACCGTAAAGAACATCTTGAAGTACTTGAGAAGAACTAAAGATGTGTTCCTCGTCTATGGGGTGAGGAAGAGCTCGTTGTAAATGGTTACACCGATGCTAGCTTCCAAACCGACAAAGATGATTTTAGATCGCAATCTGGATTTGTGTTTCTACCGAATGGCGATGCGGTGAGCTGGAAGAGTTCCAAGCAGGAGACAGTTGCTGATTCTACAATAGAAGCCGAGTACATAGCGGCTCGAAGTCGCTAAAGAGGTCATTTGGATCAAGAAATTTGTTTCGAGCTTGGTGTGATGGCTAGTGCCTCCGGTCCAATGGACCTCATTGTGACAACGGTGGAGCCATTCATAAGCCAAGGAGCCTAGATCGCACTGTAAGTCCAAGCACATTCTACGGCGATTTCATCTCATCCGCGAGATTGTGGAGAGGCGATGTTAAGATATGCAAAGTACAAACGGATTTGAACATTGCGGATCCGTTGACAAAGCCGCTTCCCGACCAAAGCATGAGGCTCACACTAGGGCAATGGGTATTAGATACCTACATGGTTGACTCTAGTGCAAGTGGGAGATTGGTGATATGCCCTAGAGGCAACATGGAGATGTTGAATATATCACATACTATGTTTATGATACATTGCTTTGTTCCTTGAAATAGACATTATCATTATTGATCAATGAGTATGTGACTTATTCATGAGACTCTTAATGCCAAAATGTTGCTATTTCTAAATGATCCCCGATTATATTTCATATGAGGAACAAATATGATTCAAAGATCAAGATATGTATTGATTGATGATCATGTCTCATGGATCATGGTATGGAGATACCAAATCAATAATATGGACATGTGTTAGTGAACATATGTTGGATAGACCCGCCATGAGACACCGCAGAGATTCCATGTGTCATCGTTGGTCTCAAGTAGTGTATATGTGGAATCCTTAGACTTGAGATCATCATGGTTCCCAAGATGTGTAGTAGCTTATTTTGGGACTACTAAACACTACTCCGTGAATCGGGTAGTCATAAAAGTAGTCTTTGGGTTTGCCATGAAACATGTAGTGGGATGTGAATGATCAAGATAGAATTTGCCCTCCTTATGGGAGAGATATCTGGGCCCCTCAATGTAATGGATTATGAAAGTGCATGGCCATGCCAAGGTGATTGAGGAGTCAATCACGAGTTTATAATCCATCACGGAATCGAGAGAGTGATTGAGCTATTAAGAGGATGACACAGTCTCGCCTTGAGCTTAATCTATATCGTGAGGCAAAGGGATTAGTACATGAGAACATTACGGTGTTCGGTAGATATGATCTTTACGTATACTTTGGGTTTAATATGTCTTACTAGAGGCCGCTATTAACACGGTGACCGGAAAGGTATTTACGGTCGCGACCAAGTATCGTGAACCTGCTGGTCGCACACTTAACGGGTTGGAACACTAATTCGAATGTGATTCGGATATGGGCTCAATTCGGATAGAGATCCGGATAGACTCCTATTGGGCCTCGGTCCACGAGGCCCAAGTGAGGAGGTCTATATATGGAGGCGAGGGGGGTGAGGAACGATCCGATAATCCCGAGCTAATCCGTAGCCGCCACCTCCGAGCCAAACCCTAGCCGCTCGCGAGTCTTTGGTACACTCGCGATCGGCGTTCCACCGGGACGTGTGGATACCGGTGGAGACGCCGCTTGTTGCGGCGTTGATCGGCATCAACAACCTCTGATTGGATCCGCTCGTGGTGCGGTTGATCGTGTGGAGGAGACGATCAGTTCGGGACGATCGACTACTTCCACTACTACCTCGACGCGTGGTTGGATCGGCTTCTCCAACTCTTCTTCATTGCTGCTGGCGTCTAGTGGTAACGATCCATGATCCTCCTTAAGCATGATGTCCTTGTGTGCGCGGTAGAAAAATTTTGTTTTCTGCTTGCGTAGCCTTCGCGCGATCCATTAGCCCGAATGTGGTTGGGGCCACCACACTCAAAGCAAATCACGGGTCCTCCTCTCTTTCCGTCCCTCCTTCTCTTGTAAGCATGGAAAAATTTGCAAGAAAGGAGAGCCAACTGATCATCGCAAGCTGCTCTAACTGATCATCAGTTACGTCACAGAGAGCAGCAAGGGAGAATCCGCAAATCAAATCAGAAGAGGGGCCCGAGGAAGAAACGAGATCGGTGACCAAGGCCATCGACTGTGACTTCGACCTACGAGAGACAACGTCAATCTCGTGAGTCTTGAGGCGCGAGTACAGTGCGTCAAGAGTCAAGGTCGAGAGGTCTGTCGTGTCTTTGATGGTGGTCACTTTCATCTCCCAAACACGCAGATCGAGTGCAGTGAGCATCTAACAAGCGTTGTCCGAGTCGGGGTACGTGAGACCGACCGCTCGGAGGTTGCTCCAGATCTTGTGAAAACGCGCAAAACACTCATCAAGGGACTCGCCAGCAAGCATTTCAAACTTGTTGTAATCTCGCTTGAACTGGTCCTGTCGCACCGTCTTTATTTGGGTGGTGCCCTCATGGTAAGCATTGAGGGTCGCCCAAATATCGAAGGTGGACGGAAGATGAGATATGCGGTCAAACTCACTACAACTCAGGCCCTGGGTTATGATGTTCCTTGCCTTAGCGTTTGCCTCAACGTCGCCCATGTTTAGGCATTGACATCCTCATCGGCAGAACAAAGAACCGAACCTTGACCTTTCGCCGGATGGCGAGCCACGAGCACGGATGTAGGTCTCCATCCGACTCTTCCAGAAGGGATAGTCCATCCCATCGAAGATCGGGGGCTTGGTCGAGTACTTGTCTGTCGCCATGGCTCTTGAGGCCGGTTAAGATCTATGACGAAGAGCTAACTGGCTCTGATACCAATTGTAGGATCGAAAATGGCAACAGAGGGGGGGTGAATGTTGTTTTCAAAAATTCCCCGAGAATTCTCACTAATTTCACAGGAATAAACTTGGCTCAAAACTAATGAACCCAAAGGACTTTACTGGCAGCTGCAAGAATGAAAAAGAAAACAAGAGAATAGACTTGAACCAAACTGACAGCTACAAAGAAACTGAGAAAGATAAAACAGTGACTATCCTTGTTTGGAGGGAGACAAAGGCAATCAGTCGGCAGAGAAACCAAATCGGCAAAGGAATTCAGAAAGCAACTGAAAAAACTTGCGGTCGGTCGGACAGCAGAAAAACCCTGGATTGACTGGAGACTTGTTGGCCTAAAGTAGTAGCGTGACTAAAGGCAATGGCAGAAAGAAGTACCAAGATAAAATGCAGACTAAAACCAACTTCTTTCCCAAAACAGTGAAGATCATAAGTCGCAATTACTCAAAACAAATTATCGCTATCCGGACGCTTGACAAAAGAAACTCACATACCAATCCAAGAAAGATCAAACTTCATGGGATAAGAGCAATCGGCAGCAATTGAGAATAGACACACAGTGAATACTTGCTGTCCAACAACTGAAAATCAGCACAAAACTGAATTTTGTCAGCAGAGAAAAACTGCAAACAGCTGCCATGCTGTAGTAAGAATCAGACCCAACCAAAGACTGAACCTGCAGCAAAGAAAAAGCAAAGCCGAAAAGAAAAGATGCTACCGCAAATAGACCGACTGCTGCAAATAAACCGAATAGGCTCTGATTTTGTGGACCAAGGAACATGAAAAAGAAGCGTAAACTGCACCAAGAACTAAGAAGAACAGAACAAGATCCCGTAAATCGGTGGCAAGAAGCGATGACAGACCAAAACACACAAATCACAACAGACTGAAAACAGAGACAGCAGCACCCCAAAAACATATTGCAAAGACTAGTAGCCAAAAACTGAACAAGAACCAAACATTCGAATGGATATCTTAGGCATTGATTTTCTAGGGAGGATCAAGTCAGGGAAAGAATGCTCTCTGGGACAAACTAGCCAAATAGCTTTGATGAAAATCCCCAGTTCAGAGCAACTTAAATCGCAGCTTCTCAAACATAAGTTCCATTCAAAACAAGAGAAGATCAAGGCAAAGAGAAGGAGCTCACGCAGGAAACAAAAACTCAACAAAGTCTGCCATGTCCAACAAAAAGAAGAAACGAAGAACAGAAAACTTCAGATTTCATTCCAACTAAAAATTACAAGGAGTCCCGATATGTATGGACATTAGAACAAGAAAGATTACAAGACTCTCAATCCATTCTCTCCCTCTCAATCCTCAAACACACCAAGAGCCTCACATGCTTCTTGCGAGGAACACACACAAAATGGAGAGCAAATGCACAAAAATCCTCAAGGGGGTATGCAGCCCCCAACACCTATTTATAGCCCTTGGCTAACGGGTCTCCAACCCGTTACGCCGGCTAAACCCTAACGGAGCCGTCTCCCGCTTGTGTAGCCTCGCGAAATTACCGATTTGCCCCTCCTGCACCTTCCGGGAAGCTTCCGCGCTCCTTGTCATTCACGCATGACCGCACCTGACTCCGGACCTCCGACTCCTCCTAAGTCTAGTCCCGTGCCTTCTCGCCGCACACGACCGCAATCGGTATCTCGACCGTCTCAACCTCGACTCCTCCCCGAGTCTAGTCCCGATCCATTCGCTGTTGCCGTCGTGTCCACCTCCCAGTAGCTCCAGCTCGGTTCCTCGTCTCCGGCCGCAACCACCTCAACACCTCGATCATCCTCGACGTCTCCGACCGTCTGGACCTCAACACCTCCTGTGCCTAGTCCCGGTCCTCCCACGCCTCACCATGACCTAGCTCCGAAGTCCTGCAACCACACAGACAAGCAAACCGTCACATAGCACCGCACGAAACACATAAGCATAATTTGCATCATACTTTACTCATGATGAAGTCTAAACCTGTCAAATCAACAGAATAATCATCCTAATCCTATTGACCAGGTTTGACCAAGTCCGACCGAGCCCATTGCACCCCGCAACGACATGGTCCGAACCAACCAACTCAAACTCGACTTCCCTAAGCCGAAGTCAATTACTCATCATACACATGGGATGACCTCACATCGTCTCTCACGATGGCACTCGAAAGACATCTGATGCGCCCATGCTAGTCAGACACCATCTGATACTCCATTGCTACTCGAAAATCGTCCGATGCAACTTGGACCCAATCGGACTGGTTGAAAACTACTCGAAACAGACCAAAACCACTCGTAGCAGATGAAAACCACTCGGGGCGACAAAAACCACTCGAAGCAACCACAACCAGTAGGAGCCAACGAAAACCACTCGGGGTGGCAAAAACCACTCGGAGCAACCACAACCACTAAGATCCAACGAAAACCACTTGAAACATCGAAGCAACCATAACCACTAGGAACCAACAAAAACCACTTGAAACCACTCAAAGCAACTTAGAACTGAACAAGATCACTCGGATTCAAAACCTTTGACTGGGAATGACCAAAACTTTCGTAAATGCAAATTTCAAAGCAATCCAAATGTCAATTATTCATCATCACTTTTAATCATGACCATCACATGGTCTAACAAAACATTTCTTATGAAACAAAATTGAGCAAACCATAGTTAGTTCAAACACTAACCTATGAACAAAACAGGTGAATAAATCTAGATCTTCATAATCCTAGCAAAGTCTAAGTATGTGCAACTGAGCTCCTGATCTAAATGCTCAATCATCAAAATGGCAAAAGCTAGACATCACCTGTGGTCCTCAATAGATAACGAAGAACTCATATCCTGAAATCTGACATGCTCCACCCAAAACATAAAACTCAGTAAACAATGCCCATTGAAAGTGCAATGTGTACATGTGGTCATCACGTACGTCAAACTACTAGCTTCAAAGATAATTGGATTACATGACATGGTTGAAACTGTTCCTATAAAATTACCCGGATGAAATGAGCTCTTGTGCCGTCAATGGAGTATAAATTGCAATAGACACCTTGTATCGAGGTGCACCAACTGGACAAACATTATGGTATCCATGCAAAAAACAAACTCCTTTTTACACGTAAAATCCTTCTCGAACTGAAATTAAAAAAAACCTTCAATTTCAAACAATAAAACTTTAGAGAGTATTATGCTAGCTGCCATAAGGGTGTCATCAAACTTTTGAAATTGAATGTTGCTAAAGTCTCCATAATGATCGCATAAGCGATCCAAATTTTAGCATGTCCATAACGGTGAACGAAACACCAAATTCAGTTGTCCCCATAACTGAAATTGATTTTTTTTCAAAGTCTCATCGATCAAATGTTGCTCAAATTAACTTAATAGCAATGCTATGCTGAAAACATGCAACTCCACCTTAGAATATGTATGTGTGGATTTTCCTGTATGAATGCTGTCAATAATAGGCACAATAACCTGAATTGCAATAAATTTCACCTCCAACAAAAAACTGGGTAGCTGACGACATAGCTTCTTGATAGAAAATAACGATCGACTGAGGTAGAAGATTTTGTTGATAGAGATGGCGCAGTATGACGCTAAGGTATAGTGCCAAGCGGCGTGGGCAATGGTGCTGGTGAAGCTGGTGTTGGAACAGTCACTGTGGTAGAGCGTGGGTCAACACTTAGCATGGCATGGGTCCACGCTAAATCGGAGTCGAGACACATAACGGAATCGAGACGAGTCAAAATTGTTGAGTTGATGTTTTAACAATCTCTTGGTACACTGATGTGTACGTGAAGCAGAATTGTTGAAAGCTTATGGGTTGCCTTTCTCTGTGTGGTCAATTGTCCTCTAGTACCCTTGTCATGTTCAGTTAACAAAGAAGCCAATTTGAGTATTTTGAGTTTTATTGCCGACGCAGGCTGCTCCTCGGATTCCATGCTTGCAGGTCTGTGGTCCTTTCTACACTTTTTTTGTCACGCGGACTCGACGTCCAAGCTTGGAATTGATTTCCGATCTCACTGGAACGCGGATGCGGATTCCTCTTTTCTCACGGCGATGTTTAGCGGGATTGCTTTCAGTCGGCCTCGCTGCAATCCGAAAGACTGAAACAAAGTTTTCGGCGGTTCTTTGTGTCGCTGGAGGACGATTTCTTGCTAAAACACGACGCAAGCCAGCCGTCTTTGATGATGATGCCGTGCGGATAGGGGTGCAAATGAAGTGGATAATTTTCGTTCGTTCGACCGATTGAAGGCTTGCGGAATAAATACAAAGAGGTAGATGGATATCCGGAACTATCCGTGTTCGACTCCGACTCTGAGGAAAAAAATATGGAATAGGATACGGGATAAGTAATATCCGTTCGTATATATCCATATGTCAAGTGATATGAGGAAGTCTGTTGTGACTTCACCTAGGAATAAGATAACACATAGACAGATTGTCACATCTAAACAGGTGGGAGTACTAAGTGTTTTTCCTTCAATATCTCAGTAATTAATCTCTCTATGTTCACTCTGATTGTACCATACTGTCCAATATCCTGTGCAAAGAAGCGGATAATTTCTGTCTGACCGACCATCCAAAAGATTATGGAGCGGATACGGAATGGAGAAATGGATATCCGGTATTATCTGTGTCCGACTCCGATTCCGAGGAAAAATATAGAATAGGATACAGGATAAGCGATATCCGTCTGTATATGCTCTGATTGCACCCCTACGAGCGGGTGCCGCCTTGGATGTCACCTTGAATCCACGCAGTGGTTGCTTGACGCCGCGTGCTGGCTATGCTAGGAGTCGCCTCCTCTGCGGCAACAATTAGGGTTTTGAAGCTGATGATCTGATACTACCAATTATAAAATATACTATAGAAAAGGAAGATCAAACACTACTACAGAAAAGGTCATCACAGACGGTTCAAAAACGTCATCACAGACGGTTTTGTGAACCGTCTCAATTTATGGGTCGATGATAATCGAAGGTTATCACGCAGGCGATTGTCGAACAACCGTCTGTGATATTTCAACATCACAGACGGTTTGTAGCTACAAACCGTCTGTGATGTTCCTTTCTACCCCTAAATCTAATTCTTTTTATTGGCTAGCCTCTGGAAATGCTAGCCATGCCCTCTGAAACAAGTAGATGAACAGGTATATGTATACATACAATTCAGATCTCAATTCATTTGACAAACATATCACACTTCATTCACATCACATTTCATTCACAAACATAAAGCATCCATTTCGCAAATGAATTAATTGAAATGATATTAATATCCATTAACAAATTCACAATTACAAAGGCGCAGAGAACTCTCCATTGGATTTGATGACTTTACTCCACAAAACCAAGCGAACTCTCCTCGAATTTTTGCAAAGTCCAGCTGCTTCAATGCACATGTAGGGATGGGCGCAGCCTGTCGATAGTAAAATCAACGCGCTTACATATATAACGTGACAAGTATGAAATGAATGTGGGAAGATTGACAAACCTTAGAATTGCTGATCTTCGAGGAATCGAGGAGTAGTCTCATATGGTGGCACACGTAGTATCCACACGTGTTGCCCGGCTCCCGCCGTGGCACCGCAAAAATAGAATGTGTTAAATCAAAAGGCATTATCGCTAAGTGTTGTATAGGATTAATTAATGTGTAGCTAGTGAATACCGAAAATTGCGAGAATGTTTCAAGGGCTTGGCCCCGTCGTCGAGCCACGTGTTTGTTGAATGTATGCGGCGAACGACCTTCGTTATTCGAAAAAGTTAGATTAGTCATTCGGAAGGAAAAAAGAGTACAAAGTACAATGTACTTACGTATCGAGTATTTCGGCGATAGCTGTGTACTTGGATTTGTTCTTACTTAAAGAATCAAGGTATATAGCCTTGTTCCATTTTGGTATAATTACAATTAAAATCCAATGAAAGTTCTCATTGTATGGCATAAGAACAAAATCCTTATCGCGGTGAGCCAAGAAGTGTTGTTGTAATATAGCTCTCGACGAAGGATGCATCCTCGTTGATGGTATCAATGGCGACCAAGCGTGGGTCCAGAAACCAATTGGTAATTTCGATGATCTAGCTTCGTCAAGATGAATTTGTATATATGCACGAGAAGCAACAAATTGTGACATATATCGGTATGACGTGAATAGAGATCGTAATTATACGGACTTACGCATTCAAAGATCGAATGAGTGAGGCGTTGAGGCGTTGGCGTGAATGATCAAATATATCGTCAAAGGTCACCACGAAGACACAATCACGAACTTCGTCCGGAAATATTCCGATTGAATTTGTGATGATACCGAGCGTCGTTACGCCTCCGCCTATTGGATTGCTGCATATACCAATTGTGTAATGTTTGGCAACCAAGTCCTAGGGTTACGAGTTGCTCTTCGGGAATATCATCGGCCGCCTAGCACAATTTGCGGGACAATGGCGTGTACGGGATCGTCATCATCCTCCATCTTTGATTTGCCCTTGCCCACGCTCGATCGTAGGTCGACTTTATGGTAGACGCACCGTAATGGTTCGACACGCAAGTTGCTTTGGCGAGAATAGCACCGTGGAGATAGCGCCGCCGCTAGCTCGTTCGTCTTTGCCGTTGTGGAGATAGCACCATCGCTAGCTCGGTTCGTCGCCGTTGTGGAGATAGTACCATCGCTAGCTCGTTCGTCTTGCCGTTGTGGAGATAACACAGCGCTTGTAGCTCGGTTCGTCTTGCCCTACGGTCCGCCACGGTGAAGAAGCCTCGAGGAGATGTCGCATTTGGGCCTTTGGATGAATGTTCCAATGGCTCGCCCTAGAGTCACGATCTCGTCGTTGAGGGCCTTGATGAGCGGGACGACCTCAAAATTGGCACGCACACCATCCACATTAACTTTGCGTAGCTGGCGCTAAGGTTTACTGTGCACCCGGCCCCGATACTGCATCGATATGCCCGGCCCCAAGCGTACAAGGAGCGGAGGCACATCTCACTTGAGCACGCACGTGAGGCCCCTACATAACGATACAAAATGAGCTACTCCAATAGGTCTATGAATGGAGCAAGCATTAGAGATAATAATTTTACCGGATGTTGTCCACAGAAATCGCCACGCTTTCGTCGGATTGACGCGCGAACTACTCGGACGGTTATGCGGGCTAGCTACCACGGAGGCGGCGGTGTGACTTCTGTTTGTTTCGCACCTCATCTACGATTCGGTCACCACTCACCCATTATCTCCTCTCTAAGAGTTGCCTTGAACTCTTCTCGTAGCTCGGCTTTGGTTCTCTTTCTCACCGATACATTTGAGTCATCTTGGAAACCATGTTTCCAAGGAACGTAAAGCCCAAGGCCTCTCGTATGCCGGGTGCTCCTTGTTTCCCAAGGCCACGGAGAGCATATCATTCTCCTTGCTCCATGGAATGATCCCACCAGAGATTCAAAACTCGACTCTTCCCGCAAGAGCACGACATGTCATTTTAATTCGTATGAAGTTCTGGAGTAATTACAAGCTACGCACTTCGATTGATATCTTACCAGACGTTGGGACACTTGCTGGTCTGCAGAGTTTCGAAGGAGATGTCCCCATTGTCGTTGTAGATGACCTTGCTCTAATCCAATTTCGAGCGCTCATCCGGATATTGGAAAATGGCGGGCGATGTCTGTTGGGCTGCCAAGTCATCCTCCATCCTCCATCATGGATTTTACTCGCATACCAGTATGCCAAGTCGTGGGGTGTATGTTTTTGCTTGGAGGGCCTTATGCGCCACACTTGTACTTTTGAAATCTTGATTGTCTTCATCGCCTTGAACTCTTCCCATTGTGGTTCCGTGAATGGGTATTTATGAATAAGCGTTCGTCCGTCTCCACGTATTTCTTGACAAGCGTGCTCTTGAAGTTCTTCCATGCTTTGCACGCCGCTAGGTAGGTTTGTCGTTGCACGGCGTCTTGGTGTTCTTCTGGGATCTCGAACGATGCCAAAATTTGGTCCTGACTCACGTTCCGAGTCTCGTGAACATTCTTCCACGAATTGAATGTGACCTCAATTCGCTCTCGTGCAACTATTCCAATCAATGTTCGGAATGCGCCATCGCTTTGTGAGGAAGGAGAGGACCCCGGATGCATCGGCCATTGTGATGGTAAATCGCCATCAGGCTTCTTTGATAGCCTTCTTCCTTGGCGTCTTGATGTTGGAGCGGACGCCCGCGATGGTGTTGAAGAATGCGCGGATGACATGTTGCTCAATTGGTGGGTCTATAAGGGTAAAATAAGAAAGTGATCATATTGAAATGGAAGAGAGGAGAGGAGTAGAGGGAGGGGTGATGTGCACAGAGGAGGACATTTCAAGAGGGGTGATGTGCATAGAGGAGGCATTTCGAATATAAATATTTTAACTCAAAGCGCCATTCATACTCATATAAATATTCAAAGAATATAGATATGCTGAAAATAACATAACCATCTGACCTCTTAAAAGAACAATTAAATCTAACAAATAACAATTTAATTGTTTTAGGATTGCTCTCAGAACATAGTTGCTTCAAGATCTTAAAATCTTGGCCTTCTCATGCAATGTCTATACTTTTCACAAATGATCTAATAGTTAAAATCAAGACTTGAGCTCTAAAACTTTTCTTAAAGATGTAATCTAGCTCGAAGATATCGGTTGAAATGTTCACATGCAAAGGTAAATGAGAATAGTATGCTATTGAATCATTCACGACAATAAGTTTATTTCGATCATCCACAACAAGCGATGATATATAACAATGATAAATTGAATCAAACGAGCAGGATATCACCGTGAATAAGAATCGACATGAATGAATAGAACCGAAACTACAAAGATACTCTACAAATTCATTTGCAGGTGAAACAGACAACAAACTACAACTCAGCCAGTGAAGCCAATCAATAGAGCTCAAATCTGATTCTTCTATTAGAGTCACAATCAAGATAGGACTAGTTCATCACAGGCGTGCATTTTGAGCCCACAAGAGATATCTGACATAACAATTATTTGAACTCTCGATAGAAATCAAAGATCAAGAACACTCCCGCCTGACGGTACTCAAAGCGTCTAGAAATAGTCAAGTCAAGAACACGAAGAATGTGGCAAGGCTCGGGAGGCGACGGCTCGGGGAGGACGGCGACGGCCTCGGGAGGACGGCGGCGGCGAGGGCTCGGCCGGGAGGACGGCGGCGGCCTCGGGAGGACGCGCGGCGAGGGCTCGGTCGGGAGGACGGCGGCGGCGAGGGCTCGGTCGGGAGGGGGCGGCGGCCTCGGACGGCGGCGGCGGCGATGGGCTCGATCGGGATCCGCTAGAGCGTCTAAGTGTTGGTTTGCCAATAACTGCGAAGACGCGCAAAACCCTAGCTGGGATATATAATAAGGATTATCACAGACGGTTCTCATTTAGAACCGTCGTGATACTAAATATCTGAGACGGTTATACATTGCAACCGTCTACGATATTATACTATCACAGACGGTTATAAGTTTATAACCGTCTGAGATATTTATATCACAGACGGTTATACGTGTAGAATCAACCAACCAGCTGCATTCATGATCAACCACCAGCTGCATTCATGATCAACCACCAACAGCTTGCGCGCATTCATATACAACACCAACC
Source organism: Bonia amplexicaulis (assembly GCA_036346245.1). Classification (NCBI taxonomy): domain Eukaryota; kingdom Viridiplantae; phylum Streptophyta; class Magnoliopsida; order Poales; family Poaceae; genus Bonia; species Bonia amplexicaulis. The sequence goes on from CM070741.1 coordinate 17,382,310, forward strand.
GGTGCATTCATATACAACACCAACGGTGCATTCACATAGTATATTTAGTTACATATTTTCTCATTCTCAAAATTGACTACATCACACATTTTCACATATACATCACACAAATGCGTTGTTATATACATATATGCAAATGCCCACATATATGAAGCTCATTCTCATTGTACTTGCTTATTTCCTTTAAAATGAGCCCTTCATGATGGTCAATGCGACGTAACTAGTTTAAATCACGTTGTTCGTCGTCGACCCTTATGCCATTTCCAAAAGGAGGTAACTCGTCAAATTGATTGTATTCTTCCTCGTCCACTACATTCTCTACTCCGATAATTCTCCTTTTACATGAAGAACTACATGGCGTTTCTTATTTGCGGGTCGGTTACATAGAAAACTTGAACAACTTGGTTGGCGAGCACGAATGGTTCGTCTTTGTACCCGACACGTTGGAGGTCCACGGTAGTGACACCGTGCTTGTCAACCTTCACCGTGGGAGATGCACCCAACGACGTAAATAAGGGATCTTGAAACCACGTAGTCGAGCTCCCAAATCTCTTCTATGAACCCATAGTACGAGTTTCTCGACCCATCGATCTTGAACGCATCTATCACGGACACCGCTGATCGGTTTGTGCTCTTTATATCCACGAGCTGCGTATAGAATGTGTACCCATTTATGTCATATCCTTGCCATGTCACAACTGTAAATGTTGGCCCTTTGCCAACCATGTCGCCTCTCATGGCGAGCTCCTAGCGATTTGCTCCTTCAACCATTGGTTGAACTGATCATTATGTTGCCTCGATCCAAACATCCGCCGCTCCGGATTTTGTTGTCAAGCACATTCTTGTGCCGGTCGACATAAAGCGCCACTTGGTCATGTGTTGCAAGACCGTGAAATGGGCTTGAGTATACGTGTCCATATCTGCAGTGATTGCTTTCCTTCCGATAGTTCCGATACCCTTGACCTCCCTCATGACGAGATTGAGGCACACCTATCGGTTGAGTCTGAGCCATATAATCGACACAAAACTCAATGACCTCTTCGCTTGCATAACCTTCGACAATGCTGCCCTCTGGCCGAGATCGATTCCGTACATAGGACTTGAGAATTCCCATGAACCTCTCAAATGGGTACATGCTACGTAGGAATACGGGCCCGCATATTTTTATCTCCCACACAACGTGAACAATGAGATGTACCATGATATCGAAAAACGAAGGAGGGAAATACATTTCAAGATGACATAGAGTCACCACCACCTCGTCCTGTAGAGCATCTAGTCCTTAGGATCGATGACCTTCGGCAATTGTATTAAAGAAATAACATAGCCTCATGATTGTCTCTCGTACTTTGATCGGCAAAATATTTCTAATTGCAATAGGGAGCATCTGTGTCATCAGCACATGACAATCATGAGACTTCATGCCATTTAACTTCAAATCTTGCATCGAAACAAGTTTCTTCACGTTGCCGGAGTAACCAGACGGAACTTTCACACCATGCAAGCACTGGCACAGTTCTGTTCTCTCGGCCTTGGACAGACTGTAACACGCAGGGGGAAGGTACGTTCGTCCATTATCTGTTACTGTCGGTGCTAACTCAGGCCTGATGTCCATATCAGCCAAGTCAAGCCGTGCGTTGACGCCGTCCTTTGTTTTGTCACGAATGTTCAGTAAGAGACCAATCAAGCTGTCACATACATTCTTTTCTACGTGCATGACGTTGATGCAGTGTCGAACATCTAGGTACTTCCAATAAGGTAAGTCCCAAAATATTGATCTCTTCTTCCAGGTGTTCTTCTCATGAGCCCTCATTTTACGTCCCTTTCCGAGGACAACATCTAAATCCTTAACCATATCATAAACCTTGTGTCCCCTTAAATGCCTTGAGGTGAACCGTCTTCCTTCTCTCCGTCAAATTGTTTCTTCATCTTGCGGTATGGGTGAGCCCTTCAAGGAACCGGCGGTGGACGCATGTAGACCGTTTTATGTGAGTGTCTCACCACACACTCTCGGTATCATCTAAGCAGTGGGTACAAGCTTTGGCACCTTTTGTACTCTGGCCCGATAGGTTAGCAAGGGCAGGATAATCATTTATAGTGCAAAACAATAAGGAGCGCAAAGTGAAATTCTCTCGTTTGTATGCATCCCATACCTGTACCCCTTCGTTCCATAGTACTTTTAGATCTTCTACCAACGGTGCTAGGTACACATCGATATCATTCCCTGGTTGCTTTGGCCCTTGGATAAGTATCGACAGCAAAATATACTTTCGCTTCATACACAACCAAGGAGGAAGGTTATAGATGCAGAGAGTCACGGGCCATGTGCTATGCGGTTGCTCATGCTCTTGAAAGGATTCATTCCATCCGTACTCGCCCAAACCTTATATTCCTTGGTTCTCGCACCAAAGTCTGCGAAACTCCTATCGAGGTTTCTCCACCGGACGGAATCGACAATATGTCTTAGCATTCCATCCTTCTTGCGCTCCTCCGAGTGCCAACGCAGCAGATTTGCCTCCTTTGGATTTACAAAAACCTTTTCAAGCGGGAATTATAGGAAAATACCATGCCACCTTAGCAGAGGTCCTTTCTTCGCCTCTGTTCCCTCGTCGTCATCTGATTGATTGTTACATTTGTATCGGCATGCGTTGCGCACTGGACATACATGCATGTTTGCATACTCTTTACGGTATAAGATACAGTCGTTCGGACATGCATGTATTATTTCTACTTCCATTCCCAACGGACAAAGAACCTTCTTGGCTTTATACGTGGTTTTAGGCAGCTCATTTCCTCAGGAAGCATGTGCGCTAAAAGACCTAGCGCATTGCGTGAAACTCTTGTCGGACCAACCGTTGCTCGCCTTCAATTTCAACAGTTCAAGCACGGCCGACAACCTCGTGTACTTGCAACACGTGAACAAAGGTTTCTCAGAGTCCTCCATCAAGCCCCGAATTTAACATACTCTCTCGATCATAGTTCTCTTCTACATCGCAAGCATCCGATCCAGTTATCATCGTGCAACCTATCAATTATCATCATCCGTGGCATGTCATTCACTTCACCGCGATGTCATCCGTGACATATCATTCACTTCATTGGCGATGTCATCCGCGACATATGATCATTCACTTCGCCATGACCGGTCCAACACGTATAACCTTTTGAAACCCCTCCGAATCAAGTGCGCTTCAATTTGCCCTCGGTTCTTAAACATCTTTAAATTCTCGATCGGTGCATGGACAATACATATATTCCACCCCTTATTCAACATATCCTCCTCGCGGCTCTTGTAAGCGGACACGCCATTAATATACTCTTCACTCACACGGCTCATGGCATACATCCGACTTCGGTCCCACGTTACGTACATATATAACAACTCGGTATTAAAATTAGATTAACTAATTATTACTAAATATATATACGGTCACATGTATTATCTTCACTCACACGGCTCAATTCATATTATAAACACAATGACTCTTATATAACCAATAATTTTGCAAATTAAGCATTTTCAATAACACTCACCAATTACTTAGATCTAAATTGTAATGCAATTAGAGAAAAAACAAATTTTCTTACTAACCATATCTAGAGCTACCAGGAAAAGTATGAATGAATCTTCAAAGCTCAATCTCTTTCTCTTCCCACCAAATTAACTGGCCTGAAATCGCCTAGGCTCGCGTGAGCGAAAGAGTGCGTAGCAATGGCTACAGATCTGGATCGAAATGAAGACGAGGCGGCCTGAGCAGCGCATTAAATGCTTTGTGGCATTATCACCGACGGGTTTTATTGCAAACCGTCGTGATAATTCACGACAGTTTTATATTAAACCCGTCGTGAAAAAATGTTATCTCGACGGTTCTTAATAAACAACCGCTCGTGATAACGACTTTTCGCATTTGTTGTTTATTCAAAACCGTCTGCGATAACCGACTTTTCACGAGCGGTTGTTTATTCAAAACCGTCTGCGACTTTGACAACACAGATGGTTGTTTATTAAAAACCGTCTGCGATAACCGACTATGATAATGAAAAGTCGAGCGTATCTCTTGTGTTTCGTAACGTATCTCCTTCGTTATCTGAAGCATCTCTTTGGTATCTGAACAAATGCATCTTTGAAGGTTAAATATCGCGCCGTGGTCTTCTACATACGTACACTCTCATCATGCTAGCCGTTCTTGTGATCACGTATATCTCCTACGTACTGTTCTTACTAGCTAGCTACCAATTAATATGGATTCTAGTATTCTGCCGCTCATCTCCTTCCTCTCATCTATCCATCTTGAGTTGTTGGCCGTAATCGACACAGTGCCAATAATCCACGTCTAGAGCAGCTCCTCCGCTCACGCCGCTCTCCTCCTCGACTCGCTTCCATCCGTCGGTGGACCTCATCATCCGCCGTCGACGGAGGTGTTTTCTTCTTTGCTCGGAAAGGAAACCGCACTTAACCTCGTTCTTCTCTACAATGTGCACAAAGCGGAGGAAGCATTTGTGGCAATGGAGAGATTGATGGATAGCATTGCCGCCAAGCGTAAACGGCAGATTCGAGGAATCTTACCATGCTATCCTCTACGAGCTTATGACGTACGCTACTGATCATTTGCCAATGCTGGAGGAGGAAGTGCTGAGGACAAGGACAATCTTAACGGCGTTCGAGAACTCGGTGAGCTCCTCCATGTCCCAAAGTCGAAGAAGAAGCGTCTGAAGCCCGTAAGATTAGAATCGGCAATCTCTTTATCTGCGACATTTGTAATAAATTTGCCTCGAATTGAAATTAATAAAATTGCCTTTTATTTTGTGATCCCTGTCTCGCATTTAATTTGATTGGTTGTTACTATGATGACGGTTTGTAATAAAAACCGTCGTGATAATTCCATTATCACAGGCGGTTTTTATCTGCACCGTCTGTGACACTAGTATCACTGAGCGGTTCATCGGTAACAACCGTCTGTGATACTCATCTTCTCCGACGCCACCTACACAGACGGTGTCCAAATTTTTTTGTTACATGCCCTTTGAAAACAAGCAATTGCACACGAAAACACAACACACATTCAGATCTATTACAGGATAACAAGCTAACGAACCCTTCATGACACGGCGGTGCGGCGAAAAAGACACACTTACGACACTTACGGCGGCAAGAGTGTGTTGTCGGTGCCCGCCGTACACGACGGAGGCGCTAGCTCACAGCGGAGGGAGAAGCAAATTTTTTGTTACAGGATATAACAAGCTAACGAACCCTTCATAGCACGATGGTAAGGTGAACAAGACACACTTACGACACTTACGGCAAGAGTGTGTTGTCGACCTCCCGCCGTCTTGTGACGAGGCGCTAGCTCACAGCGGAGGGGAGATGCTAGTGGATGAACTCACCCGTGACTAGTACCAGGGTATACACCAATTATTGGTTATCGATCGATTACCACAGACGGTTATTAAAATTAACCGTCTGTGTTGTCTAGTTTATTACAGACGGTTCGTTTTAAGAACCGTCGTGAAATTCCTGACGGTTCTTAAAGCGAACCGTCTCGAAATCTCACTTATCACGAGCGGTTCGTTTTACGAACCGTGCGAATTTAACGAGCGGTTCTTAAAGCGAACCGTCGTGTTGTCTAGATTTTCACAGGCGGTTTCTATTATAAACCGTCGTGAAAATATCACGACGCATTTCCGTATGAACCGTCTGTGATGTAGCCGTCCAGTTTAGCCTCTTTTGTAGTAGTGAAAATAACGGGAGATATGAATTTAATGTGAAAATATTAATGAAAAAATTAAGGACGTACGAAAATGAAATTCACTATATGAGGAGATATTACAAGCATAAAGAACTTCGGTGTATATAAACTGTATGACTACAGGGGTAATATATAGACTAACAAATAAGAGTCCCTAACGGAGAAAGCAATCGAATAAGAGTCAGATGCGCTAGTCATTACCGCGTCTAACACGGTTTGACAAATACATGGCTCAGCATCACGTTTGGTGTAGCGTCCGACAAGAACATAATAACGAATTCAGATCATATTTTTAACATGCTTCAATGCGGTAGTTATATACATATATTGTCATTGTCATTATTAGAAGCCCGCAGCAACGCACGTGGTACCTTCCTAGCGATATTCAAAGCGTTCGCAGTGATTTATACAAAAATATAAGTTATATTGTTATAAAGTTTATGGTAACATATTTGCATCTCGTGTTGCATTTGGCGTGTCCCTGCCACGATTTAGAACTGGCACGGTATTGACTGCAACTCACAAGATTTTGAGCATGGTTTGCTTGTGCAATTTTTATCTTCGGTAACCAGCCGTTAATTTGGATTACTAATAAGTGGTGCTTTTAAATAGAATATATATGATAACATTTATATACTAGTTTTTTAAAAATATATTATGCACACAAGTATATTTTAGTAGGAACTTTGCGAGATCATGAATTTATTGTTGGCCTCCGTATTTCTAGACGTGTGCTAAGAAGGGTACTCTCGCACTTGTGTAGTGTGTGTGCATGGTGTGCTACGCGTGTGCGTCTACATTGTAATTCCAAAAAAAAAGTTGTATTATCATAAGTTCTGTATTACTTAAAAATATCTACACAACACTAAACTCTTTACTAATGCACATATTTGTAAAATACGACGGTCAAAGTCTTGTGTATTAAAACAGTCGATTCGTCCTAGACTCTTGCACAAGGAAATATATTCGCAAAGGCTAATTAATCAAAGAAACATAGTGACCATATAGTATATGTGTATGTAATTTATGCATTTTACATACACTTTTCACGTTCCGAGAGTGGTGAGAGGACAAGAATTAGGGAAGAAGAAGTTTTGAAAGTTTTTCTAAGGAAAGGTTGCAGTGGTATGTACTCCCTTCGGTTTTTTTATTCCATGTTATAGAATTCATACCATCAGATCGTCAATATGCTTAAAGTTATATAGATTATCTATACAAAAATTATATCATTAAATTTATCGTTAAAAATATTTCTATAATATTATACTTTATTAGTATATCTTAATATAAAATTATTAAAAATAATGATCAAAATTATCTCTGGGATTATAAAAATAAAAACATCAAATTAAAAGAACGAGGCGAGTACATAGCTATCCCCTTAATGAAAATAAAATATCTTCTAAAATTGTGGTAGTCGTCGTTGCGCTTGCGGCCGGGTGCGTCTTTTTTCTGCATGCATGCAATTAATGCGGAGGAGCGTGCGTGCGTCAGTGCGTGCCTCTGGCGAATGGAGGGCGAGGCGAGCCGACGAGTGGAGGCCGCGCGCCGGCGAGTGGCGGGCGACTGCGTTGCATGGGGGCGCGCATGCAGATGCAGCCATGCATGCATGCAGTCGCGGCGCGCGTACCCCGGGTGTCGAGTAGCGCGGCGCGTTCGACGAGGCACCGGGAGAGTGACGGCAGCATGTGTGGCTTTCTCTGACTCTCTGCCCAGCGGCTCAGAAGTTTGTGCCTGCCTGTACATGGGACTGACCACTGTCAACTGCCACGTTACGTACGTGTGACACCATGCCCACTGCCAAGGCTGCTGCAGCTGCATGTCCACGTGGACAAGGAGGTGTGCCCGGTGTTATGTCACGACGGGCCCAACCTCAGCAGCGACCCACATGGCCGTGATACGGCAGGGAAAGGACGATAGGTGACGTCCTGATAGGGTCCATAGGTGTGGAGCCTGGGAATAAAAGCGGAGTCGTATGAATCGGAAAAGCTAAGTTACGAAAAGAGAAAACATTATGGGCCTGACATGTGAAGCACATAAGAATACTTTAGTTCTTATAAATTATTTCTATTAGCCACAATAACATATTTTATATTTTATTATATCAAAATTTCGTAAGTCGTATGGCAGTCCAAATATTATAGTGTTTTTTATTGCACCGTCTTTCTTACATAATACACTATTTTTTACCAGTCACTTCTATTAGCCACTTATATCAGCCAATAGTATTTATCAGCAACTACTATTCATCAGCCGTAGCTAAAAGCTATCAACAAAAACCAATACGAATAGGCCATATAGTGCTCTTCCTTTATCTATTCTCTTTATAAATTGGGTGGACCTCACGTCACGGCAACCATTGTTGGCCAAGGGATATAACAGTTGGTATCAGAGCTGTGTACGACCAGAGACTGCAATGTCTTGAGCTGTAAAATCCCGAAGGAAGGTTGGGGAACATGAGATCGATGTTGGTCGGTCTCAACGATCCCTATGAAATTCTTGAATCCAGTTGGCTCAACTTAGCGATTGATCATCACAGCTCCCCCAAGGCCCTCGGTACAGACCCAATATATCTTGGATGCGATGGGTGAATCAACGGCGCAGGCGGAGGAAAAGTAGGTGCAGGTCAAGGAAAATATTTTTCTGTTGTTTGCAAATTTTTGGGAGATGGATGTTACGCAACAGAAGATGGCAGCCCAAAATCGAGATTGTGGCGAGGGTGGCGGATAATCACGCGCGGGGGCAACAAACATTAGCCAAGCAGTTGGAGGCACTAGACCAAGCGGTGGCAATAATCACTATGGATTGGATGGCAACAACGCCGAAGGAGTTGGGAAAGGAAGCGGCCTCATCTACCGACAAGCAGAAGGCATTGTTCACTCTAGCACCAACGGAAGGACTTTGGGCATGCAATTATGAAGCAATTTTGCAGTCACCAGGCTTATCGCACCTCAATTGTTCGAAGAAAGGTCCCAACGGCTCCACAACGAGATTGTTATGTACTCAAGGTGAACATGGTAGTTTTTTCCTAAGTTTGATGGGGACAATCCGAGGATCTGGAGGACAAATGCATAGATTACTTCAAGATGTTCAATATTGTCGAGGCACTATGGGTTACATCTGCTACTCTGCACATGAAATGTAATACCGCCAAATGGTTACACGCGTACAAATTGAGGCATGATCTAGGTGATTGGGAGCAATTTGTTGATATGGTGGAGAGGAAGTTTGGTGCCTATGATCATCGGAAGTCGTTGGATGATATGTAGGACCCCAAGTAGACAAATTCAATCAAAGAGTATAAAAAATAATTCGATGAAGCTATGTAAATTTTCATGTTCAACCAACATTATGATGAAGAGTTCTTTATGTCCCAATTCATTAAAGGGTTGAAGGAGGACTTGAGAGGACTAGTGCAAAGCCAGGTTTCAAAATTGGTGGAATGGGCGACGTTATTAGCACCGGTTCAGCAAGATGTTCAAGACAGAATGAAAAGTGGCAAGTTCAAACTGATAGGAAGTCATGATGGGGCAGAAGGCACCAAAATTGACCAGCTGTAAAACATTAATAAGCTCGGTCAGGGTGAATTGTGGAAGGCGCGTTAGTTGTGGGAATATCGCAAGCCGAATGGCCTTTGCTACCAATGTGGTGAAAAATACAAACCTGGTCATCATCTTCAATGTTCAATGTAAGAAGCAAGGTCAGGTGTAGGTGCAGGCAATGGCAATCCAAAAGCAGAAGGAATGTCTATTGGATGATATACTAGACATGTTGGAAATGGCGGACATGGAAGACAGTGAGCTATATAAATTGTCACTAAATGCCGTCATGGGGACAGAAGAGGTGCAAACAGTGAGCCTAAGAGCCTTGATCAGGAATCAGGTGATGCTCATCCTGATTGATTCTGATAGCTCACATAGCTTCATTAAAGCTGGATTCTTGCAACGAGTGGGTTGCGTTACAACCAAGATGAAACTAGTGTAGGTGAGGGTGGCGAATGGTGACATGATGAGCTACAAACAGTGGCTCAAAGGAATGGAGTGGTGGACACAAGGACATACATTCAAGACCGACATGTGAGTTTTGGAATTGGGGGCCTATAATGCCATCCTCGGCAGGGATTGGCTTAAAGCAAACAGTCCAATGAATTGCCACTGGGAACACAAAACTATTGTGATGTGGCCCTGAGTAGCATTGTTACTTTGAGTTGTGTGTTAGCAATAGAATCTAAAATTACTTCGCAAAGTAGTGTTGTTTTGTGTAAAGAGAAGAAGCCAACGAAAAGGGAAGACAAGCCTGGTGCATGAGAAGTTCCATGCGAGGGGATCACATGATCCAAGACTACCCGAGTGCATGGGGGCTTTGCTACATGGGCAAGCCACATGGAAAGAACCAGCATGTAGGTATGTGGGGAAGGAAGCACATGAGCGTGTGATCCAAGAGGAGAGATCGGGTAGCTGGCTTGGGAGGGAAGAAAGAGAGTCGAATCCTTGTGTTCTCCTCGTGGGCAATCCGAGTGGAACTACAAGACATCGTGCCAAGGTAGGAAGAGATAGATATCCAAGCCAAAAACAAAAGGCCTAGTGGAGTTCGGTGTTCATGCGGCCAAGAGAGAAAAAGTGTTAATTCTTGAGGGAAAAGAAAGAACCAAAGTCACCAGAAGTTTTATCTATGATATTACATTGAGAAATAGACACCAAAAAATTGCCATGGTTTTGGCAGCCACGGGTGGTGTGTGTTTTGAGATTGCCATCTAGGAATTGCTCTTGGTGTGTTGAATCTAATTGTGGTGTTAGGTTTTGCTCGCTAGAACTTCGGTTCTACTATCCTCTGTTCACCTGTTGTAGTGTGCATGGGTGAAGGTTCAATCATAGGGTAATGTTGTTCTTGCGGTGTGCAAGAACTAGGGCAAGGGAAAAGCTACTAGCAAGCAGTACCATGAAAGATCAGGGCAAACAACGCGATCCCACTTGGTAGTTTGATCCACATTAGGTGGTATCAGAGCACGCATTTATCATGGTACGTGCTGAAATTTTTTGTTGATCACAGTAGAAGATGATGATAGCATGATCGATGCGTGCTGAAGGTACCAACATACATCTTGCTACTGTCTGCTAAGAGCACTTTGCCACATGTGGATAGAAGACTTGGAGGAATTTTTCGAGCTGGACACTCTTTGCTAAGAAGACGATGAGATTGGCTAGGACGGTATTGATCGGTGACACATTTTGTTGGTGGATTGATATGCAGTGGAATTAGGACCGACAAGGTCTTCCGGTCTGACGTGATGCCAATTTACGTGATCATCACGTCAACCCACAAGAAGAAAGCTACTATTGCTCAAGGAATTTCGACCATAAAAGAAGATGTGTTGACCAATCTGAAGCTCATGGCCAAGGGTACCGAGCACTTTTCCACCCCTGAGCAAAAAGAGGATGATAATAGTCTAGTGGGTTGAACATCCAAGTCAAGAAGGTGCAAGGTGACGACGTCGACAATCTAATAAGGAGGAAATGTTGGAGTTTTTTTAAAACCCAATGAGAAGTCAAAGGCAAGGCATGCATGCTGATCATTGACGGTGAAAGTTTTACCAACATGATTAGCAAGAGTTTGGTGTACGTGTTGGGGCTGTTTACATGGAGACATTCTGAGTCTCATTATGTGGAGTGGTTGAAAAAGGCAAAAAAAGCTAAAAATGACATAGAAGGTGCATCTGTTGTTTTCAATTGTGCCTATGTTGATCAAGAGGAGTGCGATATTTTGCCATTGAAGGTGTGCGGCTTGCTATTAGGAAGGCCGTGGTAGTATGATTGCGATGTCACACATGCCGGGAGGATCAATACATACACCTTCAAGCATGATAGGAAATGACATGTGGTCAAGCCCATGGTGGATAGTGCAATCAAGTCTGAAATCAAGTTTGTTGTGGAGGAGAAGAAAGCTTCGAAGATTACCCTAAAACTGAGGATGGTTTCACTTGAAGGGGGAGGGGATGATGAGGCCCTAAGAAGCATTGTTACTTTGAGTTGTGTTTCAGCATTATAGTTTGAACTTACTTTGCAAAGTAGTGTTATATTGTGTGAAGAGAACAAGCCATCTAGCAAGGCCGAGAGGAAGGGAAGAGAGGCTAGTCAAGAAAAAGAGAAGAAAAGCCTACCGCATGAAGAAGTTCCATGTAGGGGAGCACATGATCCAAAATGACCTGAGCGCATGGGGCTTTGCTGTGTGGGCAAGCCACATGGAAAGAACCAGTGTGTGGGTGCATGGGGAGGAAGCACGTGATCCAAGAGGAGAGAACGGGTAGCTATCTTGAGAGGAAAGAAAGAGAACCAAATTCTTATGTTCTCCTCGTGGGAAATCCGAGTGGAACTCCAAGCCACTATGCCAAGCAAGGAAGAGATAAATATCTAAGATGGATACAAAAGGCTGAGTGGAGTTTGGTGTTCATGTGGCCAAGAGAAAACAAGTGTTATTTCCTGATGAAAAAGAAAGAGCCAAGGAGGCCAAAAGTTGTATATATGATATTAGATTGAGAAATAGGCACTAGAAAATCGCCATGGTTTTAGCGGCAACTGTTCACTGTTGGTGTATGTTCTTGAGATTTTCATCTAGGAATTGCTCTTGGTGTATTGAATCCAATTGTGGTGTTGGGTTTTACTCATTAGAACTTTGGTTCTACTATCCTTTGCTCACGTGCTGTTGTGTGCATGTGAGAAGGTTCAATCATAGGGGAAGTGTTGTTCTTGTGGTGTGCAAGACTAGGGCAAGGGAGAAGCTACCAGTAAGGAGTACTGTGAAAGATAAGGGCCAAACAATATGATCCTGCTAGCTTGCTAGTTGGATCCACATCATATTGCATTCGAGTATGCAGGTCATGTGATCCAATTACAAGGAGTTCGATCATCTCAAGGCAAGGAGCTTCAAGAACTACCACTTGAGCAGTATATCAAATGGCGTAAGGGCAATGAAATCTGGGCAGTGGCGGTGGTTGAGGAAAAATAAGAAGATAAACTACCTGAAGTACAATAGGAAATCGCTGAAATATTGTATTAGTACAAGGATGTCTTTGGGAAACCGAAAGGCATACCTCCTTCTCGCGAATATGATCATTCTATGCCCTTGATACTAGGCACCGCACCTGTGAATGCCAGACCTTATCAATACTCACCATTACATAAGGATGACATTGAATGCCAAGTTGCGAAGATGTTGGCAGAAGGGATGATCATGCACAACATGAATCATTTTACTTTCCCTGTTCTTTTGGTGCAAATGAAGGATGGTTCATGGTTATTCTATGTCGATTACCATCAATTAAATGTGCTCACCATCAAAAGCAACTTTCCAATGCTTGTCGTAGATGAATTGTTGGATGAATTGGTCAATACGAAGTATTTCTCCAAACTGGACCTCAGGGCGGGATATCACGAAATCTAAATGAAGGAAGAGGATGAGGAGAAGACCACTTTCAAAACCCATCATGGCCATTATCAATTCAGAGTGATGCCTTTTGGACTCACCAACACGTTGGCGACATTCCAGTGTGTCATGAATGCCGAGTTAAGCCCTTGGTAATGCAAGTTTGTCTTGGTATTCATAGATGACATCCTGGTTTACAACCCTACTCTACCCTAGCATGCAACACATTTAAAGTTGGTTCTTGAGAAACTAAGAAAGCATCAATTTCTTGTCAAGTGATCCCGAAACCCTAGCTGGGCGCGCGGTGCTAGCACACCAGCGCACGGCATTCCATCCCGAACGTGTGGATTCCGTGGAGGCGCCGCAGCTGTTGCTGCTGTGTTGATTGGCGAGAAGCGCAAGGCTATTGCGTAGGACGTGTAATATCCTGATCGTCGTTTTGGCGTGGGTTTTAAATAATCACGGAGTTTCCTGATTTTTCGGTAAATTGCGGGATGTGAAAATTAAATTGCAAAATTGTCCAAAATAAAAAAAATTAAAAAAAATTAAAACAATTAATTTGGATGTTTTAGGCTGTCCGAAGTGGTGGGCCAGCCGCTTTGGGCCAGCCAGCCCAACGGGGGGCCCGTACCCCCTCCCAATCCCTAGCACCCCATTTATAAACCCCCTCCCTTGGTGCCTCTCCCCTTTTTTCCACCCCTGGCCGCAGCCTTCCCCCTTCCAACATCCCACACAGCTGCTGTCCATTGGAGCAAAGGAGGAAGAGAAGGAAGGAGAAGATAGGGAAGAGAAGGAAGAAGAAGAGAAGGGGGAGAAGAAGAGGAAAGAAGAGGGGTGATCCCAAGGGATTCTCTAGATAATTTTTTCTAATCCCAAACCCCTCTGTTTTTAGAGTAATTAGGGTTCATGGCACGGAATTAGAAGGGAATTAGCAGATTGATTACCCGATTAGGGTTCATGGCACGGAATTAGAAGGGAATTAGCATATTGATTACCCGATTAGAGATTACCCGATTAGAGATTACCCAATCAGGGGTAGTAAATGATTTTTATGATTTTGGTCACAATTGAGAAAAATGTAGAGAATTCAGTAATCTTGCTGCTGTATAAAAATCATAATTTTTAGATCCTTGTACAGTGGTTGGGACGCGTTAGAATCTGGCTGCCCAGACTGCCAGAACAGAGAACGTTCTCTGTTTTGCGCATTAAGTTACACCTTGCTATGATCAAAATAAAAATATGTGATCTACATGAAAAGTTAAGATATTTAAGTGAGGAATCCATAAATATATCATTTGCTGTAAATGGATTAATATTTTTAAAGATACAAAAATATTAAGCAGCGCTGCTGCAGTGGATAGATTGTTGAATCGTTGAGCGGAGAGGTTATGTTGGGTTTGGGGTTCTAGCGACGTCTTTACTTCTTAAGTCGTGTTTACTATGCTATAACATTGTGCTGAAAGGTACCTTTTGGACAGGTGGTTTTGCTCCTAAACGCATGTGATTGCTTCGCTTCAACGGTTGAGACAAGTAAACGTAGCGGTTGTGCTACTGTTTAACTCGTTAATTATTCTACATTCACATTAATTAATTCTCTTAATTTGAGTTGCTATGTCATTGTTACATGCTTCCTTAATGTGGTCTAGATGGTAGTATTTTTTAAGAATTCAATTGTTTTTTATCATGATGGTTTAATTGTGGATATACGGATTTGTTTCTGATGAATTAATATAGTTGTGGGGTAGAAAACTTTACGAGTATATTGTGATCTAAGTGGTAGTATTCTTAGTGAATACTTGTGGTTGTGATGGTACTAATTATTGATCAATTGATATGTTTGGATAAATTGCTCGTAATCATGTGGAAATTTATTTAATATGTTAATGCGGAATATGAAAACAAATATGTGGTGGATGTGTAGTTGTGGATATGTTGTGAGCATGTTGATCCTCCTTTGTGGTTGGAATTCATGTGGTTTATGATTATCATATCATTCATATCATATCATGACATTTGCAGATGTGGATGTCGCCGCACCTAGCCACGACCATACCGATACAACATCGTATATTGCCGTAATACGATGCACACTCTTACCTTGTTGGGTAAGGGTGTTGTGGAGCATACGCATTCATATGCATTGCATTGTGGAAAGATCATTTGCATACCTATGCAATGTATTGCGGTGAAGTTATTTTCTGGAATATACAACTTCATAGTTGTAATGTGGAATATACAACTTCATAGTTGTAATGTGGAATTGGCTCATATGAGCTACTTGTGGTATGAGGAATGTGGATGTGGTCATGGAATGAGGTTCGTCCCTGTGGTATGGTAGGGGTTGTGATTGTGGTATGAGATTCTTTTCTCTTGTAGTAATTGTTGATAGCAGTTGTGGATGTGAGAAACAATAAAGTAGTGAAGTAAAACATACATATGCTTCATTGTCATTGGTAGTGGTAGTGGTTCAGGTTTTAAAGTAGTCAAACAAGATTTATTTGCTATTATTTTACCGTTGTTGGTGGTGAATTGAGGTTGAGGATATAAACGTAGTCATTGTGGAAATAAAATGTTGATGATTAAACTGTTGTAGTTTAATTAGCTTGTTAAACAGTTTGCTTGCTGAGATTTTTATCTCACCCTTGTTTCCCCCCTTACAGGTGATCATTGAGCATGCATGGGAAGGGTAGAGCGGCACCACAATAATGCACTTGGATCATAGATTTATGATGTAATAAAGACAAAGTGATTCTAGTCTTTTGCCTAGCAATCTCGTCAATGTTTACTTTAACTTAATAGTGTTAAACTTGTGAACTATTCTTTGTTTAGATTGTTGGAGGTTGATTTAAATTATTAGATTGATTATCACTATTCTGTTTCGCTGAATTGAATATGCTTCCGTTTATCCTATATTGTTTAGGAATTATTGTCAGATTATTTTATCTTGTAAATTGGCTAGTTGTGGAGTGGTTTTAGTGGCATCCCAGGTAATGTGGGTCCTGGGGTATTGCAGCTGGTATCAGAGCGGGCGTTAGGTCTATGGTAATTAAATTATTAAATTGACACACTGGTGCACTGTAGGATGGGATGAGTCAAGCATTGCATTTATGCTTTTGACATGTTGTATTGATGATTTACGTTATGAGATGATCTTGTATGATTATGTTTTGCTCCTATGACTGTTATGAGTGAGGATAGTCAATGATAAGATGTAGAGGTTGTAGTTGCTGCCTTGGCATTGCTAGATTATACTACCACTGTTCGCAGTATGGGGATAGCGATGTAGCTACCTCAGGTAACTTAGTTGCAGATGTTGTGAGTTTCTTAAGAAAAGTTGTTATCTTTCTTGAGTTGATTTTGGCCAATTCTTGGCCTGTTGTGGTTAATGAATTTCTCTTGAGATAGCGTTTCATTGCAGTTGAGGTTTTGCAATTGGTCTCTACCTGTTCTTTGAAGCAATTATTGTTTTTTCGGACTATTGAGACACTTTTGCTACTTGTGAACATCGTTGATTTGTAAGGATAGTCCCTTCGTGGGAATTTTGTCTTGTTGTGAATCATGACTCATTGGTTCGCTTGGTATTTTTATCAATGAAAGTTTTGTGTTGCAAACTCATTAATATGTTAAAGCCTTAGATCTACGGATTTCTTTTAGATTATTTCGAGTGTTGAAGTTTATTTGCTCTCCTTTCTGAAAGAGAGTGTTAAAACCCTTTATGGTGTTTTGTTATGCTTAAGTGGAAGGTGGTAATCATATAAACCAATTCATAAGGTATGAATTATCAAGTTGAGATGTTAGCATGGTGCATAATTAATTTCAACTAGCATCCTCAGAAATATAGTTGATTAATTTGATATCGCTTTGTAATAGTTTCTTGAAGAATTGTGATTAAGAATTTGTCTATACGTGATTGGAACTCATGGAGTTATTAAGGAGTAGCAAAAGAATTGGAATGATTATTATAATTGTTTAAATTTCTATCATGTTGGATAAATTAAATTAGTTTTTTGACTTTAGTAATTAATTTGACCGTTTGAAATTTATTAAGTAAGGAGGTGTTGGAATATTGCCTTGGTAATATTGACCTTTAATCTGTTCTTTATTAGATATTTTATGAGCATGCACAATTGCTAGTTTCATCTATCTTTCACCATGCTAAGTTGTGGAAATATGTATAAAGATATAGAGGATGGTTGATGTATTGACTTGTGAAACCTTGTCTTATAGAGCTTATAATATTGAAGTTTGAAGGTCTTTCATTCGAATTGCTGAATATAAGGTGGAATGTTGAATCTATGCTCATGACTGTTTTCGAGATTGCCATGTTCTAGTACTAGATTGTTAAAAGAGATTTATTTCAATATTGTGGCTGGTGCACTAGGCTTTTTCTAGATTAAGTAATTGCAATCTTATTTAGATAATAGAAACATGATGAAGCGAATTCTTGTGTTTCTTTTGGAAAAGTTTATGAAGGGATTTGAGGATATGATGATGCTTGTTAAGTATGTATTATTCTGATGTTAGTATGATGGTCAGTAAGTGGTTGTAATGATAATGTTGAATGTTCTATAAATAAAAGAATTTGATAACTTCCATGATACTATTTAAATCAAAAGTTTTGAGATTTGTGTACGTGATCTTTTGGATCTCATGACTTATATGGCAGCTAAAATTGTTTTGAGCAAAGTGACTGTAATATCCCGGAAGAGATTCGACGATTAGTCAATTAAATAAAGAGAGGGACATTAAAGGAGAAAGTAAAAATATCATTGTTGAGGGGTTTTCTGAAATTTTAGGACAACCTGGGCCTGGGCTTTGGCCCAGGTGGGAATGTTTGGCCCAAAGGGGGAGGGGAGGCAGCCACCTTTACCCTAGCCGCCCCATCTCTCCCCTTGCACACCCCACCCCTCTCCCTCCTAGCAGCCGCCACCTCTCCATCTCCTCCTCTCCACTCCTCCATTGGGTGATCAAGGCTTCCACTCGCTACCGGACGAACGGGAGAAGGCGAAACGTTGGATCCGGAGGAAGGGAAGAACAAGAGGAAGGAGGAGGAAGAAAAAAAAGGAGGAATTCGGGAGGAGATCTTCGTGTTCTTCATCCATTCGTCAAGGGGTAATCCTTGTTTCCCATTAGAATAATATTCTTTGATCTTGATAGCAATTTTCGTCAGTCTGGACTGCTAGGACAGAATGTGGTAGACGGCGGTTTTGGGTTAGATCCGTGGGGATTCAGGTCTGGACCCCTCCTAGAGAATTGTAGAGGACGAAATTATCTTTCCATGAAGTCCTACAACGCGTGATTCCGAGTTGCGTAGCAAAAGTTATGATTTTTCTAAGTTGACTGTTTTGCATCTCGGAGGGTTTCCCGACGGGTTTCGGTAGATCGATTTTAGAATTTTGTAAACGGGCGAATCAGAGGATCTTCATATTAGGAAAGTTGTAGATAATTTTCTTAGCTTTCCAGAAAGGTCAAGAAGTCCAAATTACGATTTTTGTGGTGGAAGTTACGGCGTTTTTAGTGCGCTGTCCCGAGATAAATACAGATTGAGGAAAACTGGTTGGATCGGGTATAAGATGGCCGAATCTGGAAGGCTCCCCAAATAGGTTTAGTTAGATAATTTAATTATCTTTCCATAGAATCTGAGAACGCCTCAGTTGAACCTTTTTATCAAAAGTTATGAATTTTTCAAGGTGACTGTCTGCAGAAGTCAGGTGTTGGCCGAGGGAAGATTTGAGTTTGGGTCAAGTTAAATATGTTGGGTTAGTTTAAGGGTGTTGTTATTTTTATCTAAAGACCCACTACTGTTGTCTTAGCAAATATTATAATTATTATTCAGGAGGAGGACGGATTCGCGGAGTTGCACCTTCTACTCATCCTCCGTTTTCTCGCGGTTAAGGCAAGTATAATGATGGTTTATGATTGATGGTGTGGATTATTGATGTTTGATGAATTGTTGATGTTTGATGAATGGATGATATTTGATCTAAATTGTGAGTATATGTGTTCATGATATGATAATGATATGTTGATATCGTTTATGGTCGATTGCATTTGAAAGTGATTATGAGAATTTATGATGCATGGATATGGTGAATGCAATTTTATTTTATTGAGACATTCACATATATGCATCATGCCGATATATTGAAGTCTTGGTCACGAGATGACCAAGCGCCGAGGTCCCCGTCTGTTGATGTCATGACGGGCTAAAGGTCCCCATACTTGTGGAGTATGGGCAATTGGTCCCCATGCACGGAGGGTGCAGGCATGGGTGTGCATTGACGGATGCACACTCCGCGTCACGGTAAAATGCGAAAGAGATGAGAAAGAGGAGCTTTTGATCATAATGCATAGCATGAATTCATATGTAATATGTTTAACTTGAGAGTTAATGTTCATGCTTGCATTTGATACTGATTATACTTGCCGAGTCGTTGGACTCACTCTTGTTGTTGTTTGTCTATTTTAGGTACCAATGTGAGATCAGCATACATGGGGACATGAATGGCTAGTTCAGATTCACGTGCACAATTCCTTCATTAAGAAATAAAGACAGTCATGATAATCTTGTTGGCTTGATAGCTTAATTGGTTCATTTATATTTCATCGATTAAATGTAATAAAGACTTAGTACCTTTTGATATTATCTTTCCGTTCATTATTTAGAACTTGTGCTATTCATGCTTGTCGGAAGCTGTTATTACGTTAATAAACAAAGGAGGTCATGCCGAAATTTTAGGTAATTTATATTAGTTGTTGATATATTGTGGATAGTTAGTAGCATTTCAGGCCTATGTTAGGTGGGGTGTTCTGATTGGTATCGAGCGGTCAGAGGTCCGTGGTTAATGAAATATTAATTTGACACACTAAGCACTGTAGGTGGGAATGGGATTTGCATTGCATCTACGTTTCCGTTGATTATCATAGTTAAATATGTACCTAATGTTTGACTTTGTACTTATTATGAGATGATCTTTTGGGTGCTTATGATTTGACTATATGATTTGTATGTGTGTGGATAGTTAAGTTGAGAGACGAGAGATCACGGTGCGGCCGTAGGTATGGCCAAGTTATAGCACTCTCTGTGGTATTCAATTGGTGAGGGATCTTCCCTTGGGTAAACTAATTTCAAAGGTTAGGAATAAGTTCTTTAGAAAAGTTTCTCTATTCCTTGAGTTGAATTTAGTCAATTCTCATCTGTTGTGGAGGAAGAATTTATCTTGGGGTAGTGATTCATTTCAGTTAAGGGTTTTCATTTGGTCTCTAAATGTTCCTAGAAGCAATTATTGTATTTCAAACTATTGAAATGTTTTTTTGCTTAAGAACATTGTTGATTTGCAAAGTTGGTCCCTTTATGGGAGTTTTGTCTTGTGGTAAAACGTGTCTCATTGGTTCGCTTGGTATTCTTATTAATGAAAGTTTTATGTTGTAAACTTGTTAACATAGGAAAGATTTGGATCAATGAATTTCTTTGGATTATTTCGTGTGTTGAAGTTTAATTCCTCCCCTTTTGGAAAGAGAGTGTTAAAACCCTTTGTAGCGTTTTGCTATGCTTAAGTGGAAGGTGGTAATCATATAAACTAATTAGTAAGGTATGAATTGTCAAGTTGAGAAGTTAGCGTGGTGCATAATTAATTCCAACTAGCATCCTTGGAGGTGTAGTTGATTAATTTTGATATTGCCTTGTAATAGTTCATTAAAGAACTGTGATTAAGAAATTGCTTATACATGATTGGAACCCATGTAGTTATTGCAGAGGGTGCAAAAGAATTACAATGATTATTATGATTGGTTAAATTTCTATCATGAGAATAAATTGAATTATGTTTGTCTTTAGTGATTAATCTAACTGTTTGGAATTATTAAGAAGAAGGTGTTGGAATAATGTCTTGGTAATATTAACCTTTAATCTGTTATTTATTTAGATCTTGTATGAGCTTGTTCAATTGCTAGATTCATCTATCTTTCACCATGCTAAATTGTTGAAATATGTATAAAGAAAAAGATGAAGGTTGATGTATTAACTTGTAGAATTTTGCCTTACAAAGCTGGTATTATTGAGGTTTAAAGTTATTTTGTTCTATTTTCCGAACGTAAGGTGGGATATTAAATCTATGCTCATAATTCTTTTGTGGTTATAAAACGGAGTTAGATCATGAATGGTGTTATGATAAAATAATAATCAACTATTGCTAGTAATGACTAGAGTACAATCAATTTGAGCTAAATTAGAGTTGAGCATCAAAAGAATTGAATATATGGATCTTAATGAGAGATTTATACTAGCATGTTTTGCAAGAATGCCTGTTCTAGTATCATCTTATTTAAGAGCTTTGTTCTAATATGGTGGCTTGTGCACTAGACTTTTCCTAGATTAAATAATTGCAATCTTGTTCAGATAATAGAAACATGATGAAGTAAATTAATATGTTCCTTTTGGAAAAGTTGTAAAGGGATATGAGGATATGATAATTCTTGTTAGGAGTGTACTATTTTGATGTTAGTATGATTGTCGGTATGTGGTTTTGATGATAATCTTGAATGTTCTATAAATAAAAGAATTTGATAACTTCCATAATAGTATTTAAATCAAAGGCTTTGGAATTTGCATACTCGACCTTTTAGACCTCATGACTTAGGTGGTAGTTGAAATTGTTTTGAGCAAATTAAAGCGCTGAGAAGTTTTATTAGTTCTCAAAAGATTTATGAGTTGTGGTCTTTAAGTTTCTTTCATTGGAATTGTCAAGGTAACACTGTAATCGAAGAAAATTGTTCTCTTTGGTAAAAGAAAGATTGTGGTAAAAGTATTTGAGGATGAAGTCAGGTTGTGTAACTTCTATAGGTGTGCTTAATTTCTTATTTTCACTGCATAAAAGTTTCTTGAGGTTAAGATGACAATGTTGTATTCTTATTGGTTGATATTGGATATTTCTCTTCTTGAGGGGCATGTGCCATCAACTGTGATCTTATGTTTTGTTTTCTAAGACCATAGCTATTTCTCTTGGTGCGGTGTCTATTGCGATCGGTGGCGTTTCCCATGTGTTGAGATTTACTTCTTTTATCTCTCCTAAGAAAGGGTAACCGATTTGGGTTGCAAGCCCTTTTAGGATATGTATGGTAACCGGTCGGTGTGTTTATGCGATTGGTTTGGGTGAGATTGTGGGTGTCAAATTGCTTGAGATTCTTGGAGTGATAAATTGATTCGGTCAAATAATTCTCGGTGAGGATTTGATTTAAAGAAGATGTTGCCTTTGGAGCTAACTAGTTATCTTGTTGCAACTAGAAGAACCTATAGTAAATTGTGGTTCAAGAGTGTTACAATCATTTGGATGGAACAGTAGAATCATTGAAAGTAAGAGAATCTTAATCAATTTTATTGGAGTATCGAGATTGGGTACTTGTAGGGGTTAGTAGGAGGATTATGATGGTATAGTAATGAGATTATAATTGTGAAGAAGACTGATTATTACGGAATTTTGGGATAGTAGAAATTGTTGAAATTATTGCCATATATGACTTGGATTCAGTGAGTAACCCTACAGGAGTTAGAATCCTCCTATAGATAATCAGGTTGAGAATAAATTTTATATAGTTGTTAATGATTGAGCATGGATGATGGTGAAAGATTCTAGTCCCCAATTCGAGAGTTTTGTATCAATTATGTCGGAGTACATGAATAGGAACCCGGAGAAGGAAAATTTTGGTTTGGTGATCTATGCTAGGACACAGGCTAATGATGTTGTGTGAGAATAGTGGAATATGTGGATTCTAAATAGTGTGATGAACCATGATAGAATCCTTTGGGTGTATTAAATGAATGTGTGGGTTGAGAATTCCATGATTGTTTACCCTTAAAAGAATTGTGGTGAAGAGATTGTGGGTGAAACTAACGATGAGGTGTATTGGAAATTATTCATTAAAATAACCGGTGGTAGAGGAGTTGACTAGAGTATGTTATTGTAAGAGCAGTAGAGTCCCTCTGCAAAGGTGAGGTCGATGCACTCGGGTGGAACATAGTGTTGATGTTGCAAATTTAAAGGAAATGAGCTGGTGTGGTGTGGGATGATTTGGAATCTCGTGATTCAAGAGAGTTTTCCTAAAAGAAAAAAATATAAATATATATATATTTTCTTGCGTAGCAAAATGCTCTTTTGATTCTTGTTTGAGCTTTGTGATGAAAGTAAGATTCTTTTGTGGTTTGAAGTTGACTTTAAGTTGGCTTGTGTGGTTTTTCGGTTCGGAGACATATACTGATATAATGGACGGGTTGAACATTTGAGTGATTCCCTTTGGAGTATGTGTTGGTTGATTGCAAACTACCTCACGGGAATGTGGAGAGGTTCTCGTGTTGAATCCTCGATTGTTCTTTTCTTCTATGATTTGACTCTTTGGTAAGGACTGAGTGATGTGTGATTGCAACAAGAATCCTTTATTTTCTATTGTATTTTGTTAGTAAAGGAGTTTATTTACAACGAGCACTGGTGTGCGTCCGTAGTTAAAGGAGGTACTCCTTGTTGAGGCAAAGAGCTCGATTGAGAGTGGAAACACGAGATACACGTGTTGTGCAGGTTCTGGGGGTTGGTACTAAAGGAATAATAACCCGATGTGTGATTAATCGCTCCGGTTAGTTGTGAGGAATAGGAGATTGACCGCTTTGGGTCCAGAAGACATCTGAATGAGTGGGCTTGGTGAAGGAGAATCTGTGGGCCGTCCAGAACAGACAAAAAAAAAGCTATGCGAATGTGAGGAGAAGGGATCTGGAATTTGAAGTGGGGGATCAGGTGTTTGAGAGTATTTTCCACCTGGAGTGTGGTGGGGTCGATACCCAATGGAAGTTTAGCCTGAAGTACGTCGAGCCCCTCACGAACATGGTTCGGATCGGGAAGTTAATCTAGGCACTGGGTGCAAGTATGGAGGAATAATAAAAAAAAATTCAAAGTACGTCAAGATGTTTGGTCGCAGCAAAGAGAGAGAGGCAACATAGAATTGGAGTCTCGCAACCGTGAGCAATATCCGATGATATTCACAACATATGCGTGTTAGTATGGTCAAGTTTTTAGATATGGTTAATCCTCAGTGTAAGCACGGTTAGAATTCGGGGTCGAATTCTGTTTAAGGGGGGTAGAATGTAATATCCCGGAAGAGATTCGACGATTAGTCAATTAAATAAAGAGAGGGACATTAAAGGAGAAAGTAAAAATATCATTGTTGAGGGGTTTTCTGAAATTTTAGGACAACCTGGGCCTGGGCTTTGGCCCAGGTGGGAATGTTTGGCCCAAAGGGGGAGGGGAGGCAGCCACCTTTACCCTAGCCGCCCCCCATCTCTCCCCCTTGCGCACACCCCCACCCCTCTCCCTCCTAGCAGCCGCCACCTCTCCATCTCCTCCTCTCCACTCCTCCATTGGGTGATCAAGGCTTCCACTCGCTACTGGGACGAGCGGGAGAAGGCGAAACGTTGGATCCGGAGGAAGGGAAGAACAAGAGGAAGGAGGAGGAAGAAAAAAGGAGGAATTCAGGAGGAGATCTTCGTGTTCTTCATCCATTCGTCAAGGGGTAATCCTTGTTTCCCATTAGAATAATATTCTTTGATCTTGATAGCAATTTTCGTCAGTCTGGACTGCTAGGACAGAATGTGGTAGACGGCGGTTTTGGGTTAGATCCGTGGGGATTCAGGTCTGGACCCCTCCTAGAGAATTGTAGAGGACGAAATTATCTTTCCATGAAGTCCTACAACGCGTGATTCCGAGTTGCGTAGCAAAAGTTATGATTTTTCTAAGTTGACTGTTTTGCATCTCGGAGGGTTTCCGACGGGTTTCGGTAGATCGATTTTAGAATTTTGTAAACGGGCGAATCAGAGGATCTTCATATTAGGAAAGTTGTAGATAATTTTCTTAGCTTTCCAGAAAGGTCAAGAAGTCCAAATTACGATTTTTGTGGTGGAAGTTACGGCGTTTTTAGTGCGCTGTCCCGAGATAAATACAGATTGAGGAAAACTGGTTGGATCGGGTATAAGATGGCCGAATCTGGAAGGCTCCCCAAATAGGTTTAGTTAGATAATTTAATTATCTTTCCATAGAATCTGAGAACGCCTCAGTTGAACCTTTTTATCAAAAGTTATGAATTTTTCAAGGTGACTGTCTGCAGAAGTCAGGTGTTGGCCGAGGAAGATTTGAGTTTGGGTCAAGTTAAATATGTTGGGTTAGTTTAAGGGTGTTGTTATTTTTATCTAAAGACCCACTACTGTTGTCTTAGCAAATATTATAATTATTATTCAGGAGGAGGACGGATTCATGAGTTGCACCTTCTACTCATCCTCCGTTTTCTCATGGTTAAGGCAAGTATAATGATGGTTTATGATTGATGGTGTGGATTATTGATGTTTGATGAATTGTTGATGTTTGATGAATGGATGATATTTGATCTAAATTGTGAGTATATGTGTTCATGATATGATAATGATATGTTGATATCGTTTATGGTCGATTGCATTTGAAAGTGATTATGAGAATTTATGATGCATGGATATGGTGAATGCAATTTTATTTTATTGAGACATTCACATATATGCATCATGCCGATATATTGAAGTCTTGGTCACGAGATGACCAAGCGCCGAGGTCCCCGTCCCTGTTGATGTCATGACGGGCTAAAGGTCCCCATACTTGTGGAGTATGGGCAATTGGTCCCTGCGGAGGAGGTGCAGGCATGGGTGTGCATTGACGGATGCACACCGCGTCACGGTAAAATGCGAAAGAGATGAGAAAGAGGAGCTTTTGATCATAATGCATAGCATGAATTCATATGTAATATGTTTAACTTGAGAGTTAATGTTCATGCTTGCATTTGATACGATTATACTTTTTGAGTCGTTGGACTCACTCTTGTTGTTGTTTGTCTATTTTAGGTACCAATGTGAGATCAGCATACATGGGGACATGAATGGCTAGTTCAGATTCACGTGCACAATTCCTTCATTAAGAAATAAAGACAGTCATGATAATCTTGTTGGCTTGATAGCTTAATTGGTTCAGTTTATATTTCATCAGATTAAATGTAATAAAGACTTAGTACCTTTTGATATTATCTTTCCGTTCATTATTTAGAACTTGTGCTATTCATGCTTGTCGGAACTGTTATTACGTTAATAAACAAAGGAGGTCATGCCGAAATTTTTAGGTAATTTATATTAGTTGTTGATATATTGTGGATAGTTAGTAGCATTTCAGGCCTATGTTAGGCTGGGGTGTTACAGTGACGCGTTGAGAGGTTTTATTAATTCTGAAGGGATTAATGTGTTGCGGTCTTCAAATCTTTTTTTGTTGGAATTGTCAAGGTAATACCGTAATCAAAGAAAATTGTTCTCTTTGTCAAAAGAAAGAGTGTAGTAAAAGTATTGGTGGTTGAAGTCAAGTTGTGCAACTTTTTAAGGTGTGCTTGACTTCTTATTTTCGCCGCACAAGAGTTTCTGAGCTTAAATGGAAATATTGTATTCTTATTGGTTGAGATTTGATATTTTCTTCTTGAGGGAAATGTGCCTTCAACTGTGATCTTATCTTTTGTTATCCAAGATTATTGCTATTTCTTTTAGTCTTGTGTCTATTGCAAATGGTAACATCTTGCTTTGTGCTGAAATTTACTTCTTTTTGCTTCTTCTAAGAAAGGGGTAATCAATTTGGTTTGTAAAATCTTTTTAAGAGGTGTATGGCAACTAGTTGGTGTAGTTTTGTAATTGATCTTGGTGAGATTGTGGTGGTAAAGTTGTTTGACATTCATAAGAACCATGGAGATGGAAAATTTTGGTTTGGTGTTCTCTGCTGGAACCTTAGAGGCTCAGCGTCTCTATGTGGGAATAGTGGATCAGAGTGGAATCCAAATAGCGGGATGTTTGGGATAGCATCCTTGGGGTGCAGTAAATGAGTTTGTGTGGATGTGATATGAATTTTGAGTTGTTATCCTTAAGGGATTGAGGTGTTTTAGGATTTATCTGTCAAAGTAATTCCATTGGTTGAGGGCTTGGCTAGAATGTATTTTGTGGAGACAGTAGAGTCTCTCTGTAAGGGTGTGGATGATGTACTCAGTTTGAGCGCCTTGTCGATGTTGTCAACTTAAGATAAATGAGTTGGTGTGTTGGGCGATGATTTGAAAATCCTTGGATCAAGAAAGTTAAATTTTCAAAGGGAATGGATTGGGAAATTAATGATACCTTGAGCAGTAATATGCTCTCTTGATTCTTGCTTAAACTGTGTGTCTATGGCAGAGGTCATCTGCAAATTGAGTTTTTTTTGTTGAGGCGTATTCTTTTTCAGTTAGGAAAAGAGAATGATTGTTTTGGTCTGTCGAGTGATTTTCACTCTTGGCTTATGTAGTGTGGATTCTCCAAATGTCTATTTGGAGAGTGTAAAAGGTTTTGTTGTGAATCATTTGATTTGGATCGTGGTCTTTTAAAGGAAAGCTGGTTGCTAGTGTGTTGCTTGAGAATACTTTATTCTTCTTTTGGTTGGGTTCCATTTGTAAAAGTTTTTATTTGTGCTTCAAGTAAAATGTTATGAGTGGAATCTGTGGTCGAATTATTTAAATGGGGTACAATGTATTATCCCGATTATAATATATAGAGGAAAATGTTTTAAGATGGTGGATGGTATTAGATAGTGGCTTGAAAGTTGGGGCGGGAAATTTTGCGAGAAAGGCAGGATCTGTTGGCCGCTTAGAGCTGGCAGAAGAGTTGCGGGTGCTCGACGTTGATCCGCGCATGTCGTGGAACTCGTCGGAGTTGGTCATGAGGAAGAGCGCCACCAGGTATGTGGAGGCCCTCTTGACGAATCAGTCCGAGCGGGAGGTGACGTCGGAGCTTGAAGTTCAAATGTAGAAGAAGGACCCGAGTTCTTCGAGGCGTGTGAGAACCTGTAGTTATTGTTTCCCTTGGGATGTTCTATCCTTGGGATGCTCTTTCCTTTGGTTGTTCTTTCCTTGATTATTCTCTTGATTTGTGGTTTGAGGAGTTAGATTCGAGGACGAATCCTTTTTAGGTGGGGAGAATGTAATATCCTGATCGTCGTTTCGGCATGGGTTTTAAATAATCGCGAAGTTTTTCGATTTTTTGGTAAATCGCAGGACGTGAAAATTAAATTACAGAATTGTCCAAAATTTAAAAAAAATAAAACAATTAATTTAGATGTTTTGGGCTGTCCGGAGGGGTGGGTGTCGGGACCCGAATTTCTGAATCCGGACCCTCTGTGTATTACAGCACTAGTCCCAGATCAAAGCTAGTGCACACAGTCAAACAGTGATGATTACATAACCAACAACGCTTTATTACAATAACAGAGAGTACAGACCAAAAGGCATCTTTATTACATCTGAGGTTTCAAGACCTCACACACACAATACACAGCGGAAGCAAAATAAACTCGGATGAAGACCCATCAATACGCCACAGGCAATTGATTGGGGAAACGCAACCTAGTACTCCGGAAATCCTTCGTCGAATCCAAACGCGAAGTAGTCGTAATCTCCTTCTTGAGCTTCATATTCCTCTGAGATTTTATTTTAAGTGTAGCATGTGAGTACATAAAAGTACTCCGCAAGTCTTGGGAAAATGCAATAGATGCAAGGCTTAACAAAGGAGGGTTATATGGTTCTTTTTGCACAAAGCAATATTTTATTTCAAATACCACTAAATATTTTCGAAGGCATTAGTTTAAACAAGGTAATTGTTTTAACAGAAACTATCAAATTGAAAAGTGAAGGTTACAGCCACCAACACTGGATCACTGGCTCTAACCGCCAAGGTTCAAGAAAACGGGTTACATCCACCCACACTGGCTATATCCGCCAGGATTCAAGACAACGGGTTACATCCACCCACACTGGCTACATCCGCCAGGACAACTCCGGGAGTTCCAACCACTCCCGGTTTCCAAAACTTTTATTTTAAAACCAAAACCAATGAGCTACCATGTGAATGCATTCCTTGCCCGCCCTTGACCGTGGGCACGGCTATTCGAATAGTTTTACACTCTGCAGAGGTTGTACACTTTACCCACAAGAGATAAGTCATCTTAATAGCCAACATGCTTCCTTAGGCATGAGACCCAGATAATTTATCATAAATCCTTTACCTTACTCTAGTCTAACTAGTTACCACCCGCTGAGGTTTCATCGCTGAAGGGTTAAACCACCCATCGAAGCCCCTCTTCTACTGTATGAGTACAAGAAACCCCGTCCCTCACTGTGAATAACCAGTACACCCTGGCACCCACTTTCCACTGGTGGTACCTAAACTAGTCTATCATAAGTTAATCAGCTAGGTCGTACCCATATAGACATGTGGTTATACGGTAGTGCTCAGTTTGGACAATCACAAGAGTCGGTCCTTAATTGACTAAGGCGGAACATACACTTTACAAGTTCTCGTGCTAACCGCACCAAACCAATCTTACCATCCGCCTCAGTCTAAACCAACTCTCACATTTTATTTATTTTTAAAAGAACAGTGGCAACACCAATCGCCACTAACTTACTGAACAAAAGTCTAAATCATTGAAATATAATTTCCCTTCCCAAGGTTACAAAAAGTTATTTATAGCATGATTAAGCTGTTTACTACCAATACAATATTTACCAAAGTTATATAATAATCTCATTATTGAGACAAAGGAAATCCTAGGGTGTCAAAGGTACATGGTTGTCAACGTCAAATGAGGGCATAACAATTGTCGGTTTAACTATTATCTCCAAAACATGAATTATCATTTTATGTAATATAGCAATGCATTAATTTAAAATAATCAAAATATTTCACAAACATAGGCTCAAGATGTTCAAAGGAGACTTGCCTTCGTGTGTGATATCTTGACTTTCTTGTTGCGGTTCGGAAAATTCTTCGGCGACGTCGGGTTCTACGCGCGGAACGATAAATACAAATAAAATCACAAAAATATATAATATATACTGGAAGAAAGGTTAAGATTTTAGATGAATTTAGGAAAAAGAATCAACGGATTCGGATTTTGAATGAGGGAGAACGAACAATCTAAAGTTTGCCGAGCGAGAAAATGCTGAAAAATAACAAAAGTTACTGTTCATTCTAGGAGCAGCCCATTTGGAGACAAGGCTAGCGCCGGCGAGAGGAGGCATGTGTGGTGAATCTAACTAGCAAAATGGGTTGCTAGGGACACAAGGCACACATAGGAAGCGACAGCACGCCAAACGGAGAACGGTGGCGGCACGGGTGGCTACAACGACATGGGTAGGAGAGAGGAATAAAACCCGGGCATAGTAAATGGATAAGTAGGGTGTGCACGGGCTAAAACGCGGCTTGGCAAAGCTAGGAAAATTATTTGTTAGGCTGAAACTTCATCGGAGACGATACAATCGACGTTTGAACGACGACGGTAGAGAAAAAGGAAAAACTTGATATCTTGGTGCTCGGTGAAGCGAATCCAAAACCATTTGAAACGTAGCTACCTGGGATGGTTTGGCACGATATGACGTGAACGGATTGGTGAAAAACACTACCGGATGAATCGGGACACGAGATGCCATTGGCGGCCATGGCGAGGTGTCGGAGGCAAAAATTTGTGGAGGCTTTTCGGAGAAACGGAAGGAAGCACGGCGTGGAACGCGGCGAGGCAAGTCTAAGAAAAATTACGACACAGGCTAAAACTCAACAGAGACGACGAATTGACGTCGGGAGTCAAAAATGGCCATTTTCGCGGAAAGTTTAATTTCTGACAATTGGCTCCACGAAAAATTAAATAAAAATGATAGATAAATTGCTTGGAGGCTAGGACATGATATGACATGAACAAAAATCAAAGCGCTTACCGAAAAGTCTTTGTCAGCGCCAAGGCACGATTTCATGTCGGCTCGACCAGGTCGTCGAGGACTCGGGGAGTCTTCGAGTGATGGCGATGGGAGCATGGCGTAGAACGCGTCGAGGCAAAATCAACGGTACAGACGGCTCGGCCAACGGACATCGAATGGTGACGGAACACGGCGAAGAAGACATTTGGCGACCGACGGGTTGACATCGGCATTCCGGGCAAACGGAGAGGAGTTGAGGGTGAGGTTGGTGGCGAAATGAAGAGGAGAACGTCGGGAACACAATGCTCACCTCGGTTTTGATCCAACACGCACAGTCGGCTCGCAGCGAGAAGAGGAACGACGGCGTGGTTTGGCCACGGTGGTCCGGCGATGCTCCGGTGATGCTCCAGCGAAGGCGAGCGGAGCACCGCGTAAAACGCGAGAAGGCAAAGCCAACGGTGTGGTCAAAAGTGACCGGACTCCACTGTTGGAGGCGCAATCGGCCGAGGAACGACGCTCGGTACACAAAAGTAAAATGGCGATTGCGGAGAGAAGAAAGGGAGAGAGGACTTGAGATTTCAGGGGTTGGGTGAGGATGAGAAGGTGCACCCGGTGCTCCCTTTTATAGGGGTGGAGGTGGACGGGAGAGAGAGATCAAGTAATGGTGTCATTTAGAGCAATATTTTAAATTCGTGTAAATACACATGAATGAGAGGAGAAACGGTAGGGAATTGAAAGCTCATGATGAGAGGATTTAAATGCACTTTATTTCACAAAAAACCGTTGAGAAAATCAATGGGAAATCAAGTTTTAAAAACGGTCATGGCGTCGGCTACGTCGCGTCTTGGCTTCGGGACGACGATGAACGATCTGCAGATCTTGTTCATTCTCTCTCCTTTTTTGAAATTTTAAAATTGAGCTCAAACAAATTCCGAAAAATCTAAAAAAACATTCCAAAGATTCCTTGAGACTCAAAGAACTCAAATAAAATATTTTTAGCAAATATTAATATTTAATTTAGTGTTATTAAATAAAAATTACAATTAAGCTTTAGTTTAAACTAAATAAATTAAAAAAATTCAAAATAGGGTATAAATAGATAGATTAGAATTTTAGATGAATTTAGAAATTTGTATGGGCTCAATCGGAGTTAAAATGAAAGAGAACGAGCTCTCAGAAGTTTGAAAAGAGAGAAAAGAATAAACCGATTTTTTGAACTGAAAAATCAAATTATGACGTCATGAAGGGAAATGATTTTCAGAGGAATTATTTTTCTGTGGAAAAGGAATTTATGACGCCAGCAAAGATTTTGATTTTTCTGGTCGAATTATTTTTGTAAAGGAAAATGATTTTATTCATTGACAGGTGGGACCGGTTTTATCAACGAGAGAGAAGAGAGAGAGGAAAGAGCGGACGGTCAGATGAGTGATGCGGCGCAAGGAAGAAATTGGAACCGTCAGATGGAGAGCGAAGGAATTAGGTGAAGATGAGCGCACGAGATTAGATCGGGCGACGGAGGATTAAATTTGATTTAGATTTTCAGAAAACACCAGAAAATTCAATAAAGCTTAGAAAAATATGAAATTATATCCAAAAATTCCAAAAAAATTCAAACAACTTCCTGGAGACATTTTGGACTTAATAAAAATATTTCCAACTACTGTTGGTATTTTAATTTTCATACTTAAAATACTTTTTATTTTCAAAATAGATTTTAAAACTCCAGAAAAACTCAGAAAACCAAATAAAGGCCAAATAAATCCAAATAATTAATTTGAATTGAGAGTTTTATAGAAAATCAAAATATTATTTTATTTAATAATTTTTTTAAGTTTTTACTTTAATCTATCTTTCTTAAAAACAGAAAATCAGGGCAAACAAAATTCAAATTTCACACAAACAAAACTCTTATTTTTATTTTGAACTAAATTAATTTTTTTAAAAAAAATTCTCCAAAATTTTAGAATAAACAATTGGAAACATTACGGTGAACCAACCAACGGGCCCCTGCACTTCTTCCAAACCGTAGCACCCCCTTTATAAACCCCCTCCCTTGGCCCCTCTCCACTTTTTTCCACCCCTGGCCGCAGCCTTTCCCCCTCCAACATCCCACATAGCTGCTGTCTATTGGAGCAAAGGAGGAAGAGAAGGAGAAGAAAGGGAAGAGAAGGAAGAAGAAGAGAACGAGGAGAAGAAGAGGAGGAAAGAAGAGGTGTGATCCCAAGGGATCCTCTAGGTAATTTTTTCTAATCACAAACCCTTCTATTTTTAGAGTAATTAGGGTTCATGGCATGGAATTAGAAGGAAATTAGCAGATTGATTACCCGATTAGAGTTTTCCTGTTGTCTAGCTGTAGATCAATTCGCGCAGTGCGTCTGTTTGCGCGGTTTAGACCTATGAAACAATTTTTCCTGCGGATCTTCCCAAAAGGAAAATTGTAGAGGACTTCGAGACCCATCTCCTGTATTTTGTTCAGAATTTGTGGGCGTAGCAGAGTCGGGAACACCGCTGTCTGTCAATGGTGCAGATTGGGACAGATTGATATTCAAGTGTGATTTAGGGGTAGTAAATGATTTTTATGATTTTGGTCGCAATTGAGAAAAATATAGAGAATTCAGTAATATTACTGCTGTATAAAAATCATAATTTTTAGATCCTTGTATGGTGGTTGGGACGCGTTGGAAGCTGGCTGCCCAGATTGCCAGAACAGAGAACGTCCTCTGTTTTGCGCATTAAGTTACACCTTGCTATGATCAAAATTTAAATATGTGATCTACATAAAAAGTTAAGGTATTTAAGTGAGGAATCCATAAATATATCATTTTCTATAAATGGATTAATATTTTTAAAGATACAAAAATATTAAGCAGCGCTGCTGCAGTGGGTAGATCGTTGAATCGTTGAGCGGAGAGGTTATGCGACGTCTTTACTTCTTAAGTCGTGTTTACTCTGCTGTAGCATTGTGCTAAGAGGTACCTTTTGGATAGGTGGTTTTGCTCCTGAACGCACGTAATTGCTTCGCTTCAACGGTTGTGGCAAGTAAACGTAGTGGTTGTGCTACTATTTAACTCGTTAATTATTCTACATTCACATTAATTAATTCTCTTAATTTGAGGTGCTATATCATTGTTACAAGCTTCCTTAATGTGGTCCAGATGGTAGTATTTTTTAAGAATTCAATTGTTTTTTATCTCGATGGTTTAATTGTGGATATGCGGAATTGTTCCTGATGAATCAATATAGTTGTGGGGTAGAAAACTTTATGAGTATATTGTGGTCTAAGTGATAGTATTCTTAGTGAATACTTGTGGTTGTGATGGTAGTAATTATTGATCAATTGATATATTTGGATAAATTGCTCGTAATCATGTGGAAATTTGTTTAATGTGTTAATGCAGAATATGAAAACAAATATGTGGTGGATATGTGGTTGTGGATATGTTGTGAGCATGTTGATGCTCCTTTGTGGCTGGAATTCATGTGGTTTATGATTATCATATCATATCATGACATTTGCATATGTGGATGTCGCCGCACGTAGCCGCGACCGTACCGGTACAGTATCGTCTATTGCCGTAATACGATGCACACTCTTACCTTGTTGGGTAAGGGTGCTGTGGAGCATTGCATTGTGGAAAGATCATTTGCATACCTATGCAATGTATTGTGGTGAAGTTATTTTGTGGAATATACAACTTCGTAGTTGTAATGTGGAATATACAACTTCGTAGTTGTAATGTGGAATTGGCTCGTGTGAACTACTTGTGGTTGAGGAATATGGATGTGGTCATAGAATGGGGTTCGTCCCTAGTGGTATGGTAGGGGTTATGATTGTGGAATGAGATTCTTTTCTCTTGTAGTAATTGTTGATAGCAGTTGTGGATGTGAGAAATAATAAAGTAGTGAAGTAAAACATACATATGCTTCATTGTCATTGGTAGTGGTAGTGGTTCAGGTTTTAAAGTAGTCAAACAAGATTTATGTGCTTTTGTTTTACCGTAGTTGGTGGTGAATTGAGGTTGATGATATAAACGTGGTCATTGTGGAAATAAAATGTTGATGATTAAACTGTTGTAGTTTAATTAGCTTGTTAAGCAGTTTGCTTGCTGAGATTTTTATCTCACCTTTGTTTCTCCCCCCCTTACAGGTGATCATTGAGCATGCATAGGAAGGGTAGAGCGGCACCACAATAATGCACTTGGATCGTAGATTTATGATGTAATAAAGACAAAGTGATTCTAGTCTTTTGCCTAGCTATCTCGTCAATGTTTACTTTAACTTAATAGGGTTAAACTTGTGAACTATTTTTTGGTTAGATTGTTGGAGGTTGATTTAAATTATTAGATTGATTGTCACTATCTTGTTTGGCTTAATTGAATATGCTTCCACTTATTCTATATTGTTTAGGAATTGTTGACAGATTATTTTATCTTGTAAATTGGCTAGTTGTGGAGTGGTTTTAGTGGCATTCCAGGGTAATGTGGGTCCGGGGCTGTTACAGGACGCGAGGAGGAGACATTCAGTTCGTGATACGATCGACTGCTTCTTCTTCATCAACGCGCATCTACGTTGTACTGGGCTGCTCCAACTGTTCTTCCGCTGCGCAGCGCATCTAGTGGTAACTATCCATGACTCCCTTACACGCATGTTTTCCGGTCGAACGCAGCAGAAAATCAATTGTTGTAGCTAGCGTAGCCTACGCGTTCTCCTTCAGTGGTATCAGAGCAAAACTGCGTAGTATATGGTCTGGGTCATGTGCTTGTAGATGATATGTTGTTTGTAGTAGATGTGATCTATTACTATTCTTATGCTAGGTTCATGTGATGGATCTTTCGGTGCACGGGTTGATTAGATCAATCGGTCATAAGGGGTTGAAATATGTATGAGTTTATAGCATTATGTGGCCAAAAAGATTAGTTCGTGCTCCTTCTTTGATGTACGCGCGACTTGCCCCTACCGGCTGGAATCACCATCGGGGCTAACTGCGCGCACAATCAATAGATCGAGCCAACAGATCGAGGTCTTGTGTTGCGGTCTCCTCAAGTATACCGATCGTGATGATCAATGTGATTGATCTAATGAAAATTGAGACATTTTGAATGGCTCGGATTTGGGTTGATTTGATCGGCCCGATGAGATTTTCATAGCGATTTCATAGATGTGATCTATGTAATTCCGTGAGGTTTTCAGGACCGCCGTTGCATACACGCATAGATTGTTATACAAACACATTCATGTCAGGGCGGTAGAATGCGTTCTACGCTTAACTTGTTTTGCAGGGAATGATGTGAATGGTATGGCATTGATGTATATGTGATGCATGTTTGTTTTGGCGACCTGTGTGTCGTATTAATCACAGCTGGGTTGAGGCTGTTCTTTAATTGTATAACGACCTGCGTGTCGACTTGTGATGCTTGAGCTCCTCATGTAATTCATTTGCTAGCTGTTAGTTGTAATAGTTTAGTTCTTTACCATGGAGGCTTCAAGCAATATGACAAAGAGGACAGGAAGTGTGGCGAAGGACATCACCGTGGAACCATGGCGATGGCGACCACTACGATTCAAAAGGCCATACCATTCATAGTATAATGTGATTATATGCATGTGATGTTTATTTCCTGTCATACTATTCTTTCATGCCATACCTGTAGAGGATGTATTTTTCATGACAGAATAGCTTCTCTCAGAAAAATTAAGAATTTATTTGATGCCCTTCCAATTGCTGCGCCTATAAGAATTACGATCATTGTTTGGTAGGTCTGCCAAAGAAGAGTACCATCAACTATCTTGATCTAATAGGGTGGATGTCGGACATCCATATGCATAGTGTTGGTTTACTTGACAAAATTAGATTTGGGCCTTGGGGCATGGTGTTGGGAGCCGGGGCATTGGGTGCCACCCAACAAACAAGAGTCACATAAGATGTGATTAGCAAGCGTTGCTTACCTACGTCACTAGGTTTCTAGCGGTGATGCCAAAACTCACTAGAATTTAGATGAACACGGATCTTGACCACTATATGTCGTTAGAGGGAAGACGATTACAAAACATATAGTGGGAGTGTCTTTTGTTAAATTGTTTAATGGAAGATCAAATATGAACATAGTGCTGAACTTTACTTGTTTATTTTCTATTGTAGATCATGCCTGCTTCTAGTAACAATTCTGGTTTTAACTTGCGATCTGTTCTTGAGAAAGAAAAACTTAATGGAACGAATTTTATTGATTGTTACCGCAACCTGATAATTGTTCTCAGACAAGAAAAAAAGGAATACGTTCTTGAGCAACCCTACCCGATGAACTCCCCGAGGGTGCAACGTTGCCACCATAAAGCT
This sequence comes from Bonia amplexicaulis, assembly GCA_036346245.1. Taxonomy (NCBI): domain Eukaryota; kingdom Viridiplantae; phylum Streptophyta; class Magnoliopsida; order Poales; family Poaceae; genus Bonia; species Bonia amplexicaulis. Next base: position 17,419,615 of record CM070741.1, read on the forward strand.
TATGAGAAGCACTGCAATGATTCACTCAACGTTAGCTGCCTCATGCTTGCTACCATGTCCTTTGAGCTTCAGAAGCATTATGAGAATGCAGATGCTCACACTGTGATTGAAGGGCTACATGACATGTTTGAGAACCAAGTTAGGACCGAGAGGTTTAACATTTCAAAGTCCTTGTTTGCGTGCAAGCTGGCGGAAGGTAGTCTAGTCAGTCCTCATGTGATCAAGATGATTGGTTACATTGAGAGCTTGGAGAAGCTTGGATCTCCCTTTAATCCTGATTTGGCTACGGATGTTGTTCTCCAATCTCTCCCTCCGAGCTATGAGCAGTTCATTATGAACTTTCATATGAATAGCATGGAGAAATCATTGACTGAATTGCTTGGGATGCTTAAGACAGCAGAGGAAAGCATTAAGAAAAACACCAATCATGTGATGATGGTTCAGAAGGAGAATAAAAAGAGGAAGCGTTGGACGTGTAACATCCCAAAAAATTTGAGTTTTGAAAAATTTAAATTCAAATTAATTATTTTAAAGCAATTGGCTTTTGTTTAGATTTTTCCTGTGCTTTTTCGGGTTTTATTTCAAATTTTCAAACAAGAAAATGTATTTTAAATATTTTATTAAAGCCAAAAAGAGTTCATTTTATTTTTTCCTAACCTTCCCAGAATTTTTAATTAATTTTTGAGAATTTTCTGGAATTAAAAATCAATTTTAAGAGATAAAAAGAATTTTATAAAATTATTTATAGGAAATCCGAAATTCAAAATATATTTAATAAGTCTAAAATATCTCTAGGAATAATCTACGAATTTTCTGGAATTTTTAGATATTATTTATTATTTTTCTAAGCAATTATATTGTTTCTAGCATTTTCTGAAAATGTAATCCGAATTAATCTCAGGCCGCCACGTGTCGTGCCTAGATTGAATCCATCTCTCTCCACGATTTAATCTCAGCCCTCCATCACAACTTACCCCTTCATTTAAATCCAACGCGCGAGATCAATCCACTTGCCACATATCGCGCATCCGACGGCCCGTACCCCTTCACCCTCTCTCTCCCTTTCTCTCACCGATGGGTGGGCTCCACCCGTCATATTCATCTTCAACCTCCTCTTCTTCCTCCCTTCACTCCCTCTCTCTCTCTCCTCCATTAGAGCCGATTTTAGAGCTCTTGAATCCGGCCGTTTCTTGGCCTTTAAAACCCGAGCGTTTGCGCAATCAACACCCCTTCATTCCCCTCTAATTGTTGGCCGTTTCCCTCCTTAATTTCCCCTAATCGCGCCGCATTTTCCTCCTGTTTCCCTCCGGCCGCCGGCCTCTCCCCCTCCATTCCCCGCCTATAAAATCCCCTCGACCCCTTCGGCACCGCCTCCCACCGCGCCTTCTTTTCCCCTCTCGCCGAGCGCCTGACGCCCGCGCCGCCCGCGCGCGCCGCCGATCCCCTCTCCCACCGCCGGCCTTCCTCGCCAACACCGAGCCGCCACCGAACAAATCAACTCCGCCACCCGTCTTTCTCCATCGCCCCTCGCGGCGCGGCGCGAGCACCGTCTTGGCCGGCGAGCTCGCCGCCACCGTCTTGCGCCGCCCGCTCGGCAACCTCAACCGGCTATGCCCTCGTGTGCGCCGCGTGGTTGGCGTGTCTTGTGCTGCGTGGCGCCACGTCGTCGGGCGTGCCACCTCGACCACGGCCGCGGTCCGTGGACTCGGTCCACGGTGGACCGGGCCCACATGTCCGAAAATTCAAAATTCAAAATTTTGCTGATGTCAGCATTGCATCATAAATCTTTTTTTTCTTTAGAAAAATTTTTCAGCCGAATTTAAAAATAGTGCTGACGTCATAATTATAATTTTTCAGCACAAAAATAAATCGGAAAAATCCTTCTTTTTCTTTTTCTTTCAATTAAAACTTCCCGATGCCATAACTTTCTCATTTTAACTCCAATTTGACCCGTTTAAATTTCTAAATTTTTCTATAATCATGAACTAACCAAATATACATTCTTTTCCAATTTTTGAATTTTATTTGAATTTATGTGTATTTATTTCCTTAGTTGCTTTGTCTTGTTCGCGCGTAGAATCCGACGTCGCCGAAGAATTTGTCGACCCGCAGCAAGAAAGTCAAGACACCGCGCACGAAGGCAAGTCTCCTTTGAACATTTTGAACTTATGTTTATGAAATGCTTTTGATGCGGATACGCACATTGTTAGCATTTTTCAGGCGAATACATTACTTCATTGGAAAGAAGTATTGAGCCGCATTAAATATTGTCAGGTGAATTTGTGTAACACCCCAGCCAAAAGAATGACCTGGAATGCTACCAAACTAACAACATAATAAAGATAAACTAAATTACCCTACAAGTTTTCAGCAGAACCTCCTTTGTTTATTGTCTAACTCCGAGGTTCCAACAAGCATAATCAAAGGATATAATTAATCGAAAGCAATATAAGCTATACTAAGTAGAACAGCTATAAAACTTAATTAATGAGCGGAAGCAAAATAAGCAAGTTCTAGTTCTTTGTTACAAATTAACCTCTTAGTCATAAGCCAAATCTCACTTGAGCTACTCAACAAATAATCTAATTTCTATATTCCTCCCATGGTGAATAATTCGTGCAAGTGCAACAACTCTAGTCTTCCTTTAATCCCATGCATGCCAATCTCATGAAGGTACCTAAAACAAACAATAAACAACAACAACAACAGCAAGAGTGAGTCCAACGACTCAGCAAATATAATAAGTAATTACAAGAACAACCATGAACATCATCTCACAATTTAACCATCAATCATATAATGAACCATGCTATGCAATATGATCAACAATCTCTTTATCTCTTCTCTTCGCATTTTACGGTGACGCGGGTGTGCATCCGTCAATGCACACCCATGCCTGTACCATCCGACAGGGACCAATTGCCCATACTCTACAAGTATGGGGACCTTTAGCCCATCATGACATCAACATGACGGGGACCTCGACGCTTGGTCATCTCGTGACCAAGACTTCAATATATCGGCATGATGCATATATGTGAATGTCCCAATAAATAAAAACTTGCATTCACCATATCCATGCATCATAACTTCTCATAAACAACTTCAATTGCAGCATAATGCATATATGTGAATGTCTTAATGAATAAAAACTTGCATTCACTATATCCATGCATCATAAATTCTCATAAACCACTTCAATTGCAAATACCATAAACAGTACCAACATGTCATTATCCCAACCAAGATCGCATACACTCATAATACCGATCAAACATCCACAAACCATCATTCATCAACAATCACACTATAAAATTTCAACCATCATTATACTTGCCTTAAGCGAGAATACAAAGAACGAGCAGAAGGTGCAACCCCTGGAATCCGCTCTCCTCCTGAATAATAATTAATAATTACTAACGTAACAGTAACGGATATTTAGATACAAAAATATCAACAACCCCAATTACCCCAACAATTTATCTTAACTAAATTCCCAACTCGCACAAACTCCTCTCCGCTCGGCAAAATGGCAAGAACCCTTCTGCAGCAGCTGCTTCACAATTCGTATCTTTATAAATAATGATCCAAATATAGTAAACAATACCTCTCTGGAATCATGACTTAAAACCTACAATTTTATGTAGAACTCCTATTTTATTCGGATCAGAACTAGATGTAATTTAATGCCTAAATAGAAAACTTTCTGATCGGCAAACTGGGCAGCGAAACCAAATCGCGTCTCCACGACAGTACAGAGGTCTAAAAATCCCGAAAATTACACATGAACTAGAACTCTGAATTATCTACAACTTTATCAATTACGACCCTAGCCATAAAAATCATCTACTATTTTTAAAATTCGAATTACAGTCGGACTGTAACAAACTGCCCGCCTGACGGACAGCTATATTCCCGACACCGTATCTCCCAGATCCTACGACAGAAAAATCCGCAAAAATTACAGCAGACGCATCTAGAACTCCTCTACAATTTTACTGTTGGGAAGAACCACAGGAAAATGTTTACTAGATCAAAACCGCAAAACAAGATGCGCTGCGCGAATAGATCTAGAATCAGCCCGCGAATAAACTCTAATCGGGCAATTAATCTATAATCCTCCATTAAAATCCGTGCCATGAACCCTAATTATTCCTAAAAACAGAGGGTTTGGGATGAGGGAAAATTACCAATCTGAAGAATTTCCCCAAAATTTCCCTCCTCTTCTTCTTCTCCTTCCTTCTCCTTCCTTCTTCTTCTTCTTCTCCTTTCTCTCCTTCTCCTTCTCCTTCTCCTAGGGATAAGGGGGGTGGCCGTGGGGAAAAGAGGGAGAAAAGGGCTGCGCCCAAGGTGGGCAAAAAAGGAGAGGGGAAGGAGGGGTTTATAAAAGGGTGCTAGGGTTTAGGAGTGGGTATGGGCCCCATTTGGTGGTGGCCCAAATCGGTGGCCCACCCTTCCGGACAACCCAAAATATTCAAATGAATTATTTTAATTTATTTAATTTATTTTACAATGTTCTACAATTTATATTTTTCCTTCCGCGATTCATCGAAAAACCGCGATTCGCGATTGATTTAAAATCTTATCAGAACGACGTTCGAGATATTACATTCTCCCCACCTAAAAGGATTAGTCCTCGAATCTCGCTCCTCAACACACGAGACAAAAGAACAACCAAGGAAGGAACAATCAAAGAATAGAGCATCCCAAGGATAAAACATCACAAGGAACAACAACTACGGGTTCACACTCGCTTGAAGAATTTGGGTCCTTTTCTACATTTGAACTTCAAGCTCCACGTCACCTCCTGCTCGGACTGATTCGTCAAGAGGGCCTCCGTATATCTGCTGGCTCTCTTCCTCATGTCCAACTCTGACCAATCCACGACACGCGCCAGTCAACACCGAGCACTCGCAACTCATCTCACGACTCTAAGCGGCCATGATCCGCCTTTCTCGCAAAACTATCAAGCCACTAGCTAAAACCATCCTTCTTAAAAAAACTTTTTCCCCTATTTTTATAATCGGGATAATACATTGTACTCCTTTAAAGAATTCGACCACGATTCCACTCATAACATTACTCAAGCACAAACAATAAGCATACAAATGTAACACAACCACAAGAAGAATAAAACATTCTCAAGCAACACACGACAGAAGCGACCTTCCTTGAAGGACCGCAATCCAAAACAAAGGATTCACAACAAACCATTCACACTCTCCAAATAGACATTCGGAGAATCCACATCGCACAAGTCAAGAGTGATAATCACTCGACAAACCAAAACAATCAATTTCTTTTCCTAACTGGAAAAGAATACACCTCACAACAAACAACTCAATTTGCAGATGACCTCTGCCATAAACACACACAATTAAACAAGAATCAAGAGAGCATATTACTGCTCGAAATATTAATAATTTCCCAATACATTCCCTTTGAAAAAAATTTAACTTCCTTGAACCAAGGATTTCCAAATCATCGCCCCAACACACCAACTCATTTATCTCAAGTTGGCAACTTCGACATTACGCTTAAAGCGAGTACATCATCCACACATTTGCAGAGAGACTTTCTTGTCTCCACAAAATACATTCTAGCCAAGACCTCGACCAATAAAATTACTTTGACATATAATTCTTAAAGCACCTCAATCCTTTTAAGGATAACAACTCAAAATTCATATCACACCCACAATCTCACTAAAATCAATCGCATAACTACACCAACTAGTTAATATACACCTCTTAAAGGTCTTTGCAACCCAAACTGTTTACCCCTTTCTTGGAGAAGCAAAAGAAGAAAATTTCAGCACAAGGTCCATCTGCAATAAACACAAAACCAAGAAAACAAAGATCTTGGACAACAAAGGATAAGACCACAGCTGAAGGCGCATGCCTCCTCGAGAAGAAAACATCAAATCTCAACCAATATGAATACAATATTGTCATTTGAGCTCCATAAACTCTTAAGCAGCGAAAATAAGAAGTCAAACACACTTCACAAAGATTGCACAACTTGACTTCAACCTTCAAAACTTTTATCAAACTTTTCCTTTTAACAAAGAGAACAACCTTCTTTGAATACGGTATCACCTTAACAATTCCAACAAAAGAAGAGTTGAAGACCACAACACATTAATTCTTTAAGAACTAATTAAAATCCCTCAACACGACACTTTGCTTAAAACAATTTCAGCTACCACATAAGTCATGAGATCAAAAGATCGCGCATGCAACTATCAAAACTTTTGATTTAAATAGTACCATGGAATTTATTCAAATTCTTCTATTTAATGAACATTCAATATTACCATCATAACCACCAATTGACCAACATACTAATATCAGAATAATACATTCTTAACAAGCATCATCACATCCTCAAATCCTTTCATAAACGTTTCCAAAGGAAACATAAGAAATTATTTCATCATGTTCTAATATTTAAGTAAGATTGCAACTACTTAGTCTAGAAAACCTAATGTATAAGCCACACAGTAGAACAAAGCTCTTAAACAAGATGATACTAGAGCAAAATAATCTCACAAAACATGCTAGTATAAATTTCTTACTAGATTTCATATATTCAATTCTTATTGATGCTCAAGTCTAACTTAGCACAAATTGATTGTACTCTATTCACTATTGGCAATAATTGATTATTATTTGGTCACAACAACATTCACGATCCTAACTTCGTTTTACAATCATAAAACAATCGTGAGCATATATTCGTATCCTTCCTTACATTCGAAATTAGAACGGAAATGACTTTATACTTCAATAATACCTGCTTGTGAGACAAGTTTCTACAAATCAATACATCAACCTTCATCTATTTCTTTATACATTTTCAACAATCTAGCATGGTAAAAGATAGATGAAACCAGCAATTGTGCATGCTCATAAAGCATCTAAATAAAAAACATGTTAAGGGTCAATATTACCAAGGTAATATTCTAACACCTCCTTACTTAATCATCTCGAGCGGTCGATTAATTATCGAAGACAAGATTAATTTCAATTTATCCAATAGGATAGAAATTTAAATAATCATAATATTCATTCTAGTTCCCTAACTAAACCTAGTTGGTGAGCCTCCCTGAATCGGCCATCTTCTACCCACACCAACCACTTTTCTTAAAACATCAATTTTCACATTGGGTTCTCTGGACAGCGCACTAAAATTATCATAACTTTCACCCGAGTGTCCGAATCACGATTGCTTGACCTTTCTAGAAAGCTAAGACAATTATCTAAAACTTTCCTAACATGAAGAATTTCTGATTCGCCCGATTGCCCGTCGCACAAACCGATCTACTAAAATCTGTCCAGAACTACTCCGATCTGCAGAACAGCAGCACTAGAAAATTCATAACTTTTGCTACACAAATCGGAATAACGCGTTCTAGCACTCCCTGGAAAGATAATTAAGTCCTCTACAATTTTCTAGAAGGGGTCCAGACCTGAATCCCGACGAAACTACCCCAAAACATCTGTCTACCAAAATCTGCCCTAGCAGTCCAGAATACCGACATTGCTATCGCAATTAAAATATACATCTACTGTAACATGTGGCATAATACAAATAAATGCAAAGATCCAAGGCTTTCCCATGTTTACAATTTGCAATATAATACTTTCATTAATAAAAGTTCCAAGCGAACAAATAAAACATGTTTCACAACAAGATAAAACTCCACGAAAGGACCAACCTTGCAAATCAATAATTTTGTCAAATAGTAAAAGTGTCTCAATAGACTGAAAAACAATATTTGCTTCAAAGAACAGATAGAGACCACATGTAAACCCTCGACTGCAATGAACCATCGTACCAAAATAAATTCTTCTCCCACCACTGGATAAGAATTGACCAATTCAGCAAGGAAGAGAATAAACTCTTCTAAAGAACTCATTCCTAACTTCGAAATTAAGTTGCCCAAGGAAATATCCTCACCAATTCAATACCACGAATAGTGCTATAACTTGGCCATGGCTATGGCGCACCACGACCTCTATCTCTCGATATTAACTATCACCACACATACGGTCACATAGTCAAATCATAGGCACCAAAAGATCATTGCATAACAAGTACAAAGCCAACTATTAAGCACATATTCAACCATGATAATCAACGGAAACGTACATGCAATGCAAACCCGTTCCCCACCTACGATTGCCTAGTGTGTCAAAATTAATACTTCATTAACCACGGACCTACTGACCGCTCGATACCAACTGTAACACCCACCAAAAGAATGACACGGAATGCTACCAAACTAACAACATAATAAAGATAAACTAAATTACCCTACAAGTTTTCGGCAGAACCTCCTTTGTTTATTGTCTAACTCCGAGGTTCCAACAAGCATAATCAAAGGATATAATTAATCGAAAGCAATATAAGCTATACTAAGTAGAACGACTATAAAACTTAATTAATGAGCGGAAGCAAAATAAGCAAGTTCTAGTTCTTTGTTACAAATTAACCTCTTAGTCATAAGCCAAATCTCACTTGAGCTACTCAACAAATAATCTAATTTCTATATTCCTCCCATGGTGAATAATTCGTGCAAGTGCAACAACTCTAGTCTTCCTTTAATCCCATACATGCCAATCTCATGAAGGTACCTAAAACAAACAACAAACAACAACAACAACAGCAAGAGTGAGTCCAACGACTCAGCAAATATAATAAGTAATTACAAGAACAACCATGAACATCATCTCACAATTTAACCATCAATCATATAATGAACCATGCTATGCAATATGATCAACAATCTCTTTATCTCTTCTCTTTCGCATTTTACGGTACGCGGTGTGCATCCGTCAATGCACACCCATGCTGTACCATCGTCTGAGGACCAATTGCCCATACTCCACAAGTATGGGGACCTTTAGCCCATCATGACATCAACATGACGGGGACCTCGACGCTTGGTCATCTCGTGACCAAGACTTCAATATATCGGCATGATGCATATATGTGAATGTCCCAATAAATAAAAACTTGCATTCACCATATCCATGCATCATAACTTCTCATAAACAACTTCAATTGCAGCATAATGCATATATGTGAATGTCTTAATGAATAAAAACTTGCATTCACCATATCCATGCATCATAAATTCTCATAAACCACTTCAATTGCAAATACCATAAACAGTACCAACATGTCATTATCCCAACCAAGATCGCATACACTCATAATACCGATCAAACATCCACAAACCATCATTCATCAACAATCACACTATAAAATTTCAACCATCATTATACTTGCCTTAGCGCGAGAATACGAAGAACGAGCAGAAGGTGCAACCCCTGGAATCCGCTCTCCTCCTGAATAACAATTAATAATTACTAACGTAACAGTAACGGATATTTAGATACAAAAATATCAACAACCCCAATTACCCCAACAATTTAACTTAACTAAATTCCCAACTCGCACAAACTCCTCTCCGCTCAGCAAAATGGCAAGAACCCTTCTGCAGCAGCTGCTTCACAATTCGTATCTTTATAAATAATGATCCAAATATAGTAAACAATACCTCTCTGGAATCATGACTTAAAACCTACAATTTTATGTAGAACTCCTATTTTATTCGGATCAGAACTAGATGTAATTTAATGCCTAAATAGAAAACTTTCTGATCTGGCAAACTGGGCAGCGAAACCAAATCGCGTCCCCACGACAGTACAGAGGTCTAAAAATCCCGAAAATTACACATGAACTAGAACTATGAATTATCTACAACTTTCTAAATTACGACCCTAGCCATAAAAATCATCTACTATTTTTAAAATTCGAATTACAGTCGGACTGTAACAAACTGCCCGCCTGACGGACAGCTATATTCCCGACACCGTATCTCCCAGATCCTACGACAGAAAAATCCGCAAAACTAACAGCAGATGCATCTAGAACTCCTCTACAATTTTACTGTTGAGAAGAACCACAGGAAAAATCGTTTACTAGATCAAAACCGCAAAACAAGACGCGCTGCGCGAATAGATCTAGAATCAGCCCGCGAATAAACTCTAATCGGGCAATTAATCCATAATCCTCCATTAAAATCCGTGCCAAGAACCCTAATTATTCCTAAAAACAGAGGGTTTGGGATGAGGGAAAATTACCAATCTGAAGAATTTCCCCAAAATTTCCCTCCTCTTCTTCTTCTCCTTCCTTCTCCTTCCTTCTTCTTCTTCTCCTTTCTCTCCTTCTCCTTCTCCTTCTCCTAGGGATAAGGGGGGTGGCCGTGGGGAAAAGAGGGAGAAAAGGGCTGCGCCCAAGGTGGGCAAAAAAAAGGAGAGGGGAAGGAGGGTTTATAAAAGGGTGCTAGGGTTTAGGAGTGGGTATGGGCCCCATTTGACCGGTGGCCCAAATCGGTGGCCCACCCTTCCGGACAGCCCAAAATATTCAAATGAATTGTTTTAATTTATTTAATTTATTTTACAATGTTCTACAATTTATATTTTTCCTTCCATGATTTCTGAAAAACCGCGATTCGCGATTGATTTAAAATCTTATGCCGTAACGACGTTCGGGATATTACAATTTGTTTCTTAAGGAGTTTTTTTAATTGATGATGAACTTGAAATACTACCTCATGCTATTATTTTATGTATTCTTAGGTATGATTCATGTGAAGACTTGGTAGAGCAAATGGGAGGAGCACCGAAGTTCCATAGGGAATTAGGAGTGATTTTCTTCAATCAAGATCGTTCAACCTTTCATTGGGAATTGGGAGCGCGATGGAACTTCATCGGTGGTCGTGAAGTTCAGCACATGTGGTTGGGTGAATTATAGAGTGCTAACTCTTGCATTGGCAATGGGAGATCACTACGGTTCATCAAATCCACGTGAGTATCTTGATCCTACGTCGAGAAGATCGGGCGACCCCATATCATCTTGGTATCAGAGCGCGGTTTACTCGGTAGGATTATTTACCCTTAGTTTTAGATTTATTTACTTTTGTTCCTATAGTCCATTAAAACCGAAAATTGCCATAAAAAATCCAAACCCTAGTTTTTGCATCTGTTAATTTTGTGAGTTTTGTTAGGTTTAATCTTTGTCTCCAATCCAAAATCCAAAAAAAATCTTGCTAATATTTTTTTCGTCAATTGAGACTAGCTGTTGAATATTGCATATAGGGCTACTCTGGAGTATTTTACACTTTGCTAAATATTTGTGACCCGCAAAAAAATCAAAGGAACGATTAAAGCTAGTTCAGCCTTTACAAAAAAAAAGGTTCAACCGAAAAAAGAAGAAAAGAAAAAGAAAAAAAAACATGGCCGAATTTGGGTGAGTTCCTTGTCCATAAATTCAGATTGTGTGATTTAATTTCTTGAGCAATCTCGTGCCCTTACATTGATATCGTTGCATTTGGCTAACGTCTCTCCTAGTACTTGGTGCAAAACGAGCTATTTAATTTTTAATTTCAGATTGTCTCTAGTTAGCTCATTCCTTTGTTTGCATCAAGTCACATTGATCTTTGCGTGTGCGTTCATATACTTCACTTAAATCTTTTGGATCAGCACTTAGGCAGAGTATTCTAGCTTGGATTATTACTTAATTTTACAACATCAAGAATTTCAGATTTTAGGATATACACTTCCATACCAAGCTCCACCATATAACCGTTGTTGTGTAAGTTGTGAACACTCTTGAATTCGCTTAATCATCACGTTGTTGTTGTCACTTCTACCAGGTGTAAGTTTTTATTGGCCTTAATTCACTTCGGAAGGGTAAGAACTTTACTTGGGAGAGAAAATAGTGAGATTGAGTGATTTTCATAAAGCATTATTCTACATAGCTACTTGTTTCTTGCATAGCTAACCATGTCAGGTGGAGGAGAACACCATGATGAGAGTGGTGAGACAAATGAAACTCAAGCATTCATTAAGCAATATCAATTTGGGGTATTCCATGAACACTTTCAACGTGAGCTACGCCAAGGGATCGATCAACTTCATGAAAAGCATGATGCTTTTGCTGATCAAATTGCACGGAAGATGCAAAACATGGAGATACAAGCTGATGAAAATGTGCGCCAATTGCGGGAGGACATTGGAGCCCTCACTAGGCTCATACAAGCTCGCAATGGTGACGATGAAGCAAGTGTTCAAGGAGGAGACGCTGCTGCACATATACCTCCTGAACCGCAACATCGAGTGGCTGCCAACGTGGTGCGTCCACCACATATTGGAGGACGAGGAGGAGGAGGCCATGGAGGGCGTGGCCAAGGCCTAGGTGGTGGCCGTGGTGGTGCTGCACATGCGATGGAATGGGATGGTGATTTTGTTTTGCATTACAATGACCACTATCGTCGTCCACGCAATGAAGATGATGGATTGGGCAAGCTCAAGTTTTCCATGCCTAAGTTTGTAGGTGGAACTGATCCCGAGGAGTATCTTACTTGGGAATTGAAGGTTGACAAAATATTTCGTATGCATCACTATTCAGATGAGAGAAAGATATAGTTGGCATCTCTTGAGTTCGAAGGTTATGCTTTGGATTGGTGGGAACAAGTCGTTACACAAAGAGCTGAGAATGGAGCAGACCCTGTGGCATCATGGCAAGAGATGAAGCGAGAAATGAGAGCCTGTTTTGTTCCTCATCATTACAAGCGTGATCTATTTGATAAATTGCAGAATATGAAGCAGGAGAAGAGACTTTTGGAGAACCATACAACACAGTTCTATCCAAATCCATCCTTTAGTTCTTATGCCGCTGCTGGTGTGTCATGTGAGAAGATGACCGAGTATGAGACTTTCCCTTCGGTCAAGGAAACATGTAGTGCCCCATTGCTACAAACAACACTTGAGATGTATCAAAACCCATGTAAGGATGAGTGCCACGTAGCCAAATTGAATGAGAGTGATAAAAACAGTGAGTTGTGTGATTCCACCAAACATGAGGTTGAGAGCATCCAAATTGACTGTGAGAGAAATACACAAAAAGAAAAGAGGGAAAGAGATGATAGGAAAAGTGATATTACTTTTTATACTAACAACTTACTCTCTACTTCTAGTGTTGCTTCTGATATTATGCAGGTTGACATTAAAGCTGAGGAGTCGAATGTTCCACAACCGGTACCATTGGAAGTCAAAGATGAGAAGATAACCATAGTTGAAGATGAAGTACTTGCTACCCCGTTGTTACATTATGATGATTTAATACCTACAACACCGACATCAACTGAGGAGAACAAGAAAGGTAACAATATTGGTGTTGAAATTAATTGTGAAACGGTAAGTACTTATGAGAACTCATATATACGATTGAAAATTCCATGTTCTGAAATTTCTTTGCTCAATTTACATAATGTGAAATTGATTACTCATAAGGAAGTTCTTACGAGAATATCTCCTGATGATTCTTTATATTATGACCCTGTTCTTTTCAGCTTTTAAAAGCTGTTTTTTGACTTTTCTACAGTAACTAGCTTTTAAACGGAGTATTTTTTTCAATATAGGGTCTACTAGTTAATTGTAGTACATACTTTACTGACTTCATTTATATTAGTAAAAATCGCACGTGAGTTTCTGTTACTCTGTAATCTCTCGTACAAACAGCCCAAAAGTCACAAGTCGCAGCCAAAAGCCACAAGCCACAGCCAAAAAGAACAGGCCCTATATCATGTTTGATCATCCGAAAGAACTATCTAGTGTGATTGAGAATGTTGCTGAAATTTTATGTTTAAAATCACTAGTTAGTACCTATGCATATACATATAAGTTCAATTTGATTGGAAATTATGGTATAGATGATAAGTTTTATGTTTACCGAATATGCATTACATGTGATAAGTTTGCTGAATTGAAATTGCATATTTTGGATAAACAATCTTCTGTGCCATATCATAATCACAATGAGATGAGTTTCAACAATAGTGCTGCATGTTTCAAAAGATTTCTTAAGCCTACTTATTCATTCTTTAATGTACAATCATGTACAAATAATCAGAGTAGCGCAGTCGAAGCATGGAAGGAACTAAAAAATTTCTCCCCCATATTGGAACAACTTAATTTGGTTTGGCCCATTACTGACTTGTCCATGTGCTTAGCAACGTCGAGGACGACTTTTTCTCATGGGAGGGAGAATGATATGAAAGACAATGTTGCAAACAATGTTGCAATGTATACATCTTATGGTTGCTGTTATATTAATTGAATTGTGCGGAACAACGAGAATGACACAATAATTGATTCATACATATACCATGCATATGTGTTGTTCTTTTTATCTACTACGCCTTCAGATGTTCTTGATATGCTAAGCAAAAGAAGTGTTGATAACAAATATATATACCATGTATATACGTTGTATTCTTTGCTTAGTACAATTTTAGGCTACCAAAAGTCGAGGACGGCTTTTCTTGAAGAAGGGGAGGATGATGCGGATATGCACATGCTTAGCACTTTTCAGACGAATACATTATTTCATTGGAAAGAAGTATTGAGCCGCATTAAATATTGTCAGGTGAATTTGTTTCTTAAGGAGTTTCTTTTAATTGATGATGAATTAGAATACTACCTCATGCTATTATTTTATGTATTCTTAGGTATGATTCATGTGAAGACTTGGGAGAGCAAAAGGGAGGAGCACAAGGACTTAAACTACAAGTTTTGGATAAGATTTTCAAGCCAAATTCGGACCTCCCACGTGCTCAATCCAATTCAAACTCGGATTCAACTCAGGATTCAATTCGGATTCGTTTCGGGACAGCTTGACACGCAGTTACTAAAAAGGCCATAACTTTCACAAACGGAGTCCGATTCAGGTGTTCTTGTACTCGTTGGAAAGATAATTTCAAGGGATACGCAATGAATCTAGCATCACCTTCAAATTAGTTACGGATAAAAAGTTATGACCGAAACATTGTGATGCCTTAATTTTAGGTTTTTCCTTTTGTGTGAGTTTGTTTCCAATACATGTAGGGATGAGTTGGAGTTGGTTTAGGACCTCTTGGCCAGCCATGAGGTGGAGAGGGTACTATATATAGAGGGTTAGACCCCCATTGTAAGGGGACCACGTTTGAGAATAATGAATCTACTAAAGTTTGTTCGAGTTTAGCATTGCTACTGAAGTTCCATAGGGAATTAGGAGTGATTTTCTTCAATCAAGATCGTTCAACCTTTCATTGGGAATTGGGAGCGCGATGGAACTTTATCGGTGCTCGTGAAGTTCAGCACATGTGGTTGGGCGAATTATAGAGTGCTAACTCTTGCATTGGCAACGGGAGATCACTACGGTTCATCAAATCCACGTGAGTATCTTGATCCTACGTCGAGAAGATCGGGCGACCCCGTATCAACTTTTGATTATTTTAAATTTAATGCATTGCTATGTTACATAAAATAATAATTTCTGTTGTAAGAATAATAGTTAAACCGATAATTGTTATGCCCTCATTTGACATTGACATCCATGTACCTTTGACACCCTAGGATTCTCTTGACTCAGTATTGAGATTATTAATTCTTTGCTAAATATTAGAACGGTAGGAAAATGCTTAGTCGTGCTAAATAACTTTTGTAAACTTGGAATGGGAAATTATATTTCATTGATCTAGACTTTTGTTCAGAAATTAGTGACGATTGGTGTTGCCACTGTATCTTTAAAAAATAAATAAAATGTGAAAATTGTTTTAGACCAGGGCGGATGGCTGGTTTGGTTGGGTGCGGTTAGCACGAGAACTTGTTAAGTGTATGTTCCGCCCTAGTCAATTAAGGACCGAGCTTGTGTTTGTCCAAACGGAGCACTACCGTACAACCACATGTCTATGTGGGTATGACCTAGCTGAATAAATTACAATAGTCTAGTTTAGGTACCACCAGTGTAAAGTGAGTGCCTGGGATTTACTGGTTATTCACAGTGAGGGACAGGGATTTACTGTACTCATACGGTGCAAGAGGGGGCTTCTGTCTGGTTGGATTTACCCCTTCAGCGGTGAAACCTTAGCGGGTGGTGACTAGCTAGACTAGAGTAAGGTAAAGGCTTTGTGATGAATTATCTGGGTCTCATGCCTAAGGAAGCATGTTGGCTATTAAGATGACTTATCTCTTGTGGGTAAAGTTGTACAACCTCTGTAGAGTGTAAAACTATTCGAATAGCCGTGCCCACGGTCAAGGGCGGACAAGGAATGCATTCACATGGTAGATCATTATTTTTGGTTTTTAAAATAAAAGTTTTGGGAGCCGAGAGTGGTTGAAACTCTCGGAGTTGTCCTGACGGATGTAGCTAGTGTGGGTGGATGTAACCCGTTGATTTGAACCTTGGCGGTTAGAGCCAGTGATCTAGTGTTGGTGGTTGTAACCTTCACTATTTAACTTGATAGATTCTGTTAAAATAATTACATTATTTAAATTGATGCCTTGAAATAAAACATTGCTTTGTGCAAAAGAACCATATAACTCTCCTTTGTTAAACCTTGCATCTATTGCACTTTCCCAAGACTTGCGGAGTACTTTATGTACTCACATGCTACACTCAAAAATAATAACCAGAGGAATATGAAGCTCAAGAAGGAAACTTCGACTACGGCGCATATGGATTCGACAAAGGATTTCCGGAGTACTAGGTTGCGCCTCCCCAGTCAATTGCCTGTGGTGAATTGATGGGTCTCCGCTGGATTTATCTTTTGCTTCCGCTGTGCTTTATGTTTCGTGTGTTGCGAGGTCTTGAAACCTCATTTGTAATAAAGAGGCCTTTTTGGTATGTACTCTCTATTATTGTAATAAAATATTGTTGGTTATGTATTCATCACTATTTGACTGTGTGCACTAGCTTTGATCTGGGACTAGTGCTGTAATACACAGAGGGTCCGGATTCAAAAATCCGGGGTCCCGACAGGACGCCCAAAGGCAAAGGCAAAGGAAAGGTTCCTAATGAGCACCCTAACTCTAAGCCAAAGCCAAATGGAAAGGTCAAATCTGGCCCTTCTCCTGATGGTGAATGCTACCACTGCCATGTCAAGGGGCATTGGTCTAGGAATTGTAAGAAATACTTGGAGGATCTGAAAAAGAAAAAGGGAAGCGAGACTTCTGCTTCAGGTATAAATGTTGTAGAAATTAATCTTGCAATTTCTTCTGGTGCATCTTGGGTATTTGATATCGGATCGATGATTCATACTTGCAAATCATTGCAGTGTCTAAGAAGGACTAGAAGTTTTGCGAGAGGCGACTTGGACATGCGTCTGCAATGGAGCAAAGGTTGTTGTACTGGCTGTCGGCACTTATCACTTGTCATTACCTTCAGGATTAGTTTTGGAATTAAATAATTATTATTACATTCCAGCATTGAGTAAGAACATCATCTCTTCTTCATGTTTGGGGGAAAATGGTGGTTATGAGTTCGTAATAAAGAACAAACGATGTTCTATTTATTTGAATGATATACTCTATGCACATTGTCCATTGATGAATGGGTTATATGTTCTTGATCTTAAGGATAAGCCCGTCTATAATATTAATGCAAAGAGGCTGCGGCCTATTCATTTGAATCCCGCTTTTATTTGGCATTGTCGATTAGGTCATATAAATAAGAAACACATAGAGAAGCTCCATAAAGATGGTCTACTCAACTCATTTGATTTTGAATCATTTGAGATATGCGAGTTTTGTTTACTTGACAAGATGACAAAGGCGCCTTTCACCAGTCATAGTGAGAGGGCAAGTGACTTGTTGGGACTTGTACATACCGATGTATGTGGACCAATGAGCTCGATGGCTTGAGGTGGTTTCAGTATTTCATTACTTTTACCGATGACTTTAGTAGATATGGATAAATCTACTTAATGATGCACAAGTCTGAATCGTTTGAAAAGTTCAAAGAATTTCAGAATGAAGTACAAAATCAGCTAGGCAAGACAATTAAAATTCTGCGATCTGATCGTGGAGGTGAATATTTGAGCTATGAATTTGGTGAACATCTAAAACAGTGTGGAATTGTTCCAAAGCTGACTCCGCCTGGCACGCTAATTTTTTTGTGGAGCCAATTGTCAAAAATTGAGCTTTCCGCGGAAATGGCCGTTTTCGACTTCCGCCATCGATGGTGCCGTCTTCGATGGATTTATGGCTTAGCCGATAATTTTCCCAGCTTCACCATACTGTGTTCTACCCCGTGCTCACCCTACATCTCCACGTTCCATACCTGGATGCTATCTCTCCAACCTGTCGTTGTCGTTACCACGCCGTCATTGTCGTTCTTCTCTCACCGCCGGTGATTGCTGCCATTCCGCGCCACCGTACCCGTGTCACCACCTTCGCCTCATCACCAGGGTTCCATTTTGCCCGTTCATCGGCCACCTCGTAGCCTACCTCGCCAGCGCCTCCACCATGTCCGTGCTCTGCTCTCTATTCAACCCACACAAAAATTCTTTTGCTCTTAGAAACAACCGACACAATACTATTCAAAAAAGTAACTCTCGGATTTTTTTTATGATATCATGTAATATCCAAAACTTTCAAATATTTGTTCTCCCTCATAAGAACTCCGAATCCATTGATTCTTTCTCCTAAATTCATATAAAATCATAATCTATCCCTCAATGTATATTTTATATTTTTTGGATTTTATTTGGATTTTGTTTGAATTTATTCGCTTTGGTTCTTCGCATGTAGACTCGACGAATCTGGAGAATTCGATTTCGACGATTCGCAGCATCAAGACTTCAAGAAAGGAAAGTTCGAGGAGACTCGAGGTCAACTGGTGTGGGGGATGGATTTGCATGTGAACTGAAGGAGGTGGTAGGTTGTTGTGTGTATGACATGCATAGTTTTTTGGGCTGTTGGTGGTTGTTTATCTATCTCTTTCCCTTTCAAAATAAATGTCCCTCACTGATGCCCTCCCCTCACAATTTTATCATGATCAGAATGGTAGCGTGAGGTTCGGCTAGGGTAGGGTTTGGGCAGAGAGAGAAGATGAGAAGGTGGAGGTGATGAGCCATGGCGAGCAATGTGCCCATGACCCTAGAGCTCGAGCAGATCAACGACAAGATCTGGGACATCTTTCATACCCTCTAGTGAGTCCACTGTACCTCAGCTCATTAGATCGGTGTGATGTTCAACATGCTAATGTTAGTTGACAGTTGCTAGTTTTTTTGTGCCTCAGCTCATTGGAGTGCCTTGTTGTCCTTGTTTGCATCGGCTTACGAGTATGGCCTTCTATGTAGCTTTTCGTACTTCTGGGAGATGACCCTCTTTTGTAGCTACTACGATATCTATGGAGTTGTGGGCCTTCGGGTCCATTGTTCTTGAGTGTGGGTGATGAAATGTTTACAATGGCTCTCTACTTAACTTTGCGGACAGTGGAGTGGTGCACCAAACTAACCATTGGTTGCTTAGGAACCAACCCTTCTCAAGCCAAATCATTTAAGCATCAATTTTCACGTGGAGCACCGAAGCCCGTGAAGTAGTCAGGCGTGAATGGCCAGGGCGAGGACCGTCCGTGATTCACATTGCATCTGTCCTGATCAGCCAAGGATAAACTTTTTGTGCCCTATGTCAAGGTTCATTTTTATGCGACGGATGACGCTGGCTAGGACGTCGATGTGGCGTGGCACCGGGACACCTTTGCTTCGACTAGCAGTCGCCCGACTTTCTTCAGCAAAGGTGTTATGGAGTTGTAGCCGCTTGTATCGCTTACTATACATGTGTTGTTGTTGCTTGGTGATGTTGAAATAATGCTCATTTACTACTTCTTACTAGAGGTATTCCGCTACCCCATCTCCCATCAGAAAAAAAGGCACGTGGGATAAAGCTCATGAGCGCATAGTCAATCAGCGAGGTGAGAATGTTGTCATATCCTATTGGAAAAAACTTGGCACTCAGGACAAAACTCGCTGGCACCTAGTTGGTTAGGAAGGTGAGAACGTCGCTGTTTCCCATCAAAACAATTAACGCTCAGGATGAAACTCATGAGCACTTAACTAGTTAGTGAGGCAAGAACATCACCATCTCCCATCAAAAAAAACTTAGCGCTTAGGCCAAAGCTTGCGCATGCCTAGCTAATTGCGGAGGCGAGAATATCACCGTCTCCCATCGAAAAAAACTTGATACTCGGGACAAAACTTGTGAGCACTTAGCTAGTTGGAGAGGCAAGAACATCACTATCTCCCATTGAAAAAACTTGCCATTCAGGGAGTCACCATCTTCTATCAGAAAAAACTTGATACTTGAGATGAAGCTCATGAGTGCTTAGTCGGTCGAGGAGGTGAGATTCTGTTGACTTGGCTCCAGAGAGTGAGTTGTCAGAGAAGGCTCTCTCCCTGCTTGGGATGTTGGTGGTTTTCTTCTTCTCTGACTAGCACAGCGCTCATGACGACAGGGGTTGTCGCTACGTAAGTGAGAAGGCTCTCTCCCTGCCTGGGGCTGTGCAATAGCATGGGGGCATAAGGTAGTTATTTAAATCATCTAGGGTGCCTTGACTTTCGTTGGTCCACTCAAAGTTCCTGAACCTCATAGGATTTTAAAGAAGGAGAGCCCGCTCTCAGCTAAGCGAGAGACGAATCGCCCTAAGGAGGCCAGTCAACCGGCCAGCTTCTGCATCTCACGGATGTTTTGGGGGGCTTCATGTGGAGGATGGCCCAAATCTTTGCGGGGTTTGCCTTGATCCCATGCTTCGATACCAAGAAACCTAGTAGTTTCCTAGCTTACACTTTTAAGACACCCTTCTTGAGGTTGAGCTTCATGCTGGCCCGGCGTAAGTTGTCAAAGGTGCCATGTGCACCTGAGTGAAGACGCTCTTAACAACGATGTCATCGACATAAGCCTCCACATTGCGACTTATCTGAAGGACAAGTGCCTTGTAGATGGTCTGGTGAAGGTGGCACTAGCATTCTTCCATCCGAACGCCATCCGAATGTAGCAGAATGTTCCAGAGGCCATGATGAAATTTATCTTTTCCTCATCCTCCTAGGCCATTCACACCTTGTGGTACCCTAAGTAAGTATCTAGGAAGCTCATAACCTCGCACCCTGAGGTGGCGTCGACTAGCTGATCGATCCTAGGGAAAGGGAAGCCATCCTTCGGACATGTGTGGTTCGGATTGGTATAATCTATGCACATACACCACCACCCATTGGACTTCTCGATGAGGACCGGGTTGATGAGCTACTCGGGGTACACCACCTCCCAAACCATGTTGACCTTCCAAAGTTTCTCAACCTCCTACCTTGCTGCAACCTAGCACTCACCCGACATATTTGAAGTTTCTGCTTGATGGGCGTGGCATCGAGCCTCACAAAAATTCGATGCTTGATGATCTCTCATGGGACACAGGGGAGGTCTTCGAATACCCAAGCGAAGATATTGTGGTTAGCTCACAAGGTAGCCAGTATAGCCTCTGCCATCACCGGGCTGAGGTCAACGCCAAGTAGCACGGTCTTGCTAGGATTTGCCTCTGAGAGGCACTCAACCCTTGTTTCCCCGTCGGGCATCAGCTTGGGATCCGCTTATTGGAAGATGGGGCATGGACCTCTGGCTCGACCTATGGGGCTTTCGGGTGACGGATTGCACGTATTAGGTTGTCTCTTGAATGTCTTTGTCTATCTTTCTTGAAAGATCCTAATTGCCATGCGCAGTAATGACCTCTTTAGGGCCAGGTAGCTTCAAGCACAGGTAGGCATAGTAAGGTATCACTCCAAAGCGGCTGAGGGTTGCCTGACCAAGGATCACATTGTACTAGTAGGGGATGTCGATGACGTTGAAGACAACGCTCTCACTTCGGGCACAACCCTTGGCCCTGAACTCCATAGTCAGCTCGATCCTACCGAAGGCTGGGACCGACACACCACCGAAACCGAGAAGAAGAACGCCCGTCTCTGACAGAAGCGACTGTGAGACTCCGAGCTTGTCAAACGTAGATGCCAACAGGATGTCTACAGAACTTCCCTCGTCCACGAACATGTGCCTTACTTTGCACCCAGTGATGAGGGCAGAGATCACCTGGGCATCATAATGCGGGAGGCTAACTTCGACTGCATCTTCAAGGGCCGAATGTGATGGATGTATTGACCCACGGCGATAGCTCAGTCGTCGGTGTAGGCGTGGTGTTGCTGCTTCAACACAAAGGTGTGCGTGTTTTCGCTGGTAATCGCGTGCACCACCCGATGCGGGCTATCAGCAGCTTGCCCTAGCACCTCAAGGCAAAGGGGAGCAACTAGGGTGGGTAGCGTGGCCACTATCGCTAGAGTGGGAGGTGGGTTGCATTGTGGAAAGTTGTCGAGTGAAGGCAATGAGCTCGCATCCGGAAGTCTCATGATAAGTCCATCCATGGATGTCCCAGTAGCAGCAGTTTCTACCACAGGTTTTTGCACCTTTTGGCTGCTCTTGTGCTCGCGCCCACGGTGGTCACAGTGGTCATCACAGCGGTCATCATGGCAGTCATTATGCCAATCCTGATGTGACTGGCGGCTTTGGGTTGGCATGGTACACGGGCCAGTGGTGGCGATGCCATCTCTTGGTAACTTCGGGATCGGGCAAGGGCACATGGACTGCAACAGCCGAGGTCTCTGCATCTCTGTGAGCCCGCCCCTCCTTAGACTTAGAGTATTTCTCCATGATGGAGAGGAGATTTGACATAGTCTTTGGCTCTTTTCTATCCAGCTTATCGGCCAACTCCCCTTTGTGGAGAGCCCGGTGCACGGCATCGATGGTGCTCGTGTTAGAGATGCCATGTACTTGGCAGTGGATACGGACGATGTGGCACATGAAATCTCGGATGGACTCACCTGGCATCCATTTGAGTGAGTGCAGTCAGCAAATGTCACCAGCTTGTTTTAGCTCCCATGGAAATTCTTGCTTAACTTCTTTCGAAGCAGCTCCCATGAGTACATCGAGCATGATGGGAGGGTGAGGTACCAGGACTAAGCGACCCCCGAAAGAGATAGGGGCAAGCTCTTTGCCATGACGGCTTTATCCCCTCCTACCACCACTATGGTAGTCTCATAGACACAGACAAACTCCATGGGGTTCGAGCCTCCTAAGTACTTCATGACTTCCGGCATCCGGTAATGTACTAGCCACGAAGTAGCTTGCAAGCCCGGGCTTAGTTGGTTAGAGTGGTCGGCGAGATCAGCAACCCTGTGGGCAGAAGCTACTTGAGGCTAGGGGCATGGGGAGGTCTACCACAGGATCGGACGTGGAGTCTTTCCCTTGGTCGACCTAGGCCGATCCAGCCCCTAGGTGACCGCGGTGGTGGGTGCTGGTGGAGGTCGTTCCAAGTGAACTCCTTGAAACTATTCTTCATACTTCTGATAAACATCAAACAATTTAGTATGAGCAATTGAAAAATAGTTAGAATAATCTATTCCTGCAGCATCACTCAGAAGAGAAATAACATTAGTGAATCCTTACATTTTAGCTCTTCAATCTAAAATAAATGCAAATGCATATAAATATGGAATCTCTTTCCAATATTTTAAGTACTTACTTTTCATAGCACACACAACCTCTCGTAACACTATGTCATTTTTATTAGCTTTCAAGTGACCCGCAATCGCAAGAATATGATACACAATTAAATGAGAGGTTAGATAGTACACTCCAGATAAAGCAAAAGTGGTTTTGTAAAAGAGTTCCAAAAATGCTAGTAGCTTCTTAGCAACATACCAGTGCTGCTCAATTAATAGTTTGTTGCTGTCATGGCTGTGATAGTGCATGTGGATAAAAACAAAAAAATAAACTCTTACAAGGTAAAATGTTCTGTAGCATGAGATAAGTTGAGTTCCACTTTATCGGCATGTCCAAACCAAATTTTTTTGGACGTACACCCATCACAATGTAGAAGTTATTATATGTTGCAATTCATTAGTTAGAATGATTTACAGAAGATATTACATCGTGAAAAACTTGAACATATGGATCCAACCTCTTTAAATCACATTTAACTATAAGATTAATAATATGGCAAGCACATCGTTGATGTAGAAAGAAGGATTCAGTGTATGTACTAAACTGCATTGTCTAGGGTAATTGCAGAAAATTTATTTGTAACCTAAAGTCTTCCATGACTTTAATAATACAGTCTGCAATATTCTCACTCATATGTACTACGTCAATTAGTTTAAAGCCTATAATTAAACTCATGAAAGTTTAAAGGTAGATCATATGTGGTGTAGGACCGAAATGGCGACAGAGGGGGTGAATGTCGCTCTCTTTTAAAATCGCCCCCGAGAATTCGTACACTGTTTTTCAAAAAGATGCAAAACAAAGCACCTCACAGAAAATTAAAATTAATCTTGCTGAAATTTGGAACGCATGCGACATTGAAAAATTCAGCATAAATCAGAGACCAGCCAGTAAAAAACTCAACTGAAAAAACCGATGTTTGATCTGCATGCAAAATCGTCAAAGATCAGTAAGGAAAAAAAAAAGGAACAACTAACGCTTGTATGGTTGCTGGCCGAAGGAAATAACAGGAGCAAAGCAAAAGTAAAAGAAAGATGCAGTTCGGCTACAACACAGAGATGAAACAGCTGAGAGAGACTCCTGCCGAAAGATGTTTGATACTGAGGAAGACAAAAGAACTGCTCAGTTATAGGAGGTGAGCCAGCAGTCTTATTGCTGAAAAGCTGAAAAACAAAAATGTCCAGAGGGCTTTGCCAAACTGAAAGCAAAGAGACAGGAAAGAAAATAGCAAATGCTGCAAAGGAAGGGAAAGCAGAAGCTGCAGCAAAGAAGAAAAACTGAAAGCAAATGCAGACAATCCAGAAAACTGCAGCCCAAAGAACAATCTTGCTGCTGCTGCCGAATAGAACACAGATCAAGATTTCTCCCAAGAAAGTTCACGTAAGTTTGCTGCCCTTCCCAAATCTACCGATCAAGTCTTCAATTTTAATTATTGTCTTTGCTGGCAAGAATCAATTCGGAGCTAGCAAAACAAGAAGGCAAGAAATAGTAATTGAGCAACTAAACAAAGAAAACTTTTGCCAACAGAATACAGAGCAAGAAACAACATTCAGGCAAAGAGAGATTCTTACATTCTTTGGACAAAAAGCTCTTGATTCAAACCAGGGAGATCACTTCAGAAAAGAAAAGCATAACATAGAGAGAAACATGAACTCCATACACCACGTTTGACCAAGTTTGACCAAGTCCGACCGAGCCCGTTACACCACGCAACGTCTTGGTCCGAACCAACCAACTCAAACTCGACTTTCCTAAAAACGATGTCAATTACTCATCATTCTCAACGGGATGACCACCACATGGTCTCTCATGTGGCAATTAAACAGACTAGAGATTCTTAAGCTACCTAGAGATTATAATCCCAGTTACGTACCATACAGTCGGGGTTGAACTGTAGCTGGATCTATCTCATGGCTATGCCTTGTCTTACATCTTTGGGTGTAGGACCCCAGATTTTACTATCTTGAATTCTCTGTGATTTATTGCACTATTTCCTGGATCAGTAGATAGTGCTCACAGATACAGAAAATGAATATCAAATACATACCATGCGGAAGCATAAATAAAATAGTAAACTTACACATGGGCGATTAGGCGAAATCGATAAATTGCGGCGGAAGAACAAAGCACACAGGAGGAACCCTCAGGACGTGCCCACAGGCAGCCAACTCGAGGATCGCGACCTAGCCCTTGACATCTTCATCTTCTTGTCACCATGACCAACAGTGTTGCTGAGGCGTAGTGAACTGAATCCTGATTCTGGATTTGTTATGAGAGCGAGTGTGAGCACACTAACCACCGTGCTCCGCGAGCCAATACACAGGATGTAAATAATAGTTATGCATGGCTAATCAAAGGAGAGGCTCGGGTTGTTTTATTTGCCAAAAATTGCTCTTCGTATTATTCTTTTTATTTAATCATGGTATTATTATTGCTGACTAAAATTCCGAACAGCGAGTGTCATCATTCACTTCATCCACCGATTATACACTTTCCATTTCGCAACCCACCATTTCATTAATCCAGCCATGGGTGTCTGATTCTCACATAACCCTAGCTTTCCCCATAAATTTATTCCTCCAACTTCAAATTTTACCAGAACCATATAATCCCGGTCTCAGATCCACCAATTGCCAACTTGTTAGCTATACAACTTATTTATAATCCAATACCTTTACTTGTGACCCACCGATCAAATGATCTCTATTGCATCATCCCAAAATATTCAATAATCGAATCGAAGTTACCAATTTCATACATGAGTCTGAATATCCACCACCAATCCATAATTCCAATCTTAGGATCATTATTCAACAATTTAATTAGCTCCTTATTCTAATGAAAATCTAGTATCCTTTATTTTGTATCCACCGATATCTGTAGTGTCATAAATCCCGAATAATCCAATCTTGTGATTGCTATTCATCAATTCTCCACCTCATAATTTCTAATAATCCCCTAACATAATTACTTTTTATTCCACCAAAATCATTTGTATTAGAACTTCCTAACAATCCAACCATTCCGGGCATTGATCCCTAAAACCATAAATTGGCTCTTCCAATAATCCACCTTATTTTATATTATCTATCTCTAACTAATTAACTAGTACACCTCCACCAAGAATATCAATGATCAAGTTTATACTCCAATTATCATATCTCCAAATTTTCAAAAATCCAATTCATCCATCTAGTATTTGATCAAATCCTAATAATCTCATTATTGCCAACATCTCCCCCGAATTTATATTAGTTAACAGTGTCATAATCCAGCAATTACCTTTGCACTCCGTAATTCTCCAAGAATCATTTAAATTATCTACCTAGCCTATATAATCATTGGACTCCACCAATTTACTCCCAGAATCCACATTATCGTTTCCCTTTTATGATCGATATGAATCCACCAGCATCTTTTATATTTTTACCATAACTATTATCTCCTTTTCTACCTCTCTATTTATTCCTCCTGACCTTTTATTAGGAGATAAGTATTATCATCATTTAAGAATATAATACATAAAAATTTCCTGAGACTTAGCAGTTTGAACAAAAACATAATGTGTAAGAGAATGCAATAATAGTAGCGATTCAGATTCCATCCACCGTTACATGGCATCTGCACCATATGCATAATCCTTCAGCGTTATAGCCGCTTAACTTATCTTCGGGCGACACATGGGCAACTCAAATCAGGGCCTTGCACTGCCCTCCACTTTTCCATTCCCACCCACAAAGTTTTTGAAATAGAACTATATCTGGTTAAGATCCCATGTCCGCCCATGACCGTGGGCACGGCTATTCGAATAGTTTTGACTCTGCAGAGTTTGTACACTTTCACCACAAGAGACAATCAACTCATTGCCCCACACGATTCCTTAGTCATGTGGTTGAGCAGACCGTCATAGTGACTTTTCAAAATATCTAGTCCCTTTTGTCATCTCACTTTATGGGAAACTGCCCACTTGCGGTGGGTCCCATCTATGCACGGGATGTTCACCACGGCTACTAGCGTTATTCGGGCTCCACTCCCCTCAGCGCTAGTACGACTGGTAAACTTCACCCTCCACTCGGTGTCCTTTAGGCCTCCTCTGCCCCTGCTTGTCCACTTCTATCCACTACCGGTGAGATGAGTCCGGGGGTTTCGATAAGTCTACTTAGCCAAGTTGTATTTTACAGACTTGTGGTTGCACTGTTTTACGTGGGAGGTCATAACAAGATTCAGTCCTTAGTGGTATCTAGACGGTTCTACCACACTTCATAATTTGTGCTTCCACTGCACCACACCAGCCCCCAAAACATCCGCCCAGATATTCAAGCAAATTGAGGTTTTTGGGAGCATAAAATAACCATATCAAACATATACTAGTCATTACCACCATGACTGCCCAACCAAATTTTCTCATGATTAAAAGTGATGTTTGGGGCATTTTGGTGCCCCTGAATATCTATGCAGTACTAAACATGGCATATAATTACGGACTTATTTTCGAAAGGTTAATATCATAATTTTGCTAGGGCGACAAAGTTCACATAATCAACTATTCCAAGGAGGGCGTAATATTAATCAAGACAAGCAATGGGCATATAACTAAATTCTTGAATTAAACATGTATTTGCTTAAAAATAACAGCATGCAATTTGATAATTTAAGCAAAAGTAATTTGCAGAAAATGTAGGTTCAACATGATCAAAATATTGACTCTCCTTGCGCGGTCTTGAGCTCACACAATGCTTCCTCTTGAGCTCCTGGTCTTTTATCTTCACTTCGCTCTTGATCACGCTTGATCGCTTGATCTCTTTTATAGCATTTTGTGGTACACATTTTATGTACACTTAGTTATTACTAGACATAATATATTTTGAATTAGGGTCCATTTGTTCGGGTCCTAACTGGCTACATTCAGTCACGCTCAACACTATTATTTACTAAATCTATCGTTACGATATAATCACTGGCACCATTATCGTTTTGTCCACGCCTTTGTTATTATTACGCTTAGCGTTATCTTTAGTTCGAATTTATTTATCAAGGCTTGTCATACGGGTTCATATATTAATATAGCTTACTTAATTAAATCTACCATGGAGACTTGTTTAACGACGGTAGGTTAAATGTTAGGGCACACATTATAATCAAGTTTAATCTTTATTGAGTTTGAATATTTATCCAAGTCATATTCCTTTACTATTGCTTTGAATTAATAATTAGCCTCTTATCCAAATCTAATACCATAGTCTAAAGATTAGTGTTTTAGGGTTTAAACTTGCAGTGATTAATTTTATATCATTTGCCCTCATGCAATGATTCATAGTTTATTGTTTAGAGCAACATTTATTTTGTAGATCATCATGAGCATAAATGTACACCATATTTCTAGTTAATGTCTTACTATACCTTAAGTTAGGAACTAAGATCTAATATGAAAGGTTAAAGGCATATTAGCTACTAACTTGAAAATTTTCAATCCATGGTTAAATATTTATTAAACTTAATTCTACCATGAATAAATTTTAGCACATTTTCTAGACCATTTCCTGATTTTTCCTAAATTTTCTGTGCAAAAATCTGCTTAAAAAAGAACCAAAACAACGCCTCGTGACTGAGAGCTGGAGCTCGAACAGCAGGCGGCGAGGCGAGTCTTGTTGCTAGCCGATATTCCCTCAGATGTTACTGACCATATGGGGGATAAGCGATTAAGCCAGCGGCAGTGAGGGGCGGCAGAGGAAACTCAGGGTCGGTACGGTCGGCATCGTCGCCGGCGAGTGGTGGCCGGAGGAGAGTGAGCTTCAGAGCGGGCCGGCGGCGTGCGGCGGCGTCAGGCTGAGGAGGTGCACAGCGCGGGCCCGGCTCGGGCTGCAAGAAGCTCGGGTGTTGTCGGGGTCGTGTGTGCGGAGCTCCCAAGAAGCTCAGGTTCGGCGGAATTGGTCCGAGGCGGCTTCAATTGGCGGCGAGTGCTTCGGCCGGGCATCGGGAAGAAAGGGCGCCGACGAGCTTGTGGGGAGCAGGGGCTCAATTACTTGCAGTGGGAGGGAGGGGGATGCGCTTGCTGGCGGAGGACCGGGCGGCCGGGGGGGAGGTGGAGAACCGTCGGGCAAAGACCGGCGCGGGGCTCAGCGCGCGGAGGCGACATGAGCGGGCGGGACTCGATGTGCGGAGGGGCGTCGGCAGGACGGGTGGGGCGCGAGCGCGGCGTGGGCTGGCAAGGCGTGGTCGGCGGAGGAGAAGAAGAACGACATGAGGGGGTGGTGTACTGGGTGGTTGCTGGGCGATTCGGTACGTGGCTTTCTTTTCTTTTCTTTTTAATATATATATATATATATTATAGATTTATATACATATTTCAAGCCTATTTTTTACATATTTCTATATGAAGAATTTATTTGCATATATTTCTTCATCCTTATTATTTATCTATATTTTTTTTACTTATCTATTTATTATTGCAACCCTAAAATAGAATTCCCAAAGTTTTGGGGCTCAAGCTGTACTCCTCTTTTAATAGATCATCTTTTCATATTCGTGTTTAAAATTTTAGTTTTCTATTATTTGCATATTTCCTTTTATTACTACTGTTTGTTTTGTCTTTTTCATAGATTTCCAATTAATGGAACCTCAACCAGAATTTAAGAAACACCATAAAAATCCAAATTTCAATTAGAATATATGGCAAAAATAATTAAAAAGCTCTACATTTTCAAATTTAAATTTTTGGGATGTTACAAATCTACCCCCCCTTAATGAATCTCGACCCCGAGATTTCGGTAGAATAGAAAGAATGGAGGTGAGGTTATATTGGCTAGCAATGGGTCTCTAGGTGTTGCTTGACGCGTAGTTCTTCAGCTTCATAAAGAGGTGAAAATCTGCACGACAGGGGTTAGCACTTGGAGAAGTCAAAAGGGGAAGAGATAAACCTTGTTCTCCTGGATAGATCGTGGACTTTCAAATACTTGCTCTTTGACATTATTGTCTTCACCTCATCATGGAATGAAGTAGTTGCATCGTCTACAGGACATACGGTTATAGAATTTCTTATAGATTGGTGGGTAAGAATGGCCGGTGCCCTAGGGGTAGAGGGCCTTAGGAATGCAGAGGTGACGAGGGGCATATTTATATGGTGGTCTTTATCTTCCGCTGGGATCTTGTTCTTACTTTTGGGTTTTGACAAGTTGATGATTTTAGCTATAGGTACATCTTGTACTCCTCATCTCCAAAAGATTTTTTTTGGCCTTGCGGATTTCTGTGCACTGGTCCGATTAGGTCTATTGCAAATTGTTGCACCTCTAAGGTAATCATACATCATTTCAATATTCCCAAAAGTAACTATACATCATAGTAGCTTTCCGACATTTGGTCTGCTCTTGCTACCCCCTTAAAACAAATGGTTACTGATAGTAGCTATCTTTTCTAACTTCAGACTTTACAAGCCCTGTGGCGACTCGGAGACTTGTCCGTTGTATCTCAGCTGCCTTGGTCAGCAACAGGCTCATGGAGCAATCCTTGGGGCAGTGGTTTTGTCCTTCGCAGAGAAAACAGGTAACCTTCATCACCGGACATCCTCCTGCCAGGTGATCCTCTTCGCAGTTGGGGCAGTTTGCAGTACATTGACTTTTCTCATGGCCCTTTTCTCCACATCGCCTACAAGCTATTAGGCTTGTGAGGCGATCGCCGGATAATGATACTTCTTGCGAGTGAGCATGTAGTAAAGCGGGCAATTGTAGCAGTAATGTCCGGTTCGCCCACAAGTGAAACAGGCTCCTTGTCCAATGTGTCGTAGTGGAGGGCAGTGTTGTGCGACATGTCCTGCTTTGCCACACTCACTACATATATTATTCAGTGTAGCTTTCTGGTCTAGTGACAAAGCTTTTGCAACTTGTCCTTCTTCGTCGGAGTTGAGGCTGATGGTGATGGCATCCATTATTCGCTTGTCTTTCCTCTTAATGGGACAATTCTTCTTCTGAGTGCCTTTACTTAGTGCAGGGCTGCTATTATTTTCATGTTGATGGCTTCTCTTTGAGTTTTCTCGTAGAGCGAAGTCATGTGATGGCTGGTACACATGGTTGGGGCTATTGCGAGCATCAATTATTATTCTTCCCTTTTTACTTCTAACTGTGCAGTGGTCTTGCTTCTATCCATTGGGCCTGATGGGATTTTCCAGAAAAGGTGAGAGGGAATAGCATGAGGCGAGTGTCACGTCGTAGAGATAAGATACTCTAAACCCATTAAAATTATAAGAGAATATACCCCAGAAGCTGAGGTGACACATAAATCACAATAGTGTTTTAAAGCACTCTTTTCCTG
Source organism: Bonia amplexicaulis (assembly GCA_036346245.1). Classification (NCBI taxonomy): domain Eukaryota; kingdom Viridiplantae; phylum Streptophyta; class Magnoliopsida; order Poales; family Poaceae; genus Bonia; species Bonia amplexicaulis. The sequence goes on from CM070741.1 coordinate 17,451,351, forward strand.
TGACCGCAAAATGTAACGCCCGAGGGCAAGAAGGAAGTGCACAGGGCCAAAGAGAAATCTTGCGACAATATAATGTCTATGTGGGGGAGCACACATAATGGGTACAGAGTTCATCTACATAGTTCGTTTAAAACGAAACATCCTTATCTTCATGAACATCTTTGACGTTCCTAGCCTTAAAATTTGGGGCAGGGGTATGAGAAGGGGAACAAAATTTTCCTTTCAGATCAATAGACAGAAAAAGGAGAGTAATTGGGGCAATTTAATTGATAATATCACTCACTCTTGTGTGAGTATTTTTGAATCCGGGGTAAGAGAGCTCTGGAAATAAAAATGGCTTAGGCAGCATATAGATGAGAGGGAATCATCTAGGAGAGAGGAGATTGAGCAATACAACTTATATTCTTGAAAATAGGTATTGAAGAAATAATTCTAATCATGAAACTAACGGCCAGGCTAACTAAGTCACGACCTGCAGTCGATATGCTCTGATACCATCCCTGTAGGACCCCAGATTTTACTATCTGGAATCCTCTGTGATTTATTGCACTATTTCCTGGATCAGTAGATAGTGCTCACAGATACAGAAAATGAATATCAAATACATACCATGCGGAAGCATAAATAAAATAGTAAACTTACACATGGGCGATTAGGCGAAATCATTAAATTGCGGCGGAAGAACGAAGCACACAGGAGGAACCCTCAGGACGTGCCCACAGGCAGCCAACTGGAGGATCACGACCTAGCCCTTGACATCTTCATCTTCTTATCACCATGACCAACAGTGTTCTTTGGCGTAGTGGCGAATCACGATTACGGATTTGTTATGAGAGCGAGTGTGAGCACACTAACCACCGTGCTCCGCGAGCCAATACACAGGATGCAAATAATAGTTATGCATGGCTAATCAAAGGAGAGGCTCGGGTTGTTTTATTTGCCAAAAATTGCTCTTCGTATTATTCTTTTTATTTAATCATGGTATTATTATTGCTGACTAAAACTCCGAACAGCGAGTGTCATCATTCACTTCATCCACCGATTATACACTTTCCATTTCGCAACCCACAATTTCATTAATCCAGCCATGGGTGTCTGATTCTCACATAACCCTAGCTTTCCCCATAAATCATTTCTATTAGGACTTCCTAACAATCCAACCATTTCGGGCATTGATCCCCAAAACCATAAATTGGCTCTTCCAATAATCCACCTTATTTTGTATTATCTATCTCTAAGTAATTCACTAGTACACCTCCACCAAGAATATCAATGATCAAGTTTATACTCCAATTATCATATCTCCAAATTTTCAAAAATCCAATTCATCCATCTAGTATTTGATCAAATCCTAATAATCTTATTATTGCCAACATCTCCCCCGAATTTATATTAGTTAACAGTGTCGTAATCCAGCAATTACCTTTGCACTCCCTAATTCTCCAAGAATCATTTAAATCATCTACCTAGCCTATATAATCATTGGACTACACCAATTTACTCCCAGAATCCACATTATCGTTTCCCTTTTATGATCGATATGAATCCACCAGCATCTTTTATATTTTTACCATAACTAATATCTCCTTTTCTACCTCTCTATTTATTCCTCCTGACCTTTTATTTGGAGATAAGTATTATCATCATTTAAGAATATAATACATAAAAAATTCCTGAGACTTAGCAGTTTGAACAAAAACATAATGTGTAAAAGAATGCAATAATAGTAGTGATTCAGAATTCATCCACCGTTACATAGCATCTGCACCATATGCATAATCCTTCAGTGTTATAGCCGCTTAACTTATCACTGGGTCGACACCCAGGGCAACACAAATCAGGGCCTTGCACTGCCCTCCACTTTTCCATTCCCACCCACAAAGTTTTTGAAATAGAACTATATCTGGTTAAGATCCCATGTCCGCCCATGACCGTGGGCACGGCTATTCGAATAGTTTTGACTCTGCAGAGTTTGTACACTTTCACCACAAGAGACAATCAACTCATTGCCCCACACGATTCCTTAGTCATGTGGTTGAGCAGACCGTTACAGTGACTTTTCAAAATATCTAGTCCCTTTTGTCATCTCACTTTATGGAAAACTGCCCACTTGCGGTGGGTCCCATCTATGCACGGGATGTTCACCACGGCTACTAGCGTTATTCGGGCTCCACTCCCCTCAGCGCTAATACGACTGGTAAACTTCACCCTTCACTCGATGTCCCTTTAGGTCTCCTCTGCCCTTGCTTGTCCACTTCTATCCACTACCGGTGAGATGAGTCCGGGGGTTTAGATAAGTCTACTTAGCCAAGTTGTATTTTACAGACTTGTGTTTGCACTGTTTTACGTGGGAGGTCATAACAAGATGTAGGATCGAAAATGGCAACAGAGGGAGGGTGAATGTTGTTTTCAAAAATTCCCCGAGAATTCTCACTAATTTCACAGGAATAAACTTGGCTCAAAACTAAAGAACCCAAAGGACTTTACTGGCAGCTGCAAGAATGAAAAAGAAAACAAGAGAATAGACTTGAACCAAAGCGACGGTGCAAAAAAGCGAGAAAGATAAAGCAGTGACTATCCTTGTTTGGAGGGAGACAAAGGCAATCAGTCGGCAGAGAAACCAAATCGGCAAAGGAATTCAGAAAGCAACTGAAAAGACTTGCGGTCGGTCGGACAAAGAAAAACCACGGATTATTTGGAGACTTGTTGGCCTAAAGTAGTACGTGGCTAAAGGCAATGGCAGCAAGAAGTACCAAGATAAAATGCAGACTAAAACCAACTTCTTTCCCAAAACAGTGAAGATCATAAGCTGCAATTACTCAAAAACAAATTATTGCTGTCTAGACGCTTCACAAAAAGAAACTCACATACCAATCCAAGAAAGATCAAACTTCATGGGATAAGAGCAATCGGTAGCAATTGAGAATAGACACACAGTGAATACTTGCTGTCCAACAACTAAAAATCAGCACAAAACTGAATTTTGTCGTGAGAGAAAAAGCGCAAGCAATTGCTATCTTTGCGATGAAGAATCGAGACCAACCAAAGGCGAACTGCTGACAAAGAAAAAGCAAAGCCGAAAAGAAAAGATGCTGCTGCAAATAGATTGACGGGCTGCAGCAAATAAACTGAACAATTGCAGATTTTGTGGATGAAGGAACCTGAAAAAAAAGTAGAAAGCGCAGCCAAGAACTAAGAAGAACAGGACATGACCCAATCGGTGGCAAGAAGCGATCTGCAGACGAAACACACAAATCACTGTGATGAAAGCAGAGACAATGACACCCAAAACAAATTGCAAAGACTGGTAGCCAAAAACTGAACAAGAACCAAACATTCGAATGGATATCTTAGGCATTGATTTTCTAGGGAGGATCAAGTCAGGGAAAGAATGCTCTCTGGGACAAACTAGCCAAATAGCTTTGATGAAAATCCCAGTTCAGAGCAACTTAAATTGCGACTTCTCAAACATAAGTTCCATTCAAAACAAGAGAAGATCAAGGCAAAGAGAAGGAGCTCATGCAGGAAACAAAAACTCAACAAAGTCTGCCATGTCCAACAAAAGAAGAAAGCGAAGAAAGAAAACTTGATTTCATTCCAACTAAAAATTACAAGGAGTCCCGATCGCATGGACATTAGAACAAGAAAGATTACAAGACTCTCAATCCATCCTCTCCCTCTCAATCCTCAAACACAGCAAGAGCCTCACATGCTTCTTGGGAGGAACACACACAAAATGGAGAGCAAATGCACAAAAACCCTCAAGGGGGTATGCAGCCCCCAACACCTATTTATAGCCCTTGGCTAACGGGTCTCCAACCCGTTACGCCGGCTAAACCCTAACGGAGCCGTCTCCCGCTTGTGCAGCCTCGCGAAATTACCGATTTGCTCCTCCTGCACCTTCCGGGAAGCTTCCGCGCTCCTTGTCGTTCACGCATGACCGCACCTGACTCCGGACCTCCGGCTCCTCCTATGTCTAGTCCGATGCATTCCGTCACACACGACGCATGGCGGTATCGGACCGTGCGAATCTCGACTCCTCCACGAGTCTAGTCCCGATCCATTATTTGTTGCCGTCGTGTCCACCTCCGGTAGCTCAGCTCCGGTTCCTCGTCTCCGACTCGCAACCACCTCGTGACCTCGATCATCCTCGGCGTCTCCAACCGTCGGACCTCAACACCTCCGTGCCTAGTCCGGTCCTCCCACGCCTCACCATGACCTAGCTCCGAAGTCCTGCAACCACACAGACAAGCAAACCGTCACATAGCACCGCACGAAACACATAAGCATAATTTGCATCATACTTTACTCATGATGAAGTCCAAATCTATCAAATCAACAGAATAATCATCCTAATCCTATTGACTAGGTTTGACCAAGTCCGACCGAGCCCATTGCACCCCGCAACGACATGGTCCGAACCAACCAACTCAAACTCGACTTCCCTAAGCCGAAGTCAATTACTCATCATACACATGGGATGACCACACATGGTCTCTCACAAGATTCAGTCCTTAGTGGTATCTGGGCGGTTCTACCACACTTCATAATTTGTGCTTCCACTGCACCACACCAGCCCCCAAAACATCCGCCAGATATTCAAGCAAATTGAGGTTTTTGGGAGCATAAAATAACCATATCAAACATATACCAGTCATTACCACCATGACTTCCCAACCAAATTTTCTCATGATTAAAAGTGATGTTTGGGGCATTTTGGTGCCCCTGAATATCTATGCAGTACTAAACATGTGAGAGACCATGTGGAGGTATCTCCATGTTGGTGATGAGTAATTGACGGTGGTTTTAGTGAGTTTGAGTTTGTTTTGGGTTTTCTAGGGTTGACTACCTTTTACTTATGCTATTATTGTTATGCTGTTTCGTGCGGTGCTATATGACGGTTTGCTTGTCTGTGTGACTGCAGGACTTCGGAGCTAGGTTATGGTGAGGCGAGGAGGACTGGGACTAGGCACAGGAGGTGTTGAGGTCCAGATGGTTGATGATGCCGAAGATGATTGAGGCTGGTGAGGTGGTTGCGAGTCGGGAGACGAGGAACCGGAGCTGGAGCTACCGGTGGTGCACACGACGGGCGATGACGAGAGAACTGGGACTAGACTCAGGGAGGAGTCGGAGGTCCAGACGGTTGGATATCGGTTGTGGTCGCGTGCGACGGAACAGACCAGGACTAGACTCAGGTGGAGTCGGAGGTCTCGGTCGGAGTCAGGTGGACACGACGGGCAGCGGCGAGAGGATCGAGACTAGGCTCAGGGAGGAGCTGAGGTCCAGACGGCTAGGATGTTGGGTGCGGTCGTGTACAACGGAGTGGACCGGGACTAGACTTAGGGAGGAGTCGAGGTCCAGACGGTCGAGGTACCGGTTTGGGGAAGCTTCCGGGAAGGCGCTTGAGGGGCAAATTGGAGATTTGACTCAAGCCATGAGTAGGAGGCTGGTTTCCCTCCTAAAATGGGTTGACTTTGACCCTTGCCCCATGTGGATGAAAGGCTTGGAGTGGGCATGGTATGCCACTTCTTGATTTTCCATATGGGGGTGAGGCCTTGCCTTCAAAAAGAGGAGAGGGAGGCTATAGTATTCATTCACTTAGACATGAAAGGAAAGTGAGCTGAGCAGAGAAGTGTAGGAGATGGGGTAGGCAGTTGTGTGCTTCTCTCTTGTGCGTGTGTGCCCAGTTTGAGAGAATGGGTTGTATTGACTGTGAACTATCTCTTAATCATTCCTCTCTTTGACTCTTTATGAAAAATCTTGTTGTGTAGATAGTTTGTCTTGAGATGATCTGTTCTCTGGTTTATCCCTGTGTGTTTTCTGTTCTGCTCTCAGACTTCTTGATTAGTTCAAATCGATTTGAGTAACTGCAGATTTTCTTTGCTGTTCTGTTAATTCGAATGTTAGCTTCCCTCTTGTGCTGCTGCTCTGAAGATCTTTTTGCATGCTGTTGATTGTGAAGTTCCTCTCTGCAAAACCGAATCAGAGCCTGGCTTGACATTCGATTTTCTCCAGTCAAACCGAGGTTTCTTTGCCGGTCAGAACAGTGATCAAAGAGCAGTCAAACTGCTATATTTCAAACTGCATTTTCATTTCCTGGAATCAGCTAGCAATCTTTCTCTCATTTCTGCCCTTTGAAGTTTCAGGGTTTATTTCTAGCAGCTGAATGTTTGTTCTTGTTTCAGCCGAGAGTACTGCTTGTCCGCATTTTTCTTAAGGTTTGCTGTTGCATATACTTTCGGTTCCATTTCAGTGTTTCTGTGCCGACAGCATCCCTGTCGTTTGTTCTCTGTTTTTCGTTTCCCTCTCTACTCTGTGGTTTGATTTTGCTGTGTGGCTTATGAGCTCTGTAGCCTTGAGTCAAGTTCGGCTGCAGCAATTCTTTTGTTAGTCTTGGTGAAGCTAGTTTGCAGCAGGTTTTCTTTTGGGTTTTTGGAGTTGACTGTGTTGTTTGTGTGTCAGCAGAATGGACTCGGTTAAGTCCTCACTACTCTGTCATGTTTCTTTTGTTTCCTCAGAGAAGATTTAGTCAAGTCGAGCTTTGCTCTTCCAGTGAGCGTTCATATCTATTCTTCATAGCTTCTATAGCTATTGAAGATGAGAAACGTGTGGATACGTCGGGGCAATTTTTGAAGGCACCATTCACCCCCCCTCTGTTGCCGTTTCCGATCCTATAACATGGCATATAATTACGGACTTATTTTCGAAAGGTTAATATCATAATTTTGCTAGCGAGACAAAGTTCACATAATCAACTATTCCAAGGAGGGCGTAATATTAATCAAGACAAGCAATGGGCATATAACTAAATTCTTGAATTAAACATGTATTTGCTTAAAAATAACAGCATGCAATTTGATAATTTAAATAAAAGTAATTTGCAGAAAATGTAGGTTCAACATGATCAAAATATTGACTCTCCTTGTGCGGTCTTGAGCTCACACAATGCTTCCTCTTGAGCTCCTGGTCTTTTATCTTCACTTCGCTCTTGATCACGCTTGATCTCTTGATTCTTCAGGACCCCAATTTCTAATTACGCGCTAAACAACTGAATCCAAATAAATGCAAATAATTCAAAAGATCCAAATAAATTTAGATAAACGTAATTTAGTTTTATTATGAATTAATAGGTGATTCGGATGGTTTGAGGTAAGGTTGGTGGTAGAATACGATGGCTTAATCTTTTTATTAATGATCATGTTTATTATTTTTGTATTTATCAAGGAAGTCCCATGAGTTAGGGTGAACATATGAGTCGGTGTATGGGTTTAGCTGAGCATTGTTTTCGTTGAGTGTTAATCCTCAGGGCATATGTTACATATGCGATGTATATAATTTTTAGCTTCCGAATTAATCTTAGGGTCCGGTTTTATAGCATTTTGTGGTACACATTTTATGTACACTTAGTTATTACTAGACATAATATATTTTGAATTAGGGTCCATTTGTTCGGGTCCTAACTGGCTACATTCAGTCACGCTCAACACTATTATTTACTAAATCTATCGTTACGATATAATCACTGGCACCATTATCGTTTTGTCCACGCCTTTGTTATTATTACGCTTAGCGTTATCTTTAGTTCGAATTTATTTATCAAGGCTTGTCATACGGGTTCATATATTAATATAGCTTACTTAATTAAATCTACCATGGAGACTTGTTTAACGACGGTAGGTTAAATGTTAGGGCACACATTATAATCAAGTTTAATCTTTATTGAGTTTGAATATTTATCCAAGTCATATTCCTTTACTATTGCTTTGAATTAATAATTAGCCTCTTATCCAAATCTAATACCATAGTCTAAAGATTAGTGTTTTAGGGTTTAAACTTGCAGTGATTAATTTTATATCATTTGCCCTCATGCAATGATTCATAGTTTATTGTTTAGAGCAACATTTATTTTGTAGATCATCATGAGCATAAATCTACACCATATTTCTAGTTAATGTCTTACTATACCTTAAGTTAGGAACTAAGATCTAATATGAAAGGTTAAAGGCATATTAGCTACTAACTTGAAAATTTTCAATCCATGGTTAAATATTTATTAAACTTAATTCTACCATGAATAAATTTTAGCACATTTTCTAGACCATTTCCTGATTTTTCCTAAATTTTCTGTGCAAAAATCTGCTTAAAAAAGAACCAAAACACTGCCTCGGCGCTGCGGAGCTGGAGCTCGAACGCGGGCGGCCGAGGCGAAAAGTCTGAAGGTTGCCTTGATATTCCCTCGGATGTTACCTGACCATATGGGGGGAATAAAGCAGTTAAGCCAAGCGACAGCAGGGGCCGAAGCAGAGGAAACTCAGGGTCGGTATGGTCGGCAGCGTCGCCGGCGAGTGGTGGCCGGAGGGGAGTGGGCGACGTCAAAACCGCAGTGCTTGCGCCGAGGGGATGCCGACAGTGGCTCTGACGGGGCCCGAGGAGCTTCGGAGCGGGCCGGCGGCGTCAGGCTGAGGAGGTGCACGGCGCGGGTTCGGCTCGGGCTGCAAGAAGCTCGGGTGTTGTCGGGGTCGTGTGTGCGGAGCTCCCAAGAAGCTCAGGTTTGGCGGAATTGGTCCGAGGCGGCTTCAATTGGCGGCGAGTGCTTGGCCGGGCTTGGGAAGAAAGGCGCCGCGAGCTTGTGGGGCGGGGCTCAATTACTGCGGTGGGAGGGAGGGAGGCGTGCGGTCTTGCCGAAAGCTTGAGCGGGGCTTTATAGCGAAGGAGGATGCGCTTCTTGGCGGAGGACCCAGGCGGCCGGGGAAGGGGAGAACCACGGGCAAAGGCCGTGCATGGGCTCAGCCAGGCGGCGAAGCGGGTGGCGGGCTTGACGTGCGGAGGGGCGTCGGCAGGACAGGCGGGCGCAGAGCGCGATGTGGGCTGTGGCGTGGTCCAGCCGGGAGGGTGAAGAAACAGTGAGTGGGGTTTGAACTGGTCATTGGTGGCTGTCTGGGCGGTTGGTACGTGGTAACTTTCTTTTCTTTTTCTTTTTTAATATATATATATATTATAGATTTATATACATATTTCCAAGCCTATTTTTTTTACATATTTCTGTATGAAGAATTTATTTGCATATATTTCTTCATCCTTATTATTTATCTATATTTTATTTTTGTTTTTACTTATCTATTTATTATTGCAACCCTAAAATAGAATTCCCAAAGTTTTGGGGCTCAAGCTGTACTCCTCTTTTAATGGATCATCTTTTCAGATTCGTATTTAAAATTTTAGTTTTCTATTATTTGCATATTTCCTTTTATTACTACTGTTTGTTTTGTCTTTTTCATAGATTTCCAATTAATGGAACCTCAACCAGAATTTAAGAAACACCATAAAAATCCAAATTTCAATTAGAATATATGGCAAAAATAATTAAAAAGCTCTACATTTTCAAATTTAAATTTTTGGGATGTTACATTGGGCATGTCCTAGTTCATGTTACCTATCTTGCGGCAAGATGAGTGGCACTCATAGAGTCTAAAGATGGTACAGTCAGGGTCTACCCTCCCATTTTAGGTGGAGGTGGAGGCGGAGATGTTTTATTCCCAATGGGTGAAAGATCTTCTAGAGAAATTTCATATTCACTCTTAGTAAAATTGTCAAAAACATTTTGGAGAATTGTGGAAAACTGGAAAATATAATAGAAAATTACACTATTAATTATTTTACATCAAAACAAAGAAAAGTAAGAACAACAAAATTATATAAAAATAGTATTGTTATCCCTTTTCTTGACTGTAGCTGGATTTTGAATTTTCGGTTTCTTAGCAAAAATATTTTGAATTTTGCTAAATTATCACAAAGTGTATCGGAATTTGCACAAGAGAATTCGGAGAAGAGATTGCTGGTTTGAGTGTGGCAGAATGAAGGGGTTGTTGCCTATTTATAGAAAAATTTAAGATTTTTTTAAAAAAATTTCGTATTTTTAAACCACTACCAACGATTATAAAATAAGTAGAAAATTCAAAAATCCGATTGTTATCGGGCTAAACGGGCCGAATTCATGCCGAATAGGTTGTGCCTATCATACCGTGTCGGCCTAAACGTGCCTATTGATCCAATTTTCGTACCTAACGGTCTACGTCGTGCCTACCATGCCTGTGCCAAGACGTACTTGACCTAGCACTATTTATGCTATGCCATGCTAGTATGCTGGGTCACGGAGGCGGCCAGGCACGGCCTAGGTCTTCGTGCCAAGCCGGCCCAGCATGATTTGACTATAGGTTTTGCCTACAGTAGCAGACTTTGGACCAGCCTAACAAGTACAACTCATTTGACCACTACTCATTTGACCACTTCTAGTTGCGAGCAATCATGCTAGCTCCTCTTATCTTGTGGGGACATGTTCATTGAGGCGATTAGGCCACACGACGCTGACTTGTGATCTCAGGTGAAGTGATGGGCTAACAAGCGATTCCTAGGGTATTATTATCTTATCTTCTGGTCAATTTGGACAAACATTGAATCATATTTGGTGAGTTAATTATTGTCATCTACGACTTTGATCGTATGCTTTTCGTTCAAAGAAGACTCGTGCATTAGCTTTTGGTTTCGGAGCTTTGTGAATGACATGTGCCATAGGTGTTTGCCTACTCTAACAATTTTAATTGAAATAGTTTAGGTTTATTTTACATTTTTTTGAAAACTTCAGCAGTGTACTTACGGTGAAAACGGGTTGCATATGGCTAGATATTGCTCTTTCTATATCCTAACCTATATTTCTATCCTAGATTCAAAATCGGATTCAGATACTATACCTTGAATATAAATGCAAATACAGATTATTCGAATACAGACATGGGATGGATATAGATTAAATTCAAGTCGACTACGGATACAGTCAACCACAGATAACTTGACGGATAGTACACGTATAAATAATGTAACTTCACCCATGAAAGTGTCAATTATACAACAAATTAGAGAATTATTATCCTACTTAACAACCCAAACATAATTGCATTATCATACTTCATATATTCATATTATATATTAGTCATTGACTAGAAAACCATAGAGGATATTAAAGGATACTCATGTTTGTGTATTCATTTTGATGTTTTATTGGATATCCAATTTGTTAATTTATCATATATTTTTCAGATATCCTATCAAATATGAATCTGGAGCGGATATTGCTCATCAAATGTCTTAACTCACATCCCAAAAAAACACTTTTGGATATGCATACACTCGTTTAGCCATGTAGGCGGGTGCTAGCTTCCATGAGTCTGTTCTTTTTTCCTACGGTTTATGGTTTTTTGTTAAATTTTTTAAATTTCGGCTGTTTGTGATAGAGATTATGGAGAGAGATACTCGCTTGTGATTTTGGTTGATACAGATGCTAGGCTTTTAACGTGTACTACAATTAACTTGTAGATCTCGTTTTAAAAAATAATTTATTTAAAAGTTAGATATAGTATCAAAAGTCAAAAGCTACTGTTTAGAAACTATAAAGAAAAAGCCCAAAGCATGAATACATAGCTCTATGACGTGCAAGGCGTGCAATTGCGCGCGGGCATGTAATGTCCATCCGAATTCACCACCGGTTTGGCTCTGCTCTAGACAGGCGGAATCGTTCCCTGTCACATCCATGTCCATCCATCTCTCGCTCTGCAAGGATAAGGGGCAGACTGACGCAGCACCGATCTTTTCCATTCTTTTCCTGGCTGCGTTTGTCGTCTCGTGCCCATCTGTTTGTAATATTTCCTTACTAGCTACAGCTAGGGTACCAGCGCCATATAATAGCTCCTGTAATTGAACCCAGGATCGGGAAATGATATTAGCCCCGCTCATATGGACTGAAAAGCTGTGACTTAACTCAAATTATACTATAACAGTTAAAATTTTACTATAGTTGAAGGTAACTTATTTAGCATAATTAAATTTTAAAAAAAATGCTAACTCATCACGGACAACATAAACGAATACGGAGAACAAAGAACCGGCAAAAAAGCTCAAGAAAAGCCAAAAATTTAAAAAAAATAAAATTTATGAATAGTAAAAAATAAACCAGAAACCAAAAGCTAAAGCCGGAAATGAGCGGAACCTGTCTGACTAGCCGCTCCCTCACATCCATATCCACCATCTCTCGTTCTGCAAGGATAGGGAGCAGACTGAAGGAGCACCAATCTTTTCCATCCTTTTCCTTGCAGCGTTTGTCGTCGCATGCCGTTCTGATTATGTTTTAGTGGTGCTTATTTAGACTTAAAAATTCTAAGCTATAATTTATTATATACCATGGTGGTTAAAAATGTACTGTACATATTAGTAGCTTTTCAGTGTAATTAAATTTAAAAATTTTAAAAGAAGTTATATCATTGCAAACAATGAAAATGAATAAAAAAAGACAAAAAAGCCCCTAAAAAGGTATACCACTAGAAAAAGACAAAAGCAAAAGGCTAGAAGCAAGAAGTCAGAAGCGTATACCGAATGATCGCTCGGAGTCTGTATTATGGTTGGGTTCAAACTGGCTTCCCTGGCTTATGCACGTACTGTCTATAGTAACTACCTTTTAAACGGTGTGTTTTTTCAGGTAGGGTCAATAAGAATATTATAGTAAAAAATGTACTAAGTTTAGTTGTACCGGTTAAAATCACATATGATTATTTTTCCATATATACTATCTATCACGAACAGACAGAATTTAAATATTTAACTATAAATCATAATTTATCAGTATAAAAGGACTCACCCTGTATTTCCTACCGCTAGGGTACCATCGCCATATAATAGCCCCTGCATATGAACCGATGGATTGGGAAATGGTATCGAAATCTATCTGACTAGCTGCAGGGCGCAGCAGCATGGGCAATGTTTGTATTTGTGTAAACGTGGACGGCTCACAAACTTTTCAAGGACGATAAAAAAATCCTCTATATCGGATGTTCATGTTTTAGATCGGATGGTTTCTAAGCAAAGATTGGGCGGCATCTCTCAGTCCATGCAAACTGGCCCTAAAATTACTTTTTTTTCCTTGAAAATTTCCTTTTTAAAGAAAGAGAGGGGAAAAAACGAAGCTTAACGCTAGGGCCGGCCGGCCGGGTGCGAAACGGAGGTAGCATGAATGACGAAACAATTACCGGATATCGCTGCACTGACTCTGTTCTCTGACTGCATCTGTTGTTCCGGCAGCCTCTTTTGGCAGATTATTTCATCCTACTCTCTGTTTGGGGTTGTTGAAAGCAAGGATCGGTGGGTACACAATTAATTAGACATGCATGCGTTTTTCGATTCTACATTGACCGCATGATCAATATGTTTTTGCATGCACCAAAGTAATCGGAGCGAGCTTCCTGGAAATTTCAAGACACACAGAGCAAATTAAGGCGTAGGCTGACCAAATAGTATTTGTTTAAATAAAAAAGGGACAAAAGGAACATTCCGAATAGACGCATAACCGATGATGATGACTAGAAGCTTAATTAACTAGGAACTAATTTGACAAATAAAATCTCGAGCCACTAACCCGCATGTCATCATGCGTCGACGCTCAAACCATGCTGGTCCCTTTCAGCATCGGTAAAAAAATTCTGCAACTTGTGGAGCTTTTGAGTATTGTTAAGCCAGATCATTCCCAGAAGTGCCAGTTCTAACTTTTTTTTTTTAGAAAACTTAGGCACGGCTTATTTAGGTTTTTAAGTCTGAATCTCTAGTTTATTTTGTATGATAGTAACTTTTTTGCACTATAACTGTCGGTAACTTTTCAACATAATTAAATTTAAAAAATAAAAAAAGATAATATTCATAGACAATACAAATAAATAAGAAAAAAAGAAAATACTAAAATACTAAAAGTAAAAAAACAAAATTAAAAAACTAAAGGTCAGAAACCAGAGGCTAAATCCCTAATGAGTGGCATTATAGGCTTTTCTTGTGTTGTAAATAAGAAAATCAATCAGAGATGGGTGCTTCGACTGAGGACGACAAGGCGAATCTAATCGATCAGCAGTGATCCCGTGAGCATCTTGTATGGATATCCTGCAAGCTATATACATGGGTGCTGTGACTGAGGACGACAAGGCGAGAATTATAGATATCGGTGTCGAATGGGAACTGAGATTTTTCTTTTATCTTCTTCGTCTTCATGATGGGATAGAGATCTTTCCATTTTGTGGGGGTGGAGAAGGCTGACGATTTTCTTGGTTGTCGTAGTTGCAACACGGGTTCATAAACAACATCAGGGTCTGTTCTTTTTTGCTGCGGTTTTTGACTTTTGGCTACGGCTTGTGACTTTTGGGCTGTTTGTACGAGAGATTACAGAGTAACAGAAATCCACGTGCGATTTTTGCTGATATAAATAAAGTCAGTAAAGTATGTACTACAATTAACTAGTAGACCTTATTTTGAAAAAAAATACTCTATTTAGAAGCTAGTTACTATAGAAAAGCCGAAAAGCAGCTTTTAGAAGCTGAAAAGAATAGGGCCTCAATATGCCATATCATCTATAGTAACGGAATCTTGTGTCATGCTAACTTTTCCAGTAGTCGAAGGCGAACTTCAGAAGCAGATACAACTAGCAGATACTATTAGGGGTGCAAACGGGTCGGGTTAATCCCGACCGATCCAGCACCGAATCCGATTGGTACCGAATCCGATTGATACCGAATCCGAAGAAAAAATATGGGTTAGGATATGGTAACAGCAATATCCGTCCCGAATCCGATACGTCTTCAAGTTTGATTTCAAGTTAGTGCTACTATTTGACGTTTCATTTTCTTTTGCAATGGTAAAATAAAATCTTCCACATCAGCTATTAAGTAGTAACATCAAGCTCTTAACAGTACGTCCTCCTACTCCATTTGTTGTACTGCATGCATTCCTTACAAACAAGTAGGGGTGCAAACGGCTCGGGTTAATCCCGACCAATCCGACACCGAATCCGATTGGTACCGAATCCGATTGATACCGAATCCGAAGAAAAAATATGGGTTAGGATATGGTAACAGCAATATCCGTCCGAATCCGATCCGTTTGCACCCCTAGATACTATTCAAATTTACGGACCATATTGTGTATGGTACATGACTGAAACGACGTACAGGTTGCATTTGGTTCGGGGTTTAAAGGTGAATTAGATGTTTAACCAGCGACGCACATGCAGGGTCTCTTTGATAGGGCTCCTGCCCAGGGAATCTTAACCGGAGTAGCAGGAGTCTAGCCGAACACACCAGCTTCTCCTCTTGCAGAATTGGGATATCCTCAAAATCAAGGGATATTACAGTAGAAAATACAGAACGATCTTAAAATTAGCGTCTAGTTACCAAAATGCTCCTCAAGCTAAAGGTTACTTATCCACCAAATACCACCTCATAAAAAGGCTATCCGCCTCGCCCGTACGCCCCTCTCCCCTCATTTCTCACCTCTCCACTTGCTCCATCTCTCTCACCTACATCTCCATCCCCTTATTTCAGGTGTCGCCGGCCAGGATCCCCACATCGCCAGTCTGGAGTACCTCACCACCGATCTCTCTCACCATGCTCGCTACTCTCGAACTTCCCCAGCCAGTGGCGGAGCCAGAATTTGGTTATGCCCCGGGCTCAGTGGTAGAATGATTTAGGCTATCTGAGTTGAACCATGAAAATATTACTCAGGCTGGACTGAATTTACCCTGGCTGTACACTAGATATTTTTCTACACCCCAGGCTAAAGCCTACCTTGCCCTGAGTGTGGCTCCGCCCCTATCCCCAGCCCTGACTCCCTCGGATCCCCATCACTATCCAGATGAGGACGGCAGCCGTGGCGCATCGAGCTTCCCACGGCCACCGCAGCGGGACACCACACTCATCGTTGTCGGGGTCACAGCTTCTTTCCTCATAGCCGTGAAGGTGAGCTTGCCGCCCTTCACCCTTGTCCTCCCTCCCTCAGATCTCCATCACTACTCGGCACCCAACGTAGCCGACCGCCATGCTCCATTGTCGCAAGAGTCACGTTGGCGTCCACAACCTCCAATGGTTAGCTGTCATCCTCTCTCGACCTATCCTCCCGTCCAACAGCCCCATATTTCAAGATCTGAGCCTCCCTCGGATTCTTGGTGTACCCTATTGTTTTTTCGTGTGGATACGGCTCTTGTTCATATGATTAGTACCTGTATAGTTCCACATGAATGCTACTACTTTCTATTCCTCATGAATGCTCTTGATTGTTGTTCCTCTAGTGTGTGCATGTTGTTCATGTATCCTATGTTTATTGCTTTAGAAATGACAAAATGATGAGTTGGTATAGTGTGAAAAAGAACTTATGTTAATTATTTTTCATGAATGCATGATTATTTTGTTGCTTCATATGCTTCTCCATGAATCCTTGATGTCAATGTTGCTGCTTGCACAAGATATGAATGCATGATTATGTTGCTACTTCATATGCTTGTCTATGAATCCTTGATATGCATGTTGCTGCCTGTACAGGATATGAATAATGTTGAGCCCAAAAAAAATTTAGATGGGAGAAAATGTTGAAAGGAATGGTGAGAACCTTAGGATAGTTTGTGAGTTGTTTGTAGAGCAAGTGAGCTAAAAATCACCCAAAGACCTATTTGAACTAGGTTGGTTATGCTACTGTAATTGCAAAATTTGAGGAGAAGACTAGCCTACAGTACCAGAAGCTTCAATTTAAGAATAAATGGGATAAACTCAAGAACGAATATGCCAAACAAAAGAAATTTAAGCTAAAGGAGACTGGATTATGTTAGGATAACCAAAGGAACACAATCAAGGGCGGCAATGATTGGTGGAGGAAGAAAATGAGGTAAATAGTCAACATGCGATGCATCTATAAATGTTTAGTTGTTTTTCATCCCATAAATTTAACATATTTATTTGGGTTTTGACAGGAAATTCCTAGAGCTTCCAAGTTTCGTAAAGGTGGACTTCAAAACGAGGACTTGCTAGAGGTGATGTTTGAAGACATTCGCAACACCGGGGCTGGCCATTGGTCTTTTGTAGGGGGTTCCTTACCTCAAAGTCCTACACATTCATCTGTGGCTATTGATCTTGATGAACAAGATGAGAATGATGGCAAGAAAGTGAACAAGAGGATTAATCACCTACCGCTAAGAAAGGAAAGAGATTTTGTTATTCCAACAATGACAAAGGGAAAACTAAAGAGTGGATCACAGTTTGTGCAAGACCAACTAAAGCATATGGTTGATATGAGTTAGATATCACATGCATCTTTCAAAACATTTTTCAAAAAGAGAAATGAAGCCTCCGTATGTAACATCACAACAATAATGGAGTTAATTTGTTAGTGTGGTGTCGTTAGTGGGACCGATGAGTACTTCATTGCAATTTGAACTTTTCATCAAGCCGGAGTAAAGGGAGATGTGGTTGACCATCAAAGATAATCCAAGTGATTTGAATGTCTTAAAAGGAAGTGCATTGCAAAGTATGGCAATACATGATATCACTTTTATTTGGCTTCTGAGACTTTATTGTGCTGTAATATTAGGATGTTTATTTCATTCCCATAACGTCGTCCATTTGGCTTGTGAGAGTTTTTTTGTTTTAATATTAGTATGTTTATTTTGTTCCCAAACTGTCAGTCTATTTGGCTTGTGAGAGTTGCTTATTCATTATGTCATGTGTTGTCCTTCTAAGACATTATTTGCCTATTTCTTTTATACTGTCATGAACAAATGTCATCATTTTTATGTCTTGTGTTGTTCTTGTCACTTGTCTCATTATTTTGTTGGCATGGAAAGAATCTTATGTTGAATTGTTGTTTCATATTTTTTTTGTTTTCCTTTTGACGTGCATAGAAATTGTCTAGCAGTGATGACAGTAGTGACTTGAATGACGAGCATGCATTTGATGTAGAGAATATGCATCGATGATAAGAAGTGATGAGTAATCTAACAGTTGCTACATCTTTAGCAAAGAATTATTACTCAACCTACCTAAAAAAGAATGAGATAAGAACTTCACGGCTAAGTGGAATGGGTTGGGTGAGGAGGCTTTGAGCACTCTTAGACAAAAGCCACCACATGTTTCGAATGAATGATACAATCTTTCATAGTCTTTATGATCTTTTGGTGAGTAGATACAACTTGAAAGCAATTAACCACATGAGT
Source organism: Bonia amplexicaulis (assembly GCA_036346245.1). Taxonomy (NCBI): domain Eukaryota; kingdom Viridiplantae; phylum Streptophyta; class Magnoliopsida; order Poales; family Poaceae; genus Bonia; species Bonia amplexicaulis. The sequence goes on from CM070741.1 coordinate 17,469,412, forward strand.
CAATAGAAGCAGTAGCTCTTTTCCTATACATATGTGGTAGCTGTGAGTTGAACTGAAGAGTGCAAAATTGGTTCAAGCATTTTAATAAAGATGCTGCGATTTCCCATGTCAAAGCAGGAGATAATTGTTGTAGCAAGCATTGGACTCCACAACTTCATTCATGATCATTCTATGACAGACAGGCATTTCCGTAGGTGTGATTGGAATCCTAATTATGTGCCCACCATACCATCAGGATATGTGACCATTTCGTAATATGCATCGGATGCATCAACGTCACAAGAGAGTGATAGATCCATGGATATATTTCGTAATGACCTTACAAGGGAAATTGCTCAATTTGCATGATTGCCAAAATTGTTCATACACACTTTGCGGTCTTTTGTTAGCACTCAATTATCTGTGAACACTTTTATATATTTATGTGTTATGGCTTTTTTATCCTATGAACAATTCCATGTTAATGGTGCTTTGACAAACTACCAATTAATCAGCTATACTATTGATATGAATGCATTCGTCGCATTGCATTCATTTGGTTCGCCTTTAAATAGACTTTAGGTTGGTACCCAAAATGTACAAATTTTTTGAAAATTTACGTACAAGTAGAAAGGAATACAAGTGCTAAAACCAGAGGTAGCATAGACTTTTCCCACCAATCCTCTCTTTGAGGGTTTTGGGTGCTAGCCTTCTATCAAACGTTTCCCTTACTTAGCTCTAGATTTTCATGGGAGTAGATTTATCTTTAGTATCGTTCAAATCTTCGGTATCCTTTGAGTCTTTGGTATGCTTGGAATCCTTATGGGGAAATCTATAAATTATACGTCCCATGCTTGAATTATAACGACTTACTTCAATTTTGACCCTATCCCCCATCAGTATTCTTATAGAACTGAGAGACCATGTGGAGGTCATCCCGTTGTGTATGATGAGTAATTGACATCGGTTTAGTAAAGTCGAGTTTGAGTCGGTTGGTTCGGACCTTGACGTTGCGTGGCGTAACGGCTCGGTCGGACTTGGTCAAACCTGGTCAATGTGGTTAGGATGCATATTCTGATGATTTGACAGGTTTGGACTCTATTATGCTTACATGTATCGAGCGGTGCTATTTGATGTGTTTCTTGTCTGTGCTGACTGTAGGATGTCGAGGTGGAGTCGTGGCGAGACACGGTGGACCGGACTAGGCGCAGGTGGCGCTGAGGTCAGAACGGTCGGGATGTGTCGAAGACGACGTGGACTCGAGGTGGTTGCGAGGCGTGCGAGACAAGGAGCGCGGAAGCTTCCCGGAAGGTGCAGGAGGGACGAAACGGGAATTTCGCAAGGTGCACAAGCGGAAGACGGCTCCGTTAGGGTTTAGCGGCGTGAACGGGTTGGAGACCCGTTAGCCAAGGGCTATAAATAGAGGTGAGGGGCTGCATACCCCTTAGGACACTTTAGAGCTCATTCATCCCTTTGTGTGGGTTGTGTTCCTTCCAAGAAGCATGTGAGGCTCTTGGTGTTCTTGAGGATTGAGAGAGACAGAGTATGTATGAATGTTCTTGGTTTGTGTCTCTCCTTGTTTGTATGGAGTAGAGTTCTTATCTTTCAAGCATGTATGAGAGACTTTGTTTATGATCTGGGTATTCAGTTTCTCTCTGTGATTCTTTTCTTTTGTTAGTCTTTTCTCTTCTTGATGGTTTAAGTTCTATTTGCTATTTGAGTTTCTGTTCAGCCAACTTATGAAGGACAACATTTGAGTTTCTTGTTTGGCCGAAGATCTGATTGGTCAAGTTTTGAAGGGCTGCAGTAATTTAATCTCTTTCGGCAACTTATTTCTTGGAAGGACTATTTTTGCCGACTTCCGATTTCTAGAGCATGTGCATTTTCAGCCTGCATATTTGTGCTCGAAAATTTTTCTGCCGCTGGGTGTTCTGTCTTGCCGAGTGATATTCAGTTTGCATTTGCTGTTTTCTGCTGCAGTACTCAATTGTCTTCAGATTTCAGCAGCCAGATCAGCTACATCCTGCAGTCTGTTCTTCCTCTGTCCCAACTTGAGTTCCTTTTAGAGTTGCTTTCCTTTTTTATTGCCTCACTTTGCAGTCTCTATTTTCTTCTTTTTGTGTTAACCTTTTGCTTTAGACTGCTTTATCCAGAGGTCTGTGCCCCCTCTTTGTTGGTCACCATTTTTGGTGCTAGTCTTGATCATTTGATCCTGAAGAGCACAAACATCTCTTTCTCTGTTTCCTTCTTGTCTTCAGTATTTGCTGTGCCATCAAACTTTCGTTTCCGTTTTACTATCTCCGGTTTTAGTCAAGGGCAGCCGTAGCATTTGTTTTCAGATTATCTGCAGTCCAGACCTTCTGACTGCATTTCAGTCTACAAGAAAAAGGATTTTTGCTGCTGCTTTTAAACTTCTTTAGGACTGCTATACTGTCTTTCGGCAAAGTTCTTTTAGTCTTCTACAGAGGAGAGTATAGCCCTGTTCTGTCTTCAGGATTGCTAGCATATGCCCTTTTCTTTTATTTCTTTTCTTGATCTTTGATGATTTTGCATGCAGATCAAACGGCAATATTTTCAGCTGAAATTTTTACTGACTACTCTCTGATTTATGCTGAACTTTTCAGTGTTGCATGCGTTCCAAATTTCAGCAAAATTAATTTTAATTTTCTGTGAGGTGCTTTGATTTACATCGTTTTGAAAAACAGTGTCGAATTCTCGGGGGCGATTTTAAAAAGAGAGCGACATTCACCCCTCTATCGCCATTTCGGTCCTACAAGAACTAGACCGGATCTTTCTGAAAATATAGCATAGGATGTGGTGTCATTCTCTAGACGAATGCGGAACATTCCATCGGGTAGGGCTTCCATAACTAAACCTTCGAAAGTGACTTTTGCTTCTCTCAGGTTGTTTTATTCTCCAATTTTTTCTGTCATATTTTTTCTCCTATTTTCTATTTTGATTTTCAAATAAAAAATATTGTATGTTTATTTGAAAAATAGGAAGTTCGAGATAGAATTCGAGTACTATAGGAGGGGCGATTACTATATATAACATAAGACATCTCACTTATTTCTGTTTAGTAGAGAATAAAAAATAGGAGCTAAAAAATGAGAATGTTGAAGAGTACCAAACATGCCCTGGTCAGAGACAGAGGAAGCATAGGGCAGTTTGTGTGATGATACAAAGAACGAGTGACGTGTTTTCATCCGGTTGTCGCTTGGTGAATATTCACCCATTAGTTGCCCTCGATTGGGCCTATTGTTTTCTATGGTTGATGGGTTTTGGACTGTTCGTGAGAGAGTATGGAGAATCAGAAATTCGCGTGCGGTTTTAGTCGATATAGGACCTGTTTGATATGGTTGCGGCTTATGGTTTTTGGCTGAATTTTTTTAATTTTAGATGTTTATGACAGAGATTACGGAGAGAAATATACTCGCTTGTGATTTTGGTTAACCTGTACTACAATTAACTTGTAGACTCCGTCTTAAGAAAATACTCTGTTTGAAAGTTAGGTACTGTAGCAAAAGCCAAGAGCCGCTTTTAAAAGCCGTTAAAAAACATGCCTATAAATTAGTCACTACAGTGTATACTATAATTAATTTATAGATCACATATTTAAAAGACACTCCGTTTGAAAGCTAGTTACTGTAGAAAAGTCGAAAAAACATCAATGTGTACTATAATTAATTTGCAGATCTTATCTTGAAAAGACACTCTGTTTAAAAACTAGTTACTATAGAAAAGTTAAAAAATAGTAGTGTGTATTATAATTAATTTGTAGATTTTATCTTTAAAAGATATTTTATTTAAAAAGGTAGCTATGGTAAAAAAATTGAAAAATTATTTTTAGAAATGGAAAAGTAGTGGCCCGATGGTGACACCCACTTCAAGAGAAAAAACTGAAGGTCACGCCGTGATATGTCTGTCGCTGACAGGCTCACGCCTCTGCAACCTGTAGCGCGTCGCCCTACCACACACACCACGTGCGCAGGGGCCGCCAGGCGCGAGGGGGCAGGCACTCGATTCGCTCACCTACCGCGCGCGGCTCTCGCACACCAGACGCGAACGCCGTCACTCACTCACCGCCCCGCCTTCCCTCCTCTCATCTCCTTCCACGGACCATCGTCGGATTGGGTTAAAGTATACGTCGACTCATCGGCACATAACCACCTAAACTAACGCCGAACAACAAGACCAAGGTCCTGTTTGGGTACGCATATCTGAGAATCGATTTTAATTTGATCAGGATTTTCTGATAAGTTGCGATCTGAAGAATCTGCAGTCTGAAGAATCATCGCGGTGGAAGAAACGGCCCCTTAGGCTCGCGGTACAGCATTTTAGATTCTCAGTGCAAATGCCGATTTTTTCCACCGCGGCGGTTGAAAGAATCGAAAAATAATCAAAGCGTTTAGATGGGATTCTCGCTTAATTCTATCAGAATCGGATTTTAAGCGTATCTAAACAGGTCCAAAGCAAATGCCGCACCGCGCCCTATAATTTTTACTCTCTACATAACCCCGCCCGGCTCCTCCCCCAGTCTCCACTTTCCCCGTCCGCTGCGCGCCAAATCGCTCGCCGCGTACTGCCAGCCCGCCACGCCACCAGCCTCCTCCACCGATCCCAAGCTAGGGTTCCACCACAGCCGCACCCTCCTGCCCTTCCCTCCGAATGATGGCGGCGTCCCTCGACGCCGCGCGCTTCGCCGGCGAGGCCTCGCCGGCTGCAGCGGGGGGGTCTGGGCGGTTGCGACCCGTGACGGTCGCGATGCGTCCTACTCATCTGCGGCGGCGGCGCCGGTGCCCCGCGGGCGTGCGGTGCGGCGGAGGCGCGAGGCCGTTCGGCGGGGGTTTGGGGGACGGGGAGGCGGAGGAGGGGGGAAGGTTCGTGGGGTGGTTCCGGGAGGCCTGGCCCTACATCCGGGGCCACCGCGGGAGCACCTTTGTCGTCGTCATCTCCGGGGAGGTCGTGGCTGGCCCCCACCTCGACGGCATTCTGCAGGTATCGATCGCTCTCGAGGATGGTCTTGGTTCGCTTTTACGAAAATGAAAAGGAAATGGATGATTAATATTGGGTCGTGTGGATTTGGAGCGGTTCTGCTTTGTTTTCTTCATTGATCCGATGGTTTTGTTTTGACGAGAAAAGGAGGGCTTTTTGCCGATTTGTTCTGAATTCAGGGGATGTGAGGTGTTTGGGACAAGACTCAGTCTATGAAATGGATCAATTTTTCGTCGTTAAAAAAACATGAAACGGCCAATTTTGGTGCCTACCAAAGTATCAGAAATGGAGGTTTCTTCCTTTTTCCTTTGATTTTTTTTTCATTTCAGTAGATTTGAGGAATCGATCCATTTCACAAGCTGCACATTGTGTTGTTACCGGATTTCTTTACAAGATAGCGAAATTTAGACTATTTTGATGGCCTTGACGACTTTTTAGTTTTGGTATTGTTTGAGTCGGGTATTACCCTCGTCATAGTACTACAATTGTCCTGCCATGAGAGCAACATCAGAAGAAAATGTTCAATCGGTGAGGTTAAGCTAATTCTAGCAAAAGTTCAAACCAGTTCTGACTCGGCCAACGATATGAGTAAAGAATTTCAGATTGTCAGCTGCACGTGTTTTCCTTGTTAATTTGACCGTTTGTTTCAGTCCTTTTCATCCAAACACTTCCGTTGAATATTATTGTTCGCAAAATCTTGGATAGGCTGACCAGCTCCTCTTCCTTTACTTGGCGAGAAAAGCCAAGACAAAAATTAAAAGATAATAGTATTTTTTTTCTGAAGCATATATAAGAAAGTTACTAAAATAATTATTCTTGTTTTTGTCACCATCTTTGTTTTTCGGAGGGTTTTATCCTTTTTCTTGTAAGGACGCCTTACATACCTGAGTTGTTTAGTCCTGTTAAGTTGTTAAATCAACGCGGAAGCAATTGGGTCATATTTTTCTTCACCGATTCGGTCATAGTTCCTTTGACTTGTTCGGTCCTATTTTGCATGAAGTTAGGTGGGTTCAATCTTATATGCTCTAGGTTGGTGAGGATCAGTATTCAGGTTAAGCTTTTCACAAATAATTTAATCTGTAATTGTTAACTGGCCATGGCCGCTACAGAGTCGGACAAAAACAGTACTAATAACTATGGCACATCTAGTTATTCGCTTGTATTTGTATGGGATGTACAGTTTGGCTTCTCGTGGCTGCTATGCTCTCTGATTTCTTTCTTCCCTTCAATTTCCACTTTGTTCTCTGATTCCTTGCGATGCCCCATACTACTTGTTTTCTTCCCTTATTTTGAGTCAATTGTCCTATTAAGGCTATTGTACTGGGTTATATGAACAGTCAAGTAATTGAAGTAATGCGGCGGAGCTTCCTACTCAATTTTATAAAGTGCAGAGATTGCTGCAGTTGTTATCTCTTCATTACTGTCTGCTACATTACATTCACTTTAACGTGCAGGATATTTCACTTCTTCATGGTCTTGGAGTCAAATTTGTTCTTGTTCCTGGAACACATGTTCAGATTGATAAGCTCTTGGCTGAGAGAGGTTAGCTGAAGTTTTGCATCTTTACTCTTCTATATCCTGAAATGCTTCGAACGGCTTTGTTATTTTGTGTTCTGAACCTCCATTCTATTGAAGTTGCCCATGTTTGCTTACTGCTGGAACAAAAAAGGATTGTTTAGAGACAAACATTTTTCCATCCCAGACAACTCACTAGCACTTCAAAACAAAAAAATTATCCATATTTTTCTTTATTTATTTCTTTCTTTCTTCCTATATGCAGTATTTGATATAGCGCATAAACATGGTAGAGGGGCATTATTTGGGATATGCTGGTCTCTGAATGAAAAAATACTCATAAACGAACTTGCTATATTTTTATATACATAACATATAACGACTAAAGAGATGAATACATTCATTTTCAAGAACACAAGTATCTGTGATGCATTCTAGTCATAGTTTGTCTGTGGTTTTTCAGGTTTGGAAATGTAGAGTTTCTTTTTCCAGAACACACTTTTGAAAATGAAGAGTAGGTTAACCGTTTCTCAGTTTTTAAATAATTTTGGTGATTGGTGAAGCACCATAAGTAAAATCTGTAACTTCACCAGTATTGCAGTTTGTACTACTGTTGCGCTTGATGCTTTGTTTTTGCACTCTCACATGAACTTGCCACTACTGCTTCCAGTTTAGGGTAGTATGTGATTTTCCTTGTTCCGATATCCTTATGTGTGCATGGTGGTGATGAGCTCACTTTATGAATTTCTCTCAGGAAAGAAGGCTAAGTATGCTGGTCGTTACCGTATTACTGATTCTGATTCATTAGAGGTTGCAATGGAGGCAGCTGGCAGAATACGCCTAACTATAGAAGCAAAGCTATCTCCTGGTCCCCCAATGTTAAATCTTCGTCGACATGGTGTTAATGGTCGTTGGCATGAAATCTCTGATAATGTTGCAAGTGGAAACTTTCTTGGTGCTAAGGTGACATTTATGTACTTATACTGGTTCTTCATAGCATATGATCATTTTCGTTTGTTTAGATACAAATTTTAATCTGGCATCATGTAACTGGAACAGCTACAACACAACAAATGTAAGCTATAATTTTTTGGGAATTATGTTAATAAGAACAAGTGAACAACAGCGAGGGCAGAGGTAGGGGGAGAAAATATGTAGGACTCATCTGAAGTTTTTCCAAAGAACAACCTTGGAAGTTACAACCCTACAAACGTTTCTTAGGATATTTTTATTTTTTTGTTCAAATATTCTTGAATTTGTTTTTGGCAAGGTGACCATATCCATTGCTACTAGGATTGTAGGACATAAGAGGTTAATTTATTTTCCCTGACTACAGGCCAATAAGTATGTATGACTGTCAAATAATAGATGCAGTTGTAAGGGGGGAATATACCAATGCACACATCAACAATACATCAGACCTGACCTAATTTAGTAACTAATTGAACCCACTGGGAGGCAATTATATTATGTACTTTTATCTTCCTAATTGTGCAATCTGGAACTCCTAAGGCGAGGCTTAAAATTAACAGCTGATTAGCATCTCTAGCCAGCAAGTGGTATCTTCCCCTTTTTTTCTTTCACTCGTCTTAAAATTAATGTTTAAATTTCTGTGGTGTTTTGGATATTAGTCCTGAAATGGTCGATTGAAATACCTTGCTTTCGTTTTGTCAGAGACGAGGAGTTGTTGGTGGCATTGATTATGGGTTCACTGGTGAAGTTAAGAAAATAGATGTTTCACGGATAAAAGAAAGACTCGATAGAGACAGCATCGTTGTTGTGAGCAATATGGGTTACTCCAGCGCAGGAGAGGTGTTAAATTGCAAGTATGCTTTCTACTCCATTCATATTTGTAGTTATTTATTGTAAAGGATGTGTGCATAGTCTGAACACTTCTAAAATTCACTATCAAACATGTCATATGTCTTCACCTATGGAAAAGTTCCGAAGAAATACAAGATGATGGCAGTTGCACCATTTCTATCTTTAATAGGTACTAACATAGCTATTCTTTTTTGGTAACTTTCAGCACTTACGAAGTTGCTACAGCATGCGCTTTAGCTATAGAGGCAGACAAGCTTATTTGCGTTGTCGATGGCCAAATATTTGATGAGCATGGCCGAGTCAATCGTTTCATGTCTATTGAGGAAGCAGATATGTTGATCAGAACACGTGCTAAGCAGAGTGAGATTGCTGCAAATTATGTCAAGGTTGTAGACGAGGAGGATATTAATTATGTCCGCAATCTTCCTATCAAAGAGGAGAAAGAACTAGGATTGAATGGAAGGGACTATGTTAATGGTTACACTGCATCTTTCCGGAATGGTGTGGGTTTCAATAATGGAAATGGTCTGTCTGGTGAGCAAGGGTTTGCTATTGGTGGGGAGGAGCGGTTGAGCAGGTCGAACGGTTACCTTTCAGAGTTGGCTGCAGCAGCATATGTATGCCATGTAAGTTTTGAGCTTCTTACACGTCCTTTAAAATTTGCTTGATTCCTGATTCTTGATTGGGGAGGTACGAAAAATGTGATGCTTTCAAGTTGCTACCTCTGCACTAGGTTACATGATTTCTAGGATTCCAGCAATGTTATGAACAAACTTGAATACCGTAGGATGCTCATATTTTCCACACTGCTTATGGATACCTTGGCTGACATTTGGCTACTCTCAATGTGTATTATTATGCCCTACACATATTAGAATGTTAGACCATTATCCAGCTCGAAGACCATTTTTTTCCTTGATTGAATGTCTTGTGTTTTAACTATCTAAGTTGTACTTGGATCTGCAACGGTGCGTGGGATATGATATCTATTTTGATACTTGGATTATTCTGTTTTCATGAGGCAACAATATGTGATTTACATCAGTACATGTATTCTTTGTATCACTGGTCTTTTTTTATCCTGATTAGATTGCCTCTTTCTCCACATGTCAGGGTGGCGTCCAAAGAGTTCATATCATAGATGGCACTGTTGGTGGATCATTGTTGTTAGAACTATTCACAAGAGATGGTGTCGGAACAATGATAACTAGGTATATTGAAACTCTTTATCTACGTTAGCTGTCGCAAAACATTACAGTTTTGATGTGAACCCGTAACTTCGTACCTGCAATGTATCTTGATGGCTGTTGAACAAGTGATTTTTTTATATTTTTCTTTGCTTCACAAGAGATTGCTCCCTTGAAATATGCTTAGAAAGCAGGCATGCCATCCATGTTACACCTGATCTTAAAATGTGTTTATCTCCTTTCCATTTTCTCCATTTAATGTTTCCTGTTTCTTGGAGTCAAATGATTCAGTTCTGTTAGCTTGACCTTTGATTAGGAAGTCCATTTTTTACATCTAGTGCCTACTTCATTGTATTTCTTGGCTGTGGGAATTCCCTGATTACTATCATCATAATATGTGAGGGCCCACACTATATTGTTGCTTGAGATTTCTACTGCTCAGAACATAAAATAGAATGTGATCCTTTATACAAGGGATGTTTTTGCATGTGATCTGGAGTAGGACTTTTGGAATGCTTATATCTTTCACAAGCAAAGTGTGGGGAAATGATGTTTTCCCACTCATTTCACAGAGATATGTATGAAGGAACAAGGATGGCTAGAGAGGAAGATCTTTCTGGTATTAGAAAAATCATTCGTCCCCTAGAAGAAGCCGGTGTCTTAGTGCGACGAACAGATAAAGAGGTCCTTTTACTATCTTATCTTGTGAACCTTGAGCAGTGGAAATACTAGTCCATTAGCGTTCTGCTCAGTTTCAGACATGCCCTTTTATGTAACCGAACAAGAATGCTCTTTTTTTTCATTAGCTTCTGGAAGCATTGAAGTCATTTATTGCTGTGGAAAGAGATGGTTCAATCATTGCATGTGCTGCTCTCTTTCCTTTTCATGAGGATAAATCTGGGGAAGTTGCTGCTATTGCTGTCTCTGAAGAATGTCGAGGACAGGGTCAAGGAGACAAGTTACTTGGTAGGATTTCTGCAAACTAGAATACTTTTATTGTTTAAATTGACATCAGTTTCTCTATCAGTTCAAGGCAGATAAGTGTTGGTACATCTGGGGCTAGTTACCACCTGGTTTTCCAGGACCGGTCCGAGACCAATTTGCCCAGTTAAGGCTAGGCTGACCTCTATTTTGTGTTATTTATCCTGGAAAGTTTGTGCTTAGGCCTTGTTTGGGAGCCCAAAATTCCTGACCCATCCCAAAATCCCGGCCCATCCACAGGGATGGGCTAGGGATTTGGGGCTCCTAAACAAGTCCTTAGCGTTTCCCAGGACCGGTCCTAGACCAATATGAAATAACATAAAAAAAAATCAAAAAAGAAAAAGCCAGCCTGGATTCCCCAAAACAGGCCGGTTTCCCAGAACCAGCCAGGTTCCGGGATTTACCCAGTAGCAAAAAGTGAAATCCTGGGATACTCTCAATTACTTTATGAGCATGAAGCTGGGAGTGCTGGCACGATATGTATTTTAATTTCTTCATTTTGTTGTAAACTTGAAACTACTTTGCCAAGTCCTCCTTTTCTGGCTTTCATATTGAATGCTTGAATCCATATAGCGTCCATGATCAATTAACATTGCTATTATGCTTGATGTATACTTTTGGGATTAAGTCATGAACATGGCTTTGGCATTTTGAGAATAGTTTGTGCCAGATTTAAGTCACATCTGGTGTTTCATTGCATGACCCTCAAAATTCATTTAATTCCCTTGCAAATATTCATGTCAAGGATAAGATTACGAAATGAATAATCTTGCTGGTGACAATAGCCGACAAGAGTTTAACCGACGACTTGTATTTGAATGTTGACTAATTTGCCATCTTGTTCTGCTTGTTGGATGCGGTCGCAAAAATTCTCGTTCCACGATCTTGAAATTCATCTTTCTCTAGCATTAATTAATGTGCACTACAGTTAACCACTATTCATAAAATACTTATCATGGCGATTTTGTCCTCCAGATTACGTTGAGAAGAAGGCATTGTCCCTTGGTCTTGAGAAAATATTCTTGCTTACCACACGGACAGCAGATTGGTATGTGCTTGTTTTCTACTCGTGGTGCAAATGCTATTTATGTCCAGACATTATTTAACAATATCTGCCAATTGATAATAAGCATCGTCGTTAAGACGGCTGTGGTTAATCATGAAATGTTTTACATTTCCTTCCAGTACTATTCAGACATGAATTACTCAAACCTAATTAAACTCACATCTTTCTCGATTCATCGATAGGGCCTGCTATGTTTGTTAACGGTTTTAGAGTACATCCTTTTTCTGGGGCAAAAACCACATTCTTTTCTTAACAACATACTAGACCTCCGTTCAGTCAATCTTCAGAAGACACCGAATGTTACTTATATTTAGATTTGAACCTCCACAGGTTTGTTCGGCGTGGCTTCAGGGAGTGCTCAATAGAATCCCTGCCTGTACAGAGGAGAAAACGAATCGATCTTTCGCGTGGATCAAAATATTACATCAAGCGGCTCCAGCCAGCAGAGATTGGACATATGGCCGTCAACAATTTTGCCATCAGATGATTACTGCAAGGCAAACAAGATAGCAATCTAGCTGCTGCACGTGATGTTTATATGATTGCCTCCGCAGCGGTTCTACATCGTAGAATCGTGTATGGTATGCAAGTGGATAGTCGATAACCAATATGGATAGTCGATAACCAATATGGTGGTTGTGTTTCTTGAGTAGAAGGCCACCTCAGCGTTGGTACAAATCGAGTAATATTTGTCTGGCTGGTAGCTTTGAGGCATCCGGTGTTCCTGTGCTACCATATTAGGAGTATAAAGCTCGCTCTCCTTCCCATGAGAAATGGAATTGGCTCCTCTTGGAAGCTCCCATGGATGCTGCTACTTAACAATCCCCTTGAGGTACTTGTAGTGTATGAATTGACGAGGGGCAACGAATTTTGTGGAGCAGTGCGAAAAGATTTTGCGCAAATGCATGAACCTCTGACGACGTAAACGGTAAGATGACAAAGCGCCTGTAATAGGTCCTCATGATGTTTCACATATGCAAGTCGTACAAACAAGTATCAGGAACTGGGAGAGAACCGATCTCAACATTGCAAATTGCAGGAAGAGAAATAAACAGGTCGCCGACATCTTGTATAGTTCACAATGGTCTGCTAAGTGCTAGTGCTCAGTGATATAGAAAAATCGTGAAATGTCATTATTATTTGTGCCCTCTGCTACAAAGCGTCGCCAAACTGGATGTGTCTCACAGTGTGACTGCTCCGCTGCTGCTCCGAAGCTCGCGATTTCGAGCAACTGTGCAGGAGAGGGCTGGCCCCCGTTATCGCTCCAGATCTCCTGGTACCGGTCACACTGTTCAGTGCTTCTTTGATCGGAAGGTTCATGTGCTGACACCCTTGCCAGAGGAGGGTTGGGGTTCCTGCAAAACGATTAGCAATGCAACTCTTTATCTTTTGGGGTGGATTGGGTTCGGGTCGGCCCATTGGACCACTGGCCTGCCCCCAAATTTGTCACCAATGGGCAAAGGGTCGATCCCAAAAAAGTGAGGGCCAAGTGGGTCAGACCATCGTTGAACCACTGGGTCCATCGGGCCCATCCTTTTCCACGACCAAATGCCTCCCGCGAATCCACGATCCCATCCCCTGTTTCCTCTCGTCTCCTGTTTACAATTTTTCTCCCCGAGTCTCCGTCTCCCTGTCATTCTCCTCTTCGCCTCTCCGTTTCTCAAATCAGCGAAACCTTCCGAAATCGACGACGGTCGACAACCGGTGACAGCCGACGGATGGATCTGCGGTGGCGTTAGCCAGTGGTCTCGGGAAGTTGCGGCCAAGATTCGGCGTCGATGCGGCCGTGGCGTGGAGGTCGCGGCGTAGGCTGCTGTGTGCAGCCACGTCGTCCAAGTCTGCAGCGGGGTGTGCTGCTGCGAGAGGCCGCTATTGAAACTGCGGCAGCGCGTCCTGCTGCATGCAGCCCTGAGCCCACGGCAGCGCGTGTGGATGTACGTGGCGATGGCGTCGAGGCTGCGGCAATGCATGTGGTGTAGTGCAGAAACAACGTCGAGCCCACTTTGATGCAGGAGGATGCGCACGGCTGCCGGCGTCGAGGCCGTGGCGGCGCATGCCGTGGCGCACGGCTACGGGCCAATGGCGTCGACCTACTGCCTAGTGTGATGAGGATTTCTATTTTTTTCTCAACTACCATGCATGCTATTTCTCACTCCGTGGCCTCATGAGCCTCTCTCGACGTGGATCGGCCAGTGGATCCTAATGGCGCCGTGGGTTCCTAGCAGATAGTTGGTCGCCCCAACCCAATACCCTCAAATTCTGTAATGGGCCCGCATGCCCATTTTTGCATCCTTATCTATCTTCTCCAAATTCCTCTCATGATCTACTACTTCACTACTTGATCGCTAACCAAACATCAACAAGAGGTGTGTGGTGTATAAATTAATAGCAACACCAAACAATCCATATATACCATACTTAGTCTTTGTAAGAGCTAGCTTAAACCCCACACAATTGCGCGGCTAGGTGGAACAATATATATTTTATATATGCGAAAATAAGGTTGTATTCGTTGCATAGCTCGAACACCTAAGAGGTATACTGTTATGCAACTGCAACAGCTGTAATACATATTTGATTAACCTGCACCGTTATAATTAGGTCCTACTAGATTAAAAATACATATATCTTCTTTTTTACTCAACTAATGAAAGAATTTCTAGTATTTTTTATTTTATTTTAAGGATTATTGATGTGCCTTTAATCCCTCAATTTGTTTATAGATATACATATAGATTACACAAGACACTGAGTGCCTACGCACTCACATCAAGAAATAACCCATACACATGTATAATATAAAAGTCGGGGTTTTGTATGGAATATATGATACACGTGCTTTGAATTTAGTGGAAACTCCATGATTAACTTTTGTAATTAATGTGTTAGGAGTAGAGGTGCAAACGGAGCTTAATTTCCGTTTGCCTGATTGACCAAAGGTTTTTGGAGAGAATTTGAATGGGAGAAATGAGTATGCAACACTATCCATATCCGCCCGACTCCGCGAAAAAAAGTTGCGGAATAGGATAGAAATTAAGTGATATATGTCTGTATTTAATCCCAATGTCCTATGTAGGGGTGCACATGGAGTAGATAATTTTCGTCCAACTGATCGACCGGAGGTTTTCAAAGTAAACTCGGAAGGGAGAAATGGGTAGGTAGCACTATTCGTGTCCAGACTCTACTTCGAGAAAAAAAATGTAGAATAGGATATGAGATAAATGATATCCATCTATATCCGCTCTAGTTGCACTCATAGTTAGCAGGGCTTATATATGATCAAATTGATCAAACTGGCTCAAACTAGATTTGAACAAGAAGAAGTTAATAGTTTTTTAGTTTGATATCTCAAATACATTTTTAATGGGCATACAAATATACCTAAAATGTCACGAATGTTGACGTACATCATCAAGTACTCCCTCTGTTCTTTGTTCTTTTTAACTAATTGTTTGGATATCACATGGTCTCCAATACGCATATCTGTTAGTTAGTTTTTCTAATTGTGTTACTAGAAATTATGAAAATATAATGATATGGAAATACTTTCAATAACAAATATACTAATAACAGTTTTATATGACAAATAAAAATAATTTTCTATGTATTAATAATCGAAGTTTTAAAATATTAATCACACGTGTTCTAAAACGACGTCTTCGCGCGGAGGAGAGTATTGATTTTGGTGGCAGTAGGCACATGGAACACACTTGAATCACGTGGCATCTGTCTTTTTAAAGGAAAATCGGATACATTAATCCACCATCTGATGCGAACAAAAACATGACATCCCCGTCCTACCCTCCAACGTGTGTACACACGCTCGCCCCGGTGCTGCAAATCCTGGTCGCTTTACCGGGAATTCCTGAGTCCTGACCGCCAGGATCGCACGCTGACCGAATCAAATAAAGCTAAAATTTCAATTTGATACTATAACTTTTGTGACGATAATATGGAAGTGGAACAATTTTGACAGACGTACATATATTTGATCAAAGTCAATGAAATGCATGATGAAGGAATTGGCACCTCCTCTCGTCTCAACTGCTGCCTTGTGTCCAACCAACGCTCGAGACGGCATTGGCACTTTGGCACTTTGGCAGCGCGGGCATACCTAGACGCTACGCTAGCAGCACATTGCCGCGCGCGCCTCCAGCCTCCTAATTTTGGTTTATGCATTCTCTTAAACAAACAAATAAAATAGCTTCTTTATTACCATTTTAAAGCGGTTTATTAAGACAGCATTTGTAAAATGGCTTATCGACATTTGGTTCATTCACACGAACGTTCAATCTAGAGCTAAAAACCATAAACCGCAGCTATAAATTATAAACCGCAGACGAAAAAAACCCACACTATTAATAGCTGTTATCCTCCATCATAAGGAGTGAGCACAGCCATTGCCTTGATACTAGCTGATGCAACCATGTCACAAACGCATACGACAATAGCTCCTAAGATTAAACAAAAGATGAATTCGTTTCTTTGACTTCAATTTGTTTTAAATGAGAATATGATATTACCTAATGATGAAAATATATATTTGTGCAGCTATATAAGGAGGATTGCATCAACGCTATGCGCTCGTGGTTAGGGTCTACCTAAAGTGAAGTCAACTAGCATATCAAGACTAAGTCAACGCCTTCGCCAACTCTTCCTCAAGGTCTTCACGTCACTTTTGGATCAAGTCAAGCAAGAGTTCAAGTTGGACGCGTTTGGAACACAATTTAGCATCCAGATTAATTCGGAATCAACCTAACAGTCCAATTTCAAACGTGCATAACTCTCACATACGAAGTCCGTTTGCGGTGCGTGAGTACTTGATGAAAAACTTATTTCCTCAGCTTTCAAATAGATCCAGCCTCACCTCTAAATTCCTTTTGTATGCACCATAATGACCAAAACAATCCGATGCTGATTCTGAGTCTGAGTCAAAAGGTATTGCGTCACCTCCACTTGGGCCTATGGGCCTTGTACCTTCTAGGGTTGCGTGCCCACCTCCTTGACCACCACCACCAGACCCTCTTTCTGTTAAATAGCCCCCCAGGGGCCTCTCTCTTGCTCAGGTTTTGTTTAGATCAGATTAGCCTTGTGTGCAAACTTCACGTTGTCTCTTGTGTCGATTAGACCAACAGATCCATGTTACAGAACATCAACCATCATTGTGCGAATTTTATATCTAGCAATTTTTGATTGCTCTTTATCCTTGTTCTTACTTGTTCTCGATTGTTTGCAGGAATTGATTTTCGTAATCAGGTCAACCACGTTCTTAGCACAGTTGATAACGACTCGGAGCATGGTGTAGCAATTGTTGGATGGCTTGATCGTATTTCAGTTAAGTAGCCTCATCATCAACGTTATTCTCTACCAATCGAAGTATCATCCTATCGGAAGATCGAGACATACCCTCGCATCAAGTGGTATCAGAGCTTCAATTGTCCAGTTGAAATTTCTTGTATCCCTAGTTAGTAGATTGGTTTTTATTTCCTATAGTCTAGAAAATTTTGCCCCATGAAAAGTGTTAATTTTCGCTGTTCAAACCCCGTTTGTGCATTTCAATTTGTTAGTTTTGGTTTGCTAAATTGAATTTGCGTCCATTTTAGCATTGCCTAATTCCAATTTGGCTGATTTTTTCTTTGTCTGCAGCCGCCACAAAAAATGATATAACTTTTGATTCCGAGATCCTTTTTAAGTGAAATCACTGCCATTAGATAGATAACTTCCTTATCCATCTGTCCCTAAAATTTTGCTAACTTCCTTATCAATCTATCCCTAAAGTTTTGCTTAATCAAATAAGGAAGTTAAAAGATATCTGCGGTGAAAGTTGACCCAAATTTCTGAATTGAATCTGTAATAGTCGACACTTGTGATTTTTGTGCAAATTTTTCGATCAGTTTCCAAAACTTGGCCCCAAAACAAAAGTTGTAGAAAAAGACATTAG
This sequence comes from Bonia amplexicaulis, assembly GCA_036346245.1. Classification (NCBI taxonomy): domain Eukaryota; kingdom Viridiplantae; phylum Streptophyta; class Magnoliopsida; order Poales; family Poaceae; genus Bonia; species Bonia amplexicaulis. The sequence continues at coordinate 17,486,900 of CM070741.1, forward strand.
GAAATAGCAAAAAAGGGAATAATTGAAAAAAGGCAAATGGCAAGAAGTTACAGCCAAAATACTAATGTACTATCCAGAGGACAGAAATTTCAGTTTCCATATTTGGGTCAATCCTTGCCCTTTCCAATTCTAGATACATTCTATTGAATTATCTTGTGTCTACCACTCCTATACATTGTTATACACTTATTTTAGCCTTCTTATATCCTTGTTTGATCAACAACGTAGGATAAATGCTAGATACAAACTATAATTTAATTCTGTGTAATTTCTGAAATTAACTGATTGTTCTCTATTACTACAAATACATAGCCTATCCGAGCTTCACTTTTCTACTAACCGAACAGGTCTCGTTGTACTGGCAGTCGCTATACTCATCACTCAAGTTCAGTTTATCATGAACCAGCCACCGATTGCACCATCTGTTTTGCATTAGTAAGAACTCGTAAGAGCTTGGTAAGAGCTTGAGAGATGTGTGACTTGCCATCCTCCACCTCCTAGTAGTTGACAAGGATTTACATAATTCTTGTGTATCGTCTTGTTCTCTACTAACCATGATAGGTTCAAGATCACGTAGGAGGAAGATTCGTGAGATCGATAACACCATTAACTCATCTTCTGTGCCTGAATGAGGTAAATTTAAGTATGCATTTCCATCCTTTGCTGGTAAATTTGATCCTGATGCCTATATTGACTGGGAGTTGGCATTAGACAAAGAATTTGAATATTATGATTGATCTGAAAGGCAAAAATTAGAACTGTCACTAGTGTTTTTATTGATGATGCAATACTTTGGTGGAAGAATCTCAGTAGATATGGTAAAGTACATCAAACTTGGAATATATTGAAGAAACTTTTGAGTAATGACTTTGTTCATAAATATCATGCTAATTATTTACAAGCTAGATTGCAATGTTTAAAACAAAGTAGAACTGTTAGGGAATATTATCATGAATTGAAAACCCGTTTGTTGTGTTGTGACTTAGAGGAACATGCTAAAGCTACAAAGAATAGATTCTTATGTGGGCTTAATCGAGAAATTAATAACCTTCTTGTTCACAAAGAATATAATTCTCTCCATCAATTGTTTATACTTGCTTGTAAGGTTGAAAGTCAGTTTGAGGAGAAATTGAGAATGCTTGATGATAAGAAACATAAGAACAAATCTGTATTTGTTCCTTTTTCTATGACTATTATCTTGCAGGAAGTTGAGAACCATGTTGAAGAGCAGATTGAGCTAATTGAGCCACCAACTCCATTGTTTAAGAAGGAAGATGAGGAGATTAATGCACCTACATCATCTGAGAAGAGCCAAAAAAAGTAAAGATAATGATGCTATCATCACTCAAGGTGAGTATGCTTATGAAGAACTACAATTGTCCACTGTTCATGCTACTTTATAGCAAAAATTAGTGGAAAACAATTCTGATATGCATATGATTCAAGTAGAGAATTCAGACTGCATTGATTTGAGTGCTGAGAATGAGTTGTGTGCTAATTTCTTGCATAAATCTTTAACACGACCAAAAATTAAACCTGATTCTCCTATTTTAATTCCAATCCATGTACTGAAATAAATGATTTTGATTCTATCAGTATGCAATTGATCCAAGCTACACTACTATAGAAAGGCTCATCACAGACGGTTCGGAACCATTACCACAAACGGTTTCTGAACCATTTGAATTTATGTGTCTGTGATAAGAGGTGGTTATCACAGATGTCTCTCAAATCGTCTGTGATAATTACAACATATAAGGTTTTTCAAAAAAATCGTCTATGGTATATCAAGTATCACAAACGGTTCTTTAATATAGTTGTCTATGATATATCAAGTATCACAGACGTTTTTTCTAAAAACTGTCTGTGATATATCAAGTATCTCAGATAGCTAATACCAAAAACCGTCTATGAAATGCATCATGCGGACACCTGAGTCCTGGACTGTACTCTGATCTATTGTATAAAATGTGTACTCATTAATGTCGTATCCTTGCCATGTCACAATTGTAAATTTTGGCCCTCTTGCCATCCATTGCAACATATCACTTGACGACCTCCCAGTGAATCGCACCTTCAACCATTCGTTGAACCAACGGTTGTGCTGCTCGTGATCCAAACCTCCGACCTACTTGGATTCTCTTAGTGTAGCATGTCCTTGTCCTCTTCAATATACGAGGACACTTCAGTCATGTGTTGCAAGACCATGAAATGGGCTTGAGTGTACGTATCTAGATCAGGAGTTATTGCTTTCCTCCGATCGTCCTGATACCCTCTATCCTCCCCTCGTGATGAGATACAGGCACACATATCGGTTCGACCTAAGCCATGTAATCGACGTAGAGCTCAATGACCTCTTCAGTTGCATAACCTTCGATGATCTGCCCTTCGACCGAGATCGATTACGTACATAGGACTTGAGAATTCTCATGTACCTCTCGAACTGGTGCATATTACGTTGAAACACAGGGCCGTATATCTTTAGCTCTTTCACAAGGTAGACAATGATATGGACTATGATATCAAAAAATAATAGAGAAAAAAATAACTCAAGATGAGATAAAGTCATCACCACCTTAGTCTATAGAGCATCTAGTCCATCGGGATCAATGATCTTCTAAGCAATTGCGTTAAAGAAATAACAAAGCCTCATGATTATCACTCGAACCTTGTTCAACAAAATACGTCTAATTGCAACAGGAAGCAATTGTGTCATTAGTACATAACAATCATGAGACTTCATGCCAATTAATTTTAAATCTTTTATGGAGACAAGTTTCTTCATGCTGGTGGAGTGACCAGACAGAGCTTTCACACCATGTAAGCGTTGACAAGTTCAGTTCTCTCAGACTTAGATAGAATGAAGCAAGCTAGGGGAAGGTACGCTTGGCCTTTATCAGTCTCTATCAGTGCTAACTCGGTCCTGATGTTCATAGTGACCAAGTCACGTTGTGCGTTGATACCATCCTTTGTTTTATCACGAATGTTCAGTAAGAGACCAATCAAGCTATCACATAATTCCTCTCTACATGCATGACATCGATGCAATTGCGAACTTCGAAGTGCTCTTAGTAAGGCAAGTCTCAAAATACTGATCTCTTCTTCCACATATTTTTCTAACAGGTCCTCAACTTACGTCCCTTTCTAAGAACAACATCGATATCCTTGAACATATCGTAGACCTCTTTCCTGCTAAAAGGCCTTGGTGCCAAGTCATCCTCTTTTTTTTGTGAAATTGTTTCTTCATCTTACGGTATAAGTGATACCATGGAAGGAATCTAGGGTGACGTGTGTACATAGTTTTACGCGAGTTTTTCAACCACACACTCTTAGTGTAATCTAAGCAGTGTGGATAGGCTTTGGCTCCTTTTGTACTCAACCCCGACAGGTTACCAAGGGTAGAAAAAATCATTGATGGTGTAGAACAATATAGTACGCAGAATGAAGTTCTCTCATTTGTTCGCATCCCATACCTGTACCACTTCGTTTTATAATGTCATAAGATCTTCCATCAATTGTGCTAGGTACACATCAATATTGTTCCTAGGTTGCTTCAACCCTTAGATAAGTAGTGACATCAAAATGTACTTCTGCTTCATACATAGCCAAGGAGGAAGGTTGTACATGCATACATTCACCGGCCAGGTGCTATGTCAGCTGCTCATGTTACCGAAAAGATTCATTCCATCTATACTCAATCCAAACCTTATATTCCTCGGTTCTGCATTGAAGTCTACAAACATCCTATCGATGTTCCTCCACTGGGCAAAATCAGCAACGTGTCTTATCATTCCATCATTCTTATGCTCCTCCGAGTACCAACACATCTATCTTGCATCCTTTCGGTTCGCAAATAAACGCTTCAAATTGTGAATTATAGGCAGATATCATAACATCTTAGTAGGAGTCCTCGCTTCACCTCGATGTCCTTGCCGTCATTGGAGTCATTCTTATGCATGCATCGGGATGCTTTGCATACTGGACAAACATATAATTTTGCATACTCTTTACAGTAGAGGATACAATCATTCGGACATGCATGTATTCTTTCTACTTCTATTTTCAATAGACAAAGAACCTTCTTGACTTGGTAGGTGGTTCTCGCCAACATATTTCCCTCTAGAAAGATGTTCGCTACGAGACTTAACAACGTTGTGAAACTCCTGTCGGACCAACTATTACTTGCCTTTAATTTTAGTAGTTCAAGAATTGATGACAACCTTGTGTATTACAGCTCGCAGCCAGGGAACAAAGGTTTCTCCAGGTCCTCCAGCAAGCCCTCGAATTCACCAAATCTCTCTCAATATAGTTTCCTTTTGCATCATGTAGCATCTAATTAAGATTGTTATCATACGACCTATCCTCATCGAAAGCATAGTCCACAACTAGCATATCATTGTCTCCCTCGACGATGTTATAAATACATTCTTGTATAATCTTCTCTTTATCGTGATTGGTCCAACATGTATACCCCTTTTTGAAACCCATTCGAATCAAGTAAACTTCGATCTATGCTGAGTTGGTAAACATCTTCAGATTATCGCCATCAATGCATGGATAGTATATACATTCCATCCCCTTCTTCAACATATCCTGCTCGGCCACTCTTCTAAAAGCAGACACACCATTAATGTACTCTTCACTCACACGGTTCTCAACGTACATCTAGCTTCGGTCCATCTACACTATGCATGTAATAAATTAGTGTCAAATTAGATTATTAATGCTACTATAACTAATTAACCAGCCTAGCTACTTACACATATAATTGTCATTCACCTAATAATAAATTATCCATATCTAAATTAAGTAGTTAGCCATGTATTCATGAAGCAATATGCATGTATGTATGTGTGTGTGTGTATCAAGCAAAAATATATTGAAGTAAACTAGGAGTACCGACCCATTCTTAAATTGGAGTAAACTACCATCTCCCTCTAAACCTAGCTATCATCTCTCTCTATTACAAGGCATATAAGTTATTAGAAGCAAATACTAACCTCTAATCACCAAGAACTAATCAATCTACAAGCGGTATGTTTTCACCAAACTTCCTAAAGCCGGTTGCCTCCGTCAATGCAGCGCAATGAAGACAGATCTGTCGAGACCACGCTAGGGCTATTTATATTATGTGGTGTATCCCGGACGGTTCCAACCATAAACTATCTGTGATATGAAATGATCACAGACGGTTTGTATTAATAACCGTCTGTGAACTTTCACATACAGTTATTAATATGAACCATCGGTGTGTCTACTATTATCACAAACGGTTTGTACACGTAACATCCCAAAAAGGGAACTACTGTAATTACGAAAATTATAAAATCCTTTAAATTGTTCTTCCTGTGTTCTCAAAAAGAATTTTTGGCATTCTTCGAATCTCTTAAGTTGGTTTCTTGTCGAAAGCCCAATTAATAAAAACCCAAACCTTAGAATCAAGAACCAAGGTTGAAAATCAAATTGATAAAATCTAAATTCCCTTGGAGATCTTAAATTCAAATCTAAAAATTGGAATCCGAATTTTCAAAACTAGGAATAAAAATTGAAATCGATATAAAATCGTTCCCATCCGATTTGCATATCTGAAAATTCAAATTCTAAAATTTAAGAATTATTTCTCAAAACTCGTCAATGCTAAAATTTAAAATGTTGAATCTAAACTTTTGAACCGAGCTTTCAAATTCAAAACCTAATTGCAAATCTAAATCTGAAACGTAAAAATTCAGAATTCTCTTCTCAAATTTTGGGCCTGGCGCGTTTTTCCTCCCGGCCCAGCCGATCATTTATTTTCCCCGGCCCGCTTCCTTTTTCTTTCTCTCCAGGCCATTTCCTTCTTTTCTCCGGTCCGTCCGGCCCATCCGACCGCCTTCTTCTTCCTCCCTCCTCCCTGCTTCCCCGTCGCACCAAGCCGGTCCACCTTCGCACGCCGTTGCTCCTCGCGCCGGCCTAGCCCGCGCCACCCGACTCCGCCCCCGGTTTCACACGCCGCCCCTACTTTGTTCTCTACCGATCTGGCTTCCTCCTCTCTATCTTTTTGTATGACCTGTGGGCCCAACCAGATAATTGCATGACTTTTCACCCCTTTGCTAAATGTTGAACTCATGTGTAAGAAGTATTAATGCATGCATTCTAATAAAATAAATTGTGGCTAATAATGAGAATAAGAAATTACTCATGAGTTCATAAAGAAAAGATTTATGTAATTAAACTAAAAACTTAACATTGGTTAATTTTGTGCCATATTGAGATCCATACATTCACTAATCTTCATGAACAACTAAAACAAGTTTGTGCATGACCTATTTTCAGATAACAAGTAATCGACATGGATTCAATGAATATTGATGTTAAAAATAAAGGTTGTGAAACTAATTGAAAGATCATCTTTTATGAACCAAAGGTACTAGAAGTTAATCCTAAATAATTAAAGTCGCATGGTTGAAGCTTTATAAAGATAATTTCGATGCTTTCAAACTTTACTCGAATAATAACCTTAATCCTATCTCGAGTGATTTAGATACTATCTTTCATACGCCGATCTAAATCTACCTATGCAAACCAAGTAAATCGATTTGACAAGATTTTGCAACATAAAATATTAACCATAAATTGCTCATCTCTAAAATCACGAAAACTACCATTTCAAAAGTGCCTAAACTAATCGTAATAAAGACTTCAATGTTTATCTTAAAATGCTAAGAATTAAAATAACATGTGCTCACGATTAAGAAAGAGCAATCATTAATCATTGCCTTCCGCCCGAATCTCCAATCATTATCTCAGGATTTAAATTTAATAATCAAGAATAAGTAATAATGAAAGAAATAGCATTATCAAGAAGATCCCAATTAACTTCATGAATCGCTCATCCAATAAAAGACAAATCGATAATAATAGATGGGTTAATCAATAAAATAATCAGTCCTGTCCATAATAATAACTGGTTAAATGATTAACGTCATAATTTAATCAAGTTATTAAAAGGATTGGCTCATTAAATTGGCAGTCGCAAACTCAGATAAGTATTGCATATTGAAATATCAAATCAAGACAAGTAATTAAAATCGTACTCATCTCATGTAAAACTCCCGCATCCCAAAAATCCCAAAGGTTTGTTCCTCTTTACTATCTTCGATAACCTCTTTTGTCTGTCCATAAGTCCTGCCTGACTCGTGGAACTTCCTTGATAAATGTAAATCAATTAAGGGAAAGTCATCAAATAAAAGATCGAGCCTCGCCTTTCCCCAATCTGCTATGTTTGGCCACTTTCTTTTCCAAAGTGGATAAATTCATGTAGATACTTCTTCATTTTTGATCCCTCGTTATCCTAAAATTTTCCCTCACGGTGAAGCTATCCTGACAACTCGTTCTCTTACTCAAATCCAGCTAGCGCCGTGTTCACTGCACACTAATCCGAACTACCTTTCTATTCTCAAATCATAATGAATGTATAATTCAAATTAAATTGGTCATTTATAGTGTTTGAATTTATTTGGTCTTTCGTTTATTTGCCGTGTATTAGAATCTGAAGACTCGATGAGGCGACACATTCGAATAGGACCAAGACTTGGGTAAAAGCGAGGACCAGTAAATTAAGATCACTGACTGAGCCGGCTTTGTGTTGGGTTAAGGCCGTGGTAAGCCAAGCAAGGCAAGTCATCACTTTGATCATATTGATCCTACATTTTATGCAAAATTATGTTCCTTCAAATTATCAACATGCATGCTTAATTTATTATTATGCAAATGTATGTCCAAAACTTAAGGTAGCTACATGCCCACTTGATGTATTTGAATTCAAATATTTGAATCACATGACCATTGTCACTCTAGATTTTAATGGTAACCTTACTAGCTATAGATTACATTAAAATGCTATGCTATTCCGGTCAAGTCCAGGGCGCTAGTTGCCCTGACCATCAGTCTTTGAAAATATAAGATCTTGATTGGGACAGTCATGGGATATATGTGGCTGAGTAATTTGCTACAACTGTTTTATGCTTCTAAAAACCCTAAAAACCTGCTATAGGGCGGTTGGTGAGAGTGGATGGTGCTAGTGTCGCACGAGAAACTATGGTTTGTGGTAAGAACCGCCTGGATAAATTAAGGACCGAATCTTGTGATGACCTCCTTGTGTAAAACAATACAACCACAAGTCTATATGGGTACGACCTAGCTGATTAACTTGCAAATGTTTAGTTCATATATCACCAGTGGTAAGTGGGTGCCAGGGTATACTGGTTTACTCACAGTGAGGCACAGGGATCTACTGTACTCACACAGCGCAAGAGGGGGCTTCTGACCGTGGTGGATTTAACCCTTTAGCAGTGAAACCTCAGCGGGTGATATCTAGCTAGATCAGAGTGAGGTAAAGGCTTTGTGATAAATTATCTGGGTCTCATACCTAAGGAAGCATGTTGGCTATTAAGATGACTTATCTCTTATGGGTAAAATTGTACAATCTCTGCAGAAAATAAACTATTCGAATAGCCGTGCCCACGGTCAAGGGCGGACATGAGAACTTACTGGAGTTAGTTCTATTTCCAAAAACATTTGTGGGTGGGATAAAAGCCTATCAGAGGGATGTATTCTAACTTTGATTTTTCCTGGAGGGAAGTACTCCAGTAGCGAAAACTAGCATTGGTGGAGGTAGTCATGCACTGTAAAAGGTGGATGTAACATACACTACTATTATTATCGCATTCTCACAATCAATTTCATAAAATCTATTTCAGTTAAAATTGCTAAGTCTCAGGAGTTTTTCTTACTTATTATAATTCCAAAACAATGCTTTTAGCAACTAAAAGAACCTCAAGCCTCCCTTGACAGCTTTGCATCTATTACTATTGCACCCTGTGTTGTGGCTTGCTGAGTATTTTCGTACTCACTCTTGCTTAATTACCATTACTCAGTCAATAAGAACAGAAGGTCAAGCCTTGTGGTGCTTTAGTGGGGCCGACAGAGTTGGAAGACGAAAAGGCCATGGACTAGGTCGCGAATCCTAGTTGGCTGCCTGTGGGCAAGTCATGAGGGTCCCATCTATGTGGAGTTTCCGCTGCTGCATTTTATCGTTTTCGGCCTAATCGGCCCATGAGTAAGTTATTACTGTATTATTTACGCTTCCGCATGATATGTTTTTGATATACAATAATGTATTTGTGAGCACTATCTACTGATCCAGGGAATAGTGCGGTAGAATCACAAAGGATCTGGGTTTGCTAACCTGAGGTCCAACAGTATAGTACAAACAGTTTGTGATGTTTTGCATTATCACAGACGGTTTGTATTAATAACCATCTATGAAAATATCACAAATGGTTATTCGTATGAACTGTCTGTCATAGTTGCATATCACAGATGGTACACGGTCACGCTTATAACACCGTCTGTGATAATTACAGCACAGACGGTTCTCTATGAACCATCTGTGGTGTAGCCGTCCAGTATAACCTCTTTTGTAGTAGTGCTAGCGATGAGCCAAATGAGATTTCTTTTTCGAACACTTTAAGTTATATTGAGATTGATCATCCTTGTGAACTGAGTTGTTTAGAAAAGAAACTATTTGATATTACCAATTCTCTTTCATTGTTTCGTTATAAATTTTATCTAAAAGGCGAGTATGATGAAAAGAGAAATTACATGGTTCATAGATTTTGCATAACTTCAGAACTGGAAGATTCAACTTTAGAGAAGGAACAATGTTTTGTAGAGGAAACTAATAGCACTAACCTTGGTATTTCTATTTCATCTAGTATTTTTCAAGAAGAGGAGCATTGTGGGTGTAACACCCCAGCCAAACAATGGCCTGAAATGCTACCAAACTAACAACATAATAAAACTATGCTAAGGCATTCTATAAATTTTAACAGAGCCTCCTTTGTTTATTGATAAAATGAAGTTCTAACAATATTATCAAAAGGTATGAATAACCGCAAGCAAAGTAATTTGGCTACTAAGCAGAAACATCTATAAAACTTAAGTAAAGCACGGAAGCAATATAAAGAAGTTCTAATCCATTATTACATCTTAATCTGAAGGTCATAATCAAATACCACTTGAACTAATCAACAAATAATAATTAGAGTTCTCTATCTTCTCCATGGTGAATATTTTGTGCAAGTGCAACAATACTAATCCCTCTTTATTCCCATGCATGTCGACCTCGTGAAGGTACCTAAAATAAACAAACAACAACAACAAAACAACGAAGAGTGAGTCCAATGACTCGGCAAGTATAATCGTAACAAATGCAAGCATGAACATTAACTCTCAAGTTAAACATATTACATATGAATTTCATGCTATGCATTATGATTAAAAGCTCCTCTTTCTCATCTCTTTCGCATTTTAGGTGACGCGGGTGTGCATCCGTCAATGCACACCCATGCCTGTACCCCAGTGCAGGGACCAATGCCCACACTCCGCAAGTGTGGGGACCTCGATGCTTGATCACCGCATGACCAAGACTTCAACAATTCTCAATATGATGCATATATGTGAATGTATCAAAAGATAACGAGCATTCACCATACTACGCATCAACCAATCTCATAAATGCCATAATGTAAACAAAACATAAATAGCATTCTCAATTCATCACTTACTCATACTCACAATTTAAACAGTCATGATTCAACCATCATCCAAACAATTCAACAAATCCATAAACACACAGATTTTCACATCACAAATATACTTGCCTCAACCGAGAAAATGAAGAACACGTAGAAGGCACAACCCCGAATCCGCTCTCCTCCTGAATATTTAATTAATAATTACCAACATGACAGTAGCGGGTTTCTAGATATAAAATAACAGCAACCCCAATTAACCCAACAATTTATCTCAATTAAATCCCCAACTCCCTCGGCCAAATCGCCCAACCACGGATAGCCGACTTCCAAAAATCATAACTTTCAGACGTAACTCCAATTAAGCGTTCTTGGACTCTCTGGAAATATAATTAAATTATATACAAAAACTTAGTTGGGGAGACTCTCGATTCTGCCATTAACTAGCCGATCCAAACCCTTTTCTAAAGCATCCAAATTCACGTCGGACTCTCTGGACAGCGCACTAAAACAGGCATAACGTTCGCCAAGAAATTCGAATCCGGACTTCTTTACCTCTATTGAAAGCTAAGAAACTTATCTACAACTTTCTCAATTTGAAGGACTCCTGAATCGCAACTATTTCCGTCGCACAAACCGATCTACTAAACTCTGTCCAGAACTACCCGATCTGCAGAACAGTAACACTAGAAAATTCATAACTTTCGCTACACAAATCCGAATCACGTGTTCTTGTACTCCTGGAAAGATAATTAAACCCTCTACAACTTTCTAGAAGGGGTCCAGACCTGAATCCCGACGAAACTAGATCAAAACCGCCGAGAAACAACTACCATCCCAGCAGCCCAGAAAACCGACGAATCTAACTTGATTAAAACCAATCTAGAGACTACCGGGATTACCCTTGACGACACGACGACGAACACGTCGACGAACACGACGAACACGGCGACGAACACGCCCGCGATCTCCTCCTCTCTTTCCTCCGGATCCACGCGTACAGCGACGAACGTCGGCGACGCGCAAGACCGGGAGGAGGCGACGACGATGAAGACGACGACGGCGCACCGGAAGAAGACGCCGGGCAGCACGGGCGGCTGCTGGGGTGGAGGCGCAGGGTGGAGGCGCAGGGTGGGGGCGCCTAGGGTTTTAAGAGGTGGCCTCCCTCCCTCTTGGGCCAAGAAAAACCCACCGGCCAAGGCCTAGGCCCGGTTGTCTTAAATTTTCATAAAACCCTCAAAACTCTTATAAATTTAATTATTTCACAAAAGTCCCTCTCTATTAATTAAACAATTTCCGGTATTACATTCTACCCCTTAAAGCAATTCGACCCCGAATTCTAACCGCAACCTCAACAGAAAACAAAACAACCAACTAGCAATTAACTAGCACCGACGTGAACAACGCCGGATCGCTTTCAGCATGCGAGACTCCAACTCCCAAGTTGCTTCTCTCTCGATCTGCTGCGACCAAAGCGCTTTGACATACTAAATATTTTTTTCTAATTGCTTGCACCTCGCACATAGGTTCTTGAAGATCCAAGTGGTTTGCCAACCTCCCGATCCTTGCTCCTTACATCGCATAACTTTTCGACCGCCTCGGGCGACCAATGATCTCGACTCACCAAGGCCACTCGTTGAACTTACGCCCCTACAACACTTGAATTGTGTAGCTTTAATTCTTGAATGGTGGTGGTCTTACTCGTTGGTCAACGGTTTTAATGAAGCCCACGCCCGGATCTTTCAAGTTCTCCTCGATACCGAGTCATACAAAGCGTGTATCCCACACTAGAACCCAAGGTAGTCCTAGTGATACACAAACCCTAAAACTTCGCAATTAACAAAAGCGATTAAATACACATCGGGTTATCATTCCCTTTAGTACCAACCCACACAATCTGACAAAGACATATATCTCATGTTTCCATTCTCAATCGATCTCTTTACCTTAGCAATGAGCACCCCTTAAACACGGGCACACCGCAGGCTCAAGGTAAACCCACTCTTTCACACACGAATACAACCGAAAATAAGGGATTCTTATTGCAATCACGCATCACCCACTCCCCACCAAAGGGTCAAATCATAAAAGAAAATCGAGGATTCAACATAAGAACCTCTCCACCTTCCAAGTAGGTGGTTTGCAACAAACAACACATACGTTAAAGGGGAATCACTCAAATGTCAAACCCGTCTATTTTTTTCCTAAACCGGAAAAACCACACAAGCCAACAAAAAGTCAACTCAAACCCCAAAAGACTTTTCTCTCATCACGTAGCTCAAACAAGAATCAGGGAGCATTTTACTACCGATTTTTTTTTATTAAACTTCCTCTTGAATCACGAGGTTCCAAATTATCCCATACCATACTAGCTCAATTCTCTTAAATTGGCAACATCAACTCTATGTTCAAACCGAGTGCATCCAACACACTTTTGTAGAGGGACTCTACTATTCTCAATAATACTATACTCTAGTCAACTCCTCTTCCCACATGTTACTTTAACGAATAATTTCCAATGCACCTCATCGTTATTTTTCACCCACCAACACTTCACCACAAATCTTAAGGACAATCAACATGAATTTCTCGGCTCACATACCCATTTACTACATCCAAAGGATACTATCAAGGAACATCATAATATTCGAATCCACTCCTTCCACTATTCTCACGCAATAACATTAGCCTCCAAGGTTCTAGCATAGATCACCAACCAAAATTTCCCATCTCTAAGGCTTCTATACATATACTTGATATATTTAATACAAAGACTCTTAAATTCAGTGACTAAAATTTCCACAATCAACCATACTCAATCATTAACAACCATATGAAACATATTCTCAACTTGATTATCTGTAGAAAGATTCTAACTCCTAGAGGGTTACTCAACGAGCTAAGTTATACATGGCAAAATTCAACAATCCTTACTATCCCAATAATTCCCACAACGGTTGGGCTTCTTCACAATTATAAACTCATTAACTACACCATCATAATCATTCTAATAATCCTTGCAAAGTACCCCATCATGATGCTCCAATAAAATTGATCAAGATTCTCATACTTTCAATAATTCCAACGTTCCAAACAAAATGAACGTAACACTCATGAACCACGCCTAGGTTCTTCTAGTTGCAACAATAAAACTATTTAGCCTCAAGGACAACATCTTCTTTAAATCAAATCCTCATCGAGAATTATTCAACGAACAATTTATCACTCCAAGAATCTCAAGTATCTTGATACCCACAATCTCACCCGGACTAATCACAAAACCACACCAACCGGTTGCCATACACATCTTAAAGGTCTTTGCAACCCAAACTGCGTACCCTTTCTTGGAGAAGCAAAGAAGAAAATTTCAGACAATGTTCATCGCAATAAACACAAAACCAAGAAAACAAAGATCTTGGACAACAAAGGATAAGACCACGGTGAAGGCGCATGCCTCCTCGAGACGAAAACATCAAATCTCAACCAATACGAATACAAGATTGTCATTTGAGCTCGAAACTCTTAAGCGGCGAAAATAAGAAGTCAAACACACTTCACAAAGATTGCACAACTTGACTTCAACCTTCAAAACTTTTATCAAACTTTTCCTTTTAACAAAGAGAACAACCTTCTTTGAATACGGTATCACCTTAACAATTCCAACAAAAGAAGAGTTGAAGACCACAACACATTAATTCTTTAAGAACTAATTAAAATCCTCAACACGACACTTTGCTTAAAACAATTTCAGCTACCACATAAATCATGAGATCAAAGATCGCATACACACTATCAAAACTTTTGATTTAAATAGTACCAAGGAATTTATTCAAATTCTTCTATTTAATGAACCTTCAACATTACCATCATAACCACAAATGGACCAACATACTAACATCGAATAATACATTCTTAACAAGCATCATCATATCCTCAACTCCTTCATAAACTTTTCCAAAAGAAACATAAGAAATCATTGCATCATGTTTCTAATATCTAAGTAAGGTTGCAACTACTTGATCTAGGAGAACCTAGTGCATAAGCCACATAAATAGAACAAAGCTCTTAAACAAGATGATACTAGAACAAGATAATCTCGTAAATCATGCTAGTATAAATTTCTTACTAGATTTCATATATTCCATTCTTTATTGGTGCTCAACTCTAACTTAGCACCAATTGATTGTACTCTATTCACTATTGGCAATAATTGATTATTATTCGGTCATAACAACATTCATGATCCTAACTCCATTTTACAATTATAAGACATTCATGAGCATAGATTTTGTATCCTACCTTACATTCAGAAATTAGAATGGAAATGACTTTAAACTTCAATGATACCATTTCGTAAGACAAGTTTCTACAAGTCAATGCATCAACCTTCATCTATTCCTTTATACGTATTTCAACAATCTAGCATGGTAAAAGATAGATGAAACTAGCAATTGTGCATGCTCATAAAGCATCTAAATAAAAGACATATTAAGGGTCAATATTACCAAGGTAATATTCTAACACCTCCTTACTTAATCATTCCAAGCGGTCGGATTAATTACTAAAGACACAGATAATTCAATTTATCCAATCATGATAGACATTTTAACAATCATAATAATCATTCCGGTTCTTATTACACACTCCTCAATAACTCCATGAGTTACTATCATGAGTAAACAAATTCTTAATCATAGTTCTTCTAAAACTATTACAGGGCAATATCAAATTAAACAACTACACTTCCAAGGATACTAGTAAAAATTTAATTATACACTATGCTAACATATCAACTCGATAATTCAACCTTATGAATTAGTTTATACGACTACCACCTTCCACTTAAGCATAGCAAAACAACATAAAGGATTTTAACACTCTCTTTCAAAAGGAAAATGAACAATAAACTTCAACGCTCGAGGTAAAGAGAAAACATAGATCCAAAGCTTTCACATAACAATGAGTTTTGCAACTCAAAATTCGCATTAATAAAAGAAAACACCAAGCGAACAATGAGCCATGATTCGCAACAAGACAAACTCCTACGAAGGAACTAACCTTACAAATCAACAAAAGCACGGTAGCAAAGTATCTCAAGAGTCCGGAAGAAACCATAAGCTGTTTCAAGGAGCAGTGAGACCAATTGCATACCCTCAACGCAAGAACCACAATATCAAAAGAAATTCATTAACGCAATCAGCCAAGAATTAGCTGGAATCAACTTGAGGATATTAATAACTTTTCTAAGAAACTCACCCGCAACACCTACAATTAAGTTACCTGAGGTAACTACATTGCTAATCCTTATACTACACCCAAAGGTAAATTTGGCAATGCCAAGGTAGCACATCACAACATCTACATCATCTCATTGACTATTCCCACTCATAACAGTCATAGGAGCAAATCATAATCATACAAGATTATCAATAAGCATACAAGATTATCTCATAATGTAAATCATCAATACAACATGTCAAAAGCATAAATGCAATGCTTGACCCATCCCATCCTACTGTGCACCAGGTGTCAATTTAATAATTTAATTACCACGGACCTAAAGCCCGCTCGATACCAATCAGTAACACCCCACCAAACAATGGCCCGAAATGCTACCAAACTAACAACATAATAAAACTATGCTAAGGCATTCTATAAATTTTGGCGAGCCTCCTTTGTTTATTGATAAAAATGAAGTTCTAACAATATTATCAAAAGGTATGAATAACCGCAAGCAAAGTAATTTGGCTACTAAGCAGAAACATCTATAAAACTTAAGTAAAGCACGGAAGCAATATAAAGAAGTTCTAATCCATTATTACATCTTAATCTGAATGTCATAATCAAATACCACTTGAACTAATCAACAAATAATAATTAGAGTTCTCTATCTTCTCCATGGTGAATATTTCGTGCAAGTGCAACAATACTAATCCTCTTTATTCCCATGCATGTCGACCTCGTGAAGGTACCTAAAATAAACAAACAACAACAACAAAACAACAAAGAAGAGTGAGTCCAATGACTCAAAGAAGTATAATCAGTAACAAATGCAAGCATGAACATTAACTCTCAAGTTAAACATATTACATATGAATTTCATGCTATGCATTATGATTAAAAGCTCCTCTTTCTCATCTCTTTCGTATTTTACCGGTAACGCGGGTGTGCATCCGTCAATGCACACCATGCCTGCACCCTCGGTGCAGGGACCAATTGCCCACACTCCGCAAGTGTGGGGACCTCGATCTTGATCACCGCATGACCAAGACTTCAACAATTCTCAATATGATGCATATATGTGAATGTATCAAAAGATAACGAGCATTCACCATACTACGCATCAACCAATCTCATAAATGTCATAATGTAAACAGAACATAAATAGCATTCTCAATTCATCACTTACTCATACTCACAATTTAAACAGTCATGATTCAACCATCATCCAAACAATTCAACAAATCCATAAACACACAGATTTTCACATCACAAATATACTTGCCTCAACCGCGAGAAAATGAAGAACACGTAGAAGGCACAACCCGGAATCCGCTCTCCTCCTGAATATTTAATTAATAATTACCAACATGACAGTAGCGGGTTTCTAGATATAAAATAACAGCAACCCCAATTAACCCAACAATTTATCTCAATTAAATCCCCAACTCCCCTCGGCCAAATCTGCCTAACCACAGACAGCCGAATTCCAAAAATCATAACTTTCAGTACGTAACTCTAAATTAAGCGTTCTTGGACTCTCTAGAAAGATAATTAAATTATCTACAAAAACTTAGTTGGGGAGACTCTCTGATTCTGCCATTAACTAGCCGATCCAAACCCTTTTCTAAAGCATCCAAATTCACGTCGGACTCTCTGGACAGCGCACTAAAACAGGCATAACATTCGCCAAGAAATTCGAATCCGGACTTCTTTACCTCTATTGAAAGCTAAAAACTTATCTACAACTTTCTCAATTTGAAGGACTCCTGAATCGCAACTATTTCCGTCGCACAAACCGATCTACTAAACTCTGTCCAGAACTACCCGATCTGCAGAACAGTAACACTAGAAAATTCATAACTTTCGCTACACAAATTCGAATCACGTGTTCTTGTACTCCTGGAAAGATAATTAAACCCTCTACAACTTTCTAGAAGGGTCCAGACCTGAATCCCGACGAAACTAGATCAAAACCGCCAAGAAACAACTACCGTCCCAGCAGCCCAGAAAACCGACGAATCTAACTTGATTAAAACCAATCTAGAGACTACCAGGATTACCCTTGACGACACGACGACGAACACGTCGACGAACACGACGAACACGGCGACGAACACGCCCGCGATCTCCTCCTCTCTTTCCTCCGGATCCACGCAGTACAGCGACGAGCGTCGGCGACGGCGCACCGGGGAGGAGACGACGACGATGAAGACGACGGACGGCGCACCGGAAGAAGACGCCGGGCAGCACGGGCGGCGGTGGCTGGGGTGGAGGCGCAGGGGTGAGGCGCAGGGGTGGGGGCGCCTAGGGTTTTAAGAGGTGGCCTCCCTCCCTCTTGGGCCAAGAAAAACCCACCGGCCAAGGCCTAGGCCGTGTTGTCTTAAATTTTCATAAAACCCTCAAAACTCTTATAAATTTAATTATTTCACAAAAGTCCCTCTCTCTATTAATTAAACAATTAATTAAACAATTTCCGGGGTATTACAGTGGGCTGCTTCCATACAACACAACTATTGCTCCATTTGCATTGGAAAAGAATGTGCGACTTCTATATTTAGCAATTTCTAGATTGTTCTTTATCATTGTTCTTGCTTATTCTCGATTGCCTGCAGGAATTGATCTTTGTGATCAGGTCAACCGTGTTTTTGGCATAGTTGATAACAACTCAGAGTATGGTGTAGCCATTGTTGGATGGTTTGATCTTGAGAGGCCATGTGGAGGTTTCCCCATGTTGGTGATGAGTAATTGATGGTGGTTTTAGTGAGTTTGAGTTTGTTTCGGGTATTCTAGTGTTGAGTACCTTTACTTGTGCTATTATCGATTATCTTGTTTAGATGCGGTGCTATGTGATGGTTTGCTTGTGCGTGTGACTGCAGGACTTGAGCTAGATCATAGTGAGGCGAGGAGGACCGGGACTAGGCACGAGGAGGTCTTGAGGTCGAGACGGTCGGCGATGATGCCAAGATGATCGAGACTTGTGAGGTGATTGCGAGTCGGGAGATGAGGAATCGGAGTTGGAGCTACCGGTGACGGACACGACGGGAGAACCGCGATTAGGTTCAGGGAGGAGTCGAGGTCCAGTCGGTCAAAGGTGCCGGTTACGGGAAGCTTCCGGGAAGGTGTTTGAGGGGCAAATTGGTAATTTGACTCAAGCATGGAGGTGGAGGCAGATTTCCCTCCAAAAATCTAGTTTTGACCCCTTACCTCATTTGTGTATGTGAGGTTTGAGTGGGTGGAGTATGACACTTCTTGTAATTCTCCTTGAGGGTGTGCTCTTGGTGTTAAAAGGAGTGTATTGTGTGTGTTCTCAGCAAGCAAGGAGTGAACTCCTGTGTATGTGCGTGAGTGGATTGAGTTCTCTCAGTGTACATGTGTGTTCATCCCCTCTCAAGCATGTATGGGATTGAAGGGGTGATATGAGTTGATACTTCATGTAATCACGTATCTCTCATCCTCAATATCAATCTGAGATAGCCTTGTTTGAGATGGATTGAGTTCATGAGTTCTCCCTGTTGGTTTTATTCCTCGGTTCCTCTCTCTGTTGATTTCTTGTTTTTGTGATGTGAAGTTGTTTCTTGCCCGGTTTGATGCAAAATGGATTGCCCAGTGCTGGAGTAATATCTTGAGACCATTTGGTTAAAGAAACTTCCTAGAGTTCAATTGAAAATCCAAATATTCCATTTTGCTCATTCCTCTGTTCTCGCTTTCTAGTTTCTAGGGTTTAGGTGTTCTTCTGATTCCCTTTTGTGAGATGGGATGAAATTTGAGATGTTGAATGCTAAGGCAATTGCCAACATATCCTCAAAATTTCATTGCCATGGGATCAAGGATTTGGGAGAAATTTGGTTTTTTGTTTTGTCTCTGTAACTTTTCAGTTTTTATCTAAAAACTGAAATTCTTGATATTCTACTGAGTTCTTCTGCTTTCTAAAGTCTATCTGCTATTTACTTCGAAGTCTTGATCTTGTGGTATGAAATGAATAGCAGAAATTCCTCTCATATTCTTGCTTTGAGTTTTCTCTGAACTTCCTGCCGACAATTCTTCTGAACTTCAGTTCGGCTGCAGTCATCAGAACTTCTTTGTTTTCGGCAGCTTTGATTTTTCTTCAGTGCTCTTCATTGCATTCACTGCTGCAGTTCTACAGTCAACAATCTCTTTTTGATTCGGCCAGCAGCAGTATTCAGCAGCTTTTAATCTCTTGCCGAGGTATTCATCTTTCAGTTTGCTGTATCCTGAGCTTTCGGTATTAACATCAGTCATCCAAATTTCTGTTTGGCCGAACTGCTCTGAATATTGGTCAGCTATTAGGTTTGTAATCCTATTTTACCTGGTCTGAACGAAACAGTTTTTACTTGGCAATTTCCTAGTCTTTCGGTTCCTCTGTATTTCCTGTGCCAAGTATTTCTCTCTCTGCCATTTTCAATTGTTGACTGTGATCTTGTTGTTTTGCCCCGATCTCTATCTTGATTCTTTGTTTTTGTCACGCCTTGAACCTCGGTTATCTGCATGCTGCCAGTGGTAAAGCTCCACACTACAGAACCGAAACAAAGCCTGACTTGTCATCCGGTCAGACTGAAATCGTATAACTCAGTTTCATTTAGACTTTGCTGCTGCAGTGAAAACTCTCAGCCTGTTGTCTGTCTCTGAAGTTCCTGTGTTTATTTTCAGTAATTACTGTGCTTGCTGATTTTAGTCTTTCGGATTCTTTGGACCAGTTTGTATTCTGGCCGGAAGCTTTGTCCTTTGCTCTCAATCGAGACCGCTTCACTTCGCCTGTCGATTTAGCTCTTGGTCCTTCAATGAACTTGTCAGTATATTTTGTATCTTCTTTATAGCTTTTTATAGCTATCAGAGAACTGAGATTCTCGTGAATACTTTGGGGGTAAATTTTAAAAAAGGCACCATTCACCCCCCCTCTGTTGCCATATCCGGTCCTACAGATCTCATTTTTGTTAAGTAGCCTCGTCGTCAACGTTATTCTCTATTAATCGAATTATCATTTTATCAGAAAATCGTGATCTACCATCGCATCACTAGCAATCCACCTCCATGTCGTTTTATGGCCAGGGAGCAAGTACTCCCAATAGGAATTTTCTCAACCTTTTTTAGTTTTTACTGTCCCAAAAATGCATCTTTGAATTCTCATTTTCAATTTCCGTATAACAGAGCTTTAACATATATACATACGTACATACATATATACAGACATGTATATATATACTATATATATGTGTGTGTCTATATATATATATACACACACACACATATCTTTACTATTATAAAAGGAGTTGGTGGTCGTCGGTGCGTTCTCCTTCCTCTTTTTTCAACCGTCCGATTAAAATATTAAAATCTGGATCATCTATCTAACATCCATCCTCTCCTCTCACATCTAACGCCTCTCCACTTCCAACCGTTTCTCCCACCTCCTCCCTCCTCACGCCGCACTCCTTCTCCCACCCCGCCGCCTATTCCTCCCCACTCCTCCGCCTCCGCCCGCCGCCTCCTCCCCACCCGTGCCGCCTCCTCCTCCCCATTCCTCCGCTCCGCTCGCCTCCTCCCCACCGCCTCGCTCCGCTCCGTCTCCTCCTCCTCCCCCCATTCTCCTCCACATCCGGCCGCCGGCGAGGCCGGGCCGACTCACCGGCGCGTCACCAAGCTTCACCGGTGCGCCACCGTCTCTCCGCCACCATCACCTCCTCTCTCGGCCGCTCCCCTTCTCCACCTTCTCTGGCTTGCCGCCTTCAAGATCCACCGCGCCGCCTCTTCCCGGCTCTCCTCTTCACCCGTGCGCCGCTCTCACCTACTCCTCCACTAGATTCGCCTCTCCGGCCGCCTACATCGCCACCTCTCCTCCCTTCTTGTCTACCAGCCGCTCCATCGCGCACCTCGGCGCCGCCGTCTCTTCCTGCTTCATCCACCCAGGACGCGCAGAAGTCATCTGCCGGGCATGTTGGCCTCCTTTTTTACATGTCAGGTAGTAGTATAAACTCTCAGAATTACTTGTTTATTTACTTTGTGTAGTAGTGTTAGTGCTGAGTTCTCTTAAAGAGAACCTCCCTCTATACAAGATGATACCTAAGCCATCTGCTGGCCATGTTGGCCTCCTTTTTTACATGTAAATATACTCTGTGGAGAAGAATGAGAAAATTTTGAATTGAGGTTTCGTGAAAGTGTAGTTTCAAGAAAAGCATTGTGCATCTATTAGCGAGATCAACTTAGACAAAGCATGTGTTAATGTGTATAATGGTCGCCACCATTGGCCATATATATTAGCAATGCATATTAGCATATGCATTGCGTATATTCTGTTATCACTTATCACAGACATGTGGGTGATGTTCAATTGTACAATCCCACCAACAAAAGGGTCAAAAGTACCCACTGAGGAAAGTCAGCTGAAGCAATAGATATTTGAGCAAACCAATGGATAGCGTCACTGCAGTGAATCATCAGAATGCAACTTTATATCTTGTAGCAGATTAACTTTTGAGACTGAGGTTCTCAAATGAAGCATGTCGTTGCCATCCCTTTGCTGATTTATTGAATCGTGAGATGTTTTATTTGTATGATACAAGAATCAACATTGATCTCGAGATTGTTGATGTTATTGTGGAATTTAATTATATCATTCTCAAAGGAGGCCAACGTGTTATTGTTTCCTCTGGAGTATGCTGTGTTGTGCTTTTTCTCTGTTGTTTCCATCCGATATATTTTGCTGCTAATGTCATAATATGTTGTGTGCAGAAGTGCTCACACTACAGTTAGTATGCTTATTATATTTGGTTGCTGCGATGATGGTCTTCTCGTTAACCTGAGACTCTTACTTTGAGGATAATATCATCCATTCAAACTTATAATTGAGCAGCTTTGGTATTATGCTGGGTGTACCACATTTCTGTATTAATCTTTTCCTTCTTTTTTTTCTCTTTTGATGCCTGATCCCTAATACTAAAAACCTTTTGGGGATGGACCACCACGGCCAACCATTGAGATAAATCTATAAATGATGCCTATTCTTTCTATTGGATGCTATTGCTACCACTTATTATGCTCCTATGATATGCTTATTTTTGTACTGTTTTTATCCATTTTTATTATCTGGTTATTTATTGTATTATACAATCCACAACCATGTTCCTTGATTTCTTTATTTGTCATGATGGCTAGGTTACAAGATGTTCTTGAGGATGGTTTTCCTTCCATAAAAACCAATGTGCTAACTTGGTGTGCTTTCTTCCGGTTCTAATTTGTCATTTGTTCATAATGTGTACAATGGATGTATCACAATGCTTCTTTCGAAACAAGGTTTTTTCTTCCTTCAAGAACTCCTAGCTGCCTTGCTTTCCTTGGCTTGATGCATTTTGTTTATTCCATTGGGATTGAAATGTAGCAGCAGAGCTAATAGAAAGATGTTTTGCTTATTATCCCCTTAAGACAGCCAAAGGAACGGATGTATAGCTGCGAAGAGAATTACGTACATTGAGCAAAAAAATCGCCTTCTGTCTTTCTTTATTTATGTTGTGTCCTTTTGCCTATGTCTATTGTTCCGAGCGATCTGCTACTAGCTTTCTGATTTCCCTTTCAATGGGCATTTGTCCTTTGCTCGTAGAAAGAACAAAGTTCTAATTTACCTTGTCTTCATTCCATTTGCTTTAATGCTTTTACTCTTGGATCCATATTGTTTTTTGTTGATATTGTTTTGTACTCCAATTTAGGAATAATCATTTGATCTTTGCAGGGGCAAAAAAATCATTCCTATCATATTTGTGCTATGGATCGAACTAATTGAGCAAGATGTAGGGATAGATTCCACAAAATGACGGCATAGGTTGTCCCCGTTTCGATAGGCTCTCCCTAAAACCGGATGGATCTTAAATGCTATAGCGGTAGTGTACACAACCCACCCCATTTAACTGCCTACATTAATTTGCTATGCAAATGATGTATATTGTATCTAATCAGTGAATCATCGTTGACGTTAATTACATTTATATGTTGTCTCTCATGTTTTCGTTGCAACGCACGGGCACATTACTAGTTACTATTATAAAAGAAGGAGTTTGTGGTTGTAGGTTCATTCTTCTCCAACCGTTCTATTCACTCAACTTCTCACTATTCTCTACTTTTCAACTGATCAAAGCAATTCTCTTTTATAGCATGATTATCTATATATTTAATGAGTTTTGTTACAACGCACGGGTACGTAACTAGTCAAACATAAAGATTTTGATTGCAAACGTGCAACGGCGATAAGAATTCGTGACTGCAGCGGGTAAACCCTGCTTAGGCTGAGTGTATGCATTTCAGAGCACATCGCATTGAAAGTACACATACATGACGCTTGCAAACGAAATAACCAAGTCAAAGTAGACACTAAAATAATTGATAACAACTCAAACATTTTCTAGGACCACGTTGTAAGATTCCAAACTATACGACTGTCACTGCATCGCTGTCGATGCGAGACGAATGCTTCCACATCGGTGCCGCGCAAACGTGACGTGCCAGTTTAGTAAGACAACAACGCGTGCGTCATTGCGACCACTCATCTGTATTCATGTGCGCTACCTCCAAAGAAAGGCTGATGCCAGATAATGACGCACACGATAACTCAGACGACCTGCATTCGCTACTGAGTCAACTAGGCAGTCCTTGTATACTAGAGGCATGCAGCGAACCTTACCTGCCCCATGCGCTCAGTTATCCTTCATTTATGTACCTTACTCGGTTGAACTAAAAAATTATAATTTATAGCTAAATTTATATTATAACGACTAAAATTTTACTATAGCTAAAGATGTCTTATTTAACGTAATTAAATTTAAAAAAATTAGAAAAATGCTAACTCATCACGGACAACGCAAATAAATACGAGAAAAAAGAAACCGACAAAAAGCTCAAAAAAAGACAAAGTTTTAGAAAAAGACGAAATTTATAAATAGTAAAAGTAAGCTAGAAGTCAGAAACTAAAACGGATACGATCAGGATAGTTTTGGATACACATGACATGTAAGGAGGAAATACTGCTATACCACGGAGCAAAGACCAAAGAGAAAGGAAAAGAACTGGAATGGCACAACGCTAGACCAATTAGTTCATTATAGGGTGGGTTTTTTTTTTCAGCTGTGGTTAATAGCTTATGACTAAGATTGATGACTTTTTACCCTAGTGCAAGTGCTTGTGTGAACGAATCGAATATCGATAAACCGATTTAAAAAGTTTTTCCGATAAACCATTTTCAAATGGTGACAAAGAAGTCATCCTGTTTGTTTGTTCGACATAATTTCCATTGGGAACATAACGATCAAGAGTGTACTAGGTACACCAATCATCTTAACAGAATTACAGGATGGTAAGATACACAAGAGGTGGAGGGAGGTGATTGCAGAGGAATTCTAGTAATGTTCACTAAGAAGTAGTTAACAAGCCAAACCCAATTCCGTATCAACGCAGAGTTTGGAATCTGTTCTTTTGTTTAGAAGCACGCATCCAGCAGGCAGCAGCAGCAGAGGGCGGCCAAGCTGTCGAAACAGGGGAAAAAAATCAGTAAAGAAATAGAAGAGCTACCTGATAAACTGCCATCGCAAAATATTTTGTTTGTTTTAGGTTTAAATACTTGCTTACGTAGATAAGAACAATGGAGTGATACGTATAATACTCCTACTTGTGCAAATTCACATGGCATCTAATTGAGCGTATTACCAATCACCA
The DNA here is from genome assembly GCA_036346245.1 of Bonia amplexicaulis. Classification (NCBI taxonomy): domain Eukaryota; kingdom Viridiplantae; phylum Streptophyta; class Magnoliopsida; order Poales; family Poaceae; genus Bonia; species Bonia amplexicaulis. The sequence goes on from CM070741.1 coordinate 17,512,408, forward strand.
TCGAGCAGCATATTGCAGCACTGCTTGAAAGCTAGGGGCGCTCTACAGCACTGTTACTGAGGGTATTGGTCTCGAACTATTTATGTGAATATCAAGCGGAAAACACGATGAAATGAATGATACAAAGTTATAAACAACGAGTGACCAGCTTGGGAAAAAGAAGCAACAAATCAGGATTCTGTGAACGACATGCTTGTAATTATTCCAGAAATGCTGCACCTAAACATGAAGTTTTAGAACGCTTGTAAAGCAAAGATCATCAAATCGATATGTAGCAAGTTGACATGGCATTACATATGGAGTATAATTTCCGTTGTCAAAGACAAGGGACAATTTTGTTGACCTAATTTTAACAGACTAATCAAAACCAAGAGTCTAGGGAATAATGCCGTGGTTGCTTATTCTTCCCAAAGTGGTTATGTCAACATCGAGAGAAAAGGTAAACACACAAATAAAAACTTGGATGGAATCAACAAATTAGGACTTGGTAACTAAACACGACGTGCTCGCAGCAAATCCGGAAATACCTTAGAAACACAAACTACTAGACTTCAGGAATCCTCAGCAAAAAAGGTAAACTGCACACTTCGAATCGATTTATCGATCTCACTTGCTGGCAAGCGTTCTACCTAGATTCCCCAATCCTTCTCCACCTAAAGCGAACAAATTAATCAACCAAAAATCTACTGTGGCAGGGAGGTGTCCGATGCGTTAGGTACAAGATCACCCACCTCCATATCGAAAGAATACAAGAGGGTCACTTTGGCCACATGAACACACAGTTAAGAAAAAGAATAGAGAAGTCGAGAGGGAGCATGCAGTGTGGGAACGACGCGTCGAGCTTTTCCAGGACCAAAGACATGGGTCAGCGCACGATCCACCCCACCTACCTATTGGCATTCACTAGCTACCAACCATACATGCGTCCGCACCCAGCTCACGTCCGCGCCACACAAGAACCGATCCCCTGATTAACGTCCGCCCCGCCGCCGGTGGAGGCATCTCCGGCGGCGGCGTGAGATCGACGGCGAACGTAGGCTCGCCTCAAAGATCTAGTCAACATGTAGCGCCATACGCGTGGGATGGGTAATCAAGGAGAAGGGAGGAGGGCGTGTACCATCCCTCCATGAAGGAGGGCCCGCTGCTCTGGTGGTGGTACTGCTGCGGCGGAGGCGCCTGCGCGTACGGCGGCGGGTATCCCTGCTGCGGGTACCCCTGCGGAGGGTACCCCTGTGCCGGCGGTGGGTACCCAGCCGGCGGGTAGCCCGGCGGCGGGTACGCGTCCTTCCCTGGATACCCTGCGCACAAACACAGGCACAAAGATCCCAAAACATGTCAAAAAACCGAGATCCATCAAGAAACCAGCAGCCAGATCGTATACATGGTGTAAGGGGGAAAGGGAGATGGATGTTGGGAGAATTTAACAGAAGAGGCGAACCTTGCGGCGGGGGCACGCCGACGGGCGGCTGCTGCTGGCCGTAGTAGCTCATTTTTTTTCTTTCCTTTGGTGTCGGGGACGACGAGAGGGGGAGGCGGCGCGTTCTGTGGACTGGGCGGACCGGCAGTTAACTTACACAGTGCCTCTCTTTTCGGGCTTGTAAAAGCTGCCTGGAGTGGAGCGGCTTCAGGTGGAGCGGGTCGGGTTGCTCACAAAACCAAACCAAACCGTGTGGGTCGGGCTAGCACTGTACTCACTAGGCTACTGCCCGTTTGGCCGGCTTGCTTCATTGGTCCCTCGCCTCCTTTGGTAGGTAAGGAGAGGAACTAGGACGCGCATTGCGCAACGGTCTTGCTACGGCAAAATGGTCTGACCGATACAGACGCATGGATATTTAATCTTTGCTAATTTACTTCGTCACCACGCATGACCCATGTACTAGTGTGTGACAACCCATGCCATTATTAATGGATAATAACACTATTTAATGATTTATTATTCGTTTGTTCGGTAGAATATCGCTCCAACATATAATCCATCAAAATGTTACAACAGAACAATAATCAAAGAATATGTACTCTATTATTACAACATCAAACCATGCAGAGCTTCGGGTCTTAGGCACACAGTTAGCTTAATAATATTACAATAGTACATGTTCTCTATTATTAATTATTCATGACACTTCAAATAAAAAAGTATATAACTTAGTACCCGTCTGATCCAGGATAACGAACTACAGGTAGTCTAATCCTTCCAGCTACGTATATGGCCTCCATCTCATCGAATCCCAATTATTGTCAACCTCGTACACATGGGCGCCTTCGTTTTTCACCCCACCATCGTCAATCCTCAAGTACAACCCAGTTGAATATGGCTTTGAAAGGGGAGAGATTTAATAGCAAGAGTGAGTATGAAGTACTCAACAAGTTTTTAAATAATGATCCATATTTATCCTCGTATTTCTCAAGTTCTTACCTGATCTTTCATTCGAAATCCATTTTATTATTTGAAGAGTTTGCAAGTATTTAGTGTCCAAAATTGTTCTAACAATCATTCTAGATGAGAGAAAGCCCCCAATTGGTTCTTGTAGACTTTTATCCAAGAGATTGGTATGAATTCATGATTTATTAAAGTACTGCGTAGACTTTTATCACTTTACTCATAGCTATTTTGAATTCTTACGGACACTAGGTCTTTCTCATTTCCTTATATGCAATCCCAAATTCAGAATACAGAATGTTTCCTCAACTTTCATCACTATATCTTCATACAGTTATAGAATAGCTGTTAGTCAAGCGGATCTGAATACTCGATACTCCACCGTGCTAATATATGTATCTTAGATCCCTCACTTCTGGGCTTTATACCGGTTCTGAGTTCCTCCCCTTATCTATGCTACTTATTCATTATGGAGATAATAGCAATAGAAGAGAGTAACTGATTCTACCCGTCCGAGAAAGGTCCGAGACAGGGAAAATGGTTGATATTGTTTTGCAACTCATTCTAGAATGAAGTTTATTTTCTAGTCCTTATATCATATTCGTATGTAGAGGGTCTCACCTGCCCCTAAATCACTTATGGAGCACCCTCTGCCCTTCTTTTTTATTTACCTTGTAGGCTACTGCTCGTTCAGTGATTCTATCGTCTTTATCTTTTATCATGTTTCTTTCCTTCATATAATGCCTTTTTTGAAATTAATTTGATGCAAGATAATCATAGAAAATAGTCGTAGCAAAGTAACTAGTCAAAGCCCGCCCTACTTGCCTGGTTGTAGGGTATCTGTCTCAGTGGTGGTATGATTGGTCTCTTCCCCTTGGACTAGTTCTTCCCCTGTATTATTTAAGGCCAATATAATTATTTATGAGTATTGATTATATTCTGAATGAAGCAGCAACCCTTGTTGAAAAATTTTGCATTTATTTTTTATAGTCCTTTTTATTCTTGGGGAATTAATCATTTTACTGTTCATTTTAGCAACATTTTTCAAGGTATTTTTGTTAGGTTTCTAGGTATTTGTTTTATTATTTATATGAGGGTATTTACCAATTTGTATCTCCTTCTTAATGTTTCTTCTGATTTATTTCCTATTCAACCTGTCGGTCCCACCGGCCTATTTCGCTCTCTCTCTCTCCGTTGTCTCTTCTCCCTTCACTCTTCTCCCTCTACTCACTTGCACCGCTTGTCTGGTTTCTCTTGCGCCTCTTCTCTCCTCTCTCAACTCCCTCACTGATCTCGGCCTCACTATGGCACTGAAGCGGTCACAAGTATCTGATGTGAACCCCGAGAAGAAGTGGCCGAAGAAGTTGTAGGAACTGGCTCCCAGTTGATGTTGCTAGTGGGATTCTGCTTGCACACCATCATCTTGTGGCCAGCCTGACCACAAGCCGATAATTTCCTGACCAGGAACATTCTGAAGCACGGTGATCACCACCACACTTGAAGTATATCATACCCTAGCCTGGAATAGGGTGCAACGCCTGTGAAGCTGAAGAAGGGTGTGGTACTGAAGAAGAAGACGTCCTCTGCTGAAAAAACCGAGTCGACGACAGTGGATGATGGCCCCTTGGAATCTCTTGAGAACAGGTTGCTGAGAAGACCCACCCCCGCCACCAAAGCTCCTCTTCTGGCCACCACCAGAAGAAGTGGAACCACTAGAAGTCTGCCTCTCCCTGGTGATCTCTCTCTCGAACTCCATACCCTTGGCCTGATCGACCACCGAGTTGAAGTCACGTGAACTGGTCACCCCTAAAACAAGGCGATACTCTTGCACTTGCTGACAAAGCATTGGGACCTCCCTGTGAAGATCTCGCAATAGGACAGTTGAACCTGCCAAACCACCACCAGCTGCCTGAACAACCAAAACGACACCCTCTCCCACCTCACCAATGTTCTCCTCAACCAGGGGTGGCACTGCCGGACCGCATTTGCTACCACGACAACAACATCCACCATGACCACAACCTTTACCCCTTGCTATTACTGATCACCAGAAAAAATAACTAACAACTCAGCTCAAGCACATCAATTTCAATCATACCATATTCCATTAATCAACATCTCAACTTTCATTAACAATTAAACAAACTAACAAAGCACAAATGAAATGAGTGACCTAATCACACCCTACTATTCCCTAGTGTGTCAAATTTTAGTTTTAATTTAATTATCTTAACTCAAATTATAGTATTAAGTATTTCTAAGTTATTTATTATTAGGATTGAATAGTTTCATTAATTTATCAAACCTATGTCAATTTTAGTTGATTAAACAAGTTATTGAGTTATTCACCACGAACCTAATGCCCGCTTTGATACTAATTGTAACACCCCAACTTATCAAAAGCCCAAAATGTCACCCACAACTAAATACACTACCAATTTAAGCCAATAATCAAGTATCAACATCATCTAAACTTCAAGAATAAATTTTTAACATGATAACAAGCATAAACTTCATCAACATGGTAAACATTAAAATGAGATTAAGAGGAACCAAATAATCGCTAAGATGAAATAATTTAATAATCTAAATCAAGGAACTATTAAGTAGAAATATTATGAGCTATGAAGAACTAAAAAAAACCATTAAGCATATAGTTATTACGTGGATAGACTAAATTGTTCAAGACCAAATGATGAATAGCTAGGTGGAGTGAAGAACTACAAAAGTGAATAAATCCATATCCTACTTCCACTCATACATGCCGCCTTCAACGATCAATTAAAAACAACAAATAAGCAAGGGTGAGTCTATGACTCGGCAAGTACAAAGCAGAATAATAAATGAATCTACATCATTTTAAAAATTTATAACCATGTACCATACATTCAATTTTCACATCTCAGGCTCATCAATTCTCATCCACATGTCTCAATATCTCATATCAAATTCTCTTAATGCAATACAATGCTCATGATTAAGTCTCATTCTCTTTCTGTAGCTCATACCGGTATATCGGTGGGTATAGTCGTCGATGTCACCCTCTATCTCCATCCCGTAGAGGTGTCTACCGAAATAGGTTTTTTCCCCATCCCGTTGGGGGTGCCTACTGAAGTAGGCCTTTCCCTCCATCCTGTGGAGGTGTCTACCTCTGTAGGTCTTACTTAAGATCACATCAAAATAGTCACATAGTTTTACTCATAGCTTTTAACTTTCTCATTGCCCTGGCTCGTACTGCATATGTCATATTATGAATGTCATTTTTCATCATTTTATCACATATCATAATTATCATCAAATTAATGTCATATTGAATGGAAGGTAATCAAAATTATTGTAGGATGTGAATAATTCAATGATAGCGAGCAATTATTAATCATCATCTATCATTCGACTAAGCACTTGCCTCTCTAGTTGCGACGACCGGAATGATTTGAAGGTGACAACACACCCGAAACTACTCCTCCTATAGTAAACATTAAATCTCAAAACTAGCCATTGCAATACAAGACAAGTCTTAATCGACAACGCTCTTACACTTTTTCAAATCCACCATTTTTCTCCTTTACTGGACAGTCCCCCTTATTATCCCGACACTAAAAATATCATAACTCTCATCTCGCATCATAACTCTCAGCTCGCACCTCGTAAAATAGCAAACCATACCAATTCTAAAATCTATACAAAATTCACTATGTTTTCTTATCTGGCCAAATATTCATATTAAACCATCTAAATCCCTATTTTTAACCCAGAAAACAGATCTGTCATCTTCTGGATAGCACACTTAATAATTTTATATATTTTAATCTACATATGTAGATATATTAAACTATGATATTTTCAGAACCTACAAAAAATTATCTACCACTTTCTAGCTATTTTTTAAAATTTAATTCTGCCATTAAGTTAGTCAAATTAATGTTTTCCCGCGACTGAGTTCTGTAGTAACCCGGTACTAGATAGCAGTCTCCCAGAATCCATAACTTCTACTCTACTTATCTAAAAATTGTGTTCTTAGACTTTCCGAAAACCTTACAAAATTATTTAAAATGTTCATTTTGACCAACTTCTTAGATTAGTTCATTTTCTATTTTTAATCTAAAGGGTAACACATGCTATCTAAACACGATAAATTTATCAGATAACATGATAACAAAATTCATATCTCATAATCTACTCATCCAATCAACATGAATAAAAATTCTACAGAAAGCTATCGAAATCCTCGCTAACTTTCTAGTAGATGAAATCCACATATAATGACCATACACTACTCTAGAAATAGTACAACCGTACATCAGATTAAACCGATCTACCGCTGAATTTTTTCTTCGACGAGCACTTGTTATCTCTCGCTAATCTGTAATTTGATTTCTAGTTAAAATAAACAGAGGGAAACCTAGATTGTTACCAAGCGACGAAAGCCCAGATCGGAAAACTCTTCTCACGTTTCCTTGTCTCTCTTCCACTAGAACCTTGCTATTTTTTCCTATTGGTCCTCAATCAAATCACTGACGCTGGTACGCGCCTGAGGAACTAGCACAACTAGCGAAACCTTGCCACACACACGGGCGCGCGATTCAGCTAACTAGGCAACTCTCGGGGTCACGCGCGGGAACGTGCTATGGCGCCTCCGGATGGCGACCACGTGGAGGCACCGGCGTGTCAACCAAAGCGCTCGCCACGCACGGGAAGGAGACGTGGCCAGCGAGCGGCGCGTGGCGGCCTTGCTCGACTGGCAAGCGAAGATTTTTTTTCTTAGGGTAGTTTCCCACTCCGTCACATCCCTTTTGTCCCGGAAGGAATTCTAATCTAATCAAATTGTCTCGCATAACTCGATTGAGGAACCAAACCTACTCCAATAATTTTAGCATCCTCCTTTCCTGTATTTAATTTTCATTAACTATACACAAGTCCTAAAGACTAATTCCGGGTTATTACAACCACATTGCTTGAACACTTGGTCCGTCCAATAATAACATATACTGTGAGACTATGTAAAAGTCATCCCTTGAGTATGACGAGTAATTAATTTTGCTTGTGCCTTACTATCGAAGTTTGAGTGTGATTTTGTGTTTTAAACCCCTTTGGTTTTCACTGTCTGGTTGCTAGCAGTCTAGCCAACCCTGGAGAAGTAGTCTGACCGGCCTTGATGGTGGTCTAATCGGCGTGCGGTAGTACCGGCCGAGGAGTGCAGTCTGACCAGAGAGCAATAGTACCAGCACGTAGTTGGCGGTAGCTATTCTTTAGAGAAGGTAGAAGGGCAAACAATACCGAATGTAGTTGTCTACCTCTCCAATTCAGTTTTCTTCCATGGACAATTATATATTGCCCTTTCGCGAGCAACTGTTATAAGCAATCTCAGAATACTTGCAACATTGAGAATGGATGAGAGCTTGAATTATGCTGGCATATTTACCAAGAATATTATTTACAAAGATGTTCTTATGCCTAGATGTCTTAGGTATTTTATTTTGTACTAATGTTGCATAGCAAACACTACACACTACTAAATGTGAACATGCATGTGTGTAAGATAAACAAAATGTTCATGGACGATTTTAGATCATGTTTGCTAATACATATCAGCCTCATTTGGTATTCCGTTGCAACATACAGACACCTTACTATTTTTATTAAAAAAAGAGGGCTTTACAAACTGCGAGAAGTGCATGATGAGTGCATGCTAGTTCTTGTTCCTCTAAGTCATCGAATCATTTTTTAGGCTTATTTTCAATAAAAAAAATCATTTCTTAGGCATCAGCTGAAGGAAGCTGAAGTTTTTTTGCTTGTGTGTAGAAGGCAACAGACGCATTGGTCAGATAAATTAAAGCATAGCTGAATCAAAGCTGTTCCTCCTCCATGTTATTCTAGAAATAGCTTCACCCAGGCTTCCCTATACAATAGTTGTTGCATAACTGGGTCAGGACACTTCTATTATACTCTGTTGAGGAAAATACTGCTAGTTTCCTGCACATTACATGTAAGCTGTTGTTGTGAACTTGAACAAGCTGGTGTTTCCTGCATATTACATGTAGGCTGCTTGTCTTTGCTCTCCTTTGTGTTTTGAAATATTTTTTGCCAAACTGTTGTGTATGTGTTTGTTTCATGACACAGTTCATAAACTGCGATGATGTCCTGTTTCATGAAAGCTAGCTGGCCCATACCACCCTTTTAAGAGGATAAATATGTACGAACTATAATTTTCAGCTTAACAATTGTTGCTTCAGCAGGTTAGCTCAGCACCATGTAGTAAAGATTTGGTTTTGTTAAATTAGGATGCTATTGTTAGTTTATTTTTACAGCACTACAATCTAACTGAAATTAGATACACATAAAAAAGATTTCATAGTGGCAGCATATGATTCCGAATGTATGTGTACTGTAAAGTTCTTCGCTATGTTGGTGTTGAAGTTGCAGAAGATAAAAGCAAAGGGAGAGGTGGTGGAGTACTGGTGCTCTTCAAATTCTTGACTTTAGATTTGGTTGTAACATTAGGCTGGCAAATTTGAATGCTGGAAAGTTGGAACACAAATTGGTTCTGTATCCGTTAAATTTTTTTTGAGACATTCTTTGATGTAGTTTCTGTAATTCATTTACCACTATGAGTGTCACGAAAGATGAAACTGGACAACATGTACCATTATGTCCATGTTCATATATACACGTTTTTGCAAATTTATGGATGTGGCGGGTGAGTCGAGAGCTCCTTGATAGTGGCCTGAAGCGGCATCAATAAAACCAAAGGGTGCCAGGGGAAATTATAGAATCTGTTGGTTCCGAGGTGCGTCTATTTAGAGAAACGATTTCGAAAAATCATCTGAAAATATCGTTCCACTTATTTCGAATTTTAGAAAAATTGAAACTAAGAATCATTTTAAAAACCTAAAAGAACATAGTCTATAGTTGGTAGCGTCGACATTGTCACCAAGGCAACGCCCACAAGCAACATCTCGTCGCGGACCCCGGCAGAGTTGTGTGGGTAGAGATGCGTGACTTAGGATGGGATAGGGAAGGAGGTGAGAGCTGGTTGATGAGTGGAGCCATCCATCCAGTGGTGGGAGGGCTCAGTGGAAGAATGGACAGCTAGAGATAATCAACAAGAGTTGAGTAGACGGTGATGGTAAAATGGAACAGTGTGCAAATGGAAGAGTGGCGAAAAAGGAAAATTGCAATTTTCCAATGGTACAGGGGGACATAGAGCTCAAACTATAGTGGCAAAAAGAAATTTTTATCTATTGTATAATAATAATAGATTTGCACTCACATGCAGGGAAATCATTTTCGGCCGAAATTCAGTTTCCTTGGTCCATCTGAAAAAAGCCCAATTCAGTTAAAAAACTCATCCTATTTTGAATTTTTCGGGCCAATCCAATCTTCATCAATCTCTCGTTCCCATCGGCCCATCTTCCATCTCTCTCCCAATGGATCTCCATCTCCAAAATTGAGTTCGATCGGCACCGGCTGCGAGGGGAGGCGGAGATGGCACGGCAAGAGAGGGGGCATGGCGCGGATGCGACCGCTGGTAGGTACCAATTTCTTGTATTTGAAGTGTGCTGTTTAATATTTTGACTGAAATTTCCTGAAACAAACCGAAATATTCGAATTTTGGTTTTCTCGAATGGTTTCGATATTTTTTGTGCATCAAAATTGTTTTCGCTGCTCACATACAAGGATGTCCTTCCATGTAGTTCTTAGAAGGACGATGCATTTTCCACGCATAGATATTTTACCAAGTAGCAGCACTGACGCCTACCGCGGACGAGGACTAGGGGAAAAGCATATAATGCTTGATTTTTTTCCCACTTTGTTGACAGTGTCAGAACTACAAGTTACACGAATTGCGCAAGTTATCTTGCCAACTATACAGGCAGTAGGGTCGGAATCGGATTTGTATCGCAAAAGATGTTCTGGTTTGTAAAACTGACAAGGGTACAATTTTTTGGATAACACCATTTATGCGCCACAGCAGAAAAAGAAATGAAGTAAACACCTGAAGGCTGCCACAGCAGGGAGAAGTTGGACACATGAAAGGGCGTGTATACACAATCCCAAGAGATCTCAAATTGATAATAGATGTTAGGTGATACTGAAGCACAAATAGAGACATCTCAAAAAACAAAGAGCATGTAGAGAAGGTAACCAACCAACAAAGTGGAGTGCAAGGGAATTAAGCTAAAAACAACAAAAAGAACAGAGCCGAAATACACATTAGTAGCTGCCCTTACAACAGGAAGCCATATTTGGTGCAGCACTAATCAATAACCACCCAACAAACTGCAAGAGAATTAAGCCGAAAAAAAGTAGTCAACTCCTGACTCATATGGACAACTACAGGCCAACCTTCTCTTCACGAATCAATTGGTCATACTGATCAATCCCTAACAGTGTGCTCAGTTTTGACTAGCTACCACCTAGAGGCATAATTAAGCCACTGCAAGCGACGTAGTCAGGAGTTATGGAGACACAAGTTAGCTATGAAGAGAGAAAATTGAGCACAGCCAAAAAAATTGCTACAAACAAAGCCAGACAGCCAAAACGGGTCCACTGGATTTCTGGTTTGAAACTATGATACTAATCAATTGAAATCGTCAAATCTATGCCATCCGGAACAAATCACCGTGAACAAGCCAGAAGAAGTCAACACAAGAAGGCCACAGGGAGCAAACCTACAGCTCTACATCTTATAGTACTCGACACACACAGATCTGATGCGCTCGAGTGACTGTAATTTCAAACGTTTTGAAGGCTTTTTTGTTTCCTTGGCTCTTCATCGGAGTTTCATTGAAAAGTTTGAATTTCAAAAATCAAAAATGTATGTAATGCAAGTCAAAAATTTAGACCAAGTTACAAAAACTAAAAATATGATTAAAAATTAGCATGAGAAAACTCATGGTGGAAACCATCTTAAAAAGCCCACGAGTATAAATTGTGGTACTGAAAATAAATATCGAAGTAAGTTCTGAAACTATATAAATCAGATAAGTATAATTAAATTCGACAATAAGTCTTCTAATATTTTTCTAGAAAAATCAAGAGAAGATAACACACTGAAAATTCACACGATCATCTGCACTATATAAGGAGTGTTAGTTTCGCCCATCGCAGCCTCCGACCGCTGTGTGCTCCGGGATCTCCGACCGCTCTTACGCTCGGAATCTCCGACCACTCCTCGCTCTAATCCTTTGCAATACCTATCGAACACCGTCCGATGCTTCAACACTACTCAAACGTCGTTCGATGCTCTCAAGCCGCTCGAACACTGTCTGATACTTCGCTGTTACTTGAACGTTGTCCGATCTCCATTGCTTCTCGAACGTCGTGTGATTCTCCTATGCTACTCGAACACCATCCGATACTCTTCAACTTCTCGCTCGAAGTCGAACTTCAACCGTCTACCCGGCTTTGTTAGTCAAACTCGAAGCCTTCTGAGTTCTTGGGACTTCTCTGTTCTTCGATTACAATAACGACAACTTGATAATAACAGATCAATAGAATAAACAAGATCTTTTAGTGGCACTTCAATCGCCGCACCTTTTTTTGGGTAAACTCCTCTCTATTTATACTCAAGTTTACAACTTAAAGATGAAAAAACATCGCTGATTACAAATTGGACTTGGACTCAATTTCTTATTGAAACTAGACTCTGAAACTGAAAACAACTTGAACTCCTGGTTCAATTCCATAACCGGATTGAACCGACTCATACTTTGCACTCGATGTTTGCCAATCAAGTCTAGATTAATTCAACAAGGAGCATTCGCAAAGATTTTCATAATCCTTCGAGCTCATCTAATGTGTCTAGCTTTTGCTCAAACCTCTCAGCTCTCCTCACCCTTTTTATCTCTCTCACTGTCGAGTGTGGCCCACTTGTAGGACCCTTCTTCCACCTCCAGCCTGCATGAGCAAAGGCCACTGGTTTTGGATACCATGCTCATCATTTTGAATACCACGCCTGTTGTTTTGGCTCTCTGCTGACAGCCCATGCCCCGCGTCGCACCTTTCCTCCGTGCATCCTGGCCTTGTGCCCACCTTTGCCTCTCGACTGCTAAGTTGGCCCACAAGAGCTTCGACCAGCTAGCAAGTTCTGCCACGAGTGCTCAGACACACGAGTACTCAGATACACAGCTTCTAAACCCTTTGCGTGTCATGACAAATCCCATCAGGATGTCTCTCAGCGCTCACTGATACGCCGAGTGAAAGCATCTAGGCCCCTAAAAATGGTTTTGGTAATTAATTAATTTATGTGAATATGGGACTAACAAGTTCAATGAGTTTTAAAGGTTAAGTCCACTTATTGGTGACAAGATGCAAGCCAAAGATTATTTGTGAAGATCAAAATGGCTCAAGACAAAAGTACATGTAAAGTAGGATCCTCATTTTATTTTTACCGGTCTTAGGAGAAAAGGTGGAAGATCGGATTATAGGTTAAATAATCGTACCATAAAGAGGAATCATGGCAAGTAACTTGATAGCAAATTTTATGTACCACATGGATCAAGCTAGGATCATGCATACTTGAAAAATCTGTTTTAAAAGCCAAAACTCTGCTCTGTCTGGACGAGCGGTAGTTCCGCAAATTTCAACGTCGGTACTACTGTGAAGCGGTAGTTCCGCAGGAAAAATCAGAACTACCGGCGACCGGAAGCTCCGGATCCAGAGCGGACCATTTTTTTCCAAAGAGCACCCTCCGGATGCGTTTCGAGTTTTTAAGGGAGCGGTAGTTCCGCTGTCAGAGCGGTACTACCGGACACAGGTAGTTCCGGAGGGAGAGCGGAGCCTTTTTTCCAGAGAGCTCCAAACTTAGACTTTTGGAGTTCGGCTCGAGCGGTAGTACCGCGCCGACTTTGCGGAACTACCGGCAAGCGGTAGTACCGTAATTTACATTGGCGGTAGTACCGCGCCGACAATCCAATGGTCACTGCAGAGGCTCTGACATAGCCGCTCGTCGGGTCGATATGGAAGCGGTAGTACTGTGTCAGAAGAATGTAGTACCGCTTTGTCTTGATTGTTTTGGAATTTGTTCCAAACGGCTAGTTTTGGTAGGTGAAAGGTATAAATACCCGTACCACTGCTCAAGGACAGGAGTTAGAGACTCTATTGACCATTCTTGAGCATTGAGCATTCACTCCACATCTCTTTTCTCTCTTGAGCACATATTTGAGGTGTTTGAGCAAAAAGTGCATAGCATTCATTAGTTTGATCCTTGGCACTTGTTTGCAACCAAGCGAAGCCCTTGGTTTATTACTCTTGGTGTTTGCCGGCACCTGGACGATTGGGAGGAGCTTTGATCGGTGATCTTCTCAAAGGAGATTGTGAGAAGACCCGGTTTTCTTGTGAAGGTTGGAGCTCACCTACCCAGAGCGGGGAAGAGCTACCTCTAGTGATTGAGGTGTTTCGGCTTAATTCATGGAGCCGGTTTGATTCGTTCGGGCTAATCTCAACGTGGATTAGGGGAAACCGGCAAGTTTCCGAGTACCACGGTAAAAACATAATTGTGTTCATTTCTTACTTGTCTTTTACTAGCTCTTATTTGCTAGCATAGTTGAAATCCTTGTCTTTATTTAGAGCTATCATTATTGCTTACTTGACTAGAATTGTGTAGACTTAATTGTATTACATTCTTGCTATTGGAATTGTTGAAAATTATTTAAGTAGACAAGAAAAGTTTAAAACCTCCTATTCACCCCCCCTCTAGTCGGTATCCTTGATCCTACACCGGGGCCGCTGGCAGCAATCATCTTCCACCTCGCGAGCACACACCAGCTCTACCGTGATCGTGGCTCGAGTTGCCCTTGGTTTTAGACACCGCGCCGCAGTTTGTCCTCTGCTGTTGCCCACTCCTGCCTAACCCGTCGCTCCGACGCGATAGTTCTCTTCCCTGTTGTCGCTTCATCACCTTGTAGTCCATGACGAGATATCGAGTGTGCCATTTTGTCGCACTCGCGAGAACTCGTGCTTTGCCTCAGTCTTTTCATGCCTATAAAGCCCCTCCAACTGTACCATTTTCTCCTCATCTCGCCCTCTCGTTCTCATGCGCATCATTTTTGAGCACTCTACTCTCTGGAACATCGAGAAAACCGAAGTCGTACGCGACACCGATGAGCACACCACCATGTGTTAACTTCACTGGTGAGCTTCTCTCCTCGCCAGCTCCGTCGCAACATGCCTTACCTCTTTCTAGTGCACCCTACTCATTTGTTTGACCTTCTGTGCAGTGGATCACTCAAACTAGGCCTTCTCCTTCATCCCAACCAGGATGCCACAGTAGGATCGTTCTCTCTGGTGAGCAGTACCTCGATTTTCTACCACATATACTTTCGCATGCATGCAAGCTCATGCACACCCCTTTTTGTAGCTTCTCTATTGCCAGACAACGTTGTCACCACAGACCCCTTCGCCGCCAACGAGGTATCCAATGCTAGCTCCTCCCGTTCCGTCTCGTGAGCCGCCATCATCTTTAGTGAGCTCCTCCTCCCTCATAGACTACTTAAGTTGAGAAGAGTTATCATAGTCCAAAGGAGAACTAAAGTAGTCAAACTCGAACAGGAACCATTTGTGGCACTTTTGTTTTAGCCAAAAGTTTTGATCTTCCTGTCGGAATTTAGGTTTCGCCTCAACTGCAAAGTTGTAGATCTTGTCGAAAACTTTCAAATGAGTATATGGCTCTGTTCTTTTCAACTTCTAAAAGGTGATTTTCAGCTTTTCTACAGCAACTAGCTTTTCTACTAGTTAATTATAGTACATACTATACCGACTTCATTTATATCAGCAAAAACCGCACGTGAGTTTCTGTTACTCTACAATCTCTCACACGAACAGCTGAAAAACCACAAACCATAGTCAAAAGACATAAGCTTCAACCAAAAAGAACAGGCCATATATAAGCCATATAAAATTTTGCTATTTTATCTTTTGAGACTAGCTATTTATATTATACCGATATATTGTCTTTGAGACTAGCTGTTATCATAGACGGTTTTTTTATGAACCGTCTATGATGTCTCTATCATAGACGGTTTGTAATCCGAACTGTCTGTGATGTCCCGCCATGTCACCGATCCGCGACATATCCCTCAAGATCCCGATTTCACCCGTCTATTCTCTCCGCATCGAACGACAGCACCATTCTTCTCTCCACCTCTCGCCCCTTATTAACCCTCTCTTCCTATTCGAAGAAATAATACCACCGGTACTAATCCAACTCGTTTGTGCGCGGTAAGGATGAGAAGGGGTTCGGTATGGGCGACTGAAATTTGACTTGAAGCAAGATGGAAAGGAAGAAGGTAATGACAAATCTGCACTATTCTAAGTCGTTGGCATAGAAGTTGCTGATTTTGTCATAGAAGTTGAAAATGGTGTTTGTTGCCTTTTTATTTCTGCTACTTGAAATTTTTTCCGCACCATTTATTTTATATTGTAGTTTAATGAAGGATGTATAAGTCTAGCTTGTATTAGTCTAAAATTTCTTGTAGTGTAAATATCTTTCTAAATTTGTAGCCGTAAAATTTATGTTTGTAAAATTGTAAATGTTATCTTGTGTATGCAGTGCTATGAATAATCTACTCGATATCTTGTGATGTTGTAATGGTGGATTCTAATCTTAGTGGAAATAAAATATGTTGTTGTATTTACTTGTTTTCAAATGATATAGTTAACATTTACTAAGGCTAGCTGAAAAATAGAAAAAATTTAGGTATATAATAAATTACCATAGACGGTTTTGTGGTATAAACCGTTTGTGAAGAATTATCATAGACGGCTCGAACCAGAAATTGTCTGTGATGAGGAAGTATCACAGACGGTTCTATATACCAACCATCTGGACGGTTGGTAGCTAGAACCGTCTATGATAATGTTCTTCATAGACAGTTCTAGTTATAAATCGTCTGTGATGTATTTATCACAGACGGCTCGCAAACCATCTGTGATAACCTCTGATTATCACTGACACATAAATTCAGACGATTCAAAAATCATCTGTGATAACAGTTTTGAACAGTCTATGATGACTCTTTTTGTAGTAGTGAGGCGATCCTCCCCAGGGTTAGCCCACAGGGATAGAGAAAAGGAATTTATGATTTCGAATCTTCGTCCCAGGATGCTCCTCCGGTTAACCGCCGATGAGCGAATGACAGCAAAAAAGGAGCTAGTTTTCTCTCCGCCATGCCTAGGTTCCGCCCCCTCGGTGGTTTCTCCATCCACCACGCCCACGCCCGAGGTGAAGCTCCCTCTCGTATCTCTCTCTCAAGGCAGGGCCAGCACACCCCCTCTCTCACACACACACAACATATAAAACCATCCATAAATGTAACGCGCATGGGTCATAAGGAATCCATGATTTCTAACCTTCGGTGTCGGGGATCTCCTCCAGTTAACCGCCGCGCGTGCTTCTCCGGTTAATCGCCGTGCTAGCTCGACCTCCTCACTCGCCGCCCCCCCCCCCGCGCTTGTTCCTTCATGCGCGCCAGGAGAAGAGATAACCTTCTCCCTCTGTCGCAAGGTGATGGAAAGCCACTAGTGCTTCTCTCTCTCTCTGTCACGCATGGTGTTCGAGCCAAGTAAAAAATTCAAACAACAGTAACGGGTCATAAGCTAGAAAAAAAACGGTTTAGTTGCTAGATGTGACGACCCGCATCATTATCATAGGGTAATAACGCTGGTCAACGGATTATTACTCGTTTTAGCCGATAAAACATCGCTCTAACAAATAATAATCCAATCAGAGTGTTACAGCAGAACAATAATTAGAGACAAACTAATATTACAAAAATATCGCCACACAGGGCTAAAATTTATTACAAACCTCCAAGGGCTAAAATATAGCAACCTTCACTCGATCCTCACACGGGATGTCCACCTTATACCATTGTAATCCGAGTCCACGGTATTTCATCCAGGCTGAACTGACATATTCCTAAGCAAAGGGAGATAATAGCAAGGGTGAGTACAGAAATACTCAGCAAGCGTTACTAGCAAAATGCAAGAAATGCTCATTTCCACTCTCTTAGGAATATCAATCCCTATTCTCAATTTCTGGCTCAACCTTAGCCTCTTTTCCTTCCTCATCTTCTTTCCAATCACTTATAGAAAATAGGGTTTGTTGGTTTTGAAAGAATCCCAATTTATTATTTTAGAAAACTACTGAACATTCGTATGAACAGCAAAAACCCCCATAAGTTTCCGTAATTCTCCTTTCCCGGAGACAGGCATGAATTCATGATTTGGTAAGCATTGCGCAAGCTTGTATCACTTTACCCATCATCACTCTGCTCGTGTTGGCAACCGGATTTCCGCATTTCCTTTGATGCGGCGCCTGCACTGCAGTCTGAGCTAATAACATCTACCTCAGTATTATATCTCTACCCAGTTACTCACAAGCGGCACTGGAGCGGTAACACCCTCACGACTCCACCAAAGCGACATTAACTGTTGGTGGGCGGTTTCGACCCTCACCCAACACCCAATGCGTAATATATCGCCTTCGCGTACCCCGTTCGAATATCTTGATCAGTCTTGGGTTCTTGCGATCCGCCTCCCCACTTCCGGCCCACGTACCGGTTACGGGTTCTGCGGTGTGGATCCCCACGGTGCGGTCCGCTCTTGTGGGTTCCTCCCTAATTAATACTTACCCATGTGGAGAATATAATACCTCAATAGAGTACTAGTCTGCCCGTGAAAAACGGAATGCTGGTTGATACTGTTTGGTACGGTCTGTTCACACGGAAGAAGTTTGTAAATCCTTATATTCTATTCTTATGCAGAGGTCCCAACCTGCCCACTTGTCACCTGCCCTGGCAACCTCTGCCCACCTTCTTATTTAGCTTAAGTGGCCAACTGCTCCATCAGTTGCCATCTACCTCTTTTCCCTTTTCTTTATAGCCATTGTTCGATTTAAATACATTTGCTTTTCTTTCATGCAAGGTGATACTTTATTAATACAAATTAATTGTTTTACGGAAAATAAGCTGAAGTCTTGATCAAAGGAATGCTTGCCTGAACTTTAACCATATACTCGGATTCAAGTAGGATCAGGTGCAGACGTTCCCGTAGCTTAGATTGGCGCCTGCAATTAAATACGTGGGCTATGATTTAATTTACAGAATTATAATAAAACATAGGGTGTCGATGTGCTTGTGCTCCTAGGATAAGGCTTTGCTCAATTTATCCTAATCGTGGTCAGCCCTAATTAACTCATATTTTACATTCGTCATTTGACGTCATTTTCCTAATATGGAACTGGGTTGTTTGCTTATAAGTTAGCTTCAGTCTTATGTTGATTTCCTACCATCTACCCTTGCTATACGATGAAATATGTACACGTACAATTATTGGCGAACCTTAATCCTAGTCGATCTTGTGCCTGCAGTTATACCAATTTAGTCTCTCATAGGTGTGTATGTATCGGTTTACCTCTCTAATTCATTTTAGGTCTTATGGTTATTTAAATAAACTATTTCTTCTTAGTACCCGTTCTTTCTCCTAATTAATACTCGCGTGATTATTTACGTGATCGACACCAATGAAATTAACTCCTAAGTAATTAATTAATTAGATTATACTAAGGCGTCTCCGTATGACTTCCAAGTTTTATTTTAACTTGCGGCGGATTGATTCCACTTTATGCTATTTAAATGGTTGGGTCCAAGTTATTCGGCGCGCATGATTTTATATCATCGCATACTATTCTAGTCATTGCAAACCATTTTGCATCTTTAAATGGATATTAGTTTAGAATATAACTATTAGTTTATTCTAATAATTAAAATACTAATTAGTGATTTTCCTACCATTTTATAACCGACTAATACAATTAACTGGGCATTGAAATGTACACTAGGGATCTCAATAACATTATGATAATTTACCTAGTATGCATGCACTTTCCAGCCTATGGGCATCATTTGATTTATCTTTTCTAATCCAGAATATTTACTAAGACAGTTACATGATTTAACACTATCGAGGTTAATTTGGTATTCAGTTACAACCTTGAATGACTTAATTGGCAATACCTTAGTTAAATCGGTATACGCTATGTTTTTAATCTACAGATGGCAATTCATTTATTCTAATCATCATAATTACTGATTAATGGTTTTCTACTGTTTAGATGGACTTAACTAAATTATCCGGGTCTTTAAATCCACAAAAGAATGGTCCAAGATTACAGTTCCTTAATTTAATTCGTATGCGTACAAGTTTAATCGATATAAATATTTTCATTTATCGGACCCCATTAATTTGTTCTAATGACCCTGAGTAATCCGGATAGATTTCTATACTTTAAATGCTACTAACCAAATTATTTGATTAGTTAAATATGCCATGGAGTTGTCTAAACGACGATACACGATTTTTAATATAACCACAGACGGTTTCAATCCCTTGACGGTATTACATTTATTATAAGAACTTAAGAACTATTATGTGTTTCTACGACTTCATCTATGGCGTCGAAGCAATACTATGTCTAATTAGGTAAGCGAATTCTACAATATATGATCGCAGGGTTTCTAGGTTTCCATTCAACTCCTAGAGGAATTTCTATTATGGTGATAAAGCTAATATTCATTTACATGGCTCCTAATACTTGCAGCTAATTTATTTACTTTAGACAAATCTATTACAGTAATGTTCTAATGCATGTTTATGAGACCCTAAATTTAGCAATTCTAGTATGCAACATTTTTATTTACCCAATCTATTTTCTCCTCTCATTTTTCTTTTTCGCCGGTTGCTCCTGGCTCCGTTCTGGATTTCCACCGCCGCCTCTACTCCATCGCCTCCACCCGGCTCCTCATCTCTCGGTCTCTTTTCCCCCTCTGCGCCGACTCCACCCGACGCCGCCTCCTCGGCTCTCTCGCACGCCGCGCCGCCCTGGGTCTTCCTCCCCTCCCCCGATCTAGCGCCTCCTACTCCATCCCCCCTCCCTCTCTGCTGCGCCTCCAATTCCGCCGGCACCGCGCCGCCTGGGCCGTCCTCACCGCCCGTCCGCCGCACGCTCTGTTGCTGCCGGATCTGTGGCCTACGGCCTGGATCTGGCGCTCCTCCCTCGGATCGGCTCTGGTCTACGGTGGGTTTGCTGGTTATTTTACTTTGGCTCTAATGGATTTGCTGATGATGTGGTAGGCATGGAGGTGAGCTGCCCTAGGCTAGTCACGGCCGAGCTAGAGCCGCCCGCACGCCGGGGGAGTGTGCGGTGGCGGTTGGGTGCATGGCTATGCCGGTGGTAGCACGCCGCCGCCTTCCTCTTCGGTGAGCCCTTGCTCCTTCCCTCTTCTCCGTTTCCCTTATGCGTATTTGCTCTATGATGCTAAATGATGCTGTGGGGTGGCGCCGTGGACGCTAGGGTTACTACGCTGGCTCGGCTTGGTTCATGGTCTCACTAATTTGCTAGGTCTTCTAGTTGATTAGCAAGTGATAGTGCTATAATATTTTACTATGTTGCATGTGTGGTTTTGAATACTGGAATCATGGGGAAGTTGTGGCATGGATTACCTCTGTGGAATGGTGGTTGGGTTGATTCTGGGAACGAACTGGGAATGGCTAGGCGTCGTTTTCCCTCGCGTTGGTCGTGCCGACCGCCACGGTGGTGGCCTTCTCCTCCCTGACTTCTTGGCATGAGGTCTTGCTTCTTGCCGTCGCCTTGCTCCTGGTCGTCCGCCCGGCCTCCGTCTTGCTCTGGTCGTCCCCCGCCTCCGCCTTGTGGCCTGGCTTCTTGCCCCCTTCCTACGGTGGCTTGGTGCTCCCTGTCCGGGATGGTTTGAGGGTTTGGGGATGGGGCTGAGGGTGGATAGCTTGCTGGAGCCATGGGCTTCTTGGCTTTTCTCTCTGCTCTCGGTTGGTTTGGGGAATGAGAACGAAGCGTGGTGGCTTGCTCGCCGTGATATTTCTTTGCTCCTGCTGGTGTGTGGAATATCTAGCCGGTGGCGGTGCTGTCTGGTGGTTGTGTTGAGCCTTCTCGATGTTGTGCTGCCTCTCGTGATCGCCCTGTGACTGTGGTCTTCTTGGTGGTTATCCCTCGTGGCTTGTGTGTGCGCCTTAGAGGATGTGTGCTGGATATTTCTGGGCTGGCTATGCTGGGCTTGACCTTCTCGGTTGTTTTGCCTGGCGGTGTGCAATGGCTTGAGGTTGGGGTTGGATTCCCTCGGCTGTGTGCATGCTCTTTGGAATGTGGGGGTGCAGTCCCTGGGATTTTGGGATGCTGGTCCTTCGGTTGCTGTGGGATTTAAAATGTGATGGTTTATTCTGGTTGGTCTCTAAACTAAAACAGGTTTGTTTATGCCGAGTGATAACCCTACGGTTGTGAGAGATGCCGACTGGCCCCCGGACGGTCAGGTATCTCCGTGAACGGATTACCCCGCCCAAACTTAACCTCTCGGGCTCTGACGGCAGTTTCTATTTCTTTTCTATACTTTGCTTATTTTTATTCGTTCTTTTGTTCGGTCTTTTTCGGTATTGAATTAATGATTCGCTCACAATTGGAATAGTGGTGTGGTGGTGGTTCGACGACAGATCCTAATGTATGAGATGACCTGAATGTAATTGGGACTTTCTCTTAATATTGATGCATAAATGATGTTGTATGTTATCTAGATGTACTTTCTATTCTTTGTTAATTCGAATGTAATTGAATATGGATGGGATGGACTTGGTGTAAACTAGACCATGCACTTCTGGCTAAATACAATTATATTGAAATTGCTTAGTCCTTAAGATGATTATTTGATTGAGACATGAAATTGTATGTTTGTTGTAATTTGTATTGTCGCTATCATATAATGCAAATTGTAATATTTTTATTTAACTTAGAACTGTCGCTCAACAGATGATATGGATTTTACCCAATATTGATTGTAATTAACTATTGTTGTACTCTAGACTGCTATACATATATTTTAGTTGAGTTACAAATTATTTGCGTCCTCGCCGATAGAGTACTAAATGCAATACAGTTGTTTATCGCTCGATGAATTCAATTTATACGATGGCAAAGAAAAGTTTAAATTCCCTCGTATTTTAGATCATTAGCTACCTAATTAATCCTGCTTAACGTCATAACTCACTGGTTAGGGTTAATTAATGACATGGGTTGTTTCACTAGACCCATTATCCATGCGAACCTGTTATGAAGAATTACTCACCAATCTCAACAAAGATCCAAGGCTCTCAGATTTGAATAATTTTAGCGAACAAAACATCTAAGTGATATTTATCAAAACCCTAAAAATTAAGGAATACTAGTTAGGAACCCGTACGTACGTTGCAACAGAGTCATAAAAATAATGAGACGGAACTTATTGCCTGACCAATTTCACATATCAAATATTGGAGAGTAAAGGAAAGAGAGAGAAGGGTGACCAGAATGCGCGAAAAGATGGGAAAAGTGGAGGGGGTGAGAGGTTGTATCCTAAGAGAGAGGAGGAGATAGACGAATGGTCCAGATCAAATCGGATGGCTAAGAAGAGAGGAGAGAGAATGGATCAACCACCAATTTATATTTTTATAATAGTAAAGATAAGCATATATGTATCCACCGTTATCACGGAGCGGACACCCTTCCTGATGACAGCTGAGGGGCTCCAAGGCTGACAACCGCGACAACGGGACTGCGCACGACATGCTTCTCTGACACCCAGCTCAAGCTTCCCTCCACGACATCTTGACCGTCGCCGCCGTGGCCGCTCACCGTTACGCTGAATGTCTGCTTCTGTCCGGCCTTGGAGAACACGAGCGTCTCCGGCGAGACGTGCACCTTTAGCGACTTTGGCACATCCAGCTTCAGTGTGTACGTCGACATCGCAGGCCCCACGTTCGTCACCGTCCGGTTCGCCGTGAATGGCGCAGACTTCAGCGGCACCGTTATGGTCGGGTAGTTCAGCTGCGCTTCCGGTATCTTGGGCAGCTTTGCGCAGGTCAAGCTCGAGTTGCCCACAATGGTTGCCAAGGCACGGTCTCCCAGGAGCGCGCAGATGTAGCCGGCATATTCAGTGATGCCGAGGTCGTACACAAGGCCGGGGTCGGCGGCTTTCGTGGGATTGACATGGCCGGCGCCTGTCAGGTACGCGTTGGCCCTCTCATGCTTCTCGTCCAAGATCGGGCCACCAGTGCTGTTGACGGCGTCGGATGTCGTTAGGATGGCCGACTTGATGGCAGCCGGTGACCAGTCTGGGTGGGAGCTCTTGACAAGCGCCGCGACACCGCTGACGTGTGGTGTCGCCATGGATGTCCCGGATATGATGTTGAAAGGCCCGGCTCCAAATTCGGTGTGTGGAGGCCATGCGGCAAGGATGTTGAGCCCCGGTGCCAAGATGTCCGGCTTGAGCACGCCAGGGCTGACCGAGCTTGGACCCCGGGACGAGAACGACGCGACGGTGGGAGCTGGACGGACACCAAGCAGCGTGTTGTTGAAGATGACACTGGCAGAGGCTTTGCTCGCTGACCTCGCGTACTCTCTGATGTTGTTGCCATCGGCCACGGCCACTTGCACCACGTCGGAACCGTAATCCCGGAGAAGGGTGGAATAACCAGTGATTTGGGTGTTGATCAGGACCACGCCTGCCGCGCCGGCGCTCTTTATGGCACTGATGGCAGACTTCTCAGTCGAAAGGCCTGTGTCATGGCAAACCACAATGTTGCCGGAGACACTGCCTTCAACCCACTTCTCACAGAAATATCGTTTCTCTGAATACAGGAGAGGATACACCTTGGAGCTTGAGTTCGCCACCTGGATAAGGGCTTGCCCGTCGATGTTTTCACCGTTTCCAAGCCGCACGACGGTGTGGAAGCTCCGGTCCACCGAGCCGGCGGCGACCGTGAGCAACCACGGTGCGGCATTGGTCACCGTTGACAACATGGGGCCACTATTGCCAGCCGCGCACACCACGATAACTCCCTTTGATACCGCGCTGAACGCGCCGATGGCAATCGGGTCGTGATCAAAGCCGAGGCTAAAGCCCAGGCCGAGGGAGAGGGAGAGCACGTCAACCCCATCCTTGATAGCCGCGTCTAGTCCGGCCAGTATGTCGGAGCTCGCGCACCCATTGGCAGTGCACACCTTGTACATGGCGATGTGCGCGCCAGGAGCAATCCCGGCCGCGGTGCCCACTCCCAGACCATGGGACGAGGCGCCGCCGACGAAGTTCCCGGCGGCCGTGGACGAGGTGTGCGTCCCATGCCCTACGTCATCGCTGGCGTCGTCTCCAACAAAGGACATGGCGCCGATGATCTTGTTGTTGCACCTGGCAACAGAGCCTTCGCACGAGCCCTTCCACTTCGCCGGGGGCGGCGGGACGCCGTGGTCATCGAAGGAAGGATGCGCCGCGTGGATGCCGGAGTCTAGCAGCCCGACGATGACTCCCTTACCGTATCCAACGTCTCTCCAGAACCCGGTGCCACTCCTCAGCCCGAGGAACTCCGGCGTGTGCGTGGTCATGAGGTGCAGCATCCGGTCCAGAAACGCACGCACGAACCCCGGATGCTTGGACACCACGCCGAGCTCAGCGTCGGTGAGCCTCGCGGCGAAGCCATTGAACACCTCAGTATAGGAGTGGACGAGTCGTGGCTCGGCGGAGTCGGTGAGCGGGCTTGGCAGGAAAGACTCGTGCCACCGACGGTGCTCGTCTTCGCCGGCAGCGCCATCAGCGTTTGGCGGTGGTTCGACGAGCACAATGTAAATCTGGTAACTAGAGGGCTGTGCGGCATCTTGATGGAAGCCTGCACCTGGATTGACATAGCACAGTGCAGGTGCAGGAGAGAGTAAGGTGGTGGTGACCAAGAGAAGAGGGAGTACGAGATAGGTAAAGGATGCCATTGTTTGTATTAAACCTGGACCTGCCAGGAGGAAGATGATGGCGATGCAAGTGCGGAATGGTGTTCTTTATACACCCTGAATTCATGGTGTGCAGTTCTGGAAAATGCTAAGGGCGTATCTAAATCCAACTCAGCGACATAACTTGGTGCCAAATTTGCCTGAGATTTGGATGGAATGTATTACGTGGGGTGCCATATTCGTGCTGTTGTCGATCTGTCCTCGAACGTGCTTAATGCCCATGGTCATCAATTGATTTTGACTGAAATACTATCCTTTTTCGTTTTTCTGCATGGATCTAGACGAGTTTTTCTAGCGAGTCTAGCGACATAGACTTGTTTAGGAGTAGGAAGCAATCCCATATCATGCATTTGGCTAGATTTTTCTTTGCCCAATACTTGGTGTAACGCATCATCTTTCCATGCAACTCTACTTTAGTCATTTTGTGCCAACACTGGTTGTTCATCAATGAGGTTATTCAATGCAGCCTAGAAGTAAATGATAAATGTATACTCTATATGTTAGAGGAAATAATAACTTGATATTTGAAAAAGAATTGTGTATACATAGCATACCACTTGCCATCTTTATCTTTCACTTACAGAAAAGGTCATCACAGACGGTTCAAAAACGTCATCACAGACGGTTTTGTGAACCGTCTGAATTTATGGGTCAGTGATAATCGAAGGTTATCACAGACGGTCGTCGAACAACCGTCTGTGATGTTGCAATATCACAGACGGTTTGTAGCTACAAACCGTCTGTGATATTTCAACATCACAGACGAAGAACAGGGCAAGGCTCGGGGAGGCGACGGCTCGGGGAGGACGGCGCGGCGAGGGCTCGGCGGGAGGACGGCGGCGGCCTCGGGAGGAGGCGCGGCGAGGGCTCGGTCGGGAGGGCGGCGGCGGCCTCGGGAGGACGGCGACGGCGAGGGCTCGGCCGGGAGGGCGGCGGCGGCCTCGGGAGGACGGCGGCGGCCTCGGGAGGACGGGCGGCGAGGGCTCGGCGGGAGGACGGCGGCGGCCTCGGGAGGACGGCGCGGCGAGGGCTCGGTCGGGAGGACGGCGGCGGCCTCGGGAGGACGGCGGCGGCGAGGGCTCGGTCGGGAGGACGGCGAGGGCTCGGGAGGAGGGCGGCGGCGGCCTCGGACGGCGGCGGCGACGATGGGCTCGATCGGGATCTGGCTAGAGCGTCTAAGTGTTGTTTTGCCAATAACTGCAGTACGCGCAAAACCCTAGCGGGGGGATATATAATAAGGATTATCACAGACGGTTCTAATTTTAGAACCGACTGTGATATCAATATCACAGACGGTTATAAATTGTAACCGTCTGCGATATTATACTATCACAGACGGTTATAAGTTTAGAACCGCCTGTGATATTTATATCACAGACGGTTATACGTGTAGAACCGTCTGAGATAAGCCGACTGTATTTCTTCAGACAAATACCAACCAGCTGCATTCATGATCAACCACCAACAGCTTGCGTGCATTCATATACGACACCAACCAGCTGCATTCATATACAACACCAACCAGCGGCATTCACATAGTATATTTCTTTACATATCTTCTCATTCTCAAAATTGACTACATCACACATTTTCACATATACATCACACAAATGCGTTGTTATATACATACATGCAAATGCCCACATATATGAAGCTCATTCTCATTGTACTTGCTTATTTCCTTTAAAAATGAGCCCTTCATGATGATCAATGCGTACGTAACTAGTTTCTTCACGTTGTTCGTCGTCGACCCTTATGCCATTTCCAAAAGGAGGTAACTCGTCAAATTGATTGTATTCTTCCTCGTCCACTACATTCTCTACTCCGACAATTCTCCTTTTTCCATGAAGAACTACATGGCGTTTCTTATTTGCCGGGTCGGTTATATAGAAAACTTGAACAACTTGGTTGGCGAGCACGAATGGTTCGTCTTTGTACCCGACACGTTGGAGGTCCACGGTAGTGACACCGCACTTGTCAACCTTCACTGTGGAGATGCACCCAACGGCAGCGAAGTAAGGGGATCTTGAAAACCACGTAGTCGAGCTCCCAAATCTCTTCTATGAACCCATAGTACGAGTTTCTCGACCCATCGGTACTGAACGCATCTATGCGGACACCGCTGTTCTGGTTTGTGCTCTTTACATCCTGAGACTGCGTATAGAATGTGTACCGTTTATGTCATATCCTTGCCATGTCTGGCTGTAAATGTTGGCCCTTTTGCCAACCATGTCAGCGTCTCACTTGGCGAGCTCCTAGCGACTTGCTCCTTCAACCATTGGTTGAACTGACTGTTATGTTGCCTCCTGATCCAAACATCCGGCGCTCCGGATTTTGTTGTCAAGCACAATCTTGTCTTTGGTCGACATAAGCGCCACTTGGTCATGTGTTGCAAGACCGTGAAATGGGCTTGAGTATACGTGTCCATATCTGCAGTGATTGCTTTCCTTCCGATAGTTCCGATACCCTTGACCTCCCTCATGACGAGATTGAGGCACACCTATCGGTTGAGTCTGAGCCATATAATCGACACAAAACTCAATGACCTCTTCGCTTGCATAACCTCGACAATGTCGCCCTCGCCGAGATCGATTCCGCACGTGGGACTTGAGAATTCCATGAACCTCTCAAATGGGTACATGCTACGAGGAATACGGGCCCGCACATTTTATCTCCCACACAACGTGAACAATGAGATGTACCATGATATCGAAAAACGAAGGAGGGAAATACATTTCAAGATGACATAGAGTCACCACCACCTCGTCCTATAGAGCATCTAGTCCTTCCGGATCGATGACCTTCTGGGCAATTGTGTTAAAGAAATAACATAGCCTCATGATTGTCTCTCGTACTTTGATCGGCAAAATATTTCTAATTGCAATAAGGAGCATTTGTGTCATCAGCACATGACAATCATGAGACTTCATGCCATTTAACTTCAAATCTTGCATCGAAACAAGTTTCTTCACGCTGTCGGAGTAACCGACGGAACTTTCACACCATGCAAGCAGCGGCACGATTCGTTCTCTCGACCTTCGACTGCATGTAACACGCAGGGGAAGGTACGTTCGTCCATTATCTCGTTATCGTCGGTGCTAACTCGGGCCCGATGTCCATATCAGCCAAGTCAAGCCGTGCGTTGACGCCGTCCTTTGTTTTGTCACGAATGTTCAGTAAGAGACCAATCAAGTTGTCACATACATTCTTTTCTACGTGCATGACGTCGATGCAGTGTCGAACATCTAGGTACTTCCAATAAGGTAAGTCCCAAATATTGATCTCTTCTTCCAGGTGTTCTTCTCATGAGCCCTCATTTTACGTCCCTTTCCGAGGACAACATCTAAATCCTTAACCATATCATAAACCTCGTGTCCCCTTAAATGCCTTGGAGCTGAACCGTCTTCCTTCTCTCCGTCAAATTGTTTCTTCATCTTGCGGTATGGGTGAGCCTCAGAAGGAACCGGCGGTGACGCATGTAGACCGTTTTGCGTGAGTGTCTCACCACACTCTCGGTATCATCTAAACAGTGGGTACAAGCTTTGGCACCTTTTACTACCGGCCCGATAGGTTAGCAAGGCGGGATAATCGTTTATGGTGCGAGAACAATAAGGAGCGCAAAGTGAAATTCTCTCATTTGTATGCATCCCATACCTGTACCCCTTCGTTCCACAGTACTTTTAGATCTTCTACCAACGGTGCTAGGTACACATCGATATCATTCCACAGTTGCTTTGGCCCTTGGATAAGTATCGACGACAAAATATACTTTCGCTTCATACACAACCAAGGAGGAAGGTTATAGATGCAGAGAGTCACGGCCATGTGCTATGTCGGTGCTCATGCTCTTGAAAGGATTCATTCCATCTGTACTCAGTCCAAACCTTATATTCCTTGGTTCTACACCAAAGTCTGCGAAACTCCTATCGAGGTTTCTCCACTGGATGGAATCAGCAATGTGTCTTAGCATTCCATCCTTCTTGCGCTCCTCCGAGTGTCAACGCAGCAGTTTTGCCTCCTTTGGATTTGGAAAAAACCTTTTCAAACGGGGAATTATAGGAAAATACCATGCCACCTTAGCAGGAGGTCCTTTCTTCGCCTCTGTTCCCTCGTCATCATCGATTGATTGTTACGTTTGTATCGGCATCGTTGCACATCGGACATACATGCATGTTTGCAAACTCTTTACGGTATAACATACGATCGTTCGGACATGCATGTATTCTTTCTACTTCCATTCCCAACGGACAAAGAACCTTCTTGGCTTTATCGTGGTTTTAGGCAGCTCATTTCCTCCGGAAGCATGTCCGCTAAAAGACCTAGCATACTGTGAAACTCTTGTCGGACCAACCGTTGCCTGCCTTCAATTTCAACAGTTCAAGCACGGCCGACAACCTCGTGTATTTGCAGCACGTGAACAAAGGTTTCTCCGAGTCCTCCATCAAGCCCCGAATTTAACATACTCTCTCGATCATAGTTCCTTCTACATCGCGAAGCATCCGATCCAGTTATCATCGTGCAACCTATCAGTATCATTCACTTCACCATGACTGGTCCAGCATGTCATTCACTTCACCGGCGATGTCATCCGGCGGCATATCATTCACTTCACTGGCGATGTCATCCGGCGGCATATGATCATTCACTTCGCCATGACTGGTCCAACACGTATAACCCTTTTTGAAACCCCTCCGAATCAAGTGCGCTTCAATTTGCCCTCGGTTCTTAAACATCTTTAAATTCTCGCAGTTAGCGCACGGACAGTACATATATTCCACCCCCTTATTCAACATATCCTCCTCGGCGGCTCTTGTAAAAGCAGACACGCCATTAATATACTCTTCACTCACACGGCTCATGGCATACATCCGACTTCGGTCCCACGTTACGTACATATATAACAACTCGGTATTAAAATTAGATTAACTAATTATTACTAAATATCTATACCGCCACATGTATTATCTTCACTCACACGGCTCAATTCATATTATAAACACAATGACTCTTATATAACCAATAATTTTGCAAATTAAGCATTCTCAATAACACTCACCAATTACTTAGATCTAAATTGTAATGCAATTAGAGAAAAAACAAATTTTCTTACTAACCATATCTAGAGCTAACAGGAAAAGTATGGATGAATCTTCAAAGCTCAATCTCTTTCTCTTCCCACCAAATTAAGCGGCTCGAATCGCTTAGGCTCGCGTGAGCGAAAGAGTGCGCAAGTGGCTCTGATCCGGATCGAAATGAAGACGAGGCGGCTCGAGCGGCGCATTAAATGCTTTGTGGCATTATCACCGACGGGTTTTATTGCAAACCGTCGTGATAATTCATGCACGGTTTTATATTAAAACCGTCTTTGAAAAGTTATTTATCTCGAGACGGTTCTTAATAAACAACCGTCGTGATAACCGACTTTTCACGAGCGGTTGTTTATTCAAAACCGTCTGCGATAACCAGCTTTTCACAGACGGTTGTTTATTGAAAACCATCTGCGACTTTGACAACACAGACGGTTGTTTATTAAAAACCGTCTGCGACTTTGACAACACAGACGGTTGTTTATTAAAAACCGTCTGCGATAACCAGTGTTATAATGAAAAGTCAGAACGTATCTCTCTTGTGTTTCGTGTAACGTATCTCCTTCGTTATACGAAGCGTCTCTTTGGTATATGAACCGTCTGTGCTGAAGGTTAAATATGCGCGCCAGGGTCTTCCACATACGTACACTCTCATCTGTGCTAGCTGTTCTTGTGATCACGTACATCTCCTACGCATCGTTCTTACTAGCTACATTGTTAATATGGATTCTAGTATTCTCACGCTCATCTCCTTCCTCTCATCTATCTATTACGAGTTGTTCGGCCGTAATCTGACACAGGCGGCCAATAATCCACGTCTAGAGCAGCTCCTCCGCTCACGCCCTGCTCTCCTCCCTCGACTCGCTTCCATCCGTCAGCTGGACCTCATCATCCGCCGACGGAGGTGCGTTCTTGCCGCCAGAAAGGGAAACCGCGCTTAACCTCGTTCTTCTCTACAATGTGCACAAAGCGGAGGAAGCATTTGTGGCAATGGAGAGATTGATGGATAGCATTGCCGCCCAAGCAGAAACGGCAGATTCTGAGGAATCTTATCATGCTATCCTCTACGAGCTTATGACGTACGCTAATGATCATTTGCCAATGCTGGAGGAGGAAGTGCTGAGGACAAGGACAATCTTAACGGCGTTCGAGAACTCAGCGGGCGCTCCTCCAAGTCCCAAAGGCGAAGAAGAAGCGTACGAAGCCCAGAAGATTAGAATCTGGCAATCTCTTTATCTCTGCGACTTTTGTAATAAATTTTCATCCAATTGAAATTAATAAATTTGCCTTTTATTTGTGATCCACTGTCTCTGTACGAATTTGATTGGTTGTTACTATGACAGACGGTTTGTAATAAAAAACCGTCTGTGATAATTCCAGATTATCACAGACGGTTTGTTAATACAGACCGTCTGTGATACTTTAATATCACAGACGGTTCATCAGTAACAACCGTCTGTGATACTCATCTTCTCCGAGGCCGCCTACACAGGCGATGTACAAATTTTTTTGTTACATGCCCTTTGAAAACAAGCAATTGCACACGGAAACACAACAACACACATTCAGATCTATTACAGGATAACAAGCTAACGAACCCTTCACGTCACGACGGTGCCGCTGAAAAAGACACACTTACGACACTTACGGCCGGCAAGAGTGTGTTGTCGGTGACCCGCCGTGTCAGCGACGGAGGCGCTAGCTCACAGCGGAGGGGAGAAGCAAATTTTTTTGTTACAGGATATAACAAGCTAACGAACCCTTCATGGCACGACGGTGCAGCTGAAAAAGACACACTTACGACACTTACGGCCGGCAAGAGTGTGTTGTCCAGCGGCCCGCCGTGCCGCGACGGAGGCACTAGCTCACAGCGGAGGGGAGAAGCAAATTTTTTTGTTACAGAATATAACAAGCTAACGAACCCTTCATGGCACGACGGTGAGGCTAAACAAGACACACTTACGACACTTACGGCAAGAGTGTGTTGTCTAGCCTCCCGCCGTGCCGCGACGGAGGCGCTAGCTCACAGCGGAGGGGCCGGAGATATGCTAGTGGATGAACTCACCCGTGACTAGTACCGGTGGAATGTAGATGGGGAGTTATTAATAAGGGCCGAGCAGTGGGAGGAATGGTGCCTGTCATTCGATCTGGAGAGAATGGACGGGTGAGATCGAAATCCAGGGTATACACCAATTATTGGTTATCGATCGATTACCACAGACGGTTATTAAAATTAACCGTCTGTGTTGTCCAATTTATCACAGACGGTTCATTTTAAGAACCGTTTGTGAAATTTCACAGACGGTTCTTAAAACGAACCGTCTCTGTTGTCTCGCTTATCACGAGCGGTTCGTTTTACGAACCGTCAGGTAGTGACGACGGTTCTTAAACGAACCGTCAGTGTTGTCTAGATTTTCACGAGCGGTTTCTATTATAAACCGTCTGTGAAAATATCACAGACGGTTTCGGTATGAACCGTCTGTGATGTAGCCGTCCAGTTTAACCTCTTTTGTAGTAGTGTTTGCCTCCCTTTCTTTTGTGAGTTGCTAAGTAAACCTTTGCTCTATGCGGCTGCTTTTTTTCAGGATCATCTTGTCTCTGAAATCAGTAGGTTGTACAACAACATAAAGCAAAACATGCATAATAATATGTAGTTATTTTGTTTTAATCAGTTGCTAAGTACACATAAAGCAAAGTACAAAACAAAATGACTCACCAAATCCTCTGCCCAACGGGCATAACTCTTTGTCCCTGTTGAATGGGAATTCTTCAACATAGCACGACTTATTTTGTTTTTGTCACTAAGGGCCTATTATCAAAGCAATGTACTGCTAATTAAATCACACCATTTTTGCATTACTTAACAGTTGCATAAATAAACAAATTTAAACGTAGCAATAGTACAAATGTTGTTGCACTTTTATTACCTTTTCTTTTTTTGACTTTCAATATTTGCCAAGTACAACCCATTGATCTTTATCAACAGCATCCGAGCACAACCTATACAAATAGGATCTTTTCTTGTTTGGATTAAAAAGTTTTTTCTTCATTGTTGCCCTGTAACGTCTTCAATCTCTTCTAGTTGTTTTCAGTATCCATTTCTCACATGAACGAGGGTACATGAACTTTGTCTAAAATAAGATAGAAATAATGAAGGTAAAATTCTATGTTGCGATTGTATATAAAGTAGATGCATCAGTGTAATTATAATATCTTGTCATATTCTACAGACCTGCACGCAATGAAGTATTGTTAAGTCTCCACCATCCTCTTTGAGCTTTCTCCAGTCCTCCAAGTCTAATGGACAATAACCTCCATTTCTTGCTAGTATACCTATAAATTGACTTAACACTTCACCTTCCATTCCAATGGGTTGGCCAAGTTTGTTGCATTTTACTACTATACGTTTCCAAGCTGGAAGGTTCCAAGCATGTGGTAAAGCAGTTCCCCCACGCATCTTCACTTGATCATCATCACTTAAAAAATTAGTGAGAGTAGTACTCATTAACTTTAGGATCACCATATACTCATTCAATTCTTCTAGCTAGTCTTAGTTTTATGTAATTACAGTTCTGTCTTATTCAGAAGGTCATCTTCTTGCTGCTCAACTTGGATCTCGTCATCTTCCAATGCTTGTGATCTAAGCACGGGCTCAGTTGGTGGCAAAGAATGTTCACTGCTTTGCGCATGCTGTTCGGTTCTATCAGCCTATTCAAGCTAGCATTTGTACTCCAAATAATATGAAAATTTAACATAAGACTCATAGTTGCGCTGACAACATGCCATTAAAATTTGCCCCTGGAATTTGTTATGTGGCCTGCAGGAACAATTATGCAAGTTGGGACATGCTCTTTTGTGTACGCCACTCGATTCTACCAGCCTATTCAAGTGAGCATTTGTACTCTAAATGACATGAAAATTTAACATATGACTCAAAATTTCCCCAATAACATTCCATAAAAATGCGCCACTAAAATTTGTTATGTGGCCCACAGAAAAATTATGCAAGTAGGGATATGCTCTTTTGCGGACGTCATTCAGCTCTATGAGCCTATTCAATCGAGCATTTGTACTCCGAATGATATGAAAATTTAACATAAAACTCATAGTTGTCCTGACAACATGCCATAAAAATTTTCCCCTGGAATTTATTACGTGGGCCACAGGAACAGTTGTGCAAGTTGAGACATGCTCTTCGGTGTACGCCATTCCGTTCTATCAGCCTATTTGAGTGAGCATTTGTACTCTGAATGATGTGAAAGTTTAACATAATACTCACAGTTTCCCCAACAACATGACATTTAAGTTCATCTGTGGAATTTGTTTTTTGTCCCACAGGAACAATTATGCACGTCGGAACACGCTCTTTTGCGTACATCATTTTTCTCTATCAACCTATTCAAGCGAGCATTTTGTACTCCAAATGATGTGAAAGTTTAACATAAGACTTACAGTTGCCCCAACAACATGCCATTTAAATTCACCTATGGAATTTGTTGTGTGGCCCACAGGAACAATTATACAAGTTAGGACACGCTCTTTTGAGTACGCTGTTCGGCTCTATCAGCCTATTCAAGAGAGCATTTGTACTCCGAATAATGTGAAAGTTTAACATAAGACTCAAAATTGGCATGATAATATGCCATAAAAATGTGCCGCTAAAATTTGTTATACGGCCCACAGGAACAAGTATGCAAGTCAGGATATGCTCTTTTGCAGACGCCATTCAGCTCTATGAGCCTATTCAAGTGAGCATTTGTACTTTGAATGATGTGGAAATTTAACATAAGACTCACACTTGCCACAATAACATGTCATAAAAATCCATCATGGGAATTTGTTATGTGGCCCACATGAAAAATTATGCAATTCTGGACATGCTCTTTTCTGTATGGTAATCGGCTCTATGAACCTATTCAAGCGACCATTTTACTTTGAATTAGGTGGAAATTTCACATAGGACTCCACTTGCACTACCACCATGCTATACAATTTCTCCACAGGAATTCATTCTATCCTATGCAAGATAAATCATGGAAGTTAGCATATGTTCTTCTGCCTACACCATTCAGCTCTATCAGCCTATTCAATGAACATTTTATTCTATGAATATAGTGAAGATTTCACATATTACTCTCATTTGCACTGCTAATTAACATGCTATACAAATTTATTTTTAGGATTTCCTTTTCAGCAAAAAGTGTCTTTTTTTGTTTCTCAATATGTATATCGAATTCACTTTTGATTTTTGGTGTTCTTATATATTGGTTTTGTGTTAGTATGGACAATTGTTTTAATTTTTTTCGTGACTATTTGGACCAATTTCATCGAAGTGGTTGTATGGTTAGCACAAAAACATGCTTGTAAGTGAAGGGTTCATATCTACGCTAGAATGACATGTAATTGGGAGCAGGATGTATGTGCTACAATAATCATGCGCTATATCAGCCTAGAATGGAAAAAAATATCCATATGAAAGGTTTTAAATTTAAAATCTGAATTTCAAATTAAACATCCTAGCAAAAAAAGTTACTATGTTTGTTACTATGAAAGTATTAGATCAAGTTAATGAAGCAAAATTTCCATGTTCTAAACTGGGACTTATGATATATTAGATCTCTTCTAAGGTCCCGCTCGTTTCGGCTTCAGCTTCTGGCTTATTTTTTTACTATTCATAAATTTTGTCTTTTTCTGAACTTTTAGCTTTTTTTGAGCTTTTTTGCCGGTTCTTTTTTTTTCCCGTATTTGTTTGTACTATACGTAATGGGATAACATATTTTTTATATTTTTTAATTTTTTTAAATTTAATTATGTTAAATAAGCCTCTGTCATTCTGATGTTTTTTTCGATCGATTCTGATGCTTTTCAGCTATAAGCCACTAAAAATAAGCCCAAATGATCACCACCTTAAATGGGGACTTTTGATATATTAGATATCTGTGAGCATAAAATTTTGTGTCCTTTTGGAATGAATGAATGTAACTGTACTATCTCATTTTTCTGGCAGAAAAGAACCATTCAAAATAGTCTTTCCTTCAGTAAAAGTTTTCTTGCTAATTATCCCAAACTTTTTAGTTAATTGTTCCCGCTTTAGTAAAAGGTTTCCCTCCAATAATTTTAGTTACTAGGCAAAATAATTTACGGCGGATGA
Source organism: Bonia amplexicaulis (assembly GCA_036346245.1). NCBI lineage: Eukaryota > Viridiplantae > Streptophyta > Magnoliopsida > Poales > Poaceae > Bonia > Bonia amplexicaulis. Next base: position 17,548,863 of record CM070741.1, read on the forward strand.
GCTAATTTTTCACCATTGCCTTTCTATGTTCCCCCAATCGTAACCTCTTCTGAGTTATTTCCCTAACAAACCAATCCCCCAAGAGGATTCATCTCCTACCTTTCTCCCTCCCATCTGATCTCTCCCTCTGTCCAATCCCCCAAGAGGATCCATCTCCTAGCTTTCCCTCCCCCGTTGCGACACCCGTGCTGGACCCTCCTCTGTGTTGACGTAAGGTAGGAGGTGGGGAGGAGCCACCACCACCTCCCGTGCTTTGTTCGTTGCTGGCCTATCGTCGTTGTCTCTGGTGAGGAAAGCGACGACCCTTTGCTCACCCAACCCTCTTCTCCTATGGTTTTTGCCCTTGACTCATCTTGCGAAGCCTCTTAGACCTCTAAACCCTAGCATGGTGTGATATGAGTAATTGACCTACTGTGTGGTCAGGGGATAGAGTTTTGTGCATGGGTGATTAAATAGGGCACAAGCTACCGTGGTGGAGTCCATCTATGTTCTTGGCTCACGGCAGCGACGTCGGCTGCTGAAGCAATTCAGGCATGGTGAGGTGTGGGCCTTCAATAGGGCTGCGTGCGCCACTTACCTCTGGTGCAGGGTGCACCTCCCAGAATTGGAGGTCGAACAAGACCTCCAGGACATTTCCATAGCCCGCAGCGCACCGCTCACCGGCGCTGCTCTAAGGTATGTTCCGCTTGAGAAAAATGTGGATGTGCAGTTTATGGATTTCTATAGCATTATCATGGAGAAGCACAAACTGATGAATAGTGCCTTTCAGATATTCACTGTCGATAGTAGAGTATTAATCTAATTAGAACATGCTCTGACATCATTCAATACTGTGTGCCAAGAAGTTTGCTTCAATGTTATGGACAAAGCTTTTTTATCATTCCATGGATCCACTATGTGGTATGTAGGTGTGTACATTACTCTTTTGCAAATGGGAAAAATTGCAAAGCAGAAACTTTTAATAGTTTTAGCACCTACATCACTCTGCAACCATCAGCACAACACACAATGCTAACATAGTTTGGGATTCAGAAATGCAGAAATTTGAGATAGCTCCAATGAAATATTCGGCAACTCTTTAACCCTTAGTGTTGATGAATTGCAGCTGGAGGGTTCCTTTATGAAGGATGAAATCCCCTATTACTTCTGGACCTCAAACCTCACAGGTACAAACTACCTTATACACCTTTCTCATTCTATCCTGTGTGTTTTCACTGTTGATAGTACCTTTGATAGAACAATCCTTCAAATGCAATTGCATAAACAATATATCATGCCTCCTATTTTCCTTCCAAACTTTCGGATTCGTCGTTGAAATTTACCATTCTAGAACACATTATTTGTTCAGACTTTCAATTATAAAAAATGGTGTGGTATGTGTAATATATAGTCGAAGTATGGTTTACAGACTTGACTCTTCACATTCTTTGTACCTATTGTTTTGGTTCTAAACAACTTGTGAGTCTTCACTTGCTTAGAACGTGTGAACATCATATCTTTTTACTGAACAGCACATGCCCCTTTGGCCTTGACCCACTTAAACCTTCAAATTTATTAAATTCAGCTCTTCTTTTTCAATTGATTTGTTTGCTTTTTAGTTCAGAAAATTAGATCTTTCATTTCTTCCGTCATTATTAGTAAAGCAAATTGGACAACCCATGTTTTGTTTCTGTAGGATCGGAAATGGCAACAGAGGGGGGTGAATGGTGCCTTCAAAAATTGCCCCCGAGTATTCGCACACAATCTTCTCCGATAGCTACAGGAGCTATGAAATAAGAAGAAATTCACTCACAGAAAGCCGAAAACATTTTTTGCCGATTTACCGAAAAGACTCATAGAAGAACCAGCCGAGAGAGAGAGTAACTGTTTGTATGCTAGACCGAAACAGTAAAAGAACATCAAGACTTAGCAGCAGAAAACTGACAACAGACAGAGAGCTTAATCTTCTCGGCAGACAAAGGAAAGCAGAAATTAGTCTCGGCTTGAACAGAGAACAGCAAATGACCAAACCTGAGGTAAAAAACCAGACGGCACACAACCTACAGAGAGAAGTTCAAACTTGACAAAGAAGCCTGAAAATAGCAGAATCTGCAATGGACGAAAACTCCTGACAAAGGAAATACTAGTACAGTAGTTACTGCAAGAAGTGGAGCAGTTAAACCGTCTAGAAGGCAGGCAGACTGAACACACAGATTTGCTGCCGAAAACTGGACAGAATTAAGTTGTTCGATTGGAAATCTTTATCAAAGACCAAGACAAACTGAGAATAAAGTACTTAATCTTCAACTCTAGGATGAACAGGATGCTTGATTTAGAGCCATCTGCAGAACCTTAAAACGAAAACTGCAAACACCTAAAGTGAAAGCAGACAAAAAAGGGAAAAGCAAAAGCACAACTGGAAGAGAAAAGCAATCAGACTGAACTGGACTGAGCAGACCTGAACACAACCGATATTGTCACGAAGTTTGCAAGTAGCAGCCTGTCCATGCTGAACACAGAGCAGTAAAACTGCTTGCTGAACCGAAAGCAGAACTGACGGCTGATTTCTTTTCTTTTCAAAACAATTGACCAGAACTTTCACCTATACAGCAAGATTGTCCTCAAGAACAAGAGACTTCAAACTAAAGGATCAATTCGGCAGAGAATTAAAAAGGAAACAAATAGGAAGTCCAAAAGAAAACAGCCGACAAGTGCACAGAATGAATCAAAGCAAACTCGGCTGCTGTAACAGTAAATACTGATTTTTGCTGCCAAAAAACTGAGAGAAAAATTTTGTTCAGCAGACCCAGCAGATAGCACAAGATTACTATTACTTGAACTGAGCAGTAGACAAGAGGCTGCACAAAGACTGCTAACCGAACACAATAATATCGAAAGACTGCAGGCAAAGGTTCTGTTGGCACAACAAGAACTGAAATAAAGCGAGGAAGAGACAAACTCCAAACAGGTTGTGATTCTCTAGTTCGTTGATCATGATATATCTTTTGCTCACAACAAAGAAGGATCTCACAGCTAGAAATCACAAACTTAGAACTGCCTTTCTGCCGAGAAACCCCAAAAGGAGATTGCTCTGCTTATGGGGAATAGTAAACTCTAGATATATTCAGAAACAGAGGAAGTGAAACAAATTATCATTCTGGAAAGAGCTGGCACCGGAAAGCTTTTGCTCTCGGGATTTTCTGGCCAAAAGACCTCAAGAATCACTCCCAGTTCTGAGCTTAACGAACTTGCAGCGAAAAGATCAAGAACCTGTTCTTGACTCAGGAAACCAACGCAAGAACAATGAACAAACAGAAGGCAAAAAGCACGAAGCTTAACACAAAAGATATCACAGAAAGACAAAAACGCAAATCAAGTTGATTATCCCGATGAATGCTTACAGAGGAATGAATACATGAGATTTCTATTGCCACTCATCTCATCCTCAAGAACATACACACGAGAGGAAGAACTCACACCCATGCCCAGACTCACGAAGGCATAAAAAGAAAAACAGACTCCTGCTATCACCCATTTTTCAACAACTAAAGCCTAAAGCCAAAAACAAAACTCTCAAAGTTTCTTTTGACTCTAGCAAACCTTAACTCTCTCCCAAAGCCATGAGGAGGCATACAGCCCCTCACCTCTGTTTATACCCCTTGGCTAACGGGTCTCCAACCCGTTACGCCGGCTAAACCCGAACGGAGCCCGCTCCCACTTGTGCAGCCTCGCGAAATGACCATTTCGCCCCTTCTGCACCTTCCGGGTGTTAGAATAATCCTGTGTGCATTTAATCTTCATTCTGCACGCATGTCTCCTAGTTTACCGCATGGCTCTTAGTCTCCTGCATGCATGCGCATTTAAATTCTGCATGTATCCCATGCGCTGCAGTGATTATCTCTTCGTATACTACGCACATAATGTGTTGTAGTTATTGTAATCCTTTAGTATTCTGCATGTCTTTAAGTACTCAGCACGCAGCATGCATGACCTGTATGCATGCCTTATCTACTTGTAATCTTCTAGCTATAAATATAAGAGAAGAAGGAGCAGATGTTAGCGACTCGAAAATAAGTCTTTGTTTGTTGTCTTCAATTGGTATCAGAGCGAGTGCTTGATCCTGAGAGATGTCTGCGCGATTCCGGCCGATCCGTAGCCAGCGCCGCCGTAACCGACGCCGTTCGCCTACACCACCGCCGAGACGTTCGCGACATCGTGATCAAGGTGGACGCGATGTTGTCGTCGAGCGTGTGGTCAAGGAGGTTGGAGGAGGAAAGTACCCAACGCTCACAAAGATGAACTATGCCGAGTGGAGCCTGCTCATGAGGGTGATGCTGCAAGCTCGCGGGCTCTGGGACTCGATCGAGTATGGCGCCGCAGATTTCCAGGAGGATCGCATGGCACTGGAGGCTATTCTCCAAGCTGTGCCCCTGGAGATGATGGCAGGCCTCGCCGTCAAGCGGACCGCGCAGGAGGCGTGGGAGGCGATCCGCGTCATGCGTGTCGGGAGCGACCGCGTACGAAGGGGCAAGGTGCAACAGTTGATGAAGGAGTTTGAGGATTTCTCGTTCCGCAACGGGGAGAACGTCGACGACTTCGCACTGCGCCTCTCCAACCTCGTCACCAGCCTCGCCACCCTCGGAGAGCCAATCGAAGAATCTAAGGTGGTCGGGAAGTTCTTACGGGTTGTGCCGCCCAAATTTTCTCAGATCGCACTGTCGATCGAAACCCTCCTCAACATCTCCGAGCTATCGCTGGAGGAAGTCACCGGACATCTGAAAGCTGCGGAGGACCGCCTCGAGCCGCCGGAGCCGCCGCGAGAACCCGGGAAGCTGTACCTCACCGAAGAACAGTGGATGGAGCGGTTGATGAATCGCCGCCCAAGGGAGGACTTCGCCAAGTCCAGCGGAAGCAGAAGCCGACGGTGGTCACGAGCACCGCGCAACAAGGGCATCAACGCCGACACTAATGCGAAGGAAGGGCGACGCGATGATAAATGCCACAATTGTGGGCGTCGTGGACATTGGGCCAAGGACTGCCGACAGCCTAGGAAGGAGCGAGCTCATCTGGCCCAAGTGGAGGAGGTGGATGAGGAGCCGATGCTTCTCATGACCCAGATCCAGGTCTCCTCCAACCCTGCGCCGACAGAGCTCGTACCACCCCGCGCCGACCCTGCGCCGCTGGAGCTCGCACCACTCCACATCACCGAGCCGCGGGCGCAAGCTTTGCTCGGCATCGACGACGACGGCGACCGCCTGGAAGGGTGGTACCTTGATACTGGCGCCACCAATCACATGACGGGTCGTTGCGACGTCTTCGCCAAGTTAGACCCCGCAGTGGTCGGCACCGTCAAATTCGGCGATGGTTCCCTCGTCGACATCCGCGGGTGCGGCACCGTGATCTTCACCGGCAAGAATGGCGAGCACAAAGCGCTCAGCGGCGTTTACTACATCCCACAGTTGAGAAACTCCATTCTCAAGATCGGCGAGATCAACAGCGGCTCGCAGCGTCGCGATTGAGGACGGCGTCTTTGCGGATCGGGACGCGGCGCCGCCTCCTCGCCAAGGTCAAGCGCGGCCGCAATCGCCTCTACGTGCTTCATCTCAAGGTTGTTCACCCGATCTGCCTCGCCGCACGCCACGACGACGACGCCTGGCGCTGGCACGACCGTTTCGGTCACATCAACTTCAACTCGCTGGAGCAGATGAGCCGCCAAGGATTGGTGCGTGGGTTGCCACGGCTGGAACACGTAGAGCAGCTTTGCGACACCTGCGTCGTCACCAAGCACCGGCGTGCGGCGTTCCCGAAGCAATCCAAGTACCGCGTGCAGGAGCCGCTCGGACTCGTCCACGGCGACCTCTGCGGCCCCATAACACTGGCGACACCGGGCGGGCGACGTCATTTCCTGTTGCTGGTTGATGACGCCACCCGGTACATGTGGATCGTGCTCCTCACGGCCAAAAGTGGGGTGCCTGACGCGATCAAGAGGATCCAGGCAGCGGCGGAGCTCCAGAGCGGGCGGCGGCTGCGTGTTTTCCGCACGGACAACGGTGGCGAGTTCACGTCTTTAGAATTCGCTACCTATTGCGCTGATCAAGGAATGCAGCGCCACTTCTCCGCACCCTACGCCCCACAGCAGAATGGCGTCGTCGAGCGCCGAAATCAATCCGTGGTGTCCATGGCGCGCGCGTTGCTAAAACAGAGAAGTATGCCGGTGGAATTTTGGGGAGAGGCGGTGACAACGGCGGTGTTCCTCCTCAACCGATCCCCCACCAAAAGCCTTGTCGGGAAGACGCCCTATGAGGCGTGGCACGGACGCAAACCGGCAGTCCAATTTCTCCGAACATTCGGCTGCCTGGCGTACGTGAAGGAGCAGGGTCATCTCCGCAAGCTCGACGACCGCAGCACCCCCGTCGTCTTCATCGGCTACGAGGAGGGGATGAAGGCGTACCGTTTTCTGGACCCAATGACGCGGCGCGTACGCATCGCCCGCGACGTCGTGTTCGACGAGGATCGCGGCTGGAATTGGGCGGCAGAAAATTGCGACATCGCGCATTCCTCCAGTGATTTCACCATCGAGTACACCTTCACCCATGTTGTGGCTGCGGCGACTCCAATGCCAAGTGACGGGGGAGACGAGTCTGTCCAGCAGGCACAAGGAGCTCGGACTCCTTCACCGCCAGCTCCAGCATCGCCAATGCCTACAGCAGCCACTCCGAGCACACCGACAGCAACTTCACCTACGCCGGAGTTTGTCTCACCACCAGCAAATGACTCCGCCAGGCTCGACGCAGCACACGATGACACACCGGTGCGGTATCGCACTGTGGATAATTTAATTGGAGAAGGAGCTACGCCACCGGGGTTCGCATTGCGGGAGCTGGACGATGCAGAACTACATCTGGCAAGCACAGACGAGCCTTGCTCATATGCCGAGGCCGAAAGAGATGAGGCCTGGCGTGCGGCCATGCATGAGGAGATCGATGCCGTGGAGCAGAACAGTACATGGGAACTAGTAAATCTGCGGCACGGTCACCGCCCGATTGGCCTTAAATGGGTCTTCAAGTTGAAGAAGAATGAGTCTGGAGAAGTTATTAAGCACAAGGCGAGACTTGTCGCGAAGGGTTTTGTCCAGCAGGCGGGCATTGACTTCGACGAAGTGTTTGCTCCTGTTGCCCGCATGGAGTCCATTCGCTTGATGCTAGCCATTGCTGCCCAGAAGGGGTGGTCTGTCCACCACATGGATGTGAAATCTGCCTTCCTCAATGGAGAATTGAAGGAAGAGGTATATGTGAAGCAACCACCAGGTTTTGTCATTCCTGGAGAAGAAGGGAAGGTCCTGAGACTACGCAAAGCACTTTATGGCTTGCGCCAGGCACCACGAGCTTGGAACGCGAAGCTCGACCACACTCTCAAGAACCTTGGCTTCAAGCAGAGTGAACATGAGCACGCTGTCTATCGGCGTGGCCATAGTGGGACGACTCTGCTAGTCGGGGTCTATGTGGATGACCTGATCATTGCTGGACCATCTATGGAGCAGTTGGAGGAATTCAAGGGCGAGATGAAAAACAAATTCCGGATGAGTGATCTTGGCTTGTTGTCATTCTATCTCGGCATTGAAGTTCAGCAGAACAGAAGCGGCATCAGTCTTTGCCAGGCACATTACGCCACTCGGATTCTGCAGTTAGATGGCATGGAGAAATGCAATCCAGCCCACACTCCGATGGAGGAAAGGCTCAAGCTCAGTCGGGATAGTACGACCATGGAGATAGACGCCACGAAGTATCGGCGTATTGTCGGCAGCCTCCGCTACCTCGTCCACACACGGCCAGACTTGGCGTTCGCGGTTGGTTATGTAAGTCGTTTTATGGAACGACCAACAGAGGAGCATATGACGGCTGTGAAACGCATCCTCCGATATGTTGCCGGAACAATCCACTATGGACTATTTTATGGGCGGGAGGATGGAGAGGCACAGCTGCTCGGTTACAGCGACAGTGACCACGCCGGTGATATCGACACAAGAAAGAGCACAAGCGGCACGCTATTTTTTTTGGGCAATAGCCTGGTGAGTTGGCAATCGCTCAAGCAAAGAGTGGTGGCTTTGTCATCTTGTGAGGCAGAGTATGTAGCTGCCACTACTGCCGCAACACAAGGTATTTGGCTAGCTCGGTTGCTCGGCGAACTCCATGGGAGAAAAGCTGAGAAATTTGAGTTAAAGATGGATAGCAAATCTGCCTTGGCACTAAGTAAGAACCCAGTCTACCATGAACGTAGCAAACACATCGATCTTCGCTACCATTTCATCAGGAAGTGCATGGAGGATGGGAGCATCAATGCTGATTTCATTGGGACCAAGGACCAACTCGCTGATCTTTTTACAAAGGCACTTGGGCGAGTCAGATTTCAGGAGCTACGTGCGAAAATTGGAATGGTCAAAAATTAAATCAGGATTAGTGCACAAGGATTAGAGGGAGTATTGTTAGAATAATCCTGTGTGCATTTAATCTTCATTCTGCACGCATGTCTCCTAGTTTACCGCATGGCTCTTAGTCTCCTGCATGCATGCGCATTTAAATTCTGCATGTATCCCATGCTGCAGTTGATTATCTCTTCGTATACTACGCACATAATGTGTTGTAGTTATTGTAATCCTTTAGTATTCTGCATGTCTTTAAGTACTCAGCACGCAGCATGCATGACCTGTATGCATGCCTTATCTACTTGTAATCTTCTAGCTATAAATATAAGAGAAGAAGGAGCAGATGTTAAGCAGCTCGAAAATAAGTCTTTTGTTTGCTGTCTTCACCGGGAAGCTTCCGCGCTCCTTGTCGTCCAAGCCTCGCAACCACTTCGAGTCTCCACCGTCTTCGACACATCCCGACCGTTCTGACCTCAACGCCACCTGCGTCTAGTCCGATCACCTCGTGTCTCGCCACGACTCCGCCTCGACGTCCTGCAGCCAACACAAACAAGAAACACATCAAATAGCACCGCTCGATAACATGAATTAACTACATGTCCTAAACACAAAACCATCCAGGCCCAAACTCAAACTTTATGCCCTCACTGTTCTGTCTGCGCACACGCGGTAGTACCGCCGTTGCCACTACGGTAGTACCGCCGGCCGGTAGTACCGCCGTCGCCACTACGGTAGTTCCGCACAGTGAAATTCTGGAACAGCAGCAGCATTCCATTTTCCAGATTTTCAGCACACGTGTCAATTACTCATCACAAACATGGGAGCACTTCTCACGTGGTCTCTCAGCTTCATATCACTATTCCTCATTTCAACTTTTCTTTTATATTTCTAAGTGATATAGTTTTATCTCCACCTCCAGTAATGAAGTGAAACATATCATTGAATCTTTATTTTGAATGCAATAGTGATAAGACAAATATATTGTTGAAAGAGCTAAGAAATAAGAGAATAGCCTCAACTCCTATGTGTGCTTGATTTTGACGAAAGAACATATGGTCCCTGTAGATGGTAATTATGGCCAAGAACACCTTATTTAGTCATCTTATAGCTAGGAAAAATTATAAAATGGTCAAGAATCCTGGCTACAAGTTTATAGTCTGTAATGTATAGTAGGAACTGAAAAAACTATGATGTTATATTTTGTTAGTAAGTAGTTGATGATTTTTCCCTTGCATAATGTTTTATTACTTATTAGTTTGTTGGAGTCGCACATTTACAATTGTCATTACTATTTAAAATTGTTTGCAATTTTAATGAGAGCAATTTCATTATTTGCTATTTTAATACAGTTAATCGATGGATTTAAAGGATATTAAGAAGATACTGCTTTCCCTTGAATGAGGTGATGACTATGAGGATGGGATAAAGGGTTTTCTTTAATTTGCATATAGGCAAAAAAGTCCTAAAGCCAAGATCCGATGCCCATGTCGCAAATGTGTCAATAAGTGGTTATTGCAGCGGGATGAAGTTATGATCATTTAGTGTGTGATGGAATGCTACTTGGATATACTATTTGGGGTTGTCATGGTGAAACTGCGGCATACATCTCCGCTAACAAAGAGTCATAGTCACAATCTGGAAGAATAAATAGTAATATGCGCCAGCTAGTTGAAGATGCTTTTGGAAACAGAGACAAAGGACCTCTAATGAATGAACCCGATGTCCCAAATTCTTGCACAAATGAACCAGATTCTGAAACCCAAGCATTCTATGACCTAGTTAGGGATGCCGATGACTTTTATGGGCAGGATGTGAACTATCCAAACTTTCATTTCTTATACTTTTGTTTGACATCAAATCCATTAACAAGTGGAGTAATAAATCTTTGAATGATTTGCTAGCAATTCTGCAACAAGCTATTCCAAATGGTAAGAATATACCTAGTACATTTGTCTAGGCTAAGAAGATAATCAGAAACATGGGCTTAATTATGAGAAAGGGAATTCATGTTTGTCCAAATATCTGCTAGCTTTATTGGAAAGATAAGGCACATGATGACTTTTGTTCAAAATGTGGAACTTCAAGGTGGAAAAACAAAGCTGATAAAACTACTTTAACCAAGAAGGAAAGAAAGAATGCAACCCCAAGAAAGGTGTTATAGTATTTTCCAATTAAACCAACACTTAAGAGATTCTTTATGCACAAAGAATCAGCTACAACATCAAGATGGCATGATGAGGGACGTATGAAGGATGGGACATTGCATCATCCAACTGATTCAGAGGCTTGGAAGGCCATTGATTCGAGGTATCCTGACTTTACTTTAGATTCTCAGAACATTAGATTTGGACTGGCTAGTGATAGGTTCAATCCATTTGGGATGATGAGCTTAACTTATAGTTGTTGGCCTATTGTCTTAGTTCCCTACAATCTTCCTCCATGGTTATGCATGAAAGCTTCTTCGCTCGTGCTAACTCTAATAATTCCTGGCCCATCTTACCTGGAAAAGTATTTCCATGTATTTATGGATCCTATTTATGAAGAACTAATTGAGTTATTTGAGGTTGGAACACCTACATATGATGCCCCTCGAGATGAGATGTTTCAACTTCGTGTTGTTGTATTGTTTACTGTGAGTGACCATCGTGGGATTTGGATCCTTGCAGGATTTAGCATTAATGGTGAGTATGTTTGTGTGACATGTCATGAAGAAACATGCTTTACACCGTTGACACACAGGCACAAGTATTGTTTTATGGGACATCGTCGATTTCTACCTCCAGATCATGAGTTTTGATATGATAATAATTCCTTTGGTGGAACTGAAGAACACAGATTGGAGCCTAATACTTATTCTGAAACTTCAATTCTACAAAAGATAAAAGCAATTACTAATTTTGAAAAGTCAAAAACCTAGAAGTGTGTTAGTGGCTTGTTTTCTCTACCTTATGGGACTTTAATTTACTCTATCACAATCTTGATTTTATGCATATTGAGAAGAATGTTTGTGATAATATATATGGGACACTTTTAGGATTAGAGGGCAAGTCAAAAGACAATTTGCAAGCACGACAAGACCTATAAGAAATGGATATCAGAGAAGAGCTGCATCCACAGAAAAGAGCAAATAATAAGTATTAAATGCCTCCCGCTTCCTATACCATGTCTAAAAAAGAAAAGCAATAGTTCTGTAAAGTCCTTCATGATATCAAGGTTCCATATGGCTATTCAGCAAACATCTCGAGATGATATTCCCACTTGGATTTTTTACTGTTATGGTACATTTGGTTATTCATTTAGCAACTAAGGCAAAATTAGGCGGTCCTGTGTGTTACCGGTCTATGTACTTTGTGGAAAGGTATGTTTCTCTTACAAAGATAGACCTACATTGTATTATCTATTTCACTGCTAGATTGTTTAACATTTTTTGCTTTTGATTTATTTAGGTACCTATGTGTGTTGAAGTCATATGTGCGTAATAAAGGTCATGCTGAGGGTTCTATCGCTGAAGCATATTTGGCAGATGAGTGCATGACATTTTGTTCAAGATATCTTGAAGGTTTTGAGACCAAGCATAACTGGCCTTCAAGGAATGATGATGATAATGATGAGTTAGTTGGATATCATGTTGTTGAACAAGTACTAACTCTATTTCCTCATATTGGAAAACCACTTGGCAAGCCCAGCAATTATGTTATAAGGGGTTTTGCTAAAGTACAAGCACATAGATATGTGTTGTTTAATTATTCGGATGTTAATGTGTACCTACAGTAATATGTCAAGCTCGACGACAATTTTAGTTATCCTTTTATTGACTTGACAATTCATTATAAATTACTTTGCAGAGCTGATGCTGATGAGATCACTAGAACATATCCCCGACGCCATGTCAACCCAAAAATCATTGAGCGTAATCAAAATGAGAAGTTCCATGAATGGTTTAGAGCTCGTGTGAGTACCATATTTTGCATCCTTTACATGTACTACTGAAGTCACTAACTAAATTAATTCTAACTACATAGATAATGCATTGGAGAGAGAAAAAAGGCATCCACAATATTAAAGAAGATATTACTTGGCTAGCTTGTGGCCAAGTTAAAGCAGCAAAAAGATATCGTGCTTTCAACACCCGAGGCTTCCGGTTTAGGCCTAAATATTTGGATAGAGTGATGCAAAATAGTGGAGTAGTGCTCACTACACAAAGCATCTAGTTATGCTAAAGCAAATGATGCAAATCCACTTTTAGGTGATGTGATTTACTATGGGAGAGTGATCGATAGTTTGAGTTGGAACTACTCCGGAAAATTTTCAGTTGTTTTGTTTAGATGTAAATGGGTTGATGTTATTTCTAGAAAAACGAATTAAAAAAGACAAATATGGCTACACACTTGTCAACTTCTCACATCTGATACACATAGGAGAAAAGATTGAGCATGAGCCTTTCATTTTTCCTAACCAGGTTGATCAAGTGTTTTATGTGGAAGATCCAACAAACCTGGGGTGGTCTGTGGTAATGAAGATGAAACCTAGAGATATATATGACACGGGCAATGAGGAATGGACAGGAGTCATAGAGACTAAGCCATTCCATGTTTCACACCTTGGGGGAGATGTTCAATAATGCAAAGAATAATCAAGACTGGGTTAGAACAGATGTTGAGGGAACAACAGTGGATGCTGATAATAATACTTTGAACAATGAAGCTTAGTAGAGGGCAGTACTTTCATGACTAATTTGGTTACTTCAAGGTACGTGCATTTGTTTGCACAATGAAACACAGTGGTCAGTATGGTTCATCTAACACCTTACATCCCTATAGTCCACATTTATGCTTCATATGGTAGTATATAGAAGTCCACACTACTTTGTCTAAGTAAACTTGGGGTATCAAGTTTGGTTTTTTCCTCCTTGTAGACTATGGTGGTTTGTGGTCAGATGTATGGAGTATGCTAGATGACTGAGACTGGCCTCGGAAACTCTTGTACTGAGATCGATTATTCTGAAAGAGCAATGCACTGATATTATATTTTTAATCTCCAGAAATTCTAAGATGTTGGTTTCACTGTGGAATGGGAATAGCTATTCTAGGCCATATGCTTCCATGCTCTTCCTATAGAAAGATTTGAGTCCTATGTTTTAGCTTATAACCTATGTTTCTGTTTTGTCTCATATTTACCTGTGCCAAGCTATATATAAAAAAATTATGACCAAACTACCATCTTTGTATTGGCTTGTGCTTTTGCAGAATCTCTAATCCTGATATTTTCTCTCTCATAGCATAATAATCAATGTAAGTAATGATCAGTCAATTTGTGGAATCTTGTAGAAGCTCTTTCTATTTGTTTATGTAGGTTGAAGAATTGACCAATCAATTTGCCAGGTGCCAGCAATTATTGAACTGCATATCAGGAACACTAAGCTCAAAATATATTGTAAGTTTTATGTAATACCCTGAACATCGTTACGGCGTAAGTTTTTAAAACAATCGCGGAATCGCCGGTTTTTTGGTAAATCGCGGGAAAGAAAAAATATGAATTGTAGAACATTGTAAAATGAATTAAATAAATTAAAATAATTAATTTAAATATTTTGGGCTGTCCGGAGGGGTGGGCTAGCCGCTTGGGCCAGCCAGCCTAAATGGGGCCCGTATCCTCCCAAACCCTAACACCCCTTTATAAACCCTCCTTGGCCCCTCCACCCTCCCCACCCCATGGCCGCCCCTCCCACCCCTTGGCGCCTCCCTCTCCCCTATTGCTGCCACTGGTGCCCCAAGTGCTGCTGCCATTGGAGGAGAAGAAAAGAGAAGGAAGGAGAAGGAGGAAGGAGAAGAAGAGGAGGAGGAAAAAAGTGGGGAAATTCTTCATCTTGGTAATTTTTCCCCATCCCAAACCCTCTATTTTTATGAACAATTAGGGTCCTTGGCACGGATTTTGATGGTAGTTAATAGATTAATTGCCCGATTAGATATTAGCTGCTGTCTGCCTGTAGATTGATTCGCGCACGTGTCTGTCCTCGCAGATTTGACCTAGTAAACGAATTTTTCTGCAGACTATCCCAAAAGAAAAGTTGTAGAGAACTTCTAGATGCTTCTCCTGTAATTGTTTTGTAATTTTTGGCCATGGGATCTGGGAGATACGGAGTCAGTAACACCGCTGTCCGTCAGGCGGACAGATTGGTATAGTCCGACGGTGATACGGGATTTAAAAATAGTAATTGATTTTTATGGTCATGGCCGTAATCGAGAAAGTTGTAGATAATTCAGAGATATAGTTGATGTATAATTTTCACAATTTGTAGACCCATGTACTGTCGTTGGCACGCAATTTAGTTTCGCTGTCCAGTCTGCCTGATCAGAGAGTTTCCTCTGTTTTGGGCATTAAATTACCCCTAGCTGTGATCAAAATAAAAATATGTGTTCTACATGAAAATTGTAGGTATTTAAGTCATGAATCCAGAGAGGTATAATTTGCTGTAATTGGTTAATTATTTTTAAAGATACAAAATTATGAAGCAGCGCTGCTGTAGAAGGGTTTTTGCTGATTTGCTGAGCGGAGGAGAGTTAGTGCGGGTTCGGGGTTTAGCGACGCTTATAATTATTTTTTTATCGTGTTTGTATACTGTGGCTTGGTGCTGAGAGATGTCTTTTGGACAGGTGGTCTTGTCCCTGAGCGTTCTTGATTCTTTTGCTTCACTTCGTCGGTTTAAGGCAAGTGAATGTAGCGGTGGTTGCTACCGTTTAACTTGTTATTCCTTCTACTTGCAATTTACGTTATTATCGTAATTTGATACATTATACCATGATTGCATGATATTTTAATTATGGAGATGGTAGCAAGTATTGATCAAGTGATATGTTATTAACTTTGCTAGTAGACATATGGATTTCCTGCTTAATATTATATTGTGGGACATGAAATTTATTTGTGGTGGATGTGGTTATGTTGATAGCATGATAATGCTCCTGGTGGATGAATTAATGTGACTCATGAATTATCATATCATTCATGTTATATCATGTCATTTGTATGTATGTATGTCGCCGCACCTAGCCGCGACCGTACCGGTACAACCTCTTGTCCCGCGGGAAGCAATTCCCTGCCCTGGAAAGAGTGAAGGAAGATAAACATTCATATGCATTTATTTGTTGTTTAAATGACTGCATTCATATGTCATTTTGCATTCATATGCAATATGTTGTGGTGAAGATATGTTGTGAAAAGATTTATTTGCATTCATATGCAATATGTTGTGGTGAAGTTATTTTGTGGATTATTCAACTCCATAGTTGTAATGTGGAATTTACAATTTCATTGTTGCGGTGTAGATTTGGCTCATGTGAGCTATTTATGGTATGAGGATTGTGGTTGAGGTCGTGGAATGGGATTCGTCCCTTGTGCATGGTAAGGGTTGTGATTGTGGCATAAAATTCTTTTCTCATATATATATTAATTGTTGATAGCAAATGTGCATGTGAGAAATAATAATGTATTGAAGTAACACATACATATATTTTATTGCCTTTGGTAGTGGTAGTGGATGAGGTTTTAAAGTAGTTAAACAAGATTTATTTGCTAATACTTCACCGTCATTGATGGTGTTTTGAGGTTGAGGATATAAATATTGTTAATAGTGAAAGATTAAATGTTGATGGTTAATCTATTGTGGTTATGGAAGATTAAATGTTTCTTTTGCATTCAATAGAGGATAAATTGACTGCATTCGTATGCTAATTAAATCTGAAGTTGAAGAGGTATGATTCATAGAAGTTTATGGTGATTTAATAATTGTGAACATGAATTATTGTTGTGGCTGTATGGAATTATAAATGATGATGTATAATTGTTTGTAGTTTGAATAGCTTGTTAAACTGTTTGCTTGCTGCGATTTTTATCTCACCCTTGTTTCCCTCACCCTACAGGTAGACTTTGAGCATGCATTGGGAAGGGTAGAGCAACACCACATCGATGCACATGGATTTTGTTTAATGCTGAAATAAAGTCGAAAGAACTCTAGTTTTGCTTAGCTATCTTATGGATGATTGTTTCATCTTTTTAATGTTAATTTGGAACCGTTCCATGGTTATCATGTTTAAGTTGATAATGAATATTAAATTATTCTCATTATTCTGTTGTTTATGCTTCCGCTTATATAAACCTGTTAATTAAATGTTGCCAGTTTAATTTATCTTGTAAATTGGCTAGTTGTAGAGCAGTTTAGTAGCATCCCAGGGTAATATGGGTCCTGTGGTGTTACATTTTATTTACCTATCTATTTTACTTTTATATGTGATTCTGTATGTAGTACCTTTTCTGAAGTCACTTGAATTATTACTAACTAGTAAGTAGTATAGCATAAAGTGGATTATTCTGACTAGTACTAATATAGAGCTTACTGTACTTACTGTTGGTTTTCTGTTGCTCCCTATGTTAGTGATAGGAAGGTTTCGAGTTTTCGATGCAAATTTTATACATGAATAGTATCAGTTCTATAGTTATCTCAAACTGAGGATGATCTGTCAATTAATTTTTGTTAGTAAGTAGCTAATGATTTTTCCCTTACATAATGTTTTATTACTTATTAGTCGGCTAGAGTCACACACTTACAATTATCATTACTATTTAATGTTGTTTGGAATTTGAATAAGAGCAATATCAATACAATATCCCTGCAAAACTATTTTAAGAAGATACTGCTTTCCCGTTAATCTCCTTTTTTGCAGAAATGTAATAAAATTAACTGTGAGGGAAAAAAGGTAGCTCGATATACTTTAGAGATAAGGAGATAAAAAATCTAGAAACTAGGACTTGTTTGCGAAAATGCTATCGAGAAGCTAGATCTCTTGATATCTAGATCCATGCACATCACCAACATTAGATCAGTTGAATGAATGTGTTCACCATTACATTGATAGCCTCAAACTTTGCTATCTACTTTACCATAAACATTGCTGATGTTGATGGTCGATCTGAAAGCTATTGTGACTATGATGTTCACCAATCCCATTACGAAGTTCACCTTAGGAATGTACACCTGCCCCTCATACTTCTTCGAGGTGAAGATCACTCAAACCCTAGGCATGCAATCGAGGAACAGAGCCTTGGAGAGGATGGCGCACCAGAGTTTCAGAGTCTTCTATTTTGTGTAATTCATAGGTGAACTACCTAGCAGTTGATAGCTTGGAAATATTAGATGATCCTACAGCAGTCACCATGACGGAAGTATTTTGATTAAGTACTATTGGATATTAGCCTAATGATATGATGCTTACATGATTGTTGTTTGCTAGGTTGGCTTACTTTATCAACAAAGAGATACATCCTTTATGCAGCCAATCACTTGTTGGATTCAGCATTGTCTTGCTAGATGGTTCATTTTTGTACTCCTTACATGCTATAGGAAATGTTTTGTGTTGCTAGATGGTTCATTTTTGTACTCCTTACATACTGTAGGAAATGTTCTGTGTTTTGAACTTCTGATGTCATTCTTTTCTCTGGTTATGTCTAGGCTTGTTCAGTAGATATTAGAGTTGAACCTTCAAGAATCAATAGCATCCTTATGGTAACATGTGATACGTGGACGAAGCTGTTGGCACTTAATGAAAGAAGTCGGCTACAAGTAAAGAGGTATATGAGATTTACATGTTTTCATCTCAAGTCATTTTGTAGTGGGGATCTTATGCTTCATTTGTCATTCAGGTTATTTCAGAGAACACATTCTTGTGTCAAGAAGTGATTCTGATGGATCTTATGCTTCATTTGTCATTCAGGTTATTTCTGAGAACATATTCTAACATCAAGAAGTGATTCCAATGGATCAAGAACCATTTTCCCAATTTTGATGTGGAATTGACATTTGATTTCAATGCACTGACTCTCTAGCATCCATAAGAATGTTTGAAGCATATATGATTTCATGACCACTCACCTTCACATGTAAGTTGATTCACCTATGATAATCATTTGCTATTTTTCTTTGAACCATGGGTTTGAATGAATCAGGCAATCATTATGGATTGGATTTATTGTTCCATATGTTGAGTGCTTACTTCTTCCACTGATCAACAACCGCATACTACAGCTTGTGATTATTTGGCATGAAAATTTACTTTCCTATATGGGACTACACTTATGCACCACAATGGCCTCAAATGAATTTAAGCAACTAACAATAATAGCAAATAACTATAGCATTCTTTATCCTTAGCAGGCCCTAACTTCCAAGCCACAATCTCTTGTCAATCTGCAGTGGTTGAATAAATGCACAACTTTTAAACATAACTTATCTACAACTGTGAGAAAATTCTAAGTAGGAAAATTAACTTTGGTGCCCCTATGTGTCATTGGTGGTACATGAAGGCCTATTATGTTTGTCAAACATGAATACTCAAAAGAAGACCACAATTTAGTTTTCCAACAAGAGTATTACCAACCAATTGATGTTCTTCTCCTATGTCACGCCTTTACATTGAGATGTTTTTTTGCTCCATTGTACCTAAACTTTGAGATGTTCGGCAACAACCCATCCATACTTTTTACATGCATATTGAATGGGAGTGTTGTTTCATTCAGTAGTATCCAAGAAATCTACATATTATGAGTGTCTATTGTAATCCTCAAATTCTTCACTCACTGCTTCTATTTGTTTCAGGCTAGTTCAGGAATTTTGCATCATGTTGAGCGGTGGACTTCTAATTTATGTACCTAATGCTAACAAAAAGAACAATCTTAATGGCATCGTAGTTCTTTTAGATTTCTATTTATACACCATTTCGGATAAGGATTTCTGGTGTTTGCTACTCAGATCATGGGGGTCATGCAAGTAGCAACAGTAATTGACATGAAGACATACTAAAAAATCACAAAAAGTACCTGTCATAATTTTCTGGGCCATGTTGCTATAATTCAACATGTACTAGCTCTGAGGTTTGAGATACACTCGTATCGTATGCTCATAATAATGTTGTAATTCATGGATTCATCTCCGTAGAATGAGCATGTGCACTGTGTCATTTGTAGCTAATACGCTGTACGCCGCTTGTTGGTTAGACCATCTGTAGGCGGTAAGTGACTAGCAGTGTCATTCAGACTTGGATTGGGATCTCTGGCAGACGTGGCCTGTGTGCGAATGAAACCTCCAGCCGGATTTTTCATGAAAATTGGTACCAGATTGCTGATGATTCAAACCGATTCTTGACTATGCAGATCCATTCCTACTGATTCAGGTTTTCTAGGGTAAATTCTACGTGCACAATTCCTGGACGTTTTCTATTAGACTGCAGGTGCAGGATTTTAACCAATCCATTTTTGGTTTGGTGAGCCTTGTATGGATGTGGTACTTGGTTTTTTCTATTTTCCGTGTGTACTTGATGGAGATATTGTGTGTATATGGTGTTAATAAGGTCGTGCATTATTACTTGAAGGAAACAGTATCCCATTAATTGGAGCATATCCATCTCTCAAGGAGGCATTTCAAGAAGGCATTTTTTGGTTTCAAAAAAAGAAAAGAAAAAGAAAAGATAACCTAAAGGAATGGAGTCACTTCTATGCATGATGCAACTTTCTACTACTAGCTTCTCAACCACCCCAACAAAAAATGAAAATCTCACACATGTTGAATCTAGTTTTAACCATGAAATAAAGACAACCCAAATATGCGGAGGTAGACTTCAAATTGGTTTACTAGCTAGTACGTCAATCATAACCTATTATAAGCAACCCTAAAGCAGGCAAGTACAAAAATCTATGCTTGCACGTACATTGTACGTCCTTAGAAAGCTCCTCCCTACTTAAAAGAGGCCGCGATCTTCTACCCGGAGATTATAAGATAAGGCCTTGGCGCCACCTAGCTCCATACCCCAGTGATCGCTAGCTGGCGAGCCCAGGACACCGTTGTCATCTTGGCCATTACCACGACCCTCCTCGTCGCCACCGCCACAGAGGTGGCTATCTCCAGCTGGGAGGCTATTGGTTTAAACCTTTATATATTGCAACTAAACCATGTGTTACAATATGCCTCAATGTGTGTTGCTGAAGTATTATTATGCAACACATATTCACACTTTACAGCCAGAGGTGGCTATCTCTAGCTGGGAGGCTATTGGTTTAAACCTTTATATAGTGCAACTAAATCGTGTGTTACAATATGCCTCGATGTGTGTTGCTGAAGTATTATTTTGTAACACATATTCACACCTTACAACCATGAGTTACAGTATATCTCTATAACATATATTATGTGTTACTGTAGTCATTTACTGTAACACTTTTGTAATCTTAATAAGTATGTGTACAGCGTGCCTTTGTAACACAAATTATGTGTTACCATAATATCTCTTTGTAACAAAATTTTTAATGTGTTACATGAATGTGTTACAAAAGATGTGTTTTGTAGTAGTGTCAGATCCTGTGTAATCTGGACAAGGAACTGATTATGGGCATTTGCGACAAGTTTGTAAGGGCCATGTGTGCAAAGGAGAATGGTGTTGCACCTCAGCCAATTATAGTATCCTTGTCTTGATGTGGTTGAGTTGCTGTGTTATAACTTTCGAAGGGAATTTGCAGCTTGGAATCTTAATCCTTAGTGATTGGTGGGAGCTTAAACCTTGGGTAAAACCACATGTCAATTGGTCACGCTTCCAGTCAAGGAGAACAACCTAACAAGTGCAGATTGTTGGTGATAAAAAGGAATTTGTTCATGTTCCTACCAAGAGACTGTTGCGGCCTTGGGATCCAGAAGCCTCGGCTTGGGGACAAGCCATGATTCGAGAAGGGCGGAATGTCATGTGTGCTATTCTTGTGGTGAATGCGGAATAAGAAGCTACTGTGTTTTTGGGTTGTATCTCAAGGTTGCCTTGAAGTGCCCAGTGCTCTCACATCTTGATATACTTCAACTTTAGCTATACCAGCTCAAGTTACTTCTTCATTTCTGTTGACAAGAACTTCATTCGGATTTGTGGCTGCACTAGTTAGAGGGAATGGAAGTGGACGCAACTAAGTGGCATGGTCATCAGCTCAGAAGATTTTAAGGGATACATGAGAAGAAGTGAGCCTTGAGGCTTCTTCGGGTGCCATGGGATTCTGGTGGACACGCAAGCATGAATCGGCTTGGGAATAAGCCGAAATTCAACGGTGGAGGAATATCATGGACCAGACACTTAGCTCTTGGGCTGTTGGGCTGAACAAGCATGGGTTGAGCTTTTGGCCCACTCGGCTGGGGAGAAGAAGGCTACATAAGAAGCAATCGGCAGCAGTACAAGGAATCGAAGAAGATAGAACCGAAGGCTTCACTTGGCTCCTTCCTGCTGCTTCCTTCCCCTAATTCTATTTCTCTGAGATTCCCCAAATCCTTGCTTCTTCCCCGTCCAGTGTATTCCCAATCCTTGATTCCAACTCTTCCCAATTATATCAGCGAAGGCTTGTAATCCGGATTGGAATTAGCTATCTTTGCTCGTCTTGGTGTTGATCTGAGTTATGGTGGAGGAACGTGACATACTGGTTGCAAGCTGGGAGGAGATAAGGTAAGATTGAAAGCAACACCTACCATGTTTATTCGCACGTCTTGGTGGATACACGATTAGAATGAGAACTTTAGAGCCGAAATGAGATTTCATTAAACTGCACGCTCGTTCAGCAGTCAGCAAAGCCAATGCATAGTACGCATCGCACCTAAAGAGCTACATTGCACACGACAGCCTCGCGGCTGGTGGAGACGCTTAACAAGTGACGCTTGTTCAGCTTGAACTGGGCCAGGAAAATTTTTGTATCTTCTCACACTGGACGTGATGACATGCGGAGCGGATGCCTTGGGAGCGCTGTGCGAGACGAGTGCAAAACGGAATCATCGAGATGATTTTTTTCAGTGAGCCGGTTCTGGCCTAGACTCTGATACTACTTGTTAACTTTGCTCCAGGAGAAAACACACACATCGCAAATAAACTAAGAGAACACGGGAGAATTTATGAATTTCTCTATTCTCTTACTTGCTCCTCCTTTTTCCTTTCTTTTCTTACAAAACTAGCTACAAGCCTCATAATGTATAGGCTAATAATCTTCTACTAGTATATGTATTCGATCTTCAAATTGGACACAACTTCAACTTAAGTTACACAGGAGACCGGCTCAACTACGTCTTGAATTCTAAGTCAAGATTATTTCTAACATATCTATCTATAGCTTTATCTCTCTCAAATATATATATATATATATATATATATATATATATAATACCTTCTACACCGGTGTAGTTACACCCACCTCTAATATACCACCTAAACAAACTTGAAATACTCCTTTATCACTTTAGGTACATTTGTATACTAATTATAAGATACTCCAATGTGAACCACACGAAAAACTTATAAAGGAGTTCATAGTTTTTAGCGTATTTTGTAAATACCCTTATATACGCGCATAAAAAGGAGTATGTCGAAAAAATGTACATATCACTTCTGAAAAATTGTTCATACCACCTAGATGGTCTTAAATACTTGTATACTACACGTACATACCCTCCGTTACGCGAGATACTCCCTACATTGCAAGATACGATATAGGGTGTAACTACTCCCGGGTGTAGAAAAGAGGCTTCCTATATAGGAAA
The DNA here is from genome assembly GCA_036346245.1 of Bonia amplexicaulis. Taxonomy (NCBI): domain Eukaryota; kingdom Viridiplantae; phylum Streptophyta; class Magnoliopsida; order Poales; family Poaceae; genus Bonia; species Bonia amplexicaulis. The sequence continues at coordinate 17,571,863 of CM070741.1, forward strand.
TATATATATATATATATATATATATATATATATATATATATATATATATATATATATATATATATATATATATATATATATATATGTCTATATCTATATCTATCTATTTATATCTATATTTATCTATCTGTTTGTCTAAATCTATAACTATTCTATCATTACTACAAAAAGAGTCATCACAGACGGTTCGGAACCGTCATCACTGACGGTTTTTCGAACCGTCTGAATTTATGGGTCAGTGATAATCGGAGGTTGTCACAGACGGTTCATGAGTCGTATGTGATAATCCTTCACAGATGGTTTATATCATAAAATCATCTATGATAGTTTATTCTATACCTAATTTTTTCTTTTTTTGCTAGCCTCAGGAAATGTTAACTATGCCATCTGAAAATAAGCAAATATAGTAAGAAACACAGTACTCATTCCATTTTTATTAAGATTAGAGCCTACCATTATAATATCCCAAAACAACGAGCAGGTTACCCATCTAGCTAACACAACAAGAACAGAGAAAAAGCAAAGATCCTCTATGTCGGCGTTGATTGAGCGTCGCCTTGGTAGCTAGTTGCTTCTGCGGTGTCTTACCTCCCGTAGACTTGTGCGTCGTCTGTTTTCTGCAGGCTATTATGGTAAGGGTCAACTAAGAGGAGAACAAACAGCAATGAGGCTGGGTTTGGGTGATTATTTATAGGGGAGGGAGAGGCGGAAGTGCGAAAAATTTTGGCACGGGGATGAAGAGGTGGAGCTACGATCCGTGGGGTGAGGATTGGTGGATTTCTATTGGCTAGGATTGGGTTAAGGTGGATCGACGGGCTCAGCGGTCAGATTATCACAGACAGTTTCACATACAAACCGTCTATGATACTCTCTATATAGACAGTTGGTAACTAGAACCATCTATGATTAGTAATATCACAGACGGTTCTATATATCAACCGTCTGTGAAGTAGAGCATAAAGTTTTATATACCGATGCAATATAAACAACTAGTCTCAAAAGATAAAATAACAAAGTTTTATATGACTTATATATAGTCATTTGAAAGGTTTCGATGAGATCTACAACTTTTCAGTTGAAGCAAAATTCAAATTCCAAAGGGAAGACTAAGAAAAAGAGCAAAAACAGAAATAAAAAACTTGCAACGCAAATTTGAGGCTAAATATGGTGATTTTGAGGGTCTTAGAGAGCGACTAGCACTAGCCGGTCATTTCTTTTGGATCGGGCACGTCGTTAGCTTTTCAACGAGTACAAAAACTTCGAAAACGGACACCGTATACAAAAGTTATGCCCGTTTTACTGAAAGTGTCTCAAAATTGAATCCTACTCGGACTCAAATGGGAAATTATGAAATTTTGGTGGATTGCAAGACAGGAAATATATCACAGACGGTTTTTAATACGAACCGTCTATGATAAATTCATTATCACAGACGATTTTTAATACAAACCGTCTGTGAAATATCACAAACGGTTCTTGATAAGAGCCATCTGCGATGTCTACCACTATCACAGACGGTTTGTATTAAAAACCGTCTGTGATAATAAAGTTATCACAGATGGTTTGTGTTAAAAACCATATGTGTAACTCCGTGTAAGCCCATGTTAACCAGAAATATTTAGAGGATGTGCTTCTATGCTTTTTTTAATAGTAATTTACATAATTTTAAAAGCAGGATGAATGGTAGATAGATGTTACTTCTTTTTGTGATTTAATATTAGTACTATTCTTGTTAGAGAGAAAAGTATAGAACACTACTCAAGATCTATCCATCAAAAGAAAGAGTCCATATCACATACATTCCAAACCAACTGAAATTCAGAATAAAAATTATACTAATTAAGCACTACAAAGAAACTCCCATATTAACCAGAAAGACTTATTAATCTATCTAGCAGACCTTAGTTATAATGGCTCAGATCAAAAGAAAGAGCCTATGATACGTACAATCCAAATCAACTGAAATTTGGAATAAAAAATAAAATAAAATTAGCAATATGATTTTCAGTCGACTTTCCAAATAGCATCCATAAATAATTAAAATTTAGAATAAAATTAAATAAAAGTAGCAACCTAAAAGAAAGAGATCATGTCAAGTACAATCCAAAAAGAAAGATACCATAGCAAGTACATTTCAAATTGACTAAATTTTGAAACAAAAATAAAGGAAAATTAGCAGCTTGATTTTCTTATGAATTCCAAATAATAATCCCTAAACAAATGTGAAATAATAACTAAATGAAAAATATAAGTAGGATTTTCATACGAATTCTAGCATAAAACTAATAAAAACTCCATGCCAAGTACAATAAAAAAGCATGCAAATTCGAAATAAAGATTAAAGGATGAATATATATTTTATTTGTATGTGAATTCCAAACCTAAATTAAAAAATTATTAAAATTTGTAGTAAGACTATAGCTGTACTAACTATAAACAACGAATAAATTTCGACATTATTAAAAAATGGAATAGACCTAGAGTCAGTGTAGCGGACTCAAGTTGCAACTTCTTAGATTAAAAGGAAGAGTCCGTGCCAATTACAATCCAAATAACTGAAATTGAAAATAAAATAAAGAAAATGCAATTTGATTTCAATACAAATTACATAGTAAAATCCACAAATAAGTAAAATAAGAAATACAAGTTAGCAATTGGATTTGTATGCAAATTCCAAGCTAAAACAGGGAAAACACCACTTCATGCACAATCAAAAAATGTGCAAATATGGAATATAAAAGTATAATAAGAGATTTGATATGTATACAAATTCCCATGTAAGATGACAAAAGTATTAAATTTCCCAACAAGTACTAAATAAAAATGAGAAATTTGTTTTTTTAGACTTAGACTTACACAAATATGTAAATTCGTAATAAAGAATAAAATAAGATTCTAATTTGATTTGTATTAATATATGTTAGGAATCAAAATTTAGATGAAATGAAAGAATCTATGTCAAATGCAACCTAAAATTTAGAGTAGCAAATAAAACAAAATTACCTAAAATTTAAAATTTAGAATAACAAATGATGGTCAAATACTCATGTTTATTGTGATGTCAATTGTACTGCATTAATCACCTAACTTTTGTGTTAATTAGGAGAAAAAGGGAAATATCTAACCATAGATATGGTAGTTATACATATGTAGAGGAATTTAATTAGGTTTAAAATTATTATGGAAACTATTTATATGCCACATTAAGGCACCAACTTTTCTTTCTTAATTAGTCATGCAAGCAAAGTATATAGCTTTTGTATGATCTATCTCAATGATGCCCTGGTCTCTTCCTTGCATCAATATAAGTGTTTTCGACTTGGTACGTATCATTTCGTCAAATAGGGGGCACTTTCTCTCCTTCGTAGAACTTAGACATATCAATCATTGGTTATTAAAGTTAAAATTGAAATTAGATTGTGCTTTAATTTACTCTCCATAAATTTTTTATTAAGTACTGTTTTCATAATATAATTTTTTATTTAATTTTATTTATTGTTTAGGATGAGACTAGATACTTTATCTAACCAATGATAAATAGGCTATACGAATGTACGGGTTACCTACTAATTCCAACAAATTCTGCTGGAATTCAAGCAGACACCATGATTTTTACCTCTAATCTTAGTTCCTTTTCAGGTGATACAACTATACAACATCTGACCAAGCTAGCAGTACTGGTGATTTTATCGTCCATCCATAAACTACTGACTTCATGCCTGCGTCTCAGCCATCTCTACCATCGTCTCGTTGACCGGCACGGGGTACTTTTCACTCCTCGAGCCTCCGGCTTCCGTTCAGGGGACTTCATCGCACTGTCCACGGCCACTGCGTCCTTAGATTTCGCGGCGCGCACATGCGCAGTCTCCTTGGTCTTCTCTTTGGCCACCTCGGTGAATTCTGAAACAAAACCGAAAAAAATGGAAAAATCAAGTTTGATTTGAGTTTGTGGAGAATTTGGTTTTCTTCTCCTCCCAAATCCTAATTAGCACCAATCTCAAAGCAAAACCAGCTCTCAATCCCTGTCATCGCAGCTTCAACGGATGAAAAATCGCGCGGCACTGTTCATCGTTCAGATATTTTCGCCGCCGCCCAAAATATCGCCGCCGCTCCTGTTTTCTTCGCCACCAAGCCGTCCCGGTCTCTCCTGCAGCTTCCAGCCCCTGCCAGCCCACCCCCGCCTGTCAGCACGCCGTACTGCGCCGCCCTGACACCGCCCAGCTCGGCCGAAGGTGTGGCAGCGCCGCCAGCCACCCGCGCAACTCCCTCTCTGCTTTTTCTCGCGCCTTCCTCTCTCGGCCGACCAGCAGCTTCTCTGACACCCTTGACCGCCGCAACTCCACGCCCGAGAAGCCCCGTGTCCGCCTTGCCAACCTTGACCCGAAACCGCCACCGCCATGGTTATCTCCTCCTCTCCGTGCCGAACCGCCTCCGAGCCTCTATTTAAGCAATTGAGCCTTCCACGGTGAACTCCATTTCCCCAAGCTCACCGCACACCCCGAAGCTCCCCTCTTCTTCCCCATCGCCGGTAAGTGAAGAAATCCCCAAACCCGAGCCCTAGACCAATGTCGGTTCTCCGGCCACCTATTTTCCAATTCCTTTCTCCTGTAGCATCCCTGAGCTCCCCAAAACCTCCCCCAACCGTCGCCTTAGCCTCCCGGCCACTCTTCTTCCCCGGCGCCGATAGCCGCTCCACCACCAAAAATGACCGCCGTGGCTAGCCTAGCTCCAACCTCCCCAGCCCAAGCCGACACTCCTGTTAGCTTCCTCTAGCCCCATAGATGCTCGAGCACCGGCCCAATTACCCCCTTAGCCCTCCGTTCGACCGCTTTGCTCAAATCGGCCGCGGAGAAGATGAGCTCGCCGCCGGCGAACGCCACCTCCACCGGTTCTCTAACCACCAAAAATGGAACCCTTGTAGCACCCCGAACCCGTCCATGCCCTCCTCATGCGTCGCGGTTCACCGTAGCGCCTCCGGTCGCCACCGCTCCTTGCTCTGTTTCCGGTTTCGCGCGCGGGCTGGGTGAAGAAGATAAACAGTGCGTGCACTGTTCACTCGGCTAAGCCCAACCGCGTTGCCCGCACCGGATCCATCCGACCGGACCCGACCCGCGCCTGGTCCGCCCGACCGAGCCGCTCGGTCTCGGTGAGTCGCGCCGCCGCCCACCTGGCCGGACGCGTCCGATCCGCCCGACCCGCACCGGTTCAACTTGGCTGCGCCGAGTCCGCTCGCCCGCGCCGGTTGCAACGGGTCCGAGCCCGAGGAACAGTAGCCGGACCCGGTGAACAGTAAAACCCAAAAATTAAGTTTATACTCTCTAGATCCGTTTCGAGCCCGCCAACCCAAATCTCAGGCCTATTTTCTCATATAGCCCTCCTAAAAGCCCAAAACCCATTTTTAATTGAGTTTTTCCGAATTTTCTTTATTCTTTTATTTTCTTCATTCCTAGCTCATTTTCTTCGAGCGTGGAATTAAATTACTTTCTTCACTTTGCGCTAGCGCACGACGTCGTGAGTCGATCAAGTCAAGAAGGAGGAACTCAAGATCAAGCTCAAGATCGAGAAATTGAAGATTACGAAATTGTCGAAATCGTAAACCCGCAAGGCAAGTCACACATATTTTGAACATGTTGATCCTACATTTCCTAAGTTATTTATTTACTTGTATTTTCATTATGATATTTGCCCACTGTTATTTTATGTACAATAAATGCTTAGAATGACATGATACTAGTTATGTCCTACCACCCGAAAAAGCCCAGTCAAATTTGTTGGCCATATTCACCTTGACAAGACATAGTATTTTTAATTATAGTATTAAGTAGCCATGATAGTTCAGAGAATCAGTAACATCTTCAATTAGTAGAAAAAATGGTCTTTATTTGGAGAATGGTTTTAGGGTAGCGAGGATCGTTAGATCCTATGACCTTAACCGAATGTGAAGGCAAGGATCATAAATCGGTGTGATGTTACTGACCGGACGAGAATTTGTGGGAAGCAATTGCCACCGGTGAAAATATAAGGACTAGATCCTCATGCCGAGTAAAGAACATAGTGATCGCCCAACCACAAGCGTTGATACGTCAAACCTGGTTTAGTAACTCGCTCAAATTCAATTGAACCTCTGAAGCAAGGCGGAGGCTGTGTGAGTCCATACGAAAGGGGTTGAGCAGGGTCGTATGGAGAGTGATTATTTTCGAACAATTGATTTGATTATCAATGATCCACACAATAATAGGTCGAGACAAGTATGGGATTGTTGGGAAGCCTATTAGGTGGAGGCTATATAAAGAATTGAGCGTTGAAAACTTTGTTTTCTTAAAACCAGACGTGGGATTAAGAAATCTTGTGGGTAAAGCAGGGCAGCTCTGCAGAGTCATGACTAATGGTATTCGAATACGCCGTGCTTCCGGTTAATGAAGCGTGTTTAATGGGTGAATCCAATAACAAGGCATAAGTAGAATTGAGAATGGTTTGGTAATGTTGAATAGTGAGAATCACGCTTGAAAACCCCTTTACATTAATGAAGTTACTTTTCAAGCTTTTATCGGTCTTCAACTAAAACTGCATCCACATAAAATAATAAGCCTGTTTTCCCTTCACTTGTTATATCATGCAAGTAGTTATTGTTAAGCTCCGTGTGACTTGTTGAGTACGGTAGTAGTACTCATACTTGCTAAAAACATAAACAGAGATACAAACTTTGAGGAGGTAGGTGAAGACGAAGAGATGGTGCTTTGCGAGATGGATGAACCTTGGATTAGGGTCGTTCTCCGCTCAGGCGTGCCTGTGGCGTCTTTTGCTGTAATGTAACTAAAGATAGTCGGCATTGCTGTAATACTTGGCTTTAAAGCCCTTATATTGTTATAAAGTTCATTTTTGCTCTTAAGCTTGTGTTGGCAATGTTATTCACTCGATGGATGTACTGCATTTGAGCAGGTCCAGGCGATTATGAGGTTTTCATAATACTCCCAGAAATGGGGGTGTTACAGAGTGGTATCAAAGCCTACTTGCTTGACCGTAGGATGACCCTAAGTGTAGGTTGATTTCGATAAGAATACGATTTCACAAAGCCATATTTTTAAGTACAAAAGAATTTCGAAAACCATAAGTGTCATTGCTATCTCGCCTCTCCTATTCCTATCTTATCTATCTTAGATTGTGAGTAAAAAGCTTTCCTTTTTGAGTTTTGTTAAAATCTTAAAAATACGAGTAGACGTCTAGACTAATTTCATGCTGACCAAATGAAATGAAAGCTAACTCTAACTAAAGAAATATTAAAAATGATGTTAAAAAGAAGTAGTGAGAATTCCCTGACCAAAGCTTTTCCTTCTGAAAAGTTATAAGATCACCGCCCGAATAGTTAGCCAATAATACCCGTTTGATATCCTTGATGCAATGGGTAAAACCATTCTAGTAGGCGAAGATTTTCTGGTGGTATTAATAGCCAAATTGCACTATTAGCCTGTGAGCTGCTATATAAGCAATTTGTGCAAAACTAATGTCTGATTTCAATTAAAGATTATGTTAAAAAGTTCTCTACTTCTACCCCAATTCGTCTTGATTCTTACCTGTGCTGTTCTGTTCTCTCCTCATCTATAAGCAAATCTCAGAAAGAATTAAATGCAAATTTCTGATTGCAACAAATAGATTGAATTATAACCATGGAAGTTTAGAGAAAGGAGTGGATAACCCATAAGGGATTAAAATATGAGACGATGATGATCAAAGATATTGGTGGAATTATATTGGAAGAATTTGAATGGATAAAGTAATAGAATTTGTTGGATCGGATTGATTAGAAGAATGAGTAATCAAAAAAATGAATGATATTGATTATTGGATTTTAGGCTTGAACAAAAATGTTATTCTTGGTGGATGTTAATAATATTGATTATTGGATTATAGTTCTGATCAGTAATATTATCCTTGGTGGATCTTTAAAATGAGGAATTAATTGAGAAATAGATAGTAAGAAGCTTAGTCGATTATTGGATGAGCAGACTGAGATTAGTAGTTGATAACGGAGTTAAAATTAGATTGTTAGAAAATATTGATACATATGAAATTGGTGCATTTAAAATGAAGATATTGGATTACAAATAGATTTGATATTGGATTTATAATCATGGTTGAAGTTGGAATTTATGTAGAATTCGGATAACCGTGATGTGATTTATAGTGGAAAAAAAAAGAGAGTCATTGGATTCTAAGCTTATATCCAGAAGTAGTATAGAAAGTTGAATAAGCCTGTGGTTGCCGATTGCTGAAAAATGTGGGATTATCTTTGCAAGTATGCGTAAGATTTTGAAGTAGCGTCTTGCAAAAGCAGTCAGAAATATCATTTAATCCCGCTTCATCTTCTTTCTTGCCTTTTTCTTGCTCTTTCCTCATTTCAGTCTTACTTACCTTGCTAAGCCCAAAATGTTCTGAACCGATTCTTAAGTTTATTTCTGATCAATTAATGTCATTGAATAAGATCTGATGATGCCGCAGATGGAAAACAGAAATCAGAACAGACAATCCAACATGGTAGAAGCTTTATACAACATGACAGAAGCCTACATGAAAGAAGCCTTATCTATCATGGGGAAAGCTCGGATTGAAAGCAAACAAGGACAAGTTAAAATACTAGAGCAAGAAGCAAGGATATTGGAGCAACTCATTACGAAAATGTCATCAGAAGAATTAGTACCAATGTCAAGTACGATCGTGTTTAAATTTACAACCTTCTTGAAGACTCAACCACCGGAGTTTTCATCAGCAACGGAGCCTTTGAGCGCTGATAACTGGTTACACAGCATGGAGAAGAGACTAGAAGCCATCCAATGTACGGATAAGGAAAAGGTTCTTTTTGCCGCCTACCAACTATCAGAACCGGCCATTAACTGGTGGAACGCTATCCAATGGATATATCCGAACAAAAATGATATTACCTGGAAAGAATTTGTGACTAGGTTTCGCAAGACCTATATTCCTCCTAAAGTCGTCACAGAAAGATATCAGGACTTTCTTAATCTCCGACAAGAAGACAAGTCTATTATGGAGTATCTGCTGCAATTCCATCGTCTGTCGCAATATGCTCAAGAAGATATTGACGAAGCAAAAAGAATGGCATACTTTATACAAGGTTTGCAACCAAAGATAAAGCGCTATATTTTGACCAAGGAATTTTCAGATTTACAGACTCTAGTTGATCAAGCTCTCTGGATAGAAGAAGAAATATCAGGGTATGTGAGGATTATCAATCGAAATGATCCTTTAACTATGGCACTCAAGACTTGTTTTCACTGCAACCAAGAAGGACATATTCGTTCCCAATGCCCATGGAAATCCCTACCTAAGGAAGAAGCCTGGGTACAAGCTAAAGGACAGACATCAGCGTCATATCAATTGCCAACGGAAGAAGAAGGACGTCACCCCAAGAAAGCTCGAGTAGTAAGCAAGACAAATGCACCCTAAAGAAAAGAATAAGAGAAAGCAAGCAACAGAGATAGTCAGGAAGTTGAAAAGCAAGCAACACCGCTAGTAAGAATGACTGCTACCTTATACTTTTGTATGAGCAAGTAATTTTGTAAGCTATCAAGTGTACCCGTGTTATCTGTACACTGCTACGAAGAATAAAGAAGTTTGTGTCACATATCACCATGGACTTGATGCAACAAATGTGAATATTTGGATGATTACCCAAGGGATGAAAGAACCAATTCAGCTTGGATGGAAAATCAGAATAATATAGTGGAAGCTTGGTAAACCCAAGCTATGCAAGAAGTTAGAACAAATAAACCAGACTCGTGTTAAGGAATATTGAAGGAGATCATGAGAAAAGTTTATATGAAGATACAAGATATGATATAATATACAAGGATGATATACAGGTACAGTAAAAGAAAGAGATATGGACAAAAGAGAGTATATAGACTTGGATATGGCAAGAAGAGTCTTTGGAGCTAAAAGAATGGAAGGATTGTAACATCTACATCAAGGTGTCAACACCTTAGTCAGCCCTAATTCAGCCTTTGGTTGGAATTAAATCCGCAACAATGAAGATGGTTACATATGACCAAGGACAGTGATACAAATATTCAATGTTGCCCAGAAAGAGAGAGTGATGGAAACATTAAAGTCGAAAAATATATCATGGTATGGTTACTAGGTGACAAGGAAATTCAACAGAGTTCGTTAAAGAAGAAACAAGAAATTTTGGAATCTCGTGGTCACTAAGATATGTGGATCACTTTTGAATACCAAGTAAAGAAAGAAATTACAGGATTGGAGTATGAAAGAAGCTTACGATGCATAGTTCTCTATACATGATGATAAAGTAGCGATGAATCAAAATTTGAAAGAAGAGTTTTGATGAGATAATCTGAAGAGAGAAATCTCAGGATATAACCCTGACTACACTTGTCAGAAAATAGAAGACAGACTGCTACAGTCATACCCATTCCTAGAATGGAAATGAACAATCGGAAGATATTGGTATGAATTTGTTTTACAGACTCCCGAAGACACGAGTAACCTGCCAACTAAACAACTTACGGAAGAGATATAGATAGCAGAAATATCGCATAAATCCTCAGATGGAATCATTCTGATCATGAAGCATAAGTCACATCTATGCCCCGGGAGGAACTTCATGAAGTCCTGAGAACTCGGATGACCAAAAAGGACAAAGTATCAGCAAAGTATCAGTCAACAACTACTACATGAGGATCACACTGAAAGACAAATAAGATCTAAGGAAAGGAATCGGAACTGTAACACATTTTGATTTTCAACCCATTTGTTAATCTGAGTGAATCTCGGGGTCGAGATTCTTTTTAAGGGGGGTAGGTTGAAACAAAACCGAAAAAATGGAAAAATCAAGTTTGATTTGAGTTTGTGGAGAATTTGGTTTTCTTCTCCTCCCAAATCCTAATTAGCACCAATCTCAAAGCAAAACCAGCTCTCAATCCCTGTCATCGCAGCTTCAACGGATGAAAATCGCGGCACTTGTTCATCGTTCGAGATATTTCGCCGCCGCCAAAATATCGCCGCCGCTCCTGTTTTCTTCGCCACCAAGCTGTCCCGGTCTCTCCTGCAGCTTCCAGCCCCCACCCACCCACTTTGTCAAGACGCCCGATCGCCCGCACCGACACCGCCCAGCTCGGTAGAAGGTGTGGCGGCGCCGCCACCACCCGCAACTCCCTCTGCTTTTCTCGCCTTCCTCTCTCGGCCGACCAGCAGCTTCTCTGACACCCTTGACCGCCGCAACTCCACGCCCGAGAAGCCCCGTGTCCGCCTTGCCAACCTTGACCCGAAACCGCCACCGCCATGGTTATCTCCTCCCCTCTCCGGTGCCGAACCGCCTCCGAGCCTCTATTTAAGCAATTGAGCCTTCCACGGTGAACTCCATTTCCCCCTGAAGCTCACCGCACACCCCGAAGCTCCCCTCTTCTTCCCCATCGCCGGTAAGTGAAGAAATCCCCAAACCCGAGCCCTAGACCAATGTCGGTTCTCCGGCCACCTATTTTCCAATTCCTTTCTCCTGTAGCATCCCTGAGCTCCCCAAAACCTCCCCCAACCGTCGCCTTAGCCTCCCGGCCACTCTTCTTCCCCTGCCGATAGCCGCTCCACCACCAAAATGACCGTGGCTAGCCTAGCTCCAACCTCCCCAGCCCAAGCCGACACTCCTGTTAGCTTCCTCTAGCCCCATAGATGCTCGAGCACCGGCCCAATTACCCCCTTAGCCCTCCGTTCGACCGCTTTGCTCAAATCGGCCGCGGAGAAGATGAGCTCGCCGCCGGCGAACGCCACCTCCACCGGTTCTCTAACCACCAAAAATGGAACCCTTGTAGCACCCCGAACCCGTCCATGCCCTCCTCATGCGTCGCGGTTCACCGTAGCGCCTCCGGTCGCCACCGCTCCTTGCTCTGTTTCCGGTTTCGCGCGCGGGCTGGGTGAAGAAGATAAACAGTGCGTGCACTGTTCACTCGGCTAAGCCCAACCGCGTTGCCCGCACCGGATCCATCCGACCGGACCCGACCCGCGCCTGGTCCGCCCGACCGAGCCGCTCGGTCTCGGTGAGTCGCGCCGCCTCACGCCACGGACGCGTCCGATCCGCCCGACCCGCACCGGTTCGACTTGGCTGCACCGAGTCCGCTCGCCCGCGCCGGTTGCAACGGGTCCGAGCCCGAGGAACAGTAGCCGGACCCGGTGAACAGTAAAACCCAAAAATTAAGTTTATACTCTCTAGATCCGTTTGAGCCCGCCAACCCAAATCTCGGGCCTATTTTCTCATATAGCCCTCCTAAAAGCCCAAAACCCATTTTTAATTGAGTTTTTCCGGATTTTCTTTATTCTTTTATTTTCTATATTCCTAGCTCATTTTCTTCGAGCGTGGAATTAAATTACTTTCTTCACTTTGCGCTAGCGCACGACGTCGTGAGTCGATCAAGTCAAGAAGGAGGAACTCAAGATCAAGCTCAAGATCGAGAAATTGAAGATTACGAAATTGTCGAAATCGTAAATCCGCAAGGCAAGTCACACATATTTTGAACATGTTGATCCTACATTTCCTAAGTTATTTATTTACTTGTATTTTCATTATGATATTTGCCCACTGTTATTTTATGTACAATAAATGCTTAGAATGACATGATACTAGTTATGTCCTACCACCCGAAAAAGCCCAGTCTAATTTGTTGGCCATATTCACCTTGACAAGACATAGTATTTTTAATTATAGTATTAAGTAGCCATGATAGTACAGAGAATCAGTAACATCTTCAATTAGTAGAAAAAATGGTCTTTATTTGGAGAATGGTTTTAGGGTAAGCGAGGATCGTTAGATCCTATGACCTTAACCGAATGTGAAGGAAAGGATCATAAATCAGTGACAGTGTTACGGCACTGGACGAGAATTTGTGGGAAGAAATTGCCACCGGTGAAAATATAAGGACTAGATCCTCATGCCGAGTAAAGAACATAGTGATCGCCCAACCACAAGCGTTGATACGTCAAACCTGGTTTAGTAACTGCTCAAATTCAATTGAACCTCTACAGAAGCAAGGCGGAGGCTGTGTGAGTCCATACGAAAGGGGTTGAGCAGGGTCGTATGGAGAGTGATTATTTTCTGAACAATTGATTTGATTATCAATGATCCACACAATAATAGGCTGAGACAAGTATGGGATTGTTGGGGAAGCCTATTAGGTGGAGGCTATATAAAGAATTGAGCAGTGAAAAACTTTGTTTTCTTAAAACCAGACGTGGGATTAAGAAATCTTGTGGGTAAAGCAGGGCAGCTCTGCAGAGTCATGACTAATGGTATTCGAATACGCCGTGCTTCCGGTTAATGAAGCTGTGTTTAATGGGTGAATCCAATAACAAGGCATAAGTAGAATTGAGAATGGTTTGGTAATGTTGAATAGTGAGAATCACGCTTGAAAACCCCTTTACATTAATGAAGTTACTTTTCAAGCTTTTATCTGGTCTTCAACTAAAACTGCATCCACATAAAATAATAAGCCTGTTTTCCCTTCACTTGTTATATCATGCAAGTAGTTATTGTTAAGCTCCGTGTGACTTGTTGAGTACGGTAGTAGTACTCATACTTGCTAAAAACATAAACAGAGATACAAACTTTGAGGAGGTAGGTGAAGACGAAGAGATGGTGCTTTGCGAGATGGATGAACCTTGGATTAGGGTCGTTCTCCGCTCAGGCGTGCCTGTGGCGTCTTTTGCTGTAATGTAACTAAAGGTAGTCGGCATTGCTGTAATACTTGGCTTTAAAGCCCTTATATTGTTATAAAGTTCATTTTTGCTCTTAAACTTGTGTTGGCAATGTTATTCACTCGATGGATGTACTCGCAGCTGAACAGTCCTGGGCAGTTGCGAGGTTTTCATAATACTCCCAGAAATGGGGGTGTTACAAATTCCTCACTGTTCTGCCTGGCCTCTTTCTTCGCCTCACTCGCCTGTTCTCGGCTGCCTCCGACGCGCGCGGCGCGTCGACCTTCGTCTCCAGGCTTGTTCTTGGGCGCCTCCGCAGTCTCGCTCGCCTTATGTATAGTTGCATATGTACTCGATCGGTCTGTACAACGTCTCTCTATCTGTGGTCGACCCAGAAGAAAAGATATCGCAACGACGTCCATAGTAAGAGGGCTCGTACACACTAAATTCCGAAAAACATGTAGCCAGCAAATGCTACGCCGAGACGAGACTTGAAAGTTTGATTCAGTGTGTTGGACAAGCTCCCAATACTTCGGAGATGCAGTAACATACAGATTTGTCACTGTCCAATAGTCCCTATTGTTTATTATTGAGAAACCATCGCTGACGACTAGTCCGATCGATTCCTCTGCTAATGCAAAACCAGATCAATCACAGAAGACAGGAAATAGTAGATTGAAAATACAGAGAAGTAGAGAGAACTTCTGGTCTTTTTTTATTGCTTTCTTGCCCAGGCCCAGGTTTCCTAACACTCCCCCTTGGGTACTCATCCGACACGTTCATGCCTCATCAAAACTCCATAAAAACTCAGTGAAAAAAATTTAGAGAAAGAATACATGATACATGTTATGCTATGTTACGCGAATTGCCTCATTAAAAATCTTTGTTGAGAAACTTCATAAAAACTCATCAAGGGAAAAAGAGTACAATCCACCTAATTTCGTTCAATCTTCAAGACTTATTATTTGGGTACTCAATCTTCATGATCAAGGTTTAATAACGGGCTTGAGAAAATTCTCCCCATGAATTCTGCACTTCTCTAAGTCTCATCATTGTAATTCCTCGTATGCATTTTCAAAGCTAGATGCAGGGAGTGATTTAGTGAATAAATCTGCAAGATTCTCACATGACTTAGTTGCAGTACATTAATTCCGTCCATCTATTGCAATTCATGAGCATAGAAGAACTTGGGTTGATATATTTTGTGAGATGACTCTTCACATGGCCTGTTTGCACTTATGCAACACAAGCTGCATTATCTTCATAGATAATTATGGGAGCTTACATAATATTGATCCCACATGACTGCTGGATGTGGTGAATCATTCGTCGGAGCTAAGCACATTCACGTACAGTTTCGTACAGTGCTATGACTTCTGAGTGGTTCATCGAAGTCGTTACCAGACTTTGCTTAGACGATTTCTAGAAAATTGCAGTTCCACCACATATGAATATATATTCTGTTTGTGATCTTGCGGTATACGGGTCCGACAGGTACCTAACATCTGTATAGCCAATCAAGTTCAAATCTTGATTCTTTCTGTAGAACAATCCAAGGTCCTTGCTTCCTTGGAGGTATCGAAAGATATCCTTTATTCCCTGCCAATGCCATTTGGTAGGTTCTGCACTATGCATCGGTAGCAGTTTGTGGCAAATGCAATGTCCGGTCTAGTGCAGTTTGCTAAATACATAAGTGCTCCTACTATACTTAAGTATGGGAATTCGGGTCGTAGGACTTCCTCCCCCTCTTCCCTAGGTCGGTATGGATCTTTTTCTTGCTGTAAAAATCTCCCGATCATCAGTACTTTCGATAGGTATGCCTTCTGAAAGCCGAATTTTTCTAACACCTTCTGGGCGTAGGCTTACTGATGTACTAATATTCCTTCAGGGACATGCTCGAGCTGCAAGCCTAAGCAATATTTGGTTTTACCCAAATCTTTTATTTCAAATTCTGACTCCAGTTAAAAACTTGCTTCTTTTATGTCTTCCATTGTGCCAATGATATTCAAATCATCTACATATACTGAGATTATACAAAATCCATTTTGGGATCTTCGTATAAATATACAGGGACAATCTTCATTGTTCGCTTAAGCGATTATACCACATCCTGCCTGATTGTTTGAGGCCGTACAGTGATTTCCTGAGTTTCATACTATACAATTTCTATTTGCTCTGTCTTGGTTTGGGACAGGGATACCTTCAGGTATCTTCAGATAAATCTCCGAATCCAAGTTTTCATAAAGGTATGCAGTTACCACATCCATCAATTTCAGTTCTAAATTCAAGTTTACTGCCATTGAGATCAAATATCTAAAGGTAATTCCACTCATGACTGGGAAGTAGGTTTCTTCATAATCAATTCCTGGACGTTGAATGAAACCTTGTACTACCAGCCTTACTTTATATCTTACAACTTCATTTCTTTTATTTCTCTTTTGAACAAATACACACTTATGCCCTAGAGGGTGCACATGGGGAGGTGTGCGGCTTACGGGCCCAACACCTCTCTTTTGTTCAGAGACAATAATTCAGTTTCTATTGCCTTCTTCCAATCTTTCTAATCTGATCTTTTCTTACATTCAGCGAGCGATAGAGGCAATGGATCAAGATCGATGATTGTGGCAATTTTCTTTGCAAAGTAGATATCAACATTGGTTGTTGTCCTATTCATGGACTCTCCCGTGTGCACATAATTTATAGCTATTTCTTCATGAGTTGCTTCTTCTGGAGCTTCTGCTTGCTCATCGCTTCTTCCGATTATGTGGCAAGTCCTTCGATTTTGGCTCGATGTGCGCACACATCTATGCCGATTTCTTCTTCCATGAGGATGTTTAGAACCGGTATGTCCTTTTGTGAAGGTGTCATACTAACGCCAGGTCTCAACTAGATCTCCTTCTGGTTCTAGAAAACTTCAGTGATTGGCTGTGTCAAGTCCTTCTTATCCTTCTTCACCAGGCGTCCCGGTTACTTAGGATTCGAGGGACATAAGTTCTCATCCTTTTATTCTGATGCCTCTGGATGGGATTAGGGATACCTTCTACCTTCTTTGGTATTTCAACCCTCTCTGGTGCATTGCGTGCAGGCACATGCGACTTGGTCACACTCTTCAAATCACTAAAGTGGTCAGACAGTTGATTTGCTAATGTCTGCAAATCAATAATCTTCTGGACTTCTCTATTTGCTTCACTAGTGCACGGGTTATGTGCAGGGATTCTCGTGGCTTGCCACGTAATTTTTGATATTTTTCATCAAGGGGTTGATTTCCTCCCCCCTAATGTTGGAAAATTATGCTCGTCAAATATGCAATCAGCGAAGCGGGCAATATGCAAATCTCCTATCATAGGTTCTAAATATCTGATTATGGATGTTGTTTCATAACCAACGTATATCCCAGTCTTTTGGAGAGGACCCATTGCAGTACGCTGTGGAGGGGGTATAGGTACATAAACCTTGCATCTAAACCTCCGGAGATGAGAAATTTTCGGTGCTGACCCTTGCGCTAGTTGCATAGGTGAATGGATGTTGTAGGCCGTTGGTCTAAAGTTGATGAGATTTACTGTATGTAGGACTGTGTGTCCCCAACATGTAGCTGGCAAATTACAATTCTGCAAAAGAGGTCGGGCAATAAATTTAATTCTCTAGACTAATGCATCTGCTAAACCATTCTGGGTGTGGACATGCGGTACAGAATGCTCAACTGCAATTCTCATTGCCATGCAATAATCATCAAATGCCTTTGAAGTAAATTCACCGGCGTTGTCCATTCTGATGGACTTTATGTGATGATCAAGGAAAATATTTCTGATGCGAATTATCTGTGTGCTCAGCTTTGCGAAAGCATGGTTTCTCGTAGACAATAAACATACGTGTGACTATTTCGAGGAAGCATTGATGAGCACCACGAAATATCTAAATGGCCCTGAAAGTGGCTGAATAGGACCACAAATATCTCTTTGGATGCGTTCCAAGAATGCAGGGATTTCATCCTTCATTTTCAGAGTAGAAGGTCTAGTAATTAATTCTCGGTGGCACATGTAGGGCACACAAAATCTTCGTGATTTGAGAATTTTTTTTACATTAATATTATGCCCTTAGAAATTGTTGATTATATTTCTCATCATTCTAAGACCTGGATGGCCTAATCTGTCATGCTAGAGACAGAAAAGTTCAGAGCTTCTAAATACTGTTTTCAGGGCAGTGTAGGCTGCAGGTGCCTTGATGTTGGTGTAGTATAGCCCAGTTTCTAATGAAGTTTTTTCTAATACCTTTTTTCATTTGCTTCGCGCTTCGCAATGAGCAGGTATTCCTTACCGTACTCTTCTTTAGTCTCAACGTGAAAACCATTGGCGCGAATATCTTTAAAACTTAGGAGAGTTCTAGTCGATTTTGGGTACAACAAGACTTCTTGAATGACCAAAGTTATGCCTATTGGGAGTATAATTGTGGCTCTTCCTGAACCTATTATATAAGCATCGCTACCGGCGATTGTTATAAGGCTACTAGTATTCTTACTAATCGACTGAAAATACTTTGTCTCTCTTAAGATGGTATTCATTGTGCCGCTGTCAGCTAAGCACACTTCCTTCATAGGGCGTCACACGTGTTCTAATATAAGGTATTTTATTGATATGCATTAGAATGGAATCAATACATAAATAAAATACTTTAATATCAGAACATATCATGCTATTATAAACTGAATAAATGAATAAATTATTCAATAGCATCCAACCATCACGAGAAAATTGTTTAAGTACCATCCATACAAATTCTAACTTATTCTCACACAAAATAAATGACAATTAAAGTCAAAATGTATTCTATGCATTAGAGTCAAAGACTTTGGCTGCTATATATATATATATATATATATATATATATATATATATATATATATATATATATATATATATATATATATATATATATATATATATATATGCGTAGCTGTAGAAATCACGTCGGAAAGTTATTGCCGTGTGCTTATGTGTACATATGTATGTGTGTGTGTACACACACCGTAGTGATGTATTACTCTCTGCTTGCTGTTGAGTTCGCCCGCCGCACCTAGGCCGCTGGTCAATGTCCGTCTAGCACCTAGGATAACAGTGACCCCAAGAACCACATGAGTACAAGTGAAACACAAAGAACAAGTGCGTTAGTAACTTCTTTACCACAGCTATTCAAGTCAATTGCCAAAATATCAGCAGCATATGCACTGTTTGTCTAGTACAGCATTATACTATCACTGCCCCCTACATGAGTCGTCTTCCAGGGAGCAACAAACTACAGATTTTCAGTGGCGGCAATCACCATGTGTGCACAAAAATATGCACCGTGACGATATCCAGGGTGTTGCATGAGTTGCCTAAGCTACGAGCTTCTTCCAAAATGGTTTCAGTTACGTCAATACAGCCTTACAACGACCACATTCTGATGGCTCGGTCCTTAACGGGCTGAAACAAATCAATCACCTGCGAGAGCCTCTTCCGCGGCCACGTCCCCTTTTAGGCTTCTCATCTACAGCTTCGTCGCTGGACTGATCTTCGCTCTTCAGGTTGCCTCTTCGGCGAACACCTCGTCTTTTAGGCTTATTCTCGTCTGCTGCTTCATCGTTGGGCTGGTAATCCCCGCTCTTTGATCTGATCCATCAATCACAGAGCAAATAATGACCCAAATGTCTCGGTTTATGTTATATCTCCAAACCTATTTATAGCGAATAATTGAGATAGGACTTGTATCACTTACCTTTCTGAGGAAGGATCCAAGAACTTTGTAACTTCCTTAAGAGCATGAAGAGCAATCTTCTTAATCTGAAAAGAAAAGAAAAAGAATCGACTTCAGGTCAGTCATCATATCAAATATCACACATACGCACAAACCAGATCATTGAAACACGCCATGCCAACCTCTAGTTTATCTTCTTTAGCCCTGTGCTCAGATGGAAGGCGTCTAAACTCTCCAGTCAGCTTAACACATTCACCAACATTTTCAGGTGAAACAAAGTCCAGCGCAACCTTGATGCAAGACTGCACAAATAAGAACAGATTCAATTTTAAGCACCCAGATAATTGATGCTACACTACAAATGGAGGAAAAATTGAGCTGGTTTGTCACACGGGTAAAGTTCCATCAAACCTTCAAATTCCTGACTTGGTGAGGACATCCAGCAGGAATGAACACCGCTTCACCAAGCTTCTGCTCGAACGTCCAGGGTTCAACACCTAAAACAAGCACGACAACAGGTAAGAAAAACAACATGACATCACTAGAAAGACTTATGTTGGAGAGATCAAAAGACTTAAAAATAGCGTGCTTACTAACCATATTCTTCCTTGAGCTTTCTCTTATGCTCCACAGTTAAGTAGAAAGTCTGATCGTGAATTGGGTGAATAACCTGCACATTTAATATAATTACTGGTCAGCATAAGAAAATATAAAAGGAAAATGGATTCCTATGAACTGCAACCAGAAAAAAAAGAGTGAGACCTGTTTTACTGGATTGCAATGAATGTGCCGAAATTCAGAGGCATGCTTCCTAAGATAATCTTGTAATTTATCAGAATCCTCTCTCCGGAAAATATCCCACAAAGCACCACCAGTTTTCTGTTGCTCTGAACTCTCCAGACCTGTCCCTTGTTATTAAGTCGCGCGACTAGTCGCGACTAATCGTCGATTAGTCGACAAGTCGGCACACAGGCACCGACTAGTGCCATCGACTCGACTAGTTGCACTAGTCGGTCGACTTGTCGACTAGTCGGCGACTAGTCGCGACTCAGCCGCGACTAATCAGTAGCGAGTTTTTTTTCTGTTTTAGACTCAGTTTCGATGCATTCTTCTAGAGCAAGATCCGAGTATTCTTCCACTCTGAGCCTGGGTAGCAGTAGCAAGTAGTAGTGGTGATAGAAGGCAGTTAGTAGTAGAAGCAACAAGCAAGTAGTAGTGGTGATAGAAGGCAGTTAGTAGTAGAAGCAACAAGCAAGTAGTAGTAGATTAGTCGACGACTAGTCGGGATTAGTCACGACTAATCTCCAAGTCAGTAGCATCACGACTCGACTCGACTTTACGACTTAATAACTGTCTCAGGGGGGCCTCGTCTGACATTTCGACGGACACTCCTGTCAGCATAACCTTGATTGTCCGAAGTACAACGAGCTCCATTATGCATATCGCCAGATTTATTAACCTCATGATTGTGGTGTGAACACTGCACAACTTCACTTTGTACCTCAGATTCATGAGATGTTGGTTTATCCCCAACATCACCTTCAGCATCATCAGGTGGTAAAGCATTCATGTCCAAACCTGTGTGACGGAAGCAAGAGATGTCATAAATTTTAAACCAAATACGTTACCAAAAGTAAATTTGTGCTACTCACCATTAGAATTATCTTTAAAGGTATGCTCAGTTTCCATGCTACACGAGGTCTTGCATGCTTCATTGACAGCTTTATCCCCAGATTCAATTAGAGATGGTGATAGCCTGCACTCAGTGCCTGATTCTAAAACCCCATATAGCTCCTGAAGATCTTGTTTTCTCATTTTCTTTCTAGTTTCTTCTATCCAATGAAGATGATCAGTAGTATAGGACACTTCAGCTGTGTGTGCTAAGATATTTACCTGGTTAAATCAGAAACTTTTCACAATTAATCACTTCATGACAAACTAATGAAACCCAAGCAACTGATAAACAAGAAAGCAAAGACAATTCATGGTTAGTGCCAACTAGGTATACAGCAACAACAGGAAAAACATTAGCTCAGAGAGAGCAACATAAATAAAGTGAGATGCAGGTTAGCCAGCATCAGACCTGGCTTTGCAGAAAGCACTTTTATTCAACACTGAAGGCAAAAGATACAACCACAAGCCGGACAAAACAAGAAATATCAAAGCTATTAAAACAACATACCGCATCAGACAGGTCACAGTGAAGCTTGGTCACAGAGTCACCCCTGCCTAACTCTTGGTAAAATCCATAAGCAATGTAAGTTTTTGGCCCGAGATCTGGCTTCAGGACACCAGAGGGAAGCTTGACTGCAAGATTTAAGGGACCATATCGTGGATCAGTATACTCGGGAAATGGCAATGCACTGATAAACTCGGCACCATGCCGAGGTAATCTCTGATCAAATGAACTAGATGGCGGCCAGTCTTTTAGCTTAAGCATCTCAGGCCAGTTAGTCGTCGGATGAGTTCTGCCTTTCATATATCCCATAAAAAACATATGTATGTTAATTTCCACCTGTAACAAAAAAAAGTACATAATAATGTACTATTAGTTGCAAAAGAACAAAGCACAGTCTGTCTAAAATCTAAATCCAAACAGACTCATAAACACCATTATTTGAAAATTGAAATTGAAAGTCAAATTCACTGATGAATTGATTAAGTTCCCTACGACTCGTACTGTATGTGTTATTTCTTTGCATAGTAACCAGTTTCCAAGAAAAGTGTTTCTCTCAAATCTTATAATTTCCAAGCCAGGTGTATAAAATAATAAAGTTTTGCAAGGAACAAATAGGGTAGAATACAAAGGAGGGACTTCACAAGGGTAAGGAGCGTCAACTTTTTACAGCTACAGAGGATAATGCGGTTCTCAAAGGCAGCATGTGGTAATAAAAAAATCATCTATCAAATTTGTACCACCATCACTAAAATCGATGTTGGGGAAAAGCATGCAATAAAGCACACACGAACAGCCACACCGACAATAAAAACCAAAAATCTGTAATCCCACATTCAGGAAATACCGTATAGACAAAAAAAAGGTCATTCAATGCACTAACACATTCAGGAAAACACAGTTCCTAACCTCACACCAATCAAGGCAATCTACTGCCCTGACAGCGAAGTGCTCATCTTCTACGTCGCCATTGGTCTTTTTTTCTCGCAATGCCCGCCACATAACTAATGGCTCCCAACTCAGACCAGAGGTTAACTGAAGAACATCCGAAACAATAACTGGTTCACCCTTTGCCCAATGCTTCTGAAAGTGCACGAGGTCATCCTCCTGGATACCAGTAGCAACTGGACAGTATAGGTAGTTATCACTTGAGCCCTTCCTGTTTGCAGCCTCTCGTACAGCTTGTGTTCTTATCTTGCCTGAACAATCAAAGCAAGGGCACCGATCACTTCTCCCCGCTATTGCTTTTGCAAATGTTTCACTCCTAACAACTTTGTCAGCCCGGTGTTCTAACTCAGAAAGCATATTCTCTGGTAGCAAGCATTTGAGGTCCAAAAATGAATTACCACAGCCTCCTATTTCCTTTGGTGGGCAAGGTATGCTACCATCACTCTTTGCTTTCCACAATAGCAGAGGGTTATTTGGGTCCTCAACAATAGCCATGACACTGTAAGGCTCAGCATTTGGGATCTCCATGTGCCTCCTCAAACAGACCCTTTTATTCCCATCCTTTGATTTAAGAATATTACCAAAAACATACATCTTCCCTCTTTCTTTATACTGCACACTCTCTACCTCTTCTCCTCCAGGAATCTCACCTTTGCGAAGCTCCCGGCAGCATGCAAGGCACAAGTCATATGAACAATGTTTGCAGCTTCTATGAAAATCAACTATAGAAGTTCTACACTTATTGCTGCAGTAACAGAATATAAAAACTGATCAGATGCTTGCTGCCATAGTATTTATGGAACAAAGTAAACAGGGAAGGAGCATAACCAATAAACACGCTCATCTAGATCACAGTCAACTTGTTCCAACTTTACTTCATTCATCGAAACACCTGCAAACAAAAACAGATCAGCATTTACAACAACCTTCATTACCAGATGGTGTCATGGAACACCAGAACACCATACCTCGTATTCGACCCTCTAATTCCTTCTCCTCCATTTGATCCTGTCGCAGTTCTCTCAGCCATGGAAGCAACAAGCGTACAATATGACAAGCATAACGAATTTGATTTTCTTCAGAAATCTCTTTCTTTTTAGGCTGGTTCATGAGGAATAGGATAAGTCATTAAGGAGGAAGACTATCTGAACACAAACAAAATCAGCAGAAGAAATGGAAAAACCATATAGATGAGATCAGATGCTAAGTGCAAACCTCTTCAACTCCTCTCATTCGTAGGCATGCCTTGCAATTACAATTCTTGCGACAATATGGGCATTTCGCAGCAAATTCAACTTCTGGCAAATCAGGATACCTATTTACCAAAAACAGTGGAGTGTTGTGAAATACACAAAACCAAAATAACAGGGCCGTATGTCAATCACCAATGAAATGAAAATATTAGAAGGAAAATGCATCAAAATTTATGCAGCATGGTAGACTAAAAGAAGTTGATTAAAGCGCAAAAAGATCAGTAAGTAATATAAAAAAATAATGTTTTTATTAAAGCAAAAAAACGTGTATTTAAGTTATATTTGGAACTGTGATATTACAAAAAAAAAAAACAGTGGAGGATGGCAATCCAATTAGTAGAAACAAGATTGGGACAACTTGACGCACCATCGTTCTATGCATTGCTCACAGAAGCGCTTACTATTGCATGTCTTACACCAGACCACCCTCCCTTTGTCATTTCTCTGGCATTGGTGGCACATTAGTGCATTTTCCCCAGTCAGCATCTTCTTCCCTTTCTAGATTATTGAAACAACACAAAGTTTATTACACTCATCAAAATAGTTGTAAAGAACCATTCCATGAACAATTAAAACCAGGACATGAGGAGCTTACCTTATAATTTTCATTACATTTTTTATCCTTGGAGGATGGAGCCTTTTTTTGTTCTTCATCCTCTTTCTTCAACTTTTTTGTGATGAACTCCCTCCCTGCATCTCTTCTCTTCTGCTTTTTTGCAGTCTCCAAAACCTCATCATTGCATAAGTCGTTGACCCTTACTGTCTCTGCATCATCCTGTCAAGGAATGAAAATGCTAAGCCTAGCAAAATTCTGGTTTCAAAATATAACAAAAAGGAATAGATATCATTTGCTAATACACACAAACCCACTAAAATTAGATTATTCTAACTACAGTAAACATCTTCCAGGGACTCTACATAACACCGGCATCCTCCTAAAGGTCTACAGACACCATCATAAGTGGATAAGATGAGCATTGCACAGTCCAATCATACAAGATTTATTGACTGAGGGTCTCAATGCATCACTAATTTTCCACACATGCTTCATATGACCCTGCTTAATAATATAACTGTGCACCAATCATAGTCAAATGATAAATTCAGAATTAAAAGTTCCACTTGCAAGTTCTGATTGGTACCAAACCCCACCATCAGAGTAAGAAACTTAAAGGTATTAATCTTGTAGAAAAGGACAAATTTTATAAGCTGAAACAAAACAGTAGCAAGGTGTAATATCATACTAACACAAAACATGCATATAAACCATTCAGTTGAAAGATCTAACACATGAACTACAAAGTTTACCGCATTGCTTTCATCATGGCTCTTTCCATTGGACAATTGGACCACAGTGTATCCTTCCTCAGCTTGCCTTTTCTCAGGCCCCTGTTTCCTCCTAGCATCACCACTCTTCTTCATCTTCGCAGGCTCTAAAACCCTGTCATTCTCAGTTCCCTTACCCAATGAAATTTCCTTGCCATCCTATTAGCAAAACATTAGAAAATCAAAACATTCCCTCGTAAGCACCAAAAGAGAGGTGCTACAGCAAGATAGCAACAAAATTATGAAAAATAGCAACAAAATTATGAAAAATATTCTTCTAAAATTTGATCAAAGACAGAAATAGAAAGAAAAATATGAAAATATCTTTAAGAAAAATGCATCCTTCTCTCGAAGAAATACCCAAAAACAGTAAACCAGTAACTTGCTTAAATCAAGCATTTAGTTATAGCATTAATTAGAAACTCTTGTACAGTGCATAAATCTGTATTAAACCATTGAGGATTGAATCTTTATACAGCAAAGCAAGCACAGGAATCACAAGAATTGGCTGATTCTTGAACAATCAATAAAGTGAGCAAAATTGCCCACAAAAACGACACCTTCTCTAGCCACAGATGAGAATTAGATTTCTGTAAAACTATATAAAAATAAAAAAAAATCTGGCAAAGTTTTGGCCTTATATGGAAATGACCTACAGCTGGACAAGGTGTTTGAATATTTGTAACGGATCTTGGATAATTTTCCCCATTGCTTTTGCCGTTGGAGAATTGGACTTCACTGTTCTCTTGCTCTACTTTCTTTTTCCTGGGTCCCCTCTTCTTCCCAGCATCACTTCTCTTTGACCTGCTCAGAGGCGCTAGAACTTTATTATTCGTGGTTTCCTCGTCATTTCCATTCTGCTCATCATCCTATTAGCAACACAGCAATTAAACAATTGATGCTCAGTCTCAACAAAAACCGAAACCCATAAAAGAGCAATAAAAAGGCAAAAATTATCCAAAACAAAAGTCTGGCGTTCTACAGAGAATGAGACAGAGAAATAGAGATAAAATTAACATATATCTCAAGTAAAGGCGACCCTTCTTGACAGTACATTCATACAAAAAAACGTATTCTTAACAATAGAGCGACATGTCAATGGAGAATTGGGGAAGTATATAAAAAAAGTTTTTCTTACATGGGACTACACAAATATGTGCAGAACTTAACGCGCAATCGCTCACAAAAACCGCATCTTTCCTAATCGACATTGGCAAGTAATTTGTCAAATAAACAGCGGATCGTACAGAATGATAGAATGATTATCTTTCCGATTTTCCTACTTCGAAGCAAAAACCCAAGTCTCGAAAGGAGGATAGCATCAAATGGCCGACGCCCAAAATGATAAGACAGTCCAAGGAATCCTCCTCGTACCTTCCCGAAAACACATACATGTCCAAGAAAGAGAAAACAAATAAGAAGGGAGAAACGAGGAGCAGCCAAACTTCGCTGCGCGATCACTCAAATAGGAAGAACAAAAGTACAGCTAAAACCATAGCCAAAAAGCTCCAAAAAGGGGGCTGATTGCCTCAAGCATTCACCAAAAGGCGCACGTCGCAACGAGACGCGAAACAACAAAAGCCCCAAACCAGTAGGGGATTAATCCCCACCTCGTCATCATCAGTGTCGCGCTCATAGAAGGCATCGGGCGCCGGTCTCCTCTCCCTCATCACCCTGGTCCCCGACGCGACCCCGCGCCCTTCGTCCCCGGGCCTCATCGCCGGGGATGCGAAGGCCCGGTCGTCGCGCCGCCCCCGCCTCCCCTTGCCGCGCCCCCCTTTTGGCTTCCCCCTCCTCCGCCCGTTACCGGCGATTGCTGCCGCCGAAACCCCATCTCCGTCGCCCATTTCCACCTCGATCCCGTCCGCCTCCTCCCCCATGGGTCGCGTTGGTGTCGAACTGGGGAGAAGAGGGGAGATTTTGATTTTACGGGGAATCTGGGACGGGTCGAGTAGAGCCTTTTTTTTAACGGGGAAATTTAATTATTTGCCAAATCAAAAAAAATGACATTCTAGTATTTATCACTTACAATTTATCACTCTAAATATTTACCGCTTCATAATATATCATTTTGATCTTTTTTTTCTTTTTATCTATTTTTTTCCTATACAAAATAACATTATTAACCCCGTACAGCGCTCATATTTATATCATACACAGTAGCTAATAATTATATAGAAATATATCCATCTCCTAGGTATTAGAAAAAAACCATATATTTTAATTATGCTACTATTACAGGTTGTTTATTTATATAATTTAATTATAATTATCAAAGGGAAGAAACGTTGTTCCAACTATATAAAAATATGCATGTAAATATGACTGTTATAAGGGATAATAAGGTCATTGGAAGGAAAATAGACAAAATAACTTATTATAAAATAGTAAATATTTAGAATGGAAAATTATATATTACAATTTTAATAATAGCAAATGCTAGAACGTCATTATTTGATGCGGCAGATAATCCATTTTTCCCTTTTTAACCAGGCTTGGGCGCGGGCCCGCTTGTAGAGAGCCCAGAGTCTAACCAGCGGGCAGCCATAGCCCACGGATTTGTTTGCTGTTTCAACTTCGGAACATCTGACGATTTTTTCTTTTTTTTTTTTTTGTGGAAGTGACATACATTTTGACAGCAAGTTCGAACCGTTGGGTTAGTGTTTTTTGTTTTGTCAAACACAAAGATAGGTGCATAAATCACCTCCCATATGATAAAGCATGCGATTCATCGTAGCACGTGTGGTTGGATAAAGAAGAAAAATTGAAAATACGAGTTTTCGACCGTATTGTGTTTTTATGCATTTTGCAGAAACAGCACCAATTGCGCGAAAATTATAGAATTAGCATCTCCACCGCACGACCACCACGCAAAATTAATATAGGAGCGACATATCAGGGGTACCGCACAGCCACCATCGGTGTCGCCAAGATCATACAGCTACCGGGTGGTGCTCACTCTCCTATACGGCTACCATGCGGTGGCCAATTGGCTATGTTAATTAATGCCAATCTATTTCTAATTAGCAAATTCATTTAGGTGTACTATTTATAGGAATTTTTAGATATAGTAAATGAGCTCAAAAACTTATGAAATTTTTTGTGGAGCTTTCCAATATAGCGTACTTGATAGTATAATTTTTCCATAATTTTATCCATTCTGAATTTTACTCAAAAAATTATTTAAAAACTATTTGTAGAAATTTTTTAATATAGAAAATGAGCTCCTAAAATTACAAAAAAAATTAATGGGTCCTTACAAAGTGGACTTTATTATGTAATTTTTCCAAAATTTTATATTTTCTAAAATTATCTCAAAAATTAAGAGTTTAGGTCACAAAAATTCCTATCAGACGCCAAGTGGGGGGACTATGCGTACCCGTTAGGTCATCACGACCTAGCAAGTCCAACTGGTGTCATAGCGCTACCCCGTCGGTCATCCGCATGCCAGATCGACGAGGAGGCAAGTTGTCGGATCCAGATTTAACAAACCCGGAATCCTCTGTGAAATCACTCCACTATTCCTTGGATCAGTAGATAGTGCTCACAGATATATTACTGAATCATCTCATACACGTTACAGACCACACCATTCAATATTATTACAAAACCATAGTACAAATATTCTACATCGAGATAAGTTGTACAAAAGGGGCCGCTAGGCCAAATAAATTCCTTACAGAAATACGATAGCGATAGCGGAAGAAAAAGGAAGGGCTCATCTATTCACAGGTAAGCGACAGGGACAACCTAGGTGCGGTTAATATTACCCAGAGGCCTGGTTGATATTAAACTCACTCACCAGTTAACTTGGTCGGCTAAACTGTAAAGAGATGCTGGAACACTAAGTCCTATTCTGATGGCCACCGTCTTCATCGCCCTTATCACCTTGGTCCTGGTAGTAGGCATATTGGTCTTGATTAACGAACTCTGAAGGGAAGGGTTGAGAGCGAGGGTGAGCACACACAACAGTGCTCTGCAAGCCAACACATAGAATGTAGATAATTATAGATGCAAGGTTTTAACAAGGGTGGTTTAGGTTCTTTTAATTGCGTAAAGCGACAGTTGCAAATATTATAAGTACAAATCATATGACCTAGCATTTTAACAAATATGCTTTAAATAATTTAAATCATGCAATACATATAGTGGTGTTGGTTTCATCCACCAGTTACATAATTCCATCCACCTATACTAGATTTTTGACAAGTAGGCTACATCCACCACAATACTAACACTAGAGCACTTCCCCAGGAAAAAGTCAAAGTTGGAGTACTTTCCCCAACAGGTTTTCCATCCCACCCACAAAATTCTGGAAATAGAACTAACTCGAGAAAGATCCCATGTCCGCCCTTGACCATGAGCATGGCTATTCGAACAATTTATACTCTACAGAGATTGTACATCTTTACCCACAAGAGACAATCAACCTGACGGGCCTGCGCAATTCCATAGTCATGCAGATCAAGATATTGTCACGAGGCCTTTACAATACCCCTTAGCACCTCACCTATTCAGGGTTGCTCCTACACGTAGTAGGCCCCTTATGTTGTGCAAGATGTCCAACATAGGTTAGCACAGTCGGACTCCACCCTCCACAAAACGCTAGCCTTGGCATTATCACCATACTCGGTGTCCCATTCACTGTCGGATTTTTATTATCCGCCTACACCAGTCTTCCGTGGGATGACTAGAGGGTCTAGTAAATTATTCAGTCTAGTCTACACTTTGCCAGCTTGGGGTAGTACTGTTTTACACAAAGAGATCATCACAGAATTAAGTCCTTAATTTGTCCGAGTGGTTCATTTCACAAACCATAGATTCTCGTATTACATCCACACCATCCAGTCTTACCACCCGCCCAGATAGGTATAGCAGATTTTAGGTTCTGAGAAGCATAACTTAAGTTTGTCGCAAATATTCAGCCACTTACATTCCGTGACTGTCCCAAAACAAGTTTTCATGTTTAAAGATTGATGATCAGGGCAATTAGTATCCAAGACTTAATGAGACAAGCATGGCATTTTAATATGACTTATAGCTAGTAAAGTTATCATTAACATCTAGCGTGTCAAGGATGGCATATTAAAATTTATACAACATCAAGTAGGCATGTAGCTATCTTAAGCTATGACATACATTTGCATAGTAAATTAAGCATGCAATTTGATAATTTAAAGAAACCTAATTTTGCATAAAATGTAGGATCAATATAATCAAAGTCATGACTTATCTGGGTCATAGGTCGGTGGGTCTTGCGGTTCCTGAGATGTGTCGATATGAGGTTCAGTTGCGTCCTCGAACTCTACTCGAATGAACGCGCCAAAAGCAAATGACAGACAATGAGAGCAAATAAATTCTCAAACAAAAATTCAAATGAACTTCAAATTGAAGAAAACAAGAACTAGTAGAAAGAGCTCAAATTTAGAGAATTTTAGAAACAAGTTTCGCTGAATTCAAGCTACGACGAGGGAGAACGAGCTTTCCAAAAATTTATTTTCAAGAAAAACCCCAAAATAAAAAGAGGAGAGAGAGTTCTCTCTCTGACAGGTGGGTCCCACCATTTTTAATTATTTTTTGAAATATTTTTAAATCTTAAAGGTTCAGTGTGTGACATGTGGGGCCCACAATTTATTTAATTAAAGAAAATCATTTTCTTTTCTGGAAATGGCCATAGGCTGACATGTGGGGCCTCAGCACTGTGTAAACAGTGTTTTGGGCCCACATGTTAGTGGCCTAGAGTTATAAACAGGTTTTAATCACATTTTTAACTGAGGTGGGGCCCTGGTGTCAGTCTAACGGAAGGTTTAAACCGGCCTGGGCCCACCGGTTAGCAACTCAATTAACCAATGCTAAGTAGGGCCATTAACTACTAATGGTAGTGCTTAAACTAATTACATGGGAAAAGTACGCCTCCTCGGTGACAAGTGGCGGGGGGGGCCGGGAGGAGGTGGAGTTGTCGAGGGGAGGCTGGGTTGCTGGGAGAGAGGGGGAGGAGGTGGAGCCGTGGAGGGGAGGCCGGGTCGCTGGGAGGGAGCCGAGGTCGCGTCGGAGCAAGCGAGGCTGCGAGAGAGTGAGCGGCTGTCTGGTTGAGTGCTCTCGCTGTCTCGCTAAATCGCCGCTTTCATTGCTTTATTTAAGCCGCCGCCTCTTGTGTTGGTCGCTGGTTCGAGCAAATTATTGTGCTGGTTAACTGTCATCTAATACTTCTCTCATTCTCTGTAATGCAGAAGTAGAAAAAATGGCAAGTACAAATGCAAGTGCAAGTATTGCATCCTCCGAGGCCGTGTATAATCCAAAGACCGATCCAATACGAAAAGTGACAAATGACTCTACTTATATTGGATAAGGATCTGGTCAAAGGGTTTCTGAGTGAGATATGATCTCTGCTCATATTAGATATATATGAGCCTACAAGGTCATGCACTTAATAGGTTGGAATAGTAAGGGTTACAATCATAAAAGGTGTTTTCGGATTACAATCAAATATATATGAGCATATAAGGTCACGCACTTAAAAGGTTGGAACAGTAAGGGTCTCGATAATAAGCTCCAAGTGACAAACGACTCTACTTATATTGGATAAGGATCTGGTCAAAGAGTTTCTAAGTGAGATATGATCTCTGCTCATATTAGATATGGATCCAGTAAGAGACTTTATATATACGGGGGTGCCTTGGGTTATGGGAAATTTGGTAAGATCGTGAGAAATACACACCCATCAAAACCCTAGCCGCTACCTTTCACAAGCCCTGTTGTACGCGCTGATGTTAGTACACCAACACAAGGTGTTCCATTCTCGGACATGTGGACTTCAGTGGAGGGCCAATATACATACATTATTGGACCTTTTGAGTAAGACTGAAGAAGATATTATGAGAATTGACAGTTTTCGTATGGAAGATGGAAAACAGATATGGGACACTCTAGAGAAGCATCTCCCAATTGATTTACCTAAGAATAAGTTCTCGTTTTAAATCCATTGCAATTTTTTCCTCTTCTTCCTTTTCGAGTTAGAATAAAAAAAAGAAAACAATCATTGCTACAACCACGGTATTGTTCAGGATAATCCGAAGTGAAGACACAATCGGCTTATGGAGATGGACTACCGCTCGAGGACGACCACCTTCCAATAACATTGATCAGAACATTGGACGATCAAGTCCTTCACCAATGCTAGATTTAATCAGGCTACTTGAACTCTTCTTCTGCTGTACTGCGCATCTAGTAGTAACGATACATGATCCCTTACTAGTATAGTTTTCTAGTTTATTTAGTAGAAATTTTAATTTACGTTAGTGTACTCTATCCATATCTCTCCGCGTGATCCATCTGAGCAGCAGCTGCCGTCGTTCGGCAATGGCGTAGCAGCACAGCTGCGCCACCGTTGAGCTCCCAAGCTTTTTGTGCCAGCCCGCCGCCTCCACTGTGCAACGCTGACTTTGCTGCTAGGTCGTCGCTCTGCTCACGATCTACGACGCTAGGGATTGACCTGAGCAGCCGCGAGCATGAAGGCCGACCGATGTCGCGTGCCCATGATCGATCCAAGTTCTGTCACATCGTCGCGTCACTCGTGTGGCCGTTAACACCCCTGCGCGTGCGCGAGCGCCATCGTCGTCTGGTGGCCAACGGTTCTGATGGCGCTACACGTGCACTCTTCACGGGGCGTGGATAAAGATCAAAGACGATGGCTGTCGTCTTTGACTGCAACGGCGCAGACAGACCTTTGCAATCCCACAGCCACTCTTGGTCAACCACCGTTGCGGCGGATCCGTGCTGCTGTCCTCCAGCTGCCATTTATCTCCTTGCATGCGTGAATGTTAGTAGCGAAAAGGGGTGGCGGCACAGCGAGCCTGGCTCTGGCGGGCGGACATCGATCGAGGGTTGCGCGATATCGAGTGGTGCGGTGCAGTGCGGCGCTGGCCGGCGGGCTTAGGAGACCCAATTGCCATATAATATATGCTCTGTTAGAGTCCCCTTATAATCGAAGGATGCTTGCAACAAAACCGCAACGGTGCACGCGTTCGCAAGGCGACCAGGGAGACGTGAGGCAGGGATGGCCCACTCGTCGGCACCAATTCTTTGTGACCAAAGGAGACAGGACCCAAACCCAATCGCTCAGCACTCACCGATAGGTTCTTTTATAGTAGTAGTAAGTATATAAAGGTGCAGACAATAAAACTTACCATAAAGCAAAATTAGTAATACTTGAGAACATGCTACTGGGCCCATACTTTTATTTCGCTGGCCTGCTTGGTGCCGTACACATTTGGGACAAACCCAGAAATTACAATGCGCTGTTTTCCCCCATTCTTTCCAGGTGACAAAAATATTCAGTACTCCTAATTCCTAAACCGGCACTTTATTTATATTTTATTTTACACAGGTCAGACTATACACACGTGGGTACAACAGGTAAATATTTACCTTTTATACTTCTACTTTTGGGTAACCACTATACACTAAGCTTGGGACGGTAATATACACTCGCAAATTTCTTTGTAATGGAATCGACACATGCCATTCTTATTCTTTCAGGTGTTGCTGGGTTGTCGAGCGGGAACCACTCGAGATGACCCTCCTCAAACCTTGCAGCAGCGATTGCGTCCTTTATTGCAAACAAGACAGTGGAGGCCAGGAAAAACGGTGGCTCTCCTACAGCCTTGGATGAGTGGATGGCCTTTGGATTTGGAATGCCCTGCAATGAAGAAAATACAAGAGCAAATGAAGATAAATACATGCCACTCAAAAACAGTAAAATTCAGGAGCACCTCGTAAAGACACCTGCAAAGTTAATTTGTAGATGATCTTCTCATCGTATTCAAGCCAACATGGAGATTCCATGTTGCCACTTTCTTGACCCTTTGAATGTAATTAAAATTACTGTCCTCCATTACGGTTCCTACCCTAAAAATCAAGCATCAACTATGGATAACAACATCTATACTTAACCATCATTTCTTCCGTATACCTACGGCCACTAGTGTGGTACAAAAACCATCCCACCAGGTATGAATTGCTTTTCTTCATAAAAGCTTAGTTCCTTCCAAATTCTAGATAACATGTTTCACTTGCAAGTTAGTTCTATAGCAGGATTCCATTTAAACAGAGCAGGCAACACAAAGTGGAATGGCAAGTTGGCAACAGTAAAAAGTGGAGATTAATATAAGATAGCCAATTAACAGAATAAAAAATAGATGGACTAAGGCCCGGATGTCCGATTTCATTTTAAAATGGATTTTTCTTTCAGTGGTTCAGTGAGAATGCTACAATATTTGTGTACAAAATTTTGCAGGCAACATTGAGTCACTGCTACAACATTTCGAATCAATTTGCTTCAACATCTTGTTAAACTACCCTCAAAATCTTGTGGCAGCTCATCACTTATAATCTTGCACTGGTTATAGAAAATTGTTACAGTACAAAACAACAAATTTTACATTGCAATATTTTGAATCAACTTCTTCAACAAGGTCTATTTTTTTCTTTTCCGGAAAAAGGGATGTCTAAACCATAGCATTTTTGACAAAAAAAAAATAGCAAATTCAGAAATTTACCTTCAACAGTGAAACCTTGAAGTTTAGCGGTATATCATTTACAGAGGGTATTTTGTAAGAGCCAGGACCACAGGTGAAAAGGTGTCCAGGACGGATCCACTTGTGGTTATCATCTCCCCATTTTAGCTCTTCCATGGCTGCCCAACCCAAACCTTGGATGAAAGCTCCTTCAATCTGCATCCAAAAGGAAATATATGGGAGAAAGCATTACTCCATCTTATTCTAGGCAGCCAAACCTTTCCCCTATTATAATTTGTAAACATACCTGGCCAACATCAATGGCTGGATTAATTGAATAGCCGAGATCCATAACAATGTCAGCTGTCCTTGTGTGGAAATCCCCAGTTA
Source organism: Bonia amplexicaulis (assembly GCA_036346245.1). Taxonomy (NCBI): domain Eukaryota; kingdom Viridiplantae; phylum Streptophyta; class Magnoliopsida; order Poales; family Poaceae; genus Bonia; species Bonia amplexicaulis. Next base: position 17,606,917 of record CM070741.1, read on the forward strand.
GAGTGTCAATCTCAACTTCTGCAAATGCGGCTCCATAGGTGAAATAATGAAACGGAGTTCCCTTGCCAGCCCTCCAGTCAAAACCAATATCAGGGGTGATATAAAACCCATGAGCAGAGAGATCTACCCGTTCCATGTAGCATGCTTGAGCCAACTGGCAAAAATAAAAGACCACACTAAAATTAATTGAACTAATAAAAAATTTATGGCATCAGTTTTGTGGAATAGGATAATTTTCTTCATTTAATTTTGTATAATATAGTGGCACATACGTAGGTATTGAGGTGTGAAGAGTAGGAAACATTATCAAGCCAGCTGTAGGAATCAAGCCAATGCAATAGAAGGTACAGCATTAGTTGTCCATTTGCCCACTACTACCAACGGAGAAGGTATTGGATGGAGGAAACGTAGTAACTTCGTAGCAAGAAGTGCTATTCACAAAAAAAAGCAGGTGTAATACGCAGTACACTAGGGAAGCACACAACCTTATCTATCAAGAACCCACCATACCTTTAAATATGGTGAGAGAATAAAACACATTTACAATACTAGAAGCATGGGCGCGGCGCCACGCCGCGCCAGCCACCGCACGTAAAAAAATAAAAGAGACGGTAATTCGTGATGAGTTTTTAAGAAAACGGGCAAAACGTAATTTCGAGAAGGCAAAGGATGAGTTTTTAAAAAGCGGGGCAAAACGTAATTTCGAGAAGGCAAAGGGACATTCGAAAAAGAGGACCCGTTAGAAAAACCGGAGGGCAAAACGAATTTCGAAAAAGCAAAGGGTTTTGAAAAATCGAGGACCAGACGTAAAAACGGGACCCGTGCGCAATTTCAAACCGCTGGGGCCATCCCGCAAAATAGAGGGACCAAAAATTCAGTGAAAAAAAATTCCAAGGACCTTTTGAGAACCAAGGACCTATACGTAATTCGGAAAAGTAGAAGGAAATGACCGCCTTACCAGATGAAGATTCCCCGCCACGCGTGTGTATGTGAGACGTGGACGGACGCATGGGGCGGAATCCCCTGTATAATCGTAAGTATTCTTACGGTTAAAATTGACAGAGGTCAAGACAAATGTGACTTAATACACAAACTGAGGAAAACCAACCAATACCCATTTACAACCAGCTTCTTGATAATTCTAATTCATATTTTGGGCCATTGTGAGCCACTGATTATCGACAAGTGATACTGTGGAAGATCAGCATTGGCCACTTTTTGGTATCCAATTTGGTACCAGCTTCCAAGACCATCCACAGGACATCATGCTTTTTCATGCTTATACAAAAGAAGATAATCAACAAGAATTCAAAGTTTCAAACTACTATATGTGCTTACACTCCAATATACTGACTAGACAGTTTACTAGTCCAATGATTGGTTCAGTACCTGTACTGGTTACCCTGCTGTTGGTCTTAACACACTGTGACCCAAAAAGATGGTTGAAGCAGTATAAGCAGCTAGTAAGTGTTATGAATATTGTGTGTATTGATATGAGACCCAAAGGGTCATATATATAGGAGAGTACAAGAGATATGCCATATAGATATAAGGCATATATGGAATAGAATCCAAACTCTATCTCCTAATACAACTATATCTCTATCTCCTTAACACCCCCCTCAAATGCAAAGCGTATGCAATAGCATTGCATTTGAAAAAGAGGTTGACATTAAGGAGATAGAGATAGAGTTGTATTAGGAGATAGAGTTTGGATTCTATTCCATATATGCCTTATCTCTATATGGCATATCTCTTGTACTCTCCTATATATATGACCCTTTGGGTCTCATATCAATACACACACAATATTCATAACATAGTATCAGAGCTTAGTTTGAAACCCTAACCTCATCTATTTCCGCTGTTGCTGCTGCCCCCGGGAGGTCGATCTCTCCCGGGGGCGGTATCTCGTCGACGCTGTACACCCGGCAACGTGGTGCTCAACGTGGTGCTCAAGGCCGTCGTCGCCCAGTTCAACGCCGACCAGCTCCTCACCGAGCGCCCCCATGTATCGGCGCTCGTCCGCGACCTACCGCGCCGCGCGCCAACGTCTCCATCAGCTCGCCCGCTCCAAGCGTCGCGTCCTGGACGTCCGCTCCTCCCGCGCGCTTGACTCGCTCTGCCGCCGGGAGCTCTTCATCGACGGCTCTGTCTCGCTCGTGCGCTCTCCAGTTCTTCCAGCGCCCGGTTTTCCCCGCTGCCTCTACCCGCGTCCGGCCTCGACGGCCGCAACTCACCGTCCATGCATGCATATACTTCCATCCGTTGGCCGTCCATGCATGCATGCATGGATTCTACCACCCGCAACTCACCGTCCATGCATGCATATACTTCCGTCTGTCGGCCGCCCATGCATGCATGCATGGATTCTACCACCCGCCGCGATGCCGCCGCCGCCGCTTCTTCCTCACCGCCAAGACGCAGCGCGCGTCCTCGCCACGCCGGCGACGGCCGTGGCGTGCCGGCCGCCTTGCTGACGCTGTGGACGGACACCGCGACTGCGGTACGGCGTCTGACGCCGCCACGCCGCCTCCTCGCCCGCCGTCTACGTGCCGCCTCGCCTCGCGTCGGAGAGTGGCCGCCGCCGCCATCAACCGGCGGTGCTGCGAGGGCGACGCGCTCTCGCGCTGCGTCGTTGGCCATTGCCGTGCGCAGATGTGGCGCCTGGCGCCACCTCCGTGTGGGACACGCCGCAGACACGCCGCCGACGGCCGGACTCGTCGGGTTCTCGCCGTGGGAGTAGCCGCCGCGCTAGGCTGCCATCCTTGTGTTCCGCGGCCACGACACGCTGTGTGCTGCCGTGCTCCCCGCCGTGCTCCTCCCTCCTCGCCTTCCTCGCTACAGGCCGCGCCGGCCCGCCTGCATTCTTTGCCGCCGCCCGCCGGCCTCGGCCACGCCGCCGAGCTCGGTCTCCGCCGTCCACGCCGATGCCAACTGTCGAGGAGGTCGCCGACACCGTCTCCCGTCTTGGGCTGCTGTAGCGCTTCCGCTCAAGCTCGCCGGTACTCGCTGGCCTCCGCACTCGGGACCTCGCCTCCGTGTGCTCGGCGCCCACGCGAACTCGGCCTCCGCCTCGGCCACGGCTTCGCGTTACGGATCCGATCGGTCGTCTTCGCTGTCCGCCATCGATCTCGGCCCACGGCGATGGATTCGACGCCGCCTCCACCCACCGCCAGACGCCCGGCCGTCGCCGCCCGCGGATCTCTCCGGGGCGGCCATCTTCGCCGTCGCCGGCCGCCGCCGCCGCCGTCCTCTGTTCATTGGGCTCCTCGCCAGATCCAGCGGATCGGGCTCATATTGTTGCCAACCGTCATCGCTCTGCGCCCTCGTTCGGACGGCTTCTCTCGACTCCACCGCCTCTGCCGACTCCGTGCTCGAGGTCGGCCGTTGTCGACCCCGCCGACTCCACGATCGACCATCAACGTGTTTCACCGCCGCCGGCCCGCCGGATCCGTCCGCCGCCGCGGCCGCTCCGTGGCCGCTCCGCCTCCCACCCGGAGCTCCTCGCCTGCGCCTCGCGCGTCCGCCCGCCGCCGCGGCCGCCCGAGCCCGCCAGATCCGGCCGCCCGGCCCCCATCGTCTCTCTCGCGGCTGCTGCAGCGCTTCCCGCATGGCTCCGCTGGTGCTCGCCGCCCGGCCGCCGCCCGAGGCGCCGGCCGCCGCCGATCCGGCCTCCCGCACTGCCGCCGGACGCCGCCCGCCTCCTCCCAACCGAGCTCTGGCCGCCGTCTTCGTGTTATTTTTCTCGTGAGTCTTCCGTTCGCCCATCCAACTCCGTAGTCTCTAATTTTTAGTTCGTTCAAAGCCGTGCGAGTCCACAAATTAATTGTCAGTCATAGAAGTGTAGGAATTTTATTTTGCATGACAGCAGCCGCCGCTCTATTCTTTGACGAGCTTTTAACGCCTCCGTTGCGCTTCTTTTGCACTGCGCCGCTGCCGCCGCCGTCTCGAGCTTCGATCTGCGCCGTCATGCATCTATCTATTCCTCTTCGGCTTGATTTGATAGTTTATTCCAAGGCTGCACGCAACGACGACATCATCAAGACTCGGATTTCGGATTTTTCTTGTTTTAATGTTAACTCATTTTTCAAATGCACTGCTATTGCATACGCCTTGCATTTGAGGGGGGTGTTAAGGAGATAGAGATAGAGTTGTATTAGGAGATAGAGTTTGGATTCTATTCCATATATGTCTTATCTCTATATGGCATATCTCTTGTACTCTCTTATATATATGACCATTTGGGTCTCATATCAATACACACACAATATTCATAACAGTAAGAACTATGACGCGTCAATATAATCTGATGCAAGTTTGGATCATATGTAGTTGTCTTTAAAAAAAATTATGGATTTCTACAATTCACCGATGCTTCACATTAGAATCAATAATGTGGTCCAACTTCTCAAGACAGAGAACAGATATTGATAACATTACCTCAGCAAAGGACTTGTGGTTCCCTCTACTAGCAACGGGTTCCATCCGAGCCTTAATTTGCTGACAAGCATCCAAAACTGCAGCACCATACAAATCTGAACTGGCAGAAGCTGCTGTTGGTGATGCATTTGGAACCTAAGTACATGAAGTGTGTGTGTGATCATCCCATCGTAGATAAAAGGTGGTACAGTATACACAAAATCTAAAGTGAATATAGTTTGTGTATAGATTGTAAAGGGCACACCTTATCAGTACTGGTCTCTGAGATAAATACAGAGCTCAGAGGGATATTGAATGACGAAGCAGCAACTTGGGCTACCTTTGTGTGTAAACCCTGTCCCATCTCAACCCCACCATGTGTTACCAGGACAGTACCATCAGTGTAAACTTGCACAAGAGCGCCAGCCTGCGATTGTTCATCCATCAAAACTTATATTAGATTGAATAATGACATACCAAAACTAAATAATCTAAGCCATGACTAAGTTTGTTACTTGATTGATAATTTTCAATGGAACTCTATAATTCAAACAAGGGTTCAAAATACTGTCATGGTACTGGAGTATAATCTGGCAAGAAATGGCACAGAATACAACATGTTCATGAAATTTCATCCCAATGCCAAATCCACATTGAGCAAGGTATAAAAGCCAGAAATCTTTTCATACTCGTACCAGTGTCAGCAATCCTGATTGTAGAAGAGATCGAAAGGATTTGGGGAAATCACCACACGCGCTCAGGGACGTGGGGATTAACTTTCATTATATAGCCGTGTACAGCGTGTACAAGACGGATACATCTTATGGAAACCTAATACAACTTATGGAAAGAGTTAACTATCCTAATACCCGCCCGCGATCAGAAGCGGGAGGATCACGACGCACGCATCGGTCCGTAATTCAAGAACAATCGATAGGGAGACCCTTGGTCATGATATCCGCGAACTGGTATGCCGAGGGAACATGCAACACTCGAATTTGCCCCAATGCAACCTTCTCGCGGACGAAGTGGATGTCGATCTCGATGTGCTTTGTGCGACGATGATGAACAGGGTTGGCCGTCATGTAGATAGCACTTACGTTGTCGCAGTAGACAACCGTCGCTAAGGGTACCGAGATGTGGAGCTCCTGAAGAAGTTGTCGCAGCCAACAGCACTCGGCCACGACATGAGCAACAGCACGGTATTCCGCTTCGCACTAGAGCGGGAGACCGTGGTCTGGCGTTTGGATGACCAGGACACCAGATTGTCACCGAGGAAGACGCAGAAGCCGGAGGTGGAGCGGCGCGTGTCGGGGCAGCCGACCCAGTCGGCATCGGAGTAGGCGATAATCTGGTCGACGGCGCCAATTCCGAGGAGAAGGCCAGCAGAGAGGGAACCCTTGACGTATCGCAAAATACGCTTGATCAGTGCAAGATGTGGTTCACGGGGATCATGCATGAACAGGCAGACCTGTTGGACGGCATATGCCAGATCAGGCCTTGTCAGGGTGAGATACTGGAGTGCGCCAGCGAGGCTCCGATATTCGGGGGGATCAGAGACTGGAGCACCGTCGGTGGCTAACATTTTCATCTTGGCGTCCACTGGCGTTGCAGACGGGTGGCATTCGGACATACCAGCACGCTGGAGGAGGTCGATGGCGTACTGACGCTGCGAGAGGAACAGTCCGTCACTATCGCGCGTCACAGATATCCCGAGGAAGTGGTGTAAGTCGCCGAGATCCGTCATGGCGAACTCCGAGTGGAGGTGACCGGTGATGTTCTGGAGCAGTGTTGGAGACGAGGCCGTGAGGATGATGTCGTCGACGTACAGGAGCAGGTAGGCGACACGATCTCTATCTTTGTAGATGAAGAGAGATGCATCGGACTTGGATGCAGTGAAGCCGATGCGGCTGATGTACGTGGCGAAGCGCTAGTTCCAAGCCCGGGGGGCCTGCTTGAGTCCGTACAGGGACTTCTGCAGGAGACAGACGTAGTCAGGGACGGCGGGGTCAACGAACCCTGACGGCTGCTGGCAGTATACGGTTTCTTCCAGGTTGCCGTGGAGGAAGGCGTTTTTCACATCGAACTGGTGAATAGGCCAGTCACATGAGACGGCGATGCTGAGGACGATGCGGATCGTTGCCGGTTTGACAACCGGACTGAAGGTCTCATCATAGTCAACAAACTGCCGAGAAAAGCCCGTACTACCCAATGAGCCTTGTGCTCGCGAGGAGCCGCGGAGTGGAACTTGTGCCTATATAGCCATTTGCCCGTGACAATGTTAGCACCAGGCGGTCGAGGCACGAGGCGCCAGGTGTCGTTGTCAATAAGGGCCTTGTACTCTTCTGCCATCCCAGCACGCCAGTTGGGGTCGGCGAGCGCACTGCGATAGTTTGCCGGGATCGGCGAGGCCGTTGTTGCGGAGAGGTTAAGGCGGTTGATGGGACGCAGGCTACCGGTCTGAGATCGCGTCGTGGACGCGGGGCGATTGTTGCACGGAGTAGCCACAGCAACAGGCGCTGAGGAGGTCGAGAGGACTACCGTGGTCGCCACCGAAGACGACACCAAACGCCGCCGGCCGCGGGCGCACACCCACAAACAGGCGGTGGCGGTTGCCGCCCGCAGCGGAGCAGCGGTTAGGGTTGGGGCACCGGCGCGGTGCTCGGTGGACCAAGATTACTGTTAGGGCGCCACGGCATGTCTGGCCGGAGCAGGGGCCCGCGAATGATCGCTGGTCTTGGAGGTCCGGTTGCTCAACCTCGCCATGTGAGGTAGCACCCGAAACAATATGCGGTCGCTCAACGCCAAGTGGCGGAGCTTCCGTCGTTGGAGAGAGACCCTGCATCAAAAAATCCAATGAAGGCGGCACAGAGGCCGCCGAGGGTGTCGAGGCGAATGGAAACACAGACTCATCGAAGACGACATGACGTGAGATAATGATGCGACGGCTAGACATGTCCAGGCAACGGTATCCCTTGTGAGAGGAGGGGTAACCAAGAAACACGCAGGGAGTCAAACGGGGGGAGAGTTTGTGAGTTGTCGTGGCACTAAGGTTCGGATAACAGAGGCAGCCGAACACACGAAGGGAGGAATAATCCGGGAGTTTTTGATGCAGGAGCTGGTAGGGAATGTTGTGTTGGATGGAGGAGGGGCGTCGGTTAATTACGTATGTGGCGGCGGCTAGGGCTTCAGCCCAATAAGGTGGAGGCATGGACGCGTGTATCAGCAGGGTGCGAATAGTGTTGTTTATGGTACGAAGCATGCGCTCAGCTTTGCCATTTTGTGACGAAGTGTATGGACACGAGAGGCGCAAAACAATGCCGCGGCTGGTTAGGAAGTGGTGGCATTGTTGACGAATTCAGTACCATTGTCGGCCTAAAAACACTTAGGCAGTGTGTCGAACTGTGTGTGAGCAAAGGTTACAAAATTGACAATGTGGCGATGCGTATCAGATTTTTGGCGTAACGGAAACGTCCAACAGAAATGAGAATAATCATCAAGCAATACAAGATAATATTTGTAGCCTGAAGTGCTAAGAACTGGAGACGTCCAGATATCACAGTGAAGTAACTCAAAAGGGTTATTTGTGACAGAGATGGAACTGCTGAAAGGGAGTCGCGTGTGTTTGCCAAGCTGGCAAGCATGACACAAAGACTGCCGGCTTTTATTGAAGGAAATGACCGACATGTTCTGGAGCATGGTGAGGGTAGAAAGACCGGGGTGACCGAGGCGATGGTGCCACAGGGTGGACGTAGTGGCAAGACAGCAACTGTAGGGTGAGGACGAAGGAATGGTGTAGAGGTCCCCGCTACTATTGCAGCGAAGAATCACGCGCCCCGTCTGCTGGTCCTTAACAGAAAACCCCAAAGCGTAAAATTCAATGGAACAATTATTGTCGCGAGTGAATTGTCGAACAGAAAGCAAATTGCGCACGAGGGCTGGAGCAATGAGAACATTGCGGAGGTGAAAATTAGTGTCAGCGGCCCTCAAAGTGGATGTGCCACGTCAGGAAATTGGCATGGTGCTGCCATTGCCTACAGTAATGAAGGAGTTGGAGTGAGGTAGGCGGGAGTAGTATACCATCCGAGGACGACATGTGAGCGGTGGCGCCGGTGTCGAGTACCCAGGGTTGAGCACCCTGAAGTGCCATTTGGTTCAGGGCAGCAATGAGGCCGGCCTGATCCCAACCTCCAGCGCCTTGCTGCGGTGTGATGCTCGCATCGGAGAACTGGGCGGGCGCGAGGGCGGTGTGCGCCTGTGGATGTACGCCCAGGATGCCAGGCTGCTGACGACACCACGGCTGCCGCGGCGCGCCCTGCGGGGGGCGCCATTGCTGCTGCGTTGTGCCCCACGGATTGAAGCATATCCAGGGGCCGGCCGGCGGGGTGGGGCCGCGATTTCCACCGCTGCTGCCATGGTAGTTCCCGCTGCGGCCGCCGCCCCTCTTTCGATGTCGACCGTTCTGGACGCCGCTGCCGTCGTGGCGGCCGCCCGAGCCGCCACGCCACTAGTACCTGGCGTAACGGCGGCATGGCATGCCGCCCCGCAAGTGGAGGAGACGGCGTGGAGCGCAGTCTCGGTGGCTATTTTGCCCTCGTTGGCGAGACGGAGTTCGCCCAGACCGGCTTCGCGGGTGGTGGCGGGCGGGGGCGGATCGGAGTCGGCAATGTTGTCAGCGGTGCTGGAGAAGCGAGGATTGAGGCCGCGCAGGAGGTTGAGGACGAGCTGCGAGTCGAGAACGACGTGTCCAACATCACGCAGCGCGTCGGCGGTGGCCTTCATCTTCTGGCAGTAGTCATCAATGGAGAGGTCACCTTGGGTCATAGAGTGGAACTTGTGGTCGAGGAAGACTGCGCGGGAGGCCTTGTTCGCCTGGAAGAGGGCTTCAATGGCGACCCAGAGCTGGCGAGCTGATTGTTCAGGTGCGAGGGCGAGGCCGAGGACGTCGTCTGCCACGGAGCCGAGAAGCCAGCTGTGGACACAGCAGTCGGCAATCACCCACTGGGGATCCTGCGGGCGTGCTGCGGCGGTGCCATCGACGTGTGATCGAAGCCCGAATTTGCCGCACAAGGAGAGGAAGAACGGGGACCATCGGTTGAAGTTGGGATGCTTCAACTCAAGAGTTACCGGGACGTGTGACTTGACGGCGATCGTGGCGTAGGGAGCAATGAAGACAGGCGGCGCGGCATCTGATCCAGAAGATGGTAGGGTGCCCGTGCCGGTGGAGGCCATGGCGCCGCTGGATGTGGAGAGGTCCGTCGGCATGGGAAGTTACGGTGGCAAGATAGGGTGCAGCGCCGGAGATTGGCGCAGTGGAGGGAGGCGGAATCGGCGGCGCAGAAGAGGCGGCGGCCGATTCGTTTGGGGCGGTGGGGGCGCTGGGGATTGGCGCAGCCTGAGAGGAAGGGGGGAGGTAGGGGGAAGAAGGAATCGGCAGCAGTGGAGTCGTGGCCGATCCGCTGGAGGCGGAGGGTGGGGTAGGAGGAAACCTAGCGCAATACCGATCGGTTTTGGGGCGGTGGGGTACTGATGGGCCAGCGAGATGGTACACATTGCAGGCAAGATAGTGCAACGATCAAATATAGCATAGATGTGTTCTGGCAGTACATCCAAACAATCACCACAAAAAAGATAATGCAGTAACTACATTCAAATAATTCCAAGAAATATTTAACCAGAAAAACAGGCAAATATGTTTTACAACAGCCATCATATGTATATGGCATTTGAAACTAAAAACAACATATGGAATCATGGTTATCACGGCGTCGCCTACTCGCCTTTGTTGGGTTGATCCCTCGGCTAACCACCGAGAGGATTTTCAAGGAGGCACCCTCCACTCACGTGTCTTGATCGGAGACGACAACCAACCCTCCTTGGTTTCGGTCCCGGTCACCGAGCGCTAAAATAAAAGGTGGGTCTCGGCAAGGCTTGACACACGCACGTTGTTTGAAGTCTAACAGAACCCAAACACACCCGATCCATCACGAGCGCTTTTGGTGAACGAAGACCGACGACCTCGCCGCACGTCCACCTCCTTCACCGCCGGCGACCTCTCCCTTCATCACCTCCGGCCGAACGCCTCACCACTGCCGCAACTCCTCCTTCACTGCATCATGGCTTCATCTTCAGGTTCGGGTACGTATCTAAAGATTTATTCTAGGTGTTCATGATTTGATCTAGGATTTAGGCCTAAAGTTCATACTTAGATTTAGTATATAACTATCATTGGTATTAGAGCAAGTCTCTAGATCATCTTGAACCCTATTAGTATTAACCAAACTTTGGATTAAGGCTGGGATTTAGATTTTAATGTTTTGATTAAGCAATTAGAAGGAGATGAATCAATATTTTCGGTAAAAAACCCCAGAAATCCCCAACCCACCCGAACCCTAAATCCCCAAAATTCTTTAGATCGTGACAAAAAAAAAGGGGGCCTTATGGTTTTCGGGGCTCGGCCACGTGTTGTTCTTGCTATTCACTGCATCAAGAAATGGCTTAGGGTTAGGGTTTTCGGGGTCTTATCCCCGTGCGCGCCCATCCTCCTTTGGTGGGTCGTATCGCTCATGGGTCGGCTGCAGCTCTCGGCCGTCGGATCGCCATCCGACGGCGCGTGTGAGATGTGCGATCTCGGCCGCCCGATCGCGATCTGATGGTCCTCGCCAGCTTGCGCGCGTGAGGCGCATTTTTGGGCCGTTTTCTAGGCCGGCCGCCCGCACGCATGTGTTTTGGGCCGCGCGTTTTTGGTGGGCCGCGCCAATTTTTCGGCCCATGCGTGATTTTTGCCCGTGGGGAGTTTTTTGGGCCATGAATTTCGGCCCGATTTTCTTATGAGGCCGATTTTTGGCCAAAATTTCTTATGAGGTCGATTTTTTTAGCCCAAATTTCTTTTGAGGCCATTTTTAAAGCAGAATTTTTTGTATTTTTATTTTCAGTGCATTTATTTTTTATTTTAGTTTATTTTTATGCATTGTTTTAATTAATTTTAAATGGCTCAAATTATGATGTATCTTTACCATATTTTAATGAATAATCTCAAATTAAAATTGAACCAACGGGATATTTAAATTTGAGATTTTATGATTAATTTTGGCATTATGTATTCATATGATTATATTCTGACCAACGTTGTTTATAATCGTATGTCGCTATAATTATTCAGTTCTTTTTCATTTTCTGCCCAACGGTGATATGAATTTGAACTGTAATTTTATGCATGTTATTAATCAGACCAACGTAGGGTTAATTACATGCAATATATATATTTATGATGTTTCTAATTTTTGCCATGTATTTTTATAATTCAACACTTAATGCTTCCAACGTTGCCGCCACAATTGATAACATTGAGCAGCTCACGGGGAGCAATTTTTCCTCGTGGAGAGAACGAATTTATGTTGTCCTTGGTGTTTTGGACCTTGACTATGCCTTAAAAGTAGACGTTCCCGTTCCCCCCACCGAAGGTGAGGAGAATTTTGCTGAGAAAAAGAAAATTTATGAGGATAATGCTAAAAAATGGGAACGATCTAACCGCTTATCACTTATGATTATGAAAACCTCAATTTCAGTCATGATTAGGGGAGCAATCCCCAATTCTGAAAATGCTAAAGAATACATGGCTTCAATTGAGGAGAAATTCAAAGGTTCCACTAAAGTTTATGCTAGTACCTTAATTCAGAGGTTCTTAACCTCTAAATATGATGGATCTGGTAGCATAAGAGAACATATCATGATGATGATTGATATGGCAGAAAAACTCAAGGGCATGGACATGGCAATTTCTGATGGTTTTCTAGTTCATTTCATTATGACATCACTTCCTTCTGAGTACACAGCTTTTAAAATTAATTACAACACTCAGAAAGAGAAATGGAGCATGAGCGATTTGATCGCCATGTGTGTTCAGGAGGAAGAGAGAATAAGAACAGAAAAGAAGGATTCTGCCTTTAATGTTGGTGGCTCTCATAAAAGAAAGTTCCAAAGGGACTTCAAATCTAAGAAGAAGCTGCATTTCTCCCCTAATTCAGATAAATCAGGGCCTAAAGTGCACAATGCACCAAAGCCTCATGTTGTTTCACGCAACATCTAAAGGGAAAGCCATACAAGCGACGTGGCATTTTCAGAAAGACTGTGTAGGTTTTCTTAAGTGGCTCGCCAAAAGGGGTAATGATACAATTACTTTTATTGATGAAACACTTTACCGATTTTCTCTTAATGCTTGGTGGATTGACTCGGGTGCAAGCGTGCACGTTACCAATTCTTTGAGGATTCCTTACCGCGACAACACTAAGAAAGGGGGAGCGAAGTCTTAGAGTCGCGGATGGAAAAGAAGCCGAAGTGAAATCAGTTGAATCTGTTTCATTAACTTTAGACAACGGCTTCCTGCTTCGTCTCAATAATGTAGTTTATGTTCCTTCCATCAGAAGGAATTTAATTTCAGTTTCTTTATTAGACGATGAAGGTTTTAAATGTATTTTTGGAGACAATAAATGCATTATTAAGTTTAATTCTAATGATGTTGGTCTTGCTTTTAGACAAGACAAGCTCTATATGTTTTCCCTTAATGAATCTCCTGTATTGAATGTGTATGATGCTACAAAAATAATGATGAGACTTCTTCGAAACTGTGGCACTCTCGTTTGGGCCACATTTCGAGGTGTTGAATGGAACGTCTCATCAAAGAAGACATTCTCCACCCATTAGATTTCTCTGACTCAGACCACTGCATTGATTGCATTAAAGGAAAATATGTAAAATAAATAAAGAAGGGAGCTACTCGCAGTACAAGACCTTTAGAATTAATTCATACTGATATTTACGGTCCTTTTCCTGTGACATCAGTGGATGATTTTGATTCTTTTATCACATTCACTGATGATTTCTCCCGTTACGGTTATATTTTTCCCATTAAAGACCAATCTGAATCACTTGACAAATTTAAGATATTTAAGACTGAAGTTGAAAATCAGCACAACCTAAGAATTAAAGTGGTAAGATCGGATCGAGGGGGAGAATATTATGGAAGACATGCCCCTTATGGGCAAATTCCTGACCCTTTCGCTAAGTTCCTTCAGGAAAATGGCACTGTTGCTCAAGATTCTATGCTTAAGGCGAACCTCGTGAGAATGGTGTAGCTGAAAGACGCAACCGTACATTTATGGATATGGTACGGAGCATGCTTAGCCATTCTAATTTACCAATTGGCTTGTGGATGGAAGCACTAAAGACAGTAGACATATTCTTAATCGGGTTCCCAAGAATCAAGTACCTAAAACACCTTATGAATTATGGACTGGGAGAAAACCGAGTATGAAATATTTACGAGTGTGGGGTTGTCGTGCTGAAGCTAAGTTATTTAATCCACACATTAAGAAACTAGACCCTAAGACAGTGAGTTGTCATTTTATTGGATACCCTGAAAGATCCAAAGGGTATCGATTTTATTGTCTTGATAGGATAACTAAGTTTGTAGAAACAAGACACGCTGTGTTCTTAGAAAATAACGAGGACCTGGAGCTCAGGAAAATAGATCTTGAGGAGAAGCGGGTTTATGTTCCTGCACCGCTCATTCCAGAGATCTTTATTCCTGTGCCTCAGGAGGCTGCACCTCTAGTAGAAAATGTTGTTGTTGCACCCACTGTTGAGGTATCTGAAATTCCTAATGTTACAACTAATGATGAACCTCAACAGCCTCCTGAAATAACTAATGAACCTCTTAGAAGATCATAATGGGAGAGAAGATCTGTCATTCCTAATGATTATGTTGTTTATATGAATGAGGATATTAATGATATAGGAAAGGTAGATGATCTCACCTCTTATAAGGAGGCCATAATGAGTGAACATTCTTCTAATTGGCTTGAAGCCATGGAGGATGAACTAAAGTCTATGAGCTCTAATGATGTATGAAACTTAGTAGAAATTCCTGACGGAGTCAAGACAGTAGGCTGTAAATGGGTTTACAAAACAAAACATGACTCTAAGGGAAATATCGAAAGGTTCAAAGCAAGGCTTGTAGCAAAAGACTTCTCACAAAGAGAAGGGATTGATTATAATGACAATTTTTCTCCTGTCTCAACTAAATATTCATTCAGAATTATTATGGCACTTGTAGCTCATTATGATTTAGAGCTGCATCAGATGGATGTTAAGACGTCATTTCTTAATGGCGACTTGCAAGAAAATGTTTACATGGCCCAACCGGAAGGTTTTGTCGTGGAAGGCAAGGAGCATATGGGATGCCAACTTAAGAAATCCATTTATGGCTTAAAACAAGCGTCGAGGCAATGGTACCTCAAATTTGATAAGATCATAAGTTTCGACTTCAAAGAAAACGAAGTTGATAACTGCATATATGTTAAGTTCAAGGGGAGTAAATTCACCATCTTAGTGCTTTATGTGGACGATATCTTATTGGCCAGCAGTGATAAGGACATGCTGTTTGAGACCAAGAGATTTCTTTCATCCAATTTTGATATGAAGGATCTCGGTGATGCCTCTTATGTTCTTGGCATTGAAATTCACCGAGATAGGTCCAAAGGAATTTTGGGTTTATCTCAAAAGGCATACGTTGACAGAGTACTAAAGAAATACAATATGCATAAGTGCTCTGGCTCGCCTGCTCCTATTGTTAAGGGCGATAAGTTTGGGACATTTCAATGTCCAAGGAACCAATATGAAGCTGATCAGATGAAGTCGGTTCCTTATGCTTGCTTGTCAAGCATTATGTATGCTCAAGTGTGTACACGCCCTGATTTAGCTTTTGTAACCGGGATGCTTGGCAGATATCAGTCCAATCCAAGACCGGACCACTGAAAAGCCGTTAAGAAAGCTTTGCGTTATATGCAAGTCACTAAGCATTTCATGCTCACATATAAGTCTTCTGATAGCCTTAATGTTATTGGTTATTCAGATTCAGATTTTGCGGGATATGTTGATACTAAGAAATCCACGTCAGGTTATATCTTCACACTCGCAGGAGGAGCTATTTCGTGGAAAAGCTCCAAACAAACCCTTACAAGCATCCTCAACGATGCAAGCCGAGTTTGTGGCATGTTATGAGGCTACCGGCAGTGTATGGCTTAAGAATTTTATCCCGGGACTTAAAGTGGTAGACAGTATCTCTAAACCACTCACCTTATACTGCGATAATGAACCTGCAGTCTTTTATGCAAACAACAACAAGTCAAGTGGTGCTGCCAAACACATTGACATTAAGTATCATGTTGTGAAAGATAGAATCCAGGATCAAACCATAAGTATCAAGCATATTAGTACTAAGTTGATGCTAGCGGATCCGCTTACTAAAGGCTTACCACCCAGTATTTTTCGTGATCATGTTGCCGGCATGGGTTTATTGGAAAGCCTCTGATTCTGGATAAAAGGACCTTTCAGCAAACCAACTCTCATTAAGTATAATGAATATCCATTCTAAGATAAAATAGTACACTATAGGTACTGAGGTTGTATGGTACTTTATTGACCATGCAACACATTGCCTTGGTATGCTGTGTTATCAAAGGATGGGCTTATGATGTTAGCCTTACGATCAAAGGGGAGATTGTTGGGTTGATCCCTCGGCTAACCACCGAGAGGATTTTCAGGGAGGCACCCTCTACTCACGCATCTTGATCGGAGACGGTAACCAACCCTCCTTGATTTCGGTCCCGGTCACCGAGCGCTAAAATAAAAGGTGGGTCTCGGCAAGGCTTGACACACACACGTTGTTTCAAGTCTAACAGAACCCAAACACACCCGATCCATCATGAGCGCTTTTGGTGAACGAAGACCGACGACCTCGCCGCACGTCCACCTCCTTCACCGCCGGCGACCTCTCCCTTCATCACCTCCGGCCGAACGCCTCACCACTGCCGCAACTCCTCCTTCACCGCATCATGACTTCATCTTCAAGTTCGGGTACCTATCTAAAGATTTATTCTAGGTGTTCATGATTTGATCTAGGATTTAGGCCTAAAGTTCATACTTAGATTTAGTATATAACTATCAGCCTTGACGTCATGGCGGTCCAGGGGGGATGCCATGGAGGTTCTCCTCGCCTTAGCCAACTAGGCAGGTACCTAGGATTTTGCGGCGCCCACAGCGAGCGGCTAGGTGCTCGTCTTGGCCAGCTAGCAGGGGTGAGTCTAGGCTATTGAAGTGAAAGTTCAATCAATACGCAATGCTATCATAACTGACTTTAAATCAACGCTTCGAGAGTGTAAAGACATAGCCTCAACTAGCCATTGGTCCAAAGGAAGTTCCTTGTACACATTTCACATTTTCACTAAACATGTTGCATCAAGATTAAAAGATAATCAGGGCAGATCTGATTTATGTAAATATGATGTAACAAACCACCTAGTGATGATCTCCTGTTACCTTATCTACACCTACAGATTATACTAGATACTTAGTTCCGTGATACTTCCAAGATGTATTAGCTTTTATTTCTGTGACTTCTAATCATGATAGCAAGAATTGAGTTCAAACCTCTTATTGTGAGATTTAAATTATTCTCTAAACATGATAATAAGTAATATGATTTGCATAACTTGTGGATTAATTGAGTTCTTCTGAAAACTGACCAATAGACCAAGTCAACAGCTACCGCTAACCTAGGGAGGTGTGCTGTAATGCTATCTAGCTCGCTATATCTTGCCTTGAGGACGCCATGGAGCTGAGCGCCATGGCGTCCTGGCACCTCTCAGGCACCATGGTCGCCAAGTCCGCCGTGACAACCATGTATGGAATTTATAATTTAACCTAAGTTGAATAATTTGTACCATGGCACGTGTATGGAATTTCCAAACATGAAACATCCAAAACTACAAAGAATTCGATGGTCTGACAAACACCATTGAGTAATGAGAAACTAGCAGAACATTCTGGGTGAAGTTCGGGAGGGGATGCTACTTGCCTGATTCATGAATTTTGCAGTGAAGGATATGCCAAATTTTGTGGGAACCATAGCAATTCCCCGCTTCCTCCAACGATTATTATTGTTAAAATCACTTACAGCTTTGCGAGCTTCCACAAAATCACAAGATGCCTTTAGTTCATCCCACACTGTACGTATTGTACAGTTCTGGAGCAATTGGCCATAATGAAGCACAATTCCCTCACTGTGAAAATTAAGTTCCTATAAATGCTCAATCGGTTAATAGCACAATAGTATGACCATGCTAGCACCATCCACAACAAATGTGTACACTTACCTTTATCTCCTCAGGACTTCGCTTGAGTTCTGTAGCCATGTGCTGAATCCAATTCTCTGCAATCAGCATGCCTTGTGGACCACCAAAACCTCTGAAAGCAGTATTGCTTGGGAAATTTGTAAAGCATACTTGCCCACTGACTCTGATGTTTGATATATCATAGACGTTGTCTGAATGAAACATAGCACGCTCCAGGACTGAAAGGGACAAATCGAGTGAATTCCCACCGTTGTTATAAATTTCAACGTCTAAGGCCAATATCTTCCCGCCATTGGTAAATCCCACCTAAAAGATCAATAGCAGATTAGGTAAATACAAAAGCAAATGAACAGAGCAAAGTTCAGTATTGGCCATATGTGAGATAAGTATCCACCAGTTATTATCGACATTTGAATTTAACATTACATGACAGTGGTGCAAAGTAATGACTGGTTAGCACTAGCATTCACATTTATCTTTAACATTCCTTGGCGTGGTGCATATGGAGACCTTTCAGTCCTCCAGAACCAATCAACCAAGTTACTGAAATTATTTGCTCTGAACTCAGCAAACTCCAGTCATCAGACCCACCATAGTCACACTCACACTAGAGACTCAAAAGACATGTAGTGTTTAAGCTCCATACCTTATATTTCCCTAGGAAACTGTGCCTCTGTCCAGTTGTCATCATGTCAATGTCCCTGTCCAAAACAATCTTTACTGGCCTTCTAAGACAATAAGAAGCTACAGATGCCGCAGCAGCAAATATTGCTGATCTGGTTTCTTTTCCACCAAATCCACCACCAATACGCTTAGTCTTGCAAACAACTTTTGATAGTGGAAGACTAAGAACATTAGCGACATACTTCTGATGCTTCTGGGGTGCCTTAAGATAAAGAACATTTAGTCAAATAAGACTGATTTACATGTAGTGCAATAGAACAAACATGGCACAAGAGACTGGTAGCAAGACCCAAGTGACCCCACAAAAATAAGGGCCGCAAAATAGATGATACTAACTTCAATTTGCATTTAGTATGAAATAGTTCTGTTAGTGCAATATACAAATTTTTTGAAGTGGAGCCACCGTGAAAATGGACTGCAGCAGGTGCTTTACCACAGCCTGTCACAAGTAGAAGCACCTGTTGCAGTGGGTCCCAACACCTGCGGCAGTTGCCGCCCCTGCCTCTTAACCTGCCACTATTTGAACAGCAGCAGGTGACATGTACATGCCCAGCCTGCCGCAGTCCAGTAGGGGGTTATTTTTCAATATCTCCAGGTGGGGACTTGTTCTGATATTCCTTTTTTCTAGGTTATTTATAAAAAAAGTCATTACTTTAGGGGCATGCAACCAATTATCGGCACCAATGTTTCACAGTATAAATTTAAAACTCTAAAGAACAGAGCATACTTGAGTAGATGAGATCATATGAATTTCATTTCCAGAATCAACTGGCCAGACAAGAGTGCATTGAGGTTCCATGTAGAAGTGCTCTTGACCACCGACTCGAATTTCTCCTTCTATAATTCTTTCGCATGCACTGGACAGAAAACATTGTTCAACATCCCCTTTTACAAGGCATCTCTTGGTATTTGGATGAAAGCTACCAGCTTTGACAGCTTCCTCTATTGATAAAATTGCTGGCAGCTCAGAATACTCAATATTTACTTTATTTGCAGCAGCTTTTGCATTATCATGGGTATCTGCCACAACAATTCCAATGATCTGCCAATGAGAAGAGAAGGATGTAATTGACAAATTAACAAAGATGTGAGACTTCCCAACTACTAAATCATAAGAAAACCTGCATGCTTAAAATATCAGATCGAGCAGATACCTGGCCAACACAAGTAACAACATCAGATGCAAAAACTTCCTCATCATGGATAACTGGTCCAGTATGGTTAGCACCAGGCACATCTTTCGAAAGGAAGAGACCAGCAAACCCAGGGGAAGATTTCGCAAGTGAATCATCAACAGACAATATGCGAGCGTGAGCCTTCTTACTCAGCACAAGAGCAGCATGCAAGGTATTTGGGGGTGTCGGTGTGTCATCAGTGTATTCAGCTTCACCAGTGACCTAGCATATTGGACGATATTGCAAGTGAAGAAAATCGAATGAAAGGAGACAACACACACTATATGGGAAACATAATTTAAAATGTTATAGGAACACAAAAAATTGACGGATACCAGCTGATAACCAGCATACAGGTGAGTGACCTCACAAAGCAAGAGGAAAAAAAATCCAGAGGCATGTAAAGAAAATGCAAAAACAGAGCATCATGGTTCTCTACAGTACGGATTAATTTGAAGTTTAGCTGGTATGCGCTATATCTGTAGTAGTACTCTTGAAGTGTTGTGTCACAGCTTAGCATACATTAGTATCCAGTAGTACTTTTTCTTATGAGGTCTAAAAAGGTAGCCATACTGGACCTCTACCACCAGAGACTACAAGATGTGCATAATTACAAAAACTACAACATGTGCATAATTACCAATACTCCTCGTGGAAGTGGTTTGGCCAAGAATGGTTGCATGTATTGTGACTGCGAAGCAAAATGGAATGACACAACTCGAATCTTAGATTGTGTAAGATGCTTATAGATTAATATACCTGAAGCATAGCTGACATATGAACCATTGGTTGGCCCACAGCAGTTCCTTGTCTCACCAATTCATAACCTTGAGTTCCAACAGTGACAGGCCTCGTGTAAGACTGTATAGCTGACAGATTAGCTGCATGTAATCCCTCCTTCAACAAACCTTTTATGTTCATTTCATGAGTAACAGAAAGGAAAAATTTGAAAAAGAAACTCAAAGTAAGTGAACTGCGAAATTCAACCATTCCACCAGGTGCATTTTCCGCTAGAGGGATGTCCTCTTTCAACAAATTAAAGGTCTCATCCAACAATCCAGAGTCCCACTTCTTTCCAATAAGAAAGTTTTCGGTTTTTGAAGCACTAAGTGGAACCGCAGCTACCCCACCATAGATAATTGAAACATCAGATATTGTCCAATTTCCTTCAGCTTCTCCTATATACACACGCATTCCAGCATTCACCAGTGCAATGTCATCCTCCCTTCTATGTGCCTGTTTAAATTCTTTGACATATTCATAAGGCCTTGTCCATGGTAGTATAATAGAGAGCAATATTTCATCAGGTGTTAGATCAACTTTACGGTAACCAAGAAAGAAATATTTTGCAAGGGTAGTCCTAACATTGTTGTTCGCATCAATTATCTGGAATTTTGCACCTGTAGCCATCCAAAGTGGATTTAGGTCTGATATTGGACTAGCAGTACAAATGTTACCACCAACAGAAGCAACATTCCTTATTTGTGTTCCCGCAAACCATTTTAACTGCTGCAGTATTGCTTGGCAAGATGAAGTTTCATGTGTATCACGTTCTGCAATAACCTTTTTAAGGAAATTTTGGAGCTGTGCAAGCCTTACAGCAGAACCAATTTGTATGCCATCTTCTTTAACTTTGAGGGTATGAAGCTCTGGAACATGAGTAACAGAAATCATGACCTTATAATGGGCATTCTTGAACTTTGTTTCAACTCCCACTTCAGAGTTCCCAATGATAAGTTTCGCATCTGGGTAGCAAGATTTCAAATATAGTAGTTGTTTTAGTTTAAGAGGTCTATACCACCTGATCCCATTAAACCCACTCAATTTAAGTGGCATAACTTCTCTCAACTGAAGTTCTGGGGGGAAAATGAGTTCTTTCTCATTGTATGCATTTCCATCAACTTCATTGTATGAACAAGGTGAGTAGCTTTTCACAGACGACAATAATGAAGATTCATTAACATTGACATCTGCTTCATTTCTGCATGAACATGGCTTCCCAGTTGAAGGGCAGATAGCTTGACCATTTGCATTTTTTGAAGATGAATCAGTGTACAAGGAATCATCTGTTTTTGCAAAAACACGGAAGGCATCTATTATTGGTCTGTAGCCAGTACAGCGACACAAATTTCCTCCTAGGCTGTCTTCAATCTGCTCTTCAGTAGGAGGCTGTTTGCTCGATCTCAGCAGTGCATACATGGACATCACAAAACCAGGGGTGCAAAACCCACATTGTGAACCATGTGCATTGGCTAAACATTCCTGTAAGGGAAGTAGAACATCATGATAGAAGAGAAAGAAAGATAGGTAGGAAAGGGATGAAGTAGGTGCAGGACAAGAGCCATAGGAAGCTGATGACAGAATTGTTCCTCAAATTTTTGGCTGGGTTCTTCTTGACTTAATGTTTTTGGTTTTTGGTTTTTGCTACAGTAATTAACTTTTAAATGGTGCGTCTTTTCAAGACAGGGTCTACAAGTCGATTACTGTACCGACTTCAACTATACTAACCAAAATCGCATGCGACTCTCCCTCTCTTCGTACTCTCTCTCGCGAACAGCTAGAATTTAAAAGTTATAAATCAAAAGTCATAAGCCACAGCCCAAAAGAACCTATTGTTTGCTACTACACAATAGAGGTGTGAAAAATTAAACATAACAGACATGAGATGCCTTTTACATGTTTGGGTTTTCAATAAATGGGTTTTAATTCATAAACAGTCTGGCACAACAAGAAACATTTAGTCAATGTGGCGGATTTTTTGTTGGCCTACTTCACAAGTTCTGAGACGGTTGACATGATTACGAGATATGACATATTGACATAGCCTGTCAAAATAAATTTTTTATATACTTTAGATACATTTTTCCTATAGTGAGAAAATGTTACCATTTGGCCTATTTAATATTCATACCATGTCAATTGGGTCGTGCTTTAGTCATGCCAGTCAAGTTGTGGTACTTTTGTCAGTCATATTTGACCTGTGTACTACTCTTGTAATAACAAATAATATTTGTCGTGATAATCATGTAGTGCTGTGACGATCCATTTAATAGTTTTCTTTTGTTCGTGCCAAGCAAAATGGGTTAATGTCAGAGTCAGACCTGACTCGAAACCCAACCCAACCTACTGGAGTATACAGGCATAGGCTTCATGCTCAGCTTTACTGCTCAAGAATATTAACCTTTTTCAATATGCTTTTAACCAACAGCCATATTATCCCATCAGTGGCTCCATACAGACTCCTCACATCAAAATCTTCCATACTCACCATTTCATCAACCATCAATGAGAACAAAAAAAAAATCAAATATCTTCTAGCGTAGTTATGTTCATATAGGTAATAGAAGTAGCTACCACATGGATATCTACAAGTCATACAAGAACAGTGCATCACCTGGACTGGGTGCAAACCTCGCTGGCGATCTCCAATCCCCTCAATTGTGATTATGTGCATTCCTTCCAAAGAATAAAGTGGAGCCAAGCATGCATTGATTGCAAAATGCCTGAATAAAGTCATTTTTTTACAAAATGAAGCTCAAATTCTGGAACCAGAATAATATCCACAAAAGATACATAATACAAACACACATAACATGATACGGACTAGATATTCTCTACTCATTTTGCATTTGCTCCTGTCAGTTCAGGGGCACAGGTCAAGTTGGACAAAGGAAAGGAACCAGGACAGCAAGAAGAGATGCATGTGTGCATACGTGAGAAACTACCTACGCATGGAATGGATTTTGACTGGTTCGGACTGCATGCAAAGGAGCCAATTCAAAGGGGAGCTGGAGAACGATTCAGATTGATGATAGCCACAACGCAAAAGGAAATCAACTCGGTTTGCTATTTCTGTGCATCTAGAAATCTCATGAGATCAGGAGTTCGTGCTGGTGCAGTTTGCACAGGGCAAAAGGAGTATGAGATAAAAAAGGAAACCAACCAATGAAATCAGCAACGGACCAAGGGGGTCAACTCAAAGATGGAATGTGAGAGCTTCATTTCCATGCGTGACCAGATTTATCTTGGAGATCAAGGCAATGCTAATTTTGTTAAGCGTGCAAGGGGATTAAAGCCGGCGCATGGATTTCTTCTCTCCATGCGATCGTGCCTTTCTTTGTGTGAGTTGGGGTGGGGCCCATCTGGTGGCCGAAACAAATCAGAGAACAAATTAGAAGATGACATCCCAAATAAAATCTGCAATGTTTGTTAGGAAGGTCATCCGAGATGTGAAAGGATATGCCTAGTATTTTTATTTTAGAATTTTTACTTTCTATCTTTTATGCTGAATTGTTTAGGAAGTCGTGAGCATGCAGGCTATATGCCATGGTGTGTGCGCCATGTAAGGGGGAGTTGAATTTTGAGTTTTGTCTCTAAGAGAGAATTAGCCATGATGGCTCGTTAGGGTCTACCCCTGTTATCGAGTTTGCTGAGAGCTTGTCAAAAATTACCGAGTTGTTGAAGGTCATTTAGGGGTTACTTCTTGTTGCGCGAGATCAAGAACTTCATTCTTGGGGCGTGCAATTTATCTAGTGAGTTCATCTACTACAGATCGGTTCGCGAGATTGCTACCTGTCGTGTTGTTCCACTGCGAAAGATCAAGCCAATTAAGGATTTAATCTTGTTTCGAGGTTCGATCCGTATCATACCACTTAATATGTAGAACATGGTTTAATAATAATAGCAAAGCGCACCAGTTTGACACTGCAGGTTAAGAAATGCAAGCAAACTGCGGTTTGCAAATGTATATTGCATTTCAGCTAGGGCAAGACTAGTTTTGAAAGAAAAAAAACTCACGAAGGGTGACCAGTGACTGTGTTGCAATCTATTTTCATTGCTACATGACACTTGACTTGCTGAGGAATATAGTTCTCACTGTGATTTCTTTGTAGTTCGATCATAGCATGAGACCATGACAGTGCAGGCTCCACAACCACCTTCACCACATCCAAGCTTTGTCCCTCGAAGGCCGATATCTACAATACATAGCTAGAGAAAATTAGAAAGGATAATGCAAACAACCATATGTAAATGATGCAAGTACTATTTGTTATGTTGTCTATATGTTGGTGCTGGTAAATGCAACAGCTCCTTGTTCTGAAAAGTTGGTAGGGTACCTACTATTTAGATCACGTTTCAAAGACAAACATAATGAAAAACGAAACCGAATTTGCCATGTGCAGCGATACTGTTCACATGAAGAGTGCTGTGCTATTGCTATCTACATGTCAGCCACCGATTTAGTTGGATTAGTTTCCTTAGAGATAAGATTAGATTGGCTAGGATAATCTATTTGCATAATATTAGAGATAAGTTCCTTAGGCGTAAGCCATCCAATCTATATAAGAATGGGAGTGTATCTCATTTTATTAAGGAAGGAACCAAAGATGAATTAATCTAGTCTTTTCCCCTGAGTTCTATCATCCCAATCTATAGTTAAATACCTCATCCCACCAAGCCAATACCGCTCGGCTTTTCTCCCGGCGGTGTTTACCTCGAAGAACTAAGGTTCATCACATCTGGTATCAGAGCAGTCAATCTCTTCCTATGACTTCTGCTACCATGGCTCCTGTTGCCGAGTCGTTGGCCACGAGAAATGCTAACGCCAACAAAATAGCCACTAGTACCAACGACATCGACAAAAAAGATGACGGCCATTTTCCTCAATATGCATGCCATCCCAGAGAAGATGACGACAACAATTGATAGAGCAGTGTTGTCCCTAGTGCCGACACCACTGCCGCCATCAAAGAAGAGTCACTGCCTCGCGACCATCTCATCCACGCCACCCACCGTGACCATGCCGTTTGCGGTGTGCATCATAGAGGGTGCCCCAGCCCAGGGTGGGCTGCGACATCATCATGCTTGTTCCAATTGTGTGACGCGCCATGACAAACAACAATCTTTTGCTGCCCCGTACCGTTTTCATGTTCCAAGGGCGCCAAGCCACGCAAGCTGCCCATTGTCCTCGTCAATCATCGCCGAAATTCCATTGTTCTCTCGTGAGACGCTGTGTTGACGCCATGTCCTCTCGCCGGCATGGGGTCTCCTAGGGCTGTAGCCATGGCTGCCGCCCTGCAACTCAAGGACGAGTTGCTCATCAAGAAGGGGAAAAGATGTCATGTGCAATGGTATTGTTCACATGGCAGCTACCAATTTGGTTGGATTAGTTTCTTTAGAGATAAAATTAAATTGCTAAGGATAATCTATTTCCATAATATTTGAGATAAGTTCTTTAGGGGGTCAAGTCATCCAATCTATATAAGGATGAACGCGTATTTCATTATTAAGGAAGGAACCAAAAGATGAATTAATCTAATCTCTTCCCCCCAAGCTCTATCATTCCAGTCTATAGTCAAATATCTTATCCTACCAAACCGATGCAGCTCGGCCTTCCTCCCGGTGGTGTTTACCCTGATAAACTAAGATTCATCATAGAAAATAAAATCTTAAATGTAGGTAACATGTAATGACCCTAAGATCATTGCTGGAAGAAGAGTTGGGGATAGGGGATAAAACTCAGGACTGGTTGAAAAGATAATGACAACAGGGGACTTTCAGGAGCTTTTCAACCTTCCTTCCTCTCTCGGATCAAGCTTTTGATCAGTATAATGAGCTTTTAAGCATCGTTGCCCAAGTACAATTAACCTCCGAAGATCATGATACCAACTCTTCTTCCCGAGCCTAGAAGATCATGATGGGAGTGCTAGGCCTCCAATTGTTTTAAATTGTTTATGGAATTGGATTTTTTTTCCTGCAAATCCAAACACAATGTTTTCTTTCGTGGCTGTTAAGACTTGTTGATTACAAAAAACAAATTGCTAAGGAAGAATTTTCACCTAGAGGACTATAATTGCAAACTATGTGATGAAAATCTGCTAAGTTAACACTTTGACTTAAAGTGAGGCCGAAAGCATATGTGGGGTGCTACTGCTATGTGTGCCGAGGCCCGTCTTACGTGGGGGCTGTGATTTGAACGAATTTTGGGCCCACGGTATTGCAGCTTTGGATGTTATTGGCTATTGAGCAATATGGAGAACTTGGGCTCCTCTAATGTGCAAATTCTGTCAGTCAAGTGAAGCCTTAGTACACATCTTAAGGCACACGGCTACATAGGTTTGGAAGGAGCTCACATTTTGTACACTTCTCAATTTCTAGGGTCATCATCAGAGAATACTAACCTAGATAATTAGTGGCTTAGGAGAAAGAAAATAATTCCATGTTGTGGTGCAAGTTGCCATTTGGAACATTTAGGAAGGGCAGAAATTCCCATTTCTGTTTTTTTCCTCTATTAAGGGTATTCATTTTCATTTTAATGTGCCCTAATGAGGGGGTACAAGGGTTTGAGATGTTGTTACCAGATTAGTCCAACCAGTCACCCGCACCAGTTTACTGCAGATTACCAGCCAGAGCAATTACTTGACAAAACTATGGTAGACTAACTATACTTATCTCTGTTTGTTGCTTCAGTTTGCTTTTCCAGCAAGAGCAATTACCCTCCAACGGTCTATTGAGATGACATAGAATAGCATGCAGGTAAGATCTTAGTGAAGTTGAAAACATAAATAACTTTTATAGAGATAAAGAGAATTTCTGACTGCGTGCCCCACTGTGCAATTATTGCGCCCTCCATAACCACTATGGCAGAAACAGTACGCCATCCACCATTGTGGAATCGCATGAAAAGAATGTTGGCTTTCTACTGAAGCTTACCACAGCCAACTTAATTTTCTATTGTTATAAACACATCTAAGCAGTGCCCTTATGCTACACTAAAAAAAAAAGATTCCCCACATGTGCTCCACGATCAAGGCGTACCCTTCCCCATTCATTCTTTCACCTAGAACTTATTACTATCCTAATTCCTAACCTGATGGGGATCAAGGCAGGGGCGAAGCTACGTTGTCGCTGGTGGGTGCGGCCGCACCCAGAGAAAAAACGTAACACAATTATTAATCCTGATTTTTCACCTTATTTGCACCCCTCAAAACTGAAGTGGCGCACCCAGACCTAAACAAATCCCTTATGTAGCCAGTCCAGCACTAGAAACCTGTAGTCCAGTAGCCCAACACGCTTTAGCCGCACCCCCCTCATTTTTCTCTAGCTCCGCCCCTGGATCAAGGTATCCAACATTCCCATGAATCCGAGCAACGCAACTCCACTAGGCAGGACAGCCCCACACACCATCACTAATCTAACATCAATCCCCCAAAAAATCGAGAATTTCGAAAAAAGATTGCAGGAAATTCCATCGGATTTGTATGCCAATTCCGGCCAGCCAAACGCGCCAGAAGGCAATTCTGGCTTCTAAAATTAGGCCTAACCCCCTACACACAACACGAGCACCCAGGCCATCCTGCTACTATCACTCCCGTAACGACCTCACATACCAATCGTTCGATTCCGGAGAAGACATAACAAATTCCACAGATCTTATAACCTACTTAGATGCAAGTGCACAGACTAGACGGGGGGTGAGGGAGAGACAGATAGCGACCTCTGAGGTACTGGAGGAGGGTGAGGTGGGCGAGGCCGTCGGGGAGCACACGGCGAACGCTGTTGACGTAGATGACCGCCTCGTCGGACCACTCCTCCGCGGCCGCCGTCTCCTCCTCCGCCGCCTTCGTGAGCGACCCCATGGGCGGCGATCAACTCAAGGCGGAGGTTCTCTGGGAGGCGCAAGGGACTGAGGGAGGTGAGAGGGGTGGGTGGGTGGGTGGATGGATGGATGCAGACGGGTCTTGGAGATTTCTCGATTGGGATCAGAACGAAGGTTGGCTGCGCCCGCGGGACTGCCCGAAATTTGCGACGGGTGGCGTGGGGCGGATGTGCTGCTTGGACACGAATCAGAAAAAACGGGAAACCGACGTGAGCTAGGACTGTTTTATTTTGCTTCTGATAGTCGCCTACGTGTGTCCCGCATTTTTTTTAAACGGATAATCTATTTTTTATTTAAAATTATAGAAATATATCTGTGGTAACAGTTTTTACACAAATAGGCTCAGTCATCCAACGGAAAGGTGACTGGAGCCAATCATCCAACGGCCAGGCGACAGAGCTCCCCGACCGTGCCCAACCAAAAGGCGACTCCATGTGGAGTCACCCACCCAGAGGGCGACAGGTTTCAGCCCTTCGTGAATTTTGTACATTTTGTCAATTTTGTAGATTATAACTGGAAAATAATTTACTAGATTTGTAATAAAAGTTTATGGTCATTGTATGTTGTAGGTGCGTAAAAAAATTTAGAAATTTTTTTTAAGAACGATTGACCTTAGAACAATCGGTAAATACGATGGTAAATGATATCGTGATGTTACTAGGAATTCATATACGGAGAAAACCAGTATGTTAATATTTTTAGATGATGTGCTCTGTGAATAATGGAATACGGAAAGACGAGATAATAAGCTTGTCTGAAATTAAATAGACTGCATAATATAGTTGGGAGTAATATATCACGTACTTTTTGATTACATGCGTAACATATAACATCATGTGCGACTGAGGAGGGATGTACGGTGTGGAGTACACCCCCTGCGTGGGGAAGCCGTAGATGTACAGAGGACACGTGAACAGCTGCCCTGGCGGTATACGAGGTCGTCCCTAGGCATACCCTCCAGCCTCGTCTGGGTGAGGTGGTGTAGGACGTGCCCACGTAGAACCTCCGGAGTAGTGCCATGCCGGTCAGGGCTGCACCGGTGGACGAACCATCTGTGCGCTGAGCATGGCCATGGAGACCGCTGATAGCCTCGTGTAGGACAGTAGGGCTACGATACGTCTACCCCAGGCCTCGACACGACACCAAGCGCTCATGTTCTCCTCGTGGCTCACCTCCGCACCTGCGGCGAGTCTGCCCACCATACTGTAGCCCTCCCGCCAGACTGAAGCATCGACGTCAGCCTGAAGGAAAAGACATAAAATGGTCAATCATTGAAGCGACGTTGCCATTAGGGAATCTTTAAAAATACGTGTAACGTACAGCGATGTGAGTGTCCCGCGCGAGGTGAGCGGGGTATGTGTCTGTAGGAGCTGCGATGTGTGCGGTGGGCGGGTCAATGATATGTACGAGCCTCGTACGTGTCCGCGCCAGCTACCAACGTATGTACTCCGTGTAGTCCCTACTACTGTAGGGGTGGTCCTTCTCCACGTAGTCGTCAAGCACGCCATCCCACTGCGCAGTCCACCCCTGTATCTTCGTCGTTCAGTCCATACCGCGTTTCACTCCCTTTCTAGAGTGCCTGGTTATAGGACCATTTTGTTAGTACTTGCAAATGGAATAGTAAGTACGTAGAGATTTATGAGACGCAGTCACTCATGCGCGCACGCTCTGCGGCAGCGGTGGTCTGACCAATACTGGAAAAACCTGATGTAGACAAGAAAAGCCTGACGTAGACCGAACTGCCACATCACTCGCTGTGGCGCGTAGTCCTCTACGAAGATGTCGTACACAAGCGTCCAGCGCATCAGCTAGAAAGCCCGGTCACGCCAGCAGAGGATGGTCACAGCCCATCAGGAGCACGATCCTGCAGTGCCGTAGGTGAGTACGGCTCCTAGTGCACGCCATCGGCTGTGAGGCAGTCAAACTGCTCAACAAAGGGTAGACACGCCTGTATGACCTGGACGTGCGTGAACTGCACCTGTAAGGAAGAAGTACTCCGATATAAAGTTCGAAGGATCCATGCCTATGGTCCCGCATGCAGCGAGGACAAGAGAGCATGGCTTGTGTAACAGTTTCAGCTTGTTGCACGTGCAGCTAGATTCATTTGCATGATCTCCAATGCATACCTCGTGGGTAACAAGCAAACGAGCCGTCCCAAATCCGGCTCTACCACGGAGTACCACGTCAAAATGATGCTCCCTGTGGCACATGACATGCATTGTGTACAATTGGCCCTTCTGTGCCTTCGTCTCCATGTATGCCGTAATTTTTGACGAATACAATACTCGGGGATTTGCCACATGAAGTACGGCATTCGCGTGCCTCTCTCTGAAGTAGTCGATTGTGCCGTGAAAACACCTTTTACGATGGCAATAAGGGGCTGAGAGCGAAGGACCCTGAGAACCCAATTGTATACCTCCGCAAGGTTAGTCGTCATTATGCCATACCTTGTGCCATCCGTGTCGTGCAACAGCGACCACTTCTCCAATGGTTCACCATCGATCTACTGCAAGAAGCGTTTGATGTTTCGTGAGCTCCTCCTTCTTGGACCAGCTGGGTTAGACTCATCGAGTGTTGGCAAGCATTCCAGTTATGCCACCCCAGGTATGACCGGCCTCTTGTTTTTATAACATCAACTAACGTCATAACAAATTTCAATGGTCCATAACCATAACAATTTATGAGACAACTTACCAAAATCAAAAATCAACTATTAGTAAGGATCTAGAGTGAATCCGAGAATAAAACATGGTTAGCATCGACAAAAAGATAACATCTGACCCAATTGCCTACAAAATAGATAACAAAAATAATAAGCGAGTAAATTTCAAGTAAAAGAATTACAAAATAATCAAATAAAGTGAAACAAATTACATTTGATAGTTGGTTTCGATGACTTTTCAAGTTATGAAGACAATCTATTATAGAATCATTCGATGTATTATAGAATCATTTGAGAACGAACTACCGTCGGTCTGTCGCCCATTGTAGAGGAAAGAAGGTTACGTGAGAACGAAGTCGGGAAAGTAAGACGTCTGGGACTTTAGGGGCGTTAGCGAACAGGATTCGTGTAGAGCCACTAGCTGACGGCTAGGCCATGCTCATGCGTGGCTATACCCTGGCCTGGCTGCTTGCTGGGTTAGGTATTAGCCTGGTCAGTTGGGCCGTTTTACTGTAGAAACTTAGCTTTTAAGTAAGAAACATTAAAATTGACCCGAGATCTATGCTCCCGCGTAGCCCTTAGTCCATCCGCCTAAAAAGTAATCTTGCTCTCAGGTCAGCATTTGCGCTTCCATGAAGATATCTTGCAGCTGAAGTTAAAAGAAAGAGGAAAAAGAACGAAGAATCTACACGCACTAAAGGTAAGAAATTCCTTGTCGCCTGCAAAGTACACACATATCAACACGGGCCACTCTTTTAATAAAAAATAAAACAAGTGGCAGCTCATGTCTAAATTCATATATATTGTCCACGTACGTCTGAATGTAAATATCTGGTGTGTCACCACCTCCATGCTGACGTGGACGCCAGCTCGTACCCGTGCCAGCACAGCACAAGGGCTCCGTCCCGCCGGACGACGTGGTAGCCCTCCACCGGCGCCCGGCGCACGATCCACTCGGCCTGCGCCGCAGCGAGGTCGCTCAGTGCCGCCGGCGCCCACCTCGCGCGCACGGCGGCTTCCTCCCACGGCTCGCACCGGCCCCACCATGACCGCACCGCCGCGAGGGCCCTCTGGCGGATGACGCCGCGCTCCACGCGCCGCACGGCTTCCTCACCCGCACCGCGGCTGCCGACGGTAGCCGCGGCCGCCTCGATGGACTCCGTCACCACCGCACAGGACTCGACGCTGTGCATGAGCGACGCCACACCGTCCCCGCCGCCCGGCACCACCTCGGCGTCGACGAAGACCACGACGTGCGGGGTGGTGCCCCGGATGAACTGCAGGAGGGCGTCGGAGGCGTTCGCGCTGGTTGCGGCGAGGTGGCGGAAGATGGCCGGCGAGAGGACGACGGCGACCGCCTCGGCGCCGGAGGCCCTGATGCTACCGAGGGCAAGCGTGCCGAGGCCGCCAAGTCGGACTACGTCGATGGCGAAGCGCACCCCGAGGCCGCAGGCAAAATCCCGGAGGTTCTCGGCGGCCAGCAACGTCTCCGCAGTCTCCTCGTGCACGACAGCGGTCACGCGGACAGATGGCGCGTGCTGCGACGGCAGCCGTCGCGCGGCGACCTCCTCGACGAAGGAGGACCACTGCCCGCCGAGGCCGAGGTCGAAGTCAATGATGTGGAACGGCGCAGACGCGCCACCGGCTGCCTCAAATGCTTCGAGGAGGGTCTGGTTGGCCGTGAAGCTGGCGAACTGGGGAATCGGAGACAGGCAAGCGAAGGCCAGCTGCGCACCGATGCGGCGCACCACGTCGGCGGCGGATGGCGCAGGGTAGTCGGCCTGCGCCAAGAACTGATCCGGTGCGGCGAGGAGGGACTGAAGCGCCTCCCTGAAGTGGGACGCCGCGCGCTGCGGTGACGTCCGGGGAGGGTACGGGATGACCTGCTTGAGCCGAGCCAGCATCCCGTTCGCCGCTATCGCGTCCCCCGACCACACGGCCTCCGCGGCGGCCCGGAGAAGCTGCTCATAGGACTCCACGGGAGAGCAGTACGGATCGAACGGGTCAGCCAGGACGTCGAGCGGAGCGTCGACGGAGGTGCGCTGCGCCTGGAGCGGGAAGAGCTCGCCGCCGCCGTCCTTGTGGTCCGGGGATAGGAGCCAGGACAACGCGTCCCAGTCGTCGGACGGATGATGCGGCAACGCGGCCTGCACGTGGTTCTGATGCTGGTTGCCGGCGCGCGTGTGCTCCGCCGCTGCACCGCCGGTGGCGGGGCTGGAGGTGGCGTTGGGGTCGAGCACGGAGGTGGGCTCGTAACTGCAGAGGCGGTGGTGGCCGTGGCTGGCTGGGGAGGAGGAATCGGAGAGTGACTGCTTCGTGTTCGTGGTGGTACTAGACTTCATGTGCGCTTCTTTTGTATCTCTTGAGCTATAAGGCTGTTGCGTCACGTGTTTTGCCCCGAGTCGTGTTGAGCGAACAAGGGAAGGTGAGGGGTTTTGGTTGTAGTGGGAAACGGGATTTTATAGGGCCCGATCGGCCTGCTCTTTTGTTGTTCTGCTCTTACACACACTGCATGTAACTAAGTCTGCGCATGGGGTCAACCGTCAAGTGGCCATGGAATGGACATTCATGCATGATGGGATAGCCATGCATACATGCATGCATGGACGACAGGAGTCAAAAGTACACTTTTGTCGGCTTGGAGGCTTCGGGGAGAAGCCCTGATCCGCGTTCACACTGCACGCATTTTTGTCTTTTTTTTTTGAAGACACACTGCATGCTTTAGTTATTGGGTTCTCCCAATTCCCTGGCCGGCCACTGTCTCACCGAGTGTCGATCGTTGAGATCCTGTGCTCGTCCGTGGTTGTCGTGCCTAGTTGCACGGCGTATTTTATCGGAGAGTAATGGACCTAAACACACACAAATGGCATGGCACATTAAACTCAGATAAGTACAGAAAGAAATGTTTATTAGGGATTATCTAGGTAACAAATCACCTGTTTTTTTTCTTTTTGACAAAAATTGCCAATATTTTCTTACCATTGGTCTCTGTGGGTTCTTAAAACATTATGCACATCATATAGATTGCTAATCTAGCACTAGAACACCTAGGTATCCATAAGGTTGGAGGACTTACGGTCGCCGATGAACGCCATGAGCGAAGACCCGTGCCTACGTGATGCAGGCGTGAGTCGATGAAGGTCGAGGAGGGCTCGCGGTTCAGAGTGTCGCCGGCGACGTCCTGCAGTGGAGGCGGCCTTCCCGTTGCTAACAGCGCGTAGTAGATCGGGTCTATAGGGTTTGTGCAGGTTGTTGGCTCTCACGGGAACGGGAAAAAACCCCTTAACCACGGGAGAGGCCGGAACCTCCTTTTAATCTTGCGCTGTGCAACGGTGGACCGTAACCAAAAACGGTTAGGCGCCCCCGATCAGGGCGCGTGAGAAACGGGTGAGACGTGGGCATCACCCCACGTCTCCCTCAACCGTTTGCCTAGATCAAAAATCCAACATTCTCCCCCTTGATCGTAAGGCTAAACATCATAAGCCCTCTCTCAATAAAAGTTCACACTAAAGTAATGCGTCACAACAGTCAATTAAGTACCACTGGACATCAGTACTTATAGTGCTCCATTTTATATCGATCGGATAACATAATACTTCATGGGAGTTGGTTACTTTATATGGTCCTCTTATTCCAGGATCACAGGCTCTCCAATAAACCCATGCCGGCAACATGATTACAAAAAATATTGGGTGGTAAGCCTTTTGTGAGCGGATCCGTAAGCATAAATTTAGTTCCAATATGCTCAATCTTAATTGTTTGATCATGGACTCTATCTTTCACAACATGATACTTTATGTCAATGTGCTTGGCAGCCGCACTCGACTTGTTGTTACTCGAATAGAAAAGCTGCGGGTTGATTATCGCGAGATGAATGAGTGGTCTAGAAATCATCTACCACTCTCAATCCCGGATAAAGTTCTTAAGCCATACACACTGCCCGGTAGCCTCATAACATGCCACAAATTCAGCTGCATTGTCGACGATGCGAAGTGTTTGCTTTACACTTTTCCATGAAATTGCTGCTCCTGCGAGGGTGAAAATATAACCTGGTGTGGACTTCTTAGTGTCTTTACACCCCGCAAAATCAGCATCAGAATAACCGACAACCTCAAGGTTATCGCTTTTCCTATATGTGAGCATATGACCTTTAGTGCCTTGCATATAGCGCAAGACTTTCTTAACGGCTTTCCAGTGGTCCGGTCCTGGATTTGATTGATATCTGCCAAGCATCCCGGTAACAAAAGCTAAATCAGGGCGTGTACATACTTGAGCATACATAATACTTCCGACAGCAGAAGCGTAAGGTACATCCTTCATCTGATCAGATTCATAGTCATTCTTTGGGCATTGAAATTTCCCAAACTTATCGCCCTTAACAATAGGAGCAGGTGAGGCAGAGCATTTATGCATATTGTATCTCTTTAGCACTCTGTCAATGTATGCCTTTTGTGATAAACCTAATGTTCCTTTGGACCTATCTCGGTAAATTTCAATACCAAGAACATAAGATGCTTCACCGAGATCCTTCATGTCAAAATTGGACGAGAGAAATCTTTTAGTTTCTCGCAGCATGTCCACACTGCTGCTGGCCAATAATATGTCATCCACATAAAGGATTAAGAAGGTGTAATTACTCCCCCTGAAGTTAACATATGTACAATTATCAACATCATTCTCCTTAAATCCAAAATTTCTTATGACTTCGTCGAACTTAAGGTACCATTGCCTAGAAGCTTGCTTTAGGCCATATATGGATTTCTTTAGCTTACATCCCAAATGTTTCTCGTCTTCCACAACAAAACCTTCCGGTTGTGTCATGTAAACGTCCTCATACAAGTCACCATTTAGGAATGCAGTCTTAACGTCCATTTGGTGCAACTCTAAATCAAAATGTGCTGTGAGCGCCATTATGATTCTAAATGAATCTTTAGTCGAGACAGGAGAAAATGTTTCATTATAGTCAATGCCTTCTCTTTGTGTAAATCCTTTTGCTACAAGTCTCGCCTTAAACCTTTCGATATTCCCTTTGAAGTCACGTTTTGTTTTGTAGACCCATTTGCAGCCTACTGTTTTGGCTCCGTTAAGAATTTCTACTAAGTCCCATACATTGTTATCGCCCATAGACTTAATTTCATCTTTCATGGCATCTAGCCACTTAGATGAATCCTTACTCTTCATAGCTTCCTTATAAGAGCTAGGATCATCCACCTTCCCAAGATCATCTTCATTCAAGTAAACCTCATAATCACTTGGGATAGCAGATCTCCTCACTCGTTCTGATCTCCTGACAGGTACATTAGCAGGCTCATTAGGTTGTTCATTAATTGTCACAGAGGGCTGTGAAGGCTCATCATTAGGTACGACACTTGTACTTTCAGAGCCCTCAACAGAAGGAGTAGCCACAGAATTAACTGGAGACGCAACAGGAGTTGCAACTACAGGATCAACTGTGGGCACAACCACTTGGGGCATAGGAAAATCAATCTGTCGGATTAGCGGCGAAGCAACATACATCCGCTTCTCCTCAAGATCAATTTTCCTAGGCTCCAAGTCACCACTAATGCCATCATTTTCCAAGAACACGGCGTGCCTTGTTTCTACAAATTTCGTGGTACGATCTGGACAATAGAATCGGTACCCTTTAGATCTGTCAGGGTAGCCAATAAAATGACAACTCACAGTCTTAGGATCTAATTTCCCAATTTGTGGGTTAAATATTTTAGCTTCAGCTGCACAACCCCACACATGGAGGTAATTCAAACTTGGTTTTCTCCCAGTCCATAATTCATAGGGTGTTTTGGGAACTGATTTACTGGGAACCCTATTGAGTATGTGTGCAACGGTCTTTAATGCTTCCATCCATAACTTTACAGGCAAGGTGGAGTAGCTCAACATACTTCGAACCATGTCCATAAGAGTGCGGTTTCTTCTTTCCGCTACTCCATTTTGCTGAGGATCTCCGGGCATTGAGTATTGGGCGACTATACCATTTTCTTGTAAGAACTCGGCAAAGGACCAGAATCATCCATAAGTTGCGTGTCGCCCATAATACTCTCCCCACGATCCGAGCGCACTACTTTAATCTTTAGATCGTGTTGATTTTCAACTTCAGCCTTAAATATTTTAAATTTATCAAGTGCTTCCGATCTCTCTTTAATAGGATAGATATAGCCATAACGTGAGTAATCATCAGTGAACGTAATAAAAGAATCATAACCATCTACTGATGTCACAGGGAAAAGACCACATATGTCAGTATGAATTAATTCCAAAATCCCTGTGCTTCGAGTAGCACCTTTCTTTATTTTCTTTACATACTTGCCTTTGATGCAATCAAGGCAATGATCATCCGAATCACTAAAATCTAAAGGGTGGAGAATTTCTTCTTTAATGAGACGTTCAATTCTCCCCTCAAAATGTGGCCCAAACGACGGTGCCACAATTTCGACAGTCTCATCAATTCGCTTATGCTTTTATTCACATCACATACATTCATGGATATAAGTGAATCTTGCAGGGATAACATGTAAAGCTTGTCGTGTCGGATGGCACGACCAACATTATCATTATTAAAATAAACCAAACACTTTCCGTGTCCAAAATTACAAGAATATCCATCATTATCTAATAATAAAATAGAAATTAAGTTTCTTCTCATCGAGGGAACATAAAGAACATCATTAAGTTTCATTACAAAGCCATTATTCAAGACTAAAGAAACAAATCCAATAGCTTCAATTTTGGCTTCCATCCCATTAGCCACTCTTAGGCTTCTTTCCCCTCTGAGACTTGTCAACATATGGAATCCTCGCAAGGAATTCGTAACATGCACAAAGTGGCACCGTAATCAATCCACCAAGAGTTTATAGGAAAATCGGCATAAAATCTTGCATCAACAAAAGTAATTTCATAAGTACCTTTCTTGGCTAGCCATTTTAGCCATCCGTGATGCTTATCTTTGAATTGGTCCTTTGACTGACAAAAATGGCACTCATCACTTTTCTTCTGTCCATTTGAGCTTCCAGGGCCTGAAGCGTTTTTATGCGCTTTAGGGTGTTGTGGATGCTGTGGCTTCTTATAAGGGGAATATGCTTGCTCCTTCTTTCCCTTTCCTTTATAGCCACCTTTATTTCTAGAGGGACCAGCTGTATTTGAGGAGTTGATGTGATTCACAAAATCATTAGCTCCCTCAGCTTTGATCTCTCCTCTTCCTGAGAGACATTAGCAATCAACTCGCTCATTGTCCACTTGTCTTTAATGGTGTTATAGTTCACCTTAAAAGCTTCATATTGCTTAGGAAGAGACATCATAATGTAATGGACAACAAAACCATCGGAAATTTCCATGTCCATTGTCTTAAGTCTAGCAGCAATGTTAATTATGGTCATAATGTGCTCACGGACATTTCCAGTACCATTGTACTTAGTGTTCATGAGTCTGTGCATCAGCGTGGTAGCATAAACCTTAGAGGACCCTTTAAAGTGATCCTCTATGGAAGATAAGTACTCCTTCACTTTTTCCTTTTCAGGGATTGCTCCCCTAATGGCTTCATTGATGGAGTTTTTCATTACAGCAAGTGAAATGCGGTTTGACCGATCCCACTTTTCAGCACTAGTCTTGTACTCCTTCATTTTGTCATCAAATTTGTCCTCCCCTTCATTAGGAGCGACCGGTTCATCGAACCTGAATGCGTAGTCCAGATCCATGAGCTGGAAGGTCGTCATAAGTGCAAACTTCCATTTTTAGAAATTGCTGCCGTTAAATGGCTCAATCGCATTAACTTGAGCGAAAACAGTAGCAGCTGAAAAATTTAAAATTTTCATTAGGAAAATGCATAATTAACTTGCATAAAAGTTAATCTTACGTTGGTATGATTAACAATATGCTCATAAGAATTTTTCGCATCACCGTTGGGTAGAAACGAAAAATTTAACATAATTCATACACATGCAATTACAATTAACGTTGGTCAAAGAGTAATAGCATGAAAAATTAAACATAACAAACATAATTGATAACATGCAATTACAATTAACGTTGGTCAAAGAGTAATAGCATGGTAAAAATAAACATAACTCTCCAATTAAATTTCTCGTTGGTTTCATTTAATTTGAGGAAAAACATCAGGCAACGGAAAAAAAATATCATAATAATTTTCAGCAGCTCAAAAAAAACATTATTTAGTAATATTTTCATGAGAGACATCAAATAATCATCAATTTATACATGAGATATACCAAAAATACATGAGAAATATATACTGAGAGAAGAAAAAAAATATATCATCATGTGTCTTGGTAGAAACCCAACAACAGATAAGTACTACCGCCTAAAAATCGCCATCATTGACCCATTATTCCCTCTCGCCGGCAGATCACGGTAGTCAAAAGGACGGATGGTCCAGATCGCGCACGGTGATAAAAGGGCAAAAGCCCTAACCCTAGGGGCATATCACCCATATCCTCCCGCAAAACACAGATGCAACGGCGGCGGCAGCTTCGGTCTTGCAAGACGGGGTCGGCGAGAAGAATCGCAGCACAAGACGAGGCGGCGGCAAGCGGCGGCGCCAGACGGCGGCGGCGGCAAGCGGCAGCCGACGGACGGCGGCAGCAAGCAGCACCCGGCGACGTGGCGATGGCCCCAACGGCGGCCCTGCGGCGCAGGCGCAAAGCGAGGCGGCGGCATGCGCCAAGAAGACGACGACGACGGCGGTCGGCGGAGCGGCAACACATGCGCGACTCCGGCGACGGCCCCGAAACCCCGAGAACCGTGAGTAACCCACCCCGATCCGAAAAAAAAATTGATTGTTTTGGGGATTTTAGGGTTCGGGATTCATCAAATTTTGGGGAAAAAACTGTAGAATTTGTTTGCCATTACTTGATTCCCCTCCTTCTAACATGCTGACCGAGTCCAACATAGGGCTAGGGTTCTAGGAGAACTAGCAAGGCGCTCTGATACCAAATGTGGGTTCTTAAAACATTATGCACATCATATAGATTGCTAATCTAGCACTAGAACACCTAGGTATCCATAAGGTTGGAGGACTTACGGTCGCCGATGAACGCCATGAGTGAAGACCCGTGCCTGCGTGATGCAGGCGTGAGTCGTTGAAGGTCGAGGAGGGCTCGCGGTTCAGAGTGTCGCCGGCGACGTCCTGCAGTGGAGGCGGCCTTCCCGTTGCTAACAGCGCGTAGTAGATCGGGTCTATAGGGTTTGTGCAGGTTGTTGGCTCTCACGGGAACGGGGAAAAAACCCCTTAGCCACGGGAGAGGCCGGAACCTCCTTTTAATCTTGCGCTGTGCAACGGGGGACCGTAACCAAAAACGGTTAGGCGCCCGATCGTATGCGTGAGAAACGGGTGAGACGTGGGCATCACCCCACGTCTCCCTCAACCGTTTGCCTAGATAAAAAATCCAACAGTCTCCACCTCCACTTGGCCATCTCCCCTAATCCTATCAACCTAGCAGCCACCACCCCCTCAGCCCCACCAATACGCCACCACCCCATAGCCTCGCTGGCGATACCCTTTGCATTGGTGTCATCCATTGGCAATTGTACCTATCATCGTCGCAATTGCCAGCTCAATACTACCAGCTATGTTGAGAGCGGTGATTGAGCTACCCATCTACTCAGCTGTCCACCTTCTTCATTGCCCCTAGTCGTAAGGATGCTGACACCCAAAACCTAACTCGATCATGAACCTCAAAAATCTAATCAGCGTAGTTAATCGTCTGATCATGAATTTACAAGCAAATTTTTAACTAAAAATTAAACATATTTTTCCAACATAGATGTGACAAATATACTCATTCATATCACAAATCTATACTTCATGTATATTAATGATTAAAGTTTAAAAGTTTGTCTACAAAATATATATTTTGGAACCGAGGTAGTAATTATTAGCAAATCGTATCTAATACGCTGCAAACAAACATCCACAGACAAATAAGAAGCCTTGAGTACTAGAAGAAAAGCACATATACCTAACAAAAATTAAGTGAATACCCATAATTGTAGTCATTTTATTTCTATCTTTACATACATAACCAAAGAATGGAAAAGATTCTTCAAAAGTCTCGGGTCCTAGAAGCACGTGATAAATGCCACTGAAGCAAGACTACGGAGGAAATTAGGTGAAGTACTCCAGATACAAAGTACGAAAAAATATCTAGAACTTCTTCCCCCGGCCCTACTCCCCAACCTAGAGTAGTTAAATGTGGAAGTAAAAAATCAACATTTGTTCATACTTATCGACAATATCCATAAATGGCTTGTTTTTGGTAATCGATGAAGATTACCATATTGATATTCGGGTGGTAAACATCAGTACTCCAATACATTTTCCCATCCGATTCGAAATAAATATGCCTTTGTACCCGTTCTTTAAAATGCAAGTGGATGTTCCAGCACATATCTCCATAATTACTTGTTTGGATTCTACATTTTATCATTTTGCACTAGAATCTAGTAGTGGATCTACTCATTAGAGATGGCTTTTGACTTTTAACTTCTTACTTTTGTCTTTTCTAGCGATATGGTTTTTTGGGCTTCTTTTGCTCATTCTTTTTTCTCTTATTCCTTTTCATTGTCTGTGATGATATAACTTTTCTTATTTTTTAAATTTAATTACGCTGAAAAAGCTACCAGCAACTACAATTCATTTTCAGTTGCCACAGTATAAAATAAGCAATAAGCTGGGGGTTTTTAAGCCCAAATGAGCACCACTATGGCATGATCTACGGCTCAATGAATTTTTTGAAAGGGGGTGAATTAATAATGATATGCTTGTGTTGCACTGATTAAGAAAATTGTTTTGATGTAATTTTGGTAATTTAATTTGTGTCTTTTTGTCTGTGCTTTTTCCTTATGAGATGATGTTTGCGTCGGCGGAGAGTCACCCATTTAGGCTCTGGTTGGAAAGATTGGAGCTCCTTGGATCTGCGTTCTAACCATGTATATACATAGCTAGAGGGCTCGAATCTGGGGTTCAGATGAGCAGCTGCATACTGAAGAAAAATACTCACTTCGTCCCCAAATGTAAGTCATTGTTTATTTTTTAGATTCCAATAATGCAAAAATTTGACTATGATTTATTATCATAATATACTGGCAAAAATAATAAAAATTATATATTATGAAAGAATTTTACATGACAAATTCAATGGTATTTTTTATATATTCAACATATAGATTTTAACATATATTAATAGTCAAAACTTAAAAAACTTGATCACATGGAACCTACAGAATCTATATTTATGGACAGAGTAAGTAAAAAACTAGAGCGCTGTCGGAGTAGCTAGAGGCTCCTCCGTTATATATGTATCCAAATCCATGCATGCTTGCTACGGCAAGGGGATGCATGAAATTAAGGTTGCTCAATGCTCAGCCATTGCATCAGTCCTGCACATGCCGTCGGATTGAAAATCAATGCACGTTATGAGCTTAGTCTGACGAGCTCAGGAGCAGTAGTTCGATGTGGGCTGACTTGATTACCAAATTTTCACTAACTACTTCATTAACGACCGCATATCCAAGTCGGCCGGCATGCATGGCACACTTGGACAGACCGTATGTGCTGCCATAAAAAAATTCCTTAGGAACCAGCTGAGTTAGAACCCCAGAGAGAGAGAGAGAGAGCGCGCGCTCGGAAAAGAATATATTTTCTCCATGCATGCAGCCGTTGTCACACAAAGGAAATAAGCAAAAAGGGTACGTACCCCAACGGCAAGGACGTATGCCAGTAGGGTATCCTCCAATCCTTTATCTCTCCCAGTGCTAGTGGGCACGATGGCAATGATGTCCCCTTTTACAAGTGATGAGCTGCCTTTAATCTCTCCTCATCTCGCTCAGAATCTCCTGTCACGAACCACCCATCTTTTGTGTGTGGGAAGCCAAGCTAACAAAGCAAGGCTATCCTCCTCCGGCCGGCCGTCGTCTCGTCGTGTCAACCGCGTGCAAGCTGATGCGTGGGCGGAATTAATGGTGTGATCCAGGAAGCCCGCGGCGGAGATAGAATATGATCAGAGCTAGAAGGCAGGAAAGGCGGCAGAATATGATCACTGATTGAGCTAGAAGGCAGGAAAGGCGGCGATCGAGCACATGATGAGAATATTTCCGTGCATTATTATGGCCCCGCCCCCCGCGCGCATGTTATTCCCCTCAGCCCGGATTGATCAACTTACTCGGTGATCGGGTCTGCTTGCTGCGTAGCTAGTGGAGATCGGAATCGCAGAAAAAGGCGTTTAGTTTTTTCTTTCCTTTTCTTTTTCTTGTCTTCTCATGTCAGTGCGTGGAAGCTTCAGCTGATCAGGGCGAGATAGGAAAGATGTCTACGCATCTACATAGTCCACAGCTACTTCATGTGGTCTTCTATAGAAACGAAATCAGAGCGGATACAAACGAATATCGTTTATTCTATATTTTTTCTATTTTTTATTAAAATTAACATAGATAATATCGGATACCTATTTTCTATTCCGTATTCATTCCACAAGTTTTCAGACGGTCGGTCGACGGAAATTATCTATTTCTTTTACATCCCTAGCTACATAGAATATTGGATAGTAAATATGCAACCCGGGCAAACATGGAGAGATTAATTGTCGCTTGATATTTCTCAATATTCTCCGCTTGTTTAAATACGGCAATTCACATATCTGTTATCTTTTTCTAAGTGAAGTTATGATAAATTTTTTCATATCAATTGATATACGGATATATACAAATAGATATCACTCATCATGTATCCTATTTCGTATTTTTTCCTCGAAGTCAGAGTCGGACACAGATAGTGCCGGAT
Source organism: Bonia amplexicaulis (assembly GCA_036346245.1). Lineage (NCBI taxonomy): Eukaryota > Viridiplantae > Streptophyta > Magnoliopsida > Poales > Poaceae > Bonia > Bonia amplexicaulis. Next base: position 17,650,520 of record CM070741.1, read on the forward strand.
ACCCATTTACCTCTTCTGTATTCACTCTGCAAACTTTCGGTCGATCGATTGATCAATTGGACTGACGAAAATTATCTACTTCGTTTGTACCCCTAATCTTCTACTCATGGGATCTAACTGTCATTATTTGGGGCTTAGGTTGGATCGAACTACCTTTGAGACTGCATCTTCTGTTATCTCGTGTGACAATTGAATTCATTTGCCATGGGTGGCGTAGCTACCATTCTAGCTAGCATACTAAGAAAATATATTGATATCTTTTAATGTTGCGTGATTTGTTGGTGCTGGTGGACCGGATTATAATTGTTTTACCTTTACCTAAGGAAATAACTTCACCATGAGACCAACATACTGGAGGCTGGAGCACCTATGGCACATGTTTTGCCGCATTCGTTGCACTACTACAGAAATCAGTATTGCAAATAGTTCAGAAACGTCATCACAGACGATTTTATGACCGTTTGAATTTATAGGCCAGTGATATAGAAGGTTATCACAGACGGTTTGTAAGTAAAAACCGTCTAGAATATATAACAACTTAGTATTAAAAATTAAATTAAATTATTATTATTATATATATACCACATGCATTCAGGCCTTGCTAGCTTAATTCATATTATAAACACAACAACTATTATATAACCAACAATTTTGCAAACCATCTTCAATAAACACTCACCAATTACTAATTAGATCGATCTAAATTGTAATGCAAAAAATAAATTTCATTACTAACCATATCTAGAGCAGGAAAGTATGAATCTTCAAAGCTCAATCTCTGCCTCCTCCCACCAAATTAATTGGCCTAACATCGCCTAGATTGCCTCTTGAGCGAAAGAGTGCAGCGCCGGCCAGATCTGAATCGAAATGAAGGCAGGTGCGGTTCTGAGCGGCGCAATAAATGTCTAGTGCCATTATCACAGACGGTTTCTTATTAAAAACCGTCTATGATAATTCTGAGATCATCACAGACGGTTTTTAATACAAACCGTCTGTGATAATAAGCTTATCACTGACGATTTTTAATAAAAACCGTCTGTGATAGTAAAATATACCAGACGGTTCATCGGTAAGTACCGTCTGTGATACTAATTTTCTCCGACGCCATCAACAGAGACGGTGTCCAAATTAAAACCGTCTGTGTTAGTGTCGGTCACAGACGGTTTTGTCAAACCGTCTGTGATTTACCGTCTACTATTAGGCTTTCTGTAGTAGTGTTGGTACCGGACGCCCGACGTTGTCCTCCTCCTGTGCACCTTCCCAAACCTCCTTTCCCCAATTGTCCCTCGGCCCTGCCTTTTCTCCGCTTGCCGCACCCCACCAATGACAAACTTGCCGCCCTCCCGTCTACTGCCTTTAAAATTTGAGGTTTCATTTTTTTCAACTTTTAAAAGCGTTCAACTGGAATTAAAAACTTTGATATGGACATTAAACTTTCAATTGTAAAAGTTCAACTACAAAACATTGAACATTTTTGTGTTGAAAAACATTGACATTCGACTAAAAAGGATGAGGGTTTTGAACTTTCAAATTAAATAATCTACAAGGATTTCCAAATATTGCAGTGAAACAATTGCAACAACACATAATTCATTGCAATATTTATTATTATTGCATGAATTATTTTTTCGTAGCAATAAGTATATCATATTGCCAAGAGTTTCAATCGTTGCAATATTTTTTATTTTTGTTACAAAAGGTCATTCATATTGCAACGGAAAAAATGAATGGTTGCATTAAAAATTCGATATTACCATGATTTTATATCGTTATGATATTTTATATTCTATTGCAATGAGTATAGTAGCTATAAAATAATTTTTTTAGAAAAATTGGTTCTCAAGGGGCCACCTGTATCATACTTCTTTAACGCACCATCCATCTCTTCTCCCATCATCGTCCCACTCCCATTGTCGCTATTGCAAGAGAAAGAGTACAAGTGATTGAGAAATGAACTATTACTTTCTTCCATTCATCATGTACATGAATTTATAGAATATGAGGGGGTGGCAGGAAAAGTAAAATGTGTCAGTTACAAAACTGTTTTGTACATTGGGCAGTTTTGCCAGTTGCAGTTTTGTGTCACAACACTCCCCCTTGACCAATGTGTCTTCATATGATCACCTTAATTCATCATCTTGGAAAAACTTCTCCAAAACCCTGTAGGGAAAATATGAGGAAAACCGATAGAGTAGATATGCCATGAAAAACTCCTTTAAAACCCAGTGGGAAAATTTAAGGACAAAACGATATGACATATATTTGATTATATCTCCTAAAAACCCCTGTGGGGAAAAGAGAGATATATTTATGATTACGTTGTCATATTGTCTCATTAAAAACCTTGATAAGAAACCTTTAGAGGGAAAACTCATAAAGTAAAAGAGTACAATATTTTATTTGAACGGGTTAATTCTTAGGAGATTTCTCCCCCTGACATCTGCAAATCACGTAATCTTCGCATACCAATTCCATGAACATATTTTTGAAATGTGGAAGTTGGTAATGACTTGGTGAATAAGTCTGCGAGATTATCACAAGACTTAGTTTGTAGAATACTTATTTCCCCACTCTCTTGCAATTCATGTGGGTAAAATAGTTTAGGTGCAATATGTTTTGTGATATTGCTCTTTATGTAACATGTTTGCATTTGAACAATGCAAGCAGCATTATCTTCGTAGATAATGGTAGGTGATGCAATAGCACCTATACCACATGACTGTTGTATATGATTAATCATTCTGCGAAACCATACACATTCACGTGATGCTTCATATAATGCAATTATCTCAAAATGATTAGTGGATGTAGCCATTAGAGTCTGTTTCGAAGACTTCCAAGAGATGGTTGTTCCACCGTGTAAAAATACAAAGCCTGTTTGAGATCTGGCATTATGGGGATCTGATAAATAGCCAGCATTTGTATATCCTATTAAATCCATATTTTTATTCTTCTGAAAGAATAAACCGAGATCTTTAGTGCCTTGAAGATATCTAAGGATATTCTTCACTCCTACCCAATGTCTTTTGGTTGGAGTAGCGCTATATCTAGCAAATAGATTTACCGCAAATGAAATATCCGGCTGGGTGCAATTTGCAAGGTACGTAAGCGCTCCGATGGCACTGAGATATGGAACCTCGGGTCCCAATAGCTCTTCATTGTCATCTCGAGGTCTAAATGGATCTTTGTCCCTGTCTAGAGATCGAACAACCATGGGGGTTTTCGATGGATATGATTTGTCCATATTGAATTTTTCCAATATTTTCTGGACATAGGCTGATTGATGCACTAGGATACCTGTATGAAGGTGCTCAAGTTGTATACCTAAGCAAAATTTGGTTTTACCCAAATCCTTCATTTCAAATTCCGTCATAAGATGGTTACGTGCTTCATCTATATCCTGTGTGTTACCAATGATATTAAGATCATCAACATACACAGATATAATGCAAAATCCTATTGAGGATCTTTTGATGAACACACATAGGCAATCATCATTGTTGGAGTATCCCTTTTTGGTTAGGAACTTGCTTAGTCGGTTGTACCAAATTCTACCCGACTGTTTCAAGCCGTATAAAGACTTGTTCAATTTTACACAATACATATTATGATTTATGTTTTGATTCGAATTGAAATTCCATCGGGAACTTTCATGTATATTTCCGAATCAAGTGACCCATAAAGGTATGCTGTGACTACATCCATCAACTGAAAAGATATATGATTTTGTACTACCAATGAGATTAAATATCGGAATGTTATTCCACTCATTACTGGAGAATAAGTTTCATTGAAGTCAATGCCGGGTCTCTACGTGAACCCTTGTACTACAATCCTTGCTTTGTATCTCACCACCTCATTGTTTTCATTCCGTTTGCGGATGAAAATCCATTTGAAACCGACAGGGAATGCTTTGGGAGGTGTATGTATCACATTGGTGAATACATTTCTTTTCTTGAGCGATGCTAACTCCGCTTGAATTGCATCCTTCCATTGATTCCAGTCTGAGCGCTGTTTGCACTCTGCCATGGTCTTAGGATTTGGATCATTTTGAAGGTTGTTTGCAATTGTTGTGGAGAAATAAATGTCGACAATTGTAGTCTTACGATCATATGATTTTCCAGAATTAGTATAGTTAGTGAAAATTTCTTGCACCCTTAGTGACTCAATGTTATTTCCCAAAACATTTGAGTCGGGGTATTCCGATGTCCCAGGATCAGGATTTGAGTGCACTGTTGATTTGGGTTCAAGGATCCTTTGGTGTCTATCAACTTGAGGTTGATCTGCATTTACATTTTTTTGTTTCCTTTGTCGCTTGTTAGAAGTCAGATCCGCCATTTGTACCGCATTTCTCCCCTCTTATTTTGAACTGGGAGTTGAGTGGTATTTTGCGGTACCTCCACTCTTCGGTATATTTTGGCGGGATTATAGGATTTTGTGACACCCTTGTAATCAGTAAATGCATCTGTCAGATTATTTGCAATGTTTTGCAAATGATTGATTTTCTGAACTTGAAGTTCAGTCTCTCTAGTACGTGGGTCTGAGGCAGGAATGCCTTGTACATTCCAATCAATTTCCTAGCATTTAGTTTGGTACTTATTTTCTCCCCCCAATGCCGGAAAATGTTCCTCATTGAATATGCAATCAGCGTACCGGGCCGTAAACATATCCCCTATTAGGGGTTCGAGGTATTTTATGATTGACAGAGATTTATACCCAACATAGATCCCAAGTTTCTGTGCGGTCCCATTGAGGGTACTGCGGTGGTGAGATCGATGCGTATGTAGCGCAACCGAACTTTCGCAGATGGGAAATATCTGGTGGATTTTCACGTACTAATTGTAGCGGGAAAGTGCTATGATATGCAGTTGGACGCAATTGTATTAAGTCAGCAGCGTGTAAGACTGCATGACCCCAGCGTGATGTTGGTAAGTTGCAATTATGTAGTAATTGTCTTACAATGAGCTTGATTCTCTTGATAAGGATTCTGCTAAACCATTTTGTGTATGGACATATGGAACATAGTGTTGAACTTGTATCCCAAGAGCCATACAATAATCATTGAAGGCATGTGATGAAAATTCAGCAGCATTGTCCATTCGAATTGATTGAATTCGATGTTTAGGATAATATGCTCGTAATTGGATAATTTGACAAATTAACTTAGCAAATGCATGGTTTCGTGTGGATGAAAGACACACATGTGACCATCTAGTAGATGCGTCAATTAGAACCATGGAGTATCTGAACAGTCCACACAATGGTTGTATAGGACCACATATATCTCCTTGAATACGTTCAAGGAATTTAAGTGGTTCAGCTCTGATTTTAAGATAAGAGTGTCTTAAAATCAATTTTTCGGTGGCACAGGAAGTGCACACAAAATCTGAGGATTCCGGAAATTTTGTTTTGAGGTATTATAACCAATTGAATTGCTAATAATTTTTCTCATCATTCCAATGCCTGGGTGGCCAAGGTGATCATACCGTGTTTGGAATGTGTTATTGTCTTGGAAAATTACTTTGTACGCAATATGTTGAACGTGTTTGATGTATGTATAATACAATTCGGAGTTTAAAGATAGAATTTTCTGTAGTACTTATTTGTCATATCCGTTGTGTTTGGTTAAGAGGAGATATTTATCTTTGTTGTTATTTTGGGTTTCAATATGGAAACTATTCTGACGGATATCTCTATAACTAAGTAGGGTACGTGTTGAATCGGGATACAAGAGTGTATCCTCAATCTCCAATTATTTACCCATAGGGAGAGTGATAGAGGCACAACTAGAGCCTACTATTGTTGCATCGCGTCCAGCGATGGTTAAAATATTTTCTTTCTTCTAGTAAGAGTTAGGAAATATTTTGTATCCCTAAATATAGAGTTTGTGGTACCACTATTCACAAGTCATAATTATTCCTCCATTGGATCGACTCCAAAAAATTTTATGTGTTTTTTTCTCTGTTTGCACTTGAATATATGTGCTGATAACGTATTACAAGAGAAAGAGTACAGGTGATTGAGAAAAGAACTATTACTTTCTCCCATTCATCATGTACATGAATTTATAGAATATGAAGGGGTGGCAGGAAAAGTAAAAGATGTCAGTTACAAAAACTGTTTTGTACATTAGGCAGTTTTGTCCGTTGCAGTTTTGTGTCAGTCTAGCCAATCCCATGAAATTCACTGCTAGCGACGACTCTTCTCGCCACTAACGACCGTGTTCCTCCTGTTCCCGACAACGGCAGCCTATTTTTGGCATCTCAGGGATTTGGACGGCGCGGGGCGAGTAGATCGGCAAGCTCTCAGTGTTGTCTTCCTCGCTCGGTCCAGCGACGCCAACCTCGTCTCGGCTCTAGCGGCGCTGACAAACCCTGGCCTCGGCGCCGCTCTCTCTCTCTCTCCCCTCCCCCTCCTCATCCTTCTTAGCTGCCGCCACCACCATCACTTGCATGCACTGCAGCCGCTATCCCCGTGTGCATCACTGCTAACGCCCCCACCTCCGAGTCTCCGACCATGCCGATCTCGCAAATCCCCGCCGTCGTCGTCGTAGAGAGTGGCAAGCCTCAAAAGCCCTACCGCAATCATCTCCCACTAATTGCAAATAGAGAAGAGGTTGCCCTCCGTAAACTAACTCTTCGTTTCCGGCTGCCTTCGGTAAAGTTGCCCATCAAGTATTTGTGGTAATGCTTGATCCATCATGACACCTCATCCTCCTCAATTCAAACTATTTTTTATTCGATGATCTTGATGCAGTGTGTTATAGTACGTAAAACGTTTGCTTAGTTCAGTACTTGGATTATTTGATCTCGCACTGGTAGCTTGTGTGTGGTGCATGCTGCATTCAATTTGTTCTGTACTAAAATTTAGCTTGCAGTCAACTGTTGGAGAATCTGACATCAGCTACTAGTGAGGCGATTAACCCTATTTCTGTTAGTTCAATATTCCTTTTGTCCCATATGGTATATCTTAAAATCATTGGATTCTTTGATTACCACCGTCTCTGTACATCTTTTAGTCTTTGTGCTCATGGGATCCTTGCAAGAGACCAAAGGTTGCAAAAGTTCTCCAGTATACCTTCTTTATGTAAAACTATCATTTCTACTCTGTTGTTGTTTTTATCTATGCAGAAGTTCTACAGAATACCTCATAGCTTTTTTTCATCCCTGATACCCTTGTTTTATCTATGCTTGATCCATTTGTTTCAGTCGGGTTCAGGAGCATAACAGTGCTCGAAGATGCTCTAATGGAACTATCCACAACTATACCTACAGGCAACACATCTGTGAAATCAAATGGCTATCTAAGACTAGTAATTTATATTATCTGTTTACTTAAGTGTTCATAACTCGCTAGAATTGCAGGCGACATTTTTATCTGTTTATCCACCTTCTAGGTGTACAAACAAAACTTCAGATATGGATTGTCAGGCACCATATAAGAGTACAAGACCCACTAAAGATAGCAACAAACTAACTACTAATCAAGTACCCTCAAGGAATAACCCAGACAAGTTCCTTGTAAAGGGTTGTTTTGTCCAAATTCCTACCTAAAATTTTGATATATTCTCTGGATAACTATTCCTTTTGGTTGTAGCATTTCAATTATATTTTCAAGCAAACATGTAGGTTAAAAGTGAATGTAGAACATTTAAAATGGCTTCCCTGTTTCTCTTATTTGAAATCTTAGAAGCTAGTAGGCTAGATTGAAACTTGGACAAATATTTCTCTTTGTTAGTCTATTAAGGCTACTATTATAAACTATTATCAATTTTTTTTTAGTCAAAAGTGATTTGTACATTACTTTTTATACCACCTAATATGAATCTGTAACGGCTTGTTCATGTTGGCCTTTCTTTAGACAACATATCAAAGCAAAACACTCCGCTTAAAATCATATTGTTGAGTTCATATGATTAGTGCTACGCATCTCAGTTGAATCAATGTGAAAAGAAACTATATAAATGTGCAATTTATCTGAATTCCACTAATCCTCTTGAATCATAGAGTACACACACACATCCAAATATACAGGAGTGTACGATCTGTACTATCATTGTTTCAGTATATGAATTAAAACAAGGTTACAATAACATGTATAAAGATTTAAGTTTGAATCTTTGCCTACTATTTTGTAGCTAGGTTCGTACCAATTTGATTGGAGATTGGTCAACACCATGGAAATGATTTGCATTTGGATTGTTGGATTCTACATACTCAATGCTCCAATTTATCCTCTACTGTGAAGAACATGACAAGCATTTCTCTTTTATTTTTTTACATTTCTTGCTATATGAACGCTCCATTTCATTGAGACAATATTCGATGTATTATATTCGAAAATAAAACATATCATTAATTGTCTATGTGCTTTAACTATATATTTCATATTATTGCTTTACTTTTTAGTGTACAATTGCAATTGGTAAATGAGCTTATCAATAATTTTGGTCTTTTTAAGGTTCATTATATTGCAATTGTTTTGCTAGTTTAAATTTCTATTGCAATGAAATATTTGTTGTAATAGCCCTCAATTCAACATTTAAGCTTGTTGCAATAACTTATTACCACAAAAAATTGCCTATTCCAATAGGCTATTACCACAACAAATAGATCGTTGCAATAGACTATTACCATGAAAAATACTTCGTGGCAATCATGGTTGTCACGGCGGAGTCGGCGACCACGGCGAGTGAGGGGTGCCTGGACGCCCAGGCGAAGGCACGGCGACGCCTAGGCGCGGGTGGAGGCAGGCAGCGCGGTGGAGGGAGGCAGCGCGGCTGGAGAGGAGAGGGGCGGATGGCCTGGAAGACCAAGGCGAGGCGAGTTGTCGTGGCGTCCGCACAGCCCCGCCTGGACACCTAGGCGTTGCCTAGGCGACGCCGTGACATCAATGGTGGCAATATGTACATATTGCAACATTTCAAAGTAATGGCGATAAAACACTATTGCAACAACAAAATCGTTGCAATATCATAATTTGTTGCCATAATTAAAATTTTGTTGCAATGTGTTATTACCATGAGGTTTATTACAACGGTTGACAACAAATTTAGTTTCATTGCAACATGTACATATTGCAACAATTTTGGGCTTAATGCAACAATTAATTTCATTGCAATAAATAGGTTTCCTTGTAGTGCTATATAATTTGACAAAGGATCACCTCAAGAGGATGCCGATGCAACACTTTAGGAGCTGGTGAGCCTCTCCGGTGACATAGACAGTGCCGACGGTCTATAGCGATGGGAAGTGAGTAGTGCGGTTAGGGTTAGGGTGAGAGGAAGGGAGAAATTTTAACCAGTTGTTTGCGAAGTTACACGGAGGGAAGAAAAAGAGCAAACTAACGGAGAGTGCTTGAGAGCAAAGTTTCTTGATCCAACAATCTAGATGTATAGCCCACAAGTCCGACAACCAAGAAGCTGCATCTTGGTGGTTACAATCCTAATGCTAAAGGTATTTAGCAACCGACATTGAGCTTATAATTGACTAAAGCTCACATGGTTAGTTACCAACCATTACTTGGTGGCAGTAGGTGAAAGCCTTAGTTACTAAGTAATAATATTAGTGACTATAGATTTTAGTAACCAAGCATGCTTGCCTTATGGTGTCTTCATACTTTTCTGCAATCCTCCCATAAGTCACCAACCTATTATCACTCCTTGGTGGGCACTAGTGGATATCAACAAAGGTGGATACCTAAAGCCATTTGCACTTGATGTTTTTAAACCATATATGAGCCAAGGTAGCTGAACAATTAGCTCTAACTCTAGTACTCTCATCCTTCTCAAAGTTTAAGTACCTATTTGTTTCTAAACCGTCCTTTATAATGACTTTATTAAATTGCTCCTTGTCTCTAATATGACATGCCAAGGGAAAACAAACGAGTTTCATCATTGTTATCATACCTGACGTGCTTGCCTACTCTTACTCCTCACTGCATGTTCATTGCTACCATTGTTGAAAACGTCACTACTATAGAAAGGGTTGTGATGGTTCAAAACAGTCATCACAGATAGTTTCTAGCCCGTCTGAATTTATGTATCTGTGATAACAGGTGGTTATTACAGACGGCTCTCGAACCGTCTATGAAGTTACAACATAGAAGTTTTAGTTAAGAACCGTCCGTGATAGTCTAATATCATAAGCGATTCTAAGTTCTAGTTAAGAACCGTCTGTGATAATTTATTATCACGAACAGTTCTAGTTAAGAATTGTCTGTGATTAACACTCTTGTCCTCATAAATAGGTCTCCTTCAGTTCATCAATATTCTCTAATTGCGCTATAAAACAGCACAATCATAGAATGCAGATGAACCAAAGCAAGCCTATTTATAAAAACAAGATCATCGTGCAATAAACTTTGGCACCATGTCTTTATCCTGCAATAAAACATGAATTTCAACAAGAGCCAAAACCCTAGACATCCATCAATCATCACAAGAACTAAGGCATCAACAATTAATTTTCACGCGCATGAGCATCAAGATTTACTTGGTCGAAACCCTAGCCATCCAAAAATTTTGGATGGGGATATATCACCAACGATGAAGGAGAGACGGCGGCAGTGTCACCGTTGTGTCACAATGATAACATTATACAAGACACTCTTACGACACTTAGGACAAGAGTATCTTGTGCAGTGAACCGTAACATAACAACTGGAGGCGGAGAAACTCATGGCGGTAGTCGGCGTCGTCAAGGGGACAAGGCGCTACGGTTTGGGGGAGGAAGCAGGAATAAAGAGTGGATAAACTAGGAGCAGCAGGAAATATCCTCACTAGTGTTGGTTCTTATAGTGAAATTGAGCGAAAGGGATAAGGGGAGTTATAAGGGGCGAGAGGTGGGTGGAGACTGGTGCATGCCGTTCAATATGGAGAGAATGAATGGATGAGATCGAAATCTTGGGAAAGATGTCACGGATCGGTAATGTGGCATTATCATATACGGTTCGGATTAAAAATCGTCTGTGATGTATGCTGACATCACAAACGGTTTTTAATCCTAAATTATCAAAGACGGTTTGAAATAAAACCCGTCTGTGATAAGTACAGACATCATATATGATTTTTGTTCTGAACCGTCTATGATGTATCATAGACTGTTCGAAATAAAAACCATCTGTGATAAGTATGTCATCATAGACAATTCTTTCTATCGCGATGAACTTAGATGGTCTATCTTGTAAAATCATCTGTGGTAATTTTATCACTGACAATTTGTGTTGAACTATCTATGATGATGTGTCCAAGATGACCCTTTTTGTAGTAGTGTGTGGGCAATATTTTAGTTCCAATATTCACAAGAGACTAAAATCACATAAGACTAGTGATGCAATACTCAGAAATAAAAGCCAACAATCTAACATCATACTTTGAAATATACGCAAGAACAAAATAATAACAAAGTCGATCGATCACGCTAACGACTTACAGTAGGACTAGATGAAGAACAAGAAGCAGTCGTGGAAGTGTTCGATATCAAGGAAGAAGTTGAGTGGTTGCGTTGTTCTACCAAAAACCTCATTGCTACCCTGTGCATCTGCACTCTAGGGCAATAGTTCAGAGATCCCGCTCTCCTTCCTTCCCGATGCACACTGAGAAGAAAACTGGCATGGTACAGCAGCTCAACCCAACAACATAGTAATTCGGAGAGGAAGAAGAAAAGGAGAGGAGGAATTCGGTGCATAAATGTAGACGTCTCTAGGTGTAGGGTCGGATATGGTAGTAGAGAGGGTGTGAATGACTGCAACAAATTTTTACCTCTAGGTATTCAAAATCTCTTTACTTCTGTAGCTATGGAGAGCTGAGAAGATCAACATTTAACTTGCCACGACACAAATTGACCTAAAACTGCAAAAGCCAATCAAACTCAGCAAATACCCCTAGGGATGGTGGTATAGCCGCTCATGCTCCTAGCCTGAAAATTTAGCATGATTTTAAATCCGCAAATTGGCCTAACTTTCGATCCAAAAGTCCAAATCACATGAAATTTAAACACATCTTCTCTAGGATATCAAGAACCTATTCCAACCAACAGTTTCAAGAGTCATTGTCAAACTTCCAAACTTTCTCTATTTTTGGGAAGAGTGCACCAAAAACCGGGTAAGGAAGGGAAACAATGATCTAGACAAGCAGCTCATAGGTTCTAGATGGCCAAGATGGTCTTGGATGGGTTCTAAGACATCTCAACAAGCTAAACCACATGAGGGAACAAGCTAGAAATGAGAAGAACCAAGAAACCCCAAATCCAACTCAAAAGGGCAAGAAAAATCAAACAAGAACACAAGGGAGATATGATAAGCAAGTTTGATCTTCTATTATCTCTTTGAGATGAAGGATTGCAGCAACTCCAACCGGAGGAGAAAACCCTAAGGGCTAGTTCTAAGCACTCATCTAAAATGCTAGTTTCTCTCAAGTTGGCATGAGTGCCTCAAGCCTTACATCTCCATCTACTTCAAACACAATTCATCATTTTCACCTCGAAACTATTTCATCCTAAAAAAACATGCCAGTTGGACCGCCCTTACCATACCAGTCAAACCAACTCCACTAGAAAACACCTTCTCTGAAACTTCAGTTAATTTCTATCTACTTTCAATTTTAGCTTTAATTTGTAATGCCACCTAGTGTAAATTCATCCTCAGACATGCCTACACAAGTGTTTGGTATCCATTTTCAAGTGTACGTGTGACCGGTCAGACTGGTCAACTCCACTAGAAAACACCCTCTCTGGAATTTTGGTTAATTTCTATCTACTTTCAATTTCAGTTTTAATTTTTAAGGCCACCTAGTGTAAATCCATCCTCAGACATGTCTACACAAGTGTTTGGTATCCATTTTCAAGGGTACATGTGACCGGTCAGACCGCTCACCCGATGGCGGTCAAACTGCCCATGGCAATTTTGGCTGAGTAGTCACTGACCGGTCTAACCACCATGCAGAGGTCGATCAGGCTGCCTATGCACAATGGTCAGACCGACCCAGTCAGATTGGATTGTTTTAAAACTTCTCCCCCACTAGGTCATTTTCAATTTCGTCAACTCAAATACAATTCTATTGCCCTTAAAGATGCCATATACTCATCACAAACATAAGCTGATCTCCACATGGTCTTACACCAAGTCCTTTTGAGGACTCGTCAATCACTCACTAGTAACTGACATAGTTAACACCATTAAGCCGAATTCAAACATAATTAATAGAGAGATAATGGCGTGATTTAGCAAAATAAAAGAAAGATTTAATGTGCCAAGAGTCGCACTACACCATGGCGTGGTCACAAGTCACATGATTCTCAAGTGAAAAATCTGAGTACACACACGCGTGAGTTTAGCTATGATCCTCATGCCCTCTCATGCTATGTGTCACATATTTGAAGGGGTGGTAAGGATTCCACCTTTTATAATGCCCTTCTCTCACTTGACCAAGCAATGCAAGACTAAACCCTACCATGCTTTCGAATTTAGGAATGAATCACAAATGAGCCCAAATTCTAATAGCCATTACATCATTCTCATGGCTGTAGTACTCGCTAGAGTCAAAGTATCCATTCTGGTTTCCATCTTCCAAGTTACCTTCCTTAGATGGTACTATGTCGAAGGGTTCCACCTCTACTATAGTATAGTCATCAACTCCAAGCTTCTTGGCTTTCAACTTTTGCTGGAACTCCTTGGTAAGTATCCTGAGCTGTCCTTGCTACCATGTAGGTATGCACTATCTGAAAACTACAATATGTCAACCACTCCACCTTCATCAACCTATTAATCTATAGTTTTTTGAACTCAAATCTCAACCCATAGTTTGATTCCATCCAAGAAAACTGCAATGAAGTTGCATGTGCTCTATCACTCTAATGCGGTCATAGAGATGTCCTTTTATCTCATGCAAAGACACCTTATCTCGCTCACTGTAAGACATACCAACATCTACACCCACATAATGCAACTCCCTGCCCGCACCGATGAATTCCCCATTGAAATGGTACCTGGCTGCAAGATGGGTTGACACACCCTTAGAGGGTGTAGGATCGAGAACAACGACTAGAGGGGATGATTTGGAGCTAACACAATTAGCGCCTTTTGTAAATCTGTTCTTCAAAAGAGAAGACCATAGTTCTCGTACTCCAATAGTTATGAGGATTTATGAAGAATAAAGCCTAACCACTCACGAAGAAATCTTCAGGAAAAACCGAGCCAAATAGATCATGACATATCTAGGCGATCAAACTAGAGTGCAAAGGGCAATCTGACCTGCCTTGGGTGGTCCAACCAGCGTCAGGGGCGTTTGGATCGATTCCTCATGTCAGAACTGAAAATCAGCACGATTTCAAACACAAAAATCCATGTCATCAGTTGAAACTTTAGACACACCTTTCCTAGGATGTCAAGAACTTATCCCAATCAAAGATCAAGAAGATCATTACCAAAGTTCTAATCTTTTTTTATTTGAAGGAATGTTGCACTGAGATAGGGCAAAACACAAGAACCCAAGCCAAAATCCCTCAAAATCAAAACCCCCAAAATCACCCTTTCTTAAATCAAAACTAGACAATCACAAGAACTTGCTATGGAAGGTGCCTAGATGCATGGGATCTGGTCTCTAAAAGATATCTCTATCACTTACATGTCCTTAACAAAAAGCAAGATGATACGGGGTCGCCCGATCTTCTCGACGTAGGATGGATACTCACGGACGTCTTGATGAATCGTAATGATCCTCCAATGCCAGTGCAAGGGACGAACACTCTTTAATCCGCCAAAACACACTCGTATTGATTTCGCCGACCACTAAGCGAAGATCTATTGTGCACCTAATTCCCAGCAGAAAGGCTGAACGATCTTGATTGAAGAAATCACTCCTAATTCCCTATGGAACTTCGGCAACAATGCTAAACTCGAACAAACTTTAGTAGATTGATTTTTCTCAAATGTGGTATGTCTCAAACAAAGGGGATACAAGGGGGTTCTATAGTGTTTCCCTGAACTCACGCAAGGAAAGTCTTGGCCGAATCAATCTCTTATTCGGTCAAGGCTTCCTAATCCAATTCCTAAAATTTAGCAATCCGTTTCCTTTAATTTCGGGCTAAGCACCTATCCTATTACAAGACCGAGATTGAGATGGACTCGGTCTCCCTTTGGGCACGCAGGCCACATCTTGGGCACGCCATGAGATCTGTGATCACGTGGCCTTGCAATGATTTGATGACTGCTTGGTTGAGAAATCCTTGAACACATATATCATAGCTCCTTGCTCGCATGGACTCTCCTCATGACTCGCGGCAGGTTGGTCCTTCTCCACTGGATCTGCTGTTGCTTCAAATCTATTGTTGAAGTAGCTTAGCTTTTGCTCTTGTCATAGGAACTCCCGGAGCCTTATCAATAGCTTTGCCATGCACACTTGGAGTGGACGATGAATGTGTAATAGAGATGTCCTCATCATCTTCCCCTTCTTCAAGAAAAGCCGTCCTCGGCTTTTGGTAGCCTGAAATTGTATTAAGCAAAGAATACAATGTATATGCATGTTATATATATTTGTCACCAACACTTCTTTTGCTTAGCATATCAAGAACATTTGAAGGCGTAGTAGATAAAAAGAACAACACATATGCATGGTATATGTATGAATCAATTATTGTGTCATTCTCGTTGTTCCACACAAACCAATTAATATACCAGCAACCATAAGATGTATACATTGCAACATTGTCTTTCATATCATTCTCCCTCCAATGAGAAAAAGTCGTCCTCAACTTTGCTAAGCACATGGACAAGTCATTAATGGGCCAAACCTGGTCCAGATGTTTAAATATGGGAAAGAAAATTTTTCGTGCCTTCCATGCTTCAACTGCGCTACTCTGATTATGTATACATGATTGTAAATCAAAGGATGAATAAATAGGCTTAAGAAATCTTTTAAAACATGAAGCACTATTGTTGAAACTCATCTCATTGTGATCATGATATGGCACAAAAGAGTGTTTATCTAAAATATGCAATTTCAATTCAGCAAGTTTATCACATGTAATGTATATTCGGTAAACATAAAATTTGTCATCTATACCATAATTTCCAATCAAATTGAACTTATATGTATATGCATAGGTACGAACTAGTGATTTTAAACATGAAATTTCAGCAACATTCTCAATCACACTAGATAGCTCTTTAGGATCATCAAACATGATATAATATAAAGAATCATCAGGAGATATTCTCGTAAGAACTTCCTTATGAGTAATCAATTCCACATTATGTAAATTGAGCAGAGAAATTTCAGAACATGAAATTTTCATTCGTACATATGAGTTCTCACAAGTACTCGCCGTTTCACAATTAATTTCAGCATCAATATTGTTATCTTTACTGTTCTCCTCAGTTGGTGTACGTGTTGTAGGTATTAAATCATCATGATGTAACAACGGGGCAGCAAGTACTTCACATTTAACTATGATTATCTCCTCATCGTTTATCTCCAATGGTGCCAGTTGTTAAACATTTGGTTCCTCTTCTTCAATATCAACATGCACAATATGAGAAACAACACTAGAAGTAGATATTAATATGTTAGTTTCAAAATCAACCTCACTTTGTCTATCTTCTACTTCTCTTTTTTTTGGTATATCTCTCACACTCTCAATTTGGATGCTCTCAAACTCACATATGGTGGAATCACACAGCTCGCTCTTTTTAACACTCTCACTCAATTTGGCTATGTGGCTCTCATTCTCATATGGATTTTGATGCATCTCAATTGTTGTATGTATCATTGGGGCAGCACAAGATGTCTCCTTTACCGAAGGGAAAGTCCCATTCTCGGCCATCTTCTCATGTGTCATACTAGTGGAACCATAAGAGCTGAAGTATGGACATGGATTGAACTATGATGTACGTCTCTCCATAAGTCTCTTCTCCTTAATAGCACAATTCACAAGATCATGCATGCTACTAAAATATTTATGTTGAAGTGCAGCGGTGATCTCAGAATTCAAGCCTCCTTTGAAGTATGCCGTCTCTTTTAATTCACTAGTGACTCTTGCACGACGCAACGTATCTTGTAGCTGAAAATAATAATCCTGAACTGTATTACTCCCTTGTGTGATACTCTCCAAATGATGGAGCAATCCCCACTCATAATAGGATGGCACAAACGCATTTCTCATGACCACTTTCAAACCTACCCAAGATCTAATGAATCGTTTTTCAGATAATTGTTGCCACCAACTATAAGCATAGTCTTTAAACTGCATAGTGGCTCGCATCACTTCTTGGTCTTTGAGAAGCTTCTAAACTCTAAACTCTTTCTTCAATCGCCATTCCCACTCAAGATACTCCTCTGGATCTTTACTTCCACAGAACGGAAGAGACAAATTGTTGGGTTTGGAATCACACCATGAGGAACAAAATACTAAAGATTCACACCGAGAGAAACGAATTGTTGAATATCATGTCATGGTTAGTTATGCAATATATATATATATATATATATATATATATATATATATATATATATATATATATATATATATATATATATGTGGAAATCACTCAATCTCACTATTTTCTCTCCCAAGTAAAGTTCTTACCCTTCCAAAGTGAATTAAGGCCAATAATCTTACACTTGGTAGAGTGACAGCAGCACGGTGATGATCTAGCGAATTCAAGAGTGTTCACAATTGCACGGCAAAGAATATTTTTTGGAGCTTAGTTAGGAAGTATTTATCTACACGATCTGATTTCTCGATGTTGTAAAATTAAGTAATAATCCAAGCTAGAAAGTATTGCCTATATGCTGATTCAATAGATATAAGTGAAGTGTACGAACACACACGCAAAGATCAATATGACTTAATACAAACAAAGGAATGAGATAATTGAAAGCAATATGAAAGTAAGGAACATAAATAACTCATTTTGCACCAAGTACTAGGAGAGACGCTAGACAATTGCAATAATAAGAATAGAAGGCATAAGATTGCTCAAGAATTTAAGTCACTCAAACTGAAATTATTAACTAGAACCACTCACCCAATCAGCCTTCTTTCTCTTTTTTTTTCTCTCTCTCTCTTTTTGCTCACCTTTTTTTTGCTACCGTGCCACTGACCCAAATATGTTCAAATCATTGTTCTGAGTTTATTGTGGTATGTGAGTCACAAACTTTTTGTGGAAGGTAGGGGTATAAAGGTAATTAAAAGATACTCTCTCTCTAAACTTTGAATTTTTTTTATCGGCCGGAGTGGGTGATGTATAAGCCCAATGTTCAGCTATAAGTATTCAGGAGCAGCGCTCAATGCAATATCAATAACTAGTCTCAAGTATTCAAAGGACATAAGTGAAGCTCGTATGTATGGTGTTCAAAGAAGCCAACGTGAACACTAACTCCTCTCTTGGATTTCGGATAACACCTCCCTAGAGTTGGTTTCGGATGGCAACTTCCAAACGGATTCGGAAGTGGATAGCTAGCCAAAACTGACTTGGATTCTAGGGTTGTACTCAAATTGATCTGGGAGGAGTTGTAGACACTGACTCAACTTCAAGAGTAAATTGAATCTACTTTTTATGTTTTATGGGGACACAAGATCAAGTTACGCGAAGGAACACAAAGATCAGCATGCAAACAAAATTTCTAAAGCGAAACTAGGGTTTGGATTCTTTTTGTGTGTGTTTTCGGTTTATGGACTATAGGACAGTAAGTAATAAACTGAAATTTAAAGGGATAAGATCCTACCGAGTAAACCGCGCTCTGATACCATGATGATACGGGGTCGCCCGATCTTCTCGATGTAGGATGGATACTTACGGAAGTCTTGATGAAACATAACGAGCCTCCAATGCCAATGCAAGAGACGAACACTCTTTAATCCGCCAAAACACACTCATGTTGATTTCGCCACCACCAAGTGAAGATCTATCGTGCACCCAATTCCCAGTGGAAAGGCTGGACGATCTTGATTGAAGACAACACTCCTAATTTCCTATGGAACTTCGGCAACAATGCTAAACTCGAACAAACTTTAGTAGATTGATTTTTCTCAAACGTTGTCTGAATTTTACAGGGGTGGCGGCTGTCTTTTAAAGAGATACAAGGGGTAGAGAGTCAGCAAAACACTTGGAGGCCGAATAGGACTCGATTACAAATCCCTAGGCCTACTTTGACTCGGATTGAAAAAGTGACGTGACTTGTTTCACAGTTTCTGATTGACTCGTAGGGAATTTGGAGGTTAGACCAAATCCATATGAAAGTAGACTTCAAGAGTTTTCCATAGAGTACAAGAACACCTCAATCGGACTCCGTTTGTAAAAGTTATGACTGTTTTAGTAGGTGCTTGTTGGGCTGTCCCGAACCGAATCCGAATTGAGTTCTGAGTTGAATCCGAGTTTAAATTCGGTTGTACATGTGGGAAGTCCAAATTGGCCTTCAAAATTTTGTCCAAAACTTGGGCTTTAAGTTCTTGGGCCTCTCCCCTGTTGCTCTCCCACTGCATGGACTTCTTTCCTCCTTGATCAGCTGCATGGGCTGCTTGGCTTTCTCCTTTCCATCCCAATGGCCTTTAAGCTTTTTGTTCTTGGTAGCAAATATGATTACCTTCCTTGTGTTTCTCCATTGCTTTGGCCCCGGAATCATCATAATATTCAAACATAATAATAAACGAGAATTTGGCATAAGGTAGTATATCGTTCCCACGAATAGAAGGAACTTCATTAAGAAACAAATTCACCTGACAATATTTAATGCGGCTCAATACTTCTTTCTAGCGAAATAATGTATTTGACTGAAAAGTGCTAAGTATGTGCGTATCCGCATCGCCACTTGGCCCCAATGACTTTTCGCTAAGCCTCTCACATGTCTAGATCCTACCAAACCGTCCTCACATGCAAATGGGCACAAAGCATTTGGCACACCACATGCCTCTCCGTGCAGCGTGATAGTACCCGACTTCCCTGATAGTTCTGAGCCTCAACTCCTCCTTAAGCTTAGCCCCGATCAATCTTGCCTTTGCTAGTCATGTCCACTACTGGTAGCTTCTATTCTGGTTCCTTGTCTTTTAGATTTGTAACCACTCCCCTAGCCTTAGTTATCTTCCAGCGTCACCTTAATGTTTTAGACCTTAGCTCCCCTAGTTTAGTCCCGATCCCTTTTGCCTCACTATGGCCTAGCTCCAGTGTCTACAACCAACAACAACAAGCAAACAGCCACATACAACCACACAACAAAAAATCAAAATCCTTACCTTCCATTAAAGCATCTCTACATGCTTTGACACATAACCCATAGTGTCCAATGACTAGTCTTCATGCATTCGGACTCCCCTGAACCATCTTTACGTGCATCGGCCTCACACTTGGCGCACTATATGCACCAACTTATCTATTCACATTCTGGTCTTCTCCGTGCTTCCCATTTGAGCCATGCAGTCCCACCCAGACTTACACGACCGTTCGGACTTCAACACCCCCGCATAGTCCCAGTCCATTGTTATTGACTCCTATGTCATCTAAGCCACTTATGCATCTAAAGATCAAGCAACCATATCGAACACAAGTTTTATGCACTTAACTCACGTTAGTCAAAGTAACGCATCATGCAACACACCACACAAAATACCAGCACTCATGCCATGCACACACTCAAACCACGCTCTTGAACCCTGTCTAGCCGGTCGGACCGTGAACCAATGACCAGTCTAACTGCGCTAGCCAATTTCAGTTAAACCCTGGTAACAGGGGAGCCAATCTAACTACAACAACTATGTCGGTCAAACCGCTCGACACACCTCCAATTGGACCGCCATCATACGGCCGATCGCACCGCTTTCAAATCCTTTGCGCAACAAAACGACAACTTCTCTTGAATAAACATACCACCAACTATGGGCCGGTACAACCGCTCCCTGGTCAGACCATCTGGTTAGACTGCCAACCATAGCCAGTCAGACCACTTAGCACCTAATAGCAGAAACTAGAGATTGCAATAGACACAATCAAACTCAAAACTTCGATAACAAGATATAAAAATCAAATACTCATCACAATATACAGTGACCTTCGCATGGTCTCACATATTGCATCAATATTCATCAACTTCCTAGCATTTTAGTGTAAAATGTCTCGTAATGCTTGATGACCCGCAAGGAGTGTTGGGATTTTGGTGAAGGTTTCACCACCTATAAATTGGCCCAGGATTTGGCAAACGTTTTGAATTGGGCAATACCAAAGTTCTCAGGGCAAGCCAAACTTTGGCAACAATCAAGTGACCGCCAAATTGTGTTTGCATTACCAGTGTTTGGTAAGGTTCATTAGGGACTCAAACCAAACAGCCCCTCAGATTCTTTCGCATTGAGATGGCCAAAGGAGGCAGAGGGACCATGAAAAACAACAGCAGTACTTTTAACGTTGATGTATTAGTATCTTTTACTTAGTAATGCATCTGACAAAGCTTCAATTCCGGTGTCTCCAGAAAAAAGGGTACCTTAGGAAGCATGAGATACAACAAATATTGTACCAAAGGATAGATCTCTACAGTTCTGAACTTGCTAGGACACTGATCAACAGGCTGCAGCGTACAGCAGTGTCATACTAAACAATCCTGGTAAAAAAAGGCATAAACAATCAACACTGTCACGAGGAAATTATCTATCTCAAATAAATAGCACCAAAATGCTTGCAGTAATCCTCCATTTTTCATTCGCACCAAATCTTTTTAGCGGATAGCAAAGTCCTTTTTGCCTCATCTGCATAGAAGAAATGGTAGTTAGTTTACTGCAATTGAAAATGAAAAGGAGATAAGCACAGACCACAAGAGCACTGTCCAAGAAGGCAACAAATTACAATTGCATACCGACTCCAATTGTTGAACATTTGAAAGACGAAAGTACATAGCACCCATTGTAGACAACTAAATTTGACATCATCAACACTAAGATCTAATTGTCAGTTTCATAAATTCACTTGAATTCACTGGTGGAAAGATGCAGGAGAAATGTTGAATTTGTAAGTTCCTTTTTTTTAATGTGACGGGATAAGACTACCCCCAACAATTCAAATTTAAGATAGAAGTAAGACTTGAACTTAGTGGGTGGATTCACAACTTTGTATGCCCAACATTGCACCTCAAGAGAGTTCTCTTAAATTTCAAGTTCCTGTCGCTCCAAATGATGTTTACACATTGGACAAGACAGGGAACTTTGACCCAAGGAAATAGCCTCATCACTTTAATCATACTACCAAATATCGATTGAAAGTCTATACTGATAAAGATTACTGCAGCAGACCTGCAATGCTTGCAGCAGAAAAATCATCAGGTATGTTAGCTTCAGATTCCACGGATGCCTTTGCTATAGCAATTCCAACTGCCACACTTTGCATAATATCCAACCCTCCACATAGCGCTGAAATGACTCCACCAACAAAACAATCGCCTGCACCTGTGAGGCTAACCACTGAGGCAGATATTGCAGGTAAATGAAAGACACATGTTCTGGAAGAGCCTTCTCTAGACAAATTAACAGGCATGCTGGATGGAAAACATCCTTCTAATTTTTCAAGTAGCTGAGCCGAGAAAGGCGTCAGTTTACACTTCTGCTGATCCTCCATGAAGTTAGTGTGCTCTTTGCAACATACAAAAACACCGTTCAAGCCGAGTGTCACAAGGAGCAGCTTGATACCCTTTTCAAGAAGAAAAAACATTGCCGGGCTGAGCATTTCAAACAAATATTCAACAGCTTCAGCTTTGTTCTTGCACTGCTCCATTCTGACAAAATTAAATTTCTCTGGAGGAGATAATGCATTTGCCATGGCAACAAGCTCGATCTCATTTGGAGAAGTGCAAGTTACCTGAATCACCACAGAAACTTACTAAGAAGAGGTAAGACTTTAAAATATAACACATACTTACCTTCAAAAATATACATAATACATACTGATAATACATTCAATCCTTTGCACTCACATATTCTGCAATTGGCACAATTCTTGAACTCTTTACCACTGAGACAGGCTCAAATAACACAGGCACCCCTGATTCATATGCTACTGAAAAAAATAACAGAACATAATGTTAATCAACTTTTTGACCATACTCCATATAACAAGGATAGCAAAAACATATCAGTGATAATAACTAGGACATTCTTGCTAAGTTTTTTCAGGCAAGCTCATAAAAAAGATGGTCAAAAGGGAGATGGGTAGCATACTAGCATACCAAAAGATATTGCAATGTAATAGTAATGCCTCCAATAAAAATAATGTAGTATAGATACTCTACTAGTGGGTGTGTACAATTAAAATTGCATAGATATTATAATTGCGGTTCTGCTGACAACATTGACACCTAATCTTGCCACTAAAATTTATTGTATCCATCTTACATGCACACCAAAATTACATAACTTCAGGAGATTTTTTTCTTATAGAAGAAGAAAAAAAAGAAAAATTAAGGTGGAACAGCCTACTTTTGCAGGCAGCTTCAAGTGACCGAGGAGGTAAATTTGCATCAAGCATTAGTAGAGGTGCAGTGGAGATATGGAGATGGAAGTGATATATCCAGCTAGGAGTAAGGAAATCTTCCTGCCAAAAGAAAAATGGAGATAAGTACAGCGGTAATTGATAAACACTACTGATCATTCTTGAGGTAACAGTAAAAACTGTGTTACATAATTCTTACAACTGCCCCAACACTTGCAACACCAGCAATTAATTCTCCACTCCCATCAAATACATTTGATACTACTGGGGTTGTAACATCATGAACCTGCAGTATTCCTATGTAATTATTATCAAGTAACGTTAGCTAATAGAAAAACAACAAAGTATTATTTTAAAATAAAAAATTCAAATTTAAAAAAAATGCTAGCATTCCATAAACGGCATCAACAGTGAAATAATAACTCGGAATGTTGGCCTAAAATAAGATACCATATTATCACAATAACAATGGAAACTGTCTTTGTGGTACACCATTCTATGCAAATTGCTACAAGACAAGTGGAGGTATTGTGTTAAAACTGAAAAAACATATCTGGAAGATTTAGTACTACCGAATTAATTAACAGATTTTCACTTAATTTAGCCAATTAGTAAACAGACTGATCTCTTTTTTAAAAACATTCTAAAATTTAGCCATCAACATGTTTAAAATTATCTACATTGGCTATATGAAAACTGTGTCACTAGATTTGCCACTAAAAGTGGTTTCATAATACTACAATTTTATCCATTTTATACTAATATAAAATTATAAAAAGAAATTGTCAAAGTTACTTCTTGGAGACCATGAAAAGTCAATACCATCATTTTAAAAAAGTATGGAGGGAGTACAAACTACAAAGTAGCTATTACAAACAATTGTAAACTGAGTTAACAGACTGATAAACCCTTAACTCATTATTTATGTGTAGGTCCTAGCCATATCAGTTTAGACAGTTAAAACTTATTTATCCATCTGATCAATTTACATGTATTCAAATACACTTCCAGTTCTCACAGAAACCATGCATTTTAGAAAAAAAAAGATACTCCCTCCAGTCACAAAAGAGTGACATTTTGGACATCGACGCGGTCTTTACAACTTTGACCACTAATTTCTATTGCAATATATTTATAAAACCTAATAAAATTATAATATTATCAAAGTACTTTCCAAGACAAATCAACACCTATCATTTTCAAGTGTCCAATATAAATATTCCTAAATATGTTGATAGCTAAAGTTGGAAAGTTTGACTGCATATATCCCAAAATGTCAATCTTTTGTGGCTGGAGGGAGTATTAATTTAGGTTGTCAATAAATATAAAGGTAACTCAGCATGTTATGCCCTCTTCATTCTGCAGTAGTAGGATCCTAACTAGTTTGTATCACTTTGATGAACTGCACATATCTGACAAATTGATGTTACATGCTCAGTATTGAGTAGAGTAGGTCACAGATAGGTACATGTCTAGTACAAAATTGGCACACGACAGTTGTGAACTCTTTGATCTTCATTCATAGAAAACAAAATTGCCCTCTAAATCTACTACTACTGGAATTTTAGCTTTGGTTTGTTACACAAAATTGTAGGCCTATATCCTTGCATCACAAATAGGTAGAGTAAATGCCAAACAACACTCAACAAATGCAGAACCAGCAACTCAATACAAAGAAACAAAATAAAGAGTTGAATGACAGCACACAAAAGAAATATTACAACTGTTTTTACCAAAACATAACAAGGACACAACTTTATTTTGTAATATCATGGATATATACTACAAGATGGATATCTAAATATCTTCACACTTACCATCTGTACATAATCCAGCTGACCTCCAGTACTTCAATAGGAAATCTCCTTCAGTGGAATAGACGAAAAGTTTTGGAACAAATCTCCATTCAGAAGGCAGAAAAGGAAAGGGTATTTCGACATGAGTAAAGTAAACTATTAGAAAGGATAGGTCACCATAAGTACATGATACCTGCCATATCATTTCCAACAACACTAATCATGAGCGGTCGAGTCCCAAGCTTAGCCATGCACTCGGCAATATTTCTTGCTACTCCCCCACTGATGTACTTAACCTAAGAATTTCAAATACATTATCAAATGGTATTATACTTAAATTTCTCTTGGTATACGATTGAAATAAAACTAGTGCAAGCTCACAAGCCGTATGGCCCAAACCTATGGCGAATAAGATGCATAGTATCAACCAACATTGGAACATGGGTTCAATGGACTGTTCATATGCAAATGCTGGAACTTAATTAAGCACGACTTCTATAGTTCTATGTGCTCTATCAGGACTTCTTTAGTGCCAGAGTTAACATTAGAAGCATTAATGGATCATACATCACTTTAGTCCCCAATAAACCAAACCCTAAGACAGTGAATGATTTCAGACCAATCTCTCTGCTGAACTCCGTCCTAAAGCTTCTAACAAAGATACTGGCAAATAGATTACAAAAGGTAATCGTAAGGCTTGTCCACAAAAAACAATATGGATTCGTAAAGACTAGGGCAATCCAAGACTACCTAGCTTGTGCATTTGATATATCCATAAGTGCCACCAGAGCAGAAGAGAAATTTTAGTGCTCAAACTAGACTTCGAAAAGGCCTTTGACACAATTGAGCATGCGGCTATCATAGCAGTAATGCATGCAGAAGGATTCCCTGATAAATAGATCTCTCAGATAACTCATATCCTCTCGTCAAGCTATTCCTCCGTGCTGCTAAATGGGGTGCCAGGAAACATTTTCCAATGCAAAGAGGGGGGTAAGACAAGGGGACCCTCTCTCGCCTCTCCTATTTGTCTTGCGAGCTGATCTCCTGCAGTCAATAATTAATGAGGCGCCGAGAAGAGAGCTGCTGCACCACCCAATTCCACCAATAGGTCATTCAGATTTCCTGGTGGTCTAGCATGTGGATGACACCCTGATAATACTGCCAGCCTGCACAAGGTAGCTTCTATGCCTACGAGGACTGCTTCAAACATTCTCAATCTCAACCGGCCTTAAAGTCAATATCCACAAATTGCTCATGATACCAATTAATGTCACAGTGGAGAAAGATTGCCACCTTACGGGAGTGTTTGGATGCAAAATCGGTTTGATGTCATTTACTTATCTGGGGCTGTCCGTTGGGATAACAAGACCGAAAGTGAAGGACTTCTCTTCTGGTGGACAGGGTTGAAAGAAGACTTTCTAGCACGACAGCATTCCTGTCTTACAGTGGAAGACTCACCGTGATCAATGCGGTTCTTTCTTTACAGCCGGTATAATACATGTGCATGCTTAGGATGCCAAAAAAGATGATTGATCATATAGACAGGGCACAGCGCCATTGCCTCTAGAGGGGTGCTTCGGATTTACAAGTGTGATGCAACTCACTGGCTTCATGGGACAATATGCAGGCCAAAGAAGAGAGGTGGCCTTAGGGTGCTCAATTTATGTCTGCTGCATAGTTATTAAGGCGTCGCCTAAGCGATAAGGCGGTTGGAGGGGGCAAGGCGGTCGCCCTGCCTTGCCGTGCACCTCCAAGGCGGTCGGAGGAGCCAACGCCCGCGACTACATCAGGACCCAAGCGGCCGAGCGACTAAACCAGAACAGACCCAAGCGGGCGGCAGCTGAAGCAGAGAGAGAAGGGTGAACACACCTAGAACCCTAGGCGGCAACGCCTCCATCTTGCCACTGGCCGCTCTCATCTCAGCATCATCCCCGTCGTCCGTCTCGGCGGCGTCTCCATCTCGCCGCCGCCCTCTCCGGTCTCGGCGTCATCCCCGTCGCCTGTCGACATCTCGGCTCGGCGTCCTCTCCAGCCCATCCTCATCGCCCAACAGCAAGGTACACCCCCCTCCTCTGCCTCCCCCCCGTCCTCTTCCCTCTGCCTCCCCCTCCTCTTCCCTATCGTCGTGGTGGCGCGATAGGGGAAGGCGGCGCAGAGAGAGTAGCAAAGGAGAGATGGTAGCTGGTTGGTGGAGCAGCAGGGGAGAGGTGGAGCGGTGGAGTGGCTGCCGGCGAGGTATGGCTCGACCCCGGCGCGCTGTGGGGAGAAGAAAGGGAACGGGAGAGAAGCTGGGCTTGATGATTCAATCTGTAGCGGCTGCTAGGGTTAACAGGACCGGCGTGTTAACAGAGAGAAGTCCGCATTTTTGCATTTTAGCCCCCAGACTTCTATGAAATTGCAATTAAGTCCTCCCTCTTTGAAGAGAAAGCATTTTTGCAATTTAGCCTTCAGGCTTATACGAAATTGCAATTAAGTCCTTCTCCCTCTTTGAATTTCTTATAATTTAGACCTCTAGAGCTCCGTTTTCTTCACCTTATGATGTGTGTAAGGCGTCTCCTCGCCTCGCACGTTACTGCTTAAAAGGTGTAAGGGGGGGTGGGTCGCCACGCCTCGTCTTACCGCCTTAATAACCTTGACTCTGCTGAATGAAGCCTTGCTTTTGAGGCACCTTCGCAAGTTCTATGGGAGGAACGACACCCCATTGGTTCAACTAGTTTGGGAGAAACACTATGCAAATTCAGTCCCCCATGCGGCAAACGCCTATGGCTCGCTTTGGAGGGATGTCATGAAAAGTGTCATGTAGTTCCATGGTATTGCCATGGGGAAGCTTGGTGATGGTCGAGACATCCTGTTCTGGAAGGATTGCTGGGATGGAAATTTACTTTGCTGAAAATACCCAAGATTATAATCTTATGCCACCAATCAAGACATCTCGATGAAGGATTACATGCAAGCAAATGAACCATACACTCTTTATTAGCTGCCGTTCTCAGAAGAGGCCTATCAAGAATATACCACCCAGTTACAACAATTCAAAACTGGTGTCATAATTCGGTAACAAGCACTAGACCAGTGGACTTATATGTGGGGGAACTCGCTATATTCATCGCAAAATGGTATGCTCATCAGTTTAGCCAGCTGCACACATCCACGGCATACCCACACATTTGGAAACGCATGTGTATGATGAAACTCAACGTGTTTACTTGACAACTTATGATGGACAGACTGAGCACAGGTGACATTCTAAAGAGGAAGAATTTCAACACTGATAGAAACATGAGCTGTGTCCTCTATGACTGTGGGGTGAACGAGACTTCACATCACCTGTTCTTTGCGTGCCCCTTTAGCTTGTAATGTTGGAATACTATTGGGATTTCCTGGACTACGGATGCTCATATCCCAACAATGGTGTGCCAGACGGAAGCAGATTTTACTAACGGCTTTTTATGGAGAAATTCATCGTGGCTGCCTGGCACATTTGGAAGCTACGAAATGAATGCATATGTCAGCACCAACAACATAGTCTCAATGCATGGAGAACAAGGCTCGGGTTGGAGGTGACTCTGCATCTGCATAGAGTCAAAGCTGGCTCTCGGCTCTCGTCAAGCACTCTGTAATTGGATGGAGTCTTTCTGAGTTTTATTTTTCTCTCTCTCTTTCCCTGCCTTTCTTTCATTTTTGTACATTTTTATTATCTATTTAATATAGCACAGTAGGAGGCTCTCCTACTGTTTTCCTTCAAAAAAACATTGGAACAAAAGCCAAAAGGTGTTAAAAACCAATTGTATGAAAATAATAACTCATACGATACAAGATGACAACCTCCATAACCTAGCTTTTGTCCAGAAAACATCCAAGAATGATTATTCTAGATTAAATAACTTCCGAGGTTTTTTTTTTTGCCTAATCATGGATTTTTCTCATTGATATAACAATGTGAAATCCCATCATTGGGATGACTATGCCTTTACCCAACTCGAAAGGGCTGCCTAAAACTCAGGACAGAGCATTATTAACTATTCAGCATCTTCAATAAAAATACTTCACAACAGTTGCTTGAAAATTAAAGCCTGCGATGGGTATGGAGGTCCATTCTCCAACTTTCTTCACAAGCTTATGGACTCTGGAGATTACAAGCACATTGTAGGAACTTCCTAGAGAAACCTACTTTTGCAGAATCTTTTCCCCGGGAGCTAGATCCCAGGGTACAAATTCAACTCTAATTTACATTCCACATAATTATTCTATTGGTCGTGGCTCATCCAACATGTCACGTGCTTATGCTTCGCTTCATGCAATCCAGCAAAATAGCAGTTTGATCCAAGCTAACAATTAGTGAAAAAAAAGGAGCGTGTTGAAAGAGAAGGATGGTTACCATCCCAGGAACGGTCGTGCCAGGATGCGGCGGCACAGATGGTTTGGCGTGGATGTCCAGCACCATTCCGCCAATGATCACCGGGATCGGCTCCACCTCCGCGGCGCTTAACGGATTCTGCACAGAAGAGCAGACAAATTAGGCAAGAAAAAGAAAAACCAGAAACGCGAGTTAGGAGGGTACTAAGTGGGATGTCAGGCTAAAGAGGAGAGGAGAGATTGCAGTTGGGGAGAGTGGCGTCTCTTGGAGGTAGCCAGTACCGGGCGAAGGACGGGCGGAGGGGGACGGAAGAGGTGGCGGCGGACGGACTCCATCCTCCGGCGGGCAGACGAGGCAGCCGCCTCGGCCATGGGAACGGGGCTGAGGGGTGTACGAGGAAGGAGAGTCTTCCAATTGCCGGCGGCGTACAGGAGCCGGGAGGTGGGGCTTAGGAGCGCGCGGTGGCGGCCAGGTGCCGGTAGGGATATCAAAGGATTGATTGGTGACACAGTGCTGGTGACGAGGGCTGCTAATGGGTTGGGTCATTGATCAGGTTACCTTAGGATGAGTGAAAATCATACCTATATTACTCTCGGGGGAGTTTCCGCGCGGAGGGAAAGCCATGTCAGCCCACGCCAGCGCTCCGCCCGCCGCGTGGCCGCGGAATTTGTGTATGGTCGGGTGGGCTGTTTTATGAAAAAGTCCCTGCGTTTTTCCGAAATTACGTGCAGGTCTTTGGTTCTCACGAAAAGGTCCCTACCAGTTTTTTTGCCCCTCCACTTTGCAGGATAGCCCCCCGTAGTTTTTGAAATTGCGCACGGGTCCTCGTTTGTTTACGTACAGGCCCTCATTTTTTTTGCGAAAAAGACCTTTACCTTTTTCGAAAATACGCATGTGCCTTCGATTTTTTTAAAAAACTCCTCACGAATTATCACCTCTTTTACTTTGGTACGTACGGTGGCTGGCGCGGCGTGGCGCCGCGCCTATGAGGCTAGTAAGTTCGAAGAGCCAACGGGTTAAGTGAGTTGGGTTACCTCGTACAAGGATTGGACTAGGTTAGGATGGATTTAAAAAATTTCGAGTTGAAATCGGGCTAAAAACATGTTTCAACCTGTGGTGCTACAATTGGGATCACCCGTGGGTTCAGAAATTTCGGCGGCGTTGAATAGCAAAAGTCAGATCTGAAGTCGCTTTCTTGCTCCCAGCCGAGCTCTCCATCCTATCACCTCCATGCTTATGCTCCTCACGCTCACCCTTCCCAGCGGCCTCCCCTATCGTCGAGGTTGGTAGCACGTTCGTCAAGGTGATACGGGGTCGCCCGATCTTCTCGACGTAGGATGGATACTCACGGGAGCCTTGATAAATCGTAATGATCCTCCAATGCCAATGCAAGGGACGAACACTCTTTAATCCACCAAAACACACTCGTGTTGATTTCGCCGACCACCAAGCGAAGATCTATCGTGCACCAATTCCCAACGGAAAGGCTGAACGATCTTGATTGAAGAAAATCACTCCAAATTCCCCATGGAACTTCGGTAGCAATGCTAAACTCGAACAAACGTTAATAGATTCATTATTCTCAAACGTGGTCTGCCTTACAATGGGGTCTAACCCTCAATATATAGTTCCCTCTCCACCTCATGGCTGGCCAAGAGGTCCAAAACCAACTCCAACTCATCCCTACATGTATTTGGAAACAAACTCACACAAAAGGAAAATCTTAAAATTAAGCCATCACAATGTTTCGGTCATAACTTTTAATCCGTGACGAATTTGATGGTGAGGCTAGATCCATTGCGTAGCCCTTGAAATTATCTTTCCAATGAGTACAAGAACACCTGAATCGGACTCCGTTTATGAAAGTTACGGCCTTTTTAGTAACTGCCTGTCAGGCTGTCCCGAACCGAATCCGAATTGAATTCTGAGTTGAATCCGAGTTTGAATTAGATTGAGCACGTGGGAGATCCGAATTTGGCTTGAAAATCTTATCCAAAACTTGTAGTTTTAGTCCTTGTGCTCCTCCCTTTTGCTCTCCCAAGTCTTCACATGAATCATACCTAAGAATACGTAAAATAATAGCATGATGTAGTATTCCAAGTTCATCATCAATTAAAAGAAACTTCTTAAGAAACAAATTCATCTGACAATATTTAATGCGGCTCAATACTTCTTTCCAATTAAATAATGTATTCGCCTGAAAAGTGCTAAGCTTGTGCGTATCCGCATCATCCTCCCTTCTTCAAAAAGCCGTCTTGACTTTTGGTAACTCGAAATTGTACTACGCAAAGAATACAACGTATATGCATGGTATATATATTTGTCATCAATACTTCTTTTGCTTAGCATATCAAGAACATATGAAGGCATAGTAAATAAAAAGAACAACACATATGCATGGTATATGTATGAATCAATTATCGTGTTATTTTCATTGTTCCACACAACACAAATTAATATAATGGCAACCATAAGATGTATACATTGCAACATTGTCTTTCATATCATTCTCCCTCCCATGAGAAAAAATCGTCCTCGACTTGGCTAGGCACATGGACAAGTCATTAATGGGCCAAACCAAATTAAGTTGTTCAAATATGGGGGAGAAAATTTTTAGTTCCTTCCATGCTTCAACTGCGCTACTCTGATTATTTGTACATGATTGTACATTAAAGGATGAATAAGTAGGCATAAGAAATCTTTTAAAACATGCAGCAATATTGTTGAAACTCATCTCATTGTGATCATGATATGTCACAGAAGATTGTTTATCCACAATATGCAATTTCAATTCAGCAAACTTATCACATGTAATGCATATTCGGTAAACATAAAACTTATCATCTATACCATAATTTCCAATCAAATTGAACTTATATGTATATGCAAAGGTACTAACTAGTGATTTTAAGCATGAAATTTCAGCAACATTCTCAATCACACTAGATAGTTCTTTAGGATCATCAAACATGACATAATATAAAGAATCATCAGGAGATATTCTCGTAAGAACTTCCTTATGAGTAATCAATTCCACATTATGTAAATTGAGCAAAGAAATTTCAGAACATGGAATTTTCATTCGTATATATGAGTTCTCACAAGTACTCACCGTTTCACAATTAATTTCAGCACCAATATTGTTACCTTTATTGTTCTCCTCAGTTGATGTTGGTGTTGTAGGTATTAAATCATCATGATGTAAGAACGGATCAGCAAGTACTTCATCTTTAACTATGATTATCTCCTCATCGTTTATCTCCAATGGTGCCAGTTGTTGAACATTTGACTCATCTTCTTTAATATCAACCTGCACAATGTGAGAAACAACACTAGAAGTAGATATTAATGTGTTAGTTTCAAAATCAACCTCACTTTGTCCATCTTCTACTTCTCTCTTTTCTTGTGGTGTATCTCTCACACTCTCAGTTTGAATGCTCTCAAACTCACATATGGTGGAATCACACAGCTCGCTCTTTTTAACACTCTCACTCAATTTGGCTATGTGGCTCTCATTCTCACATAGGTTTTGATGCATCTCAGTTATTGTATGTATCATTGGGGCAGCATAAGATGTCTCCTTTACCGAAGAAAAAGTCCCATACTCGGTCATCTTCTCATGTGTCACACTAGTGGTACCATAAGAGCTGAAGTATGGATATGGATTGAACTGTGATGTACATTTCTCCATAAGTCTCTTCTCCTGTATAATAGCATAATTCACAAGATCATGCATGCTACTAAAATATTTATGTTGAAGTGCGCGCGATCTCGAATTCAAGCCACCCCTAAAGTATGCCTTCTCCTTGATGGACTAGTGACACAAGACGACGCATCGCATCTTGCGTTCAAAATAGTAATCTTGGACAATATTACTCTCTTGTGTGATATTCTCCAGATGGTGAAGCAATTCATGCGCATAATAGGATGGCACAAACTCGCTTATCATAAACGCCTTCAAATCTAACCAAGATTTAATGAGTTGTTTTCCAATTAGTTGTTGCCACCAACTATAAGCATAGTCTTCAAACTCCCTTGTGGCACGC
Source organism: Bonia amplexicaulis (assembly GCA_036346245.1). Taxonomy (NCBI): domain Eukaryota; kingdom Viridiplantae; phylum Streptophyta; class Magnoliopsida; order Poales; family Poaceae; genus Bonia; species Bonia amplexicaulis. Next base: position 17,684,179 of record CM070741.1, read on the forward strand.
ATCACCTCTTGGTCTTTGGAAAGTTTCTGAAATCTAAACACTTTCTCCGTTTGCCATTCCCACTCAAGATACTCCTCTGGATCATCACTGCCATAGAAAGGAACAAAGCTATCTTTTTGTTGTTGTGGACGAAGTGCTTGCACAATATCATTCACGATGTTTTTGTGTAACACCTTCATTTGTTGATTGAATTCGATATGGAAATCCTGCATATCCGCCTTAAGTTGTACGTGCTTAGCAGTGGTGCCTGATTGGAGCTCTTGTTGCAATGTACTTCTCAATGCCTGATGTTTAAAGTGAGTCACCGGGGCATTAAGATTAACTTCATTCTCATCACCATAGTTGTCTTCTCCACCTGACATGGTTAGATTGTGCAAGGACAACACAAAGCAATAACAAGGTATATGGATGATTAGTATAAATCACTCGATCTCACTCTTTTCTCTCACAAGTAAAGTTCTCACCTTTCCAAAGTGAATTGAGGCCAAAAGAAACTTACACTTAGTGGTGGCTATAATAACGAGTGATGATCAAGCGGATTTAAAAGTGACTCACAATTGCACGACAGAGGATATTTTGTGAAGCTTGGTTAGGAAGTATTTATCCTACACGATCTGAATTTCTCGATGTTGTAAAATTAAGTAATAATCCAAGGTAGAAAGTATTGCCTATGTGCTGATCCAAAAGATTTAAGTGAAGTATATGAACACACACGCAAAGATCAATGTGACTCGATGTAAACAATGGAATGAGCCAACTAGAGGCAATCTGAAATTAAAGATTAGATAGCTCGTTTTGCACCCAGTACTAGGAGAGACGCTAGCCAATTGCAATGATATGAATACAAGGGCACAAGATTGCTCAAAGGAATTGAATACACAAGCTGAAATTATATATTAGAATTAGCTAACCCCAATTTGGCCAATGCTCACTTCCTTTTTTTTTTGTCGGCTGCCTTCTTTCTTTATTTCCTTCTTTTCTTTTTTAACTTGTAGTTGGCACTAAGGTTTACCTTTCCCTTCCACAAAAGAATAAAATTTCAGCAGGTATAAATTAATATCACGAACAGCCCTTAATGCAATTATCAAAGACTAGTCTCAAAGATGAACGGAAAAATTAAGGATATACATGTAAAACAATGACAATGTAGATTTTTTTCGCGCAGACCGTAGCTGCCTTGTTCATGGTCCGTAGCGATCGGATTTTTTTGAATTTTGGATTGGACACAAAGATTAAGCTACGCAAATAAACACGAACGATCAGCACGTAAACAAAATTTCTAATGGATCAAGACATAATAAAACTCACGAAAGTAGCAGATGTGAAACTAGGGTTTGGATTTTCTTTTTGTGTGTTTTCGATTTATGGACTATAGGACAATAAGTAATAAACTAAAATTTAAAGGGATAAGATCCTACCGAGTAAACCGCGCTCTGATACCAAGATGATACGGGGTCGCCCGATCTTCTCGATGTAAGATGGATACTCACGGGAGCCTTGATAAATCGTAATGATCCTCCAATGCCAATGCAAGGGACGAACACTCTTTAATCCACCAAAATACACTCGTGTTGATTTCACCGACCACCAAGCGAAGATCTATCGTGCACCAATTCCCAACGGAAAGGCTGAACGATCTTGATTGAAGAAAATCACTCCAAATTCCCCATGGAACTTCGGTAGCAATGCTAAACTCGAACAAACTTTAATAGATTCATTATTCTCAAACGTGGTCTACCTTACAATGGGGTCTAACCCTCAATATATTGTTCCCTCTCCACCTCATGGCTGGCCAAGAGGTCCAAAACCAACTCCAACTCATCCCTACATGTATTTGGAAACAAACTCACACAAAAGGAAAATCTTAAAATTAAGCCATCACAATGTTTCGGTTATAACTTTTAATCCGTGACGAATTTGATGGTGAGGCTAGATCCATTGCGTAGCCCTTGAAATTATCTTTCCAATGAGTACAAGAACACCTGAATCGGACTCCGTTTATGAAAGTTACGGCCTTTTTAGTAACTGCCTGTCAGGCTGTCCCGAACCGAATCCGAATTGAATTCTGAGTTGAATCCGAGTTTGAATTGGATTGAGCACGTGGGAGATCCGAATTTGGCTTGAAAATCTTATCCAAAACTTGTAGTTTTAGTCCTTGTGCTCCTCCCTTTTGCTCTCCCAAGTCTTCACATGAATCATACCTAAGAATACGTAAAATAATAGCATGATGTAGTATTCCAAGTTCATCATCAATTAAAAGAAACTTCTTAAGAAACAAATTCACCTGACAATATTTAATGCGGCTCAATACTTCTTTCCAATTAAATAATGTATTCGCCTGAAAAGTGCTAAGCTTGTGCGTATCTGTAACATCCTGAAAACTTAGAGGAACTATAGAACAAAATGTTGTGAAATATTCTGTAATACATTGTGTCGAGTTGGGCTTTTGAAAATATTTTTCTGAAAAACTTCGGGAAAGAACCCAAACAATAAAATGCTAAGAAGAAAAAACCCACCTGTTTAAATAATAGAGAATTCTAAATTTGAATTCGAATCTGAAAAGATGATCCATAAAGAAAACTTCAAAAGTTAACATAAATAGATTTTTCAAAGAACCAAAGACAGAATTAAATTAAGAAGTAAAAAGTGGCCTAAGTGCTTGATGTAAAATTTTGGAAATAGGTAGGAGAAGTTTAGATATAAATATATATACATATTTTTACTCAAAGTAATTATATCTCCAATTATAGAAGAAAAGAGGAGAAAAATAAAAAGGAAAAAGAAAAGGAACCGGTTGTGGGCCCAAGAATATTAAATGAAATAACCACCTTGTTGGGAAATAATTTTCTTAAACCCAACAACACCTCTAGGGATTTCTGTGAATTATCTAGAATTTTTGGTAGTAATTTAATATTTTTTGGAGTTATATTAGGCCCTCTAGCAATTCTGGAAATTCAAAATCAAAAATAAAATCCAAACCCCCACCCCGGCCGACGCGTGGATGGACCGGATCCGCCCGTCGCCCCGGATCCGCCTCCTCCCTCGCGGCGGCACGTGTTCGGTCCCGATGGCGCCACGTTGCCGCCTCGCACCATCTCGGCCGCCGCGGTCGCCGCCGCGCTCTCTCACGACAAGCGGGCCCGCTGTCTGTGGCGCTCCCCTTTCTTCCTCCACCTCGCGCGCGCTCCGGACCCCTCCGCCACGACTGGGGCGGACGCTCTGCGGGAATCCGCGGAGGGGGGCAGTATGGGAAGGACCACACGCCGCCCATGACCCGCCACATCCCCCGCCGCCATGATCGCCGCTGCCAGCTCGCTGCATGCATGATCGCCCGCCCCGTCTGCGGGTCCGCGGGGCAGCCTCCTCGATCGGCTATAAAAGCCGCGGATGCGTCAAAGGATCGCCATGCCTCCCGAGCCGCCGCCGCCCACGACGACGACCCTTCTCCGCGATCCCGACCCTCCCGACACGGCGGAAGCTTCACCGCGGTGCCGAACGCGTTTGGTATTCCCCCGGACCTCGTCGGGCCTCCCTAGCCGGCGACGACCACCGCCTCCCTCTGCCTCGAGTTGCCTCTGCCTCGCCGCTTCCCACGTATACCTTAAGGGGTATATTTGCCCCTATAGGGGTGAGTAAAACCCGGCGACTTGGCTATCGCCGCACACTCTCTTCCCCCCGGCTCCCTCGGCGCGTTCGATTCCCGCTCACGCGGCGCCTTGAGGTGAGCCATTTCTTTAATCCGTCGACGGTGGGCCCGCACTGCCGCCGATCACAGAAGCCCACCACGACGATCGGACCGCTTTGTCGGGCGCAGCGGGCGTGAGCCGCTGCTGCCGGGCCCCACGTGTCGGCGCTTGTGTGTGATCAGCGACAGTGGGCCCCATCATCGATTTTATTATTTTTGAGATCTGTTTAAACCGAAAGCATTCAAATATGCATAACTTGTTCATTTTAACTCCAAATTTAATGAAACCAATTTCTAAATTCATCTAAAATCAAGGGCTACCTAATGGGACCGAAACAAACATTTTTGAAGCTTGTTCAAATTTTTATTGTGTTATTTGATTGTTGTGATGATTTTATCTAAAATTTCGCATATAAAGCGTAGCTTCGAGGCCCAAGAAGAGGAAGTGCATTGCCAGAGACTCCAACGCCCCGAATCCCGACCTTTGCATTCAAGGCGAGTCAATGCTTTGATCATTTTGAGCCTATGTTTTCAATAAAGTATTTTGGTTTAAGTATTATAAATTGCATGCTTATATTTATGTTGCAATACATGTTAATTTCAGATTTTAGATATATGTCCATGTTCTCTTGGTTTAGTATACATCCTTTACAATATGCTTGACTAAGTGATTCTTGTCACCCTAGTAAAAGTATTAATGCTACAACTCCTTTTGAAAATAAGTCCGTAGCTATATGCCATGCGTAGTATTGCTTAGATATTCATGGGCGTGAGAATGCCCAAGCATCACTTTCAAACATGTGAGAATTTTGTCGGGCAGTCATGGTGATGATGACTGGTATATGTTGGTATGAATACTTTCTATCCCCAAAAATCCTACATGTTTACTTATCTGGGCGGGTGGTTGGAGGGTGTGAGTGTTGAATGGTGCCGTGATAGCACAAATTGTGATGAAGTGGTCCCGTGATAGCACAAAGGGGATTGTGGTAGAACCGCCCAGATAACCATTAAGGACTAAAACTAATTTGCATTGACTTAGTAAGAGTTGCATCGGTGTGAACACGGGCGGGTAGAGGATGGCCACATCCTCCGACGTGATGGCGCAAGAGGGGGCTTCTGGAAGGGTGGTCATACCCGGAGGAAGTGGAAACCTTAGCGGTCGTAACTCTGCTAGGACAAATGCATTGTAAAAGCCCTGTGATAGTCTACTCAACCGCATGGCTAAGGAATCGTGTGGGGCAATGAGCAGATCTATCTCATGTGGGTAAAGTGTACACACTCTGCAGAGTCAAAACTATTCGAATAGTCGTGCTTACGGTCAAGGCGGACATGGGAACTTAACTAGATATAGTTCATTTGAAAACTTTGGGGGTGGAAATGGAAAAGTGGAGGCGAGAAAGGCCCTTATTTGAGTTGTCCCGGTGTCGTCCCGGTGGTAATGTAGCGACTATCTATTGAAGGCATGGCATGAGGAGCAGAGACCATGTAATGGTGGATGGTCTCTGATTCGATAAAAATAAATGTATATGTCATTGTGTATCATGTTTAAAATCCAACTGGCTAGGTCTTAGGGAACTTTTAAGTATTATTATGGTTCAAAAAGCACATTTCGGCAAACAAAATAACCTGAGCCTTCCCTTGTTGAAAGCCTTGCATACTACCTACTGCATTCTGTGTGTTGACTCGCTGAGCACGGTGGTTAGTGTGCTCACTCTCGCAATACCAACAATCCAGATTCGAGAGCTCTAGATCCGTATGCCTACGAGGAAGCACACTCACTATGGATGGAGGAGACCACGAGAATTAAGACGAATAATCCGCGCTTAGAACCTTAGGCATCTAGACTAAGGTGTGGCTTCATCCAGATATTGCTAGAGCCCTAGTAATATTTGTATGACCACTTTTGTCCTCAGTCTTTGCTTGTGGTTTAAAGGCCTACTTTGCATCACTTCCGCTGTTGGACTTTTGTAATGTAAATATTTGGCCTGCCTGGCCCTACTGTAACAACTACGCCTTTGTGAAGGCCTAACTTCACCTACTTCACCTATGCTATGTATTAATATTATGGCTTGTTGTGGATTCAGCGATGTATGAAATGATTCAGCAATGTATCTGTGTGCATTATCTACTGATCCAGGGAATAATACGGTAATGCACAGCAGATTCTGGATTGAAGAATCCGGTCCAGCAGTGGTATCGAGCATATCTGTTGTAGGGTAAAAACCTTAGGTGGTCGTTAATATTTAGGCTTGCGTATATTGAAAAACGTATAAAATGAATTTCTTAAAAATATAGCGTAATATTTCTTCCCGCATCCTTCCTAGCTCTACTCTGTTCTACTTTTTAGTTGATATTTTGAAAATTACTAACGATACTATTTAATTACAGATGGCAGGAGCTGCAGACGCTGGACACTGGGACTTCTTCGCTCACGGAGTGCATGAGGGAGAGTTTGCGGATATACTTCGCAAACTACTCCACTACTTGGGCTACGACGACGCGCCCATCTACCGCGGTCGAAGGACCAGGATAGGAGGAGACGAGTCCTAGTTGGTGGAGATCTTCATCTACCCCCGGGGCGAGGGAGACCAGTCTCACGTGTTTCAGACTACCCACCGGAGGAGCCTGGTGGCAGCAGCACTACAGGATGCCGCTCGTCTGGTCGCGGCCCGACTTTGCGACATCCACGCGACGCTGGTGCTAGAGTCTCCTTTCACCTACCACCCATGCGGACGGACAACGCCCGGTGCAGACGGGACTGGGTGACGAGTTGGAGGACGACCCGAGGCTTACACACCAGGTGGACCTCACTCGGGCCATGGGTACAGCCCATGTGGTGGCTCAGGAGGAGATCACCGCACTTTGGGAGCGCCTCCTCGCACGCCACATCGAGGTGGACTCCTTGCGAGAGCAGCTCGCCCAGTGTGAGCGAGCCTTGGCGAGGCCAAAGGCGGTGCTTGCCGCACCGAGCTCGGCAGACACCTACACCGCCCAGCTCCGGCACCTCCACCGGGTTCGGGGACTCAAGACTAGGCTCACAAAGACGCAGAGCGTGTGGCCCCCAGGGCCTCAGTCCGCTCTACGCCGTGGAGAGACTCGTCGCAGCCGTTCACGCTCCCACTCCGACACCGACCTGTCTGAGTTTAGTGGTAGCAGGTCCCATTCCCAGTGTACGGACTACACCCCCTCCAGTCCCAGTGTTGGCGACATGGAGGAGTAGGCAGTACGAGGTTCAGCAAGTACAGTGCTTGCTAGGGTTTGGCTAGTGTTGCAAGCACAGATCCCCATCTTATTAGTAGCAGCTTGAGCCAGTGTCTTAGTCTCGTGTATGTGTAATTATGAACGCTAAGTATGTGTATGTTTGTAAAGCCCAGCATGGCTTGTGAGGCCATAGAAAGCTGGCTAGTGGTGTGTTGTCTATGCTTAATGAAAACGGCCTTGTGTTCTAAAGTTTTTTTGTTGTTGCGGTTGGATTTGGTTCTTCTGTATAATGACCTTGGGTTGTTAGTCTTATGGGGTTAGAACAAAAATTTGACAGAGTACTAAAATACCTGCAGATGGCCAGCTATAGAGTTACCCGAGCACAAGCTGGTGCAAACCCAGACATGCAGGCAGAAGTAGAGGCCAGCCAAGAGACGCAGCACGCGGGAAGAGGTAGAGGCCCAAGTCAGGGGGTGAACCTCCCACCCCCACCGGCTAACCCATCCATGGCGCAAGTAATGGCGCACAAGCATAAATACTTGAGCTATCTACGCAGCCGCCAGACCCACACCAATGTTCACGCCTCCGACCTGGGCGACTACATCAGGACCCGGCCCCTTGTTGGTGATATGCCCTAGAGGCAACATGGAGATGTTGAATATATCACATACTATGTTTATGATACATTGCTTTGTTCCTTGAAATAGACATTATCATTATTGATCAATGAGTATGTGACTTATTCATGAGACTCTTAATGCCAAAATGTTGCTATTTCTAAATGATCCCTGATTATATTTCATATGAGGAACAAATATGATTCAAAGATCAGCATATGTATTGATTGGTGATCATGTCTCATGGATCATGGTATGGAGATACCAAATCAATAATATGGACATGTGTTAGTGAACATATGTTGGATAGACCCGCCATGAGACACTGCAGAGATTCCATATGTCATCAGTTGGTCTCAAGTAGTGTTTATGTGGAATCCTTAGACTTGAGATCATCATGGTTCCCAGCATGCGTAGTAGCTTACTTTGGGACTACTAAACACTACTCCGTGGCGGGTAGTCATAAAAGTAGTCTTTGGGTTTGCCATGAAACATGTAGTGGGATGTGAATGATCAAGATAGAATTTGCCCTCCTTATGGGAGAGATATCTACGGGCCCCTCGATGTAATGGATTATGAAAGTGCATGGCCATGCCAAGGTGATTGAGAGTCAATCACGAGTTTATAATCCATCACGGAATCGAGAGAGTGATTGAGCTATTAAGAGGATGACACAGGTCTCGCCTTGAGCTTAATCTATATCGTGAGGCAAAGGGATTAGTACATGAGAACATTACAGGTTCAGCCGATATGATCTTTACGTATACTTTGGGGTTAATATGTCTTACTAGAGGCCGCTATTAACACGGTGACCGGAAAGGTGTTTACGGTCGCGACCAAGTATCGTGAACCTCTGGTCGCACACTTAGCGGGTTGGAACACTAATTGAATGTGATTCGGATATGGGCTCAATTCGGATAGAGATCCGGATAGACTCCTATTGGGCCTCGGTCCACGAGGCCCAAGTGAGGAGGTCTATATATGGAGGCGAGGGTGAGGGGCATCGATAATCCCGAGCTAAACCACGCCGCCACCTCGAGCCAAACCCTAGCCGCTCGCGAGTCTTTGGTACACTCGCGATCGGCGTTCCACCGGACGTGTGGATACCGGTGGAGACGCGCTTGTTGCGGCGTTGATCGGCATCAACAACCTCTGATTGGATCGCTGCGTGGTGCGGTTGATCGCGTGGAGGAGGCGATCGATGCGGGACGATCGACTACTTCCACTACTACCTCGACGCGCGTGGTTGGATCGGCTTCTCCAACTCTTCTTCATTGCTGCTGGCGTCTAGTGGTAACGATCCATGATCCTCCTTAAGCATGATGTTCTTGTGTGCGCGGTAGAAAAGTTTTGTTTTCGCTATCGTAGCCTTCGCGCAATCCTTTAGTGGTATCGAGCCATCTTGCTTAGTTTGCGATCGGATCGCATATGTTGATATGCGGTTGTAATAGATTGGATCTATTACGGAGTAGATCAATCGGTCATAAGGGGTTGGAATATGTATGAGTTGATAGCATCATGTGGCCAAAAGATTAGTTCGTGCTCCTTCTTTGATGTGCGCGACTTGCCCCTACCTTTGGTAACACCATCGGGGCTAAGCTGCGCACAATCGATGAGATTGAGCCAACGGATCGAGGTCTTGTGTTGCGGTCTCCTCGGGCATACCGATCGCGATGATCAATGTGATTGATCTAATGAAAATTGAGACATTTTGAATGGCTCGGATTTGGGTTGATTTGATCGGCCGATGAGATTTTCATAGCGATTTCATAGATGCGATCTATGTAATTCGTGAGGTTTTCGAGGGACCGCCGTTACGTACGCATAGATTGTTATAGAAACACATTCACGTCGGGCGGTAGAATCGTTCTACGCTTAACTTGTTTTGCAGGAATGATGTGAATGGTATGGCATAGATGCATATGTGATGTATGTGTGTTTTGGCACGTGTGTCGTATTAATCACGGTAGGGTTGAGGTCGTTCTTTAATTGTATAACGACTGCGTGTCGACTTGTGATGCTTGAGCTCCTCATGTAATTCATTTGCTACCTATTAGTTGTAATAGTTTAGTTCTTTGCTATGGAGGCTTCAAGCATGATGACAAAGAGGACAAGAAGTGTGGCGAAGAATATCACCGTGGAACCATGGCGATGGCGACCACTACGATACAAAATGCCATACCATTCACAGTATAATGTGATTATATGCATGTGATGTTTATTTCTTGTCATACTATTCTTTCATGCCATACCAACTAAGGGTTAGTTTTTCATGATAGAATAGCTTCTCTCAAGAAAAATTAAGAATTTGTTTTGATGCCCTTCCAATTGCTGCGCCTATAAGAATCATGATCATTGTTTGGTAGGTGCCAAAGCGAGTACCATCAACTATCTTGATCTAATAGGGTGGATGTCGGACATCCACATGCATAGTATTGGTTTACTTGACAAGGCTATCAAATTGGATTTGGGCCTTGGGGCATGGTGTTGGGGCCGGGGCATTGGATGCCACCCAACAAACAAGAGTCACATAAGATGTGATTAGCAAGTGTTGCTTACCTCGTCACTAGGTTTCTAGCGGTGATGCCAAAGCTCACTAGAACTTAGATGAACATGGATCTTGACCACTATATGTCGTTAGAGGAAAGCGATTACAAAACATATAGTGGGAGTATCTTTGTTAAATTGTTTAATGGAAGATCAAACATGAACATAGTGCTAAACTTTGCATATTCTTTGTTGTAGATCATGTCAACTAATGCCGCATCCAGTTCTTTTAATTTGCGATCTATTCTTGAGAAAGAAAACTCAATGGAGCGAACTTTTGGATTGGTATCGCAACACGAGAATTGTTCTCAAGCAAGAGCGCAAGGAGTATGTCCTTGAGTCTCCTTATCCCGATGACTTGCACGATAATGCTACGTGGTCGCACGGAAAGCTTATGAGAAGCAAGCGAATGATTACCTTGATGTGAGTCTCATGTTTGCCACAATGTCCTCGAGCTTGAAGCAATATGAGAACACAGATGCCTACAATATCATTGTGGGGTTGCGTGGTATGTTTGAGAACCAAGCAAGGGTGAGAGGTTCAACACTTCAAAGTCCTTGTTTGCGTGCTTGCTTTGAAGGGAATCCGTCGACCCTCATGTGATTAAGATGATTGGCTACATTGAGAGTCCGAAAAGCTTGGTTTTCCCTTAGCCAAGAGTTGGCTCTTGATGTGATTCTTGATCGCTCCCCTCGAGCTTTGAGCCATTCATTACGAACTATCACATGAACAACATGGACAAGACCTTGGTGAGTTGCATGGGATGCTAAAATCACCGAGGAAAGCATTAGAAAAGCACCATCATGTGATGATGATGCAGAAAGGCAAGGGCAAGCCCTATGTAAAGAAAGCGCGGTCAAAGAAAGTTAGCTCCGATGAGATCGCGGCGGTTCTAAGGCCAAGTAAGTCAAGAAGGGCTGCTCGATGCGATTGCTACTCACGTAAGCAATCGGGATATTGGAAGAGGAAGCGCCCAAAGTACTTGGAGGATCTTGAGAAAAGAAGGAAGTACGACTTCCGCTCCGGTATAAATGTTATAGAAATCAATCTTGCCACTTCTTCTCTTGATTCTTGGGTATTTGATACGGATCGGTTGCTCACATTGCAAATCGTTGCGGGGCTAAGAAGAAGTAGAAGTTTGAGGAGGAGCGAAGTGGATCTTCACGTTGGTAATGGAGCAAAAGTTCTTTGCGGTGGTGTTGGCACCATGCCATTGTCTTTACCTTGAGGATTAGTTTTGGAATTGAATAATTGTTATTGTGTTCCATCTCTTTCCAAGAACATTATTTACGCTTCATGTTTACAAGCGAAGGTTATGACTTTAGATCCGTGAACAATGGTTGTTCTCTTTATTTCAAAGATATGTTCTATTGTCATACTCCATTGGTGAATGGGTTATATGTTCTTACTCTTGAAGAGTCATCGGTCTATAACATTAATGCAAAGAGGCAACGATCGAATGATTTGAATCCACGTTTATTTGGCTTGTCGCTTAGGTCACATAAATGAGAAAGCATGGAGAAGCTCCATAGAGATGGTATTCGCACTCATTTGATTTTGAATCATTTGAGACATGCGAATCTTGTTTACTTGGCAAGATGACAAAAGCACCTTTCACCGGTCAAGGTGAGCAGACAAGTGACTTATTGGCACTCGTACATTCGATGTATGTGGACCAATGAGCTCAACGACCGAGGTGGTTTTCGATGCTTCATAACTTTATCGATGACTTTAGTAGATATGGATATATCTACCGATGAAGATAAGTCGAATCCTTTGAAAAGTTCAAAGAATTCCAAAATGAAGTGCAAAATCATTTAGGCAAGACAATCAAGTTTCTACGATCGATCGTGGAGGCGAGTATTTGAGCCATGAGTTTGGTAATCATCGAAGGATTGTGGAATTGTTCCACAATTGACTCACTTGGAACACCTCAATGGAATGGGGTATCGAGCGAGAAATCGCACCTTATTAGATATGGTGCGCTCCATGATGAGCCACAGTGATCTTCCGTTGTCTTTTGAAGTGCGCTCTTGAAAATGTAGCTTTCACACTAAACAGGTTCCATCAAAATCGTGAGAAAAGACACCATATGAGATGTGGACGGGACAACGTCCTAGCTTGTCTTTTCTTAAGATTTGGGGATGTGAGACTTATGTAAAAGCGTTTACAATCGATAAGCTCGGTCCTAAATCGATAAATGCTTCTTTATCGGGTATCCAAAGGAAACAAAAGGATATTACTTCTATAATCAAGAAGAAGGCAAAGTGTTTGTCGCCAAGCATGGTGTCTTCTTAGAGAAAGAGTTTCTCTCAAGAAGGGATAGTGGGAGCATGGTGCAACTTGAAGAAATTCGAGAAACACAAAACGTTTCAGCTCTCTGAGAACCACAACAGGATGAACAAGCTGTTGAAGAACCTGTTGTGGACACACCGCACCACGAGGTCGAGAGGTCACGTCGTGTACGAGAGGTACATGTTCTTGACTACTCAACAACGGGATATATTGTTGTTAGACAACGATGAACCTAAGACCTATGAAGAAGCGATGGTGGGACGGACTACGAGAAATGGCTTGAAGCCATGAGATCCAAATTGAATCCATGCACGATAATCAAGTTTGGAACTTGGTTGATCCACGATGGTGTTAAAACCATTGAGTGCAAATGGGTTTTCAAGAAAAGATAGACATAGATGGAAATGTTCACATCTATAAAGCGCGATTGGTGGCCAAAGGTTTCAAACAAATTCAAGGTGTTGATTATGATGAAACTTTTCGCCGTCGCAATGCTAAAGTCTATTCGGATCATTCTAGCGATTCTTTGCTTATTTCGACTATGAAATATGGCAAATGGATGTCAAAACAGCTTTCCTTAATGGAAATCGAGTGAGGATGTGTACATGACACACCCACAGGTTTTGTCGATCCGCAATCGACTAGAAAGATATGCAAGTCGCAAAGATCCATTTATGGATTAAGCGAGCATCTCGGAGTTGGAACATTCGTTTTGATGAAGTAATCAAAGGGTTTGGTTTCATCAAGAACGAAGAAGAGCCTTGTGTTTACAAAAGGCTAGTGGGAGCGCACTCGTGTTTACGGTCTTATATGTGGATGACATATTATTGATCGGAAATGACATTCCTATGCTCGAATCATTAAGTCTTCATTGAAAAGTAGTTTCTCTATGAAAGACTTAGGAGAGGGCATATATTCTGAGCATCAAGATCTATAGAGATAGATCAAAAGGTGATTGGATTAAGCCAAGATACGTACATTGACAAGGTGTTGAAAAGGTTCAACATGCGAGGATTCAAGAAAGGCTTCCTACCTATATCACATGGTATAAATCTTAGCAAGAATCGGTGTCCTAGTACACCGATGAGCGGGATAAAATGAATGCGATTCCATATGCTTGACTATTGGATCCATTATGTATGCCATGCTTTGTACCGTCCGATGTCTCGTATGCTTTAAGTGCTACAGTAGATACCGTCCGATCGGTGAAAGTCATCGGATTACCGTAAAGAACATCTTGAAGTACTTGAGAAGAACTAAAGATGTGTTCCTCGTCTATGGGGTGAGGAAGAGCTCGTTGTAAATGGTTACACCGATGCTAGCTTCAAACCGACAAAGATGATTTTAGATCGCAATCGGGATTTGTGTTACGCACGAATGGCGGTGCGGTGGTGGAAGAGTTCAAGCAGAGAGCAGTTCTTGATTCTACAATGACCGTTTAGTACATAGCGGCTCAAGTCGCTAAAGAGGTGTTTGGATCAAGAAATTTGTTTCGAGCTTGGTGTGATGGCTAGTGCCTCCACCCAATGGACCTCTCTTGTGACAACAGTGGAGCCATTCGCAAGCCAAGGAGCCTAGATCGCACTAGAAGTCCAAGCACATTCTCTGGCGATTTCATCTCATCCGCGAGATTGTGGAGAGGCGATGTTAAGATATGCAAAGTACACACGGTTTGAACATTGCGGATCCGTTGACAAAGCCGCTTCCCGACCAAAGCATGAGGCTCACACTAGGGCAATGGGTATTAGATACCTACATGGTTGACTCTAGTGCAAGTGGGAGGCTGTTGGTGATATGCCCTAGAGGCAACATGGAGATGTTGAATATATCACATACTATGTTTATGATACATTGCTTTGTTCCTTGAAATAGACATTATCATTATTGATCAATGAGTATGTGACTTATTCATGAGACTCTTAATGCCAAAATGTTGCTATTTCTAAATGATCACGATTATATTTCATATGAGGAACAAATATGATTCAAAGATCAACATATGTATTGATTGGTGATCATGTCTCATGGATCATGGTATGGAGATACCAAATCAATAATATGGACATGTGTTAGTGAACATATGTTGGATAGACCCGCCATGAGACACCGCAGAGATTCCATATGTCATCGTTGGTCTCAAGTAGTGTTTATGTGGAATCCTTAGACTTGAGATCATCATGGTTCCCGGCATGCGTAGTAGCTACTTTGGGACTACTAAACACTACTCCGTGGCGGGTAGTCATAAAAGTAGTCTTTGGGTTTGCCATGAAACATGTAGTGGGATGTGAATGATCAAGATAGAATTTGCCCCTCCTTATGGGAGAGATATCTGGGCCCCTCGATGTAATGGATTATGAAAGTGCATGGCCATGCCAAGGTGATTGAGGAGTCAATCACGAGTTTATAATCCATCACGGAATCGAGAGAGTGATTGAGCTATTAAGAGGATGACACGGTCTCGCCTTGAGCTTAATCTATATCGTGAGGCAAAGGGATTAGTACATGAGAACATTACGTGTTCACCGATATGATCTTTACGTATACTTTGGGGTTAATATGTCTTACTAGAGGCCGCTATTAACACGGTGACCGGAAAGGTGTTTCGGTCGCGACCAAGTATACGTGAACCTGTGGTCGCACACTTAACGGGTTGGAACACTAATTCGAATGTGATTCGGATATGGGCTCAATTCGGATAGAGATGGGATAGACTCCTATTGGGCCTCGGTCCACGAGGCCCAAGTGAGGAGGTCTATATATGGAGGCGGGGGTGAGGGAACGATCGATAATCCCGAGCTAAACCGCCGCCACCTCGAGCCAAACCCTAGCCGCTCGCGAGTCTTTGGTACACTCGCGATCGGCGTTCCCATTTCCGGACGTGTGGATACGGTGGAGCGGCGCTTGTTGCGGCGTTGATCGGCATCAACAACCTCTGATTGGATCCGCTCGTGGTGCGGTTGATCGCGTGGAGGAGCGATCGGTATGGGACGATCGACTACTTCCACTACTACCTCGGCGCGTGGTTGGATCGGCTTCTCCAACTCTTCTTCATTGTGCTGCTGGCGTCTAGTGGTAACGATCCATGATCCTCCTTAAGCATGATGTTCTTGTGTGCGCGGTAGAAAAGTTTTGTTTTCTGCTATCGTAGCCTTCGCGCAATCCTTTACCCCTTACCTTCGCCGAGGCAGATGAGCCCCTAGAGGCGGAAGATTGGCTGCGGGACACAGAAAGGAAACTTCGTTTGGCCAAATCTGCAGGGGATGACCAAGTGCTATTTGCGACCCATCAACTCCAAGGGGCCGCGGCTGCCTGGTGGGAGAATTACCTGGCCACCAAAGGATATGAGGATACCCCCACCGGAGCTAGCGCAGCAACTATAACCTGGACAGAATTCAAGGCGGCCTTTAAGGCCAATTTCATCCCAGCTGGTGTAATGCGAATAAAGAAGAATAAGTTCAGAACTTTGAAGCAGGGCGTCCTTTCAGTCAATGAATATCTTACCAAATTTAATCAATCGGCGTTCGCCCCAAGGACGTGGCCGATGAAGAGGAGAAAATTGACCGGTTCTTCGAAGGGATGAATGAAGAACTCCGTGTGCAGCTCATCACGCAGGACTTCCCCAATTTTCACCAGCTGGTGAATAAGGCGTTGGTTCTGGAAAATGAGAAGAAGAACCTGGAGGCTAGTCGCAAACGGAAGTAGGTTGTTCAGAGACCGCAGGGAAGGTTCATCCAGAGGTTCTTCAACAATTCCCCCTTCTCAGGGACAACCCCATCTCCGAGCCCAAACCCAGCACCTCGTCCAGGTGGCAGCACGTTCCAGACTCCTCGCCCCTCGGGCCAGTCTGTAGGAACAAATCCTACGACCTCCTTCAATTGCTTGTTTGTGGAGAGAAGGGCATTACGCCTATCGCGCCACTGCGGTGACCACTCGGTGAAGTTCAATTTGGGTACTACCCCGCCCGAGGCCAAGCTTCAACACCAGCCAGAGGAATCGGGCTCCTCAGTCAGCAGTGACATCGACTCCAAATCGAGGAAGGATTAATCATGTCACCGCGGAAGAAGCTGAGGAGGCTGCTGGAGTCTTACTGGGTACGTTCTCTGTCAAGACAATACCAGCACGTCTCCTTTTTGATTCTGGGGCGTCGCATTCATTTATAGCCAAAGGGTATGTGGATAAACTTAGGTTGCCTGTCCACCTATTGAAGAAAGCCTTGGTGCTTAGTTCACCCGCAGGAATGATTAAGGTCACCTTAGTGTGTCCGGGGGTAGAAATTGTCATGAAAAGATTTATATTCCTAGCTGATTTAGTCGTGCTAACCTCCCAGACCTTGGATATTATACTAGGGATGGACTGGTTAGCTAGACACCAAGGAATATTAGATTGCGCCTTGAGGCAAGTTAAGTTGACCAAGTGCCCAGGGCTGACCATTGTGGTAAAGGTGGACCGACCGTATCGATGGGGCCGAGAAATATATTATTGTGAAGATGTGCCGCTGGAAGGAATGATGGTGGTACAAGACTATACTAAAGTCTTCCCTGAGGAACTGCCCGGTATGCCACCCAGTAGAGATCTCGAGTTCGTTATCAACTTGAAGCACGGTGTCGCCCTATCTCCAAGAGACCATACAGGATGACCGTAGATGAGCTAGAAGAATTGAAGAAGCAACTTCATGAGCTACAAGACAAAGGTTTTATCGGCCGAGTTCCTCACCACAGGGATCCCGGTAATCTTTGTGAAGAAGAAGGATGGCACCGCTAGGATGTGTGTAGACTATCGGGCTTTAAATGAAGTAACCATCAAAAATAAGTACCCACTGCCTAGGATCGATGACCTATTTGATCAGCTTGGGGGAGCCACAGTATTCTCCAAGATTGATTTAAGGTCGGGTTATCACCTGCGAAGATTAGGTAGGAAGACATCTCAAGACGCCTTCACCACTAGATATGGGCCGTCGAGTTCTGATTATGTCTTTTGGGTTGACCAATGCCACGCTATTTCATGAATCTCATGAACAATGTCTTCATGGATTACTGGATAAGTTTGTGGTAGTATTCATCGATGATATTCTCATCTACTCCAAAACCCATGACGAGCATCTTGAGCATCTCCGCTTGGTACTAGAAAGGCTGAAGGAACATCAACTCTATGCCAAATTCAGCAAGTGCGAGTTCTGGTTGCAGGACATCAGCTTCCTAGGGCATATTGTGTCGGCAGAAGGAGTGTCTATTGACCCCGCCAAAATTGCTACCGTAATGAATGGCAGACCTACCTCGATCCACCGAGGTGAGGAGCTTTCTTGGATTAGCGAGGATACTACAGGCGGTTCATTGAGGGTTCTCCGGTGCCCGACCAATGACTCGATTGCTCAAGAAAGAGCGGGCATTTGGTGGACCAAGGCATGTGAAGATAGTTTTCAAGAATTGAAGAAGAGATTGACTACCACCCTAGTCTTGGTTACGCTTGATGTGCGTCGGGACTTTGAAGTGTACTGCGATGCGTCACATGAAGGGCTTGGGGGTGTGCTGATGCAAGGAGGCAAGGTTGTGGCGTATGCATCCGGCGGCTTCGCCTCACGAAGCCAACTACCCAACCCATGACTTGGAGTTAGCTTAGTAGTACATGCCCTGAAGATCTGGAGGCACCACCTCATTGGCAATCATTGTGATATCTACACAGACCACAAGAGCCTCAAGTATTTCTTCACCCAGTCACACCTTAACTTGAGGCAAAGAAGGTGGCTAGAGCTGATTAAAGATTATGACATGAGTGTCCACTACCACCCTGGAAAAGCCAACGTAGTGGCAGACGCTCTGAGCCGGAAGGCCTACTGCAATAACCTTATGGTTCAGGAACACCAGCCTGAACTATATAAGGAGCTGATAGCCCTGAACCTAGGGATCGTAGAAGAAGGAGCCCTAACCACTCTGGAAGATCAAACAAGTATTGAAGAAATGATAGAGGCTGCACAAAAAGGAGACCCAACTGTTTTGAGATTGAAGAAATTGATGGAAGAAGGGAAGGCCCCTAAAATGACTCTGGACCATCAAGGGGTTCTAAAGCACGAACCGTATTTCGTACCCACCGAAGGACCTTAAGAATCGATGCTCGGAAGCCCATAGCTCGCATATTCCCTTCATCACAGGAGTACCAAAATGTACCAAGATATGAAGCAATACTCTTGGTGGCGGTATGAAAAGGGACATTCTTGAGCACGTCGCTTTCTTGTGATGTCTATCAAAGAGTGAAGGCTGAACACCAAAGGCGGCGGCAGACTCACACCCGCAAATACCTCAATGGAAATAGGAGGAAGTTGGCATGGATTTCATCACCGGATTCCCGCGAACGAAGTTAGGCTATGATTCAGTCTGGGTCGTCATTGATAGATTAACCAAGGTGACCCACTTCATTCCCGTCAAAACAACGTCTGTGGGAGATAAGTTAGTGAGTGTACATGTCCCATAGTGTGCTCGCGGCGTACCAAAGCGAATTGTTTCGGATCGAGGTTCCCAATTTACCTCACATTTTGGGCAAGTCGCATGAAGCCACAGGTACCCATTTAGATTTCAGCACTGCCTACCATCCTCAGACCGACGGACAAACAGAAAGAGTAAATCAAATATTAGAAGATATGCTCCGGGCATATGCACTAGACTTCTCGAAAGAATGGGATAAATGTCTGCCCTATGCCGAGTTTGCCTACAACAACAGCTACCAATCCAGCCTGAAGATGTCCCCCTTTGAAGCTCTATACGGCAGAAAATGTCGGACCCCACTTCATTGGTCCGAGGTGGGAGAAAACTATGTGTTTGGTCCCGAAATTCTGAGGCAAGCAGAAGAAAAAGTTCGCCTGATTAGAGATCGGTTCTTGGCGACCAGTCCGAGCGAAAGATTTACGATAAAGAAGAAGGCCCTAAGTTTTGAAGTTGGAGATCACGTGTACTTGAAGGTGTCGCCCCTGCGTGGAGTCAAGAGATTTAAGGTCAAAGGCAAGCTCACCCCGCGCTATGTGGGGCCATTCCCTATTGTAGCCAAGAAGGGAGAGGTTGCCTATCAGCTAACCTTACCCCCAAACATGTCTGAAGTACACAATGTCTTCCTTGTGTCCCAGCTGAAGAAGTGCTTGCGAGTGCCGGAAGACAAAGCCCCGTTAGAAGCAATCGAGCTCGAGAAGGACCTAACCTACAAAGAACGTCCCATCAAAATTCTGGACACAGTGGAAAAGAGAACCAGGACCCAATCCATTCGCATGCAGAGTGCGGTGGAGTCACCATTCAAAGAAAGAAGCCACTTGGGAGCGTGAAGATCGGTTGCCTGTAGATTACCCCGCTTTATTTTCTAGCTAAGCCAAATCTCGGGGTCGAGATTCTTTTAAGGGGGGTAGGTTTGTAATATCCTGAAAACTTAGAGGAACTATAGAACAAAATGTTGTGAAATATTCTGTAATACATTGTGTCGAGTTGGGCTTTTGAAAATATTTTTCTGAAAAACTTCGGGGAAGAACCCAAACAATAAAATGCTAAGAAGGAAAAACCCACCTGTTTAAATAATAGAGAATTCTAAATTTGAATTCGAATCTGAAAAGATGATCCATAAAGAAAACTTCAAAAGTTAACATAAATAGATTTTTCAAAGAACCAAAGACAGAATTAAATTAAGAAGTAAAAAGTGGCCTAAGTGCTTGATGTAAAATTTTAGAAATAGGTAGGAGAAGTTTAGATATAAATATATATACATATTTTTACACAAAGTAATTATATCTCCAATTATAAAAGAAAAGAGGAGAAAAATAAAAAGGAAAAAGAAAAGGAACCGGTTGTGGGCTCAAGAATATTAAATGAAATAACCACCTTGTTGGGAAATAATTTTCTTAAACTCAACAACACCTCTAGGGATTTCTGTGAATTTTCTGGAATTTTTGGTGGTAATTTAATATTTTTCCGAGTTATATTAGGCCCTCTAGCAATTCTGGAAATTCAAAATCAAAAATAAAATCCAAACCCCCACCCCGGCCGACGCGTGGACGGTCCGGATCCGCCCACGTCGCCCCCGGATCCGCCCTCCCTCCCTCGCGGGCCGGCACGTGTTCGGTCCCGATGGCGCCACGTTGCCGCCTCGCACCATCTCGGCCGCCCGCGCCTCTCTCTCGCCGACAAGCGGGCCCGCTGTCGATGGCGCTCCGCCTTTCTTCCTCCTCCTCGCAGCCGCCGGACCCGCCTCGCCACGACTGGCCGCGGCGCTCATGGAATCCGCAGAGGCGGCGGCAGTATGGGAAGGACCCCACGCCGACCACAACCCGCCACATCCCCCCGCCGCCATGATCGCCGCTGCCAGCCTGGCCATGTGCGATGCCGCCCCGCCGCCGGGTCCGCCGAGGCAGCCACCCTCGATCGGCTATAAAGCGCGGATCGCCCAAAGGATCGCCATGCCACCCTCGCATTTTCCAGTAGCAATTGCCCCAAAAGCCGCCCGATCGCCGGCGATTCCCTTTCTTCCCCATCTCCGGCCGGCCTCGCGGCGATTACACTAATCCTCGCTGTGGGAGCTCGATTCCTTGCTCCCACACCAGCTCCAGCTTGTCGCCAAGGTGTTGCCGGCCTCCCCCGAGCTCCTCGCCGACCATAGCTCGCCGGCGCCGTGAGCCTCCCCGAGCCGCCGCTGCCGCACAACGACGACCCTTCTCCGACGATCCCCGACCCTCCCCGACACGGCCAGAAGCTTCACCGCGGTGCCGACCAGCGCTGTTTGGCATTCCACGGACCTCGTCGGGCCTCCTCGCCGGTGGCGACCACCGCCTCCCTCGGCCTCAAGCGCCTGCGCCCGCCGCCTCCACGTATACCTTAAGGGGTATATTTGCCCCTATAGGGGTGAGTAAAACCCGAGCAGCGACTTGGCTATCGCCGCTCACTCTCTTCCCCCCTGGCTCCCTCGGCGTGCGTTCGAGCCCCCGCTCACGCAGCGCCTTGAGGTGATCCATTTCTTTTAAATCCGTCACGACGGTGGGCCCCACCGCCAAGAATCGATGAGCCCGCCCACCACGACGGCCGGACCACACTGTCGGGGCCGCGGGACGGGCGTGAGCCACTGCTGCCCGGGCCCCACGTGTCAGCGCCAGCGCGAGCGCGGTCACTGACAGTGGGCCCCATCTGTCAGATTTTATTATTTTTGAGATTTGTTTAAACCGAAAGCATTCAAATATGAATAACTTGTTCATTTTAACTCCAAATTTAATGAAACCAATTTCTAAATTCATCTAAAATCAAGGGCTACCTAATGGGACTGGAACAAACATTTTTGAAGCTTGTTCAAATTTTTATTGTGTTATTTGATTGTTGTGATGATTTTTATCTAAATTTTCGCGCATATAAAACGTAGCTTTCAAGGCCCAAGAAGAGGAAGCATGCATTGTCAGAGACTCCAACGCCCCGAATCCCGACCTTTGCATCCAAGGCGAGTCAATGCTTTGATCATTTTGAGCCTATGTTTTCAATAAAGTATTTTGGTTTAAGTATTATAAATTGCATGCTTATATTTATGTTGCAATACATGTTAATTTCAGATTTTAGATATATGTCCATGTTCTCTTGGTTTAGTATACATCCTTTACAATATGCTTGACTAAGTGATCCTTGTCACCCTAGTAAAAGTATTAATGCTACAACTCCTTTTGAAAATAAGTCCGTAGCTATATGCCATGCGTAGTATTGCTTAGATATTCATGGGTGTGAGAATGCCCAAGCATCACTTTCAAACATGTGAGAATTTTGTCGGGCAGTCATGGTGATGATGACTGGTATATGTTGGTATGAATACTTTCTATCCCCAAAAATCCTACATGCTTACTTACCTGGGCGGGTGGTTGGAGGGTGTGAGTGTTGAATGGTGCCGTGATAGCACAAATTGTGATGAAGTGGTGCCGTGATAGCACAAAGGGGATTGTGGTAGAACCGCCCAGATAACCATTAAGGACTGAATCTTGTGATGACCTCCCACGGTACAAGTACAACCACGTGCTGGCAAAGGGTAGGCAGGGCTAACTAATTTGCATTGACTTAGTAAGAGTTGCGTCGGTGTGAACACGGGCGGGTAGAGGATGGCCACATCCTCGGCGTGATGGCGCAAGAGGGGCTTCGGAAGGGTGGTCGTGCAGGAGGAAGTGGAAACCTTAGCGGTCGTAACTCTGCTAGGACAAATGCATTGTAAAAGCCCTGTGATAGTCTACTCAACCGCATGGCTATGGAATCGTGTGGGGCAATGAGCAGATCTATCTCATGTGGGTAAAGTGTACACACTCTACAGAGTCAAAACTATTCGAATAGCCGTGCCCACGGTCAAGGCGGACATGGGAACTTAACTAGATATAGTTCATTTGAAAACTTTGGGGGTGGAAATGGAAAAGTGGAGGGCGAGAAAGGCCCTTATTTGAGTTGTCTGGGTGTCGTCCGGTGGTAATGTAGCGACTATCTGTTGAAGGCATGGCATGAGGAGCGAGACCATGTAATGGTGGATGGTCTCTGATTCGATAAAAATAAATGTATATGTCATTGTGTATCATGTTTAAAATCGAACTGGCTAGGTCTTAGGGAACTTTTAAGTATTATTATGGTTCAAAAAGTACATTTCGGCAAACAAAATAACCTGAGCCTTCCCTTGTTGAAAGCCTTGCATACTACCTACCGCATTCTGTGTGTTGACTCGCTGAGCACGGTGGTTAGTGTGCTCACTCTCGCAATACCAACAATCTAGATTCGGGAGCTCTAGATCCGTATGCCTACGAGGAAGCACCTGCTACAGATGGAGGAGACCACGCCGAGAATTAAGAGTGCCGACGTATCCACTCCTCCCTTCGGCCCATGTAGCAGCTACTGCTTCCTACCGTGTAGTGCTTGCTAATAACTATGCGGAGGAGGGGAAGGACAGGGTGTCAGTGTCGAGGTTGTAGATGGAGAAAGAGTGGTGTGCGGGTGGAAGACGAGGTACATGGTATGGGATTAAGGATAACTGACTAGACGGAATGAATATGAGATTTGAAATTTTTTTGACTAAGACACATTTTAATAACGAATATGAGATGAAACACCATTTTTCACAAATCAAGGCTATTGTGGCTACAGACCAAACAGAGGAGAGTATGGTAGTGGAGAGTTAGGTGAGCAATACCCTAGGGTTTCCCCATGGCCTGGATTACATATATATATAGTTACGTAGGGAGTGTTTTACAGCTATACCCTTGCACTCAAGTACCCCCCTTAGGGGCATTCATGTCATTGTATATGTCCCATTTTGGACCTTACAACCTTCTAACAGGTCGGTTGGGCTTAGGTAGGGGCCACCCCTACAACAAGAGCCTCTCATGGTGAAGGGTTTCCCCAGGCCGAAGCCATGTTGCCGAGCCATTTGGCCCCCTCCATCCCTGCGGCCTGTGACCTCCTATGATATGGGACAAGACTATGTCTTGGTGGTGGTTGGGGTCGGAGCTACTGCCGAAGACATCTCCGGCCGAAGGCATCTCCGGCCAAGAGGCCTGCGCTTCCAGCGAAGCTTTCGGCTTCGCTCTGCGGATCTACGAGCGGAGCAGGATGCGGGGGCATTCCTTCTTATGCTAGGCTAGGCAGAGGACCGACGGATGTGGAGCCGAGGGGCGCTCCGATGTCGTCGGGCGATTTCATAATCGTCGGCTCCGGAATCATCGCGACAGGTTGAAGTCGAGGCGCGGCCACGTGGCTCGTGGCTGTGCGGAACGCCTCAGCGTCGCCTGGCGCGCGGCGGGCGCTGCACGCCGTGATAGCACGCGCCCGGCGTGTCTTGCGGTGTCAGCGGATGTGGCCGGACACGTAGCTGCATGTGGTTGGCGTGTCGTGGGGTGTAACGTGACCGTACGACCACGGTCGCGCGCCCCTTCCCGAAGAGTTGGACCGTGCGCGACGATTTAGTTTTCGCCTATTGCTCTCCCGCCGGTTGCATTTCCCGGTGGGGGGCGCAGTGGGTATATATATATGCTGCCATCTTCCCGTGCCGTCTTTCATTGTGACGCGGCCGATCATGGGGGAAGGCGGATGTATGCATTTTCGCCGATTGCCGCTTCCTGCATGTGATGATCTTGTTCTCATAAGTAGGCCTACTTTGGTTCAGCTATGTTCTTTGATTGCGTCTATTGGCGCTAACTATCAAAGAATGTTGTTGGACTGAAGGAGGCCTATTTATGAGAACAAGTCAAGACTTGTAGATTTGCGGTAGATTAGCGGCCGCGCTCCCCGATTGTGGGGAGCGCAGACGGCTGGATCCCCATTGGTTGGGGCTGCTGGGTCGTCGCGCAGACTTCGAAGTCAAGGTGGCCTCCGGCATCGCTGCGGGGGTTTGATCGGGGCAGGCTCCGGAGTTTTTGCGCGGACTGGAGATCGGGGGGCCACATGGTATCCCGCGGCGCGATGGCGGCGCGTTGATCGCAATGCGGATTGTCCCGGCATTTGCACGTCTCCGGATCCCACCTACTGAAGGCGTGTTATCATAGAGGGGTCGAGTCTGCGTCCAACTTACCTCCATGGACCCCTCATGTGCGAGGCCGAGACGAAGGCCCGACTGGACTCCGCAGACATGTGGTCGGAGTAGCCTTGAGGATCGTCTCACCGGTTTGAAGCCGATGGGATATTCAGGTCCGGTGCTGGCGGAGGCACTTCGTGGGGTCAGGGACGGGGCCGACATCAGAGTCGGAGTTGATCCACGGAGGCGGAATCCACGCCAAAGTCGACGTTAGAGTGACTGGTCAATGGCCTGCTGACATTGCATTGATGACCCCGAGGATTGTGATGGAAGGTGGGCCACGCCGCGCGACCGCATGGCTGCCGTCATGCATTTATTCCCGAGGGGACGGACGCGTGGCAGGGGCCTGACCGACGCGTCGTGTGCAGCCAGATTGTTGCGTGACCGCAACCGCGTGCTTCGTCCCGAGGGGACGAAACTCGTGGCAGCACGGGATTGGCGCATCGTGCGTCGCCAGATGGTCCCGACTGGGTGTCGTGCGCGTGGGTGGCCGCGCCTCCCCGACTTCCACCGGTTACGCTTTCGATCGTGGGGGAGGCGATTGGTTCGGCTTCTGTAGGGTGTGCTTACCAGGATTGTGGGAGGTGAATGAGCTTCATAAACCCTTTGCTTGTTTGCTCTTTTGCACTTTTCTCTCGCCCCCTTTACGGTCACGCCTTTGCTCGCCGCCGTCTTGTTCCCGAAGAATGATGGCCCATGGAGAAGAACGTGCTCCTCAGGGCGGCCGTGACACCCTATCTCGGCGATCGTCATCGATCGAGGTGGAGTACACGCTCGAGGGGCGCGAGCCATCGCTGGCGGATAAGCAGTGGATGGCGGTGGAGAAAGTGGAGGGTCGTTGTTCGTGCGTCTTGGGCCCAACTCTCGTGACGGAGGAGGCGATTCGGGTTTTGTTGCGCGAAGGGAAGCTGTCGGACCACCGCAAGGTGCGGTCTCCTAGGCACGGACAATCTTCGGGGGGCGCGCTAGAGGGCCGGCTGCGCGCTTAATGCCGAACGCTTCGCCGGATCGGGGAGGCCTCCAACCTCGCTCTTAATGCTGCGACGTCGTTTGGCAACCACTGCTCCTTCATACTTTGCCCCTAGCCTTGGCGCTGCTCCGTCCCCTGCCCTCCGAAGCGGTGGCAGTGGAGCTGGTGCCTAGGCAAAGTAGACGCGCTCGTGCTCCGTCTCCTACCCTTCGATGGGGTGGCAGTGGAGCTGGCTCCTAGGCGAAGTAGACGCGCGAGCGCTCCGTCCCCTACCCTTTGAGGTGGTGCAGCGGAGCTGGCGCCTAGGCGAAGTTAGACGCGCGAGCGCTCCGTCCCCTACCCTTCGAGGTGGTGGCAGCGGAGCTGGTGCCTAGGCGAAGTAAACGCGGATGTTGTTCCCGCGCAGACGTGGATGTTGTCCCTACGCGTACTCTCCGGAGTATAAAAAAGACACGTAGATGTTGTCCCTATGCGCACTCTCTGGAGTATAAAAAAAAGACATGGATGTTGTTCTCGCGTACGCGTGGATGTTGTCCCTACGCGTACTCTCCGGAATATAAAAAAGACGCGTAGATGTTGTCCCTATGCGCACTCTCCGGACTATAAAAAAGAGACGGATGTTATTCCCGCGCACGCGTGGATGTTGTTCCTACGTGTACTCTTCGGAGTATAAAAAAAGACGCTAATGTTGTCCCCGCGCACGCGTGGATGTTGTCCCAACATGTAATCTCCGGAGTATAAAAAAGACACGTAGATGTCCCTATGCGCACTCTCCGGAGTATAAAAAAAGACGCAGATGTTGGTCCCGCGGACGCGTGGATGTTGTCCCTACGCCTACTCTGCGGAGTATAAAAAAGACGCATAGATGTTGTTTCTATGTGCACTCTTCGGAGTATAAAAAAGACACGGATGTTGTTCTCGCGCATGCGTGTATGTTGTCCCTACGCGTACTCTCCGGAGTATAAAAAAGACGTGTAGAAGTTGTCCCTATGTGCACTCTCCGGAGTATAAAAAAAAGAAGCGGATGTTGTCCCCGCGCACGCGTGGATGTTGTCCCTACGAGCACTCTACGAAGTATAAAACGGACGCGTGGATGCTATCCCTACGCGCTCTCTCCGGATGTCGTCCCCGTGTGCACTCTGCAATGTATAAACAGTACGTAGCGTGTGCACCTCGAAGGGTAGGGGACGGAGCGCTCGCTCGTCTACTTCGCCTAGTCGCCAGCTCCGCTGCCACCACCTCGAAGGGTAGGGGACGGAGCGTGAGCGCGTCTACTTCGCCTAGGTGCCAGCTCCGTTGCCACTGCTTCGGATGGCAGGGGATGGAGCGCGAGCGCGTCTATTTTGCCTAGGCGCCAGCTCCGTCGCCACCCCGTCGAAGTGTAGGAGATGGAGCGCAAGCGCATCTACTTCATCTAGGCGCCAGCTCCGCTACCACCGCTTCGGAGGGTAGGGGACGGAGCGCTCGAGCATCTACTTCGGCTGGCGCAAAAGCGACGGAGCCATGTACCCCAACTAGCCTTTAGTACATTCATAAGAGAATGAGTACAAGGGTTCGACTAATAAGTTTGCGGAGGGCCCAGGTCTACAAGTGCCCTCGCACGCCTAGGGTCGCTACTTGTCCGGCTCCACCTTTACATGCTCCCGCCGAAGTCCGAGCCGCCCAAAAGTTCCGGGCCACTTCCTCCCATGCCCAATGCCGAAGATGTCGTCGAATCATGTGGTCCGAAAGTACTAATCGGCCTCCATCAAGCATCTGCCCGGAGCAAAAGTAGCACGCATTGTCAGAACACTTTGGGCATAACCACTTCATTTATGCAAAGGGGAGTCGGCCATAGGGCGCCAGCTTACAAAAACGGGTACCTAGCAACGCACGCTTACACACCGGAACCCGCCATCACACCTGTAGATCCGCACCGTGCCCAGGGACGGCAGCACCACATTCGTTGCGTCGAGGAACTTCGTCAAGCCACTGGCCAAAGTTCCCCTCCCTACGCAGTGTCCGCTATAGCACTACCTTAGCTGCGCCCTTCCCGATGTAGCCCCAAATCCGGTCGTAGAAGGCTCGGACGACGGGCCGGACGGCACTAACGGCACGCGACATCGTCGGGGCTCTGGCTGGCAGCTCCAGCTGGGGGTCGGCCAGCTCGCCGATGTGCTAACACCCTCGGTTCTGGAGCATGGCGAAGGCGACGCAAGCACTGACGAAGCCGCAGTGCTCGCTGAAGGCCTTGGCGCCACGGAGAGCGAGGGACGAACCCTCCCCGATTCGTCGAAGCGTTCGCGCTAGGTCCTCGAAGCCGAACGTTATCTCCGGCACGTCGACGGAAAGGTCCGTCTGGCACCCTCCAAAGACACTCTATCACCCCCACGCCGCCACCGACGCATCTCCTAGAGTCCGATTCCTCTCTTCAAGCGTCGCGGCGAGCTGCGCCTTCTCCTTCTCCAGCAACACAATCTGCTGGAGCAGGCCATCGCGCTTCTCAGCCGCCGCACGCTGGGCCCTCGTCGCGGCACGTTGCACCTCCGCCGGTGCGTGATGCGCTTCCGCAACAAGTACCTGCACGTCAGAGACCGCCCTCGCTGTAATATCCCGAACGTCGTTACGGCATAAGATTTTAAATCAATCGCGAATCGCGGTTTTGATGAATCGCGGGAAGGAAAAATATAAATTGTAGAACATTGTATAATAAATTAAATAAATTAAAACAATTAATTTGAATATTTTGGGCTGTCCAGGAGGGTGGACCCGACCGATTTGGGCAACCGGCCCAAATGGGAGCCCATACCACTCCCAAACCCTAGCACCCCTTTATAAACCCCTCCTTCCCCTCTCCCTTTTTCCCACCTTGGGCGCAGCCCCCTTCTCCCTCTTTTCCCCACGGCCACCCCCCTTGTCCCTTGGTGCTAGGAGAAGGAGAAGGAGAAAAAGGAGAAGAAGAAGAAGAAGAAGGAAGGAGAAGGAAGGAGAAGAAGAAGAGGAGGAAAATTTTGGGGAAATTCTTCAGATTGGTAATTTTCCCTCATCCCAAACCCTCTGTTTTTAGGAATAACTAGGGTTCTTGGCACGGATTTTAATGGACGATTATAGATTAATTGCCCGATTAGAGTTTATTCGCGGGCTGATTTTAGATCTATTCGCGCAGCACGTATTGTTTCGCGGTTTTGATCTAGTAAACAATTTTTCCTGCGGGTCTTCCCAAAAGGAAAGTTGTAGAGGATTTCCAGATGCGTCTGTTGTATTTGTTTAATATTTTTATGTCGTGGGATCTGGGAGATACGGTGTCGGGAGTACAGCTGTCCGTCAGGCCGGCAGATTGTTACAGTCCGACTGTAATTCGGATTTTAAAAATAGTAGATGAATTTTATTGTTAGGGCCGTAATTGATAAAGTTGTAGATAATTCAGATTTTTAGTCGATGGGTAATTTTCGGGATTTTTAGACCTCTGTACTGTCGTGGGGACGCGATTTGGTTTCGCTGTCCAGTCTGCCAGATCATAAAGTTTTCTCTATTTAGGGCGTTAAATTACATCTAGTTCTGATCCGAATAAAAATAGGAGTTCTGCATGAAAATTGTAGGTTTTTAAGTCATGATTCCAGAGAGGTATCATTTACTATATTGGATCATTATTTTTAAAGATACGAAATTGTGAAACAATACTGTGCAGAAGGGTTCTTGCCGTTTCTTTGACGGAGAGGAGTTGTCTTGAGTTCGGGGTTTAGTTAAGATAAATTGTTGGGGTAATTGGGGTTGTTGATATTTTGTATCTAAATACCGTTCATTATTACGTTAGTAATTATTAATTATTATTCAGGAGGAGAGCGGATTCCAGGGGTTGCACCTTCTGCTCGTTCTTCGTATTCTCGCGGTTAAGGCAAGTATAATAATGGTTAATTCAGGAGGATTGCTTCTGTTACTACTTATTATATTTGCTGAGTCTTTGTACTCACTCTTGCTGTTGTTGTTGTTTATTGATTGTTTTAGGTACTTTCATGAGGACAACATGCATGGGAATAAAGAAGGATTAGCGTTGATGCACTTGCGAATTATCCATCATAGGAGAAAATAGAGAACTTTGAATATTAATTATTCAATTACTAAAGTGGTATTTGTTTTATGGCTATCAGGTTTAAAATGTAATAAAGGTTTAGAACTCTTTATATTGCTTCCGCGTTTGATTAAGTTTGATAGCGCTTTGCTTATTCGATTACAATGCTTACTGTTACTTATAGCTCTTGATTATACTTGTTAGAACTCAGTTTTAGTCAATAAACAAAGGAGACTCTGCCGAAATTTTGTGGATTGCAGCTAGTTAGAATTGCCATATCGTTTAGTTAGTAGCATTTCAGGCCAATATATGGCTGGGGTGTTCTGATTGGTATCGAGCGGTCAGAGGTCCGTGGTTAATGAAGTATTAATTTTGACACACTAAGCCTTGTAGGTGGGAGCGGGTTTGCATTGCATGTACATTTCCGTTGATTATCATGGTTGAATATGTGCTTAATAGTTGGCTTTGTACTTGTTATGCAATGATCTTTTGGTGCCTATGATTTGACTATGTGTATTATGTGTGGTGATAGTTAATGTCGAGAGATAGAGGTAGTGAGTGCGCCATAGCCATGGCAAGTTATAGCACTATTCGTGGTATTGAATTGGTGAGGATATTTCCTTGGGCAACTTAATTTCGGAGGTTACGAATGAGTTCTTTAGAAAAGCTTCTCTCTTCCTTGAGTTGAATTTGGTTAATTTTATCTGTGGTGGAGGATGAATTTATCTTGGGATTCGTGGTTTATTGTGGTTGAGGGTTTTAATTGGTCTCTACCTGTTCTTTGAAGTAATTATTGTTTTTTGGACTATTGAGACACTTTTGCTATTTGACAAAATTATTGATTTGCAAGGTTGGTCCTTTCGTGGAGTTTTGTCTTGTTGTGAAACATGTCTTATTTGTTCGCTTGGAACTTTTATTAATGAAAGTATTATATTGCAAATTCGTAAACATGGGAAAGCCTTGGATCTTTGCATTTATTTGCATTATGCCACGTGTTACAGTAGATGTATATTTTAATTGCGGTAGCAATGTCGGTATTCTGGACTGCTAGGACAGATTTTGGTAGACGGATGTTTTGGGGTAGTTTCATGGGGATTCAGATCTAGACTTCTCCTAGAGAGTTGTAGAGGACGTCATTATCTTTCTGTGAAGTGCTATAACGTGTCATTCGGACAATTGTAGCAGAAGTTATGATTTTTCTAGTAGGACTGTTCTGTAGATCGGAGATTTACATCGGGTCTTGGTAAATTGGTTTGGGTGATTAGAAAGCGGAGAATCGGGGATCTCCATATTATGAAAGTTGTAGATAATTGTCTTAGCTTTCTAGAAAGGTCGAGAAATAGTGATTCGGACACTCGGGTGAAAGTTATGATAATTTTAGTGCGCTGTCCAGAGAACCCAATGTGAAAATTGATGTTTTAAGAAAAGTGGTTGGTGCGGGTAGAAGATGGCCGATTCAGGGAGGCTCACCAACTAGGTTTAGTTAGGGAACTAGAATGAATATTATGATTATTTAAATTTCTATCCTATTGGATAAATTGAAATTAATCTTGTCTTCGGTAATTAATCTAACCGTTCGAGATGATTAAGTAAGAGGGTGTTGGAATATTACCTTAGTAATATTAACCTTTAATCTATCCTTTATCTAGATACTTTATGAGCATGTACAACTGCTAGATTCATCTATCTTTCACCATGCTAAATTGTTGAAATATGTATAAAGAAATAGATGAAGGTTGATGTCTGACTTGTAGAAACTTGTTTTACAAGTTGATATTATTGAAGTTTAAAGTCATTTCCGTTCTAATTTTTGAATGTAAAGTAGGATACAAAATCCATGCTCATGATTGTTTTATGATTGTAAAACGAAGTTAGGATCGTGAATGTTGTTGTGACCAAATAATAATCAATTATTGCCAATAGTGAATAGAGTACAATCAATTTGTGCTAAGTTAGACTTGAGCATCAATAAGAATTGAATATATGAAATCTAGTAAGAAATTTATACTAGCATGTTTTGTGAGATTATCTTGCTCTAGTATCATCTTGTTTAAGAGCTTTGTTCTCTTGTGTGGCTTATACATTAGGTTTTCTAGACCAAGTAGTTGCAATCTTACTTAAATATTAGAACATGATGAAATAATTTCTTATGTTTCCTTTGGAAACGTTTATGAAAGGATTTGAGGATGTGATGATGCTTGTTTAGAATGTATTATTCTGATATTAGTATGATAGTCAGCATGTGGTTGTGATGATAATGTTGAATGTTCATTTAATAAGAAGGATTTGATAACTTCCATGATGCTATTTAAATCAAAAGCTTTGATAGTTGCATCGCGATCTTTTGATCTCATAACTTATGTGGTAGCTGAAATTATTTTAAATCAAAGTGTCGTGTTGAGAGGTTTTATTAGTTCTTAAAGAATTAATGTGTTGTGATCTTCAATTATTTTTGTTGGAAATGTTAAGGTGATACCGTAATCAAAGAAGGTTGTTCTCTTTGTTAAAAGGAAAAGTTTGATAAAAGTTTTGGAGGTTGAAGTCAAGAGGTGCAATCTTTTTGAAGTGTGTTTGACTTCTTATTTTCATCGCTTAAGAGTTTATTGAGCTCAAATGACAATATTGTATTTTTATTGATTGAGATTTGATGTTTTCTTTTAAGGAGACATGTGCCTTCAACTGTGGTCTTATCCTTTGTTGTCCAAGATCTTTGTTTTCTTGGTCTTGTGTTTATTCGAGATGGTCTTTGTGCTGAAATTTTTCTTCTTTAGCTTCTCCAAGAAAGGGTAAGCAGTTTGGGTTGCAAAGACCTTTAAGAGGTGTATAGCAACTAGTTGGTGTAGTTATGCGATTGATTTTAGTGAGATTGTGGGTGTGATATGAATTTTGAGTTGTTATCCTTAAAAGGATTGAGGTGCTTTAAGAATTATATGTCAAAGTAATTTTATTGGTCGAGGTCTTGACTAGAATGTATTTTGTGGAGACAAGAAAGTCTCTGCAAGTGTGTGGATGATATACTCGGTTTAAGCGTAATGTCGAAGTTGCCAACTTGAGATAAATGAGTTGGTGTGTTGGGGCGATGATTTGGAAATCCTTGGTTCAAGGAAGTTAAAATTTTTTCAACAGGAATGTATTGGAAAATTATTAATATTTCGAGCAGTAATATGCTCTTTTGATTCTTGTTTAATTGTGTGTGTTTATGGCAGAGGTCATCTGCAAATTGAGTTGTTTGATGTGAGGTGTATTCTTTTCCAGTTAGGAAAAGAAATTGATTGTTTTGGTTTGTCGAGTGATTATCACTCTTGGCTTGTGCGATGTGGATTCTCGAATGTCTATTTGGAGAGTGTGAATGGTTTGTTGTGAATCCTTTCTTTTGGATTGTGGTCCTTGAAGGAAGGTCATTTCTTTGGTGTGTTGCTTGAGAATGTTTATTCTTCTTGTGGTTGTGTTACATTTGTATGATTATTGTTTGTGCTTGAGTAATGTTATGAGTGGAATCGTGGTGAATTCTTTAAAGGGGTACAATGTATTATCCGATTATAATAAATAGGGAAAAGTTTTTTAAAAGGATGGTTTTAGCTAGTGGCTTGATAGTTTTGCGAGAAAGCGGGATCATTGGCGCTTAGAGTCGTGAGAAGAGTTGCAGTGCTCGGCATTGATGGCGCGTGTCGTGGACTCGTCGAGTTGGACATGAGGAAGAGAGCCAGCAGATATCGGAGGCCCTCTTGACGAATCGGTCCGAGCGAGGAGGTGACGTGGAGCTTGAAGTTCAAATGTAGAAAAAGGACCCAAATTACATGGGGCGAGTGTGAACCCGTAGTGGTTGTTCCTTGTGATGTTCTATCCTTGGTATGCTCTATTCTTTGGTTATTCTTTTCTTGGTTGTTCTTTTTGTCTCATGTGTTGAGGAGCGAGATTCGAGGACGAATCCTTTTTAGGTGGGAGAATGTAATATCCCGAACGTCGTTCTGACATAAGATTTTAAATCAATCGCGGAATCGCGGTTTTTGATGAATCGCGGGAAGGAAAAATATAAATTGTAGAACATTGTAAAATAAATTAAATAAATTAAAACAATTAATTTGAATATTTTGGGCTGTCAGGAGGGTGGACCACCGATTTGGGCCACCCACCCAAATGGGGCCCATACCACTCCCAAACCCTAGCACCCCTTTATAAACCCCCTCCCTTCCCCCTCTCCCTTTTTTTCCCACCTTGGGCGCAGCCCCCTTCTCCCTCTTTTCCCCATGGCCACCCCCCTTGTCCCTTGGTGCTAGGAGAAGGAGAAGGAGAAAAAGAAGAAGAAGAAGAAGAAGGAAGGAGAAGGAAGGAGAAGAAGAAGAGGAGGAAAATTTTGGGGAAATTCTTCAGAGTCGGTGACTAGGCATGACAACCACACACTGCACTCTGAGCTGCCCGTGCCGTGTGACGGTGGACTTCGGAGTCGGTGACTAGGCCGACGTTGCCACCGGAGCCGCTCGCTGCTCCCGTACCGGGCGTAGGGACGGTGGCCGTGCCAACATGGGCATCGACGTTACCGCTCCCGACAACCCGGTCGGTGCTGATCGTCGCGCCAGCGGTAGGGTCGATCGCCGCACCGTGAGCGTCGTCGTTCGTAGCTGCGATGCCGGTGTCGGCGCCTGAGCTGGCAATCGCCGACGCCGGAGCCCTGGTGTTGACGCGCGTCTCCGTCGCGTCCCTCTTCTTCTTCTCCGCCGCCGATGAAGCTTTCTTCTGTGCCATCCTTCTTCAGATTTTTAGGCTTTCTCTTGTCTTCCCCACGGACGGCGCCAACTGTTGTGGCTACAGACCAAATAGAGAGAGAGTATGGTAGTGGAGAGTTAGGTGAGCAATGCTCTAGGGTTTCCCCATGGCCTGGATTACATATATATATATATATAGTTACATGAGGAGTGTTTTACAGCTATACCCTTGCACTCAAGTACCCCCTTAGGAGCATTCATGTCATTGTACATGTCCCATTTTGGGTCTTATAATCTTCTAACAGGTCGCTGGGCTTAGGTGGGGGCCACCCCTACAAAAAAGGCCTTTATTATCTAAATATTACTATGTGCATCAACAACCTAAGTAGGGGGTGATAAATTAATATAAACTCTAGGTAAGTAAATGCACAAAGTAAAGAATAAGGAGATAAACCACACGATGAACATGAAGACTTTTTCCCGTAGTCTCGGAGACTTGTCGTTCTCTACTAATCCATATTGAGAGAGCTGAACGAATTAAGCCGGCTGCACGAGCGAATGAACCTTCCTCAAATCACTAATAGTAACTCTTTCCCACTCCAGATAGGTGAGTTCTAACCTTCACAGCACAACCAGGCCTCTTCACAACCTCTTGAACAGATCACCAGCTCTCATGCCTCCAAGACGTCTAGGAGTCGGCAACCTCTAAAAAGTAATAAGTCTATGAAGATCGCTTGAAGATGCTCAAGTGCCAAATAGTTCAATCAATGGATGCAATGCATTTGAAATCTCTCAACTACCTCAAGAATATAGTGAAAAAGAGGAGGCAAGGGCTCAAGAGTATTTAATAGAGTTCCAAGAAAAAATACCTTTGCTGTAGGTGAGGAGTTATTTATAGACCCAACCACTAGGGTAATCGTAGATGCAGAAAACATGTAGATCTAACGCACGTAGATGCAGAACTAAAAATTAAATCGTGCAATTGAAGACATGTAGATGCACAATTGCAAACTAAATCATGCAATTATTCATTTGCAACACAGAAAGGAGAGGCATGAAGATTGGACCATGCAATTCCTCACACAGAACATGGCATCCAATTTGGAACACAATCAAATTAGAGAGAGATGAGAAGGAAGCAGCGGCCTGACCCTAATTAGAACCACGATGCAAAGATGTGGAAGCTAGTGACGATGGCTGTGGCATCATTTTATCGAATATACACGCCCTAAGACACTACAACATGTTCGACTTTCTAGGGCATCTATATAAGCCTTATAAACCATATAAACATCCCATGTCTGTTTTCCACAGTGTTTATAAGAATCAAGATAAACGGTGTCGAGGAAAGTAATCCCTAGCATGTAGGTCTATGCTATATGTCATTGTCCATGATGTATACAAAAGCTCTCGATTCCTAGTTACTACAGTGTTTACAAACGCCCCCATATCTCCCCCTACCACGGTGTTTATGAACGCCCCCATATCTCCCCCTACCACGGTGTTTATGAACGCCCCCATATCTCTGCCTACAACAGTGTTTATAAATGCCCCCAACACTCTTCCTACCATGGCATTTACAGATGCCCCTGTATTTATACAATGGCATTTATGGACCTCGTTGTTGCTCCACACAACATGTTAGCCCTGGATTATAATACATCTGAGGTTGGATTTACGTGGTCATGATTAAGTCGGGATTTACATGGAATTTAGATAGACGTGATTTGATGAATAAAGTTAGGGATGCTGCAATATTGTATTTGGTGGATCAAATAAATGAAAATACTTGTTTGGAGTTTTAGACAACAACGGTGCTAAGAATAAACAATTAAAGGAGATATGTGCTCAAGAAAAGCAATCAAGAAGACCAATTAATTTCGCCCCAATCTATCACTCTCCTGCTCCTTCTTGCTCTTATCTTTATTTTAGTCTTACTTTCCCCTTGCTAGCCTAAAAGTGTTATAGAACTGATTCCTAAGTCTCGGGTGCAGAATACCACTGGACATATTAAAGATTTAGCATCACATTAGATGGAAAAGAGAAATATTGAAGAGCAGCCCGAGGTAATGGAAGCCCAAGTCAATATGAAGAGAAATTAGGTTGATGGAGAGTAAAGATAAGCCAAGATATTGGAATAACAGGCAAAGTTATTGCAACAATTCATTAACAAGATGTCACTAGAAGAATTAACATCAACATCAAGTGCGACTGCATTTAAGTTTGCAACCTTCCTGAAGACTTAACCACCTACATTCTCAGCAACAACAGAGCTACTGAGTGCAGATAATTGGCTACAAGATGTTAAGAGAAGAATAGATATTATCTAGTGCACGAATAAGTAAAATGTTCTTTTTGCCGCTGACCAACTATCAAAACCAGCAAGTATTTGGTGGAATGCTATCTAGTGGATTCATCTGAAGAAGAAATACATTACATGGGAAGAATTTGTGAAGAGGTTTCGTAAGACCTACATTTCCCCTAAAGTTATCACAAAAAAATATTAGGATTTTCTTAACCTTCGATAAGAAGAAAAGTCCATCACGGAATTGCTGCAACAATTTCGTCATCTATCTCGGTATGCTTAAGAAGATATTAATACAAAAGCCAAAAGAATAGTATACTTTATAAAAGGCCCACGACCCGATATGAAGCGTCGCATTGTAACTGTCGGAGTTCCAAACCTACTGACTCTAGTCGATCGAGCCCTTTGGATGGAAGAAGAGATATCAGGACATGTAAGGGTTATGAAGCAAAACAATCCTTTCATTCTGCCACATACAACTTGTTTTCACTATGAACAAAATGGACATTATCGTTGCCAATGCCCACTGAAATCCCTACCAAAGGAAGAGGCTAGGATACAAGGAAAAAGATAGGCATCAACGTCACACCAACCACCGATGGAGGAAGAAGGATCCCACCCTAAGAAATCTAGAGTGGAAAAAGAAACAGATCTACTCTAAAGAACGACATGAAGACAAATGGTAAAGGAAATGGTTAGAAAAGAGAGAGTCATACATTACTACCCATCAAGAACAACAAGTAGAAGGAAATCTATTTGGTACTCCTTTTGTGTAAGAGAGTTGAGAAGAGTTAAAGAGTTTGCATGTGAATTATTTTAGCTAAGGTATGCTGTGAGACTATGGAAGTGTATGAAAACTATATGTACAAGGTGTAAAGAATAAGAGGGTTGTGCTATCTTAAAGTCAATCCCGGTGGACTTGATTTTCAACATCAGACTACAAGAAGGAAAAGGGATAAAAAAGAAGAGTGGCGCAGCGGAAGTATGGTAGATCCAAACACACGAGGTGCCAACAACGGAAACATGGTAAAATCGAACATATAGAGCACTGGTACAAGATAAACTAGATATAGGTTTGCAACACACACCAAGATGATATACATGTACAAGCAATAAGAACTATAGGGAACCCAGAAATAACAAGACAAGGCAGAAACCAACGTAATTATCTGATGATAGCAAGTATTTAATGCTTTGATTAAAGGGTACAATTTAAGTAAAAGAATCAGAACTGTAACAACTTTTATTTTTCAACCCATTCACTAGTTTGGGTGAATCTCGAGGTCGAGATTCTTTTTAAGGGGGGTAGGCTGAAACAACCCAATTTTTTTAAAAATTTTGAACTTTCTTGAATTTCATTGAATTTGGTTTTCCTTTTGGCCAGCTGCTTTCCCTTTTGGCCAGCTGCTTTCCCTTTTCTTCGGCGTCTTCCAAGAAGTCGTCTCCTTCCTCTGCAGCGCCCCAGCCATGCGGCTGCCTCCGCTTTGCCCACGCTGCAACCAACCTTGCCGTTCACACCAGCTGTTGTCAGCTTCGCCATGCGTCATCTTACCGTTGGTTAGTCGCCCCAATCGCTCGCGCTGAATGTCGTGGCCACCACAACTAGCGGGTCGTGCGGTCGACGCGAGCACACCTGCCATGCTTCACTCCCATCAGCCTGTGTGGCACTGTCAAGGCCATAGTTGATGCGGATACGCATAAGCTTATCACTTTTAAGTCAAATACAATATTTCATTGGAAAGAAGTATTGAGCCGCATTAAATATTGTCAGGTGAATTTGTTTCTTAAGGAGTTTCCTTTAATTGGTGACGAACTTGGAATACTACCTCATGCTAGTATTTTATATATTCTTGGGTACGATTCATGTGAAGACTTGGGAGAGCAAAAGGGAGGAGCACAAGGACTTAAACTACAAGTTTTGGATAAGATTTTCAAGCCAAATTCGGACCTCCCACGTGCTCAATCCAATTCAAACTCGGATTCAACTCAGGATTCAATTCGGATTCGGTTCGGGACAACCTGACAGGCAGTTACTAAAAATACCATAACTTTCACAAACGGAGTTCGATTCAGGTGTTCTTGTACTCGTTGGAAAGATAATTTGAAGGGCTACGTAATGGATCCGGCCCTGCCTTCAAATTCGTCACAGATAAAAAGTTATGACTGAAACATTGTGATGGCTTAATTTTAGGTTTTCGTTTTGTTTGAGTTTGTTTCCAAATACATATAGGGATGAGTTGGAGTTGGTTTAGGACCACTTGGCCAGCTATGAGGTCTACAGGGACCTATATATTAAGGGTTAGACCCCCATTGTAAGGAGACCACGTTTGAGAATAATGAATCTGCTAAAGTTTGTTCAAGTTTAGCATTGCTACCGAAGTTCCATGGGGAATTAGGAGTGAATTTCTTCAATCAAGATCGTTTAGCCTTTCCGTTGGGAATTAGGTGCACGATAGATCTTCGCTTGGAGGTCGGCGAAATCAACACGAGTGTGTTTTGGCGGATTAAAGAGTGTTCGTCCCTTGCATTGGCATTGGAGGATCATTACGATTCATCAAGACTCCCGTGAGTATCCATCCTACGTCGAGAAGATCGGGCGACCCCGTATCATCTTGATATCAGAGCGCGGTTTACTCGGTAGGATCTTATCCCTTTAAATTTCAGTTTATTACTTATTGTCCTATAGTCCATAAACCGAAAACACACAAAAAAAACTCCAAACCCTAGTTTCGCATCTGCTATTTTCGTGAGTTTTATTATGTCTTGATCCATTAGAAATTTTGTGTACGTGCTGATTGTTCGTGTTTATTTGCGTAGCTTAATCTTTGTGTCCAATCCAAAATTAAAAAAAAAATCCGATCGCTACGATGCGTCTTGGCACGAAGATGTGAGCGAATGCTTGATGTGCACTAGCTCGTTCCAATGCACCGACTTGTCCGATCTCACGACGTAGGATCAAGAATGGTAGTTTGGGGAAAATTTGTAACCCAACGACGAGGAAGCCAACAGTAGCCTGCTATCCGAGATAATCGTTAGTCCACAAACCTGAATACTAACTCACACAGCTACGCTCGATGGCGTAGAAGCACAAGCTAGGTGCAATTCACGGGAATCACAAGAACTCGGGAAGCAAGAACACTCTCATTTTTCTTAATAGATCAATATCCAAAAGTAAGTTGTTCCTATGGATAGGAGTAGAGGGGTATATATACTAGGAACAACCCTCCTAGCTGGGTATGAACATAAGTAATAACGTTGGAAGGTGGAAGGCCAAATGGTTGGAGCATTCAAGGAGTCTTCTTAAATTCTCGCGCGTTTGCTCAATTTCTGCGCAGTCTTTGATAAAACAGCAATAACTCTCTGCTCGGAAGTCCAAAAGACGAACCGTTTGTTGGAGGTGAAAATAGACTTGATTATCTTTCCATCTATATAGGATATGTATAGTAAAACATGACAGGTTGGTGCGCAAGCCTTCAAAAAGTCTTCAGTTTTCGCGCAGCATTTATCAGCATGTGCAGCTGTTACTAAAATGACCATATCTTTATTTTCACAACTCCAAATGATGCACGGTTTGAAACATAGGAAAATAGACTAGACAAGCCATCCATTGGTGTGGTGTATGCTGGTTGGAAATATTATAATTCATGCAGATAATAATTGCAAAACTCGTTGGTTTTCTGGACCTCCCTGTTCCTCTCCAATGCACCTGAGTTCAATCAAAGAAGAAGAGGTGGGGACCACGACCAAGTCACAAGAATCTGAAATGTAACTTAGGTTAGCATTCACCTGATCATGTATTTGTTTAGCACGTCTCCTCGTGATTGGTCCTTGATATTGTTGGTCATTGTTATGATCATCTTCAGTGTGCTTATTAAAGATTGGGATGTCCTCATCATCCTCCCCCTCTTGATGGTTTGCCAAAGAATGGGGGCAGATCAGCGACATTGAATGTGGCACTAACACCATACTCTCCAGGTAGCTCAATCTTGTATGCATTATCGTTGATCCTTTCAAGCACTTTAAAGGACCATCACCGCGGGTCAGAACTTGCGATTGCGTAACTCGAAAACGTTCTTTCTCAGGTGCACCCAAACGAGCTCTCCCGGTTCAAACACCAGCTTCTTTCTTCCTTTATTTGCTCATTGCACATACTTTCTTGTCATCTCCTCTATATTTGCCTTCGTTTTCTCATGAATCTTCTTAATGAATTCAGCACGATTACTAGCATCCATATTAGTTCGTTCCTGCAATGGCAATGGCAAAAGATCGATGGGAGCAATAGGTTTAAATCCATAAACAATCTCAAATGGACATAATTTTGTAGTAGAATGTACCGCCCTGTTATAAGCAAATTCCACATGCGGAATGCACTCTTCCCACATCTTCAAATTATGCTTAAGAACCGCTCGCAACATCATAGAAAGTGTACGGTTCACAACTTCGTTTGGCCATCTGTTTGAGGATGACGGTAGTAGAGAATAGCACTTAGTACCAAGCTTTCCCACAACATCTTCCAAAAGTAGCTCAAAACTTTGTATCACGATGCGAGACAATTGTCTTCGGAACACCATGTAAACGCACGATTTCCCTGAAAAATAAATCGGCAACATGTGAAGCATAGTCACTCTTATGATATGGAATAAAATGAGCCATTTTACTAAAACGATCAACCACCACAAATACCGAATCCCTCCCCCTCTTAGTCTGTGGCAATTCTAACACAAAATCCATAGAGATGTCCTCCCACTGAGCACTAGGAATAGGTAAAGGCGTGTATAAACCATGGGGATTAAGACGGGACTTAGCTTTATGGCATGTAATGCATTTCAACACGTATCGTTCCACGTCTCGCTTCATCTTTGGCCAAAAAAATGATCACCAACACACTCTGGGTTTTAGCACCAAAGTGACCATAAGACCACCGCATGAGCTTCCGCAATAAAAGTAATCGAACGAGCAACTGAATGCACAATTTGTTAGCTCTAAATATAAAACCATCATGCAAATGATACTTATCCCAACCTTTTCCATTACCACACTTTGAGTAGGGTTCAGCAAAGAACGCGTCAATAGCATACAATTCTTTGATACTCTCTAGACCCAAAATTTTAACATCTAGTTGGGAAAGTAACATATGTCGTCTAGACAATGCATCCGCTACAACATTATCCTTCCCTTTCTTATATTTAATAATGTATGGAAAGGATTCTATGAACTCACTCCAATGTGCATGTCTACGGTTTAGTTTTAATTGAACTTTAAGATGTTTCATAAATAGTGCTGCCAAGTTTCCAACACACGCACTAACGCAAACAATTCCTTGTCATAAACTGAATAATTAAGCGTTGGACCACTTAACTTTTCACTGAAATAAGCAATTGGCCTACTTTGTTGCATAAGCACTCCACCAATCCCTACACCACTAGCATCACATTCAACCTCAAACATCTTACCAAAATCCGGTAGCGCTAGGAGTGGTGCAGATGTCAGCTTATCTTTCAATTCCTGGAATGCTTTGTCTTGTGTTGCCCCCCAATTGAAGGAACCTCCTTCTTTGTCAATTCATTAATTGGGGGCAGCAATAGTGCTAAAATCTTTCACGAACCGGCGGTAGAAACTCGCTAGGCCTAGAAAGCTCCTCACTTATCTTATATTGTGTGGAGGCGGCCAGTCATGAATAGCCTTAATTTTTTCCTCATCGACCACCACGCCTTTCCCTGAAACAACAAAGCCAAGAAACACAACCTTATCTGTGCAAAAGGTGCACTTTTTAAGATTAGCATATAGACTTTCTTCTCTCAAAACAGCAAGCACGCACCTTATATGTTCAATATGTTCAGTGAAAGTTTTGCTGTAAATAAGAATATCATCAAAGTATACAACAACAAACTTTCCGATGAATGATCTAAGCACATGATTCATTAATCTCATGAAAGTACTAGGTGCATTTGTTAATCCAAAGGGCATGACTAACCATTCATATAAACCAAATTTAGTCTTAAATGCAGTTTTCCATTCATCGCCCTCTTTCATTCTTATTTGGTGGTACCCACTTCGAAGATCGATCTTAGTAAATATTGTAGAGCCACTGAGTTCATCTAGCATGTCATCAAGTCTAGGTATCGGATGCCTATACCTAACAGTGATATTATTTATTGCTCTACAATCAAGGCACATTCTCCAAGTGCCATTTTTCTTTGGAACCAAAATAACTGGAACAGCACAAGGAGATAGACTTTCCTGTATGTAACCTTTATCAAGAAGCTCTTGAACTTGACGCTGAATTTCTCTAGTCTCCTCTGGATTTGTGCGGTATGGCGCCGGTTTGGCAATGGAGCTCCGGTACCAAATCAATTTGATGCTCAATCCCG
Source organism: Bonia amplexicaulis (assembly GCA_036346245.1). Taxonomy (NCBI): domain Eukaryota; kingdom Viridiplantae; phylum Streptophyta; class Magnoliopsida; order Poales; family Poaceae; genus Bonia; species Bonia amplexicaulis. The sequence continues at coordinate 17,727,461 of CM070741.1, forward strand.
CTTAGGTGGCAGCCCGGGTGGTACCTCATCGGGAAACACGTCCTCATATGCCTGCAATAGATCAAGACAAACACTATGATGCAGATACGCACATGCTTAGCACTTTTCAGGCGAATACATTATTTAATTGGAAAGAAGTATTAAGCCGCATTAAATATTGTCAGGTGAATTTGTTTCTTAAGGAGTTTCTTTTAATTGATGATGAACCTGGAATACTACGTCATGCTATTATTTTATGTATTCATAGGTATGATTCATGTGAAGACTTGGGAGAGCAAAAGGGAGGAGTACAAGGACTAAAACTACAAGTTTTGGATAAGATTTTCAAGCCAAATTCGGATCTCCCACGTGCTCAATCCAATTCAAACTCGGATTCAACTCAGAATTCAATTCGGATTCGGTTCGGGACAGCCTGACAGGCAGTTACTAAAAAGGCCATAACTTTCACAAACGGAGTCCGATTCAAGGGTTCTTGTACTCGTTCGAAAGATAATTTCAAGGTCTACGCAATGGATCCAGCCCCACCTTCAAATTTGGCACGGCTTAAAAGTTATGACCAAAATATTGTGACGACTTAATTTTATGTTTTTCCTTTTGTGTGAGTTTGTTTCCAAATACATGTAGGGATGAGTTGGAGTTGGTTTTGGACCTCTTAGCCAACCATGAGGTGGAGAGGGAACTATATATTGAGGGTTAGACCCCCATTGTAAGCAGACCACGTTTGAGAATAATGAATCTACTAAAGTTTGTTCGAGTTTAGCATTGCTACCGAAGTTCTATAGGGAATTAGGAGTGATTTTCTTCAATCAAGATCGTTCAACCTTTCCATTGGGAATTGGGAGCGCGATAGATCTTCACTTGGTGGTCGGCGAAATCAACACGAGTGTGTTTTGGCGAATTAAAGAGTGTTCGTCCCTTGCATTGGCATTGGAGGATCATTACGATTCATCAAGACTCCCGTGAGTATCCATCCTACGTCGAGAAGATCGGGCGACCCTGTATCATCTTGGTATCAGAGCGCGGTTTACTTGGTAGGATCTTATCCCTTTAAATTTCAGTTTATTACTTACTATCCTATAGTCCATAACCAAAAACACAAAAAAAATCCAAACCCTAGTTTCGCATCTGCTATTTTCGTGAGTTTTATTATGTCTTGATCCAGTAGAAATTTTGTTTACGTGCTGATCGTTCGTGTTTATTTGCGTAGCTTAATCTTTGTGTCCAATCCAAAATTCAAAAAAATTCGATCGCTACAGTGCGTGAACAAGATCTGCACAAGACGATGAACAGTCTTTACATATATCCTTAATTTTCCGTTCATCTTTGAGACTAGTCTTTGATAATTGCATTAAGGGCTGATTCTTGATATTAATTGACACATGCTGAAATTTTATTCGTTTGTGGAAGGGAAAGCTAAAGCTTAGTGCCAATAACAAGTTAAAAAAAAGAAAGAAGGAACGAAAGAAAGAAAGAAGACAGCCGACAAAAAAAAAGGAAAGTGAGCATTGGCCAAATTGGGGTTAGCTAATTCTAATATATAATTTCAGCTTGTGTATTTAATTCCATTGAGCAATCTTGTGCCCTTACATTCATATCATTGCAATTGGCTAGCATCTTTCCTATTACTTGGTGCAAAACGAGCTATCTAATCTTTAATTTCAGATTGCCTCTAGTTAGCTCATTCCTTTGTTTGCATCGAGTCACATTGATCTTTACGTGTGCGTTCATATACTTCACTTAAATCTTTTGGATCAGCACTTAGGCAAAGTATTCTAACTTGGATTATTACTTAATTTTACAACATCGAGAAATCAGATCGTGTAGGATAAATACTTCCTAACTAAGCTCCACAAAATATCTTTTGCCGTGCAATTGTGAGTCACTTTTAAATCCGCTTGATCATCACTTATTATTATAGCCACCACCAAGTGTAAGTTTCTTTTGGCCTCAATTCACTTCGGAAAGGTGAGAACTTTATTGAGAGAAAAGAGTGAGATCGAGTGATTTATTGTAATACCCCGGAAATTGTTTAATTAATTGTTTTATTAATAGAGAGAGGGACTTTTGTGAAATAATTAAATTTATAAGAGTTTTGAGGGGTTTTATGAAAATTTAAGACAACCTGGGCCTAGGCCTTGGCCTGTGGGTTTTTCTTGGCCCAAGAGGGAGGGAGGCCACCTCTTAAAACCCTAGGCAGCCCCCACCCCTGCGCCTCCACCCCAGCAGCCGCCGCCTGCGCTGCCCGACGTCTTCTTCCGGTCGCCGTCGTCGTCTTCATCGTCGTCGTCTCCTCCCCCGGTGCGCCGTCGCCGACGTTCGTCGCTGTACCGCGTGGATCCGGAGGAAAGAGAGGAGGAGATCGCGGGCGTGTTCGTCGCCGTGTTCGTCGTGTTCGTCGACGTGTTCGTCGTCGTGTCGTCAAGGGTAATCCCGGTAGTCTCTAGATTGGTTTTAATCAAGTTAGATTCGTCGGTTTTCTGGGCTGCTGGGACGGTAGTTGTTTCTCGGCGGTTTTGATCTAGTTTCGTCGGGATTCAGGTCTGGACCCCTTCTAGAAAGTTGTAGAGGGTTTAATTATATTTCCAGGGAGTACAAGAACACGTGATTCGGATTTGTGTAACGAAAGTTATGAATTTTCTAGTGTTACTGTTCTGCAGATCGGGGTAGTTCTGGACAGAGTTTAGTAGATCGGTTTGTGCGACGGAAATAGTTGCGATTCAGGAGTCCTTCAAATTGAGAAAGTTGTAGATAAGTTTCTTAGCTTTCAATAGAGGTAAAGAAGTCCGGATTCCGAATTTCTGGGCGAAAGTTATGCCTGTTTTAGTGCGCTGTACAGAGAGTCCGATGTGAATTTGGATGCTTTAGAAAAGGGTTTGGATCGGCTAGTTAATGGCAGAATCAGAGAGTCTCCCCAACTAAGTTTTTGTAGATAATTTAATTATCTTTCTAGAGAGTCCAAGAACGCTTAATTTAGAGTTACGTACTGAAAGTTATGATTTTTGGAAGTCGGCTGTCTGTGGTTGGGCAGATTTGGCCGAGGGGAGTTGGGGATTTAATTGAGATAAATTGTTGGGTTAATTGGGGTTGCTGTTATTTTATATCTAGAAACCCGCTACTGTCATGTTGGTAATTATTAATTAAATATTCAGGAGGAGAGCGGATTCCGGGGGTTGTGCCTTCTACGTGTTCTTCATTTTCTCGCGGTTGAGGCAAGTATATTTGTGATGTGAAAATCTGTGTGTTTATGGATTTGTTGAATTGTTTGGATGATGGTTGAATCATGACTGTTTAAATTGTGAGTATGAGTAAGTGATGAATTGAGAATGCTATTTATGTTCTGTTTACATTATGGCATTTATGAGATTGGTTGATGCGTAGTATGGTGAATGCTCGTTATCTTTTGATACATTCACATATATGCATCATATTGAGAATTGTTGAAGTCTTGATCATGCGGTGATCAAGCATCGAGGTCCCCACACTTGCGGAGTGTGGGCATTGGTCCCCTGCACCGAGGGTGCAGTGCATGGTGTGCATTGACAGATGCACACCGCGACACCGGTAAAATGCGAAAGAGATGAGAAAGAGGAGCTTTTGATCATAATGCATAGCATGAAATTCATATGTAATATGTTTAACTTGAGAGTTAATGTTCATGCTTGCATTTGTTACTGATTATACTTGCCGAGTCATTGGACTCACTCTTCTCGTTGTTTTGTTGTTGTTGTTTGTTTATTTTAGGTACCTTCACGAGGTCAACATGCATGGGAATAAAGAGGATTAGTATTGTTGCACTTGCGAAATATTCACCATGGAGAAGATAGAGAACTCTAATTATTATTTGTTGATTAGTTCAAGTGGTATTTGATTATGACCTTGATTAGGATGTAATAATGGATTAGAACTTCTTCATATTGCTTCCGTGCTTTACTTAAGTTTTATAGATGTTTCTGCTTAGTAGCCAAATTACTTTGCTTGCGGTTATTCATACCTTTTGATAATATTGTTAGAACTTCATTTTTATCAATAAACAAAGGAGGCTCTGCCGAAATTTTATAGAATGCCTTAGCATAGTTTTATTATGTTGTTAGTTTGGTAGCATTTCGTGCCATTGTTTGGTGGGTGTTACTGATTGGTATCGAGCCGCTTTAGGTCCGTGGTAATTAAACTATTAAATTGACACACCGGTGCATGATAGGATGGGATGGGTCAAGCATTGCATTTATGCTTTTGACATGTTATATTGATGATTTACATTATGAGATAATCTTGTATGCTTATTGATAATCTTGTATGATTATGATTTGCTCCTATGACTATTATGACTGAGAATAGTCAATGATATGATGTAGATGTTGTGATGTGCTACCTTGGTATTGCCAGATTATATCATTGTTTGTAGTATGAGGATTAGCAATGTAGCTACCTCAGGTAACTTAATTGCGGTGTTGGGTGAATTTATTAGAAAAATTGTTATTATCCTTAAGTTGATTTCGCCAATTCTTGGTGATTGGAGTTAATAATTTCTTTTGAGATTGTGGTTCTTGCAGTTGAGGGTATGCAATTGGTCTCACCGTTCCTTGAAGCGCTTATTGTTTCTTTCAGGACTCTTGAGATACTTTGCTACCGTGCTTTTTGTTGATTTGTAAGGTTAGTTCCTTCGTGGGAGTTTGTCTTGTTGCGAATCATGGCTCATTGTTCGCTTGGTGTTTTCTTTTATTAATGCGAATTTTGAGTTGCAAAACTCATTGTTATGTGAAAGCTTTGGATCTATGTTTTCTCTTTACCTCGGCGTTGAAGTTTATTGTTCCTTTTCCTTTTGAAAGAGAGTGTTAAAATCCTTTATGTTGTTTTGCTATGCTTAAGTGGAAGGTGGTAGTCGTATAAACTAATTCATAAGGTTGAATTATCGAGGTTGATATGTTAGCATAGTGTATAATTAAATTTTTACTAGTATCCTTGGAAGTGTAGTTGTTTAATTTGATATTGCCTGTAATAGTTTTAGAAGAACTATGATTAAGAATTTGTTTACTCATGATAGTAACTCATGGAGTTATTGAGGAGTGTGTAATAAGAACCGAATGATTATTATGATTGTTAAAATGTCTATCATGATTGGATAAATTGAATTATCTGTGTCTTTAGTAATTAATCCGACCGTTTGGAATGATTAAGTAAGGAGGTGTTAGAATATTACCTTGGTAATATTGACCCCTAATATGTCTTTTATTTAGATGCTTTATGAGCATGCACAATTGCTAGTTTCATCTATCTTTACCATGCTAGATTGTTGAAATACGATAAAGGAATAGATGAAGGTTGATGCATTGACTTGTAGAAACCCCGTCTTACGAGTTGGTATCATTGAAGTTTAAAGTCATTTCCATTCTAATTTTCGAATGTAAGGTAGGATACAAAATCTATGCTCATGAATGTCTTATAATTGTAAAATGGAGTTAGGATCATGAATGTTGTTATGACCGAATAATAATCAATTATTGCCAATAGTGAATAGAGTACAATCAATTGGTGCTAAGTTAGAGTTGAGCACCAATAAAGAATGGAATATATGAAATCTAGTAAGAAATTTATACTAGCATGATTTCTGAGATTATCTTGTTCTAGTATCATCTTGTTTAAGAGCTTTGTTCTATTTATGTGGCTTATGCACTAGGTTCTCCTAGATCAAGCAGTTGCAACCTTACTTAGATATTAGAAACATGATGCAATGATTTCTTATGTTTCTTTTGGAAAAGTTTATGAAGGGAGTTGAGGATATGATGATGCTTGTTAAGAATGTATTATTCTGATGTTAGTATGTTGGTCCATTTGTGGTTATTGTAATATCCCGGAAGAGATTCGACGATTAGTCAATTAAATAAAGAGAGGGACATTAAAGGAGAAAGTAAAAATATCATTGTTGAGGGGTTTTCTGAAATTTTAGGACAACCTGGGCCTGGGCTTTGGCCCAGGTGGGAATGTTTGGCCCAAAGGGGGAGGGGAGGCAGCCACCTTTACCCTAGCCGCCCCCCATCTCTCCCCTGCGCACACCCCACCCCTCCCTCCTAGCAGCCGCCACCTCTCCATCTCCCTCCCTCTCCACTCCTCCATTGGGTGATCAAGGCTTCCACTCGCTACCGGACGAACGGGAGAAGGCGAAACGTTGGATCCGGAGGAAGGGAAGAACAAGAGGAAGGAGGAGGAAGAAAAAAAAGGAGGAATTCGGGAGGAGATCTTCGTGTTCTTCATCCAATCGTCAAGGGGTAATCCTTGTTTCCCATTAGAATAATATTCTTTGATCTTGATAGCAATTTTTGTCAGTCTGGACTGCTACGACAGAATGTGGTAGACGGCAGTTTTGGGTTAGATCCGTGGGGATTCAGGTCTGGACCCCTCCTAGAGAATTGTAGAGGACGAAATTATCTTTCCATGAAGTCCTACAACGCGTGATTCCGAGTTGCGTAGCAAAAGTTATGATTTTTCTAAGTTGACTGTTTTGCATCTCGGAGGGTTTCCCGACGGGTTTCGGTAGATCGATTTTAGAATTTTGTAAACGGGCGAATCAGAGGATCTTCATATTAGGAAAGTTGTAGATAATTTTCTTAGCTTTCCAGAAAGGTCAAGAAGTCCAAATTCCGATTTTTGTGGTGGAAGTTACGGCGTTTTTAGTGCGCTGTCCCGAGATAAATACAGATAGAGGAAAACTGGTTGGATCGGGTAGAAGATGGCCGAATCTGGAAGGCTCCCCAAATAGGTTTAGTTAGATAATTTAATTATCTTTCCATAGAATCTGAGAACGCCTCAGTTGAACCTTTTTTATCAAAAGTTATAAATTTTTCAAGGTGACTGTCTGCAGAAGTCAGGTGTTGGCCGAGGGAAGATTTGAGTTTGGGTCAAGTTAAATATGTTGGGTTAGTTTAAGGGTGTTGTTATTTTTATCTAAAGACACACTACTGTTGTCTTAGCAAATATTATAATTATTATTCAGGAGGAGGACGGATTCGCGGGTTGCACCTTCTACTCATCCTCCGCTTTCTCATGTTAAGGCAAGTATAATGATGGTTTATGATTGATGGTGTGGATTATTGATGTTTGATGAATTGTTGATGTTTGATGAATGGATGATATTTGATCTAAATTGTGAGTATATGTGTTCATGATATGATAATGATATGTTGATATCGTTTATGGTCGATTGCATTTGAAAGTGATTATGAGAATTTATGATGCATGGATATGGTGAATGCAATTTTATTTTATTGAGACATTCACATATATGCATCATGCCGATATATTGAAGTCTTGGTCACGAGATGACCAAGCGCCGAGGTCCCCGCCCTGTTGATGTCATGACGGGCTAAAGGTCCCCATACTTGTGGAGTATGGGCAATTGGTCCCTGCACTGAGGGTGCAGGCATGGGTGTGCATTGACGGATGCACACTCCGCGTCACGGTAAAATGCGAAAGAGATGAGAAAGAGGAGCTTTTGATCATAATGCATAGCATGAATTCATATGTAATATGTTTAACTTGAGAGTTAATGTTCATGCTTGCATTTGATACTGATTATACTTACGAGTCGTTGGACTCACTCTTGTTGTTGTTTGTCTATTTTAGGTACCAATGTGAGATCGGCATACATGGGGACATGAATGGCTAGTTCGATTCACGTGCACAATTCCTTCATTAAGAAATAAAGACAGTCATGATAATCTTGTTGGCTTGATAGCTTAATTGGTTCAGCTTTATATTTCATCGATTAAATGTAATAAAGACTTAGTACCTTTTGATATTATCTTTCCGTTCATTATTTAGAACTTGTGCTATTCATGCTTGTCGGAATCTGTTATTACGTTAATAAACAAAGGAGGTCATGCCGAAATTTTAGGTAATTTATATTAGTTGTTGATATATTGTGGATAGTTAGTAGCATTTCGGGCCTATGTTAGGTGGGGTGTTCTGATTGGTATCGAGCGGTCAGAGGTCCGTGGTTAATGAAATATTAATTTGACACACTAAGCAATCGTAGGTGGGAATGGGATTTGCATTGCATCTACGTTCCGTTGATTATCATAGTTAAATATGTACCTAATGTTTGACTTTGTACTTATTATGAGATGATCTTTTGGGTGCTTATGATTTGACTATATGACTGTATGTGTGTGGATAGTTAAGTTGAGAGACGAGATCACGGTGCGGCCGTAGGTATGGCCAAGTTATAGCACTCTCTGTGGTATTCAATTGGTGAGGGATCTTCCCTTGGGTAAACTAATTTCAAAGGTTAGGAATAAGTTCTTTAGAAAAGTTTCTCTATTCCTTGAGTTGAATTTAGTCAATTCTCATCTGTTGTGGAGGAAGAATTTATCTTGGGGTAGTGATTCATTTCAGTTAAGGGTTTTCATTTGGTCTCTAAATGTTCCTAGAAGCAATTATTGTATTTCAAACTATTGAAATGTTTTTTTGCTTGAGAACATTGTTGATTTGCAAAGTTGGTCCCTTTATGGGAGTTTTGTCTTGTGGTAAACGTGTCTCATTGGTTCGCTTGGTATTCTTATTAATGAAAGTTTTATGTTGTAAACTTGTTAACATAGGAAAGATTTGGATCAATGAATTTCTTTGGATTATTTCGTGTGTTGAAGTTTAATTCCTCCCCTTTTGGAAAGAGAGTGTTAAAACCCTTTGTAGCGTTTTGCTATGCTTAAGTGGAAGGTGGTAATCATATAAACTAATTCGTAAGGTATGAATTGTCAAGTTGAGAAGTTAGCGTGGTGCATAATTAATTCCAACTAGCATCCTTGGAGGTGTAGTTGATTAATTTTGATATTGCCTTGTACATGATTGGAACACATGTAGTTATTGCAGAGGGTGCAAAAGAATTACAATGATTATTATGATTGGTTAAATTTCTATCATGAGGATAAATTGAATTATGTTTGTCTTTAGTGATTAATCTAACTGTTTGGAATTATTAAGAAGAAGGTGTTGGAATAATGTCTTGGTAAATATTAACCTTTAATCTGTTATTTATTTAGATACTGTATGAGCTTGTTCAATTGCTAGATTCATCTATCTTTCACCATGCTAAATTGTTGAAATATGTATAAAGAAAAAGATGAAGGTTGATGTATTAACTTGTAGAATTTTGCCTTACAAAGCTGGTATTATTGAGGTTTAAAGTTATTTTGTTCTATTTTCCGAACGTAAGGTGGGATATTAAATCTATGCTCATAATTCTTTTGTGGTTATAAAACGGAGTTAGATCATGAATGGTGTTATGATAAAATAATAATCAACTATTGCTAGTAATGACTAGAGTACAATCAATTTGAGCTAAATTAGAGTTGAGCATCAAAAGAATTGAATATATGGAACTTAATGAGAGATTTATACTAGCATGTTTTGCAAGAATGCCCTGTTCTAGTATCATCTTATTTAAGAGCTTTGTTCTAATATGGTGGCTTGTGCACTAGACTTTTCCTAGATTAAATAATTGCAATTTTGTTCAGATAATAGAAATATGATGAAGTAAATTAATATGTTCCTTTTGGAAAAGTTGTAAAGGGATATGAGGATATGATAATTCTTGTTAGGAGTGTACTATTTTGATGTTAGTATGATTGTCGTGATGTGGTTTTGATGATAATGCTGAATGTTCTATAAATAAAAGAATTTGATAACTTCCATAATAGTATTTAAATCAAAGGCTTTGGAATTTGCATACTCGACCTTTTAGACCTCATGACTTAGGTGGTAGTTGAAATTGTTTTGAGCAAATTAAAGCTACCGAGAAGTTTTATTAGTTCTCAAAAGATTTATGAGTTGTGGTCTTTAAGTTTCTTTCATTGGAATTGTCAAGGTAACACTGTAATCGAAGAAAATTGTTCTCTTTGGTAAAAGAAAGATTGTGGTAAAAGTATTTGAGGATGAAGTCAGGTTGTGTAACTTCTATAGGTGTGCTTAATTTCTTATTTTCACCGCATAAAAGTTTCTTGAGGTTAAGATGACAATGTTGTATTCTTATTGGTTGATATTGGATATTTCTCTTCTTGAGGGCATGTGCCATCAACTGTGATCTTATGTTTTGTTTTCTAAGACCATCGCTATTTCTCTTGGTGCGGTGTCTATTGCGATCGGTAGCGTTTCCCATGTGTTGAGATTTACTTCTTTTATCTCCTAAGAAAGGGGTAACCGATTTGGGTTGCAAGCCCTTTTAGGATATGTATGGTAACCGGTCTGTGTTTATGCGATTGGTTTGGGTGAGATTGTGGGTGTCAAATTGCTTGAGATTCTTGGAGTGATAAATTGATTCGGTCAAATAATTCTCGGTGAGGATTTGATTTAAAGAAGATGTTGCCTTTGGAGCTAACTAGTTATCTTGTTGCAACTAGAAGAACCTATAGTAAATTGTGGTTCAAGAGTGTTACAATCATTTGGATGGAACAAGAGAATCATTGAAAGTAAGAGAATCTTAATCAATTTTATTGGAGTATCGAGATTGGGTACTTGTAGGGGGTTAGTAGGAGGATTATGATGGTATAGTAATGAGATTATAATTGTGAAGAAGACGGATCGTTACGGAATTTTGGGATAATAGAAATTGTTGAAATTATTGCCATATATGACTTGGATTCGATGAGTAACCCTACAGAGTTAGAATCCTCCTATAGATAATCGGGTTGAGAATAAATTTTTATATAGTTGTTAATGATTGAGCATGGATGATGGTGAAAGATTCTAGTCCCCGAATTCGAGAGTTTTTGTATCAATTATGTCGGAGTACATAGAGATGGCAACGGGCATAAACCCGCTGGGTTTTGCTATCCCAAACCCGTGCCCATGAAAATTGGATGTGCCCGTTAAAAAACCCATGCCCGTGACGGTGCGATTTTGCCTGCACCCATGCCCACTCTGCACTGGTACCACGGTCGCCTGTGCCCAACAACAATTGCAGATTGCAGACAGTGCAATGCTTAGCAAGTCAACAATAAATTCAATTTATGTGCTACTATGTATGAAACAAGCAACAACAAATCCACAATGCACATCACTAGTTCACTCCATCAATTCTCAGTTCATAGTTCATTGACATAGCATATCATTACAAGTTCACGGTTCACAACTCATTTAAAATCAAAAGGAGAGACATCAACTGCTCCTTGTACTTGACTAATGGGCTATGGACTGGATTGGTTTGCCTGGGAGGCTGGGAGTCTGGGTTTATAACTCCTATGGATCGGGTTTATATTACCCATGGGTTTACGGGTTTGGGTACTATAGGAACGTGCAGAACCCGCAGACCCGATGGGTTAGGCTTTTTGCCCATTAAGAGACCCATGGGTTAGGAAATTGACCCAGACCCATGCCCTAATAGAGTAAAAACCCACTGGGTATCGGGTTTCGGGTACCCATTGCCATCTCTAGGAGTACATGAATAGGAACCCTGGAGAAGGAAAATTTTTGGTTTGGTGATCTATGCTAGGACCTGGGCGGCTAATGATGTTGTGTGAGAATAGTGGAATATGTGGATTCTAAATAGTGTGATGAACCATGATAGAATCCTTTGGGTGTAGTAAATGAATGTGTGGGTTGAGAATTCCATGATTGTTTACCCTTAAAAGAATTGTGGTGAAGAGATTGTGGGTGAAACTAACGATGAGGTGTATTGGAAATTATTCATTAAAATAACGGTGGTAGAGGAGTTGACTAGCGTATGTTATTGTAAGAGCAGTAGAGTCCCTCTGCAAAGGTGAGGTCGATGCACTCGGGTGGAACATAGTGTTGATGTTGCAAATTTAAAGGAAATGAGCTGGTGTGGTGTGGGATGATTTGGAATCTCGTGATTCAAGAGAGAGTTTTCCTAAAAGAAAAAAATATATAAATATATATATATTTTCATGTAGCAAAATGCTCTTTTGATTCTTGTTTGAGCTTTGTGATGAAAGTAAGATTCTTTTGTGGTTTGAAGTTGACTTTAAGTTGGCTTGTGTGGTTTTTTCTGGTTCGGAGACATATACAAGATAATGGACGGGTTGAACATTTGAGTGATTCCCTTTGGAGTATGTGTTGGTTGATTGCAAACTACCCATCGGGAATGTGGAGAGGTTCTCGTGTTGAATCCTCGATTGTTCTTTTCTTCTATGATTTGACTCTTTGGTAAGGACTGAGTGATGTGTGATTGCAACAAGAATCCTTTATTTTCTATTGTATTTTGTTAGTAAAGGAGTTTGTTTACAACGAGCAACGGTGTGCGTCCGTAGTTAAAGGAGGTACTCCTTGTTGAGGCAAAGAGCTCGATTGAGAGTGGAAACACGAGATACACGTGTTGTGCAGGTTCTGGGGGTTGGTACTAAAGGGAATAATAACCCGATGTGTGATTAATCGCTCTGGTTAGTTGTGAGGAATAGGAGATTGACCGCTTTGGGTCCAGAAGACATCTGAATGAGTGGGCTTGGTGAAGGAGAATCTGTGGGCCGTCCAGAACAGACAAAAAAAAAAGCTATGCGAATGTGAGGAGAAGGGATCTGGAATTTGAAGTGGGGGATCAGGTGTTTGAGAGTATTTTCCACCTGGAGTGTGGTGGGGTCGATACCCAATGGAAGTTTAGCCTGAGGTACGTCGAGCCCCTCACGAACATGGTTCGGATCGGGAAGTTAATCTAGGCACTTTGGGTGCAAGTATGGAGGAATAATAAAAAAATTCAAAGTACGTCAAGATGTTTGGTCGCAGAAAGAGAGAGGCAACATAGAATTGGAGTCTCGCAACCGTGAGCAATATCCGATGATATTCACAACATATGCGTGTTAGTATGGTCAAGTTTTTAGATATGGTTAATCCACAGTGTAAGCACGGTTAGAATTCGGGGTCGAATTCTGTTTAAGGGGGGTAGAATGTAATATCCCGGAAGAGATTCGACGATTAGTCAATTAAATAAAGAGAGGGACATTAAAGGAGAAAGTAAAAATATCATTGTTGAGGGGTTTTCTGAAATTTTAGGACAACTGGGCACGGCTTTGGCCCTGGGAATGTTTGGCCCAAAGGGGAGGGAGGCAGCCACCTTTACCCTAGCCGCCCCATCTCTCCCCTTGCGCACACCCCACCCTCTCCTCCTAGCAGCCGCCACCTCTCCATCTCCTCCTCTCCACTCCTCCATTGGGTGATCAAGGCTTCCACTCGCTACCGGACGAACGGGAGAAGGCGAAACGTTGGATCCGGAGGAAGGGAAGAACAAGAGGAAGGAGGAGGAAGAAAAAAAGGAGGAATTCGGGAGGAGATCTTCGTGTTCTTCATCCATTCGTCAAGGGGTAATCCTTGTTTCCCATTAGAATAATATTCTTTGATCTTGATAGCAATTTTCGTCAGTCTGGACTGCTACGACAGAATGTGGTAGATGGCAGTTTTGGGTTAGATCCGTGGGGATTCAGGTCTGGACCCCTCCTAGAGAATTGTAGAGGACGAAATTATCTTTCCATGAAGTCCTACAACGCGTGATTCCGAGTTGCGTAGCAAAAGTTATGATTTTCTAAGTTGACTGTTTTGCATCTCGGAGGGTTTCCGACGGGTTTCGGTAGATCGATTTTAGAATTTTGTAAACGGGCGAATCAGAGGATCTTCATATTAGGAAAGTTGTAGATAATTTTCTTAGCTTTCCAGAAAGGTCAAGAAGTCCAAATTCCGATTTTTGTGGTGGAAGTTACGGCGTTTTTAGTGCGCTGTCCCGAGATAAATACAGATTGAGGAAAACTGGTTGGATCGTGTAGAAGATGGCCGAATCTGGAAGGCTCCCCAAATAGGTTTAGTTAGATAATTTAATTATCTTTCCATAGAATCTGAGAACGCCTCAGTTGAACCTTTTATCAAAAGTTATGAATTTTTCAAGGTGACTGTCTGCAGAAGTCAGGTGTTGGCCGAGGAAGATTTGAGTTTGGGTCAAGTTAAATATGTTGGGTTAGTTTAAGGGTGTTGTTATTTTTATCTAAAGACCTACTACTGTTGTCTTAGCAAATATTATAATTATTATTCAGGAGGAGGACGGATTCGCGGGGTTGCACCTTCTACTCATCCTCCGTTTTCTCGTGGTTAAGGCAAGTATAATGATGGTTTATGATTGATGGTGTGGATTATTGATGTTTGATGAATTGTTGATGTTTGATGAATGGATGATATTTGATCTAAATTGTGAGTATATGTGTTCATGATATGATAATGATATGTTGATATCGTTTATGGTCGATTGCATTTGAAAGTGATTATGAGAATTTATGATGCATGGATATGGTGAATGCAATTTTATTTTATTGAGACATTCACATATATGCATCATGCCGATATATTGAAGTCTTGGTCACGAGATGACCAAGCGCCGAGGTCCCCGTCATGTTGATGTCATGACGGGCTAAAGGTCCCCATACTTGTGGAGTATGGGCACTGGTCCCTGCACGGAGGGTACAGGCATGGGTGTGCATTGACGGATGCACACTCCGCATTACCGGTAAAATGCGAAAGAGATGAGAAAGAGGAGCTTTTGATCATAATGCATAGCATGAATTCATATGTAATATGTTTAACTTGAGAGTTAATGTTCATGCTTGCATTTGATACAGTTATACTTGCTGAGTCGTTGGACTCACTCTTGTTGTTGTTTGTCTATTTTAGGTACCAATGTGAGATCAGCATACATGGGGACATGAATGGCTAGTTCAGATTCACGTGCACAATTCCTTCATTAAGAAATAAAGACAGTCATGATAATCTTGTTGGCTTGATAGCTTAATTGGTTCGTTTATATTTCATCGATTAAATGTAATAAAGACTTAGTACCTTTTGATATTATCTTTCCGTTCATTATTTAGAACTTGTGCTATTCATGCTTGTCGGAACTGTTATTACGTTAATAAACAAAGGAGGTCATGCCGAAATTTTTAGGTAATTTATATTAGTTGTTGATATATTGTGGATAGTTAGTAGCATTTCAGTCCTATGTTAGGCTGGGGTGTTACCGTTATGATGGTAATGTTGAAGGTTCATTAAATAGAAGAATTTGAATAAATTCCTTGGTACTATTTAAATCAAAAGTTTTGATAGTGTGTATGCGATCTTTGATCTCATGATTTATGTGGTAGCTGAAATTGTTTTAAGCAAAGTGTCGTGTTGAGGATTTTAATTAGTTTTAAAGAATTAATGTGTTGTGGTCTTCAACTCTTCTTTTGTTGGAATTGTTAAGGTGATACCGTATTCAAAGAAGGTTGTTCTCTTTGTTAAAAGGAAAAGTTTGATAAAAGTTTTGAAGGTTGAAGTCAAGTTGTGCAATCTTTGTGAAGTGTGTTTGACTTCTTATTTTACCGCTTAAGAGTTTCGAGCTCAAATGACAATCTTGTATTCGTATTGGTTGAGATTTGATGTTTTCGTCTCGAGGAGGCATGCGCCTTCACCGTGGTCTTATCCTTTGTTGTCCAAGATCTTTGTTTTCTTGGTTTTGTGTTTATTGCAGATGGACATTGTCTGAAATTTTCTTCTTTGCTTCTCCAAGAAAGGGTACGCAGTTTGGGTTGCAAAGACCTTTAAGATGTGTATGGCAACTGGTTGGTGTGGTTTTGTGATTAGTCGGGTGAGATTGTGGGTATCAAGATACTTGAGATTCTTGGAGTGATAAATTGTTCGTTGAATAATTCTCGATGAGGATTTGATTTAAAGAAGATGTTGTCCTTGGGGCTAAATAGTTTTATTGTTGCAACTAGAAGAACCTAGTGTGGTTCATGAGTGTTACGCTCATTTTGTCGAACGTTGGAATTATTGAAAGTATGGGAATCTTGATCAATTTTATTGGAGCATCATGATGGGGTACTTTGCAAGGATTATTAGTATGATTATGATGGTGTAGTTAATGAGTTTATAATTGTGAAGAAGCCCAACTGTTGTGGGAATTATTGGGATAGTAAGGATTGTTGAATTTTGCCATGTATAACTTAGCTCGTTGAGTAACCCTCTAGGAGTTAGAATCTTTCTACAGATAATCAAGTTGAGAATATGTTTCATATGGTTGTTAATGATTGAGTATGGTTGATTGTGGAAATTTTAGTCACTGAATTTAAGAGTCTTTGTATTAAATATATCAAGTATATGTATAGAAGCCTTAGAGATGGGAAATTTTGGTTGGTGATCTATGCTAGAACCTTGGAGGCTAATGTTATTGCGTGAGAATAGTGGAAGGAGTGGATTCGAATATTATGATGTTCCTTGATAGTATCCTTTGGATGTAGTAAATGGGTATGTGAGCCGAGAAATTCATGTTGATTGTCCTTAAGATTTGTGGTGAAGTGTTGGTGGGTGAAAAATAACGATGAGGTGCATTGGAAATTATTCGTTAAAGTAACATGTGGGAAGAGGAGTTGACTAGAGTATGTTATTATGAGAATAGTAGAGTCCCTCTACAAAAGTGTGTTGGATGCACTCGGTTTGAACATAGAGTTGATGTTGCCAATTTAAGAGAATTGAGCTAGTATGGTATGGGATAATTTGGAACCTCGTGATTCAAGAGGAAGTTTAATAAAAAATCGGTAGTAAAATGCTCCCGATTCTTGTTTGAGCTACGTGATGAGAGAAAAGTCTTTGTGGTTTGAGTTGACTTTTGTTGGCTTGTGTGGTTTTTCGGTTTAGGAAAAAAATGGACGGGTTTGACATTTGAGTGATTCCCTTTGACGTATGTGTTGTTTGTTTGCAAACCACCTACTTGGAAGGTGGAGAGGTTCTTATGTTGAATCCTCGATTTTCTTTTATGATTTGACCCTTTGGTGGGGAGTGGGTGATGCGTGATTGCAATAAGAATCCCTTATTTTCAGTTGTATTCTGTGTGTGAAAGAGTGGGTGTAATACCCCGAAAACGATTCGAGAGATAGTCTATTAATTGGAGGAGGGACCTTTAGAAAAGAATTAAATAATAGTTTTAGTGGGGGATTTCTGAAAATTTCGGCAACTGGGCTGGGCTTTGGCCTGTGGAATCGACCACGAGGGAGGGCTCCCACCCTCCCCAACCCTAGCTGCTCCCACCCTCCCCTTGCGCCTCCCTTGCCTTGGGCAGCCGCCACCCTCCTCATTGCGCCTCCCTCCAGCAGCGCCTCCTCCCTCTCCTCCATTGTTGGTGAAGAAGATTCCCGGTGCTATCGATTGAGCGGAGAAAGGAGATCAAGCGCAACACGACGATTGGATCCGGAGGAAGGGAAGAATAGAAGGAAAAGAGGAAAAAGAGAAGAGGTGAAATTTGGGAGGAGATCTTCGTGTTCTTCGTCCATTCGTCAAGGGGTAATCCTTGTTTCCCATTAGAATAATATTCTTTGATCTTGATAGCAATTTTCGTCAGTCTGGACTGCTAGGACAGAATGTGATAGACGGCGGTTTTGGGTTAGATACGTGGAGATTCAGGTCTGGACCCCTCCTAGAGAATTGTAGAGGAAGAAATTATCTTTCCATGAAGTCCTAGAACGTGTGATTCCGAGTTGCGTAGCAAAAGTTATGATTTTTCTAAGTTGACTGTTTTGCATCTCGGAGGGTTTCCCGACGGGTTTCGGTAGATCGATTTTAGAAATTTGTAAACGGGCTAATCAGAGGATCTTCGTATTAGGAAAGTTGTAGATAATTTTCTTAGCTTTCCAGAAAGGTCAAGAAGTCCAAATTCCGATTTTTGTGGTGGAAGTTACGGCATTTTTAGTGCGCTGTCCCGAGATAAATACAGATTGAGGAAAACTGGTTGGATCGGATAGAAGATGGCCGAATCTGGAAGGCTCCCCAAATAGGTTTAGTTAGATAATTTAATTATCTTTCCATAGAATCTGAGAACGCCTCATTGAACCTTTGTATCAAAAGTTATGAAGTTTTCAATGTGACTATCTGTAGAAGTCAGGGGTTGGCCGAGGGAAGATTTGAGTTTGGGTCAAGTTAAATATGTTGGGTTAGTTTAAGGGTGTTGTTATTTTTATCTAAAGACCCACTACTGTTGTCTTAGCAAATATTATAATTATTATTCAGGAGGAGGACGGATTCCCGGGGTTGCACCTTCTACTCATCCTCCGTTTTCGCGTGGTTAAGGCAAGTATAATGATGGTTTATGATTGATGGTGTGGATTATTGATGTTTGATGAATTGTTGATGTTTGATGAATGGATGATATTTGATCAAAATTGTGAGTGTATGTGTTCATGATATGATAATGATATGTTGATATCGTTTATGGTCGATTGCATTTGAAAGTGATTATGAGAATTTATGATGCATGGATATGGTGAATGCAATTTTTATTTTATTGAGACATTCACATATATGCATCATGCCGATATATTGAAGTCTTGGTCACGAGATGACCAAGCGCCGAGGTCCCCGTCATGTTGATGTCATGACGGGTTAAAGGTCCCCATACTTGTGGAGTATGGGCATTGGTCCACGTACTGGAGGGTACAGGGCATGGTGTGCATTGACGGATGCACACCGCATTACGGTAAAATGCGAAAGAGAAGAGATAAAGAGATTTTTGATCATATTATGTAGCATGTTTCATTATATGATTGATGGATAAATTTGTGAGATGATGTTCATGATTGTTCTTATTCGCTTATTATATTTCTTTGAGTCTTTGTACTCACTCTTCTTTGTCGTTGTTGTTTGTTGATTGTTTTAGGTACTTTCATGAGGACAAGATGCATGGGAATAAAGGAGGATTAGCGTTGTTGCACTTTCACGAATTATCCACCATAGAAGAAATAGAGAACTTTCGACATTAATTATTCTTTTGCTAGAGTGGTAATTGTTTTATGACCGCTAGGTCTAAAATGTAATAAAGGTTTAGAACTTTTTATATTGCTTCCGCGCTTTGGTTAAGCTTGATAGTAGTTTTATTTATTACTAATTACAATGCTTATGATTATTTATACCTCTTGATTATAATTGTTAGCACTCAGTTTTAGTCAATAAACAAAGGAGACTCAGCCGAAATTTTGTAGTAAGCAACTAGTTAGATTTGTTTTATGGTTAGTTTAGTAGCATTTCGTGCCAATGTTTGGCCGGGTGTTACAGATTGGTATCGAGCGGTCAGAGGTCCGTGGTTGATGAAATATTAAACTTGACACACTAAGCACTATAGGTGGAATGGGGTTTGCATTGCATCTACGTTTTAAATCGATTATCATAAGTTGAATACGTACCTAATGTTTGACTTTGTACATATTATGAGATGATCTTTTGGGTGCTTATGAATTGACTATATGACTGTTATGTGTGTGGATAGTTAAGTTGAGAGACAGAGATCGCGGTGCGGCCGTAGGTATGGCCAAGTTATAGCACTCTCGTGGTATTCAATTGGTGAGGATCTTTCCTTGGGTAAGCTAATTTCAAAGGTTAGAAGTAAGTTCTTTAGAAAAGTTTCTCTATTCCTTGAGTTGAATTTAGTCAATTCTCATCTTGTTGTGGAGGTTGAACTTATCTTGGGGTCGTGATTCATTTCAGTTGAGGGTTTTCATTTGGTCTCTACATGTTCATTGCAGCAATTATTGTATTTCAAACTATTGAGACACTTTTGCCATTTGGGAACATTGTTGATTTGCAAAGTTGGTCCCTTCGTGGAAGTTTTATCTTGTGGTAAAATATGTCTCATTTGTTCGCTTGGTATTCTTATTAATGAAAGTTTTATGTTGTAAACTTGTTAACATAGGAAAGCTTTGGATCAATGAATCTCTTTGGATTATTTCGTGTGTTGAAGTTTAATTCCTTCCTTTCGAAAAGAGAGTGTTAAAACCCTTCGTAGCGTTTTGCTATGCTTAAGTGGAAGGTGGTAATCATATAAACTAATTCATAAGGTATGAATTGTCAAGTTGGGAAATTAGCGTGGTGCATAATTAATTCTAACTAGCATCCTTGGAAATGTAGTTGATTAATTTTGATATTGCCTTGTAATAGGTTATTAAGGAACTGTGGTTAAAAAATGGCCTATACATGATTGGAACCCATGTAGTTATTGAGGAGGGTGCAAAAGAATTACAATGATTATTGTAATTGATTAAATTTCTATCATGTTGGATGAATTGAATTATGTTTGTCTTTAGTGATTGATCTAACTGCTTGGAATTATTAAGAATAAGGTGTTGGAATATTGTCTTGGTAATATTAACCTTTAATCTGTCATTTATTTAGATCTTGTATGAGCTTGTACAATTGCTAGATTCATCTATCCTCACCATGCTAAATTGTTGAAACATGTATAAAGAAAAGATGAAGATTGATGTATTGACTTGTAGAATTTTGCCTTACAAAGTGGTATTATTGAAGTTTAAAGCTATTTCGTTCTATTTTCCGAACGTAAGGTGGGATATTAAATCTATGCTCATGATTGTTTTGTGGTTATAAAACGGAGTTAGATCATGAATGTTGTTATGATAAAATAATTCTCAGCTATTGCTAGTAATGACGAGAGTACATTCAATTTGAGCTAAATTAGAGTTGAGCATCAAAAGAATTGAATATATGAAACTTAATGAGAGATTTATACTAGCATGTTTTGCAAGAATGCCATGTTCTAGTATCATCTTGTTAAAGAGCTTTGTTCTAATATGGTGGCTCTGCACTAGGCTTTTCCTAGATCAAGTAGTTGCAATCTTGTTTAGATAATAGAAACATGATGAAATGAATTAATATGTTCCTTTTGAAAAGTTATAAATGGATATGAGAATATGATAATTCTTGTTAGAGTGTACTACTCGATGTTAGCCCGATTGTCAAGACGTGGTTTGATGAAAATCTTGAATGTTCTACAAATAAAAGAATTTAATGACTTCCATAATAGTATCTAAATCAAGAGCTTTGGAATTTGCGTATGCGACCTTTTAGACCTCATGACTTAGGTGGTAGCTGAAATTATTTTGAGTAAACCGACGCGTGGAGAAGTTTTATCGGTTCTTAAAAGATTTATGAGTTGTGGTCTTCAAATCTCTTTCGTTGGAATTGACAAGGTAATATCGTAATCGAAGACGGTTGTTCTCTTTGTTAAAAGAAAGATTATGGAAAAAATTATTTGAGGTTGGAGTCAAGTTGTGTAACTGTTAGAGGTGTGTTTGACTTCCTATTTTCACCGCATAAGAGTTTCTTGAGTTTAAAATGGCAATGTCGTGTTTTATCGGTTGATATTTGATATTTCCCTCCTTGAGGGGCGTGTGCCATCAACTGTGATCTTGTATTGTGTTTTCAAGATTTTCGCCATTACCCTTGGTCGGGTGGTTATTGCGAACGATAATGCCTTCCTATGTGCTGAAATTTACTCTTTATGTCTCTTCTAAGAACGGGTAACCGATTTGGGTTGCAAGCCCTTTTAGAATTTGTATGGCAACCGGTAGGTGTGGTTATGTGCTTGATTTGGGTGAGATTATGGGTATCAAGTTGTTTGACAACCTTGGAGTGATAAATTGATTCGTCGAATAATTCTCGGTGAGAACTTGATTTAAAGAAGATGTTGTCCTTGGGGCTAACTAGTTATATTATTACAACTAGAAGAACCTATAGTAAATTGTGGTTCAAGAGTGTTACGTTCATTTCTTCGAACGTTGGAATTATTGAAAGTATGAGAATCTTGATCAATTTTATTGGAGCATCATGATTGGGTACTTTGCAAGGATTAGCAGGATGATTATGATGATGTAGTTAATGAGTTTATAATTGTGAAGAAGTCGGATCGTTATGGGAATTTTGGGATGGTAGAAATTGTTGAAATTATTGCCATGTATGACTTGGGTTCATGAGTAACCCTCCAAGAGTTAGAATTGTTCTACAGATAATCAGGTTGAGAATATGTTTTTATATAGTTGTTAATGATTGAGCATGGTTGATTGTGAAAATTTTAGTCACCAAAATTCGAGAGTCTTTGTATCAGTTATATCGAAGTACAAGTATAGGAACCTTAGGGTGGGAAATTTTGGTTTTGTGATCTATGCTAGGACCTTGGAGGCTAATGATGTGGTGTGAGAATAGTGGAATGGGTGGATTCTAAATAGTGTGATGAACCATGATAATATCTTTCGGTATAGTAAATGAGTGGGTGGGCTGAGAATTCCATGATTGTTTATCATTAAAGAATTGTGGTGAAGAGATTGTGGGTGAAACCAACGATGAGGTGTATTGGAAATTATTCTTTAAAATAACCGGTGGGTAGAGGAGTTGACTAGAGTATGTTATTGTAAGAACAATAGAGTCCCTCTACAAAAGAGAGGTGGATGCACTCGTTGCGAACTTAAAGGAAGTGATCTGGTGTGGTATGGGATGATTTGGAATCTCGTGATTCAAGAGGAAGTTTATTCCTAAAATATGTATATGTATATATATATATTTTCTTGGGTAGCAAAGTGCTCTTTTGATTCTTGGTTGAGCTATGTGATGAAAGCAAGATTCTCTTGTGGTTTGAAGTTGACCTTAAGTTGGCTTGTGTGGTTTTTTTTGGTTCGGAAAAAAAAACATATATATAAGGGACGGGTTGGACATTTGAGTGATTCCCTTTGACGTATGTGTTGCTTATTTGCTAACTACCTACTTGAATGTGGAGATGTTTTCGTATTGAATCCTCATTTTTTTATTCTTTGATTTGACCCTTTGGAGGGAGTTGGTGATGTGTGGTTGCAATGGGAATTCTTTACTTCAGTTGAACTTTGTTTTGTGAAAGAGTTGGCATACCACTCGGACTTTCTAGAACCTAGGCGCGAGGTGCAAGCACTGAGAAATAAAACTTTAAAAGTACGTCAAGATGCTTTGGTCACAGCAGACAGAGGGAGAGAGGCAACTTGGGAATTGGAGTCTCGCATGTGTGAGATTGACTCGCAACAAGTGTGCGTTAATATGATCAAGTTTACTTGTGATAAACCCTTAGTGTAAGCACGGAAAGAATTGGGGTCGAATTGCATTTAAGGGGTAGAATGTAATACCCCAAAACGATTCGAGAGATAGTCTATTAATTGGAGGAGGGACCTTTAGAAAAGAATTAAATAATAGTTTTAGTGGGGGATTTCTGAAAATTTCGGCAACTGGGCTGGGCTTTGGCCTGTGGAATTCGACCACGAGGGGAGGGCTCACCCTCCCCCAACCCTAGCTGCTCCCACCCCTCCCCCTTGCGCCTCCCCTTGCCTTGGGGCAGCCGCCACCCCTCCCTCATTGCGCCCCTCCTCCAGCAGCCTCCTCCCTCTCCTCCATTGTTGGTGAAGAAGATTACCGGTGCTACCGATTGAGCGGAGAAAGGAGATCAAGCGCAGCACGACGATTGGATCCGGAGGAAGGGAAGAATAGAAGGAAAAGAGGAAAAAGAGAAGAGGTGAAATTTGGGAGGAGATCTTCGTGTTCTTCGTCCATTCGTCAAGGGGTAATCCTTGTTTCCCATTAGAATAATATTCTTTGATCTTGATAGCAATTTTCGTCAGTCTGGACTGCTAGGACAGAATGTGGTAGACGGTGGTTTTGGGTTAGATCCGTGGAGATTCAGGTCTGGACCCCTCCTAGAGAATTGTAGAGGACGAAATTATCTTTCCATGAAGTCCTAGAACGCGTGATTCCGAGTTGCGTAGCAAAAGTTATGATTTTTCTAAGTTGACTGTTTTGCATCTCGGAGGGTTTCCCGACGGGTTTCGGTAGATCGATTTTAGAAATTTGTAAACGGGATAATCAGAGGATCTTTGTATTAGGAAAGTTGTAGATAATTGTCTTAGCTTTCCAGAAAGGTCAAGAAGTCCAAATTCCGATTTTTGTGGTGGAAGTTACGGCGTTTTTAGTGCGCTGTCCCGAGATAAATACAGATTGAGGAAAACTGGTTGGATCGGGTAGAAGATGGCCGAATCTGGAAGGCTCCCCAAATAGGTTTAGTTAGATAATTTAATTATCTTTCCATAGAATCTGAGAACGCCTCATTTGAACCTTTGTATCAAAAGTTATGAAGTTTTCAATGTGACTATCTGTAGAAGTCAGGGGTTGGCCGAGGGAAGATTTGAGTTTGGGTCAAGTTAAATATGTTGGGTTAGTTTAAGGGTGTTGTTATTTTTATCTAAAGACCCACTACTGTTGTCTTAGCAAATATTATAATTATTATTCAGGAGGAGGACGGATTCCCGGGGTTGCACCTTCTACTCATCCTCCGTTTTCGCGTGGTTAAGGCAAGTATAATGATGGTTTATGATTGATGGTGTGGATTATTGATGTTTGATGAATTGTTGATGTTTGATGAATGGATGATATTTGATCAAAATTGTGAGTGTATGTGTTCATGATATGATAATGATATGTTGATATCGTTTATGGTCGATTGCATTTGAAAGTGATTATGAGAATTTATGATGCATGGATATGGTGAATGCAATTTTTATTTTATTGAGACATTCACATATATGCATCATGCCGATATATTGAAGTCTTGGTCACGAGATGACCAAGCGCCGAGGTCCCCGTCATGTTGATGTCATGACGGGCTAAAGGTCCCCATACTTGTGGAGTATAGGCAATTGGTCCCTGCACGGATGGTGCAGGCATGGGTGTGCATTGACGGATGCACACCGCGTCACGGTAAAATGCGAAGAGAAGAGATAAAGAGATTTTTGATCATATTGCGTAGCATGTTTCATTATATGATTGATGGATAAATTTGTGAGATGATGTTCATGATTGTTCTTGTTACTGCTTATTATATTTCTTTGAGTCTTTGTACTCACTCTTCTTTGTCGTTGTTGTTTATTGATTGTTTTAGGTACTTTCATGAGGACAGCATGCATGGAAATAAAGGAGGATTAGCGTTGTTGCACTTTCACGAATTATCCACCATAGAAGAAATAGAGAACTTTCGACATTAATTATTATTTTGCTAGAGTGGTAATTGTTTTATGACCGCTAGGTCTAAAATGTAATAAAGGTTTAGAACTTTTATATTGCTTCCGCTTTGGTTAAGCTTGATAGCGCTTTTATTTATTACTAATTACAATGCTTATGATTATTTATACCTCTTGATTATAATTGTTAGCACTCAGTTTTAGTCAATAAACAAAGGAGACTCAGCCGAAATTTTGTAGTAAGCAACTAGTTAGATTTGTTTTATGGTTAGTTTAGTAGCATTTCAGGCCAATGTTTGGCTGGGGTGTTACAGTGGGTTTACCTTGACCCCTGTGGTGTGCCCGTGTTTAATGGGGTGCTCATTGCTAAGGTAAAGAGATCGATTGAGAATGGAAACATGAGATATATGTCTTTGTGTAGATTGTGTGGGTTGGTACTAAAGGGAATGATAACCCGATGTGTATTTAATCGCTTTTGTTAATTGCGAAGTTTTAGGGTTTGTGTATCACTAGGACTACCTTGGGTTCTAGTGTGGGATACAGCGCTTTGTATGACTCGGTATCGAGGAGAACTTGAAAGATCCGGAGCGTGGGCTTCATTAAAACCGTTGAGCAACGAGTAAGACCAGCCACCATTCAAGAATTAAAGCTACACAATTCGAAGTGTTGTAGGGGCGTAAGTTCAACGAGTGGCCTTGGTGAGTCGAATCATTGGCGCCCTGAGCGGGTGAAAAATTATGCGATGTAAGGAGCAAGGATCGGAGGTTGGCAAACCACTTGGATCTTCAAGAACCTATGTGCGAGGTGCAAGCAATTAGAAAAAATATTTAGTATGTCAAAGCGCTTTGGTCGCAGCAGACCGAGAGAGAAGCAACTTGGGAGTTGGAGTCTCGCATGCTGAGAAAGATGCCGGCGTTGTTCACGTCGGGTGCTAGTTAATTGCTAGTTGGTTGTTTTTGTTTTCTGTTGAGGTTGCAGTTAGAATTCGGGGTCGAATTCTGTTTAAGGGGGGTAGAATGTACATCACGGTTCAATCCATGTCCATACTTCAGCTCTTATGGTTCCACTAGTGTGACACATGAGAAGATGACCGAGCATGGGACTTTCTCTTTGGTAAAGGAGACATCTTATGCTGCCCCAATGATACATACAACAATTGAGATGCATCAAAACCTATGTGAGAATGAGAGCCACATAGCCAAATTGAGTGAGAGTGTTAAAAAGAGCGAGCTGTGTGATTCCACCATATGTGAGTTTGAGAGCATCCAAACTGAGAGTGTAAGAGATACACCAAAAGAAAAGAGAAAAGTAGAAGATGGACAAAGTGAGGTTGATTTTGAAACTAACACATTAATATCTACTTCTAGTGTTGTTCTCACATTGTGTAGGTTGATATTAAAGAAGAGGAGTCAAATGTTCAACAAGTGCCACCATTGGAGATAAACGATGAGGAGATAATCATAGTTAAAGATGAAGTACTTGCTGATCCGTTGTTACATCATGATGATTTAATACCTACAACACCTACATCAACTGAGGAGAACAATAAATGTAACAATATTGGTGCTAAAATTAATTGTGAAATGGTGAGTACTTGTGAGAACTCATATATACGAATGAAAATTCCATGTTCTAAAATTTCTTTGCTCAATTTACATAATGTGGAATTGATTACTCATAAGGAAGTTCTTACGAGAATATCTCCTGATGATTCTTTATATTATATCATGTTTGATGATCCTAAAGAACTATCTAGTGTGATTGAGAATGTTGCTGAAATTTCATGTTTAAAATCACTAGTTAGTGCCTATGCATATACATATAAGTTCAATTTGATTGGAAATTATGGTATAGATGATAAGTTTTATGTTTACCGAATATGCATTACATGTGATAAGTTTGCTGAATTCAAATTGCATATTTGGATAAACAATCTTTTGCGCCATATCATGATCACAATAAGATGAGTTTCAACAATAGTGCTGCATGTTTCAAAAGATTTCTTAGCCTACTTATTCATCCTTTAATGTACAATCATGTACAAATAATTAGAGTAGCAGAGTTGAAGCATGGAAGGAACTAAAAATTTTCTCCCCCATATTTGAACAACTTAATTTGGTTTGGCCCATTAATGACTTGCTCATGTGCCTAGCAAAGTCGAGGACGACTTTTTCGCTTGGAAGGGAGAATGATATGAAAGACAATGTTGCAATGTATACATCTTATGGTTGCCGTTATATTAATTTGTTTGTGTGGAAAAACGAGAATGACACGATAATTGATTCATACATATACCATGCATATGTGTTGTTCTTTTTATCTACTACGCCTTCAGATGCTCTTGATATGCAAAGCAAAAGAAGTGTTGATGACAAATATATATACCATGCATATATGTTGTATTCTTTGCTTAGTACAATTTCAGGCTACCATAAGCCGAGGACGGCTTTTCTTGAAGAAGGGGAGGATGATGCGGATACGCACATGCTTAGCACTTTTCAGGCGAATACATTATTTAATTGGAAAGAAGTATTGAGCCGCATTAAATATTGTCAGGTGAATTTGTTTCTTAAGGAGTTTCTTTTAATTGATGATGAACATGGAATACTACGTCATGCTATTATTTTATGTATTCTTAGGTATGATTCATGTGAAGACTTGGGAGAGCAAAAGGGAGGAGCACAATGACTAAAACTATAAGTTTTGGATAAGATTTTCAAGCCAAATTCGGATCTCCCACGTGCTCAATCCAATTCAAACTCGGATTCAACTCAGAATTCAATTCGGATTCGGTTCGGGACAGCCTGACAGGCAGTTACTAAAAAGGCCATAACTTTCACAAACGGAGTCCGATTCAGGTGTTCTTGTACTCGTTGGAAAGATAATTTCAAGGTCTATGCAATGGATCTAGCCCCACCTTCAAATTCGTCACAGATTAAAAGTTATGACTGAAACATTGTGACGGCTTAATTTTAGGTTTTTCCTTTTGTGTGAGTTTGTTTCCAAATACATGTAGGGATGAGTTGGAGTTGGTTTTGGACCTCTTGGCCAACCATGAGGTGGAGAGGGAACTATATATTGAGTGTTAGACCCCCATTGTAAGCAGACCACGTTTGAGAATAATGAATCTACTAAAGTTTGTTCGAGTTTAGCATTGCTACCGAAGTTCTATAGGGAATTAGGAGTGATTTTCTTGAATCAAGATCGTTCAACCTTTCCATGAGAATTGGGAGCGCGATAGATCTTCGCTTGGTGGTCGGCGAAATCAACACGAGTGTGTTTTGGCGGATTAAAGAGTGTTCGTCCCTTGCATTGGCATTGGAGGATCATTACGATTCATCAAGACTCCCGTGAGTATCCATCCTACGTCGAGAAGATCGGGCGACCCTGTATCACACTAGGCAAAGTAGAGGATAAGTCGTCAGTCGATAAAAGGGCTTCTTTGTATAGGAGTACAAAGAACGTAGTATTAGTTCACTCAATTCTTTTAAGTCCCTTTTCCTAGCCATCATGAGTAATCCATGTTTTCCCGTTGGCTTGGTCTTATTTGGCTTTGAAGCTTTTGGCTGTGGATGCACTCCCTTACTATTATTGTGGCTCGCACTAGAATATTTCTCACTCTCTCGCTTATTTTGAACCTTTCTCTTTTGCTCGTCCACAAATACCTCCTCCGGTGTCATGGGTAGCCATGTAAACTTCTCTCCTTTATGGACAAAAACGAGACGGTTTGCACGATCACTGATTTGCACATCACGATCAAATAACCAAGGGCGTCCCAACAAGAGGGTGACATGCATGCATGGGCACCACATCGCACTCCACCACATCATGATATGTGCCAACTGAAATAGGGATCCTTACCATGCATGTTACTCTTATTGATCCGCAATCGTTCAGCCACTGCATATGATAAGGATGTGGATGGCGCTTTGTTTGCAATCCTAACTTCTCAACCATCTCCGTACTTGCAATATTATTGCAGTTGCCACTATCAATAATAACTCGACATACCTTCGCATTCACCAAACAACGTGTATGAAACAAATTATGCCGCTGCCCCTTATCTTCCTCCACAACCTTGGCACTCAAAGAACGGCATACGACCAAGGCTTCTCCTCCCACATGGTTATGGCTCAACAAAGTGCTAGCCACATCATCCTCATGATCATCTTCAGCTGCAAAATCAGGGTTAGCATTATTATCACCCTCGGGATCACTCTCAGACTCCCACTCACCCTCATCATTTACTAGCAGTACCCTCCGGCTAGGGCACTCTGAAGATTTGTGTCCTCTTCCTTTGCAGTTAAAACACTGAATATCACGACTGCGCGAAGAAGATGACGATGCCGGTATAGAAGAAGTCCCCGCCGATGCAACGGGATGCCTATCACTGGGGTGAGATGCTGGCGAAGATGCTGATGATGCTGTGGGCCGACCAATTGTGGTGGTTGGCGGCAGGCTAAAAGTGGCACCTCCTCCTGCAGCCCCTTGTGAGCGGCCCTTGGACTGCTGCTGTCCACGGCCCCAATTGGGTGCAATGGCGCCCGCAAAGAACGAAATTGCCATGACCCGATTTCGCTTCTCGACTCGCATGGCTTGGTGTACTAGTTCCTACATTGTGTTATAGGGATACAACTCTACATCATCAGCAATATCTTCATTCAAACCTCGCAAAAACCTTGCCATCTTAGCTTCATCACTTTCTTGAATCTTTGCACGAATCAGCAATACTTCCATCTCTTTGTAATAACTATCAACAGTGTGGGAACCTTGACTAAGGCGCTGCAATCTGTTATGGAGATCTCTTTGGTAATGTTGAGGAATAAATCGACGTCGCATAGCACGTTTCATTCCATCCCATTTGTTGATATGATCATTACCCGCTGCATATAGTGCCTCCTGTAGCTGATTCCACCATGTCAGCGCATAACCAAAAAATTCTACAGAAGCTAATGTTACCCTCTTTGCATCAGAGAAATCATGGATACGGAAAATATGATTGCACTTCTCCTCCCAATCAACATATGCATCTGGATTCTCCTGTCCGGTAAAAGAAGGCACATTTATCTTAACTTTCGCCATGCTGTCCGGATCATCTCGGTAACGATAGTCATGTGGGCGACCACCATTACCATAGTATCCACCACATCACGCGCTTCACCACCATCATCGTAGTAGTCTCCAATGTCGTGCCCACGGGGGCCAAGGCCACGTCCGCGTGCACCACGGCCTCGGAAAGGTCGTCCATCTTCACCTAGGGCGCCCCTACCACGCGCATCACCGGGTAGAGCTCCGGCCTCTATGTCGTCGGCCAGTGGGGCAGCGGGGTTTTGAGGATGATCCCTGTTTCCCACTGCAGGAAAACGCTCATCGAGCATCCTCGCAAAAGTGCCCTCCAACCGATGTTCAAGCGCCATGATCTCGCGATTGAGCCTCCCTTCAAAGTGCTGTGTTTGACGGTCAAATTCTTGACGGGTCACTGCAACTTGAGCATCCTCACCCTGAGAATGATGCACACGCTCCGACGTTCCTGCCATGTTAGCTATGACCGACAACAAATATGTATATATGTGGACAACTCACAACTCACCTCTTGCTTACCCAAGCTCTTATGCTCCTCGC
Source organism: Bonia amplexicaulis (assembly GCA_036346245.1). Taxonomy (NCBI): domain Eukaryota; kingdom Viridiplantae; phylum Streptophyta; class Magnoliopsida; order Poales; family Poaceae; genus Bonia; species Bonia amplexicaulis. The sequence continues at coordinate 17,757,907 of CM070741.1, forward strand.
TGAATCGTGGTGCTTGTACTGGTGGTAGCAACTCAGATGTGGACACACGATTGTAAAGGAAGCGCTAATGGTGTTTTGGTGGAGCTAGGTAAGTGATAATCAAAGGGAGTACAGTGCTGAAATTTAGTAGTAGCAAAATCAAAGAGTAATCCAACTAGAAATCGATGCCTAGATTGCTAGTCTTTACACCAACCCTACAGAAATACCTTCTGAAAATGCCAAGTGTAGATTCTTGCAGCACAACCTCTTTTTTTTCTCCTCAATGCACACTTTTTTTTCATTTTTTATGGTCTTTTTTTTGCTTTTCTTTTATCCGGACTGATATGTCACTAATAGCTTGACGAGAGGAAACTGCAAACTTGAATCGGCAAGCTATGTGATGCGGATACGCACAAGCTTAACACTTTTCAGTCAAATACGTTATTTCACTGGAAAGAAGTATTGAGCCGCATTAAATATTGTCAGTTGAATTTGTTTCTTAAGGAGTTTCTTTTAATTGATGATAAACTTGGAATACTACATCATGCTATTATTTTATGTATTCTTAGGTATGATTCATGTGAAGACTTGGGAGAGCAAAAGGGAGGAGCACAAGGACTTAAACTACAAGTTTTGGATAAGATTTTCAAGCCAAATTCGGATCTCCCACGTGCTCAATCCAATTCAAACTCGGATTCAACTCAGAATTCAATTCGGATTCGGTTCGGGACAGCCTGACTGGCAGTTACTAAAAAGGTCATAACTTTCACAAACGGAGTCCGATTCATGTGTTCTTGTACTCGTTGGAAAGATAATTTCAAGGGCTACGCAATGGATCTGGCCCCACCTTACAATTCGTCACGGATTAAAAGTTATGACCAAAAAATTATGATGGCTTAATTTTAGGTTTTTCCTTTTGTGTGAGTTTGTTTCCAAATACATGTAGGGATGAGTTGGAGTTGGTTTAGGACCTCTTGGCCAGCCATGAGGTGGAGAGGGAACTATATATTGAGGGTTAGACCCCCATTGTAAGAGACCACGTTTGAGAATAATGAATCTACTAAAGTTTATTCGAGTTTAGCATTGCTACCGAAGTTCCATAGGGAATAGGAGTGATTTTCTTCAATCAAGATCGTTCAACCTTTCCGATAGGAATTGGAAGCGCGATGGAACTTCATCGGTGGTCGTGAAGTTCAGCACGTGTGGTTGGGCGAATTATAGAGTGCTAACTCTTGCATTAGCAACGGGAGATCACTACGGTTCATCAAATCCACGTGAGTATCTTGATCCTACGTCGAGAAGATCAGGCTACCCCGTATCATCTTGGTATCAGAGCGCGGTTTACTCGGTAGGATTATTTACCCTTAGTTTTAGATTTATTTACTATTCCTCTGATCCATTAAAACCGAAAATTGCCACAAAAAAATCCAAACCCTAGTTTTTCCATCTCTTAATTTTGTGAGTTTTGTTAGGTTTTGATCCATTAGAATTTTGTTTAGGTGCTGATCGTTCGTGTTTATTTGCGTAGCTTAATCTTGTGTCCAATCCAAAATCCAAAAAAAAATCTTGCTGATATTTTTTCATCAATTGAGACTAGCTGTTGAATATTGTATCTAGGGCTGCTCTTGAGTATTTTACACATTGCTAAATATTTGTGACCCGCAAAAAAAATATCAAAGGAACGATTAAAGCTAGTTCGGCCTTTACAAAAAAAAGACAACTGAAAAAAAAGAAGAAAAGAAAAAAAACATGGCCGAATTTGGGTGAGTTCCTTGTCCATAAATTCAGATTGTGTGATTTAATTTCTTGAGCAATCTCGTGCCCTTACATTGATATCATTGCAATTGGCTAGCGTCTCTCCTAGTACTTGGTGCAAAACGAGTTATCTAATCTTTAATTTCAGATTGCCTCTAGTTAGCTCATTCCTTTGTTTGCATCAAGTCACATTGATCTTTGCGTGTGCGTTCATATACTTCACTTAAATCTTTTGGATCAGCACTTAGGCAAAGTATTCTAGTTTGGATTATTACTTAACTTTACAACATCAAGAATTTCAGATTTCTAGGATATACACTTCCATACCATGCTCCACTATATAACCGTTGTTGTGTAAGTAGTGAACACTCTTGAATTCGCTTAATCATCACGTTGTTGTTGTCAGTTCTACCAGGTGTAAGATTTTATTGGCCTTAATTCACTTCGGAAGGGTAAGAACTTTACTTGGGAGAGAAAATAGTGAGATTGAGTGATTTCCATAAAGCATTATTCTACATAGCTACTTGTTTCTTGCATAGCTAACCATGTCAGGTGGAGGAGAACACCATGATGAGAGTGGTAAGACAAATGAAACTGAAGCATTCGTTAAGCAATATCAATTTGGGGCATTCCGTGAACACTTTCAACGTGAGCTACGCCAAGGAATCGATCAACTCCATAAAAAACATGATGCTTTTGATGATCAAATTGCACGGAAGATGCAAAACATGGAGATACAAGCTGATGAAAATGTGCGCCAATTGCGGGAGGACATTGGAGCCCTCACTAGGCTCATACAAGCTCGCAATGGTGGCGATGAAGCAAGTGTTCAAGGAGGAGACGCTGCTGCACATGTACCTCCTGCACCGCAACATCGAGTGGCTGCCAACGTGGTGCGTCCACCACATATTGGAGGAGGAGGAGGCCATGGAGGGCGTGGCCAAGGCCTAGGTAGTGGCCGTGGTAGTAGTGCACATGTGATGGAATGGATGGTGATTTTGCTTTGCATTACAATGACCACTATCATCGTCCACGCAATGAAGATGATGGATTGGACAAGCTCAAGTTTTTCATGCCCAAGTTTGTAGGTGGAACTGATCCGGGGGAGTATCTCACTTGGGAATTGAAGGTTGACAAAATATTCCGTATGCATCACTATACGGATGAGAGAAAGATACAGTTGGCATCACTTGAGTTTGAAGGCCATGCTTTGGATTGGTGGGAACAAGTCATTACTCAAAGAGCTGAGAATGGAGCAGACTCTGTGGCATCATGGCAAGAGATGAAGCGAGAAATGAGAGCTTATTTTGTTCCTCGTCATTACAAGCGTGATCTATTTGATAAATTGCAGAATATGAAGCAGGAGAAGAGACTTTTGGAGAAGCATACAACACAATTCTATCCAAGTCCATCCTTGGTTCTTATGCATTGCTTTGGTGTGTCATGTGAAAAGATGACCGAGCATGGGACTTTCCCTTCGGTCAAGGAGACATGTAGTGCCCCATTGCTACAAACAACACTTGAGATGTATCAAAACCCTTGTAAGGATGAGTACCACATAGCCAAATTGTGTGAGAGTGATAAAAACAGTGAGTTGTGTGATTCCACCAGACATGAGGTTGAGAGCATCCAAATTGAGAGTGAGAGAAATACACAAAAAGAAAAGAGGGAAATAGATGATAGGAAAAGTGATATTACTTTTTATACTAACAACTTACTCTCTACTTCTAGTGTTGCCTCTCATGTTATGCAGGTTGACATTAAAGCTGAGGAGTCGAATGTTCCACAACCGGTATCATTGAAAGTCAAAGATGAGAAGATAATCATAGTTAAAGATGAAGTACTTGCTGCCCCGTTGATATATCATGATGATTTAATACCTACAACACCTACATCGACTGAGGAGAACAATAAAGGTAACAATATTGGTGCTGAAATTAATTGTGAAACGGTGAGTACTTGTGAGAACTCATATATACGAATGAAAATTCCATGTTCTGAAATTTCTTTGCTCAATTTACATAATGTGGAATTGATTACTCATAAGGAAGTTCTTACGAGAATATCTCCTGATGATTCTTTATATTATATCATGTTTGATGATCCTAAAGAACTATCTAGTGTGCTTGAGAATGTTGCTGAAATTTCATGTTTAAAATCACTAGTTAGTACCTATGCATATACATATAAGCTCAATTTGATTGGAAATTATGGTATAGATGATAAGTTTTATGTTTACCGAATATGCATTACATGTGATGAGTTTGCTGAATTGAAATTGCATATTTTGGATAAACAATCTTCTGTGCCATATCATGATCACAATGAGATGAGTTTCAACAATAATGCTGCATGTTTCAAAAGATTTCTTAAGCCTACTTATTCATCGTTTAATGTACAATCATGTACAAATAATCAGAGTAGCGCAGTTGAAGCATGGAAGGAACTAAAAATTTTCTTCCCTATATTTGAACAACTTAATTTGGTTTGGCCCATTAATGACTTGTTCATGTGCCTAGCAAAGTCGAGGACGACTTTTTCTCATGGGAGGGAGAATGATATGAAAGACAATGTTGCAATGTATACATCTTATGGTTGCCGTTATATTAATTTGTTTGTGTGGAAAAACGAGAATGACACGATAATTGATTCATACATATACCATGCATATGTGTTGTTCTTTTTATCTACTACGCCTTCAGATGCTCTTGATATGCAAAGCAAAAGAAGTGTTGATGACAAATATATATACCATGCATATATATTGTATTCTTTGCTTAGTACAATTTCAGGCTACCATAAGCCGAGGACGGCTTTTCTTGAAGAAGGGGAGGATGATGCGGATACGCATATGCTTAGCACTTTTCAGGCGAATACATTATTTAATTGGAAAGAAGTATTGAGCCGCATTAAATATTGTCAGGTGAATTTGTTTCTTAAGGAGTTTCTTTTAATTGATGATGAACATGGAATACTACGTCATGCTATTATTTTATGTATTCTTAGGTATGATTCATGTGAAGACTTGGGAGAGCAAAAGGGAGGAGCACAAGGACTAAAACTATAAGTTTTGGATAAGATTTTCAAGCCAAATAAGGATCTCCCACGTGCTCAATCCAATTCAAACTCGGATTCAACTCAGAATTCAATTCGGATTCGGTTCGGGACAGCCTGACAAGCAGTTACTAAAAAGGCCATAACTTTCACAAATGGAGTCCGATTCAGGTGTTCTTATACTCGTTGGAAAGATAATTTCAAGGGCTACGCAATGGATCTGGCCCCACCTTAAAATTCTTCACAGATTAAAAGTTATGACCGAAACATTGTGATGTCTTAATTTTAGTTTTTCCTTTTGTGTGAGTTTGTTTCCAAATACATGTAGGGATGAGTTGGAGTTGGTTTAGGACCTCTTGGCCAGCCGTGAGGTGGAGAGGGAACTATATATTGAGGGTTAGACCCCCATTGTAAGAGACCACGTTTGAGAATAATGAATCTACTAAAGTTTATTCGAGTTTAGCATTGCTACCGAAGTTCCATAGGGAATTAGGAGTGATTTTCTTCAATCAAGATCGTTCAACCTCTTGGCCAGCCATGAGGTGGACAGGGTACTATATATTGAGGGTTAGACCCCCATTGTAAGGCAGACCACGTTTGAGAATAATCAATCTACTAAAGTATGTTCGAGTTTAGCATTGTTGTCTATGTTCCATTGGGAATTAGGAGTTATTTTCTTCAATCAAGATCGTTCAGCCTTTCCATTGGGAATTGGGTGCACGGTAGATCTTCGCTTGGTGGTCAGCGAAATCAACACGAGTGTGTTTTGGCGGATTAAAGAGTGTTCGTCCCTTGCATTGGCATTGGAGGATCATTACGATTCATCAAGACTCCCGTGAGTATCCATCCTACGTCGAGAAGATCAGGCGACCCTGTATCATCTTGGTATCAGAGCGCGGTTTACTCGGTAGGATCTTATCCCTTTAAATTTCAGTTTATTACTTGTTGTCCTATAGTCTATAAACCGAAAACACAAAAAAAATCCAAACCCTAGTTTCGCATCTGCTATTTTTCGTGAGTTTTAGTATGTCTTGATCCATTAGAAATTTTGTTTACGTGCAGATCGTTCGTGTTTATTTGCGTAGCTTAATCTTTGTGTCCAATCCAAAATTCAAAAAAAAATCGATCGGTATAGTGCGTGAACAGTACTGCTACAGTACGTGCACAGTGTTGCGACAGTGCCGCACGAAAAAAAAATTCTGCTATTTTTATTTCATCAATTGAGACTAGCTGTTGAATATTGCATCTAGGGCTGCTCTTGAGTATTCTACATCTTGCTGAATATTTGTGACCTGTGCAAAATCAAAGAGACAATTAATCCTATTTTGGCCCTTGAAAAAAGAAGAAGAAGAAGAAGAAGAAGAGGAAAAAAGATAGCTAAAAAAAGAAAAAAACATTGACCGAATTTAGGATGAGTTCTTAGTCCATAAATTCAGCTTGTGTAGTTAATTCCTTTGAGCAATCTTGTGCCCTTACATTCATATCATTGCAATTGGCTAGCGTCTCTCCTAGTACTTGGTGCAAAACGAGCTATCTAATCTTTAATTTCATATTGCCTCTAGTTAGCTCATTCCTTTGTTTGCATCGAGTCACATTGATCTTTGTGTGTGCGTTCATATACTTCACTTAAATATTTTGGATCAGCACTTAGGCAAAGTATTCTAACTTGGATTATTACTTAATTTTACAACATCGAGAAATCGATCGTAGGATAAATACTTCCTAACCAAACTCCACAAAATATCCTTTGCCTTGGTGCAATTGTGAGTCACTTTTAAATCCGCTTGATCATCACTTGTTATTATAGCCACCACCAAGTGTAAGTATCATTGGCCTCAATCCACTTGGAAGGTAAGAACTTTACTTGGGAGAAGAAAAAGTGAGATAGAGTGAACACATAATACCCATATATTTGTGGTTTTGGTGTTTCCTTGTGCTACTAACCATGTCAGGTGGAGACGACAACATGAGAGAGGAGCATGGTGCAATTCCCGGTGACTCATTTTCAATTCCAAGCTTTGAGGGAACTTTGCAATGAGTTCATCGCCACTACTTGACTTTGGAGGAGCAACTCAAGGCAGAGATCAACAATTCCACACAAGACATGCGCATTGAGATGAACCAACAAATGAGCGTGCTACGTACCAACATTGTGAATGATGTGGTGCGCGCACTTCGACCACAACAAGAGAAAGGCAGTGTTCATCGTGGGGGTGGCATCCCTCCGCGAGATGAGGAAGCAGGCGTTGCTCGAGGTGGCCAAGATGCACAGCAACAGCGAGACCGCGTGGTGGCAAACGCCATCCGTCCACCCATCCGTCCGGGGAGGGGCCATGGACATGGAGGCCGTGGTGGGGGAGCACTTCACTTTGACGACGATGACTTTCCGCACCATGACGACGGCTACCACCGCCGTAATCGTTACGGCGAAGAACGACCACACGAGGAGAAATTTGGTAAGCTCAAATTTACGATGCCTTCATTTTCAGGTACACATGTAGGACCGGATATGGCAACAGAGGGGGGTGAATGGTGCCTTTTAAAAAATGCCCCCGAGTATTCACACTCAGCTTCTTGTTCGATAGCTATAGTAGCTAGGAAGAGAGAATAAATTTGCTTACTAGATGCCGAAATTGGTTTTGCCAAAATATTGAGATACTCACAAAAGAGGCAAAACAAAACCAACAAATACTTGTCTTAAAGAAAAGACTAAAAGGATTTTCACTAACAGAGCAAACTAACAGACCACTGAAGAAAACAGCAAACAGAAACTGAAATTAACAACTGAAAACTGAATATTGCAGTCTCGAAAACTGAATCTGAGACACCTGAAACAGAAAATAAAAACTGAAATAAGAAACATCAATCTGCAGAAAACAGCAATCTGAAACAGCAGTAATCTTGCATCACTTTTTGGGTGAAAACTGCACTATCTGTTGGCTGAAAACTGTAGCAAAATGGCTGAAAAACTGCATCAAGGTTGGTTGAAAACTGACCGCAAATAAGGCTGAAAAACTGCAGCAAAGTTGGCTGAAAACTGAACAATCAGCAGCTCAAAACAGCAGCAAAGACTGACTGAAAACAGCAGTAAATCTGCAGCAAACATCAACAGTTTTCAACTGAAAACAGCAGTCTGCACTGTATGAAAACAGCCAGCCGAAAAACTGAATTCAGTCTGCCGAGAGACTGGTTTCCAACTCGTTTTCAACTGAGCAAAAGTCAAAAATTGTGCATAAGATAAACTGAAGCAGTAGCAAACAAATGACGGTGAGCAGTAAACAGAGATGGGTTTTGCTGTTCGGAATAGAGAAGAACTGAAGTTCGGCAAGCAGTGACAAGAAAAACAGCTAGCAGTAAGAATTTCAGACCGTCCTAAACCTGAGAATTTGAGTAATTCCTGCTGCACTTCTTAGCTCAAAAGATCAAGAACATGAGCTAAATATCATTAAGACTTCAGAAAACGATAGGATCAAACAGAGTGTCACGAAATTCAGTTTTGACCTCAAAAATTGAGAAGTTACAGGGAACAACATTTATCTTCAAAATACTCCCAAATCCTTGATCCTTTGGCAATGAAACTTTGAGGATATGTTAGCAATAGCCATAGGACTCTAGATATCAAGTTTCATGCCATCTCACAAAAGGAAAACTGGATTCACCTCAAACCCTAGAAAGAAGATGAAGAACAGAGAAAGTTGAAATATCAAAACTGAGATTAAAATTGATTTGCTCTTTGGAGAAGTCAATCAAAAGGTCCAGAAATGTAATTCCATCCTAGAGCAACCCATTTTGCCGCTTCCCAACAAATAACAAGCCAAAACACAAAATCTCAAAAATCAGCCTAATGAAGCATCGAAGAAGGAGAAGAAGAACAGAGAGCTGTAGACTTAAACAATTCAATCAAAGCCATCTTATATTGATATAGAGAATCAAGGAGATGTTCCCATATGCATGTACACTTAAAAGTAAAGATTACATGTGTCTCAATCCATCCTCTCCCTCTCCATACACTCTAGAACACCAAAAACAAGGGAGGAGAACCAAGAACAGAGCAACAGGAGAAACTAAGAAGGAGACATCTCCTGCACTGCTCTGCCCACTCCCAACAACTAAGGCTTAAAAGCAAACAACCTTCTAAAGCCTCTTTTGACACAATTGAAACCCTAATTCCCTCTAAAATCCATGAGGAGGCATGCAGCCCCTCTCCTCTATTTATAGCCTTGGCTAACGGGTCTCCGCCCCGTTACGCCCGCTAAATCCAACGGCGCCCGCTCCCGCTTTTGCAGTATTGCGAAATTCCCGTTTCGCCCCTCCTGCACCTTCCGGGAAGCTTCCGCGCTCCTTGCCTCGCACGCCTCGCAACCACCTCGAGTCCACGTCGTCTTCGACACGTCCCGACCGTTCTGACCTCAGCGCCACCTGCGCCTAGTCCGGTCACCTCGTGTCTCGCCACGACTCCGCCTCGACGTCCTGTAGTCACACAGACAAGAAACACGTCAAATAGCACTGCTCGATACATGAAAGCGTAAATAGAGATCAAACCTATCGAGTCATCAGAATATGCAACCTAAACCCATACGACTAGGTTCGACCAAGTCCGACCGAGCCCGTTACGCCACGCAACGTCTAGGTCCGAACCAACCGACTCAAACTCGACTTTTCCTAAACCGATGTCAATTACTCATCATACACAACGGGATGACCTCCACATGGTCTCTCAACACATGAGCCCGAAGAATACCTCACTTGGGAGCTCAAGGTGGACAAGGTGTTCCGCTTGCACAACTATTCTGAAGAGAAGAAAATCCATATGGCAGGACTAGAATTCAATGATTATGCCTTGGTTTGGTGGGAGCAAATGCAAAACCAAAGGATGAGGAATAATGAGCCACTCATCACTACATGGGAAGAGATGAAGTACCATATGAGAGCAAGGTTTGTACCTACACATTACAAGCGTGACCTCTTTGATAAATTGTAGAATTTGAAGAAAGGGAGTTTCACAATTGAGGAGTACTACAAAGAAATGGAAATGGCTATGATAAGGGCTAATGTTTATGAACAAGAAGAGCAGACTATGGCCCGATTCCTTGCTGGTTTGCATCCTTCCATCAAGCGAATCGCCGAATTTCAACCCTACAACAACTTGGTGGAGTTGGTGCATCAAGCCACTAAGGCTGAGAGGCAAGTACAACAGGACATGAGGGTTTCAAGATCATCTTCCTACACTTCCCGTACAGCACCTACAGGAGGTAAAACCATATCTCGTTTCAATTCATTTAAAACTAACCCATCTAGTGGAAGTTTTACTCCTAGTGCACGTGCTGCCCCGAGTGCCAAGAACACCACTCCTTCCTTTCCAAAGAGAGGACCAGTCCCCTCTTCATCATCCTCTATTGGTTCTACGGCCAAGAGTAGCTCCATCCAATGCTTCAAGTGTCTTGGTCGTGGACATATGCAAAGGATTGTCCAAATAACAAGGTAATGTTGATAGCGAGAATGGAGAATATGATTACGCTAGTGAGGAAGATGGAGAGCACCTTGCTGATATCGAGGCGCATGAAGATGGCCATGAGAGAGAAAGCGAAGAAGAAGCACATAGGGATAGGTATTGTGACCCCGAGTCCGGTCCTATCCTCGTGTGCACCCCTTCGGTATTGAGCGTTCAAGCAAAGCCCAACCATGAACAGCGCTGCAATCTTTTCCAAACAAGAGCTCAGGTGAGTAAAGATGGTAAGTGTTGCAAAGTTATTATTGACGGAGGTAGTTGCCATAACTTAGCTAGCAAAGAACTTTGCACTAAATTTGGTTTGAAATATAAGAAACACCCACATCCATATCAAATTCAATGGTTAAACAATAATGGTTCTATGAATGTTGGGTACACAGTTGATGTTAGCTTTCAGATTGGTTCTTATCGTGATACTATAGAATGTGATGTTGTGTCCATGGAAGTATGTCACTTGTTATTAGGTAGACCATGGCAATATGATCGTTCTGTGATTTATGATGGAAGAACTAATCAATACAAGTTCATCTGGAATAATAAAGAAATATTGTTACGACCTTTAACTCCTTCTCAAATTATACATGATAACATGCAAAGGGTTGAGGTCAAAGTGGACAGTGAGAAAGTGAAGGAGCAAAAGTGTGTGATTCCACAAAATGTGAGTGAGAGCCATAAACAAAAGCGAGTGGAAAAAGAAAGGGTGAGGAGAGAAAAGTTAGTCATGATAGCCACCAAATCTGATTTGCGAGAGATGAGAGATGATCCCACTTTGGAGCATTTAGTATTGCTGTATAAAGAAGTTTTGCTTTCTACTAATGACTTAACATCTCTTCCTAGTGTGGTTTCTCATGTGTTCTGAGGATTATGAGGATGTTTTTCCGGAGGACGTCTTGGTGGTCTACCACCCGTTCGAGGCATCGAACATCAAATTGACTTGGTACCAGGAGCTCCACTTCCCAACCGTCCGCCGTACCGCACAAACCCGGAGGAGAGAAAGAAAATTCAGCGACAAGTTCAAGCACTCATGGAAAAAGGGTATGTACGCGAAAGTCTTAGCCCTTGTGCCGTTCCTGTCATTCTTGTTCCTAAGAAAGATGGTACATGGAGAATGTGTGTAGACTGTAGAGCTATCAATAACATTACCATTCGTTATCGTCATCCTATCCCTAGGTTAGATGATATGTTTGATGAATTGAGTAGCTCTACTATTTTTTCTAAGATTGATTTGTGTAGCGGATATCATCAAATTCGAATGAAACATGGTGATGAGTGGAAGACAGCTTTTAAAATAAAATTTGGGTTGTATGAATGGATAGTGATGCCTTTTGGTTTATCTAATGCCCCTAGTACATTCATCCGATTAATGAACCATATTTTGAGACACTTCATTGGAAAATTTGTTGTAGTCTATTTTGATGACACTTTGATATAGCTCATTGCAAGAATATGTTGAACACATTAGACAAGTGCTACAAGTGCTAAGAACCGAACAATTGTATACTAATCTTGAGAAGTGTACCTTTTGCACAAACAAAGTGGTGTTCTTAGGCTATGTTGTTTCAGCTCAAGGAATTGAAGTAGATGAATCTAAAATTGAAGCTATTCGAAATTGGTTTACTCCTGCCAATGTTAGTCAAATTCATAGCTTTCATGGACTTGCTAGTTTTTATCGCCGATTTGTAAAAGATTTTAGTACCATTGCTGCCCCATTAAATGAATTAACTAAAAAAGGAGTCACGTTTGAGTGGGGAGAAAAACAAGATAAAGCTTTTGCTGAATTGAAGAAATGTTTAACTGAAGCACCATTGCTTGTTTTACCTGATTTCACTAAAACCTTTGAGATTGAATGTGATGCTAGTGGTATAGGTATTGGTGGTGTTTTGATGCAAGAAAGAAAACATGTTGCATATTTCAGTGAGAAACTTCATGGTGCACAATTAAATTATCCTGTTTATGACAAAGAATTGTATGCACTTGTGCGCGCATTAGAGACTTGGCAACATTATCTTTGGCCTAAAGAATTTGTCATTCATTCTGATCATGAAGCTTTGAAATATTTGAAAGGTCAAGCTAAACTAAACCGTAGACATGCTAAGTGGGTTGAATTCATTGAGACTTTTCCATATGTTGTTAAATACAAGAAAGGCAAGGAAAATGTGGTAGCTGATGCATTGTCTAGAAAACATGCGCTTTTTACTTAATTGGAAGTAAAGGTTCCAGGGCTAGAAAGTTTGAAGGATTTATATGCTTCTGATCATGACTTTTCAGCACCATATTCTAATTGCAAAGATGGGAAAGGGTGGGATAAGTTTCATATTCATGATGGTTTTCTATTTCGCATGAACAAACTATGTGTTCCAGATTCTTCTATGCGTTTGCTACTATTACAGGAGTCTCATGCAGTAGGATTGATGGGTCACTTTGGAAGAGAGAAGATGTACATAATGTTGGCCGATTATTTCTATTGGCCTAAGATGAGGCGAGATGTTGAGAGGTTTGTTCAACGATGCGTGACGTGCCATAAAGCGAAGTCAAAGCTCAATCCACATGGTTTGTATACTCCATTTCCAGTTCCTAGCACTCCTTGGGAAGATATTGGTATGGATTTTATTTTAGGATTGCCTAGAACTAAGAGGGGGAGGGATTCTGTGTTTGTAGTTGTGGATATATTTTCTAAAATGGCTCATTTTATTCCCTGTCATAAGAGCGACGACGCGTCACATGTAGCTGACTTGTTTTTCAGGGAAATTGTTAGACTGCATGGCATGCCAAGAACCATTGTATCTGATCGAGACGTCAAATTTATGAGCTACTTTTGGAAGACTTTGTGGGCCAAACTTGGTACAAAGTTGCTCTTTTCGATAACTTGTCATCCACAAACCGATGGACAAACAGAGGTCGTGAACCGTACACTCTCAATGCTGCTGCGGACAATGATAAAAAATAATTTAAAAGAGTGGGAAGATTGCCTACCGCATGTTGAATTTGCATATAATCGGGTGGTGCATTCTACAACTCAACTATGTCCATTTGAGGTGGTGTATGGTTTCAAACCGATCACGCCACTTGACTTGATGCCACTTCCATTACAAGAACGTACAAATATGGATGCTTCTAAGCGTGCTGATTTTGTGAAAAAGCTCCATGAAAAGACTAAAGAGGTAATTGAAAAGAAGGTACGTGCTTATGCTTCTAAGGCTAACAAGACTAGAAAGAAAATGCTATTTGAACCAGGTGATCTACTATGGATACACCTTCGTAAAGAACGTTTTCCGGAAAAGCGTAAATCAAAATTGATGCCCTGTGGTGATGGTCCTTTTAAAGTGCTTGCCAAGATCAATGATAATGCATACAAGATAGAGCTTCCAGGAGACGATTATGGGGTGAGCACTACTTTCAATGTTGCTGATTTATCACCATTCTTTGGACAAGACGGCACAGAGTCGAGGACGACTCCTTTTCAAGAGGGGGAGGATGATGAGGACATCTCTACTACATATTCATCGACCACTTCAAATGTGCATGGCAAAGCTATTGATAAGGCTCCGGAAGGTCCTATGACAAGAGCAAGAGCTAAGTTACTTCAACAACAGGTGCTTTTGTTCCTTAGAGATTATTCTATTACGTTAGATGAGAATAACATACTACCTAATGCAAATATGTTATGCGTTCTCAGATTTGAAGCAACAGAAGGTCAAGTGGAGAAAGACCAACCTACCACGAGTCATGAGAAGGAGAGTCCATGCGGGCAAGGAGCTATGATATATCTGTCCAACAATTTCTCAATCAAGAAGCCCGTTTGATAGGAGAGCAAAAGGGGAAGAAGCCCAAGGACATAATCTACAAGCTTTGGATAAGATTTACAAGTCAAATTCGGACTTCCCACGTGCTCAATCCAATTCAAACTCGGATTCAACTCAGAATTCAATTCGGATTCGGTTCGGGACAGCCTGACAGGCAGTTACTAAAAAGGTCATAACTTTCACAAACGGAGTCCGATTCAGGTGTTCTTGTACTCGTTGGAAAGATAATTTCAAGGGCTACGCAATGGATCTGGCCCCACCTTCAAATTCATCACGGATAAAAAGTTATGACCAAAACATGGTGATGGTTTAATTTTAGGTTTTTCCTTTTGTGTGAGTTTGTTTCCAAATACATGTAGGGATGAGTTGGAGTTGGTTTAGAACCTCTTGGCCAGCCATGAGGTGGACAGAGTACTATATATTGAGGGTTAGACCCCCATTGTAAGGCAGACCACGTTTGAAAATAATCAATCTACTAAAGTATGTTCGAGTTTAGCATTGTTGCCTAAGTTCCATAGGGAATTAGGAGTTATTTTCTTCAATCAAGATCGTTCAGCCTTTCCATTGGGAATTGGGTGCACGGTAGATCTTCGCTTGGTGGTCGGCGAAATCAACACGAGTGTATTTTGGCGGATTAAAGAGTGTTTGTCCCTTGCATTGGCATTGGAGGATCATTACGATTCATCAAGACTCCCGTGAGTATCCATCCTACGTCGAGAAGATCGGGCGACCCCGTATCAGGGTCTGAGTCGGCGATCTACCGGGTAGAGCTTATATAAAAAGATGAGCAGTGAAACGACCTTATTTTTTTAACTCAGTCATGAGGGTTAAAAATCTTATGAGTAAAGCTGGACAACTCTACAGAGTAATCACAATGGTATCTTGAATACGCCGTACTTCCGGTAAAAGAAGCTATGTTTAGTAGGTGATTCCAACAGCGAAGCGTAAGTAAATTTGGAAATGATTTGAAAAATGCTAAGGTTTGTTAATCAAGTCTTGAAACCCCAAATCCTTAAGTAGTTACTATTCTTTTGTGTTTAAAAATGTTTACAAACAAAACTACATCCACATATCATAATGAAACAACTATATTCTCATCACTTGAGAATCCTAGCAAGTAGCTATATAGCATTTCTTCATGTGACTTGTCGAGTACGGTTGATTGTACCTAGTCTTGCAATATTTCCACCACAACAGATATCAGAAGAAAAGAGGATATTGCAAGTTTTCGTGTTAGAGTTACGACCACACTCAAGCATTCCTATAGAGTTTTTTTCGGTTCTTCTGAATATAAGTTAAATTTTGGACTTGAATGCCCGTATTGTTATTTAAGTTGACCGTTTGGTCATATTTTAATCAAATTAACTTCTTTCAACTTTCGTAAGCAGGTATGATACTCTTTTTGTCAGCAACTAAACTTCTGTGCTGTTACGGGTTGTTCGATATCCCTGTTCGCAAAAATAGAGACGTAACATTTCCTACTTTTAAAAATTTCGTGATTATTAATTACTGTAGTGACTTAATTTATATCAGTCGAAATCACACGTAAGTTTCTATTACTCCATACTCTATCACACAAATAACCCAAAAGTCATAAGCCGTAGCCAAAAATTATGAACTGAAGCAAAAAAGAATATGCACATTGGTTTTCGTGTGCTTGGAGAATCTAGAAACCAGTATAAACACCTTTCTTGAAGGTGTTTCTTCACTCTTCTTGCTATCTATTCGCTCTGAAAAAGACAGGGGTTATGGGCGCATCACACATCCTACTCCTCGCTCACGTCTCGCGCACGTATCTCCTTGTAATAACTATTTATTTTAAAAAACTATCAATCACAGTCAACACGAATATCTTTCAAAAACAAACATGTTACAACTAACATCATTTGGTGACTTGTGCCCCCCACCCTCTAACACTTATTCCAAGATAGAAACAAGGAATTTTCGACCATTTTGGTCCCAGCTACACAAAAATACCGCATTTGGCCCCTCCTACGTGTATTGCCAGTTCTGACCCCGTCATGTGGCCGGGGTTGCGCTAAGGGAGGTGACGTGGTTAGGGACCGCACGAGGGGGGATGGCGCGGTCGGGGTGCGTGTGAGCGAGGTGGCACGGTTAGGATGCGCACGAGTGGGAGGTGGTGGGGGTGCCTCTCTGTCGGCGCGGTCTAGACGCCACCTATTAGTAAATCAAGAAAGCATTTCACATCCTCCCCGGCATCGTCTCTCCTTCCACAGTGACGTCATCTCGCTGCCGGCGTTGTCATCCTCTCTTTGCTGGCTTTGTCCTCCACGCGCTTGTCGTCGTGCTACTTTACCGATGCATCGCCCATACCGTGCCACCTCCTCGCGCTGCCTCCTCCTCGCGCACAACCCGGTTGCACCACCGTTCTCATGCACACCTGTAGGATCGGAAATGACAACAGAGGGGGGTGAATGGTGCCTTTTAAAAATTTGCCCCCAAAGTATTCACACCAACTTCTCTTCTCCAATAGCTATAGAAGCTAGGAAGAAGGAGGTTCGCTCACTTGTGATCAGACCGACAATCGAGCATAAACATTTCATGTACCGGAGCAGCAAACTGAAAGCTACAAGAGAGACTTTACCAAAAACTGAAACACCTCTCGGCTGAAGGAACTGAGAACAGCCTGCCAAAGGAACTCTCAGAACTGTCGTGGAATGGGCTGTTTTGCCTTGTAGACCGGGAGCAGTGAGGCGCTCAGAAAGTGCTGCATAACACCTGATCGAAAAGAGCTCAAACTGAAAACAAACAGATAGCCGAATGAGGAACACAGATCAAGTGCCTTGAAAGAGAATCTCCTCCAGGAATTACTACAACCGAAGTGAAACCGATTGAGACAAAGATCTCAAATTTCTACTCAAGATTAATCAATAAGACTGAATGAGAGCAGCTAGTAGAGTAACTAAAAAATAGAGTCAACAGTGAATACTGACACCGAAAAGAAAAATAGGAAATGTCGAACGTCTTGCCTTTTTCATGCCAAAAGCGGGACTTCAAACTAAACAACAAGTCACCCTAAGAAGAGAGAAGAAGCAAACACACAGCAGTCTGGACTGAAATAGGAGCAGACTTGAAATTACAGAGACAAAGAACTGCAGACAAAAAGAAAAGCAAGACAGAAAAGAGAAAGCACATGAAGGATTCAAAACAGAAACAGCCGAACCTGAGATAGCAGAAAAGAAAGGCTGAAATTCAGAACGACTCAGCAGAGAAAAGAAGGGAAAAACATGCAGTTGTCTGCAACCTCTGAGCCGAGACCTTGATTGACAATTTTCCAACAAAAACTGCTACCACAGTAAAAATTGAAGACATCCGTAAAACAGAGAAATCACTGCATTTTTGCTGCTCTTCTCAGGATATTTGAACATGTCTTCAATCCAAATAGCATAAGAGCCTTAGGGACTAGAGAATATAACCAGACATAGTCATATCGGCTAACACATGAAATCAGTTTGAGCAAGAACCGAAAAACTGACATGCTGAACTGAAATAAGATCAAAAGCTCGAATGACTAGGTACTCTCATGACTGTTGAAGGGAAATCTCTTGATTTCAATTGGGAAACATCTCAAACTAAGAAACTAAAAACTTGGAGCAATCTTTTCTAAGAAACAACGAGAATCTTCTGTAAATGTAAACAGTAAACCCTAGCTTTAAAGTAAACAGAGGAACACAAGGGTAAATATTGAGAAGCAAGTAAACCCTTCGATTCACCCTTTTGCTCTTGAGAATGAACTGATCAAACGATCTTGAGACTGATTCCCATCACGGAGCAGAAGAACCAGAAGTGCTACTCAAGAATCCAACTTGGAAACGAAAAGTCAGATGACACCAAAGATAGAACTTGAGCAATCAGAAGGAACAGAAGAGAGGAAATCCAATCAACTTAAAAGACATAAATACAGATAGAAACATAACTGATTGCATATGCTAATGTTTACAACTGGATCATTCCATCTCTCGCAGGGACCAACATACACAAGGAAAACAATATCACTACTGTATCCTATTCCCCTCACAACTCATATGAACATGGAAAAACTCACACACATATGGAGAGAAAAGAAAACCCTAACTCTCTCCCAAAGCCATTGAGTTGGTGAGGGGGTATGCAGCCCTCAACTCCTATTTATAGCCCTTAGCTAACGGGTCTCTAACCCGTTAGCCGGCTAAACCCTAACGGAGCCGTCTCCCGCTTGTGCAGCCTCGTGAAATTACTGATTCGCCCCTCCTGCACCTTCCGGGAAGCTTCTGCGCTCCTTGTCGTGTACGCCTCGCATCCACCTTGAGTTCACGCCGTCTTCGACACATCCCGACCGTTCTGACCTCAACGCCACCTGCGCCTAGTCTGGTCACCTCGTGTCTCGCCATGACTCCGCCTCGACGTCCTGCAGCCAACACAGACAAGAAACCGCTCGATACACATAAGCATAATACAATCCAAACCTGTCGAATCATCAGAATATGCATTCTAATCCCATACGACCAAGCTTGACCAAGTCCGACCGAGCCCGTTGCACCACGCAACGACATGGTCCGAACTAACCAACTCAAACTCGACTTTCCTAAACCGATGTCAATTACTCATCATACACACGGGATGACCACCACATGGTCTCTCAATCTCCCCCTTGATGAGTATATTGACAAACCCAGAAAAAGCACAAAGTTGAGTTTGAAATGCAAGAAAGAAGTCAAACATGGTCCAAAGGAAGGAAGTGATGCTAATGACCATGTCGACACAAGGAGCAAAAAGAAAGAACAAGTTTTCCTCAAAGCTCCCAAAATGGCTTTTTCTACCACTATTCTCCCCCTTTTGGCAATAAACACATCAATAATGCAAGAAGGAGAATAAGTCATGAAAAAGGATAAAATGACTGAAGTTTGATTATTCTAAGCATTTAGAGCCATGAGAATTATCCAAAATGACCATTAAGGATTACACCAAGCCATAATTCAATAAAGGCTATCTAGATCATGACAAGATATGTATATGCTACCTAAACTAAAGAGATGATAATCTGAATTATAGGGCAATTTATGAACAAATTAAGTCATCAATGAGCAAAGTCTAGCTAGAGACATCCAAGGATGATGCAGGCCATGTCAATAAGCTAAGCGGAATCAAGAAGCTACAGTTGAGTCCAAATAGAGTGTTATATGCTCAAGAAGGAAACATTGGTTCAAGTACTTGGTTCTTTTGTAACTTAAGCAAATCGAGCACAAATGACATATTTTCTTATGAAACTTATGGTCCTTTCCAACCAGATATTTTTATCATGTGCTAGATCTCAAGGCTTATGCGATCATACCAAGCGAGAAGCTTAAGGAAATGATCTTGGTCATCCATAACTCCCCCTGAGTTCATGCCTAGTGCAATGGCAAGCCGTCTCATGAGAAAGAATTGGTGAGATCAGTTTTTTCGCACAAAAAAGACCTTTTTGCTTTTGAAATGATTGTGTAGGACCAAAATGGCGACAGAGGGGGGTGAATGTCGTTCTTTTGATAACGCCCCTAAAGTACTCACTAAAATCCCAATGTTTGCAGTTTTGCTGGGGGTCAGACTGCAGTAAAGCGATCGGATAGACCGGGTCACGGACAGCTTCACAAATGCAGAAAAGATGAAAACAGATAGCAGGACTAATGCACCAGTCTAAAACCGAAAGCATTAGCTGCAGCAAACCGAAAGTTTGGAAGGAGCGGAACTCTGAAGACTCAGACAGACAAAAAAAATCCAGAGGCCAGTGTCTTGACGATAGCAGAAAATTCAAACAGTTCGGCTGCTGTTACTAGATGAAATAGGCTGAAGGTATAAGCTGCCAAAAACTGTGCTAAGCCAAACAGAAAGGTATAAGCTGCTGAATACGAAGTATGTTGCAAACGCAAACAGTGATAACCTGAAAAGGAGCCAGACTGATTAAAAGAGGGAGCAGCTCGGTTTTATGGTTGGTTAAGGATTAGAATCTTAGTTTTTACCGACTACAAAATAGAGGAGATGTCTTTTAGCTAGTAACAAATTAAAGCAAAAGGAAAAAGAGCAAGACAAAGAAGCTCAGAAGCTTCAGGACTGAAACCACAAAAGAAAAGGAACCTAAAAGAGAGAAAACAGCCAATGACAAAAATAGAACTGCAAGCACAGCTGAGAAAGAACCAAAAGAAAGAAGAGAGTTAAATAAAGAAAAGACTATGCTGCTGCGGCTGAACCAAGATCAAGACTGCTCCCAAGAAAATACATAAACTGTTGATCTTAAAAGCTATCGGCAAGGGCTGAAAACATACAGGGGAAGTTTAAATTTCCAAACATCATGAACAGTAACTGCAGCCGAAATAGGAACTAGACTGAACTTTGAAATGGAAAACCGTAGGAGGAGAATACACAAAGCAAGTCTATTCTGCAGCTTCTTTAACTAAAAACTCAATTCTACCTGTAGCATCCAGAGAAGCAAACGAGAAATCAAACCATGAGAGGAACAAACAAAGAAAGAACATAGTCATCTCATCACAGAGAGAAAAGCTCAAATAATGAGGAAAGGAAAATCTTCAGATTTTATTTCAACCAAAAATAATACAAGGAGTCCCGATACGCATGGACATTAGAACAAGAAAGATTAGAAGATTTTCAATCCATCCTCTCCCTCTCAATCCTCAAAACACCAAGAGCCTCACATGCTTCTTGGGAGGAACACACACACACCAAGTGATGAATGAACAATAAGACCCTTGTGATCCTCAAAGGGGTATGCAGCCCCCAACACCTATTTATAGCCCTTGGCTAACGGGTCTCCAACCCGTTCGCCGGCTAAACCTAACGAGCTCGCCCCGCCAGTGCACCTTGCGAAATCACCATTTCGCCCCTCCTGCACCTTCCGGAAGCTTCCGCGCCCCTTGTCTCGCACGCCTCGCAATCACCTCGAATCCACGCCGTCTTCGACACATCCCGACCGTTCTGACCTCAGCGCCACCTACGCCTAGTCCAGTCCACCGTGTCTCGCCACGACTCCTCCTCGACGTCCTGCAGTCACACAGACAAGAAACACGTCAAATAGCACCGCTCGATACATGTAAGCACAATAACATCAACAAACATGTCGAATCATCAGAATATGCATTCTAATCCCATACGACCAGGTTCGACCAAGTCCGACCGAGTCCGTTACGCCACGCAACGTCAAGGTCCGAACCAACCGACTCAAACTCGACTTTTCCTAAAACGATGTCAATTACTCATCATTCTCAACGGGATGACCACCACATGGTCTCTCAATCTCCCCCTTGATGAGTATATTGACAAACCCAGAAAAAACATGAAGTAGAGTTTGAAGAGTCCAACATGGTCCATAGAAGAAAAATGAAGCTAATGACCATGTCGATGTATGAGCAAAAGAAAGAACAAGTTTTCCTCAAAGCTCCCAAAACTATTCTCCCCCTTTTGGCAATAAACACATCAAGAATGCAAGTAGGAGAACAAGTCATGAAAATGGATGACATGGCTGAAGTTTGTTTATTCAAATTATGCATTAGAGCCATGAAGATTATCCAAAATAACCATAATGTATTACACCAAGCCATAACATACAAGTATGCTACAAAGATCATGACTAAGTATGTAAAGTGAAGCTAAGCAACAGAAGGTATAATCTGATTTTTAATTGAAGTGCTTAGCAAGTCAAGTCAAACAGGATTGTAGTCTAGCTAAAGGTATCCACAAATGATGCAAGCCATGTCAATACGCTAAATGGAACCGAGAAGCTAGTGTTGAGTCAACTAGAATGCTACTAGTTCAAGAATGATACAATTGTTGGAGTACATTGAACTTTTTAGCAATTAAGCACATTTGACATTTTTCTTTTGGAAATCATGGTTGTTTTCAACCCAAATTATTTTCATGTGCTAGATCTCAAGCCTTATGCGATCATTCCAAGCGAAAGCTTAAGGAAATGATCTTGGTCATCCAATACTCCCCTGAGTTTATGCCTTGTGCAATGGCAAGCCGTCTCATGAGAAAGAATTGGTGAGATCAGTTTTTTCACACAAAAGAGATCTTTTTGCTTTTGACAGATTGTACTAACTTATGTGTCATCAAGAAACTAATATAGCTCAATCTATTGCTCAACAATGATTCAAGACTCAACTCAGCCTATTTGACATGGCAAGAATCATAAAAAGATAACACAAAGCTGACTAGTCTCAAATATGAACATGACATGAATTAGGTCAAATTTAGCATTTTAATTAACCTATCATGGCAAAGACTTGACTACACATATAAAGTCATGATCAAATTAGCAATGGAGCACAAATCATGGCAAGATGTAATATAATGAAAACATGTCATGAATGGATAATAATCAAGGCTCCATGAAGCTATATTACAAATGCAAATGACGAACATCCAGCTCCCCCTTAACAAGTGATGCAACTTTTAGTTCAAGTTGAGTTATGTCATCATTAAAATCTAGAAGTTCCCAAATGAACTCCCCCTGAACCAAAGCAATAAAAACGAGAAGCTGGCAAATAAATCAAGAAAGGCAGTCCTTAAAGCATAGATAAGGTAGAGAATACTAATGACTCAGACTAACTCTTATCTACCCCATATGACTCCAGGATAACCAGCTATCAAGAAAAACACACACTAGAGAGCAAACACGCACTGCTCACCCGAGGGTGGCCCAACCTCGCTAGAACCTAAAAGAAGTGAGTGAGCTCAACCTAGTGAGATAAGAAACAGCTATCCTGAAAGCACAAGATAAGAGCAAGAAGTCTAAGCACTCAGCAAGAGACACACTCTAACCTATGCTAGAATGACTAAAACCTAATGTACCCAAAAATGCGATGCAGCAGTAAGGATACAGAAGCAAGATTAATATGATAAAGCAGTAAAGCCCAAAGCTCCCCCTCACAAGAGTCAATAAGGACAAACCACCACAAGCTCTCCCCGCAGAGCTGAAAACCCCGTGCTATCCAAAGGCTTGGTAAAGATATCAGCCAACTGGTGGTCACTCTCCACAAACTGGAGCACTATGTCACCCTTCTCCACATGGTCTGGAAGGAAGTGATATCTGATATCGATGTGCTTGGTCCGAGAGTGCTGCACTGGGTTCTTAGCAATGCTAATCGCAGATGTGTTATCGCAGAAGAGCGGAACACGATCGATAGCTAACCCAAAGTCCCGCAGAGTCGAGACCATCCAAAGCACTTGGCTACAGCAACTGGCTGCAGCAACGTACTCGGCCTCTGCGGTGGACTGTGCAACACCGGACTGCTTCCTCGAAGACCAGGAAACGAGAGAAGTGCCAATGAACTGGCAGGTGCCCAAAGTGCTCTTCCTATCTATCCTACAACCGGCAAAGTCTGCATCCGAATAGGCTCTAAGGGATAGACAGGATGAGGAAGAGTACCGATACCATAGTCAATGGTAGCTCGAAGGTACCGAAGATGCGCTTCACTTTGGCGGTGAGATACGTGAGGAGAAGCCTGAAACCGGGCACAAAGACACATAGAGAAGTGTATGTCCGGTCTCGAGGCAGTGAGGTACAAGAGGAGCCAATTATCTTGCGGTACTCCTTCCGATCAACCGACTCGCCATCCTCATACGGGTCAAGAGAAGTCAGAGAAACCATCGGAGTTGACACCGACTTTCCATCACTCATGTCAAAGCGTCTCAGAGGTCTCGAGTGTACTTGCCTTGATGCAAGAAAGTACCCTCCGAGTCTCGCTTGATTTGGAAGCCAAGGAAGAAAGTCAACTCACCCATCATGCTCATCTCAAACTCGGTGCTCATGACATCCGAGAACTGTGAAACTAGAGCATGAGAAGAGCCGCCAAAGATAATGTCATCGACATAAATTTGGGCGAGCAGAAGGTCATTGCTAAGCCGGCGAATGAACAAGGTCTTGTCAACTTTACCCATCTCGAAATCATGCCTCAACCCTCGTCTCCATCGTCCTCATCATCCACAAAGATGGTCTCGGACTGCTCTAAAGAACCTGAGATATCGGGCCTAGTCCCTGGTGGCCTCGTCAAGGTCACCTCACATGTCTCTACCATTTTACTAGACTCGCAGCCTGCACCCTATAAGCCCTGAAGAAGTCGAGTAGCCTAGAAAGATCCCATCACAAGAACGTGACTCGAACTTATCTAGGTTCCCGAACTTCAAAATAAAGCACTTACAACCAAACACACGAAAATGAGATACACTGGGCTTTCGCCCATATCTCAACTCATAAGAAGTGCGGTGCAAGTGTGCCCTCAGAAAAACTCGATTTGAGACATGGCACGCGGTAGCTATAGCCTCAGCCCAAAACTTCCGCGGTGTAGAGTATTCATCGAGCATCGTCCTCGCCATCTCGACCAAGGTACGATTCTTCCTCTCCATGACGCCATTCATTGTGGGACGTGCGGAGAAGAGAACGGCGCCTACACTGTCTCACCACGAACCTCTCAAGTAGGAATTCTTGAACTCCGTGCCATTGTCACTGCAGATCGCTCGTAAGGCACCTGGAAGCTCAACAGAAACCCTACTGAAAAGACCTCGGAAATGTGTAAACGCCTCATCCTTCGAGGCCAAGAAAAACACCCAAGAATACCTCGAGAAGTCATCGACCACAACAAGAACATACCACTTCCCTCCTGCTAATTGCACTCGAGCTGGTCCAACCGTGTCCATATGGAGCATTGTCCGGTCTGCATCGGTCATAGTAATCGTGGACCTGAGGATGAGAAGCGGCAACCATCTTGTCGTCTTCAAGACGAAGCACAAACCAGATCTTTGACCATCTTGAGTTTCGGCAGACCACGAATGAGATCGTGGCCGCTAACTCGGATCAAATGGTCAAATCCAATATGACCAAGTCTCTTATGCCAGAAGGAAAGGTCACGGGACTCAGAAGCAACCAAACACCGGAGAGGATCACCAGAAGACTCAGAAAAATCAGCACGAAAGATTCTCCCAAACCGAGAAATCCTGCAAACCAGACTACCCGAAAAATCAAGAATTTTGCAATTGTTTCTCTTAAAACTCACCTCAAAGTCGTAATCGGTAAGCTGAGAAATGGAAAGCAAATTATACTGCAGCTTACTAACCAAGGCAACATCTCTCAAAATAAATGAATCATTAATGCGCACTGTACCTTTGGCGATGACGCGCCCAGATGAAGCGTCTCCGAAGGTGATCGTCTCATCACCTGGAGCTCGGGCAAGGGAAGAAAACCAACTGGAATCTCCGGTCATGTGTCGTGAACACTCGGAGTCTACGAGCCAAACCTTTCCCTTCCCTGTCCGGTGAACCTGAGTCAAACAGAGAGTAAAGTCTCAGTACTGGGATAAATCAAAATAGATTTTGGAACCTAATACCGAGTCACACGTCGAGCAGAAGAAGTAGTCACACACGACTGACCTCTAACTACCCTACGCTCTCCGTCGCTCAATGAAGCAGAAGGTCTGTGAACAAACCTGAAGCTATTGCTCGGTCCGACTGCTACGGGAGAGCGAGTCGAAGCACCGGCAACACGCTGATCTCGCCGCGGGTAGCCATCTCGACGGGGGAAACGAGATCTACCCTCATGACGGTGGAAGTCACGACCGAAAGGAGCATGAGGACGAAAACCAGAAAACTCGAAAGAACCAAGTCCTCGATGCTGCACAAATCCACCAATAATAGCAAGCCTAGACCTCGTGTTGGTCTTAGGTGCACTCAAGGTCTGGGGCTGACCCTGAACACGCCTAAGAGCTGCAACACGGTCTCTACGCGTGATCTTGACGCGCCTGAAGCATTGGTCAATCAAGTGTCCATCCTTCTGACAAAAGGTGCAATGATACTTCACCTTCTGAGAGGTAGAAGTAGCATGATGGGGCTTCGCCTTCTGAGAGGCCGAAGCTACAGGTGGACTCACATTGCTGTCAGAAATCCCTTGGACAAAGCCCGCTGATTTGAATTGAACTTTCTTAGTCCTGGGCTTGACCTCGATTACACCTGCGGCTACGGGTCTGAGTACAGCAGGTGGATGCTTCCTCACATCCTCAAGAAAATCATACCCTAGACTTGATTAAACTTGCAAATCTTGGACTTGTCTAGAATAAGATTCAGCTTTTTCTTGCCTCCAACGAATCTTTCAAGAGTGTTCATAAGGTACTGGCACTCCTGAAAGAGAGAGGTGCAAGAGGAGTAAGGGGAAGGAGAAGAGACAGCAGGAGGAGAGGAAAAAGAACCAACAACAGAAGAGCGAATGGCACGTGCGTATCTCTCCTTATGCACGGCCGCCTCAACCTTGAGGGCTTCGCAGGACACACAGGAGGCAGTCCTAATCCTAGCCATTTGGTCTTCGTAATTCTTCCTAAACGTCTCTACCATGTTCTTATCCTTTTCCAACACCTCAGCACAGAAGGCACAAGTAGGACGTGATTTTTCTAGAAGGTCCTTAGTTAGCTTCACATATTTTTTATCCAATGCAATCAAGTTAGATTTTAGTTTATCACAATTTTTGCATGGTGAGCTAACAGGGTCCTTAGAGGCATACTGAGCCATTTTCTTATTGTAGTCAATCATTTCTTGAAACTGTTTTGAGACAGATTCAAGTTCAGCAGTTAACTTAGGACAGTTTGTGCAAGAAACAACAGACTCAAGTAAAGAGGTATGCAACTCAGCAATTTTATGATCTGCCCGTTTTAGGTTCAACTTCAAGTTATTGCAATTTTCACAAGTCTCGGGATCGAGCAACATGGTATAAAGACCTCTAAACGCATTGTCCTTATCCTCACATGAGGTGCAAGACGTAGTCTCAACAACAGGGGATGTAAGAGTAACTACCCTACTCATCTCTAGTTCAGCAAGTAGACTAACATTCTCCACCTTAACCATATCTAGCTCAGAGGACACACTATCATGCTGGGTCCTTAGTTTCTCCATGTCACCAAGCAAAGCACAAGATGTATCACATTAAATCACGGAGGGAGCAGATATAAGTGAAGTAAGCTCCCGTGACAGTCTATCTACTTCCTTCTCCAACTCAGTACATCTAGCCCTAGACTTAGCATGGAATCTACCTAGCTTAAGGAAAGCATCATTAAGCTGGTCATAAGTAGGGCTCACCTCATCGGAGTCGGAGTACAGCTCGCTGTCACTCAGTTCGCCCTCGAGTACCATGAAGCACATGCCGGAGAAGTCGTCGCCGCCTTTGGGGTCTTGGTCACTCGTCTCGTCGTCGTCGCTCCATCCCTCCACCTCGCTGAGATCGAGGTCGTCGAACGCGGAGAGGACGCGGTGGAAAAGCTTCTTGGCCTTCCCAAAGTCGCGGAACTTCTTCTTGCCTTGCGTCTGAGCTGGAGGCTTCTTGTTGCGGTTCTTGTTGGTGTAGTCGTTCTTACCCAAACCGCCGTAGTCGTTCTTGCTCTTCTCCAGCTTGGGGTAGTTTGCCCGAATGTGGTTGGGGCCACCACACTCAAAGCAAATCACGGGTCCTCCTCTCTTTCCGTCCCTCCTTCTCTTGTAGGCATGTGAAAATTTACGAGCAAGAAGAGCCAACTGATCATCCATGAGTGCTCCAAGCGATCATCGATTCGTCACGAGAGCGATAAGGGAGAAACAGAAATCGAATCGGAAGAAGGACCGAAGAAGAAAGCGGATCGGTGACCAAAGCCATCGATCGTGACTTGACCCACGAGACAACGTCAATCTCGTGAGTCTTGAGGCGCGAGTACAGCGCGTCAAGAGTCAAGGTCGGGAGGTCTGTCGTGTCTTTGATGGTGGTCACTTTCATCTCCCAAACACGCAGATCGAGTGTAGTGAGCATCTGACGAGCGTTGTCCGAGTCGGAGTACGTGAGACCGACGGCTCGGAGGTTGCTCAAGATTTTGTGAAACGCGCAAAACACTCATCAAGGGACTCGCCAACGAGCATTTCAAACTTGTTGTAATCTCGCTTGAACTGGTCCTGTCGCACCGTCTTTATTTGGGTGGTGCCCTCATGGTAAGCATTGAGGGTCGCCCAAATATCGGCGACGGAAGATGAGATATGCGGTCAAACTCACTACGACTCGAGCCACGTGTTATGATGTTCCTTGCCATAGCGTTTGCCTCAACGTCGACCATGTTTCGGCATTGACGTCCTCATCGGCAGAACAAAGAAACCGAACTGGACCTTTCGCGGATGGCGTAGCCCGAGCACGGATGTAGGTCTCCATCCGACTCTTCCAGAAGGGATAGTCCATCCCATCGAAGATTGGGGGCTTGGTCGAGTACTTGTCCGTCGCCATGGCTCTTGAGACCGGTTAAGATTATTGAAAAGAGCTAACCGGCTCTGATACCAATTGTAGGATCGGAAATGGCAACAGAGGGGGGTGAATGGTGCCTTTTAAAAATTTGCCCCAAAGTATTCACACCAACTTCTCTTCTCCAATAGGTTCGCTCACTTGTGATCAGACCGACAATCGAGCATAAACACTTCATGAAACGGAGCAGCAAACTGAAAGCTACAAGAGAGACTTTACCAAAAACTGAAACACCTCTCGGCTGAAGGAACTGAGAACAGCCTGCCAAAGGAACTCTCAGAACTGCCGTGGAATGGGCTGTTTTGCCGTGTAGACCGGGAGCAGTGAGGCGCTCAGAAAGTGCTGCAGAACACCTGATCGAAAAGAGCTCAAACTGAAAACAAACAGATAGCCGAATGAGGAACAGAGATCAAGTGCCTTGAAAGAGAATCTCCTCTAGGAATTACTACAAACTGAAAGTGAAAACTGATTGAGACAAAGATCTCAAATTTCTACTCAAGATTAATCAATAAGACTGAATGAGAGCAGCTAGTAGAGTAACTAAAAAATAGAGTCAACAGTGAATACTGACACCGAAAAGAAAAATAGGAAATGTCTGAACGTGCTGCCTTTTTCATGCCAAAAGAGCAGGACTTCAAACTAAACAACAAGTCACCCTAAGAAGAGAGAAGAAGCAAACACACAGCAGTCTGGACTGAAATAGGAGCAGACCTGAAATTACAGAGACAAAGAACTGCAGACAAAAAGAAAAGCAAGACAGAAAAGAGAAAGCACATGAAGGATTCAAAACAGAAACAGCCGAACCTGAGATAGCAGAAAAGAAAGGCTGAAATTCAGAACGACTCAGCAGAGAAAAGAAGGGAAAAACATGCAGTTGTCTGCAACCTCTGAGCCGAGACCTTGATTGACAATTTTCCAACAAAAACTGCTACCACAGTAAAAATTGAAGACATCCGTAAAACAGAGAAATCACTGCATTTTTGCTGCTCTTCTCAGGATATTTGAACATGTCTTCAATCCAAATAGCATAAGAGCCTTAGGGACTAGAGAATATAACCAGACATAGTCATATCGGCTAACACATGAAATCAGTTTGAGCAAGAACCGAAAAACTGACATGCTGAACTGAAATAAGATCAAAAGCTCGAATGACTAGGTACTCTCATGACTGTTGAAGGGAAATCTCTTGATTTCAATTGGGAAACATCTCAAACTAAGAAACTAAAAACTTGGAGCAATCTTTTCTAAGAAACAACGAGAATCCTCTGTAAATGTAAACAGTAAACCCTAGCTTTAAAGTAAACAGAGGAACACAAGGGTAAATATTGAGAAGCAAGTAAACCCTTCGATTCACCCTTTTGCTCTTGAGAATGGCGATCAAACGATCTTGAGACTGATTCCCATCACGGAGCAGAAGAACCAGAAGTGCTACTCAAGAATCCAACTTGGAAACGAAGAAGTCAGATGACACCAAAGATAGAACTTGAGCAATCAGAAGGAAGGAGCAGAGAGAAATCCAATCAACTTAAAAATGTAAATACTGAGATAGAAACATAAGCGATTGCATATGCTAATGTTTACAACTGGATCATTCCATCTCTCGCAGAGACCAACATACACAAGGAAAACAATATCACTACTGTATCCTATTCCCCTCACAACTCATATGAACATGGAAAAACTCACACACAAATGGAGAGAAAAGAAAACCCTAACTCTCTCCCAAAGCCATTGAGTTGGTGAGGGGGTATGCAGCCCTCAACTCCTATTTATAGCCCTTGGCTAACGGGTCTCCAACCCGTTACGCCGGCTAAACTCTAACGGAGCCATCTCCCGCTTGTGCAGCCTCGCGAAATTACCGATTCGCCCCTCCTGCACCTTCCGGGAAGCTTCCGCGCTCCTTGTCGTGTACGCCTCGCATCCACCTCGAGTTCACGCCGTCTTCGACACATCCCGACCGTTCTGACCTCAACGCCACCTGCGCCTAGTCCAGTCACCTCGTGTCTCGCCACGACTCCGCCTCGACGTCCTGCAGCCAACATAGACAAGAAACACGTCAAATAGCACCGCTCGATACACATAAGCATAATACAATACAAACATGTCGAATCATCAGAATATGCATTCTAATCCCATACGACCAAGCTTGACCAAGTCCGACCGAGCCCGTTGCACCACGCAACGACATGGTCCGAACCAACCAACTCAAACTTGACTTTCCTAAACCGATGTCAATTACTCATCATACACACGGGATAACCACCACATGGTCTCTCAACACCTGAACCGCGCCATCTCCCATGGCGTGGTGTTCGACCGCCCCCACCTCTCGCACGCTCCCGACTGCCCCACCTCCCCTCGCACGCTCCCGACAACAGAAGAGGGCCAAAGGTGGCAATACACACGGGAGGAAACTGGCTTTATTCTTTACAGCTTCTAAAAATGGCTTTTGGCTTTTGCTACAATACCTAACTTTCAAACAAAGTATTTTCTTAAGACGGGGTTTACAGGTTAATTGTAGTACACGTTAAAAGCCCAACATCTGTATTAACCAAAATCGCAAGCAAATATCTCTCCGTAATCTCTGTTGCAAATAGTTAAAATTCAAAAATTTTAGCTAAAAGTTATAAACCACAATCATATCAACTAAGCCCTAAATGCGGTATTTCCATAGCGTTGGCGCCAAAATGGCTGAAAATTCAGATACAAGGGACGAAGGCTGCCAGACCCTCCTGGAAACCAGACCGCCGCCGCCAACTTAGGGCCTGTTCTTTTTGGCTGCGACTTATAACTTTTTGCTGAAATTTTTGAATTTTGGCTGTTTACAGTACAGATTACGGAGAGACCGATACTCACTTACAATTTTGATTGGTACAGATATTGAACTTTTAACATGTAGTACGTTTAACTTGTAGACTCCGTTTTGAAAAAAATACTTCGTTTAAAATTTAAGTACTGTAACAAAAACTAAAAATCGTTCGGCTTTTGACTTACCAAAGAGGCCCTTCAATTCTTTTTCGTCCCTATCCTCCAAACCCAAGCCGAAGGAGCGGGCTGCTGCGGCAATTTTGCTGCTCCTTCCCGCCAACCAACACCAATACTGGCGCGAATTTTCCCTCGCTCGCTCGCTCGCGCTCCCTCCCCCCCTCCCAACACATTGCAGCAATAATACTACCCCAGTAACAAGCAACAAGAGCTCCTCCCCTCCCTCCCCACCTCACACGCGACGCCTGGCTTCCGATCTCGAGTTCTCAAGAAGCCGATTAGGGTTCAATTATAGCCGGCTTCCGAGCGCCGCCTCCCCTACACCCGCCGCTGCAGGTCCGTCCGTCCCTCCTCCGCAAGGTCAGCACCTCCCCGGACATGCCGCGGCGGCGGTTCTTACGGTTTGACGCCGACCGAGCCGCGGCTTTTCTTAATTTGTTCGGAGCTTGCTGGCTTCAGGTAGCTGTAGCGTGTAGATCTATGTTTATTTTGGCATTTCTTGCGGATAAATTGCAGATTTGTTTGTGGGTTCGGTTAGATGAGCCATGGCTAGGATTCTTGTGCTTCTCGTTTATAATTATTCTGTGGTGGTAGGTAATAGTGGGCGTTGGAGCTACAAATGTGAGCTAAGAGTTAGGGCTTGTTTGAGGAATTCGTGATTGTGTAGTTCATCAAGATTAATGAGCTTGGGAGTTTCTTGACGCGGACAGGAATGTGAATCCTGTGCGCATTTTTGTGCCAAATGGCGTCTGCAGCTTACTCCATTCATAAGAGGCTAATGTAAAAATTTGCAATTTTCTCCATCTGTATGCCAGATCATCCGTTCAACGCGTCTGCTAGTTGTTCAACTTTTGCCCATGTTTTGTTGGGTCATGGAAGGTCTGCTTCTTAATGCACGCTAGTGCCTTGAAGCTTAACCCTTTTTGTATGATTACTAAAAGCATTCTTTCGCAATAGCTTATTAGAAGATTACTTGCTTACTTGTATGTTCTGTTTTTTTCCTGTTGTTTGGATAGGATGAGCTTATTTTTCTGCTCTATTATGAAGAATGGAAGAGCTAATTGCATTATGACAAAATATTTTCTTGTTGCCTTCTGTTTAATGCTTTCGTTGAATACGGTTTCTGTTCTTGAAAGTTAACTGCATTTTTAGTGAAGATATTGATGCATGTATGGAGCATTTACTTGGTCATAACTCCTCGTTTTCTTTATTTCCACAGGAAACCTTTTAGCATTACGTCGCCAAGTTGATTTGCTACAAACAAGACAATCTGTAGGCTGTTACTTAAAGCCACAATGCCCAGTGCCGCTCACAGAAATCTAGACCCAAGACCTCCTAGAAGATCTCCAAGGCTCAAGAACATTCATGTAGTATACGATGAAGATTCTGAAACTGATTTCTCTACTTTGAAGCGTGTCAAAACTGAGATAATTGATCTTGAAGAAATTGCCTCTCCTTCAACCTCAGAACTTAATGTTGCTTCTATTGGTGGCAATGATGGTGAAAAAGATTATCACGATGTATCTCTCAGGGATCTAAGAGCTCAGTGTAAAGCTAAGAATCGGAAGGCTGAAAAAAATATTTCTGAAGGACCTAGCACTACGAATCATACTCAATACAGGAATCTTGAGAATGGAAAACCAAAAGAGGAAGTCGATCTTGATGAGCTCCTTATTTCCTTGAAACAGAAGAGGCAAAAGACATCCCCTAATAAAGCGAACAGAAGGACGGATGCACCAACATCTTCCCCACATGCTCCTGATACAGCATCAAAGAGAGATGAGGCTAGTCCTGTGCAAGCTTCCCCACTTGAGGCAACATTGCATGACTCACTGACAGAGAAGCTCAAAAGGAGAGCTACAGATCTAGAGCACTCCAAAATTGCTATTGGTGAGTCACTGGTTATTTGAACAAGATACAGTTCTTTTATTAAAGTTTTTTGTTGTCCAGATGTAGCAGAAGAATTGTGAAATCTTCCCTCTTGTTTCTGTTAGTACTTTTTTCTTGACATAAAGCTTCTGAGGTTCCTATTTTCAATTATATCAATAAATGTTGTTTCTGTTCTCTACTTTCAGATCATACTGAAGAAATAGTTGGGGAGGACATTAGCTCTGCTGAAATGGAAAACACAATATTATCTGCTGGAGCTAGAATGAGTAGTGGAAGCCCTGACACATTTTGCAAAATGAAAACAGTGGGTATAGATATTTACATTGATGAGGAAGTTGGAGTATCTAGTTATGGAAAGAACTCCTTTGAGCATTCATCTGTTGAGCTGCTTCAGGTGCCGATAGAGGATGATGGATGTGGACAACAGCCTGGATTCATCACCCAACCAACTGAATTAGATTATGTTTCTGATAATTCCTGTGAACTAACTCACAGTGTCAAAGCATACTCTTTGGACAACATTGTACTTCAAAACAAGAAAACTAACATTGTTTCTTCATTGGATTTCATTGATGAAGTGAGCAGCCATCAGAAACCATCAGATGATATAACTGGTTCAGTTGTGGATAAGTCTTCTGTTGCTAATGGATATTTGGTGTGTTGTGTTAATCAGTCTTGTGATGGTCATATAGATAACGATGAATACTGGTATCCAAGGGTTGTTCAAGGCTCTCCAGAAAGCGTAAAGACTGTGGAAGAGTCTTCTCCTATTGACGAGTTCAACACAGAGATGGGGTCTCCATTGGTGGTCATGCAATCTGATTTATGTGGAAGCACAGAGAGGACTTGCACTTCACTTGAAGAGGTTGTCCAGATGCAGGCAGAAGGTCAATTTGATTCACTAGTCTGCCATGGTGTTAGACCAAAGGATATATTACTGCATATGGACATTGAACAAGCAGCCACTGGCTATAATTTTGCTTTTGACAAGACTCTTGACTTGGTTCGGACTGCCAATTTTATTACGCAAGATGGGCGGCTAGAAAGTATAGTATATGATGCTCTGAATAATCATGCACAGAGGAAGAATTCTGAAAATAAAACTTTTGTTGGAGTTCCAGATACTGCTGTGATTCTGAGGCCATGGGTAGATGGGTTCACCGATAACTGTCCTCATGCAGCAAATGCTTCACATGATGGTCAAATCTTATTTCCCAATGATACGGAGTGGGCATCAAAAGATATGAGTCAGTTAAATGCTACAATGGATGGTGACATTTGTAAATTTGTTAATGATCAAGGATCAAGAGAACAATTTGTGTTTCAACCTCAGTTATTCCAGGCTTGTGTTGACATGGACAAAACTGGCGGTGTAACATCAGAGAGTTCCTCTAGTCCTGAGGAAACACAGGAAATGCCTGCTGGAGCTTTAAATTCTACTGCAACCTCCCTGGAAACTGATGGACAACCTAAGAAGTCAGAACTTTCCATTGATGAAGGATTACCTGAACAGCATGCTCCAAAAAAACTGTTGTCCAAGAGAAAGGTCTGCAGTGCTCTTTTAACCAAGTCCCAAAGCAAATTTATGAACAAGTTTGTCATATTTACACTTCATTTTTTATTTTTCAGATTATGTCACCGACTTCTCAGGAGAAGCTTTGCAATGCTTTGACTGCTATCGATTTGTGTGGAGTCCAAAGGCTGAGTAAGCAATCTATGCTGTCTGTAGTGTTTCTAATATTGTTAGAGTAGTTAATAATCATTCTATTTCTTGTTGTTTATGTGATCATTACTGATTTCAGAGAGAAAGATCCTTCTTGAAGATTGTGATAAAATCAGGCGAACATTACCTAAGATAGAAAACAAGCAAGACCAATCAATGTTAAGCATGGACAGGAGACTTAAGGGAAGGACTTTTTTCTCCCCCACAAGCAAAGGAATTCTCAAGAAAACAGAATCCCCATCCCCTCAACGGACAACCTGTTCTTGCATGAGAAGTTCATCAGTTCTCTTGGACATTGAGAAAGCTGTTGAGTTTTCACAAAGGCAAATGCATGATATAGAAAACATTGCAGCAAAACTTATCAGGAGCTTGAAGCACATGAAAAGTATAGTGGACGAAAGTTTGTCATCAGAAGCACATTCTTTACTTCCTAATTTTAACACTGCTGAGGTGAGACAATATTAAGTGGACTATATGCTTGTCATTTTAAAATTCTAGTTAAGTTTACTGCTGTGCGATCAATTGATGGTACAACAAAGCAAGTACATTAGAATTGTTGTTTGATGAAGTTACACCATATATTTACTCTGGAGCACAAAAAGATGTTACTCAAGGGACATGATTCAAGAGGTTGGAGATGCTTTATTTTGATACCTAGAGTTGTACACGAAATTTCATTTCTCCTTAACCTTAAAACCAAATGTTAGTATTTACATTTGTCTTTCTGCGGTTAGCTACATTTATTTATAACACATAATACCTAGCTAGGCTCTTTCTGTTACTAGTAAATAGATGCTAATATTAGTACATGGTAATGTCTTTTTTGTATAGAAGAATTACTATTGACTTACATGTGCAGTTCTCATGTAAACCATCTGTTGGGATGAAAAAATCATACTTTTGAGAGTGCCTTATCAGTAGTTAATATACTTAGTCTGCACTCCTTTGTCCTATTTGCGCATTAGTTAGTGCAGGTAGAACTTTTTTCTGGTTTGAAAAAGTGGTTTCTTGCCTCTGATATAGTAAGAACTTATGAATTGCCTCTGATACACTAGACTGTTTGAAGTTAATACCTCTCTTGACGAGTATATGAGGCCTAAGCTTCCCACTTGTCTTGTTTAAAATATTATTTTAAGAAAAAAGATAACATAAGAAACTTATAATTATAATTTTGTTTGCTGACATGCTTGTCTTGCTATGAAAGTGAAGCAACAGTAATCTGGTCAGATATTTGACTGATATCTTACATATCACATGCACAGATCAGAGCAGCCTCTGAGGATGCACTAGAAGTGGAGAGAACTACGAGGAAATGGTTGACGATAATGAACAAAGATTGCAATCGCTTTTGTAAAATACTGGTTGGTATCTTTCTGCTTGCTAACATTGGAGTGTTTTCTGAACTCTCAAGTGACATTCCTGTTGTCACTATAAAATGTTTTCTGGCAGACACTAGCGGGGAAGAAGGCTGTTCCTCGTCCTGAAGTGCTGAGGAAACGAAAGAAGATTACATTCGCAGATGAAGCTGGAGGAACGCTCTGCCATGTTAAGGTGTTTAATGATGGACAAACATCTCTTCTTTCTGAATGGCAGAGAGAGTTATAACACCTTTGAACTGATTGACATCAAGCAATTTTATCATAATAAGGCAAGCTTTCTGATAAATAAAGAATCAAACAAGCTGCTCTCAATTGGACCAAAATAACTGTAGAAAGCTTCCTTTCATGATAAAACGCGGATGCAGCGAGAAGCTATTGTATGTTAAATATGACAGCCTTTAATTTACCGTGATCAAATTGGTGACGTTACTGCTGTAACGTAAGTATTTTGTTTTCGTCTGTATGATTAGGTGCAAGAGTTCATGTAAAGCGGCTTCCAAAATTGTTCCATTAGAATGCCACTTATTGTAATTTGTAAACAAGAATCAGCTCAACGTAATTTGATTATCTGAATTCTCTTACTCTGAGACAGGTTGGTATAGAGCTATTCCAATTAAGAGTCAACTTTCATTTTTCATCTGCTGGGGTTGCTGGCGATTTGATTGTATAAAAATGTTCTTGATGGAGCTTACGGATTTACCTCATCCTGTGCGGACACTAGTTTTTTTTAAGGTTAAACGTCGTATTCGGACTTCCCTCTTATATCTTTACTATTATAAAAATGTGAGTTGATGATTGATCTATTCTTCCTCTTCTTTTCTAAACCATCTGATTTGATCTGTATTATTTGTCTCTCTTCTCTCTCTCAGGAGACAATCGTCCACCCCTTTCACTTTCCCATCTCCTCGCGCATTCTTGCCATCTTTTTTCTGTCGCTTGCTCTTCAATATTTGATGTATGAAGTTGGCCAGGTAATAAGTTCCGTCTTATTATTTTAACGACTCTGTTGTTATACACGGGTTTTTAACTAGTTAATAAGTAGTCCCGAGTACATCCAATTGAAACATGACAATTTTGCCCCTAGCAATATCATAAATGGCAACAATGCCATTCTGACTACGTGGCCAGATGCTTGACGCGTGTGCTGCTTCGTGTCCTTATCTGGGCGCCTTGACCGAATGCTGGAGCGAGCTTGTCGAGGTGATGTCGACGCTGAAGACTCGATCTTGGGCACAGATGATGATTGTCGACGGCGGGGACGTCTTTGACGATGGCGTTGGTGGATGGCGTTGCTCTCTTGCCAAGAGAGCCGCTGGAGCGCTAGTCCACTCTGTAGGATGCACAACAGCAGTTCCAGTTGGTGCTATATATCTGAAAGGAGTAATTAGATTTAAATCAGATTTTAGTTGAAAGAATCATTTATGATCATTGAAAAATTAGTATTAAAAAATTGATCTAGTAAAGATGGAGATTAAAAGATTAAAAAGTTAAATTATCATAAACGATTCACAACATCAATTTTGGATGATTTGGTTAAATTAGTTAGAGATGGTGAACTTTGTGGGGTTAATTGATTATTAGAGTTTGATGGATGTATTGATATTAGTGGATATTAACAGAATTTTGGAAGATAATACATTTTTTGGAAATTTTTTGGATTAATTGGAGGAAGGGACCTTTTAGAAAAGAATTTAAATAATGGTTTTAGAGGGAGGTTTTCTGAATTTTCCTAGCAACTGGCTCGGCCAAGGCCGGAGGAAACCACCAAAGAGGGAGGGGCCCACCCTCAACCCTAGCCGCCTTTCCCTCCCCACCCCATTGCGCCTCCTCCCCTGCAGCCGCCACCCTCCTCCCCTTGCGCCCATCTCTTCCAGACCTCCTCTCCCTCCCCTCCCTCCATTGTTGGTGAAGAAGACCCCCCCATTGCTGCCAACCAAGCGGAGGAGGAGATCACTCGTGCAAGGCAATTGGATCCGGAGGAAGGGAAGAAAAGGAGGAGAAAGAGAAGAGGAGGAATTCATGGAGAGTTCATTGTGTTCTTCATCAATTCGACAAGGGCAATCCTTGTTTCCCCCGTTTAGAATAATATTTTTGATCATGGTAGCAATATCGTAAATCTAGACTGCTAGGACAGACCGTGTTAGACGGCTGTTCTGGGATAGATCCGTGGGGAATCAGGTCTGGACTGCTCCTAGAGAAATGTTGAGGACGAAATTATCTTTCCATGAAGTCCTAGAACGTGTCATTCGGACTTGTGTAGCAAAAGTTATGATTTTTCTAAGATGACTGTTCTGCATCTTGGGGGACTTTCTGTCAGATTTCGGTAGATTGATTTTGGTAATTAGAAAACGGGAGAATTAGAGGATCTCCATATTGGGAAAGTTGTAGATAATTATCTTAGCTTTCTATAAAGGTCAAGAAATCTAGATTCCGAATTTCGTAGCAAATGTTATGGCCATTTTAGTGTGCTGTCCAGAGGGCCCGTTCAGATTGCTGATGCTTTAGAAAATCGAATGGTGCAGGTAGAAGATGACCGAATCTGGGAGGCTCACCAAATAGGTTTAGCTAGATAATTTAATTATATTTCCATAGAATCTGAGAACGCCCTATTGGACCTCAGTATCAAAAGTTATGAATTTTTGAATGTGACTGGCTGTAGAAGGCAGAGGTTGGCCGAGAGAAAATTGGGGATTTAGTCAAGTTAATGTGTTGGGTTAGAGGTTAAGGGTGTAGTTATTTTATCCAAAGACCTGCTATTGTTGTCTTAGAAATTATTATAATTATTGTTCAGGAGGAGGACGGATCCCAGGGGCCGCACCTTCTGCTGATCCTCCGTTTTCTCGTGGTTAAGGCAAGTATAATTGTGGTTTAAAAATTATAGTGTGAATTGTGGATGAATGATGCTTGAAGATGATTGTTCTAAATTATGTGTTTATGTGATCTTGATTATGATAATGATATGTTGGTACTGTTTATGGTCGATTGAGATTGAAGGTGTTCGTGAGAATTTATGATGCATAGATATTATGATGCATAGATAATTGTTTGTTGTTTGTTTTAGGTACCTTCATGAGATTGGCATGCATGGGAATAAAGGAAGACTAGAGTTGTTGCACTTGCACGAATTATCCACCATGGAAGCAATATAGATCTTAAAATATATTTGATGATTAGCTCAAGTGATATTTGATTTATGACTAAGAGGTTAAAATGTAATAAGGAATTAGAACTTGCTTATTTTGCTCCCGCCCTTTAATTAAGTTTTATAGCTATTTTGCTTAGTACTGTTTATATTGCTTACGATTAATTATATCGTTTGATTATACTTGTTGAAACCTCAGTTTTAGACAATAAACAAAGGAGACTATCGAAATTTTGTAGATTGCAAATAGTATATCCTTGTTGTGTTGTTAGTTTAGTAGCATTCCAGGCCTTTAGCTGGCTGGGGTGTTACAGTTGGTATCAGAGCGGGCTGTAGGTCCATGGTTGATGAAATATTAAACTTGACACACTAAGCACTGTAGGTGGGAATGTGGTTTGCATTGTATCTACGTTTCCGTCGAATATCATAGTTGAATATGTGCTTGATGTTTGACTTGTACTTGTTATGAGATGATCTTTTGGTACCCATGATTTGACTATATGACTGTATTGAGTGGTGAAAGTTGATGTCGGGAGAAAGGGATCGTGGTGCGGCCATAGGCATGGCCAAGTTATGGTACTGTTCGCGGTATTGAATTGGTGAGGGATCTTTCCTTGGGCAACTTAATTTCAGAAGTTAGGAATGAGTTCTTTAGAAAAGTTTATTCTCTTCCTTAAGCTGAATTGGTTAATTCTTATCCTGTGGTGGGAGAAGAATTTATTTTGGTATGATGGTTCATTGCAGTCGAGGGTTTACATTTGGTCTCTACCTGCTCTTTGAAGCAATTATTGTTTTCAGACTATTGAGACGCTTTTGCTATTTGGGAACATTGTTGATTTGCAAGGTTGGTCCCTTCGTGGGAGTTTTGTCTTGTTGTGAGACATGTCTTATTTGTTCGCTTGGTATATTTATTAATGAAAGTTTATATTGCAAATTCGTTAACATGGGAAAGCCTTGGATCTTTACATTTATCTGGATTATTTCACGTGTTGAAATTTAATTCTTCTCCTTTCGGAAAAAGAATGTTAAAATCCCTTGAGGAGTTATACTATGCTTAAATGGGAGGTGGGAATAATATAAATTAATTCATAAGCTATGAAATCAACAAGCTGAGATGTTAACGTGGTGCATAATTAATTTCAACTAGTATCCTCGGAAGAGTAGCTGAATGATTTGATGTCGCCTTGTAATAGTTTGTTGAAGTTGTGATTAAGAATTTGTCTAAATATGATTGGAGTTCATGGATTTTGAGGAGTATGCAAAAAGAACTAGACTGATTATTATGATTGTTTACATTTCTATCCTATGATAATAGAAATATGATGAAGTGAATTAATATGTTCCATTTGGAAAAGTTATAAAGGGATAGGAGGATATGAAGATTCTTGTTAGGAGTGTATTGTTTTAATGTTAGTATGATTGTCAATATGTGGTTTTAATGATAATGTTGAATGTTCTATAAATAAAAGGATTTGATAATTTCTATGATAATATCTAAATCAAAAGTTTTGGGATTTGTGTACGCGACCTTTTAGACCTCATGACTTAGCTGGTAACTGAAATTGTGTTGAGCAAACTAACGCGCTGAGAAGTTTTATTAGTTCTTAAAAGATTTATGAGTTGTGGTCTTTAAGTCTCTTTCGTTGGAATTGTCAAGGTAACACTATAAACGAAGAAATTTGTTCTCTTTGTTAAATGGAAGATTGTGGTAAAAGTATTTGAGGGTGGAGTCAAGATGTGTAACTTTTAGAGGTGTGCTTGACTTCTTATTTTCACCGCATAAGAGTTTCTTGAGTTTAAAATGACAATGTTGTATTTTTTTTATTGGTTGATATTTGATATTTCTCTTCTTGGGGGGCATGTGCCTTCAACTGTGATCTTATGTTTTGCTTTCCAAGATCATTGCTACTTCTCTTGGTCTGGTGTCTATTGCAATTGGTAGCATCTTCCCATGTGTTGAGATTTACTTTTTATGTCTCTTCTAAGAAAGGGGTAACCGATTTGGGTTGCAAGCCCATTTAGGATATGTTTGGCAACTGGTTGGTGTGGTTAGGTGATTGGTTTGGGTGAGATTGTGGATGTCATGTTGTTTGAGATTCTTGGAGTGATAAATTGATTCTGTCGAATAATTCTCGGAGAGGATTTGATTTAAAGAAGATGTTGTCTTTGGAGTTAATTAGCTATACTGTTGCAACTAGAAGAACCTATAGTAAATTATGGTTCAAGAGTGTCACGTTCATTTCGTTGGGGCATTAGGATTATTGAAAGTATGAGAATCTTGATCAATTTATTGAAGTATCGTGATTGGGTACTTATAGGTGTTAGTAGGAGGAATATGATGGTGTGGTAATGAGATGATAATTGTGAAGAAGTCTAGCTGTTATGGGAATTATTGGGATAATAGGAATTGTTAAAAATTATTGCCATGTATGACTTGGCTTCAGAGAGTAACCCTCCAGGAGTTAGAATCTTCCTACAGATAATCGGGTTGAGAATATGTTTTTATATAGTTGTTAATGATTGAGCATGGTGGATTGTAAAAATTTTAGTCACCAAATTCGAGAGTCTTTGTATCAATTATATCGAAGTACAAGTATAGGAACCCTGGGGATGGAAAATTTTGGTTTTGTGATCTATGCTAGGACCTTGGAGGCTAATGATGTTGTGTGAGAATAGTGGAATGGGTGGATTCTAAATAGTGTGATGTACCATGATAATATCTTTCGGGTGTAGTAAATGAGTGTGTGGACTGAGAATTCCATGATTGTTTATCCTTAAAGAATTGTGGTGAAGAGATTGTGGGTGAAACCAACGATGGGGTGTATTGGAAATTATTCATTTAAAATAACCGGTGGGTAGAGGAGTTGACTAGAGTAGGTTATTGTAAGAACAATAGAGTCCCTCTACAAAAGTGAGGTTGATGCACTCGGGTTGAACATAGTGATTGATGTTGCGAATTAAAAGGAAGTGAGCTGGTGTGGTATGGGATGATTTGGAATCACACGATTCAAGAGAAAGTTTATTCCTAATATATATATATATATATATATATATATATATATATATTTTCTTGGGTAGCAAAGTGCTCTTTTGACTCTTGGTTGAGCTATGTGATGAAAGCAAGATTCTTTTGTGTTTGAAGTTGACTTTAAGTTGGCTTGTGTGGTTTTTCTGGTTCAGAAAAATATATATATACATATATATATAATGGACGGTTTGGACATTTGAGTGATTCCCCTTTTACGTATGTGTTGTTTATTTGCAAACTATCTACTTGGAATGTGGAGATGTTCTCGTGTTGAATCCTCGATTTTCTTTTATTCTATGATTTGACTCGTTGGTGGGGAGTGGGGTGATGTGTGATCGCAACAAGAATCCTTTATTTTCAATTGAATTCTGATAGTAAAAGAGTTTGTCTACAACGAGCACTATTTTGTGTCATTGGTTGAAGGAGGTACTCCTTGTTAAGGCAAAGAGATTGATTGAGAGTGGAAACACGAGATGCGTGTGTTGTGCAGGTTGTG
The DNA here is from genome assembly GCA_036346245.1 of Bonia amplexicaulis. Taxonomy (NCBI): domain Eukaryota; kingdom Viridiplantae; phylum Streptophyta; class Magnoliopsida; order Poales; family Poaceae; genus Bonia; species Bonia amplexicaulis. Next base: position 17,800,934 of record CM070741.1, read on the forward strand.
TGGGTTGGTACTAAAGGGAATGATAACCCGATGTGTATTTAATTGCTTCTGTTAGTTGCGAAGACTCGGAGGTTGACCACTTTGGGTCCAAAAGACAGTGGAACGAGTGGATTTGGTGAGTTAGAATCTGTAGGCCGCCCAGAGTAGGCAGAAGGGATCTAGAATTTTAGTGGGGGAAATCAGGTGCTTTTGAGAGTATCTCCCACCAAGGGAGTGGTGAGGTCGATACCAAATGGAAGCTTAGCCTGAGGTACATTGGGCCCCTCACGAACATGGTTTGGATCAGGAAGTTAATCTATGCACGGGGTGCAAGTATGGAGGAATAAAAATTTTAAAGTACGTCATGATGTTTGGTCGCAGCAGATAGAGAGGCAACATAGAATTGGAGTCTCGCAAGCGTGAGCAATATCCGATGATAATCACAACATATGCGTGTTAGTATGGTCAAGTTTTTAGTTGTGATTAATCCTTAGTGTAAGCACGGAAAGAATTCGGAGTCGAATTCTGTTTAAGGGGGGTAGAATGTAATATCCCGGAAGTGATTAGGCAAATAATCGATTAATTGGAGGAAGCGACCTTTTAGAAAAGAATTTAAATAATGATTTTAGAGGGAGGTTTTCTGAATTTTCCTAGCAACTGGCTCGGCCAAGGCCGTGAGGAAACCACCAAAGAGGGAGGGGGCGCCACCCTCAACCCTAGCCGCCTTTCCCCTCCCCACCCCATTGCACCTCCTCAACCCCATGCGCCGCCACCCTCCTCCCCTTGCGCCCCTCTCTTCCAAGACCTCCTCTCCCTCCCCTCCCTCCATTGTTGGTGAAGAAGACCCCCCATTGCCGCCAACCAAGCGGAGGAGGAGATCACTCGTGCAAGGCAATTGGATCCGGAGGAAGGGAAGAAAAGGAGGAGAAAGAGAAGAGGAGGAATTCGTGGAGAGTTCATCGTGTTCTTCATCAATTCGACAAGGGTAATCCTTGTTTCCCCCATTTAGAATAATATTTTTGATCATGGTAGCAATATCGTAAATCTGGACTGCTAGGACGGACCGTGTTAGACGGCTATTCTGGGTTAGATACGTGGGGAATCAGGTCTGGACTTCTCCTAGAGAATTGTAGAGTATGCAATTATCTTTCCATGAAGTCCTAGAACGCGTCATTCGGACTTGTGTAGCAAAAGTTATGAGTTTTCTAAGATGACTGTTCTAAATCTCGGGGGACTTTCTGTCAGATTTCGGTAGATTGATTTTGGTAATTAGAAAACGGGAGAATCAGAGGATCTCCATATTGGGAAAGTTGTAGATAATTTTCTTAGCTTTCTAGAAAGGTCAAGAAATCTAGATTCTGAATGGCATAGCAAAAGTTATGGCTATTTTAGTGCGCTACCCAGAGGGCCCGTTCAGATTGCTGATGCTTTAGAAAATTAAATAGTGCGGGTAGAAGATGACCGAATCTGGGAGGCTCACAAAATAGGTTTAGCTAGATAATTTAATTATCTTTCCAGTGAATCTGAGAACGCCCTATTGGACCTCTGTATCAAAAGTTTTGAATTTTTTAATGTGACTGTCTGTAGAAGGCAAAGGTTGGCCGAGAGAAAATTGGGGATTTAGTCAAGTTAATGTGTTGTGTTAGAGGTTAAGGGTGTTGTTATTTTATCCAAAGACCCGCTACTATTGTCTTTGAAATTATTATAATTATTGTTCAGGAGGAGGACGGATCCCAGGGGCCGCACCTTCTGCCCATCCTCCATTTTCTCGTGGTTAAGGCAAGTATAATTGTGGTTTAAAAATTATAGTATGAATTGTGGATGAATGATGCTTGAAGATGATTGTTCTAAATTATGTGTTTATGTCATCTTGATTATGATAATGATATGTTGGTACTGTTTATGGTCGATTGAGATTGAAGGTGTTCGTGAGAATTTATGATGCATAGATATTATGATGCATAGATAATTGTTTGTTGTAGAATTTGAGGTACCATTGCCTCGACGCTTGTTTTAAGCCATAAATGGATTTCTTAAGTCGACATCCTCTTGCAAGTGGCCATTAAGAAATGCCGTCTTAACACCCATCTGATGTAGCTTTAACTCATAATGAGCTACAAGTGCCATAACAATTCTGAATGAATCCTTAGTTAAGACAGGAGAAAATGTGTCATTATAATCGATACCCTCTCTTTGGGAGAAGCCTTTTGCTACGAGCCTTGCTTTGAACCTTTCGATATTTCCCTTAGAGTCATGCTTGGTTTTGTAGACCCATTTACAGCTTACTGTTTTGACTCTGTCAGAAATTTCTACTGAGTCTCATACATTAATAGTGCTCATAGACTTTATGATGCGGATACGCACAAGCTTAGCAACTTTTTAGTCAAATACATTATTTCACTGGAAAGAAGTATTGAGCCGCATTAAATATTGTCAGGTGAATTCGTTTCTTAAAGAGTTTCTTTTAATTGATGATGAACTTGGAATACTACATCATGCTATTATTTATGTATTCTTAGGTATGATTCATGTGAAGACTTGGGAGAGCAAAAGGGAGGAGCACAAGGACTTAAACTACAAGTTTTGGATAAGATTTTCAAGCCAAATTCGGATTGCCCATGTGCTCAATCCAATTCAAACTCGGATTCAACTCAGAATTCAATTCGGATTCGGTTCGGGACAGCCTGATAGGCAGTTACTAAAAAGGCCATAACTTTCACAAATAGAGTCCGATTCAGGTGTTCTTGTACTCGTTTGAAAGATAATTTCAAGGGATACGAAATGGATCTGGACCCACCTTCAAATTCATCACGGATTAAAAGTTATGACCGAAACAATGTGACAGTTTAATTTTAGGTTTTTCCTTTTGTGTGAGTTTGTTTTCAAATACATATAGGGATGAGTTGGAGTTGGTTTAGGACCTCTTGGCCAGCCATGAGGTGGATAGGGTACTATATATTGAGGGTTGGACCCCATTGTAAGGTAGACCAATTTTGTGCATAAGATTGAAACATAGCTATTGCTTGTTCTTTCAACACCAAAGTTCATGCGAGGACTTTGAGAGAGAAATAGGTGATCCATTGTTCGTTCTGCAATTCAAGGTCAAGCCGTCGTTCCATTGGGAATTGGGGACTTGGCGTTCGTCGTTTGTGGTCTCGCGACGAACCATTATCCGATGTGTTTTGGGCGTATTCCGAAGATTTGAGGGTTCGTGCATTGGCGCGAGTGTTCAACTAGCGACATCGTCTACTTCGCATCAACTATCCACGGTTCCTCACTGAGAAGATCGGGCCCCCCGTATCATATGGTATCAGATTATAGGTTTACTCGGTGAGAACTTCTTTACCCATAGTTAGATTCGTTTTCTGTCCTATCATCTATTAAATCGAAAATTGCAATACCAAAACCATAGTCCAATCTGTTATTTCTCGTGAGTTTTGTTAAGTTTTCGTCCATTAGAAATTTTGTTTACGACGATCTTTGTGCTCATTTGCGTAGCTTGACCTTTCTGTCCACATAAACCCTAGAAAATTGCTGATTGATTCCATTAATTAGCACCCAAAAAATAACAAATACCAACCTGTCTTTGCTTGCTTTCGGCTCGGATTAGCAACCCTAGCTGCACCTCGCTGTGTCGTACTCCAACTTGCTCCATTTGCGTCTGAACCACTTTAGTTTCTTTGAGCATCACTTATATCCTTTCATCTCTGAGACTAGCCATTGATATTGCTTTGGGCTACTCTTAGATTTTGGTTTACAGTTTGCAGAATTGTGGATCTTGCGCAATCAAGAGAGTAGCACAACACACTTTCGGCCATTAAGAAAAGAAGAGAGAAAGAAAAGGCAGCCGCACATAGAAAGAGCCACGGCTAAAAATAAAGAAATAATTCTTTTGCCGATTGCTACAAAAAAATGATTTTTGCTACAGTAACCGCGCATAATGTCGGACTGCTATAGTTCTGTCCCGTCCATATTTCAGATTGTGTAGTCCTTTTCTTTGAGTAATCTTGTGCCCTCCTATATTCAATTGCAGTTAGCTAGCATCTCTCCTAGTACTTGGTGCCAAACGAGCATGTTACGTCGCACTTTTCGTTTACTTCTCGCTAGCTCATTCCTTTGTTGGCATTAAGTCACATTTATCTTTGCGTGTGCGTTCACATTGGATCAGCACATAGGCAAGATACTCTAGCTTGGATCATTACTTAGCTTTACAATACCTTAAAAATATCAGATTGCATAGGATATCCACATAACTGTCCAAGCTCCAAGCTCCACCTACACCCATTTGTGTACTCCCTTGCTCTTGGTTACGCTCATACATTACCGGGTTGAGGTCGTTCGCTGTCACATTTGTCGATTTGCCGTCCTTGATTCACTTTGGGACGATAAGCTTGTCTTGTTTTCAGGATAGTGAGTTGCGAGCGTAGAGAGAGAGCTATTTTGTTTTACTAATCTGGATATAATCTCGTTTGCTATTTGTGAGTTGTTGCCGTGTCATGTCATCAGGAGGATCTATCGGTTACATAGATGGAGTACACTCGCTTGCGCAGGATGCTACAAAAGCAACTTCAGGATCGTGATAATGGTGTGCGCGATGAACTTGGGTCCGTTCGGTATGAATTGAACAACCTTGGGGAGGAGGTTACGTAGCTACGTACGGACATCAACAACAACTTCTTGGAGCTACGCACCATGTTCAACTACCCCGACGTGCATCTTAAGGATTTTGTCACTAAGCCCAAATTTCCTATACCTATATTTTTCAGGTAGTACAGATGTGGAAGAATACCTCAATTAGGAGCTAGAAATTGGTACGCTATTTCGGATGCACAATTATTCCAATGAGAGGATGTTATTACGCCCGAATTTGGCTTGAAAATCTTATCCAAAACTTGTAGTTTAAGTCCTTGGGCTCCTCCCTTTTGCTCTCCGGTCAACCGGGCTTCTTTCCTCCTTGATCAACTGCATGGGCTGTTTGATTTTCTCCTTGCCAACTGCTTTGGCCTTCTTTTTCTTCATTGCTAGGCAGCAAATATAGGTACCCTCCTTGTGCTCCTCTATTGTTTTGGCTCCGGCCTCCCTCTCGGTTCCAAAGACTCGAAGCTTGTCAAACCTGAGAATGCACAAAGTATTGCTTTTATGTAGTATCCAATTCTCACGGAAAACATAAAGAAACTTGTTAAGAAACAATTGCACCTGATGTTTGAGAAGTATAGATCGTGCTTTATAAACAGCGTCATAAGTACTAGGGATATCCTCATCAAAACTCCTTAAGGAACAAAAGCACCTGTTTGTTTAGAAGTATAGATCTTGCTTTATAAACAACGTCATAAGTACTAGGGATATCCTCATCAACTTGACTTGTTGTTATTTGCCTAAAAGACTGTGGGTTCATTATCGCAGTATAAAGTGAGTGGTTTAGAAAAGTTGTCTACCACTGTAAGTCCCGGGATAAAATTCTTAAGCCATACAACCTACTTGGTAGCCTCATAACATACCACAAACTCAGCTTGCATCGTTGAAGATACCGTAAGGATTTGTTTGAAGCTTTTCCACGAGATAGATCCTCCAACAAGTGTGAAGATATAACCTGACGTGGATTTCTTAGTATCAACACATCCCACAGAATCTGAATCTAAATAACCAATAAAATCAAGACTATCAGAAAACTTATATGTGAGTATGAAATGTTTAGTAGCTTGCATATAGCACAAAATTTTCTTAACAGCCTTCCGGTTGTCCGGTCCTGGATTTGACTTGAGCATACATAATGCTTCCGACAGCTGAAGCATAAGGAACCGACTTCATCTGATTAGTTTCATATTGGTTCCTTGGATATTGAAATGTCCCAACTTATCGCCCTTAACAACAGGAGCAGGCGAGCTAGAGCACTTATGCATATTGTATCTCTTTAGTACTTTGTTAGTGTATGCCTTCTGAGATAATCCTAATATTCCTTTGGACCTATCTCGGTGAATTTCAATGCCAAGAACATAAGAGGCATCACCGAGATCCTTCATATCAAAATTAGATAAAAGAAATCTCTTGGTCTCAAACAGCATATCCTTATCGCTGCTGGCCAATAAGATATCATCCACATATAGTACAAAGATGGTGAATTTACTCCCCTTGAATTTAACATACATGTAGTTATCAACTTCATTTTCCTTAAAACCATAACTCCTTATAATCTTATAGAATTTGAGGTACCATTGCCTCGACGCTTGTTTTAAGCCATAAATGGATTTCTTAAGTCGACATCCTCTTGCAAGTGGCCATTAAGAAATGACGTCTTAACACCCATCTGATGTAGCTTTAACTCATAATGAGCTACAAGTGCCATAACAATTCTGAATGAATCCTTAGTTAAGACAGGAGAAAATGTGTCATTATAATCGATCCCCTCTCTTTGGGAGAAGCCTTTTGCTACGAGCTTTGCTTTGAACCTTTCAATATTTCCCTTAGAGTCATGCTTGGTTTTGTAGACCCATTTACAGCTTACTGTTTTGACTCTGTCAGGAATTTCTACTAAGTCTCATACATTAATAGTGCTCATAGACTTTATGATGCGGAGACGCACAAGCTTAGCAACTTTTCAGTCAAATACATTATTTCACTGGAAAGAAGTATTGAGCCGCATTAAATATTGTCAGGTGAATTTGTTTCTTAAAGAGTTTCTTTTAATTGATGATGAACTTGGAATACTACATCATGCTATTATTTATGTATTCTTAGGTATGATTCATGTTAAGACTTGGGAGAGCAAAAGGGAGGAGCACAAGGACTTAAACTACAAGTTTTGGATAAGATTTTCAAGCCAAATTCGGATCGCCCATGTGCTCAATCCAATTCAAACTCGGATTCAACTCAGAATTCAATTCGAATTCGGTTCGGGACAGCCTGACAGGCAGTTAGTAAAAAGGCCATAACTTTCACAAATGGAGTCCGATTCAGGTGTTCTTGTACTCGTTTGAAAGATAATTTCAAGGGATACGAAATGGATCTGCACCCACCTTCAAATTCATCACGGATTAAAAGTTATTACCGAAACATTATGACTTAATTCAGGTGTTGTTGTCACTTCTACCAGGTGCAAGTTTTTATTGCCTTAATTCACTTCGGAAGGGTAATAACCTTACTTGGGAGAGAAAATAGTGATATTGAGTGATTTCCACAAAGCATTATTCTACATAGCTACTTGTTTCTTACATAGCTAACCATGTCAGGTGGAGAACACCATGATGAGTGGTGAGACAAATGAAACTCAAGCATTCGTTAAGCAATATCAATTTGGGGCATTCCGTGAACACTTTCAACGTGAGCTACGCCAAGGGATCGATCAACTCCATGAAAAGCATGATGCTTTTGCTGATCAAATTGCACGGAAGATGCAAAACATGGAGATACAAGCTGATGAAAATGTGCACCAATTGCGGGAGGACATTGGAGCCCTCACTAGGCTCATACAAGCTCGCAATGGTGGCGATGAAGCAAGTGTTCAAGGAGGAGACGCTGCTGCACATGTACCTCATGAACCGCAACATTGAGTGGCTGCCAACGGGGTGCGTCCACCACATATTGGAGGACGAGGAGGAGGAGGCCATAGAGGGCGTGGCCAAGGCCTAGGTGGTGGCCGTGATAGCGCTGCACATGCGATGGAATGGAATGGTGATTTTGCTTTGCATTACAATGACCACTATCGTCATCCACGCAATAAAGATGATGGATTGGGCAAGCTCAAGTTTTTCATGCCCAAGTTTGTAGGTGGAACTGATCCCAGGAGTATCTCACTTGGGAATTGAAGGTTGACAAAATATTCCGTATGCATCACTATACGGATGAGAGAAAGATACAGTTGGCATCACTTGAGTTTGAAGGCTATGCTTTGGATTGGTGGGAACAAGTCATTACTCAAAGAACTAAGAATGGAGCAGACCCTATGGCATCATGGCAAGAGATGAAGCGAGAAATGAGAGCATGTTTTGTTCCTCGTCATTACAAGCGTGATCTATTTGATAAATTGCAGAATATGAGGCAGGAGAAGAGACTTATGGAGAGATGTACATCACGGTTCAATCCATGTCCATACTTTAGCTCTTATGGTTCCACTAGTGTGACACATGAGAAGATGACCGAGCATGGGACTTTCCCTTCGGTAAAGGAGACATCTTGTGCTGTCCCAATGATACATACAACAATTGAGATGCATCAAAACCCAGTTGAGAATGAGAGCCACATAGACAAATTGAGTAAGAGTGTTAAAAAGAGCGAGCTGTGTGATTCCACCATATGTGAGTTTGAGAGCGTCCAAACTGAGAGTGTGAGAGATACACCAAAAGAAAAGAGAGAAGTAGAAGATAGACAAAGTGAGGTTGATTTTGAAACTAACACATTAATACCCACTTCTAGTGTTGTTCCTCATATTGTGCAGGTTGATATTAAAGAAGAGGAGCCAAATGTTCAACAATTGGCACCATTGGAGATAAACGATGAGGAGATAATCATAGTTAAAGATGAAGTACTTGCTGTTCCGTTGTTACATCATGATGATTTAATACCTACAACACCTACATCAACTTAGGAGAACAATAAAGGTAACAATATTGGTGCTGAACGTAATTGTGAAACGGTGAGTACTTGTGAGAACTCATATATACGAATGAAAATTCCATGTTCTGAAATTTCTTTGCTCAATTTACATAATGTGGAATTGATTACTCATAAGGAAGTTCTTATGAGAATATCTCCTGATGACTCTTTACATTATATCATGCTTGATGATCCTAAAGAGCTATCTAGTGTGATTGAGAATGTTGCTGAAATTTTATGTTTAAAATCACTAGTTAGTACCTATGCATATACATATAAGTTCAATTTGATTGGAAATTATGGTATAAATGATAAGTTTTATGTTTACCGAATATGCATTACATGTGATAAGCTTGCTGAATTGAAATTACATATTTTGGATAAACAATCTTTTGTGCCATACTATGATCACAATGAGATGAGTTTCAACAATAATGTTGCATGTTTCAAAAGATTTCTTAAGCCTACTTATTCATCCTTTAATGTACAATCATGTACAAATAATCAGAGTAGCGCAGTTGAAGCATGGAAGGAACTAAAAATTCTCTCCCATATATTTGAACAACTTAATTTGGTTTAGCCCATTAATGACTTGTCCATGTGCCTAGCAAAGTCGAGGACGACTTTTTCTCATGTGAGGGAGAATGATATGAAAGACAATGTTGTAATGTATACATCTTATGGTTGCCGTTATATTAATTTGTTTGTGTGCAACAACGAGAATGACACGATAATTGATTCATACATATACCATGCATATATGTTATTGTTTTTATCTACTACGCCTTCAGATATTCTTGATATGCTAAGCAAAAGAAGTGTTGATGACAAATATATATACCATGCATATACATTGTATTCTTTGCTTAGTACAATTTCAGGCTACCAAAAGCCGAGGACGGCTTTTCTTGAAGAAGGGGAGGATGATGCGGATACGCACAAGCTTAGCACTATTCAGTCAAATACATTATTTCACTGGAAAGAAGTATTGAGCCGCATTAAATATTGTAAGGTGAATTTGTTTCTTAAAGAGTTTCTTTTAATTGATGATGAACTTGGAATACTACATCATGCTATTATTTATGTATTTTTAGGTATGATTCATGTGAAGACTTGGGAGAGCAAAAGGGAGGAGCACAAGGACTTAAACTACAAGTTTTGGATAAGATTTTCAAGCCAAATTCGGATCTCCCATGTGCTCAATCCAATTCAAACTCGGATTCAACTCAGAATTCAATTCGGATTCGGTTCGGGACAGCCTGACAGGCAGTTACTAAAAAGGCCATAACTTTCACAAACGGAGTCCGATTCAGGTGTTCTTGTACTCGTTGGAAAGATAATTTCAAGGGCTACGCAATGGATCTGGCCCCACCTTCAAATTCGTCACGGATTAATTTTAGGTTTTTTCTTTTGTGTGAGTTTGTTTCCAAATACATGTAGGGATGAGTTGGAGTTAGTTTAGGACCTCTTGGCCAGCCATGAGGTGGAGAGGGAACTATTTATTGAGGGTTAGACCCCCATTGTAAGGGACCACGTTTGAGAATAATGAATCTACTAAAATTTTTTTGAGTTTAGAATTGCTACCGAAGTTCCATAGGGGAATTAGGAGTGATTTTCTTCAATCAAGATCGTTCAACCTTTCCATTGGGAATTGGGAGCGCGATGGAACTTCATCGGTGGTCGTGAAGTTCAGCACTTGTGGTTGGTCGAATTATAGAGTGCTAACTCTTGCATTGGCAAAGGGAGATCACTACGGTTCATCAAATCCACATGAGTATCTTGATCCTACGTCGAGAAGATCGGGCGACCCCGTATCACTTTAGTTAATCCTCCATAGCTTCAAGCCATTTGGAAGAATGTTCACTCATCACGGCCTCATTATAAGAGGTAGGATCATCTACCTTCCCTATATCATTAATATCTTCATTTATATAGACAACATAATCATTTGGGATGGCATATCTTCTCTCCCGCTGTGATCTTCTAATAGGTTCATTAGTTATTTCAGGAGACAGCTGAGGCTCATCATTAGGTGTAACATCAGGAATTTCAGAGACCTCAACGAGAGGTGCAACACAAGATTCATCATCGAGGTGCAACAGCTCTGGCACTGTGAATAAAGGTCTCTGGGATAAGCGGTGTACGAACATAAACTTGCTTCTCCTCAAGATCTATTTTCCTGGGCTCCAGGTCCTCTTATTTTCTAAGAACATAGCGTGCCATGTTTCTACAAACTTAGTTATCCTATCAGGACAATAAAACCAATACCCTTTAGATCTGTCAGGGTATCCAATAAAATGTCAACTTACTGTCTTAGGATCTAATTTCCCAATGTGTGGATTAAATAACTTAGCTTCAGCACGACAACCCCACACTCGTAAATATTTCATACTCGGTTTCCTCCCAGTCTATAATTCATAAGGTGTTTTAGATACTGATTTACTAGGAACCCGATTAAGAATATGTGCGGCTGTCTTTAGTGCTTCCATCCACAAACCAATTGGTAAACTAGAATGGCTAAGCATGCTCCGTACCATATCCATAAGTGTACGGTTGCGTCTTTCAGCTACACTATTCTGCTGAGGTTCACCCGGCATAGAATACTGGGCAACAATGCCATTTTCCTGAAGGAACTTAGCGAAAGGGCCAGGAATTTCCCATAAGGGGCATGTCTTCCATAATATTTTCCCCCATGGTCCGATCTTATCACTTTAATTCTTAGGTTGTGCTGATTTTCAACTTCAGCCCCAAATATCTTAAATTTGTCAAGTGATTCAGATGGGTCTTTAATGGGAAAAATATAACCATAACGAGAGAAATCATCAGTGAATGTGATGAATGAATCAAAACCATCCACATATATCGCAGGAAAAGGACAACAAATATCAGTATGAATTAATTCTAAGAGTCATGTACTACCTTCTTTATTTGTTTTATATATTTTCCTTTAATGCAATCAATGCAGTGGTCTGAGTCAGAGAAATCTAAAGGGTGGAGAATTTCTTCTTTAATAAGACGCTCCATTCTCCCCCTCGAAATGTGGCCTAAACGACAGTGACACAGTTTTGAAGAAGTCTCATTATTCTGTTTACACTTAGCATCACACACATTCAAAGATACAGGAGATTCATTAAGGGAAAGCATATAGAGCTTGTCTTGTCTTTAGGCAAGACCAACATCATTTGAAGAAACTTAATAATGCGTTTATTGTCACCAAAAATACGTTTAAAACCTTCATCGTCCAATAAAGAAACTGAAATCAAATTCCTCCTGATGGAAGGAACATAAACTACATTATTAAGACGAAGCATGAAACCGCTGTCTAAAGCTAATGAAACAGATCCAACTGATTCTACGTCGGCTTCCTTTCCATCCGCGACTCTAAACTTCGCTCCCCCTTTCTTAGTGTTTTCGCGGTAAGGAATCCCTGTAAAGAGTTGGTAACGTGCACAATTGCACCTGAGTCAATCCACCATAAACTAAGAGAAAAATCAGCATAAAGAATTTCACAATGAACGTTATTGTATCATTACCCATTTTGGCGAACCACTTTAGGAAACCAACACAATCCTTTTGGAAATGCCCTGGCTGCTTGCATTTAGGTGCTCCAGCGGGAGCAACATGAGGCTTAGGTGCATTGTTCACTTTAGGCCCCGACTTATCTGAGTTATGGGAGAACTGCAGCTTCTTCTTGGAGTTGAAGTCCTCTTGGAACTTCCTTTTGTTAGAACCACCAACATGAAGAGCAAAGTCCTTCTTTTCTGTTCTTATTCTCTCTTCCTCCTGGACACACATGGCGATCAAATCGCTCATGCTCCATTTTTCTGTCTGAGTATTGTAATTAATCTTAAATGTTGTGTACTTAGAAGGAAGAGAAGTCACAATAAAATGCATTAGGAAACCATCAGATATCGCCATGTCCATGCCCTTGAGTTTTTCTGTCATATCATTCATCATCATGATATGCTCTCTTATGCTGTCGGACCCATCATACTTAGTGGTTAAGAGCCTCTGCATCAAAGTACTGGCATAAACTTTAGTGGAGCCTTTAAATTTCTCCTCGATTGAAGTCAAGTACTCCTTAGCATTTTCGGAATCGGGGATTGCTCCCCTAATCCCTACCGAAATAGAGGTCTTCATAATTATTAGTGATAGCGGTTAGACCGCTCATATTTTTCAGCATTAGCCTCATAAATTTTATTCTTCTCAGCATAATTCTCCTCACCTTCGGTAGGGGGAACGGGAAGAGCTACCCTTAAGGCATAGTTAAGGTCCAAAACACAAAGGACAACATGAATTCGTTCTTTCCACGTGGGAAAATTGCTCCCCGTGAGCTGCTCAATGTTATCAATTGTGACGGCAATATTTGATGCAATAAGTGCTGAATTTCAACATCAGGGCGTAATTAGAAATATCATAAAGATATATATTGCATGTAATTAACCCTACGTTGGTTTGATTAATAACATGCAAAAATTACAGTTCTAATTCATATCACCGTTGGGCAGAAAATAAAAAAGAACTTAATAATTTAATGTGGCGACATATGATTACAAACAACGTTGGTCAGAATATAACCATATGCATACATAATGCCAAAATTAAGCATAAAATCTCTAATTAAAATATCTCGTTCGTCCAGTTTTAATCAGAGATTATACATAACAATATGGTAATGATTCATCATAATTTGGGCCACTGAAAATAATTAAAACATTGCACAAAAGATAAACTAAAGCAAAAGGAAATGCACTGAAAAAGAAAATTAAAAGTACTGCTGAAAACCGGCCCCAAAGGAAATTCGGCCGAAAAATATGCTCACGGCCCACAAAAAATCGCGCACTGGGGAAAAAACCCGCCCTAGCCCAAATCACGCGTGCGCGGCCCAACAAAGTGTCGGCGCGGCCCAAAACGCGTCTCACGCGTGCAAGCCGTCGGATCTTCATCCGACGGCTGAAGAAAACGGAGCGGGCGACGGCGCACACGCTCGGGAGGCGACAGCGGTGACATGGCGACGGCGTGAGGCGGCGCGTGGAGCGGATGCGCGGCAACGGCAAGGGCATGGCGGCGGCGGCGGCGATGGCACGCGCCTCAAGAGCGGCACGATGGCATCGGCGCGCGCTCACGGAGCGGCGGCCCCGAGCAGAGCGGAGGCGGCGCGCACTCGAAAACCGTAAGTTCTTTTCCCGATCCGAAAAATTTATTCGATTGATTTGGGTTTTGAGGGTTCGGGTAGTGGGATATCGGGGATTTTCATTAGAGTTTTGCAAAGATTCTTGATTCTCCTCCTTCTAATTGCTAAACCGACACATTAAAATTAGATCCAAGCCCTTAGACATAAAACCGAGTTCGGTTAGGGTTTGATTAGGGTTCATGATGCGGCTAGGGTGGCTCTGATACCAAATGTTAGGTCTTTAATCTAAGTCTAAATGTGAACATTAGGCTTAACCCTAGATCAAAACATGAACACCTATCTAAAACTTTAGAGCGGAAGCGTCACAACATACTCGAACCGGATGAAGCCATGAAGAGGTAGTCGGCGGTCGGTGAAGGAAAGGTGACCGGCGGTGTGAGACGGCGGCGGTGAAGTCGTGCCGTGGACGGAGCGGAGGACGGATTCCAACCTTCGTTCACCGTAGCGCTCGTGAGTAGATCGGGCGTGTTCGGGACTTCTGTAGGCTTGAACAACACGTGAACAGCCCCTGCCGAAACCCTAGTCTTTTTATATGCACTAGGTGACCGGGATCGAAACCAATATAAGTTGGTTGCCGCCTCCGATCAAGGCGCGAGGTGGAGATGTGCCTCCCTGAAATCTCGGGGTAGGTAGCCGAGATCAACCCAACACCACGGACGAACTCTCGGTCCTCTCGTCCTGCGCCACCGCGGATGACTGGTGCTGGTGTTGGAGAGGGTGGTGGTACGGTTGGACCCGCTGGCGCGGATGGCAACGTGGAGGCTGCCGGCTGGCATACGGCCACCACGGCAAGGAGGATTGCAAGAACAAGAAAAATTCTGTGTCTTTTTGGTTTAGGTTCTTTTTTCTTCCCTTTCGGGGGTGTAAATGGATTAGTTTTTTCTTGCCAGGATGAGCTGTGAATGATGATATAACACAAATTATACAACGTGCTCCGAACATATTTGGATGCATCCGAGCAAGATTGGAGACACAGGTTTTTGTGGATGCGAATACGTACCTACGTACTGTCCAGCCAATATTATATGATGGAAACATCTAGCTAGCTTGCTCATGCATTACTTTGTGCTGTGAGACAAACATACGTACCGACAGACAGGCAAAGTGGCTGTCCATTGCATGCAGAGTGTACGTGCATATTGAATTATTGATTTGTTCAGAAAATGAAGCAACATGGTTACTTCTAGTCTTCGTAATCATCCGACTACCATTCCAGTGATCAGTCGAGGAACAGGACAACTCATGCAACACTCTTGTGCATGTCCCAAATCAAACATTATCATCGAGCAATCTTTTGTCCCAAAGTACGTATTACTTTCTAGAAAAACCTTACAAGTAGACCATTCGCATGCTGGCGTATACAGATTACAACAGACATGCTTTTTATTACAACAAGATGAACGGAATTCAAAGAGGGCAAAATTACATGCACCACAAATTGATTCACCATCGATCACTAGTACAATTAAAGCAAACTGAGCAATTAACAACACACTTTACTTACTTCGATGCTGAGGAACAATATATCATAAGCAGTAGCTGTAGATCCGGGAAGGTTGCCTGATCAAGCTAGTCAATTGGAGTCATTTCTGGCTTGAGCGGGGCGGGTGCAGGGGAAGCACGAAAGGCTGAACAATTAATAAGCAACGTATATGATATATGACATACAAACATATATTCAGAGAGAGCAATCTAGATCAGATATTAAATTAAGGTTGAGTTACTAATTACATACAGGTTATCCATGAAGCCGGCCGGTTCTTTCTTGGGTGCGTCCAGCTTGCCACCGCCCGACGCCGGTTTGTCTTGGCCGGCCGTCGACGACGCAGCAGGAGGACCCTGATAGTATGCTGTGTAATCATGGGAAGGCATATATATTCCAAATCAGAGAAAGACGGGAAAAGAATACATGGATCTAGCTACTAGCTAGTCATATGTAAGTCAAGCATGTCATGTATATACATATTCAGAATGAACGAATGAATCAAACCATGGTTTCACACCCTATAATTTTGTACACAAGCCAAACATAGCTCGAATCATCAGACTTACGGGAGCGATTTACCGCTATGCGTGTACAAATTAGGATATATGTAAGTAAATATACCTTGAGCCGGGTTAGGGTAGGCACCCTGCTCGCTCATCTTCCCTTCTGATCGGCTGCGCTCTATTCAGCCTTAGTTTGTAAGCTAATTGCCTAAATCACTCTGGTCCAGGTCGACGGAGCTAGCTTGCTATATTAACTACACATACCAGCGCCTTCAGGTGAATTACTAACTACTAGCTGTTCAGGAGTAGGTAGCTGATAATGAACGAGCAATAAAGACCGAGACGAGCAATAAAGACCGATTTGTTTATATTGACCAACAAGCAAGAGAGAAGACCTAAGTATTACCAGTCTTCATTTTCCTGTGCAAATAAGTAGTTAACAAGCAATGCCCATTCGCTCTAGGCAACCACCCTTCATTTTGTGTGCACTAGAAGTATTATTTCTTGCAACGATCACTTTCTCCCTGAATTATTTGATGGTTGGTCCATAAAAAACGTAGTGGGTATCCAGTTCTCTCTTTGTTCTTTTATAAGGGATGTTCTACAATCAGTCCAGTCAAACTTTTCAAAATTTAACAAACAATGTATGTAAGCTTATCTTGATTAGCCATCACTACAACACGAACGGTACTTTTGCAATGCTTACTTTGGCATGGATCTCAGGAGCGTAGCGGACGACAAGACAATAGAGCCCGCAATAGCAGGCCCACCAACAACTCTCCCACGTTATGCACTCGGCTATAAACGCCCCTGCATGTTGTTCACCCCTCGATGCCGCTGCCCCCAATGTCCTGGCCAAGGCGTCCTCGTCGATCGCCTGCGCCCCAAATCTTGTTCCCCTCACCCTCGATCCCGTTCCTCTGGCCCCAAAATGAAAAGCCCGTATGGTCTCTCTTCTATTCCCTTTGCCCTTCCCTCACCATCACCGCCGAGGCTAAGGAAGACAAGGATGTCATGCCGTCCTTGGAATCTGCTTCGCCTTGAGGAACGTCGTCTTCCCTGTGCCTCACCACCACGCTGAGGGGTTTGACCGAAAATATTAGATCACCATGGTGCTGAAGATTCGACGCTCGCTAGATCCGCTCCACTTCCTCGCCGATACCGTGGCCGCGCTCCGGTGCGACAAGACCGACGAGCTCCGCTGCATTGGTGCATCCCACTCGCCTGCATTTGCTCCGACCTCGCCTCCGTTCTCACTTCCTTCTCACAGGTTTGTTCGATCTATCAGCAGTTTAGCACACCAGCTTGCTCACCATGTGTTCGCTTGAATGCCTCACAGAGATAGATAATTTACTTTCCATGACTCTGCTTCTCCTTTCAGAAATATTATTGAGATCGTACATCCACCGATTTGTAGAAATTTGTAGAGGCTAGTAACAGTTATATCAGTAGCGGATATAGAACAAAAATGACACTGGATCTTATACTTTATGTGTGTATTTATCGATACATCTATCAATAATATAGCTGATAGTAGTGTATTATAAATATCTTTGGATTTGCTATACTCAAGCTAACTGCCATACTGACTTCTCTTTTTCTTCCCAAACATTATATATGGAAAATCATATGTGTGAGATTAGCAAGACCCATTATTCAAGTACTTTCTTTTTACCATATCTTTGTGACTGGGGAGATAGTCATCAGTTCTTTTCCTTTTCTTTGAATCAAACCGAATCTCTTCTTTCCAATTGATTTCTGAACTTTCTGTATTCGTAGCATTTGCACTTGATCCCGATGCCTTTTCTTTTTAGAAATAGCTCCATAACTATGGACTACCTACCATAGGGAGATGACAATTATTGAAAGATAGAACACATTGAATTAGATATTCAAACACATTGAAAAATTTCTTAATTCAATTGTTGCAAAAATCGAAACATAGCATTCTAATATTAAAGCCCCGACCCACAAATATTTTAAAAATTATAGAATAGAAACACTAGAATCTAAATCACAGAATTTAGTATTTATTTTGGTCAGCTGATCGTTACTTCGTTAGCTATAAAGATCATTTAACATTTGAACATTGAAAGCAAGGAGCCACGACGAGACGACGAGTGGAACCTCACCTATTGTTGTGACCGTCTGCCATACCGCATACATACACCGAGAGTTACTTCATTTGCATGTATGCGTAGTGAGATTAACACAGCGATAAATCTAACCATACATCCGATACACGCAGGGGCAAGCTCCTGGACGACGGCAGCTCCAGCGCCAGGCTAGCTCCAGCGCCAAGCTCGTCACAGCTGCAAACGAAAGGTTATGTGCGCCGCATGGGGAACAAGAGAAGGTAGGTTAAGCGTCGTCTGGATATGGTGTTGGCTACTTGGTTGGCTTAGGCCTTGTGCTGGCATCACTTGGAGTCTAGTCGTTCTGACCTCGTCGGAATGCCCAAGCAATGTGGTAACCCCGGTACTTCCGACTGGCAAACACGGTGACAAGAGCGCAGCACCACAACCGAGGGTCAGAGTACTCTCAATTCAATCGTGGATGACAGCTATTCACCAATAGCTCCTACATATAGTGGGAGGCAAACAACACCTAGTCACGGTGTCGATGAAGTTGCCTCTGGTGAGAAGCCAGAAGAAGGTAATAACGCTCATCATCTAATCTACAATATGTCGGATTAGGTTGAGTCCACCACACTGCCTTTCGGAGGTGGTGGTCTCTAACCGTTTCCCATCGTGAAGGCTACTGGCTGAAGTGATAGAAGGCTCTTCCTCCATTATGATGGGAGTTCATTGGGGTATTCACGCTGGAAACATGATGTAGGACCGAATAGGCAATAGAGGGGGTGAATGGTGCCTTCAAATTCTCCCCAAGTATTCACTTAACCTTTTTATCCGATAGCTACTGAGCTATGAAGACTAAGGTTGAAAACACACTTGAAAAACCAAAGCAACAGAGAGAATACAGCCGAAAGCTGGTCATGGTCTAAAATTGGCAACCTGTGTCATAAACTTACAACGCGGTCATGAATCCAACTACAAAATGTAAGTACAACGTGGTCGGAAATCGATTACCGAACAGACATCATCGTAGTCGAGAACAGACTATACATTGGAAACCAGTGTAGTTGAAAGTTCAACGTGGTCAGATGTCGACTACCGAATAGAAATCACTGTAGTCGCTAACAACCGAGACCAAAATCAACATGATCGAAGATGGGTGCAGTCGAAACCAACGTAGTCGTAAACAACGTGGTCGAACAACCAACATAGTCTGAACCCATCGACAACCAAAATGATCAACGTAGTCATAACCAACGTGGTCGTAAGCCAATGAGAAAGACGAACAACCAACGTGGTCGGAACCAAACTGCAACGAAAGATCAAGTGATCATAACCAATGTGGTCGTAAACCAACAGGTGGTCGAACAATCGACGTGGTCGAAGGTCAACGAACAATCTGCAACCAGCATGATCAATTCAGCTCAAAAACCAACCAGAGAAAACAAGAATCTATGAGTGGTCAGAAACCTCATGCGCCAAGAAAAAGCGAAGCATCTGAAAGACTAAACTAAGTCAAAATCATCGCGCTCCAGTCTGAAACTCGACCATGGTCGAAACCAATGTGATCATAAAACCGATCGGGTTCCAGACAACAAATAACTTCGTCGACTGAATCTGTTCAGAATGAAAACCGAAGAACACGTAGCGATTGGAAGAGTGAACGTGGTTGAAAAGTAAAGCGTTGCGTTGGGAAACTTGATCGTGGTCGAAAAACTGGAAGCGGTCGTAAATTTCTCGGAAGAACAGATGAAGGCCAGTGAAGCGCACGACCACAAGATCTAGAATCCAGATAACTTTTGATTAAGAGATCAATTGGCCATGAAACTTTGTACACAACAAGGTTAAGGTCTCAAAAGGTTGCTCTAATTTTTAATTGAAAACTTAGCAACCAAATTGAGAACTTTATGAGATTTCACCGAGTGCACACAAGAACCAAAACTGAGAAATCAAAAGGACAATCAGACCATGCCCATGGGAATAGAATAGCCAAGATGGCTTTGAGAATGATTTCACAACACCTAGCAAGTCAAATCATCAATAAGACAAGCAAGCACTTCTTCTCAGATCAAGATGGGAAAGAAACAACCAAAGAAGAGAAGAACAAGAAAGAACCAAATCGAAGACAACTCAATCAAATAAAAACTACACAAATAGTAGATGAAAACTTGGTGTATTGCTCTGATGATTGGTTTCATAGCCACTCCCTTGGGTGCACCAAGCTCTAACCCTAGAGCTAACAACCACTCTCTAACCTAACACACATGGAGAGAGGAAGAGCTAGCCACCACCAGACCTACTCATGGTCTGCCTCACACCTTAACTAACTGTTGCCTCCTCTCCCTTTTTTATAGGCTCACAAGTGAACCCTAAACCTAATGGATCCAACCATTAGTCCAAACTAGTGATAACTCGTTAACCCCACCTAACACCGGGTTTTGCTCACACACGCTTCTCAAAACAGCTTACATGTGGCCCAATGACTTGTCGTCAAGTCTCTCACGCGTCCGGATCCCACCGAACCATCCTCACTTGCAAACGACCCAAGTCACTTGGCTCACCACGTGCTTCTCCTCTCGCATGACGGCACCTGACATCCTCGACAGTCTAGACCTTGACTCCTCCCTGAGCCTAGTCCTAGTTCACCTTGCCGTTGTCCGTCATGTTCACCACCGGTAGCTCCAGCTCTGGTTCCTCGTCGTCTCGGCTTGCAACCACCTCACCAGCCTCGATCATCTTATGCGTCTCCCTGACCGTTCTAGACCTCAACATCTCCCTATATCTAGTCCCGATCCTCCTATGCCTCACCATGACCTAGCTCCGAAGTTCTGCAACCAACACCAACAAGCAAACCATCACATAGCACCGCATGGTACACAAAAATCATCAATTTGCACAATCAAAAAGTATTCCAACGAACAACTTCAGCACCCCAACTGGTCTAATACGTCTTAAGAGTACTCCTATGCTCAAGAGATGAGGTACTTGAAGCCCACGAGATCCTACCAGCAGTCTACGATCACTCAGCAGATTGCTACGACCATCACACAAGTCGCTACGTGACGAGGCAATGGGGTCCCGATCTTCCGATAGGATGATAACTTCGATTTGGAGGAGAACGACTTTGACGATGCAGGCTTCTAACCGGCCATGACCAGAACACCACGCAATCGTTAAACCACACTCCAAGTCGTTATCAACCGTGCCAAGAACGCAGTTGACCTGACCACGAAGGTCTATTCCTGCCTCATTAAGCATGATATAGCACAATGCATCAGGAGGGGATATTCTATCAAATACTTTCTTATATGTAATTAATTCGACATGTGCAAAATTATGAGAATTTAGATCAGCGCATGGTTTGTTCAAGTCAACACAAGGAATATTAAAAGATTTCACTACAACAGGTATATACACACAAGGTTGCTCTATGTCTTGTTGTAGCACCAAATCAGTACATTTGTCATTATCGTCCTCATCAGATACTGTAGGTACCTCAAACTTCTCCTCTAATGACATAAGATGCACCAGATCATCCTTCATCTCTTCAAGCGTCTTGACGGTATCTGTAGATGGAGTAGGAGCCAAAATAATGTCAGCATTTTCAGTTACCTTATGTTGCACCTAGCTTGTGACCGTGGGTGGTGGAGGTACAAAACGATGTCGCAATTTCTTCATCTCCTCCCATGTGCACACGCAGTGGAACTCGAGATTCGACCACCAATATTGAATATCACCAATCAATGTCGTCCTTGCCATGCTCATCTTCTCAAAAGGATCAAGATCCTGTTTTTCAAAGTAGCTATCCAACATAGTAACCCACAAGAAGTAGTCTAACGACGTACTCTCAGCGGTGAGTGGCAAGATGTATACTGGTAGTTGTTTCCCTTTGAGTTCAAATCTGCCCGCGATGACATCATAATCTACCTATTTTCTCAAGCCTGTCATTGTTAGTAGAAAACAAGGAAATAAATCACAAGTAAATGTTCCTATCAACTACTAGGATATGGAGGCTCAAATCAAGTCATGCATCTCTCAAGCTCTTACCAAATTCTTACAAGTTCTCACCAAAGCAAACAAGTGGTGCAACCGGTGGCTAGTTCTTGATAAATCTAACTCAAGTGATGAGTAAAACGATTTTAAGGGATGGTTTGACGTGATCTACTTGGTTATTATAAGGTATAGCTTGGAAGGATCGACATGTAGCAATGGAGAACAATCAGTTAATTCAGAAATTGCACAAAATTGAATTATAGTTCGTATCTAGCTCTTAGCCTATATTGCTGACCAACCAAGGATAGAAGAAGGCTAAAATAAGCGTATGTCAATGTATAGGAGTGGTAAATACAAGATAATTCAATCAAATGCAATCTGGAAATGAAGAACACAAGGATTGACCCAAAACTGAAAACTGAAGATTTCTGTGCATTGGACAGCATGTCGGTATTTTGGCCGTACCTTCTTCTCCGTTGCCTTTTTTTCAATGATTGTTTTCTCCGCTTCCTGGCGGCTTTTTCTATAACTTTTGTTTTGGGGCCAAGTTCTGGAAACTGACTGAAATAATTCGCACAAAATTCACAAGTGCGGACTGTTGCAGATTCAATTCAGAAATTTGGGTCAAATTTCACCACAGATATCTTTTAACAGGCTTGTAGGAATGAAGCCAAATTTTACAGGAAGATGGATAATGAAGTTATGAATCTAATGGAGGTGGTCTCACTCAAAAAGGATCGCCGAATCAAAAGTTATGGATTTTTATGGTGGCGGCTGCAGAGAAAGGAAAAATCAGCCGAATTGGAATTAGGGTTTGGAGTGGAGAAAAGTTTTCTTCTTTGGATTTTTATGGAATCAAGGATATGTCCAGCAACTAGAAAAAGCTAAAATAGGCAAAAATTCAATTTAGCAAACGAAAACTAATAGATTGAAAGGCACAACGGGATTTGGATAGCGGGAATTAACTCTTTTTGTGGAGCAATTTTTTTCTGGACTATAGGAAATAAAAAACTAATCCAATATGGATACAAGAAATTTCTACCGGTCAACTGAAGCTCTGATACCACCTGATGAGGCAATGGGGTCCTGATCTTCCGATAGGAAAATAACTTCGATTTGGAAGACAACGACTTTGACGATGTAGGCTTCTAACCGGCCATGACTAGAATACCAAGCAATCGCTAAACCACACTCCAAGTCATTATCAACCGTGCCAAGAACGCGGTTGACTTGACCACGAAGGTCTATTCCTACATGCAACCGAAGAACACGCAAGAACAAGATAACAAATAATCTGAAATTGTAAATATTTATATTGAGTTCAAAAGGTGGGATTCCGTAGAGGTTTTTTACGGTTGGTCTAGTCGACACAAGCGAAGAACAATAGTTTTCACAATGGAAAAACTAAGCAAACGAAATCCAAAGAAACTAGAAGGGTGCAGCTCCCTTAAATAGGGGAGGGAAAACCTCAGAAAACTAAGAAATAAGGGGTGATACTAGTCACGGTACTGTTCACGTGAACAGTACGGGCCTAGGAGGGGGGCACCTCTCCTTTGGGCCCAAGTATTACAAGGCTCAATTTGACCCAAACAGGTGACACATCACTTTATTTTGATGATTATGGTTTATGTAGGAGGAATTTGAAGCTGAGACCAGATCCATTGGAAAGAGGACGAGAAAATCTTTCCAACAAGTACTCATGGAGCTCAAATGGACTCCGTATGTGAAAGTTATGCATATTTGAAGTTGGGCTGCCAAGCTGAATCCGAACTGATCTGGAGGCCGAATTGGATACTAAAACGTATCCAGCTTGAACTCTTGCTTGAATTGGTGCAAAACTAATGTGGTGCTGCAAAAATATATATTTTCATCATTAAGTAGCATCATATTCTCATTTAAAATATGTTGAAACTGAAGAAACGAATTAACCTTTAGTTCAATCTTGATGTTGGGCGCTATGATCATATGTGTTTGTGGCGTGGTCACATCACTACGACCATGAAATAGATGCTAAGACCATGTAGCAGACGCTACGATCATCACACAGGTCGCTACGACCATGAAACTGATGATACGACCATGTAGCAAACGCTACGACTATGGAGAGCACAAGCTACGACTACTGCACAGAGCACTACGACTACTACAATGAACGCTACGACTATCGCTCATAGTGGCTATGACTTACAAAACATGGTCGCTACGACTTGTGTCTATCGATCACATGGCTACGACTTCTACAACTGATTGATACGACTATCGATCGCCACACTTTATGACTACGGAACACCACAGCCTATGACCATCGATCACGACCAGGTAGAGCTACGACCAACGATCACAGGCTACAACTATCGATCACAGCTACGACTATCAATCACGACCAGGGTCGTTCTGCCGCCGATCAGTCCCACCGACCACCAAGTCGTAAAAGCATCTGTCGACCACCAAGTCATAAAAGCACATGTCGACCACCAAGTCGTAAAAGCATCTGCTGACCACCAAGTCGTAAAACATTTGCCAACCACCAAGTCGTAAAAGCATCAGCCGACCACCAAGTCGTAGAAAGCAAACTTCTACACAAACCTCAAAAACCAAACTCAACATCTATACAAACTCTAATCCAAAGGTCAATTACTCATCACAATTATAGGGTGACCTCCACATGGTCTCACAATCTCCCCCTTGATTGGTATATTGACAAACACTAAAAAGGCATGACTATGAGTTTATTGTTGAAAAGAAAAGCAAGAAGTTGCAAAAGCCACATATGGTCTAAAAGAAGTGAACAAGAAACTCATGACCATGTTGACAATGTGAAATGGAGCAGAGAACAAGAAAGAGCAAGTTTTATACAAAAGCTCCAAATCACACCTAAAACATCAAAAACCCAATCTTGCTCATGGTCCAAAGAAAAGAGCAATTGCTCACCATGACCATTTTCATAGCAAGATGACCAAACATTCTCCCCCTTTAATGCCTTTTGCACCCCTTAATGTCTTTTTCTATATCATTCTCCCCACTTTTGGCAATAGAGTCATCAAGAGCAAAGAAGAAAATAGAGCATGATTGAAATGGAGTGACTGCAAGTTAATTCATTTGAAGCATTAGGAGCTATGAAGATTACCCAAAGTGACTTTCCATGTATTACACCAAGCCATAAAACGTAAAAGAGTTATCTAGATTATGACAAACCATGTATTGCCAAACTAAAGCCAAATAAGCTATAATCTAAAATTAGATGGATTTGTTTAAAATGTCAAGTCACTCAAGATTATAGTTTAGTTAAAGGTATCCAAACATGATTCAAGCCATATCAATATTCTAAGTGGAACCAAGAAGCTATAATTGAGTCAACTTAGAGTGCTACAAGTTCAAAAATGAGACATTTTGTTCAAGTACTTGATATCACTTATAATTGAGCAATTTTAGCACATTTGACATTTTCAGAAATTCATGGTTGTCTTCAACCATTTTCTTTAAAAAAATTGTTTGCTTAGTCATATGCTAGATCTCAATCTTATGTGACTACTCCAAGCAAGAAACTTAAGGAGGTGATTTTGGTCATCCAAAACTCCCCCTGAGTTCATCCCTAGTGCAATGGCAAGTGTCATCTCATGAGAAAGAATTGGTGAGATAAGTTTTTTCGCACAAAAGAGATCTTTTTACATTTGCTTGACTTAGTTCAAGAACAAAGAGTTAATACTAACTCATGCTTCACTAATGAACTAATATAGCTCAATCTAAAGCTCAATGCAGATTCAAGACTCAATTCAGCTTATTTGACATGGTATGAATCAAAAGAGGATCACTAGGACCAAACTAGTCACAAGATCTAACAAGATATGATTTAATTCAAGTCGTTCACATTTACCCAAGCTAGCATGGCAAAGACTAGATTACACATAGAAAGTCATGATAAATCTAACAACCTAGCACAATTCATGGTAAGATGTAAAGCAATCTTATTATGTCACATAGGGACAATAATCAAGGCTCTATGTATTTATATTACAATGCACATTTCTGAAATAAAATGCAACATGATGCAATAAAAAGGAAATCCAGATACCCCTTTAGCAAATCAATTTTAAGAAGCATTTTGGTTCAAGTTGAGTTATGTCATCATTTGGCTCCAGAAAATCTTAAATGAACTCCCCTGAACCAAAGCAATAGGTCAGAAGGAAGAAGCTTGGACAGAAAGAAGAAATGACAGTCTTTATAGCATAGACGAGATAAAAGGAATACTATAGCTCAGACTGCCTCTCATCTACCCTATAAGACTCTAGGACTATCAGCTGGTCATCTAACACACTAGGGAGTAAACATGTTCCCTGTCTACCCAAGGGGGCCCAACCCTTGCTAGACCTAAAAGAAGTAAGTGAACTCAACCTGGTGAGAAGATAAGCAACTAATAAGCAGTATCCTAGGATCATAAGATGAGACGAAGAAGTCTAAACAGCTAAGAATGAGAACCACTCTAGTCTATGCTAGAAAGACTAACCCAAATGTGCCCAATGAGCAAAGTGCACCAGAATGACACAGAAACATATATTACATAAAGCACAAAAAGCTCCCTCTCAAATCAGGGCCTGTTCTTTTTGGCTGCGGTTTATGGCTTTTGGCTGCGGCTTGTGACTTTTATGCTGTTTGTATGAGAGATTACAGAGTAACAGAAACTCACATGTGGTTTTTGCCAATATAAATGAAGTCAGTAAAGTATGTACTACAATTAACTAGTATACCCTATCTTGAAAAAAAATACTCCGTTTACAAGCTAGTTACTGTAGAAAAGCCGAAAAGCAGCTTTTAGAAGCTGAAAAGAACAGGGCCTCAGGCTATAAGGACAGGCCACCACAAGTTCTCCACCAAGGCCCTTCTTGAGTCAGTGAGAAGACATCTATGTGGTTCAGTACTGGGGTAAATAAGAACAAAGTTAGGAACCCAGTACTGAGTCACACGATGAGCAGAAGAAGCAGTCATAGACACAAACGACTGACCTCTAGCTACCATGCGCTCTCCATCCTTCACAGAACCAAAAGGTCTAGGTGCAGGGCTGAAGCCTCTGCTGGATCGACTGCTACTGAAGAGCGGGCCTGACCTACAACAGCATGCTGACTACGCCGCAGATAGCTATCTCGATGAAGAAAACGTGATCTATCATCAGGACGGCGGATACCCTGACCAAAATCATCTCGAGGACCAAAATCAAAAGGAGCAGGAAAATCAAGTCCTTGATGCTGCCTAAACACCTCAGAAGAGTTACTATGACTTTGGACCTCATGTTGGTCTTAGGAGCACTCCGAGTCTGGGGCTGACCCTGAATACGGCTAAGATCACGAACACGGTCTCTTCACACGATCTTGGTGCGCTTAAAACATCTCTCACTCCCATGTCCATCCTTCTGACAGAAGGTATAATGATATTTTTCACCTTCTGGGAGATCGAAGCAACATGATGAGGCTTCAACTTCTGAGAGGTCGAAGCAGCAGGTGGTACATCCTTACTGTCAGAAATCCCCTGGACAAAGCCCGCAGACTTAAACTCATTTTTTTTGGATTCGGGCGCAACCTCGATCACACCTGCTGCTATAGGTCTAAATAACAGCAGGTGGATGTTTCCTTACATCTTCTAAGGAATCATATCCTACACCTTGATTGATGAGGACATCCTTTCCATGCAAACAACCATGCCGGCTCCACATCAAACTGAAACTATGATACAAGGACCAATGACTAGAGCGCGAGCACGTCAACTTAACCATCAGGTGAATGCGTTCCTAAGTTTGCATACAAATGTTTCAAAAAATGGAATGCTACTTAATTCTTATGATGATTTAATTGTCCTTAGGAACCATGGGGAAGAACCATGTGATCTCAAGTATAGAAGTGGAACCGTCAAGCGCAAACCAAGTCCTGTTCGCGAGTTCAACTCGGATTCGGCCTTCCCAACAACGTCTACTTCAAACGGTCATAACTTTTGATCCAGAAGGTTTCTTGGGGCCCGTGAGTACTCGTTGGAAAGCTCTTGAAGTCTACTTTCAGATGGATCTGGTCTCACCTCCAAATTTCATCCGAGCCGATCAGAAACTGCAAAACAAGTCGCGTCACTTTTCCAGTCCGAGTCAAAGTGGGCATTGGGCCTTGTAATCGAGTCATGTTCGGCTTCCATGTGTTTTGGCCGACCCTCCACCTTCCGTGTCCCTTAAATAGGCAGCCGCACCCTCTTCTAGGGTTTGGGTTTTGTTAGACTAAGTTAGCTTTTGCTACTTCGCCTTGTACTCGCGCGTGTCGACTAGACTGCCCGAATACTTGTCTTCGGAACCCCACCGTTATTCTGTTTTCGATTGAATCCTACATCGTTTATTTGCAATTGAGTTGATGTTCATCTTGTTCTTGCACGTTCTTCGATTGCTTGTAGGAACAAGTACCCTCGTGGCTAGGTTGATCGTGCGCCGACAAGGTCACGAACAACCTCTGGATTTGGTGTATCGATCGCTAAGGCGCAACGTCCTTGGATGGTTGTAGTCGGGTCGTCAATGTCATCTCCTTCCCCAATCGAATCTACCACTCTCATCGAAAGATCGGGACCGGTAGTGCTATCAGTGATTGAAGTTGCAAATCTTAGATTTGTCTAAGATAAGATTAAGCTTTTTCTTGCCTCTACCAAATTTTTCAAGAGTGTTCATAAGGTACTCACACTCCGGAAACAGAGAGGCACATGAAGAATAGAGAGAAGGAGAAGAACAAGAAGCAAAAGATCGAATAACGCGTGCATATCTCTCCTTGTGCACGGCCGCCTCAACCTTCTCACATGTTTCAGGCAGATCAAGAGCCATAGTATAGACCTCTAAAAGCATTATCCTTATCCTCACATGAGATGCAAAATGTAGTCTCAATAGAATCAGATGAAAGAGAAGCAACTCTAGTCATCTCTAATTCAGCTAACAGACTAACATTCTCCACCTTAAGCAAATCAAGCTCAGAAATCACACTATCGTGAGAGGTCCTTAGCTTCTTCATATCTCCTAGCAAAGAAGTACATACATCACAATCATCACGCTAGGGAGCAAATCTAAGTAAAGTAAGCTCCCGTGAAAAGCTCTCTACCTCCTTCTCTAACTCACCACACCTAATCCTAGACCTAGCATAAAACTTTCCTAACTTGAGAAAAGCATCATTGAGTTGGTCATAGAAGGGGCATATCTCATCAGAGCCGCTGTAGAGATCATCATCGCTGATGCCGTTCTCGTCAGTCACGAAGTACATGCCGATGAACTCATCACCATCCTTAGTGTCCTCGTGTGGATC
Organism: Bonia amplexicaulis; assembly: GCA_036346245.1. Lineage (NCBI taxonomy): Eukaryota > Viridiplantae > Streptophyta > Magnoliopsida > Poales > Poaceae > Bonia > Bonia amplexicaulis. The sequence continues at coordinate 17,830,063 of CM070741.1, forward strand.
ATCCTTGCCGTCATTGTCGCTCCAGCCCTCCATGTCGCTGAAGTCGAAGTTGTCGAAGGCGGTGAGGACGTGGTAGAAGAGCTTCTTGGCTTTTCCAAGGTTGTGGTACTTCTTCTCTTTGCCTTGATCACGAGTTGAGGGCTTCTTGTTGCGGTTCTTGCTAATGTAGTCGTTCTTGCTCACTCTGTCGTAGTCGTTCTTGCCCTCCAGCTTGGGGTAGTTCACTTGAATGTGGTTGGGGCCACCACACTCGAAGTAGATTACTGGTCCATTCCTCTCTCTCCCTAACCCTCTTGTATGCATGTGAGAATTTTCTGGCTAAGAAGGCTAACTCACTCTCTAGGAACTGCTCAAGTTGATCATCACTCATCTCACACAAGGCAGCCAAAGAGAAACTAGAAGCACCATTAGAAGATGCTCCAGAAGTAGAACTGGGATCTGTGACCAAGGCCATCGACTGTGATTTCGACTTACGAGAGACAATGTCAATCTCGTGAGTCTTGAGGCGTGAGTACAATGCATTAAGAGTCAAAGTCGACAAATCAGTTGTGTCCTTGATGGTGGTCACTTTCATCTCCCAAACCCTGAGGTCCTAGGCAAAAAGCATTTGGCGAGCATTGTTCGAGTCTGGGTATGTAAGACCAATAGCTCGGAGGTTGCTCAAAATCTTGACATCTACCAAACCACTCATCTGACTCACTAGCGAGCACCTTAAATTTGTTGTACTCTCGCTTGTATTGGTCCTGTCGGACAGTCTTGATCTGGGTGGTGCCCTCATGGTATGCATGGAGAGTCATCCAAATATCATATGCCGACAAGAGATGAGAGATGCGATCAAATTCATTTCTACTAAGACCATGGATGATAATGTTCCTTTCCTTAGCATTTGACTCCACATCTAGCGTATTTATCGCTATGATGTGCTCATCGGCAGTAACAACAAATTGAGTCTTAACTTTTCTCTGGATCACATAGCCTTGAGCCTGAATGTAAAACTCCATCCTACTCTTACAAAGGGATAGTCAACCCCATCGAAGATAGAGGCTTGGTGGAATAACTGTCTGTTGTCATGGCTCCTAAGATCGGTTAAGATTGAAAAGAGCTAATCGAGCTCTGATACTACTTGTAGGACCGGACAGGCAACAGAGGGGGGGTGAATGGTGCCTTCAAATTCTCCCCAAGTACTCATTTAACCCTTTTCTCTGATAACTACTGAGCTATGAAGACTAGGGTTGAAAACACACTTGAAAAACCAAAGCAACAGAGAGAATATCGTAGTCGGAAACTGGCAACATGGTCATAACTTACAACATGCTCGTGAATCCGACTACTAGACTGAAGTACAATGTGGTCGAAAATCGACTACCGAACAGACATCACCGTAGTCAAGAACTGACTATATGTTGGAAACCAGTGTAGTCAGAAGTTCAACGTGGTCGAAAATCCACTACCGAATAGAAATCATTGTAGTCGATAACAACCGAGACCAAAATCAACGTGATTGAAGATGGGTGTAGTCGAAACCAACGTGGTCATAAACAACATGGTTGAACAACCAACGTAGTCTGAACCCGTCGGCAACCAAAATGATCAATGTGGTTGTAACCAACGTGGTTGTAAGCCTATAAGATGGTCGAACAACCAGCGTGGTCAGAACCAGACTGCAACCAAAAGATCAATGTGGTCGTAAACCAACAGGTGGTCGAACAACCGACGTGGTCGAAGGTCAACGAACGATCTACAACTACATGATCAATTCAGCTAAAAAACTAACCAGAGAAAACGAGGATCCGTGAGTGGTCAGAAACCTCATGCACTAAGAAAAAGCGAAGCATCCGAAAGATTGAACAAAGTCAAAATCATCGTGCTCCAGTCTGAAACTCGACCATAGTTAAAACCAACATGATTGTAAAACCAATCGAGTTCTAGATAGCAAACAGTGTCACCAACTGAATCAATTCAGAGTGAAAACTGAAGAACACGCGTCGATCGAAAGAGTGAATGTGGTCGAAAAGTAAAACACTGCTATGGGAAACTGACTGTGGTCGAAAATCTAGAAGCGGTCGTAACTTTATCGGAAGAACAGAGGAAGGCCAGTGAAGCACACGACTACAAGATCCAGAATACAAATAACTTTTGATTAAGAGATCAACTGGCCATGAAACTTTGTACATAGCAAGCTTAAGGTCTCGAAAGGTTGCTCTCATCTTTAATTGAAACTTAGCAGCCAAATTGAGAAATTTACGAGATTTCACCGAGCGCACACAAGAACCGAAATTGGAAATCAAAAGGACAATCAAACCATGTCCGTGGGAATATAATAGCCAAGATGGTTTTAAGAATGATTCCACAACACTCAGCAAGTCAGATCATCAACAAGACAAGCAAGCACTTCTTCTCAGATCAAGATGGAAAAGAAACAACCAAAGAACAGAAGAACAAGAAAGAGCCAAATCGAAGCTAACTCAATCAGATAAAAACTACACAAGCAGTAGATGTAAATTGATGTATTGCTATGATGATTGGTTTCACAGCCACTCCCCTTGGGAGGACCAAGCTCTAACCCTAGAGCCAATGCCCACTCTCTAAGTCCTACTCACAGTCTGCCTCACATCTTAACTAACTCTTACCTCCTCTCCCCTTTTTATAGGCTCACAACGGAACCCTAGACCTAATGGATCCAACCATTAGTCCAACTAGGGATAACCCGTTAACCCCACCTAACACTGGGTTTTACTCATACATACTTCTCAAAGCAGCTTACATGTGGCCCCAATGACTTGTCAAGCCTCTCACGCGTTTGGATCCCACCGAATTGTCCTTGCAAACGACCCAAGTCACTTGGCGCACCACGTGCTTCTCCTCGCGCATGACGGCACCTGGCATCCTCGACCGTCTGGACCTCGACTCCTCCCTGAGCCTAGTCCTGGTTCACCGCGCTGTTTCCCGTCATGTCCACCACCGGTAGCTCCCGCTCTGGTTCCTCATCGTCTCGGCTTGCAACCACCTCACCAGCCTCAATCATCTTCGACGTCCCCCTGACCATTTTAGACCTGAACACCTCCCTGTGTCTAGTCTCGGTCCTCCTACGCCTCACCGTGATATAGTTCTGAAGTCCTGCAACCAACACCAACAAGCAAACCATCACATAGCACTGCACAATACACATAGATCGTTAATTTGCACAATCAAAATGTATTCCAGTGAACAATCTCAGCACCCCAACTGGTCTGATACTTCTTAAGTGTACTCGTATGCTCAAGAGATGAGGTACTCGAAGCCCACAAGATCCTACCAGCACTCTACAACCACTCAGCAGACTGCTACGACCATCACACAGGTTGCTACGATCATGAAACAGATGCTACGGCCATGTAGCAGACGCTACGACCATCACACAGGTCGATGCGACCATGAAACAGATGCTACGACCATGTAGCAGACACTACGACCATGGATAACACAAACTACGACTACTTCATAGCGCACTACGACTACTACATCGATCGCTACGACTATCGCTCACAACGGCTATGACTTACCAAACCTGGTCGCTATGACTTACGACTATCGATCACATGGCTACGACTTCTACAATCGATCGCTATGACTATCGATCGCTATGCTTTACGACTACGGAACACCACAACTTACGACATCGATCACGACTAGACAGAGCAACAACCAACGATCGCAGGCTACGACTATCAATCACAGCTACGACTATCGATCACGACCAGTAGAAGCTACGACCATCGATCATGGCTACGACTATCGATCACGACCAGGGTCGTTCTGCCGATCAGTTCCGCCGGCCACCAAGTCGTAAAAGCACCTATCGACCACCAAGTCGTAAAAGCACCTATCGACCACCAAGTCGTAAAAGCACCTGCTGACTACCAAGTCATAAAAGCACATGCCGACCACCAAGTCGTAAAAGCACCTGCCAATTACCAAGTCGTAAAAACATCTGCCGACCACCAAGTCGTAGAAAGCAAACTTCTTCACAAACCTCAAAAACCAAACTCATCCTCTACACAAACTCTAATCTAATGGTCAATTACTCATCACAACCATAGGGTGACGTCCACATGGTCTCACATATGAAGTTAACGCAATCGTAGATACCGCTGCAAATCATGTGCGAGATTCTCCGCGAAGCCTCTCCCACTACCCATTGGTCAAAATGGTGCGAACGCTCTTGGATTCCCCAGATGGAATGAAAACAACATAACTAGTGGACATCGACCATCTAATCCTCTTATTTCTAACCCCCCAACACTTGATGAGCTGTGTGAGACAAGTAGGCAACTCGGGGCGAAGCCTGAGTCGTCATACCTTCACAGACAGAGGCTTTCGGTAACTATCCATAACCTACAACGAATTTATTATATTCTGAACAAACTAGATCTTGCTTTGGCAAAGACCCGAGATATGCCCATATTGTAGGACAACTATTGGAGATTTTGTAACAAACCATGCATCGAACGGGGATGTATCAAGAGCAAAGATGCTATCAAAGCCATACGCTGACTTCTTCTACAGACTCTCTGCATGGTAGAAACTAGCATGGTTGAGCTGATGTTAATCTGTTAGTAGGCCAAAGATCCACTCAAAGGTTTCATCAAGGAGGTCTCGAGGGAAGAAGGCTTGACATTAGGGATACGGTCTAGATGATCTCCAACATCATTTGAACCATGTATCTGGTTGAAGACACAACATCCACAACCAAATAGGAACACCAGTTCCCCATGATGAATATCGGAGGAACTGGTCTTCAGTCGATTACAATCTGGCTCCTTTCCAGAAAACGCGCCATGACCTGATCATGGGCTGTTGGGCTTTCTCGGTAGGCCTTTAAGCGGTGTGTTGGCCAAAAGGGTTTCGACCAGCAAATCTTGAGAAATTCGATAGAAAGCAAAATCCATTACAATTTCTACAAATTTATACCGCTGCTATTAGGGCTGCTGGAGTTGACGACAACGCGATGGCTGACTGCTAGAGGGTTCTGTCGAGTCGTGGTTACTTAACCAACAGACCTGATGATCACTAACTTTCAAAGGACGTAGACCGCCCTGGGAAGGAAGATGGCTTTCACCGAATCTGATAAGAACCCAATGAAACTCTGCGACAGTACATTGAGAGGTTCAATTAGGTTCGTAACTCAATTCCAAATGTGGTAGATTCTTCTATGAAATTGGATTAAGGAAACAAGCGATTTACGAAGTATATTGCAACGTGTCAGCACGTGTTGGCGTTGCCGTGCGCAAGCGTCTGGCAGCCTGTCGCCCGCTCGGTCGCATGTACCGTCGCTAGTACGCATCACTATCGTCCGCTCGCCAGCAAGCCTTCGCCAGCTCTCCACGTTGATCGCTTTATAGCAGCAGCAGTGAACCACTAACTAAGCCCATGCCCGACAACGACCAGGTCTCTAGGCGAAAGCATAGCAAACGTGGCGCTCCATCACCATGCCGCTATGCACCACGGCTTAAACAAACCCGTCAAATCATGCCGTGTCCATTGCCCGCGCGCGCGAGAATTAGCCACCACAGCCGTCGGGGCTCCACGCGCCAGCATCGCTCGCTTTTCCCGCACACAGCCACTGGCTTGCATGCGCCCTCGCGTGTCAGTGGTGCAATTGGTATCGCGTTGGTCTCCTTGCTAAAGGCGATTACTCTTTGCTACAAGACATGTCGCTAGATCGTGAGGCCGAGAGTTCGAGCGAAGCGCGGCCACATCTCGGCGCACGTCCCACTATTGCGTGAGGTCTGCAGGGCGCCAATGGAAAATCAAGGGGAAAAGAAAAGCAGTGGTAATTTTTTTAAGGATTTTAGAGAGTCCAAAATTTTTGGACAGGTAGAACAGTAGTTATGAATTTTAAAAGACTATTATCCAGAGCCAGGTGCTGTTACACACAGTTGTGGGAAATTAATAATTTGACTAAGTTAACAACATAATTGAATTTTGTGAATAATTATAAAGTGGTACATAATTTTCTGCAGTTTTTGAAAATGTCATAGTTTAACATATTCGCATGTGTAGATTGGAAGATATAAAAATATTAAGTCCGTTGTCCAGAAGATGACAAATATATATTCTAGGTTAAAAATGGCGGTTTAGATTATTTAATCTGGACATGTGATTAACTAAGAAGTTGTAAAACTTTTTGTATAGATTTCAGAACTGTTATGATTTACAATAATACAATGTTCAAGAAGTCGCTAGACGGACGGCGAGATGGGGCCTAGGCGGGCGAATTAAAAATACATATATATTTTATATTTAGATGAACAAAATTATTACCTTGAGCAACAATGATAGCTCTCTATCTATTGTGTAAATTTTTGATGTAAATACTTGATGTAAAATGGTAAAACCTGCACATTAAGTAATGTATGAGACTATGAGTCTTTTGGTATAGAATAAATGTTGTGCATTTCATAGGCACCTCCTTGATAGCTCCAACACCAAGTGCATGAAAAAGACAGTGGAGCACATCTTGAGTAACCTGTTATTCGAAACATCTAGAAATCAGTAGGGCAAAAATTGGGACAAGTAGGACGTAAATATCAAAATGATGGAGCCTTATGTGTCACTACATGCAGACTGCAGGAAAGTCTACTTGATGTAAACAGAAACAAACACTACACTTTTAGCAAATAGCCAATCTCTTTTAGCAATTAGCCGAATATGATGAAAGGGCAAAGGAAATGTACAATCCTTACCTTCTTGTTGAACTCCAAACATTGCACAAATTCCTCAGAACTTCATCAGGATCTCTTGTCATCCCATCCGAGTGCTGAGGCATAACTTTGAAGTCAGGTTTATATGGAAGCGATGCAACATGAAATTCTCTGTCATGGGAATTGAAAAACCTACAAGATAAAACAAAAGAAGGCTCAGATGTTGCAGATCATTAGGCAAAAAATATTATGAGAGGGGAAAAAAGAGAAGGTACATCAATTACATGCAACTATCCTGACACAAAAGGAAATTTTCATGTGATCCTGGGCTCCTAGCAAGGCTAAAAAACATAACCTAAGCTGATAGTTTGGTTCTCACTATTCATGGAGACTCTGACAATTTGTAAACTAGTGATCTCACTGTATATGAAGTAAATGGTACTCTTCAAGTCTCCATTGTATTTCCTTAGGACTTAGTAGTTACATAGCTAGAAGCTCCCCACAACCCACTCTCCACGATGCTGGCCAAGAAGACCGTCGACCAGGCTAGAGCCTGGACTGCTAGAGAAGGCGGGAGGCCAGCAAACTTAGAGAGGTGACAGGCAAATATGGAGCAAAACTGGACTGCAAGGGATTGAAGATTTGAAGCCTTGAAGGAAGCATCGGAGAGGAGATTGAGGAGACAGAGGCGCAAAATCAGAAGAGATAAGAGAGACAGAGAGAGTGGAGAAGTAGAGAGAGGAAGGGACGAAGGGATGGCAAACCTGGAGAGAAGAAGGGGGCGATTGAGGGGGGACGGCGGCATGGCCAGAAAAGAGTGTGCCTCATCCTCATCGGCGGTGGCGCACAGGGAGTCGGCCCGTCTCGGCGGTGGCGCACAGGGAGTCGGCCCGTCAGGTCCTCATCTCCGCCTCTCCGGTCTCCACCAACGCCAGCTGAGGAGAAGAGGTGATATGACAGACCATGTTTGAGAATAATAAATCTACTAAAGTTTGTTCGAGTTTAGCATTGCTACCGAAGTCCCATGGGGAATTAGGAGTGATTTTCTTCAATCAAGATCGTTCAGCCTTTCCATTGGGAATTGGGAGCGCGATGGAACTTCATCGGTGGTCGTGAAGTTCAGCACGTGTGGTTGGGCGAATTATAGAGTGCTAACTCTTGCATTGGCAACGGAGATCACTACGGTTCATCAAATCCACGTGAGTATCTTGATCCCCACGTCGAGAAGATCGGGCGACCCCGTATCATCTTGGTATCAGAGCGCGGTTTACTCGGTAGGATTATTTACCCTTACTTTTAGATTGATGTACTTCTGTCCTATAGTCCATTAAAACCTAAAATTGCCACAAAAAAAATCCAAACCCTAGTTTTTGCATCTGTTAATTTTGTGAGTTTTGTTAGGTTTTGATCCATTAGAATTTTGTTTAGGTACTGATCGTTCGTGTTTATTTGCGTAGCTTAATCTTTGTGTCCAATCCAAAATCCAAAAAAAAATCTTGCTGATATTTTTTTCATCAATTGAGACTAGCTGTTGAATATTGCATCTAGGGCTGCTCTTGAGTATTTTACACTTTGCTAAATATTTGTGACCCGCAAAAAAAAATCAAAGGAACGATTAAAGCTAGTTCGGCCTTTAAAAAAAAGGGACAACTGAAAAAAAAGAAGAAAAGAAAAAGGAAAAAAAATATGGCCGAATTTGGGTGAGTTCCTAGTCCATAAATTCAGATTGTGTGATTTAATTTCTTGAGCAATCTCGTGCCCTTACATTGATATCATTGCAATTGGCTAGCGTCTCTCTTAGTACTTGGTGCAAAACGAGCTATCTAATCTTTAATTTCATATTGCCTCTAGTTAGCTCAGTCCTTTGTTTGCATCAAGTCACATTGATCTTTGCGTGTGTGTTCATATACTTCACTTAAATCTTTTGGATCAGCACTTAGGCAAAGTATTCTAGCTTGGATTATTACTTAACTTTACAACATCGAGAATTTCAGATTTCCTGGATATACACTTCCATACCAAGCTCCACCATATAACCGTTGTTGTGTAAGTAGTGAACACTCTTGAATTCGCTTAATCATCACGTTGCGGTTGTCACTTCTACCAGGTGTAAGTTTTTATTGGCTTTAATTCACTTCGGAAGGGTAATAACTTTACTTGGGAGAGAAAATAGTGAGATTGAGTGATTTCCATAAAGCATTGTTCTACATGGCTACTTGTTTCTTGCATAGCTAACCATGTCAGGTGGAGGAGAACATCATGATGAGAGTGGTGAGACAAATGAAACTCAAGCATTCGTTAAGCAATATCAATTTGGGGCATTCCGTGAACACTTTCAGCGTGAGCTACGCCAAGGGAAATTCCGTCAACTACATGAAAAGCATGATGCTTTTGCTGATCAAATTGCACGAAAGATGCAAAACATGGAGATACAAGCTGATGAAAATGTGCGCCAATTGCGGGAGGACATTGGAGCCCTCACTAGTCTCATACAAGCTCGCAATGGTGGCGATAAAGCAAGTGTTCAAGGAAGAAACGCTGCTGCACATGTACCTCCTAAACCGCAACATCAAGTGGCTGCCAACGTGGTGCGTCCACCACATATTAGAGGACGAGGAGGAGGAGGCCATGGAGGGCGTGGCCAAGGCCTAGGTGGTGGCTGTGGTGGTGCTGCACATGCGATGGAATGGGATGGTGATTTTGCTTTGCATTACAATGACCACTATCGTCGTCCACGCAATGAAGATGATGGATTGGGCAAGCTCAAGTTTTCCATGCCCAAGTTTGTAGGTGGAACTGATCCCAAGGAGTATCTCACTTGGGAATTGAAGGTTGACAAAATATTCCGTATGCATCACTATACGGATGAGAGAAAGATACAGTTGGCATCACTTGAGTTTGAAGGCTATGCTTTGGATTGGTGGGAACAAGTCATTACTCAAAGAGCTGAGAATGGAGCAGACCCTGTGGCATCATGGCAAGAGATGAAGCGAGAAATGAGAGCCTGTTTTGTTCCTCGTCATTACAAGCGTGATCTATTTGATAAATTGCAGAATATGAAGCAGGAGAAGAGACTTTTGGAGAAGCATACAACACAGTTCTATCCAAGTCCATCCTTCAGTTCTTATGCCACTGCTGGTGTGTCATGTGAGAAGATGACCAAGCATGGTACTTTCCCTTCGATCAAGGAGACATGTAGTGCCCATTGTTACAAACAACACTTGAGATTATCAAAACCCATGTAAGTATGAGTGCCACATAGCTAAATTGAGTGAGAGTGATAAAAACAGTGAGTTGTGTGATTCCACCAAACATGAGGTTGAGAGCATCCAAATTGAGAGTGAGAGAAATACACAAAAAGAAAAGAGAGAAAGAGATGATAGGAAAAGTGATATTACTTTTTATACTAATAACTTACTCTCTACTTCTAGTGTTGCTTCTTATGTTATGCAGGTTGACATTAAAGCTGAGGAGTCGAATGTTCCACAACCGGTACCATTGGAAGTCAAAGATAAGAAGATAACCACAGTTGAAGATGAAGTACTTGCTGCCCCGTTGTTACATTATGATGATTTAATACATACAACACCGACATCAACTCAGGAGAACAATAAAGGTAAAAATATTGGTGCTGAAATTAATTGTGAAACGGTGAGTACTTGTGAGAACCCATATATAGGAATGAAAATTCCATGTTTTGAAAATTCTTTGCTCAATTTACATAATGTGGAATTGATTACTCATAAGGAAGTTCTTACGAGAATATCTCCTGATGATTCTTTATATTATATCATGTTTGATGATCTTAAAGAACTATCTAGTGTGCTTGAGAATGTTGCTGAAATTTCATATTTAAAATCACTAGTTAGTACATATGCATATACATATAAGTTCAATTTGATTGAAAATTATGGTATAGATGATAAGTTTTATGTTTACCGAATATGTATTACATGTGATGAGTTTGCTGAATTGAAATTGCATATTTTGGATAAACAATATTCTGTGTCATATCATGATCACAATGAGATGAGTTTCAACAATAGTGATGCATGTTTCAAAAGATTTCTTAAGCCTACTTATTCATCCTTTAATGTATAATCATGTACAAATAATCAGAGTAGCGCAGTTGAAGCATGGAAGGAACTAAACATTTTCTCGCCCATATTTGAACAACTTAATTTGGTTTGGACCATTAATGACTTGTCCATATGCCTAACAAAGTCGAGGACGACTTTTTCTCATGGGAGGGAGAATGATATGACAGACCATGTTTGAGAATAATGGATCTACTAAAGTTTGTTCGAGTTTAGCATTGCTACCGAAGTCCCATGGGGAATTAGGAGTGATTTTCTTCAATCAATATCGTTCAACCTTTCCATTGGGAATTGGGAGCGCGATGGAACTTCATCGGTGGTCGTGAAGTTCAGCACGTGTGGTTGGGCGAATTATAGAGTGGTAACTCTTGCATTGGCAATGAGAGATCACTACGGTTCATCAAATCCACGTGAGTATCTTGATCCTACGTCGAGAAGATCGGGCGACCCCGTATCAAGAGGAGCTAGGGGGGTGACGGAGGGGGACAGCGGTCGGCGTTGTGGCCAAAACTAGCAATGCGGAGGGTGGACGAGGGTCGGAGGCGCGTGGGAAAGCTTCGCAATGGAGGGTGGCAGCGCCAACTAAAAATATTCTCGCTCGCGGCTCGACTGCTCGGTACTCTTCTAAACCCTAGCTTGAAACGTTGCGTTTGAGTATCTCCATTCCCTTCTTATCTTCCTGCGTACACACGGTAGGCATCATTGTCATCTGCCTATGCATCGCGCCGCCGCCTGTGCACCTACCCGGCTGCCATTCCTCACCCGCCTTGCTCCGCCTTGGACCGATGTTGATTGCCCAACCGCCCGGCCGGCCACCAAGGACCCAAGGCGCGACAGCTGACTGCCGCCGAGTGCCTACGCACCACCTCAGCTACAGCTTAGCCCGCCCTCTGGATCGCTGCTATAATACAAAGTGGGAGTTGAATGTTATGATGATTTTAATACCGAGACAACAGAGTCGAGGGCGCTACACTTCTACTTCCATGGCCTCACGTCCACCCGAAGCAAAAAAGGATAGAACCGTTCAAGTTCCCACCAAATCTGCTTCAACAAAGAGTGTATCTTCAGTTGCTTCCACTGGATGTACAAGGGACATCCAATGTCACAGGTGCAAAGGTTTTGGACATTTCATGAGAGAGTGCAAGTCAGCTAGCTCTCATTGTGAGAGAAGATGATGAGTATACTTCAGCTAGTGAAATTGATGAAGAATATACACTAGTTGCAAATGATCATGCAGATGATGAGATTGACAAGAAGAACACTTGAGTGCTGAAGCTTCAAATAAGTACATGAGCCTTATAGTGAAACGTGTGCTTAGTGCACAAGTGGAAAGTGTTGAACAGGACCAACGACATAATTTGTTTCAAACCAAGTTCGTCATCAATGAACGTTCGTGTTGTGTCATCATCGACGGAGAAAGTTGCAACAACTTGGCTAGCTTGGAGATGGTCGAGAGGCTTGGCTTCACCACAAGTCCTCACCCACGTCCTTACTACATCCATTGGTTCAATTCATGGTAAGTTGAAGGTAATCAAAACTGTGATAATACAATTTTCGCTTGGTTCATATCATGATTATGTTGATTGCGATGTTGTATCGATGCAAGCGTGCTCCTTACTTTTAGGTAGACCATGGCAATTTGATAAGAATTCCACTCATCATGGTAGAACTAATCAAGATACTCTCATGCATAAGGGCAAAAAAATTGTTTTACATCCAATATCTCCTGAAGCCATTATTAAATATGAAATTGAACGATCTGAACGTGAGAAAAAAGGAGAATGCCAAAAGTGAAAATTAGATAATAGCTAAAGAATACTTTCCACCTAAAAAGAAAGAAGCAAAAGAATCAAATGCTAAAAAGAATGAAATTAAATTGAAAGGAGTTGTTCTATTAGCGACTAAATCTGATTTCAATGACTTGGAAGTGAAAAATTATGTTTGCTATGCCTCCTTGATGAGGCGATGGGGTCCCGGTCTTCCGATAGGATGATAACTTCGATTTTGGTGGAGGTGACTCTTGCAATCCGACTACAACCGTACGATGTCGTTTGCGCCTTAGCAATCGCTGAACCAACTCCAAGTCGTTATAAACCGTGCCAAGAAGACAGTTGACCTGACCACGAAGGTCTATTCCTATATGCAACCGAAGAACACGCAAGAACAAGATAACAAGCAATCTGAAATTGCAAATATTTAAATTGAGTTCAAAAGGTGGGATTCCGAAGGCTGTCTTGACAGGTGGTCGTCCGACACAACTGAAGAACATAAGTTTGCACAAGGGCTAAACCAAAACTCAACGAAATCTAAGTCCTAGCATAGGAAGACGGTGACTCTTATATAGGGTTACAAGGGGACCCAAGTGGAGGTGGCGAAGCACCCTTTCGAGTCGGACTCAAAAATCAGCGTGGACTCTTTTAATGATTGCGGCCGGTTCAGATGGAATTTGAAGATGGGGATCGATTGTTAGAAAGTAGACTTGATAAGCTTTCCATGAAGTACTCACCCATCCCAAACGGACTCCGGATGCGAATTCTATGCATGTTGGAAGTCGGTCCTGTCAGGCTGAATTAGCGTCGGATTCTTTTGGCGATTGCGGCGCGACCAAAAGGTTTCTGAAGCTGAGGCTTTCCCATTTGATGGGCCTTAGAATAAGCTTTCCAACAAGCATAAGAACACCTAAATCGGATGATCTTGATCATAAATCTCAGTATATAACAATAGACGCAACATACTCTCATTATGTAATATCATAAGTTCTTTTTCAAACAAAGTGAATCCTGATTGAAACGAACTCACCTGATAATTTAAGGGATGCGTAGGAGTTCTTATAACTGGAACAACAAGCATAGCAAATATGGTTGTATCCATAGGGGTCATGTTATCATCATCCTTCCCTTCTTGCAAACAAAGCCATCCTCGGCTTTTGATAAGCTGAAAATAGGGTAACAAAGAAGCAAGGTGTATGCATGGTATATGTATATGTCATCTGTTTTAGTTGTTCTTCGTTGTTGCACAATTAATGTTATAAAACAGCAGCGATCATAAAAGCTCATTGTATTATTAACCCAAGAGTAATCATATATGTTAATGAGCAAATCAAAATTTCTCACACAGCAATTATTGCAACTAGTTTTACAAATGTAAGTGAAGCATTTATGCAATTCAAATATCTAAAGTTGTAAACTTGCAGTGGTGGCACACATGGGCAAAGTTACAACTTGTGGAATCTAGCAAAGTTCTTCCATATAATCATATCTCAATTGAGAAATAACAAATTTATCTAGCAAGGGTGAAAAGATTTGTAAGTTCTTCCATAATTCATCATCTTTATTGAGATTGTCTATACTAGATGGTGCAAAAAGAGATGAACACATAGCCATGGGATGAGTACTAAATTTTCTAAATTTTACTTCTCTCTCATACTGAACAAGATTCAGCACACAAGAATTATTGTCCCAAACAGCAAGTTTCAATGCATCCACGTGATCGCAAGTTATGCATATCGATATACATGAAATTGATTTTCTACACCATAATCTCCAATCAAATTAAACTTATACCCCGGTGTGTAGGCACTAAACAAGAATTTCGAGCATGCAAGTTCAGAAACTTTCTCCATAGCATATGACAATTTCATAGGTAGATCCAACATGATGTAACACAACGAATTAGCAGGAGAAATTCTAGTCAAAACTTCTTTATCTCTAACCAAAGCCACATGATTATTGTATGCGATTAATTCATCACATGAATAACTCAAAACAACAGGCAATTCAATTATTTTTTGACAAGGTGCACTTAACTCATTCTCAACACTCAAATCAATGCAGTGTGAATTCTCTACTTGAAATGTGGGCATGTCAGAATTATTTTCCACTAAGTTTTGCTCTAAAATAGCATGAACATTGCATAATTGTAGTTCGTCACAAGCATACTCACCGTGAGTGATGATAGCACCATGATCTTTACCTTTTTGGCTCTCCTCAGATGATGTAGGTGCATTCATCGCCTCATCTTCGTTCTCAACCAATGGAGTCGATGGTTCAATCAGCTCATGCTCTTCTTCCACATGGTTCTCAAATACTTGCAAGTTATTAGTCACAAAACGGCACAAACACATGTTTGTTCTCATGTTTCTTATCATCAAACACTCTCAATTTCTCCTCAATCTGACTTTCAACCTTACAAGCAAGTATAAACAAATGAGGGAGAGAATTATATTTTTCGTGAATAAGAAGATCCTAAACTTCTTTATTAAGTTCACGTAAGAATCTATTCTCTGTAGTTTCAGCATGTTCCTCTAAGCCACAACGCAACAAACAAGTTTTTAATTCATGATAATATTCTCATACAGTTCTACTTCGTTGTTTTAAACATTGCAATCTAGCTAGCAAATAATCAGCATGCTATTTAGGAACAAATTGATCTCTCAAAAGTTTCTTTAATGCATTCCAAGTTTGAGGCACTTGACCATGTCTACCAAAATACTTCCACCAAAGTATTGCATAATCAATAAAAGCACTAGTTGCAGCTCTAATCTTTTGCCTATCAGACCAATCACAACGTTTAAATTCTTTATCAAATTCACCAGCAAAGGATGGCAAAGTGATTTTAGTTTTACCGGACATACTATCACGATCGTATACCTCCCGTGGTGAAGAAGCTTGTCTCAAGCGGGCATCTTCCTCACGAATGTTTTTGAGCTCCCGGTCAATGGTTCGAAGAAGATGTTGGTCTATCCCGTAATCATCCCGTGAACCTACCATGGTTAGTAGAAAACAAGAAAACAAATCTCAAGTATATGTTCCTATCAACTACTAGGATATGGAGGCTCAAATCAACTAACGCGTCTCTCAAGCTCTTACCAAATTCTTACAAGTTCTTACCAAAGCAAACAGGTGGTGCAACCGGTGGCTGGTTCGTGATAAACCTGCTTAGGTGATTGGTATAGCGATTGCCAGTACAGCGAGACCTGTTCGGTTAGTTGATAAGTGGAGCTTGGATAGGCTATGTATTTTGTTGCAAAGGAAAATAATCAATTAATTTCAGAAATTGCATAGAATTGGATTATAGTTCGTATATAGCACTTAGCCTATGTTGCTGATCAAACAAGGATGGATGAAGGCTAAATATGAGTGATAGACACAAGATAATTCGATATAACAAAGTATATGAGTGATAGACATAAGATAATTCAATAGAATGCAATTTGGAATTGAAGAACACAAGGATTGACCCAAAACTGAAAACTGAATATTTCCGTCAACTCGATAGCACGTCGGTATTTTGGCCGTAACTTCTATTCTGTTGCCTCTTTTTCAATGCTTTTTTTCTCCGTTTCCTGAAGGAATTTTGTAAAACTTTTGTTTTGGGGCCATGTTCCGGAAAACGACTGAAAAATTCGCACAAAATTCACAACTGCCGATTGTTGCAGATTCAATTCAGAAATTTGGGTCAACTTTCACCGCAGATATCTCTTAACTGGCTTGCGGGAATGAAGCGACATTTTGCAGGAAGATGGATAATGAAGTTACGAATCTAATAGAGGTGGTCTCACTCAAAAAGAATCACGGAATCAAAAGTTATGGCTTTTTTGGTGGAAGCTGCAGACAAAGGAAAAATCAGCCGAGTTGGAATTAGGGTTTGGAGTAGGGAAAATTTTCTTGTTTGGATTTTTATGGAGTCAAGGATATGACCAGCAACTAGACAAAAACTAAAACGGACACAAATTCAATTTAGTAAACCAAAACTAACATATTGAAAGGCACAATGCGGTTTGGACAGCGGAAATTAACTCTTTTTGTGGGGCAATTTTTCTGTACTATAGAAAATAAAAACCAACCTACCGGTCAACTGAAGCTCTCATACCACCTGATGTGGCGATGGGGTCCCGATCTTCCGATATGATGATAACTTCGATTTTGGTGGAGGTGACTCTTGCAATCCGACTACAACCGTATGACGTCGCTTGCGCCTTAGCAATCGCTGAACCAACTCCAAGTCGTTATCAACCGTGCCAAGAACGCGGTTGACCTGATCACGAAGGTCTATTCCTAGATGCAATCGAAGAACACGCAAGAACATGATAACAAGCAATCTGAAATTGCAAATATTTATATTGAGTTCAAAACGTGGGATTCCGAAGGCTGTCTTGACAGGTGGTCGTCCGACACAACTGAAGAACAGAAGTTTGCACAAGGGCTAAACCAAAACTCAACGAAATCCAAGTCCTAGCATAGGAAGACGGTGGCTCTTATATAGGGTTACAATGTCCATGGACCCAAGTGGAGGTGGCGCAGCACCCTTTCGACTCGGACTCAAAAACCAACGTGGACTCTTTTAATGATTGCGGCCGGTTCAGATGTAATTTGAATATGGGGTTGGATCTGTTAAAAAGTAGACTTGATAAGCTTTCCATGAAGTACTCACCCATCCCAAACGGACTCCGGATGCGAATTCTATGCATGTTGGAAGTCGGTCCTACCAGGCTGAATCAGCGTCGGATTCTTTTGGCGATTGCGATGTGACCAAAAGGTTTCTGAAGCTGAGGCCTTTCCCATTGGATGGGCCTTGGAATAAGCTTTCCAACAAGTACAAGAACACCTAAATCGGACTCCGTTTGTGAAAATTATGACCGTTTTATTACAGGCCTGTCTGGCTGTCCGAACCGAATCCGAATTGAGTTCTGAGTTGATTCCGAGTTTGATTTCGGTTGGGCTTGAGGAGATTCCGAATTGGGCTTGGAAACTTCATCCAAAACATGGGCTTTAAGTTCTTGGACCTCTCCCCTTTTGCTCTCCCACTGCATGGCTTCTCCTTGGCTTTATTCTTCCTTGTTTTTCTCCATTGCTTTGGCGCTGGCCCCCTCTTGGTTCAAAAGTATTCCATTTGTCAAAACTGAGAATGAACAAAGTAGTGACATGAGGTAGTATTCTATTCTCATAAATAACATTGGTAGTAATAGATAGAAACGAATTCACTTTTTGTTTAATCTTGATATTGGGTGCTATGGTCATATGCATTTGTGGCATAGTCACATGATCCTCCCTTTCTTGACAAAAAAACGTCCTTGATTTTAACAAATGTGTAGCCTCACGTATTGCATGATCTTGATCATAAATCTCAATATATAACAATAGACGCAGCAAACTCTCATTATGTAATATCATAAGTTCTTTGTCAAACAAAGTGAAACCTGTTTGAAATGAACTCACCTGATAATTTAAGGGATGCGTAGGAGTTCTTGTAACTGGAACAACAAGCATAGCAAATATAGTTGTATCCATAGGGGGTCATGTTCTCATCACTCCTTCTGTCAGTAACCTTTTGTAGGAGTTTAATGATGTGTTTCCTTCTGAAATAGCCCTGGGGCTGCCACCTTTCAGAAGAATTGAGCATCAAATTGACTTGATCCCAGGAGCTTCGTTGCCAAATCGGGCACCATATAGGACTAATCCGGAGGAGACTAAGAAAATTCAGTGTCAAGTACAATACTTGCTTGACAAAGGGTACGTACGTGAAAACCTTAGTCCTTATGTTGTTCCTATGATTTTAGTTCCTAAGAAAGATGGATCTTAGTGTATGTGTGTTGATTGTAGAGAAATTAATAATATCACTATTAGATATCTTCATCCTATTCCTAAGTTAGATGATATGCTTGATGAATTGAGTGGCTCTATTGTTTTCTCTAAAGTTTACTTGCGTAGTAGATACCACCAAATTAGAATGAAACTTAGAGATGAATGGAATGCTGCATTTAAAACTAAGTTCGGGTTATATGAGTGGCTAGTGATGCCTTTTGGTTTAACTAATGCACATAGCACTTTCATGAGATTAATGAACAGAGTTTTACGTGCTTTCATTGATAAATTTGTGGTAATTTACTTTGATGATATATTAATTTATAGCAAGTCACTTGATGAACATGAACACTTACGTATTGTTTTTATTGCTTTGAGAGATGCATGTTTGTTTGGTAACCTCGAAAAGTGCACATTTTGCACCAATCGAGTTTGTTTTCTTGGCTATGTTGTTACTCCATAGGGAGTTGAGGTATGTGAAGCCAATATTGAAGCTATAAAGAGTTGGCCAGAGTCATACAAGTGCGGAGTTTTCATGGACTTGCTGGATTCTATCACCGCTTTGTGAAGGATTTCAGCACTATCGCTGCACCACTTAATGAATTGACGAAGAAATGTGTTCCTTTCAAATGGGCCTTCTCAAAGAAAAGCTCACATATGCACCATTGCTCCAACTTCCTGACTTTGGTAAGACTATTGAACTTGAGTGTGATGCTAGCGGAATTGGAACCGGTGGTGTGTTGATACAAGAAGGTAAACATATTGCTTATTTCAATGAGAAATTGAGTGGACCTAGTTTGAACTATTCAACTTATGATAAATAATTATACACTCTAATTCGAACTTTGAAAGCTTGGCAACATTGTTTATGGCCTAAAGAATTTGTTATACATTCTGATCATGAATCTTTGAAGCATATTAGAAGGCAATCTAAACTGGACCGTAGACATACACGTTGGGTTGAATTTATTGAATCTTTTTTTATGTCATTAAACACAATAAAGGGGAAGAAAATGTGATTGCTGATGCTTTGTCTAGACGGTATACTTTGCTGTCTCAACTTGATTGTAGAATTTTGGGTTTAGAGATAATAAAAGATTTATATGCTTCTGATGATGAATTAAAAGATGCCCTATCCAATTGTAAAGATGGTAAAAGGTAGAATAAATTTGTTTTTAATGATGGATTCATATGGGAAGGAGTTTCCTAGCTGTGGATGATATGCGTCAGGCTGAGAGCCTACCAGGAATGATTTGCCACGAGGTGGGGTGAGGAGATTAGTATAAGTTGTTAGGTGTGGTGTTGAGGAATTGGAGGAGGTGATTGCTCAAGATATGTATGGCGTGACGGAAGGTTGAGGAAAAGAGGGTAGTTATTAGAGATTTTCTTGTTAAATTAATGGAGGGAACAATTTTCACAATAGCAGGAAAATATTTAGTTAGTTAAATTTTTGTGTGAAACAAAAATTGGGAGGTTGTTCTAATTTTCTAAGTTACATAATTTTTGCGGAAACAAAAAACGACTGAGAAAAAACAATCCGGAAAAATGTAACCAGAAAAAATAAATTAGAGAAAAAAAATAAATTCAACACAAAATAAATAAAAAAGCTCAGATCTGATTTGCTCTGCGTGTGGCGGTAGCATCGCAATAGTGCGCCGCAGAGAGATGGGGCACTAGCTATAGCACGTAGAGTAGGGGCACAACCGACGAAGAAGGGGAAGTGGAGATCGGTAAGGAGGGACAAGAGGTTGGGAACATGGCGGAGAAGCGGAGCGATAGGGGAAGGAAAATGCAGACAGCTTCTAAGATGTGATACAAGCCACTTGTTGGTGACATCTGAACACACTATGACTTTCTAAAGGTTGAGAAGGTTTCCTTTTCTTTCTCACACTGATTTGGAAGCCATCAAAACAACGAAAGAAGAGATAAGAAGGTTTGGATCCAGTTCAGATTCGGTTCAGGACAGCCATCAGGACTCAATTTAAAACATTCACAACTTTCAGCAACGGAGTCATACAGTATGAACCAAGTGGATCGCCCATAATGTCATAGCTAGGGAGGCATGACATATCGCGGCTATCCACTAATATGACAATAATAGGTCATGTTATATTAAGTAGAGGGCATGAATACGACATTACAGCTTAATATGTGTCATGTCTGGAGAGAGAAAAAAAACAAATACAAGCCAACTACAGTTGTGTTTTAAGTGGTTATTTATAGATGATTTATATCATGTTCTTATTATTGAATGGTGGACATCCTCACCTATTTTTATGTAGTTATTTATAGATAGTTTATATCATATTCTTATTGTTGAACGGTAGACGTCTCTGCCTACTGCTTTTGCTTTTGGACAAGCAACTCTCCATGCTATGAAACAAGATCAGAAGCTCTAAATTGAAAATAAATAGAATGAGGAAAAACTCTAAATCCAACCCTAAGCGATAAATATTTAGTCTTTACTTAAAATGCGTTATGATATTGTCATTGCTTGCTTATTTGATTTAGTATAAATAGATTTAAAGAGCTATTTTAGCAAAATTTCAAGCAAAAATACCATGAAAAATGAAATAGCAGCCACACATGCCTACCGTCATCTTATTGATATACTTTTTAATATCCTATCGTTATCTTCACATGTTTATATTATTTCCATTTAGTGTGTATACTCTTAGTAGTGTGATTGCAATACAGTTTAAGCATAAATCGTTTCGCTTTAAATAATAATGTTTATTTTATGCTTGCGAGTCTACTGTACCTGTATTTTAGTCGTACCTCTGCCCAGTCATTTTTTTATGGACCGTTTTTTTTTATTTTCGGCGATTTTCGGGTTTACTAGCCTGTGCCGGTTGCTGAGCAAACCGGGTTCAAATATTTCGGCCCAGTTTGCATGACAGCTCAGCCCCAACCGGCCCATTCAACCTCCTTATTCGCCTGAGCTAGGTTACGGCCAGTGGTTTACTCCCCGTCTCCTACACTCGTCTCCCGTTGCGACTCGGGCTTAGTCGGCGGCGGCGCTCCCCCAGACCCCCTCTCCCTTTTGGTTTGCCTCCGTCCGCATCGTGCGCTCCCCTCCGGTTCGCTCTACGCCTCCCTCTGCGTCTCCTCCCCTCAGCTCTGTGCAGATCCGGAACGGCCTGCCGGCTAGATTGGCGGTTGGCGTATGGAGGAAGGCAGTGGAAGAGCCGTGGCTGGCGGTGGGGGCAAGAAGGTGGTGGGAGAGGAATATAAGCTAGGTCGTGAATTGCTATTGTTTCAATTTTTATTGTTTCAGTTCTTGGTTTTGTTGTTTCACCATCTGCTGTTATGCAATCGAGATATTCTGGCATGTTGTGCCAAAATGCACTTTAGCTTCTGAATGCTTTTGCTTTGGAAGTGGGACTCGATGGATCACAAATATTCGACTAATATCCAGAGTCTGGATGCTTTTGAAATTTCTGGATATTTTTTGCTGTGCTAGTTCTGGAATACTGCAAATCTGGATGCTGAATTCTTGAATCTGCTCTGCAATTCCAGCAAACACCGGCCAGTTCTTTTCCAATTTTTTCAACGAATTTCGGCCGATTTTCTGCGACAATCGTCTAGTTTGTATTTGAATTTCAAAATTCATTTGAATTTTTCAGCCCGAATTTCTCCAAAAAAAACGGTAATCAGCCAAATCGGACTTACCGCCCCCTCAGGTAAAAATTAAAAACCGGCAATGTGAACCCTGCCTCCGCCACTGCTCGCAGTGTACTTTCTACCATGAGAATACTTCTTTAGAGCTTCTCTCTCGGCCAGATCATTAACTGGTAGGCTTCTTGCCAACTGTGATAACTAGATGAATGTCATTTAAGAGATGGAGATTTCTCGAACAGGCGAGGATACATGGGATAATGTTACACATTGCATACATGCATACAGAGGTCTAGCTGTGAGCTACTTTAGAGCGTGGGTCACAGTGGATCTTTCAAGGTCCAGAACAATCCTTGTGGCCTCAATAACAATCTGTCCGTCCATGTAGTGCTGCCTACATACAGGCATATACACATCAGCTCCTCCAATGAGTTCAGTCTTGGTTTCCTGCGTCTTCCTCAATGTGAAGAAGGCCCGGCGACCACACAACTCACAGCGTGCTGTTAGCTTGGTGACCGAGTCGGCCAGGGGAATAATGTCCAGAACTGAGCCAAACTTGTTCCTGTCAACACCTCATCATCAAATGCTAGCACGATATTCAATTTGGAAGATGTTCTCCTTTGCATCCAAATAATCCTTATTTACTAGGATTTTGGGGGGTTGCATACATAACTTGGATTAGATTCAAGATAAATCACTCAATAAGTACCTTTTGTAATCACCATCTAACCCTGCAACGATCACAATTTTTCCATCATGGTCAGCAGCTTTGCAGCAGAAATCATGAAGATCATCAAAGAACTGGGCTTCATCAATACCTATGACATCTACCTGCAACAGCCAAATTTAGTGAGAACTTCACCCTGCCATACCATGTACATGACAGAACCAACAGCTCTGATCTCAACAAGGCAGTGCTGGCTGGGCGAGACAGCCCCCAGGCCATTTCCCACAGCAAAGAAAAGGGGGGGGAAAGGGGCACCAATGATACACCTCAGTCCACAAATAGTGAGTGTATCATGACTCTTGAGATAAGAATCCAGATGCAGCAAACAGGTATTTTTCCAGGATTGACCAAGAACAAGCTAGTCAACCGAATTCAGTCACATTTTACAGAACCAGGCAAATAGTCCAGACACTAACCATTAACAACTAAATAGACCAGTTATCAGATGATGACACACGACAGTACACCCTCTGGTTACAAACTCATCACCGTAGGAAGCATGCGGACAAAGTATTTGGTGTTTGATCACTATTTTCAGATATTTAGACTGTACACATTAATGATTAGATTTGGCATGAAAAATACTTTCACAATGTTACAGGTTTTTCTGTTTACACACACATAGTGATAGAAAACTAGTGGCTAAGTCAAAAACATCAAAAATCTTTTGATTGGAAAGAGTAGTAGGTTTGCTATTTAGCTACATGGCCACAATTACTTAGAGTTCACTGTTTTGTTTAAAAAAAACAGATAAACATCAAACATGAACAGTACAGGGTTTATCAGGCCAAGACTCACTCCTTTGGAAAAATTTTTGTTGTTTTCGAAATTGCAAGGTCTCCAAGGTGCATCTTTGACCATTTTTATATAATTATAAGTTGGCAAAAAAGTTTATAAATTACAATACTATGGTAATTTTAATGGCAAAGTTATTGTTTTCATTTTCACGTGGCCAATCTACATAGTTTTATGTACATTAGTTGTCGAAGTTGGGGAAACATAGTTGTAAGTGTTACTTGCAATTATCTGCAGTAGAAGCCCAACATTGCTAGGAAAAAAAATAAAGAAATACTCCCTCTATTTAACTTTCACAATATTCCACCATATGCATGGACTAAGGAAACACAAAAGCAAGTAACAATTTAATAGATATGGACCAAATATGCCCCTATTAAATGAAAAATATGAAATGTTCCACCACTCAACATTCTCTCAACATTAAAATCAAGGGCAGACATGGAAAACCCATAATAACTGTTAGATGTTGTTCCGCCACATTTCTGGGCTGAGGCTGTTTCTATTGCCACTTTCTTGATCAACATTCAGCCATCCTCTGCTCTTCAGGGTGGGATCCCAGTTGAGCATCTCTGTGGCCAGACTCCTGATTATTCCAGTCTTCGTCTCTTTGGGTGCGTGTGCTATGTTCTTCTTGCACCTCGTGAGCGCACCAAATTGACCGCTCAGTCAGTTGAGTGTATTTTTCTAGGCTACAGTGCGGAGCACAAAGGATATCGTTGTTGGGATCCTGTTGGCCGACGGATGCGGATTTCTCGGGATGCTACTTTTGATGAGTCTCGTCCTTTCTATCCTCATCCCTCTCCTTCCTCCACTTCAGCATCTGTTGTTGAGCCGCTTTCATTTCTGACTTTTCCTTCCAGTCCTATAGTCACCACTCCACCACAGCCTTTGGTCTCTCCTGTGCCTCCTTCTCAGTTAGCACCTTCTTCACCAGCATCCTCTCCTGAGGTTGCTCCTGATCTTGTTCCTTCTTATCCTCTCTACTATACTCATCGTCCGCGAGTTGAGGATCCTTCTGATATGCCCTCCCCTTCGGCCACTCCTCGTTATGCTCTTCGTGATCGCCAGTCTATTCGGCCTCCTGAGCGTTTTCGTGTTGCTTCCGCTGCTTTTGTCGAACCGACTTCTTATCGTGATGCTATTGTTCATCAGGAGTGGCAGCATGCAATGGCGGAGGAGATCGCTGCTCTCGAGCGTACTGGCACATGGGATCTTGTTCCTCTTCCTGCGCGTGTTACTCCTATCACGTGCAAATGGGTCTATAAGATTAAGACTCGCTCTGATGGTTCTCTTGAGCGCTACAAGGCTCGTCTTGTAGCGCGTGGTTTTTAGCAGGAGTATGGTCGTGACTATGATGAGACTTTTGCTCCTGTCGCTCACATGACCACCGTTCGCACTCTTCTTGCTGTGGCCTCTGTTCGACAGTGCTCTATCTCTCAATTGGACGTCAAGAATGCATTTCTCAATGACGAGTTGCGTGAGGAGGTCTACATACAGCCACCCTTTGGGTATTCTGTTCCTGAGGGTATGGTTTGTCGTCTTCGCCGATCTCTCTATGGCCTCAAGCAAGCTCCTCGTGCTTAGTTTGATCGTTTCTCCTCTGTTGTCACTGCAGCTGACTTCTCAGCCAGTGCTCATGATCCTGCTCTTTTTATCCACACTTCATCTCGTGGTCGGACGCTTCTCCTTTTGTATGTTGATGATATGATCATTACTGGAGATGATTCTCCATATATCACTTTTGTCAAGGAGCGTCTTCATGAGCAGTTTCTTATGTCCGATCTGGGTCCTCTTCGCTACTTTCTTGGGATTGAGGTTATTTCTACTCCCGAGGGTTTCTATCTGTCCCAAGAAAAGTATATCCAGGATCTTGATCGTGCCTCTCTCATCGATCAACAGACTGGTGAGACTCCCATGGAGCTTAATGTTCATCTTCGCCCCTCGATGGTGAGCCTCTTGCTGATTCTACTCGATATCGTCACCTTGTTGGGAGCCTCGTTTATCTTGGTGTTACTCGTCCTGATATTTCGTACCATGTGCATATCTTGAGTCAGTTTGTTTCTGCTCCCACTCAGCTCCACTATAGTCATCTTCTTCGTGTTCTACGATATCTTCGTGGAACTATCTCTCGTCGTCTCTTTTTCCCTCGCTCTAGTTCTTTACAGCTCCAGGCATATTCTGATGCCACCTGGGCTAGTGATCCCTCTGATCGCCGGTCTCTCTCTGCTTATTGTGTTTTTCTTGGTGGTTCTCTTATTACTTGGAGGACTAAGAAGCAGACAGCAGTTTCTCGTTCGAGTGCTGAGGCTGAGTTGCGAGCTATGGCTTTGTTGACTGCAGAGGTTACTTGGCTACGATGGTTACTTGAGGATTTTGGTGTTTCTGTTTCTGCACCGACTCCTTTATTGTCTGACAGTACATGTGCTATTAGTATTGCTAAAGATCCGGTGAAGCATAAGCTTACAAAGCATATTGGTGTTGATGCTTCCTACATGCGGACACAGGTGCAAGACCAGATTGTTACTCTTCAGTATGTGCCTTCCGAGCTTCAACTGGCAGATTTTTTCACAAAGGCACAAACCAGGCTCAAAGACAAGCACCTCTCCAAACTTCATGTTGTCGATCCACCATAAGTTTGAGGGGTGTTAGATGTGTATTACATAGTTGTGTATTTACCCCATTGTATGAGGGGTTTTCTGCATATATGCCAGACTTGTATTTTTCCCAGTTTATATATATATATATATATATATATATATATATATATATATATATATATATATATATATATATATATATATATATATATATATATATATATATTGGCCCTTTGGCCACATGAGGAATACAAGCGTTATTCCAACAATAACTACACCTAGATTACAACAATAGACTAACATTGTGATACAACTATTCCCAAGAAACTGGACCAATATTGCGAAACGGACAGGGTAGTAGGATAGGCAACTGATTTGAAACCCTCCAAGCATGAACACGAAAATACAGCATAGAAATGTTTTGGTTCATTACGCTAGTTCAGTCTTGCATAAATGTCCCTACAGAACTTGACATCCACATTGATTACTCCGAGGGTTTAGTCATCAACAGTACCATCGAATACCCAAACATCAGTTCATCATTAAAATGACCACTGACCCTGGTTTCTGTTCTATCTCATTGATCAAGGTGTCAACAGGTCAAATTGTTTATGTAGAATTACATTAACTTCAGTAGCTAACAAACTTACCCGGTTTCTAACATTGTGAAAGACTATTTTCAATAATGAAGAATTGCTTTACGGTAATATTTAATCAAGAAACTTGTATATATGCTACCCTTCATGAATCATGATCCTAAATATGGGATGGTGCAGTGTTCCTCTTTACATCTGGCGCAAGGCTATGAAAAAACATGTTGGCATTCCAGCTCATTTGGAGCGGGACACAAGCTTCTGAAATATATAGAACCTTTAGCTCATCGAAACAGCTTTCTACAAGAGAACCCTAGTAGTTAGTAATCAAACAAGTAAAGGGTGCTTGATCTAGATACCAGATCTGATAATTAACCTTCCAATAATAAATTTCATTTCTATCTGCATTGGTCAAAATGACAGTATTTTGTGTAACACACATATCTAGGTGAAGGGTGGGTGTAGTGATAAATATTATTGGGCCATTTGTTTATCTATATTTGTATTTACAGGAGGCACATGTAGCTAAAGTTCAGATATCCTTCTCTTTTCTACCTAGTAGAGAAGACTACATCCAATATATGTGCATGTATTGTCAATCTGTGATAGTGTTGTGAACGTGCATTGGAATCAGACATGTACCATCAACACACAACCAGATAGTGTGAAGATTTCTTCTAAAGAAGACCCAGGGAAATCAAGCCATGGTTCATATCTCATTTCTTACAAATCACTACTTGAATATACTGCTACATTAATAGACTTTACAAGCACATGCATCATTAAACCCTTCCCCCCTGGCATTACATTTTTCTTAACATATGCAACTTTTTATTGTCAAAACTGAAATAACGTAAGTCATCATGAAGACAGGAACTATCTAGAAGAAGTAAACAAGATTTTCAATTGTCTCAACAATAGAATTGGATAAGAAACGTCAAATTGTTCGAGACGAGACAGAGAAAAGAGTTCAGAGATAACTCAGATAATTTCAAAGATTTTTTCCTTTTAAGTTTGTTAGTCAAAATTAGCAAAGTTGAGTCATGGGCAAATGATATATATTTTTTCTGTAACGAAATAATTTTATCCAATTGTATTATATGTTCTTTAGTTGTACACAAATATCATTCCAAGGTTATAGCAGATTCTAGTGGGAACAGACTTGTATTAGGTCACCCCTAGCCAGTCAATACAGATTCCCAAATGCACATTGACAGTACAATCCAAGGATCCAACCCAAACCAATAAGAAAATAGTTACATCACTAGATTTCTGCAGCCACCCTAGCCAGTCAATACAGATTCCCAAATGCCCATTGACAGTACAATCCAAGGATCCAACCCAAACCGATAAGAAAATAGTTACATCACTAGATTTCTGCAGCCACGGGGTGTCTCCTAAGATAACTAAAATTTAAATCTATCATCATGGATTAGTCCTGTGGATATTATTTATTTATTCTTGCTGAATTGTTCAAAATTCTCAAATTGACCATCACAATATTCAATCTATGATAGAATGGTCGCTAAACAATCCATTATATCTTTCTCATGTTTTAAGCTGTACAGATTTCTTCAGATCGGATGTACAGATTTCTGCCTACCCCAACTTGTTTTGGACAAAAGGCTTTGTTGTTGTTGTTGGATGTACAGATTTCTCCAGATCGGAATACATCTCGCCACTCCCAGCGACCCCACCTCAATCATGATTGTTCTGTCATGGTTCTCACAAACCAGACAAAAACTAGAGAGAGCTGCCAACAAAACCCAGCCGTAACAATGGCATGTGTGGCAAGTGGAAATAAATGGGTCATATCTTTATCTTTACTATTATAAAAGAAGGAGTTGGTGGTTGGTGCGGCCTCTCCCATCCTTCCCACCTCTCTTGACAAAAAAAAGATACTTTGTCCGACGTGTGGACCACCCACCCCTCCCACGCCCGTGCGCCCTGCATCCCTCCACTCCCACGAACCCGTGCACTCCTCCCCCCTGATTTCTCCCTCGCCTCCTCCCCTCCCTCCTCCGCCTGCATATTCTAAAAAATTTTACCACCTGTTATCAGAACATATAGTATGATCAAATTTTAAAATCCGTAGCAACGCACGGGCATTCAGCTAGTTCAATAAGAAATAGCACTGGAAAAGGTACGGATTAAATGTTTGAGCATCATGAAAAGATCTTGATTGTGCAAAGAACATTTTATGGCATATTCTTTGAAGTAGGTTGACATGAAATGCAGAAACAATGCACATGCAAGAAGCAGCTAGATGAGCAAACAACAGCAGTGTGACGGTTGAAGAACCCATATTCCAAACCATTCGAAACTACATGCAGCTAGTAACATTGTGTTTCACCATACCTTATCATAAGCCTCTGTTCCTAATTTATCTCGGAAACGTGAAAGCTCTGGTAGCGCCCAGCATGCCATCTTTGTGCCATCATGTGTCACAACAGAATCCAATCCATATCGATTGTCCTTGTCAGACTTTATGAGTGCCACAGTCCTGTATTGCAAGGGGTAAAAACGTCAACATATATATAATCCAAACCAAAGAAAAAGCAGCTAACGCAATCAAGTGCCACATATATGTTACATGCTTTCAATGCCATTCAGTATTTGAACACGTTTGTCAAGACACCAACACATAGAACCTTGTACCACAAGACGCGGGATAATATCAGAACACATCTATGCCAACCAAGCAAATGATCAAGTTAAAAAACTAACTTTCAATCCAATTAACTAGCTGTAACAAAGCGGCATACTACAATTCCAACACTGGCCGAAGAAGAATATGAAATTAGGGAGATAGAGAAACAACATACATTCATCTTAGGGGGCGTTCATATTGTCTTTTCCTAGTGGCTTTTGGCTGTGGCTTATAGGTTTTGGCTGAAAATGAATAGTAATAGCTGAAAGAAGTGGCTTTTAGGAAGAGAGGCCGAGCGGTAGAAAAAATGAGAAAGAGATGCGTGCGCGTAACGAGAGCGAGGAGTAGGGTGCGTGATGCACCCATGAGCCCTTGCCTTATCCTCGATGCAAGACGGTAGTGAGAGGAGTAGAGAAGCCAGGTGTTTGTATTGGCTTTCGGCTTTTCTAAGCAGAAGCCGCTACAAACAGGGCCTTAGCTTGTCCCAAGAAACTTGTTTTCTAACAGCTATCATCACTTGTCACAAAATCTTGAGAGATTTTATATATATTTAACTTTTTTTTGAGTAAATTGCACTGCGGATCACTGAACTTGTCGGGATAGTTCATGTAGGTCACTATTCTTCCAAAATGCATATTTGGGTCACCGAACTCATTTAGGTGGGTCAGTGTAGCCACCACCCATCCCAACAAGGATCTCACCTGTGACGTGGAGGCCAACGTGCCAAAGGTCTCACATAACAACCTGAGCATGTTTTGCATGAAAGCCCTTTACTTCATTTATTTTTGTACGTAACTACAAGATTAATTCCCATCCCATCTCATAAGCTCCCTTCTCCCATGATCTCAACTACAAGATTAATTCCCATCTCATAAGCTCCCTTCTCCCATGATCTCAAACTACAAGTGACACACGGTGAACGGCGGCAAGCGGCCAAGAAAGAACAGTTGGCGGCTTGGAGAACTGATGGCGGCGGCGGAGGAGCAGAGGAGGGGAGCACTAGCAAGAAGGGGAGCGTGAGATGAAGAAGCCAAATGCATACTGCCTGATCTGCCAATATGAATTTCTTGAGAGGATGTAGCCAACGATTCCGTTTGCATTCCATGGCTCAACCTGCCAGACTATTCAGCAACAACTTTTCACATTCATTGATATACAGTTCTTGATATTGCAACAGAGAACAAGATCGGGACCCATACATAGCAAGATTTCGCATTAGCAAAACTAGGCGATTCTTTGTGGGACAAGGACAAGAAATAACCACCGCAACAATGCAGATCAATAGTTCAAGCAAAAACGAATAGCTTGCATCATTCTCTGTTTCCACCCACTAAAAATCAACTAGCATTTTGCTTGCATCATTCTCTGTTTCCACCAACCAAAAATCTACCTGATTGTGCTCTCCTCCACTGCTGTCTCCCGGCCGTGCGCAATGGCTCGGCGTGGGACACGCCTCTTGCATCTCTTTGTCTTCCAGGAGGTGGGCGGGGATTGTGGGAGGAGGTGTTACGGGATGGGAAATTGGGAATTGGTGGCTAAGATTCAACTAGCTAGTTAGATGCAAATAAAAAAGAAGGCCTTTTCCACAAATAAAATTGTTGGCAAGGATGGACTGCCATGTCATCTGTCAAATCCCACGTGGCATTGGTGGTAACTGCAGTGACTCACTTAAAGGAGTTGGTGACCCAACTATGCATTTCAGGAGAACGATGATCTACATGAACCACCCCAACAAGTTCGGTGACTCGGAATGCAATTTACTCCTTTTTTATAGTCTGCATGCTAAGATCATGGATCATGCATCGCTAAACAGTGAACACCTTGAGGTCCTTGACAAATATACAACTTCTTATGCAAGCTTTTGGCCAAATTGAGTCAGTGGCAGCCTTACATAAATTACATTATTCGCTAGTGACCTTTTCTTCTTAACTACAGCTTTTTGTCTTACCCAGAACCCACTACGGAACGGAGTAGCTGCCAGGTGGATCCATCCTGTCAGCGAAAGAAGCCAGTAAACAAGGAACCGCGCGGGGGTCCGTACCTGCCGGTGCCGGCCTCAGCCTGGACGCGGCGGAGGAGAGCGGTGGTCTTGCCGGCGAACATGGGGCCCACGATGACGTGAACCTCGCCGGAATGAGCCGCACGGACCTCCATCGCCGGACCACCACAACCACCACCGCTTCGATACTCGGCCGCGGCCGCCGCAGAGACCAACCTTGCCACGCCGAGCCTGGAACAGGAAACACCCGGCCGGAAAGGGAGCGAGAAGAGGGGCGGCCGCGGAGGAAAAGTGCTGGAGCGGAGGAAGGAAGGGGAGGAGGCGGTGAGGAGGGATCTCATGGCGCAAATGGAGCGCATGCGGGCGGGATTTGTAGAGAGGATTGGGGATGGCGGAATAATTTTTTGAATTTTCTGGGGAATAAAATGGGGTAGGTGAGATCTCTGATAGGATGAGAGGTTTCAAAATTGGAGCGGTTCAATTCAACGTGGGGTGGGTGAGCGCATGATGGATTCGATTCGGGGTTTGAAATTTTGGGGAGGGATCTGAGTGAAGAAGTGGGGAATGGGGAATTGGGGGTGGTTTTGCTAGGGTTTTGGAGGAACGAAGCAAAGGGGCAGGGATTGGGGGGAGGCAAGCGGTAGGAGTGGTGCCCGGTGGGACAGGGAGGCGTACTTGGCTACTCGCGGGGTTTTCCTCCACACCCCCGTGCTAAACCACGTTTTTTTGTTCATCAAATTCTTTGCTACCAGTGTGGTATATTTCACCAAAAAAATATTGTGTTGTGCTACGTGGAATATAGAGCTAAAGTGTTGCATATCAAGTATTGTAAAAAAACCAACCATTAGCAATTAAAAAGTTCAATTTGTCTTAGTATTGTAAAGTTTGACGCTGAACCGAACAGTCTAACCATCAAACGTGGCTAAACGGGCAGCCTAGCATGGACTCAACGAGGCACAACCCATTTAGGCATGACCCATTTGGCCTGGCTAACTAAACAGGCCTATTGTCCCAACCCACGAGTCGAGTCACGGACTTAGGCATAGCACGAGAAGGTCAGAGGCTGTGCCGAGCTGGTGTGGGCACAGTTAGCCATTTCGGTCCAAAATTTTTTAAAAAGTGAAAAAATCCAAAAAAAGAATTAAATGTACAAAAAATGATTCTATACCATAAAAAAGGTAAATATATTGAAAATGTAATAAGCTTTATTAATTTTTAGATGGTTGTGTCGTTAAAAACTTTGCCGAGTAAAAATTCAAGTTGAGAAAATCTTTATAAAGAAAAAAGAGTACATCATATAGCTCTATGCATATGTCAATGTTCTAAGTGTCATTGCCTAGATAAAATTATCGAATGAGTCTACCAGCTATGCATTTTCTGTGAATATTGCTCACTTCTATGGAATATTGGTCTCATACATCAGCTTGTTCCTAGTCTTTGACAGTTAGAAGTATTTTCACCATCTCACTCGTTAAATTTATTCTTCTCTCCTCCAGTATTCTTTGATACGGGGTCGCCCGATCTTCTCGACGTAGGATGATACTCACGGGGGTCTTGATGAATCGTAATGATCCTCCAATGCCAATACAAGAGACGAACTCTCTTTAATCCGCCAAAATACACTCGTGTTGATTTCGCCGACTACCAAGCGAAGATCTATCGTGCACCCAATTCCCAACGGAAAGGCTGAACGATCTTGATTGAAGAAAATCACTTCTAATTCCCTATGGAACTTCGGTAGCAATGCTAAACTCGAATAAACTTTAGTAGATTCATTATTCTCAAACGTGGCCTGCCTTACAATGGGGTCTAACCCTCAATATATAGTACCATCTCCACCTCATGGCTGGCTAAGAGGTCCTAAACCAACCCCAACTCATCCCTACATGTATTTGGAAACAAACTCACACAAAAGGAAAAAACCTAAAATTAAGTCGTTATAATGTTTCAGTCATAACTTTTAATCTGTGACGAATTTGAAGGTGGGGCTGGATCCATTGCGTAGCCCTTGAAATTATCTTTCCAACGAGTACAAGAACACCTGAATTGGACTCCGTTTGTGAAAGTTATGGCCTTTTTAGTAACTGCCTATCAGGCTGTCCCGAACCGAATCCGAATTGAATTCTGAATTGAATCCGAGTTTGAATTGGATTGAGCACGTGGGACATCCGAATTTGGCTTGAAAATCTTATCCAAAACTTGTATTTAAGTCCTTGTGCTCCTCCCTTTTGCCCTCCCAAGTCTTCACATGAATCATAGCTAAGAATACACAAAATAATAGCAGGATGTAGTATTCCAAGTTCATCATCAATTAAAAGAAACTCCTTGAGAAACAAATTCACCTAACAATATTTAATGCGGCTCAATACTTCTTTCCAGTGAAATAATGTATTTGACTGAAAAGTGCTAAGCTTGTGCATATCTGCATCATCCTCCCCTTCTTCAAGAAAAGCCGTCCTCGGCTTTTGGTATCCTGAAATTGTACTAAGCAAAGAATACAACGTATATGCATGGTATATATATTTATCATCAACACTTCTTTTGCTTAGCATATCAAGAACATCTGAAGGCGTAGTAGATAAAAAGAACAACACATATGCATGGTATATGTATGAATCAATTATCGTGTCATTCTCATTGTTGCACACAAACAAATTAATATAACGGCAACCATAAGATGTATACATTGCAATATTGCCTTTCATATCATTCTCCCTCCCATGAGAAAAAGTCGTCCTCGACTTTGCTAGGCACATGGACAAGTCATTAATGGGTCAAACCAAATTAAGTTGTTCAAATATGGGGGAGAAAATTTTTAGTTCCTTCCATGCTTCAACTGCGCTACTCTAATTATTTGTACATGATTGTACATTAAAAGATGAATCAGTAGGCTTAAGAAATCTTTTGAAACATGCATCATTATTGTTGAAACTCATATCATTGTGATCATGATATGGCACAGAAGATTGTTTATCCAAAATATGCAATTTCAATTCAGCAAACTTATCACATGTAATGCATATTCGGTAAATATAAAACTTACAATCTATACCATAATTTCCAATCAAATTGAACTTATATGTATATGCATAGGTACTAACTAGTGATTTTAAACATGAAATTTCAGCAATATTCTCAATCACACTAGATAGTTCTTTAGGTTCATCAAACATGATATAATATAAAGAATCATCACGAGATATTCTCGTAAGAACTTCCTTATGAGTAATCAATTCCACATTATGTAAATTGAGCAAAGAAATTTCAGAACATGGAATTTTCATTCGTACATATGAGTTCTCACAAGTACTCACCGTTTCACAATTAATTTCAACACCAATATTGTTACCTTTATTGTTCTCCTCGGTTAATGTAGGTGTTGTAGGTATTAAATCATCATGATGTAACAACGGATCAGCAAGTACTTCATCTTTAACTATGATTATCTTCTCATCGTTTATCTCCAATGGTGCCAGTTGTTGAACATTTGACTCCTCTTCTTTAATATCAACCTGCACAATGTGAGAAACAACACTAGAAGTAGATATTAATATATTAGTTTCAAAATCAACCTCACTTTGTCCATCTTCGACTTCTCTCTTTTCTTTTGGTGTATCTCTCACACTCTCAGTTTGGATGCTCTCAAACTCACATATGGTGGAATCACACAGCTCACTCTTTTTAACACTCTCACTTAATTTGGCTATGTGGTTCTCATTCTCACATAGGTTTTCATGCATCTCAATTGTTGTATGTATCATTGGGCAGCATAAGATGTCTCTTTATCAAGGAAAGTCCCATGCTCGGTCATCTTCTCATGTGTCACACTAGTGGAACCATAAGAGTCAAGTATGGACATGGATTGAACCGTGATGTACGTTTCTCCATAAGTCTCTTCTCTGTATAATAGCATAATTCACAAGATCATGCATGCTACTAAAATTTTTATGTTGAAGTGCGTGGCGATCTCGTAATTCAAGCCACCCCTAAAGTATGCCTTCTCCCTTGATGGACTAGTGACACCAAGACGACACATCGCATCTTGCGCTCAAAATAGTAATCTTTGACAGTATTACTCTCTTGTGTGATATTCTCCAGATGGTGAAGCAATTCCTGCGCATAATAGGATGGCACAAACTCGCTTCTCAGAAACGCCTTCAAATCTAACCAAGATTTAATGAGTTGTTTTCCAATTAGTTGTTGCCACCAACTATAAGCATAGTCTTCAAACTCTCTTGTGGCACGCATCACCTCTTGGCCTTTGGAAAGTTTCTGAAATCTAAACATTTTCTCCATTTGCCATTCCCACTCAAGATACTCCTCTGGATCATCACTGCCATAGAAAGGAACAAAGCTATCTTTTGTTGTTGTGGACGAAGTGCTTGCACAATATCATTCACGATGTTTTTGTGTAACACCTTCATTTGTTGATTGAATTCAATATGGAAATCCTGCATATCCGCCTTAAGTTGTACGTGCTTAGTAGTGGTGCCTGATTGGAGCTCTTGTTGCAATGTACTTCTCAATGCCTGATGTTTAAAGCGAGTCACCGGGGCATTAAGATTAACTTCATTCTCATCACCATAGTTGTCTTCTCCACCTGACATGGTTAGATTGTGCAAAGACAACACAAAGCAATAACAAGATATATGGATGATTAGTATAAATCACTCGATCTCACTTTTTTCTCTCACAAGTAAAGTTCTCACCTTTCCGAAGTGAATTGAGGCCAAAAGAAACTTACACTTGGTGGTGGCTATAATAACGAGTGATGATCAAACGGATTTAAAAGTGACTCACAATTGCACGGCAAATGATATTTTGTGGAGCTTGGTTAGGAAGTATTTATCCTACACGATCTGAATTTTTCGATGTTGTAAAATTAAGTAATAATCCAAGTTAGAAAGTATTGCCTATGTGCTGATCCAAAAGATTGAAGTGAAGTATATGAACGCACACGCAAAGATCAATGTGACTCGATGCAAACAAAGGAATGAGCTAACTAGAGGCAATCTGAAATTAAAGATTAGATAGCTCGTTTTGCACCAAGTACTTGTAATATCCCGAACGTCGTTACGGCGTAAGTTTTTAAAACAATCGCGGAGTCGCTGTGTTTTTTTCGGTAAATCACGGGAAGGGAAAATTAAATTTTGTAGAACTTTGGAAAAAGAATAAAATATATTAAAAATTATTTTTATTTTCAGTTTTGGGCCGCCAGGGGAGTGGGCCAATCACCCATGGGCCAAAGCCCAAGTGGGGGAGGCACCACCCCCATTGGCCGCACCCCTCCTTCCCTCTCTCTTTAAACCTAGCCTCCCTCTTTCTCCCCTCCCCACATGCCAGCCGCCCCCACCGTGTGGTTGCGCCCACCTCCTCCCCTCTTTCTCCCCTCCCACACAGCAGCCGCCCCCCACCCTGTGGTTGCGCCTCCACCTCCTCCCCAAGAAGGTCTCCCCCATTGCTGCCCTTGGAGAAGAAGAACAAGGAGAAGGAAAAGAAGGAGAAGGAGAAGAAGGAAGGAGAAGAAGAAGAGGAGGAAAATTTTGAGGAATTTCTTCAGATTGGTAATTTTATCTCATCCCAAATCCTCTGTTTTATGGATTTATTAAGGTTCTTGGCACAGAATTTGATGTTAGATATTAGATCAATTTCCCGATTAGAGTTTAGTCGCGGGCTGATTTTAGATCGATTTGCGCAGCGCGGCTTGTCGCGCAGTTTTGATCTAGAAAACGAATTGTCCTGCAGGTCTTCCCAAAAGGAAAGTTGTAGAGGACATCCAGATGTATCTCCTGTATTGTTTTCAAATTTTTCTACCGTGGGATCTGGGAGATACGGAGTCGGAAATACCGCTGTCCGTCAGGCGGACAGATTGGTATAGTCCGGCGGTAATCCGGATATTAAAAATAGAAAACGAATTTTCCTGCGGGTCTTCCCAAAAGGAAAGTTGTAGGGGACTTCCATATGCACCTCCTGTATTTATTTCAAATTTTTATACCGTGGGATCTGGGAGATACGGTGTCAGCAATACCGCTGTCCGTCAGGCGGACAGATTGGTACAGTCTGACGGTAATCCGGAGAATTTTCTGGACATGTCCGTAGTTGAGAAAGTTGTGGATAATTTGGATATCTAGCTTCTATATAAATTTCATAATTTTTGGACCTCTGTGCTGTCGTTGTACGCGCTTGAATATGCTGTCCAATCGATGTAGCGTAGTTCTTCCTCTATTTTGGGCATTAAATTACATCTAGTTGTGATCCGAATAAAAATAGGAGTTCTACATGAAAATTGTAGGTTTTTAAGTCATGAATCCATAGAGGTATCATTTGCTGTATTTCGATTTATATTTTTAAAGTTATGAAATTATGAAGCAGCGCTGCTGCAGATGGTATTATGTTGGTTGTTGGGCGGAGTAGAGTTTGCGCGGGTTCGGGTTTTTAGCGATGTTTTTATATTTATGTCGTGCTTGTATGTTGTGGTAGTGTACTGAGAGTTGTCTTATGTACAGGTGGTCTTGTCCCTGAGCGCTCTTGAATTTTGTTGATCTTCGCTTCGTCGGATTGAGGCAAGTGAACGTAGCGGTGGTTGCTACCGTTTAACTTGTTATTCCTTCTGCTTGCAATTTACATTATTATCTTAATTTGATACATTATGCCATGATTGCAAAGATATTTTAATTGTGGAGATGATAGCAAGTATTTATACATTGAAATGTTGATATTATGCTAGTAGACATGTGGAATTCTTGCTTAATGTTATAATGTGGACATGAAAAATAATATGCGGTGGATGTGGATATGTTGAGAGCATGATAATGCTCCTTGTGGATGAATTAATGAGATTTATAAATTATCATATCATACATGTCATATCATGTCATTTGCATATGTGGATGTCGCCGCACATAGCCGCGATCGTACCGGTACAACATCGTATATTGCCGTAATACGATGCATCTCTTCGCCCGCGGAAGCATCGTATATTGTTGTAATACGATGAACTACAATTCCTGCCCTGGCAAGAGTGATGTGGAGCATAGCATGAATCATTCATATGCATTGCATTGTGGAAAGATTCATTTGCATACATATGCAACATATTGTGGTGATGTTATTTTGTGGAATATACAACTTTCTTTTTATAATGTGGAATTGGCTCATGTGAGCTACTTGTGGTATGAGGATTGTAGATGTGGTCGTGGAATGTGATTCGTCCCTTGTGTATGGTAAGGTTTGAGGTTGTGGCATGAGATTCTTTTCTCTAGTGTTAATTGTTGACAACAATTGTGGATGTGTGAGAGACCATGTGGAGGTCATCCCATTGTGAGTGATGAGTAATTGACATCTGTTCTCAAAAGTCGAGTTTGAGTCGGTTTGTTCGGACCTAGACGTTGCGTGGCGTAACGGGCTCGGTCGGACTTTGGTCAAGCGTAGTCGTATGGGTTAGGATGTATATTCTGATATTACGACATGTTTGATCTTGTTTATGCTATTTACGTGTTCATGTATCGAGCGGTGCTATGTGACGTGTTTTCTTGTCTGTGTGTCTGCAGGACATCGAGGCGGAGTCGTGGCGAGACACGGTGGACCGGACTAGGCGCAGGTGGCGCTGAGGTCAGAACGGTCGTGATGTGTCGAAGACGACGAGGACTCGACGTGGTTGCGGAGCGTGCGAGGCAAGGAGCGCGGAAACTTCCCGGAAGGTGCAGGAGGGGCGAAATGGTGATTTCGCGAGGCTGCACAAGCGGGAGACGGCTCCGTTAGGGTTTAGCCGGCGTAACGGGTTGGAGACCCGTTAGCCAAGGGCTATAAATAGAGGTGAGGGCTGCATACCCTTAGGACACTTGAGAGCTTATTCATATCTTTGTGTGTGTTGTGTTCCTCCCAAGAAGCTTGTGAGGCTCTTGGTGTTCTTGAGGATTGAGAGGGAGAGGATGGATTGAGTCCTTTGTAATCTTTTCTTGTGTTCTAATGTCTATGCGTATCGGGACTCCTATCCTTCCTTGTTTGGTTGAAATGGAATTTATTTGAGATATATTTTGATTTCTTCTCTCCATGTGGGTTTTGCTTTCCATGTATGTGTTGTTTTCTTGAGCCCTTGTGACTGCGTATGGAGCAGAATTTTTTGAGAAGTATCCTATGTTAAGATGCCTTGATTTGAGTTTCCCTGCCTTCCTGTTTCCGCTTGTGTTGTTGCTCGTTAATTTCTTCCTTCTTATGACTTGGTAAATCTTTTGTCTTGCTAGTTTCTCAGTCTCTTTTCATCTCTGTTAATTTCAAGACCCACTGTCATGGATGTTTTTAGTCTTGGCAAAGAGTTGAATTTCATTTATGACTTCTTGATCTAAGTTTTTTCCTCTGTATCAAAATCTACTACTTCTTGATTTCTGCGATAGTAGTAGACTGCATTAGATCAAGTACCTCTGCTGCCATTCCTTTTTCACTTTGCCGAACTAATCACTCAACTGTGCCTTCCTGTGCCGAATTCATTGCTGCTGTGGTGTGATCTCTAGCCGAACAAACTTGTGATAATATCAAACCAAGATTGCTCTTTCGGCAGCTGGTGTCCATCTGGTTCTGCTATTTTTGCTAACAAGTCTGCAGTTCTTTTCTATGGTCTGTTTCCTGCAGTATTGATTAATCCTGTTTTCGGTTTTCTGCATTGTCTTCTTGACCAAACCAATTGCAGAAGTCTTATGCTTTTCTCTTTTTAGTTCTTTTGTGGTGCTCTGGTTTGGGCAGCTGTTCTTTGCTTTGTAGTATACTTTCTTTCTTCTTTTCGGTCGTTTGTTGGAAGCATTGCTTTTACATTTACGCCAAGGAACCCAGCAGTACCTATTTTTCCTTTTGCTTTCCTCTCTTTGCTTTAGTCTTTGTTGGGGGAGTTTTGGTTCTTTTCAACCGAACTGCCTGTTTCAAGTTGTTGTTAGCAGTGATTGGCTAGTGTCTTCTACCGGTAAAACTTTCTCGATTTGTTTGCCGTGGCGTACCGTGGCAACTGTTGCTCCTCACCATGGCAGCATTTTCACCGATCCGCTACCGTGATCGTTTCGCTCTTTTCCTCTCGGGAGCAGGAATCTCGCTGCGTTTTGGTTCGGTCTCCTTGATTTGGTCATCGGTGGCCAAGGTTCCTTTTGGCTCTATCTCTCGAATACCCGTGAACTAGAATCTATCTACTTCATAGCTTCTATAGCTATTGAAGTTAAGATTTGTGTGCTTACTTTGAGAGGTCGATTTTAAAAATAGAGAACGACATTCACCCCCCCTCTGTCGCCATTTCGGTCCTACAATTGGTATCAGAGCCGGTTAGCTCTTCTTTGATAGATCTTTAACCGGTCTCAAGAGCCATGGCGACGGACAAGTATTCCACCAAGCCGCCTGCTGATGGCCCTGGATTACCCTTCGAAGAGCCGGATGGAAACTTACATCCGTGCTCGGGGTATGCCATCCGCGGAAGGTGAAGATACGCTTGTTGTTCCCGCCGATGAGAACATTAATGCCGGAATATGGTCGATGTTGAGGCGAATGCTAAGGCAAGGAACATCATCATTCGAGGTTGAGTAGAAGCGAGTTCGATCGCATCTCTCACCTGTCGTCCGCCTACGACATCTGGGTGACCCTCGATGCATACCATGAGGGCACCACCCAGATCAAGACGGTTCGACAAGACCGGTTCAGCGAGAATACAAGAAATTCGAGATGCTTGCCGGTGAGTCCTTGACGAGTGCTTTTCTCGCTTTCACAAGATTTTGAGCAACCTCCGAGCCCGTCGGTCTCACATACTCCGACTCGGATAACGCCGTCAAATTCTTTTCGCACTCGATCTTAGGGTTTGGGAGATGAAGGTGACTACCATCAAGGACACCACGGACCTCTCGACCTTGACTCTTGATGCGCTTTACTCGCGCCTCAAGACTCACGAGATTGACATAGTCTCTCGTCTGGTCAAGTCTCGCCGATGGCATTAGTCACCGATCCCGCTCAGATCCACTTCTTCCGAGCCATCTTGCGGATTCTCCTCGCCGCTCTCGTGACATAACCGATGATCGACAGAGCGACTATGCGGATGAGCGACTAGCCCTCCTCACGGAGATTCTCCCATGCTTACAAAGGAGGAGGGACGGAAGGAAAAGAGGACCCGTGATTTGTTTCGAGTGTGGTGGCCCCAACCACATCCGAGCAAACCGTCCCAAGCTTGGGAAGGAAAAGGTGACTTCGGTTCGGGCAAGAACGACTACATCGACAAGAACCGCAACTCAAGCCCTCAAAGACCGCCCCGGAAAGAAGAAGTTCCGCGATCTTGGGAAGGCCAAGAAGCTCTTCCACCGTTCTCACCGCTTTCGACGACCTTGACCTTACCGAGGTGGAGGGATGGAGCGACGACGACGGGACCGGTGACCAAGACCCCAAGGGCGCGGCGACTTCTCCGGATGTGCTTCATGGCCCTTGAGGGCTAACCGAGCGACAGCGATCTCTATTCCGACCGATGAGGTATGTCCTCTTATGACCAACTTAATGAAGCATTTCTTAAGTTAGGAGGTTTTCATGCTAGAGCTAAGACTAGATGTAGCGAGTTGGAGAAGGAAGTAGAGAGATTGTCACGGGAGCTTACTTCACTTATATCTGCTCCCTCCCGTGACGACTGTGATACATGCTGTGCTTTGATCGGTGATATGGAGAAGCTAAGGACCTCACATGATAGTCTGTCCTCTGAGCTTGATGCAATTAAGGTGGAGAATGTTAGTCCGCTTGTCGATTTAGAATTGAGTAGGATGGTCATTACCCTACTTACTCGATGAGACTATTGCTCCCACCTCATGTGAGGATAAGGACTTTGAAGCTAGAGGACCTTATGCCATGCTTCTGGATCTGCCCGAGTCTTGTGTAAATTGTGATAACTTGAATATGAAACTAAAACGGGCAGATCATAAAATTGCAGAATTTCAAACCTTCTTACTTGAGCCTATTGCTTCATGTGTGAATTGTCCTAAACTGACTGCTGAGCTTGAATCTGTTTCCAAACAGTTTCAAGAAATGATTGATCATGATAAGAAGTTGGCTCAGTTTGCTTCTAAGGACCCTGTTAGCTCACCATGCATTAGTTGTAACAAACTAAAATCTAACTTGATTGCATTGGATGAGAAATGTGAAGCTAACTAAGGACCTACTAGAGAAGCCACCTTGTGCTTGTAATGTGATTGTGGAGAAGGGGAAAAGCCCTGTAAGGTAGAGACGCCTAGCGATGCGAACCAACCCGCTAGCGATGGGATCGTCCCTTCTACGCCTACCGTGCGTGCACAAGCCGCCTTTCCCTCTCTGGTCGTTCTCCCGCTCCCTTACCTTCACTGCTTCTCCTCCTCCTTGCTCTTCTTGCACCTCTCTCTTCGGGAGTGTCGCACCTTATGAACACTCTCGAGAAATTTGTAGGAGGCAAGAAGGATCTCAATCTTATTCTAGACCAATCAAAGATTTGCAAATTCAAACGTGGTCTAGGATATGATTTCCGTGAGGATGTGAGGAAACATCCACCGCCGTGCTCGCACCCATAGCGCAGGTGTGATCGAGGTCAAGCCCAAGAACAAGAAAGTTCAATTTAGATCGGGCTTTGTCCAAGGGATTTACGAAGAAGGTGATTTCACCGCAGCCGGCCTCTCTATATGGCCATCTCATGCTACTTCACCCCTCGTATATGGTATCATTGCACCTTCGCCGAAGGATGGGCATTTATTTGACCATTGCTTCAAGCGCCAAGAACGGCGCCAGAGACCGTGTTGCGCTCTTAGGCGTATTCGTGGTCGCCCCGGACCTTGAGTGCACGTAAGACCAACACGAGGTCTAGGCTTGCTCTTGTTGGTAGCTTTGGGCGCCTCGAGGACTTGGTTCTTCCGAGTTTTCGTTTTCGTTCTCATGCTCCTCTCGGTCGTGACTTCCGCCGCCCCGAGGGTAGATCTCGTTCCATCGAGATAGCTACCCGCGGCGTGATCGCGTCTGCCGGTGCTCCGACTCGCTCTCCCCTAGCAATCGGACCCAAAGAATGCCTTCAGTGTCGCACATAGACCCTCCGCTTCTTTGAGCGACGGAGAGCGAGGGTAGTTAGAGGTCATCGTCTGTGACTACTTCTTCGCTCGACGTGTGACTCAAGATTGGGTGCCAAAATCTATGTTGATTTATCCCAAGATCGAGACTTTGCTCTCTTGTTGACTCGGGTTCACGGGCGGTGGAAGGAAAGGTTTGGCTTGTAGACCCGGTGTTCACGACACATGACCGGAGATTCCGCTGGTTTTCTTCCCTGCCCGAGCTCCGGTGATGAGACGATCACCTTCGGAGATGCCTCTTCGGGCGAGTCATCGCC
This sequence comes from Bonia amplexicaulis, assembly GCA_036346245.1. Lineage (NCBI taxonomy): Eukaryota > Viridiplantae > Streptophyta > Magnoliopsida > Poales > Poaceae > Bonia > Bonia amplexicaulis. The sequence goes on from CM070741.1 coordinate 17,873,757, forward strand.
AAAGGTACAAAGGCGCATTAATGATTCATTTGTTTTAAAAGATGTTGCCCGGTTAGTAAGTCTGCAAGACAATTTGCTTTCGGCCTCTCACCACCGATGACGATTTTGAGGTGAGTTTTAAGAAAACAACCGCAAAATTCTTGATTCTTCTGTAGTCCGGTTTATGGATTTCGCTTTGGGAGGATCTTTCGTGCTGATTTTTCCGAGTCTTCGGTGATCCTCTCCGTTGTTTGCTTGCTTCGAGTCCCGCGATCTTTCCTTCCGGCATAGGAGACTTGGTCATATTGATTTGACCATTTGACCCGAGTTAGCGGCCACGATCTCATTCGTGGTCCGCCGAAACTCAAGATGGTCAAAGATCTTGTTTGCGCCCATGCCAAGACGCGGCAAGATGGTTGCCGCTTCTCATCCTCCCGGTCACAAGATTACTATGACCGATGCACGGACAAATGCTCCATATGGATACGGTTGGACCACTCGAGTCGTCAAGAAGAGGGAAGTGGTACGTTCTTGTTGTGGTCGATGACTATTCGAGGTACTCTTGGTGTTTTCTTAGCCTCAAGGATGAGACGTTTTCACATTTCGAGGTCTTTTCAAGAGGCTTTCTGCTGAGCTTCCGGTGCCTTACGAGCAATCCGCAGTGACAATGGCACGGAGTTCAAGAATTCCTACTTTGAGAGTTTCTGTGGTGAGACAGGTGTAGAGCACCAGTTCTCTTCTCCATACGTCCCTCGGCAGAATGGCGTTGTGGAGAGAAAGAACCGCACCTTGGTCGAGATGGCGGGACGATGCTTGATGAGTACTCTACACCGCGGAAGTTTTGGGCTGAGGCTATAGCCACCGCGTGCCATGTTTGAACAGAGTTTTCTTGGGCACACTTGCACCGCACTTCTTATGAGTTGAGATACGGGCGAAAGCCCAGTGTTTCTCATTTTCGTGTGTTTGGTTGCAAGTGTTTTATTTCAAGTCCGGAACCTAGATAAGTTCGAGTCACGTTCTTGTGATGGACTTTTCCGGCTACTCGACTTCTTCGCGGGCCTATAGGGTCTGGAACTGCGAGTCTAGTAAAATGGTAGAAACCTGTGAGGTAACTTCGATGAGGCGGTCCGGGACTAGGCCCGATATCTCGTGTTCACTAGAGCGATCCGAGACCATCTTTGTGGATGATGAGGATGATGGAGATGAGGGTTGTCACCCGATCCGGCCCTTCTCCACCCCTTGAGGTACCTTCTTCCACCGCACTCGAGGCGATCGCCCTTACCTTCGCTTTTCCGGAGCTAGTGGCTCTGTTCCTACCCCGTCAGGTAACGAGGTAGAGGCCACTTCTTCATCTCATCCAGACCTCCAAGACATATCCAAAAATCTCATCCTTCGAAAGAGATGATTGGAGATCTATTTGAGCGAGTCACACGTTCCAAGTCCGGCGTGTCACTTTTCTCGCCTCCACTCGCCTTCGTAGCTTCCTTTGAGCCCAAGGACGTTTGCCATGCTTTATCCGACGAGTCTTGGGTCAACGCCATGCATGAGGAGCTAGAGAGTTTCGAGAGAAACAAGGTCCGGACGCTTGTTGAGCCCCTCGAGATCAAAATATCATTGGAACCAAATGGGTGTTCAAGAACAAGCAAAGTGAGGATGGGGTAGTCATTGAAACAAGGCTAGGCTGGTTGCAGTGGGTACTCCTGTGTTGAGGGTCCGGATTTCGAGGAGACCTTGCCCTCGTAGCTCGCCTTGAGGCCATTAGAATTCGCTTGCCTTGCGGCTTCTAAGGGTTTCAAGCTTTACCGATGGACGTCAAGAGTGCCTTTCTCAATGGCTTCATTGAGGAAGAAGTCTATGTCGACGACCTCCGTGTTTCGAGAACCCCAAATACCCTAGTCATGTCTTCAAGCTTTCCAAAGCATTGTATGGACTTAAGCAAGCCCCTAGAGCTTGGTATGAGAGGCTTAAGTCCTATCTATTGAGACATGATTTTGAGATGGGTAAAGTTGACAAGACCTTGTTCATTCACGGCTTGGCAATGACCTTCGTCGCCTAAATTTATGTCGATGACATTATCTTTGGCGGCTCTTCTCATGCTCTAGTTTCACAGTTCTCGGATGTCATGAGCACCGAGTTTGAGATGAGCATGATGGGTGAGTTGACTTTCTTCCTTGGCTTCCAAATCAAGCGAGACTGGAGGGTACCTTCTTGCATCAAGGCAAGTACACTCGAGACCTCCCGAGACGCCTCGACATGAGTGATGGAAAGCGGTGTCGACTCGATGGCTTCTACACTGTTCTAGACCCGTGATGAGGACGGTGAGCCACCGATCAAAAGGAATTGAAGCATGATTGGCTCTCTTGTACCTCACGCCTCGAGACCGGACATACACTTCTCCGTGTGTCTTTGTGCCCGGTTTGAGCTTCTCCTCACAGATCTCACCGCCAAAAAGTGAAGCGCATCTTCGGTACCTTCGAGCTACCATTGACTATGGTATCGGTACTCTTCCTCATCCCTGCTCATCCCTTAGAGCCTATTCGGATGCGCACTTTGCCGGTGTAGGATAGATAGGAAGAGCACCGCACCGCCAGTTCATTGGCACTTCTCTCGTTTCTTGGTCTTCGAGGAAGCGATCCGGTGTTGCACGCCCACCGCAGAGGCCGAGTACGTTGCTGCAGCCAGTTGCTGTAGCCAAGTGCTTTGGATGGTCTCGACTCTGCGGGACTTTGGGTTAACTATCGACCGTGTTCCGCTCTTTTGCGATAACACGTCTGCGATTAGCATTGCCAAGAACCCAGCAAAGACTCTCGGACCAAGCACATTGATATCGATATCACTTTCTTCGAGACCATGTAGAGAAGGGTGACATCGTGCTTCGCCAGGAGAGTGACCACCGGTTGGTCGATATTTTCACCAAGCCTTTGGATAGCACGAGGTTTTCACTCTGGGAGAGCTTGGGGTGGTTTGTCCTTATGGACTGTTGTGAGGGGAGCTTTGGGCTTTACCGCTTACTATATTAATTATGCTTCGTCTCATTTCATTGCATTGCATTTGCGGGTGCATTGGGTTTAGTCCTTCTAGCATAGGTTAGAGTGTGTCTCTTCTTTGAGTGCTTAGACTTCTTGCTCTTATCTTGTGCTTTCGGGATAGCTGTTTCTTATCTCACTAGATTGAGCTCACTCACTTCTTCTAGGTTCTAGCGAGGGTTGGGCCACCCTGCAGAGTGGCACGTGTTTGCTCTCTAGTGTGTGTTTTTCTCGACAGCTGTTGTCCTGGAGTCATATGGGGTAGATAAGAGTTAGTCTGAGTCATAGTATCCTCTATATCTTATCTATGCTTTAAGGACTGCCTGTTTTATTTGTCAGCTTCTCATTTTTATTGCTTTGGTTCAGGGGGAGTTCATTTGGGATCTTCTAGATTTTAATGATAACATAACTCAACTTGAACTAAAAGTTGTATCTCAAGTTAAGGGGGAGCTGGATGTTCTTCATTTGTATCATAACTTAATGGAGCCTTGATTATTATCATTTCATGACATGTTTTCATTATATTACATCTTGCCATGATTTATGCTCCATTGCTAATTTGATCATGACTTTATATGTGTAGTCAAGTCTTTGCCCTGATAGGTTAATTAAAATGCTAAATTTGACCTAATTCCTGTCATGTTCATATTTGAGACTAGTCAGCTTTGTGTTATCTTTTTATGGTTCTTGCCATGTCAAATAGGCTGAGTTGAGTCTTGAATCTTAGTTGAGCAATAGATTGAGCTATATAGTTTCTTGATGACACATAAGTTAGTACAATCTATCAAAAAAAATCTCTTACGCGAAAAACCGATCTCACCAATTCTTTCTCATGAGACGGCTTGCCATTGCACAAGGCATGAACTCGGGGAGATTTGATGACCAAGATCATTTCCTTAAGCTTCTCGCTTGGAATGATCGCATAAGGCTTGAGGTCTAGCACATGACAAAAATATGATTGAAAACAATCATGAGATCTCAAAAGAAAAATGTCAAAAGTGCTCAAATTGAAAAAAAAATTTTCAAAGTACTTCAACAATTGTATCATTCTTGAACAAATAGCACTCTAGTTGGCTCAACACTAGCTTCTTGATTCCATTTAGCTCATTGACATGGCTTGCATCATTTGTGGATATCATTAGCTAGACTAAAATCATGATTGACTTGACTTGCTAAGCACTTCAACTAAAATTCAGAATATGCCTTATGTCGCTTAGCTTCACTTTACATACTTAGTCATGATCTTTGTAGCATATTTGTATGTTATGGCTTGATATAATGCATGATGGTCATTTTGGATAATTCTCATGGCTCTACATACTTAAAAATGATCAAATCAGTCGTTCATCCATTTTCATGACTTTTTCTCCTTCTTTCATTCTTGATGGGTTTATTGCCAAAAGGGGGAGAAATTAGTGGTAGAAAAAGCCACTTCGGGAGCTTTGAGGAAAACTTGTTCTTTCTTTTGCTCCTTCTGTCGACATGGTCATTTGCTTCATTCTCTTCTTTGGACCATGTTAGACTCTTCAAACTCAACTTTGTGCTTTTTCGGTGTTTGTCAATATACTCATCAAGGGGGAGATTGAGAGACCATGTGGAGGTCATCCCATTGTGAGTGATGAGTAATTGACATCTGTTCTCAAAAGTCGAGTTTGAGTCGGTTTGTTCGGACCTAGACGCGTTGCATGGCGAACGGCTCGGTCGGACTTTGGTCAAGCGTAGTCGTATGGGTTAGGATGTATATTCTGATATTACGACATGTTTGATCTTGTTTATGCTATTTACGTGTTCATGTATCGAGCGGTGCTATGTGACGTGTTTTCTTGTCGTGTGTCTCGCAGGACATCGAGGCGAGTCGTGGCGAGACACGGTGGACCGGACTAGGCGCAGGTGGCGCTGAGGTCAGAACGGTCGTGATGTGTCGAAGACGACGAGGACTCGACGTGGTTGCGGAGCGTGCGAGGCAAGGAGCGCGGAAACTTCCCGGAAGGTGCAGGAGGGGCGAAATGGTGATTTCGCGAGGTCGCACTGGCGGAGACGGCTCCGTTAGGGTTTAGCCGCGAACGGGTTGGAGACCCGTTAGCCAAGGGCTATAAATAGAGGTGAGGGGCTGCATACCCCTTAGGACACTTGAGAGCTTATTCATATCTTTGTGTGTGTTGTGTTCCTCCCAAGAAGCTTGTGAGGCTCTTGGTGTTCTTGAGGATTGAGAGGGAGAGGATGGATTGAGTCCTTTGTAATCTTTTCTTGTGTTCTAATGTCTATGCGTATCGGGACTCCTATCCTTCCTTGTTTGGTTGAAATGGAATTTATTTGAGATATATTTTGATTTCTTTCTCCATGTGGGTTTTGCTTTCCATGTATGTGTTGTTTTCTTGAGCCCTTGTGACTGCGTATGGAGCGTAATTTTTGAGAAGTATCCTATGTTAAGATGCCTTGATTTGAGTTTCCCCTGTCTTCCTGTTTCCGTTTGTGTTGTTGCTCTGTTAATTTCTTCCTTCTTATGACTTGGTAAATCTTTTGTCTTGCTAGTTTCTCAGTCTCTTTTCATCTCTGTTCTATCAAGACCCACTGTCTCATGGATGTTTTAGTCTTGGCAAAGAGTTGAATTTCATTTATGACTTCTTGATCTAAGTTTTTTCCGTCTGTATCAAAATCTACTACTTGATTTCTGCGATAGTAGTAGACCGCATTAGATCAAGTACCTCTGCTGCCATTCCTTTTTCACTTTGCCGAACTAATCACTCAACTGTGCCTTCCTGTGCCGAATTCATTGCTGCTGTGGTGTGATCTCTAGCCGAACAAACTTGTGATAATATCAAACCAAGATTGCTCTTTCGGCACCGGTGTCCATCTCGGTTTCGCTATTTTGCTAACAAGTCTGCAGTTCTTTTCTATGGTCATTTCTGCAGATTGATTAATCTGTTTTCGGTTTTCGCATTGTCTTCTTGACCAAACCAATTGCGTAAGTCTTATGCTTTCTCTTTTAGTTCTTTGTGGTGCTCTGGTTTGGGCAGCTGTTCTTTGCTTTGTAGTATACTTTCTTTCTTCTTTCTGTGCTGTTTGTTGGAAGCATTGCTTTTCTGTTTTACGTCAAGGAACTCCAGCAGTACCTATTTTTCCTTTTTGCTTTCCTCTCTTTTGCTTTAGTCTTTGTTGGGGGAGTTTTGGTTCTTTTCAACCGAACTGCCTGTTTCAAGTTGTTGTTAGCAGTGATTGGCTAGTGTCTTCTCGGCTGGTAAAACTTTCTCTGATTTGTTTGCCGTGGCAGCCGTGGCAACTGTTGCTCCTCACCATGGCAGCATTTTCGCCTGATCTGCTACCGTGACTGTTCTGTTCTTTTCCTCTCGGGGAGCAGGAATCTCAGTTTTCGTTTTTGGTTCAGTCTCCTTGATTTGGTCTGTCAGTTTTCAAGGTTCCTTTTGGCTCTATCTCTCTGAATACCCGTGAACTAGAATCTGTCTACTTCATAGCTTCTATAGCTATTGAAGTTAAGATTTGTGTGCTTACTTTGAGAGGTCGATTTTAAAAATAGAGAACGACATTCACCCCCCCTCTGTCGCTATTTCGGTCCTACAATGTGAGAATTAATAAAGTAGTGAGGTGATCATACATATGTTTTATTGTCATTGATGGTAATTTGAGGTTGAAGATATAAACATTGTTATTATGGAAGAATAAATGTTGATGATTAATCTATTGTAGTTGTGGAAGACTAAATGTTTTCATATACATTTAACTAATATTTAAATGACTGCATTCTTATGCCAATTAAATCTGAAATTTTTTAAGAGGTATGATTCATGAAAGTTTATGGTGGTTTAATAATTATGAACATAAATTGTAATTGTGGATGTATGGAATTATAATGATGATGTTTAAATTGTTTGTAATTTGAATAATTTGTTAAACTGTTTGCTTGCTGAGATTTTTATCTCACCCTTGCTTCCCCCTCCCTACAGGTGGACCTTGAGTATGCATTGGGAAGGGTAGAGTGGCACCGCACAGATGCACTTGGATGATAATCTTAATACTGAAATAGTGTAGAAAGAATTCTAGTTCTTTGCTTAGTTATCATATTGATGAATGTTTCTCCTTATTAATGTTGAACTTGGAATTGTTCCTTTGGTTATTATTGTTAAGTTGATTATGAATATTAAATTGTTCTCATTATTCTGTTATTTACTAGTTGATTATGCTTCCGCTTATATTATCCTGTTAATTAAATGTTGCCAGTTTAATTTATCTTGTAAATTGGCTAGTTGTAGAGTAGTTTTAGTAGCATCCCACGGTATGGTGGATCTTGGGGTGTTACAGTACTAGGAGAGACGCTAGCCAATTGCAATGATATGAATGTAAGGGCACAAGACTGCTCAAAGGAATTAAATACACAAGCTGAAATTATATATTAGAATTAGCTAACCCCAATTTGGCCAATGCTCACTTTCCCTTTTTTTGTTGGCTGCTTTCTTTCTTTCTTTATTTCCTTCCTTCTCTTTTTTTTAACTTGTAGTTGGCACTAAGGTTTTGCTTTCCCTTCCACAAAAGAATAAAATTTCAGCAGGTGTAAATTAATATCAAGAACAGCCCTTAATGCAATTATCAAAGACTAGTCTCAAAGATGAACGGAAACATTAAGGATATCTGTAATAGAAATAGCCACAGGCGAGATATTTTTTCATGCGACATCAGAATGACCTTTGCTCACGCATCGTAGCAAAGATCGTTCACGCAATGTAGCAATCGTATTTTTTTTTGAATTTTGGATTGGACACAAAGATTAAGCTATGTAAATAAACACGAACGATCAGCACGTAAACAAAATTTCTAATGGATCAAGACGTAATAAAACTCACGAAAATAGCAGATGCGAAACTAGGGTTTGGATTTTTTTTTGTGTGTTTTCGGTTTATGGACTATAGGACGATAAGTAATAAAGCGAAATTTAAAGGGATAAGATCCTCTTGAGTAAACGCGCCGATACCAAGATGATACGGGTCGCCCGATCTTCTCGACGTAGGATGGATACTCACGGGGGTCTTGATGAATCGTAATGATCCTCCAATGCCAATGCAAGGGACGAACACTCTTTAATCCGCCAAAATACACTCGTGTTGATTTCGCCAACCACCAAGCGAAGATCTATCGTGCACCCAATTACCAACGGAAAGGCTGAACGATCTTGATTGAAGAAAATCACTCCTAATTCCCTATGGAACTTCGGTAGCAATGCTAAACTCGAACAAACTTTAGTAGATTCATTATTCTCAAACGTGGTCTGCCTTACAATGGGGGTCTAACCCTCAATATATAGTACCCTCTCCACCTCATGGCTGGCTAAGAGGTCCCAAACCAACTCGAACTCATCCCTACATGTATTGGAAATAAACTCACACAAAAGGAAAAAACCTAAAATTAAGCCGTCACAATATTTCGGTCATAACTTTTAACCCGTGACGAATTTGAAGGTGGGACCAGATCCATTGCGTATCCCTTGAAATTATCTTTCCAACGAGTATAAGAACACCTGAATCTGAATCCGTTTCTGAAAGTTATGGCCTTTTTAGTAACTGCCTGTCAGGCTGTCCCGAACCGAATCCGAATTGAATTCTGAGTTGAATCCGAGTTTGAATTGGATTGAGCACGTGGGACATCCGAATATGGCTTGAAAATCTTATCCAAAACTTGTATTTTAAATCCTTGTGCTCCTCCCTTTTGCCCTTCCAAGTCTTCACATGAATCATACCTAAGAATACATAAAATAATAGCAGGATGTAGTATTCCAAGTTCATCATCAATTAAAAGAAACTCCTTGAGAAACAAATTCACCTGACAATATTTAATGCGGCTCAATACTTCTTTCCAGTGAAATAATGTATTTGACTGAAAAGTGATAAGCTTGTGCGTATCTGCATCATTCTTACAGAAAGATTAAAAGCAAACTCGAAAGAAATCATCGAAATAGGAATAGTTAACACATCGATAAGAATATGACCCCTATGGATACAACCATATTTGCTATAATTGCTATTACAATTACAAGAACTCGTACACTTCACTTAAATTATCAGGTGAGCTCATTTTTAGGAGTGCCTTTATATTATATGAACTATATAATACTAACTAATGATGAAAAAATATATTTTTGTAGCGCAACATTACTTTTGGACCAATTCAAGCAAGAATTCAAGTTGGACACATTTTAGAATCCAATTTGGCCTTCAGATCAATTTGAATTCAGCCTGATAGGTCCAACTTAAAAAATGCATAACTTTCACATACGGAGTCCATTTGAGGTTCACGAGTACTTGTTGGAAAGCTTCTCTCATCTTCTTTCCAACGGATTTTGCCTCACCTATAAATTCCTTCTATACACGCCATAATCATCAAAAGAAGGTGTTATATCACGTGTTTGGGCCAATTGGGCATTGTAATGCTTGGGTCCAAGGGAAGGCGCCTCCTCTCTTGGCCTGTACTATTCACGGCCGTACTGTTTACATGAATAATATCGTAAATAGTACCATACTTTATTTCGTAGTTTGCATGGCTTTCCCTACTCTATTTTAGGAGGCCGCACCCTTTTAGTTTTCTTGGATTTCGTTTATATTTAGTTTGCCTTCGTTGCAACTTGTATCTTCTGCGTGTGTCGACTAGACCACCCGGTCAATATCCTTATTCAGAATCCCACCTTACCAGTAATTCATAAATATTTGCAATTTTAGATTGGTTTATTATCTTATTCTTGTGTGTTCTTCGGTTGCATGCAGGAATAGACCTTCGTAGTCAGGTCAACAGCATTCTTAGTACAGTTGATAATGACTTGGAGTGTGGTTTAGTGATTGCTTTGTATTCTGGTTGATGCGGATACGCACATGCTTAGCACTTTTCAAGCGAATACATTATTTAATTGGAAAGAAGTATTGAGCCGCATTATATATTGTTAGGTGAATTTGTTTCTGAAGGAGTTTCTTTTAATTGATGATGAACTTGGAATACTACATCGTGCTATTATTTTACGTATTCTTAGGTATGATTCATGTGAAGACTTGGGAGAGCAAAAGGGAGGAGCACAAGGACTAAAACTACAAGTTTTGGATAAGATTTACAAGCCAAATTCGGACCTCCCACGTCCTCAATCCAATTCAAACTCGGATTCAACTCAGAATTCAATTCGGATTCGGTTCGGGACAGCCTGATGGGCAGTTACTAAAAAGGCCATAACTTTCACAAACGGAGTCCGATTTAGGTGTTCGTGTACTCGTTGGAAAGATAATTTCAAGGGCTACGCAATGGATCAGGCCTCACCTTCAAATTCGTCACAGATAAAAAGTTATGACTAAAACATTGTGACGGTTTAATTTTAGGTTTTTTCCTTTTGTGTGAGTTTGTTTCCAAATATATGTAGGGATGGGTTGGAGTTGGTTTAGAACCTCTTGGCCAGCTATGAGGTGGATAGGGTACTATATATTGAGGGTTAGACCCCCATTCTAAGGGAGACCACGTTTGAGAATAATGAATCTACTAAAGTTTGTTCGAGTTTAGCATTGCTACCGAAGTTTCATAGGGAATTTGGAGTGATTTTCTTCAATCAAGATCGTTTAGCCTTTCCGTTGGGAATTGGGTGCACGATAGATCTTCGCTTGGTGGTCGGCGAAATCAACACGAGTGTGTTTTGGCGGATTAAAGAGTGTTCGTCCCTTGCATTGGCATTGGAGGATCATTACGATTCATCAAGACTCCCGTGAGTATCCATCCTACGTCGAGAAGATCGGGCGACCCGTATCATCTTGGTATCGAGCGGTTTACTCGGTAGGATCTTATCCCTTTAAATTTCAGTTTATTACTATCGTCCTATAGTCCATAAACCGAAACACACAAAAAACTCAAACCCTAGTTTCGCATCCGCTATTTTCGTGAGTTTTATAATGTCTTGATCCATTAGAAATTTTGTTTACGTGCTGATCGTTCGTGTTTATTTGCGTAGCTTAATCTTTGTGTCCAATCCAAAATTCAAAAAAATCCGATCGCATAAAGTGCGTGAACAAGATCTTGCACAAGATCGTGAACGATCTTTGCACAAATGTCGCGTGAAAAAAAATGGCTGTTTCTATTACATATATCCTTAATTTTCCGTTCATCTTTGAGACTAGTATTTGATAATTGCATTAAGGGCTGTTCTTGATATTAATTTACACATGCTGAAATTTTACTCTTTTGTGGAAGGGAAAGCTAAACCTTAGTGCCAACTACAAGTTAAAAAAAGAAAGAAGGAAATAAAGAAAGATAGAAGGCAGCCGACAAAAAAAAGGGAAAGTGAGCATTGGCCAAATTGGGGTTAGCTAATTCTAATATATAATTTCAGCTTGTGTATTTAATTCCTTTGAGCAATCTTGCGCCCTTACATTCATACCATTGCAATTGGCTAGTGTCTCTCCTAGTACTTGGTGCAAAACGAGCTATCTAATCTTTAATTTTAGATTGCCTCTAGTTAGCTCATTCCTTTGTTTGCATCTAGTCACATTGATCTTTGCGTGTGCGTTCATATACTTCACTTAAATCTTTCGGATCAGCACATAGGCAATACTTTCTACCTTGGATTATTACTTAATTTTACAACATCGAGAAATTCAGACCGTGTAGGATAAATACTTCCTAACCAAGCTCCACAAAATATCCTTTGCTGTGCAATTGTGAGTCACTTTTTAATCTGCGTGATCATCACTTGTTATTATAGCCACCACCAAGTGTAAGTTTATTTCGGCCTTAATTCACTTCGGAAAGGTAAGAACTTTACTTGGGAGAGGAAAAGTGAGATTGAGTGAACTCCACATATTGCCCATATATTTGTGGTTTTGGTATTTTCTTTTTACAATCTAACCATGGCAGGTAGAGAAGATAACTATGGTGATGAGATTAAAGTTAATCTTAATACCCCGATGACTCGATTTCAACATCAGACATTGAGAAGTACATTGCAACAAGAGCTCCAATCAGACACCACTGATAAGCATGTACAACTTAAAGCGGATATGCAGGATTTCCATATTGAATTCAATCAACAAATGAAGGTGTTACACAAAAACATCGTGAATGATATTGTGCAAGCACTTCGTCCACAACAACAAAAAGATAGCTTTGTTCCTTTCTATGACAGTGATGATCCAGAGGAGTATCTTGAGTGGGAATGGCAAATGGAGAAAGTGTTAAGATTTCAGAAACTTTCCAAAGACCAAGAGGTGATGCGCACAAGGGAGTTTGAAGACTATGCTTATAGTTGGTGGCAACAACTAATTGGGAAACAACTCATTAAATCTTGGTTAGATTTGAAGGCGTTTATGAGAAGCGAGTTTGTGCCAACCTATTATGCGCAGGAATTGCTTCACCATCTGGAGAATATCACACAACGGAGTAATAATGTCCAAGATTACTATTTTGAACTGCAAGATGCGATGCGTCGTGCCGGTGTCACTAGTCCATCAAGGGAGAAGGCATACTTTAGGGGTGGCTTGAATTCTGAGATCGCCGCTGAACTTCAACATAAATATTTTAGTAGCATGCATGATCTTGTGAATTATGCTATTATACAGGAGAAAAGACTTATGGAGAAATGTACATCACGGTTCAATCCATATCCATACTTCAGCTCTCATGGTTCCGCTAGTGTGACACATGAGAAGATGACCGAGCATGGGACTTTCCCTTCGGTAAAGGAGACATCTTGTGCTGCCCCAATGATACATACAACAATTGAGATGCATCAAAACCTATGTGAGCATGAGCCACATAGCCAAATTGAGTGATAGTGCTAAAAAGAGTGAGCTGTGTGATTCCACCATATGTGAGTTTGAGAGCATCCAAACTGAGAGTGTGAGAGATACACCAAAAGAAAAGAGAGAAGTGGAAGATGGACAAAGTGAGGTTGATTTTGAAACTAACACATTAATATCTACTTCTAGTGTTGTTTCTCACATTGTGCAGGTTGATATTAAAGAAGAGGAATCAAATGTTCAACAACTGGCACCATTGCAGATAAACGATAAGGAGATAATCATAGTTAAAGATGAAGTACTTGCTGATCAGTTGTTACATCATGATGATTTAATACATATAACACCTACATCAACTGAGGAGAACAATAAAGGTAACAATATTGGTGCTGAAATTAATTGTGAAACAGTGAGTACTTGTGAGAGCTCATATATACGAATGAAAATTCCATGTTCTAAAATTTCTTTGCTCAATTTACATAATGTGGAATTGATTGCTCATAAGGAAGTTCTTACGAGAATATCTCCTGATGATTCTTTATATTATATCATGTTTGATGATCCTAAAGAACTATCTAGTGTGATTGAGAATGTTGCTGAAATTTCATGTTTAAAATCACTAGTTAGTACCCATGCATATACATATAAGTTCAATTTGATTGGAAATTATGGTATAGATGATAAGTTTTATGTTTACCGAATATGCATTACATGTGATAAATTTGCTGAATTGAAATTGCATATTTTGGATAAACAATCTTCTGTGCCATATCATGATCACAATGAGACGAGTTTCAACAATAATGCTGCATATTTCAAAAGATTTCTTAAGCCTACTTATTCATCCTTTAATGTACAATCATGTACAAATAATCGAGTAGTGATTGAAGCATGGAAGGAACTAAAATTTTCTCCCCCATATTTGAACAACTTAATTTGGTTTGGCCCATTAATGACTTGTCCATGTGCCTAGCAAAGTCGAGGACGACTTTTTCTCATGGGAGGGAGAATGATATGAAAGACAATGTTGCAATGTATACATTTTATGTTTGCCGTTATATTAATTTATTTGTGTGGAACAACGAGAATGACACGATAATTGATTCATACATATACCATGCATATGTGTTGTTCTTTTTATCTACTACGCCTTCAGATGTTCTTGATATGCTAAGCAAAAGAAGTGTTGATGACAAATATATATACCATGCATATACATTGTATTCTTTGCTTAGTACAATTTCAGGCTACCAAAAGCCGAGGACGGCTTTTCTTAAAGAAGGGGAGGATGATGCGGATACGCACATGCTTAGCACTTTTCAAGCGAATACATTATTTAATTGGAAGGAAGTATTGAGCCGCATTAAATATTGTCAGGTGAATTTGTTTCTAAAGGAGTTTCTTTTAATTGATGATGAACTTGGAATACTACATCATGCTATTATTTTACGTATTCTTAGATATGATTCATGTGAAGACTTGGGAGAGCAAAAGGGAGGAGCACAAGGACTAAAACTACAAGTTTTGGATAAGATTTACAAGCCAAATTCGGACCTCCCACGTCCTCAATCCAATTAAAACTCGGATTCAACTCAGAATTCAATTCGGATTTGGTTCGGGACAGCCTGACAGGCAGTTACTAAAAAGGCCATAACTTTCACAAACTGAGTCCGATTCAGGTGTTCTTGTACTTGTTGGAAAGATAATTTCAAGGGCTACGCAATGGATCTAGCCTCACTTTCAAATTCGTCACAGATAAAAAGTTATGATCAAAACATGGTGACAGTTTAATTTTAGGTTTTTTCTTTTTGTGTGAGTTTGTTTCCAAATACATGTAGGGATGAGTTGGAGTTGGTTTAGAACCTCTTGGCCAGCCATGAGGTGGATAGGGTACTATATATTGAGGGTTAGACTCCCATTGTAAGGGAGACCACGTTTGAGAATAGTGAATCTACTAAAGTTTGTTCGAGTTTAGCATTGCACCGAAGTTCCATAGGGAATTTGGAGTAATTTTCTTCAATCAAGATCGTTCAGCCTTTCCGTTGGGAATTGGGTGCACGATAGATCTTCGCTTGGTGGTCGGCGAAATCAACACGAGTGTGTTTTGGCGGATTAAAGAGTGTTCGTCCCTTGCCTCATCAGGTGGTATCAGAGGTTCAGTTGACCGGTAAGAATTTCTTGTATCCCTAGTTAGTAGGTTGGTTTTATTTCCTCTAGTCCAGAAAAAATTGCCCCACAAAAAGAGTTAATGCCTGCTGTCCAAACCCAGTTGTTGATACGGGGTCGCCCGATCTTCTCGACGTAGGATGGATACTCATGGGAGCCTTGATGAATCGTAATGATCCTCTAATGCCAATGCAAGGGACGGACACTCTTTAATCCGCCAAAACACACGTGTTGATTTCGCCGATCACCAAGCGAAGATCTATTGTGCACCAAATTCCCAACGGAAAGGTTGAACGATCTTGATTGGAGAAAATCACTCCTAATTCCCTATGGAACTTCGGTAGCAATGCTAAACTCGAACAAAGTTTAGTAGATTCATTATTCTCAAATGTGGTCTCCCTTATAATGGGGGTCTAACCCTCAATATATTGTTCCATGTCCACCTCATGGCTGGCCAAGAGGTCCTAAACCAACTCCAACTCATCCCTACATATATTTGGAAACAAACTCACAGAAAAGGAAAAGCCTAA
Organism: Bonia amplexicaulis; assembly: GCA_036346245.1. Classification (NCBI taxonomy): domain Eukaryota; kingdom Viridiplantae; phylum Streptophyta; class Magnoliopsida; order Poales; family Poaceae; genus Bonia; species Bonia amplexicaulis. The sequence continues at coordinate 17,889,225 of CM070741.1, forward strand.
GATTAAGCCGTCACAATATTTTTGGTCATAACTTCTTATCTGTGATGAAATTGAAGGTGGGGCTAGATCCATTGCGTAGCCCTTGAAATTATCTTTCCAACGAGTACAAGAACACCTGAATAGGACTCCGTTTGTGAAAGTTATGGCATTTTTAGTAACTGCCTGTTAGGTTGTCCCGAACCGAATCCGAATTGAATCTTGAGTTGAATCCGAGTTTGAATTGGATTGAGCACGTGGGAGATCCGAATTTGGCTTAAAAATCTTATCCAAAACTTGTAGTTTAAGTCCTTGTGCTCCTCCCTTTTGCTCTCCCAGGTGATACGGGGTCGCCCGATCTTCTCGAGGTAGGATCAAGATACTCACGATGATTCGACGAACCGTAGTGATCTCTCATTGCCAATGCAAAATTTAGCACTCTATAATTCGCCCAACCACACGTGCCGAACTTCACGACCACCAGATGAAGTTCTATCGCGCTCTCAATTCCCAACGTAAAGGTTGAACGATCTTGATTTAGATGAACTCCCAATTCTTCCCTCAAGTTGGTTCGGCCAACAGAAAGAACAAGAGTATTCTATTATCAAAAGTGGTGCCCTTACAATGGAGGTCTAACCCTCAATATATAGTTCCTTCTCCACCTCATGGCTGGCCAAGAGGTCCTAAACCAACTCCAACTCATCCCTACATGTATTTGGAAACAACCTCACACAAAAGGAAAAACCTAAAATTAAACCGTCACAATATTTCGGTCATAACTTTTTATCCATGATGAATTTGGAGGTGGGGCCGTATCCATTACCTAGCCCTTGAAATTAAATCGTCACAAGAACACCTGAATCAGACTCCGTTTGTGAAAGTTATGGCCTTTTTAGTAACTGCCTATCAGGCTTTCCCGAACCGAATCCGAATTGAATCCTGAGTTGAATCTGAGTTTGAATTGGATTGAGCACGTGGGAGGTCCGAATTTGGCTTGAAAATCTTATCCAAAATTTGTAGTTTAAGTCCTTGTTCTTCCAGTGCTTCAAAGATGAAAACACACAATGTATTTGCATTAGGTAGTATACCATTCTCATCTAAAGTAATAGGGAGGTTCTTTAAGAAACAAAAGCACATGTTGTTGTAGTATCTTAGCTCTTGCTCTTGTCATAGGACCTGTTGGAGCCTCATCACTAGTTTTATTACACACCGTTGGAGTGGAAGATGAATGCGTAGTAGAGATATCCTCATCATCCTCCCCCTCTTGAAAAGGAGTCGACCTCGACTCTGTACAATCTTGTCCAAAGAAGGGTGATAAATCAGCAACATTAAATGTAGAACTCACCCCATAGTCATCCCCCTGGAAGCTCAATCTTGTATGCATTGTCATTGATCTTGGCAAGAACTTTAAAAGGTCCATCACCACGGGGCATCAATTTGGATCTACGCTTCTCTGGAAAGCGATCTTTGCGAAGGTGTACCCACACTACCATCATCTGGTTCAAAAAGCATTTTCTTTCTAGACTTGTTAGCTTTGGAAGCATAAGCACGTACCTTCTTTTCAATTACCTCTTTGGTTGTGGCATGGAGCTTTTTCACAAAATCAGCACGTTTAAAAGCGTCCATATTAACACGTTCTTGTAGTGGGAGTGGAAGTAAATCAAGTGGCGTGATTGGTTTGAAACCATACACCACCTCGAATGGACACAATTGAGTTGTAGAATGTACCGCCCTATTATATGCAAACTCCACATGCGGTAGACAATCTTCCCACTCTCTCAAGTTCTTTTTTTATTATGGTACGCAGCAACGTTGAAAGTGTGCGGTTCACCACCTCCGTTTGTCCATCTGTTTGTGGGTGACAAATCGTTGAAAACAACAACTTTGTCCCAAGCTTGGCCCACAAAGTCTTCCAAAAGTAGCTCATGAACTTTTCTTGGCATTCCATGTAATCTCACAATCTCCCTGAAAAACAAGTCAGCTACATGCGACGCATCGTCGCTCTTATGGTAGGGAATAAAATGTGCCATTTTAGAAAATCTATCCACAACAACAAATACTGAATCCCTCTCCCTCTTGGTCCTAGGCAATCCTAACACAAAATCCATGCTAATATCTTCCCAAGGAGCACTAGGAATAGGAAGTGGAGTATACAAACCAAGTGGATTGAGTTTTGATTTCGCCTTATGGCATGTGATGCATCTTTGAACGGACCTCTCGACGTCTCGCCTCATCTTTGGCCAATAGAAGTGATCAGCCAACATCATATAAGTCTTCTCTCTCCCAAAATGCCCCACCAATCCTCCTGCATGTGATTCCTGCAACAATAACAAACGCACCGAGGACTCCGGAACACATAGCTTATTCATGCGAAAGAGAAAACCATCATTAATATGAAACTTATCCCACCCTTTCCCATCTTTGCAATTAGAATATGGAGCTGCAAATTCATGATCGGAAGCATATAAATCTTTCAAACTTTCCAACCCTGGTACCTTTACCTCCAACTAAGTTAAAAGAGTCTCAATGAATTCTACCCATTTAGCATGTCTACGATTCAATTTCGCTTGGCCCTTTAAGTATTTCAAAGCTTCATGATCAGAATGTATAATGAATTCCTTGGGCCAAAGATAATGTTGCCAAATTTCCAACGCATGCACAAGAGCATATAGTTCTTTATCATAAACAGGATAATTCAATTGTGAACCATGAAGTTTCTCACTAAAATATACAACGGGTTTCCTTTCTTGCATCAAAACACCACCAATACCTATTCCACTAGCATCACATTCAATCTCAAAAGTTTTTTTGAAATCAGGTAAAGCAAGTAATGGTGCTTCAGTCAAACATTTCTTCAATTCAGAAAAGGCTTTGTCTTGTTTGTCTCCCCACTCAAAAATCACTCCCTTTTTAGTTAATTCATTTAATGGAGCAGCAATGGTGCTAAAGTCTTTCACAAATCGCCGATAAAAACTAGCAAGCCCATGGAAGCTACGAATTTGACTAACATTCACATGAATTGGCCAATTTCTAATAGCTTCAATTTTAGATTCATCCACTTCAATTCCATGAACTGAAACCACAAAGCCTAGGAACACAACCTTACTAGTGCAAAAAGTACACTTCTCAAGATTGGCATACAAGCATTCTTGCCTAAGCACTTCTAGCACTTGTTTGATGTGTTCAACATGATCATCCAAAAGCGGCTATATATCAGAATATCATCAAAGTAAACTACCACAAATTTTCCAATGAAGTGTCTCAAAACATGTTTCATTAAGCGCGTGAATGTACTAGGAGCATTGGACAATCCAAAAGGCATCACTAACCATTCATACAAGCCAAATTTTGTTTTAAATGCAGTTTTCCATTCATCACCATGTTTCATTCTTATTTGATGGTAGCCACTACGCAAGTCAATCTTAGAAAAGATAGTAGAACCACTTAACTCATCAAGCATATCATCTAACCTAGGAATATGATGACGATAGTGAACAGTTATGTTGTTAATAGCTCTACAGTCTACGTACATTCTCCAAGTACCATCTTTCTTAGGAACAAGAATAACAGGAACACCACAAGGACTAAGACTCTCGCGTACATACCCTTTGTCCAAAAGTGCTCGCACTTGGCGCTGAATTTCCTTTGTTTCTTCTGGATTTGTGCGGTACGGCGGTCGGTTGGGAAGAAGGGCTCCTGGAACCAAGTCAGTTTGATGCTCAATCCCTTGAATAGGTGGCAGACTAGCAGGTACCTCCTCTGGAAACACGTCGTCGTAAGCCTGCAAAACTTGGGAAACAGCACTAGGAAGAGATGTTAAATCATTAGTAGAAAGTAATGCATCCTTGTACAACAATACAAGGTGCATCAAGGTGGGATCATCTTTCATCTCTCTCAAATCAGATTTAGTGGCTATCATGACTAAGTTTTTCTCTCCCTCACTCTTGGTTTTATCTCTCGGGTTTGGTTTGTGGTTCTCACTCACCTTTTGTGGAGTCACACTCTTTTGTTCTCTCCCTTTCTCACTCTCAACTTGCACTTCAATCTTTTGTACATTATCATTTACAATTTGAGAAGGAGTCAACGGTCGCAGCACCACTTGTTGTTGTTCCACCAAAACTTGTATTGATTAGTTCTTCCATCATGAAGCACAACACGATCATATTGCCATGGCCTTCCTAGCAGCAAGTGACATACATCCATAGGCACCACATCACACTCCACCGTATCACGATAAGTGCCAATTTCAAATTCAACATCCACGGTGTATCCTACATTCAACGAGCCTCTCTCATGCAACCACTGAATCTGATATGGATGTGGGTGTTTCTTGAACTTCAACACAAGTTTATTGCAAAGCTCCTTGCTAGCCAAATTACGACAACTACCACCATCAATGATTACCTTACAAAATTTGCCATCCTTGCTAACTTGAGCTCTTGTGTGGAATAAATTGCAACACTATTCATGGGAAGCCTTTGGTTGCACACTCAACACCGTCGGCGCACACACAAGTATAGGGCCAACACCGGGGTCACAATACTCTATGTCTTGCTCTTGCTCATGTGCATCATCATATGTCCCTAAATCAGCATGGTGATCATTCTTTTCTTCACTTGCAGAATCATATTCCCCAGTCTCTAACATCAACATCACATTGTTATTTGGGCAATCCTTTTGCATATGACCACGACCAAGGCATTTGAAGCATTGTATGCCGCTACTTTTTTGCTGTAGAACCCACAGAAGAGACACCACTAGCTGCTGGATTTGATGGCCTCCTTGCACTTGGAGTGGCTTCTTCCTTCTTGCTAGATGATGGGCGAAAGCTTGAACCACCACTTGGAACTGCTCTTTGGCTTATTTGTGATTTGGAACCATATCTTCCTCCGCTGGACGGTGTACGGGCAGCAAAGGACGTTGATCTAGCAAACTTAGCATCCTCTTGCAATTGTCGTTCTGCCTTTGTAGCTTGATGCACTAACTCATAAAGATTGTTATAGGGTTGAAAATTGACAATTCGTTTGACCTGATTGTTCAAACCTGAGAGGAAGCGTGCCATGGTTTGTTCTTCTTGTTCTTGAATCTTGGCTCGAATCATGGCTAGCTCCATCTCCTTGTAGTACTCCTCCACAGAACATGCTCCCTGCTTCATATTCTGCAATTTATCAAATAGATCACGTTTGTAATGACGAGGAACAAAACGGGCTCTCATTTCTCGCTTCATCTCTTGCCATGATGCAACAGGTTCTTCCGCTTTCTCAGCTCTTTGAGTGATCACTTGTTCCCACCAATCCAAAGCATAACCTTCAAACTCAAGAGATGCCAACTGTATGTTTCTCTCATCTGAATAGTGATGCATACGAAATATCTTGTCAACCTTTAATTCCCAAGTGAGATACTCCTCGGGATCAGTCCCACCTACAAATTTGGGCATGGAAAACTTGAGCCTACCCAATCCATCATCTTCATTGCGTGGACAACGATATTGGTCATTGCGATGCAAAGCAAAATCACCATCACATTCCATTACATGTGCAGCACCACCACGGCCACCACCTAGGCCTTGGCCACGCCCTCCATGGCCTCCTCCTCCTCGTCCTCCAATATGTGGTGGACGCACCACGTTGGCAGCCACTCGATGTTGCGGTTCATGAGGTACATGTGTAGTGGGCCTTGGTATGGAAGTGTATATCCTAGCAATCTGAAATTCTTGATATTTTAAAGTTAAGTAATAGTCCAAGCTAGAATACTTTGCCTAAGTGCTAATCCAAAAGATTTAAGTGAAGTATATAACACACACGCAAAGATCAATGTGACTTGATGCAAACAAAGGAATGAGCTAACTAGAGGCAATCTGAAATTAAAGATTAGATAGCTCGGTTTGCACCAAGTACTAGGAGAGACGCTAGCCAATTGCAATGATATGAATATAAGGGCACGAGATTGCTCAAGAAATTAAATTACACAATCTGAATTTATGGACTAAGAACTCACCTGAATTCGGCCAATGTTTTTTTTTCTTTCTTTTTCTTTTCTTCTTCTTTTTTTTTTCAATTGTCCTTTTTTTGTAAAGGCTGAACTAGCTTTAATCGTTCCTTTGATTTTTTTGCGGATTACAAATATTTACCAAAGTGTAAAATACTCAAGAGCAGCCCTAGATGCAATATTCAACAGCTAGTCTCAATTGATGTAAAAAATATCAGCAAGATTTTTTTTGGATTTTGGATTGGACACAAAGATTAAGCTACGCAAATAAACACGAACGATCAGCACCTAAACAAAATTCTAATGGATCAAAACCTAACAAAACTCACAAAATTAACAGATGCAAAAACTAGGGTTTGGATTTTTTTTATCGCAATTTTCGGTTTCAATGGACTATAGGACAGAAGTAAATCAATCTAAAAGTAAGGGTAAATAATCCTACCGAGTAAACCGTGCTCTGATACCAAGATGATACGGGGTCGCCCGATCTTCTCGACGTAGGATCAAGATACTCACGATGATTCGACGAACCGTAGTGATCTCCCGTTGCCAATGCAAAAGTTAGCACTCTATAATTCGCCCAACCACACGGGTAACTGCCTATTAGGCTGTCCCGAACCGAATCCGAATTGAATCCTGAGTTGAATCCGAGTTTGAATTGGATTGAGCACGTGGGTGGTCCGAATTTGGCTTGAAAATCTTATCCAAAACTTGCAGTTTAAGTCCTTGTTCTTCCATTGCTTCAAAGATGAGAACACACAATGTATTTGCATTAGGTAGTATACCATTCTCATCTAAAGTAATAGGGAATACTTTAAGAAACAAAAGCACCTGTTGTTGTAGTATCTTAGCTCTTGCACTTGTCATAGGACCTGTTGGAGCCTCATCACTAGCTTTATTACACACCCTTGGTGACACGGATACGATCATGTCTTGCACTTCTCAGTTAAATATATTATTTAACTGGAAGGAATTATTGAGCCGCATTAAATATTATCAGGTGAACTCTAATTTAATTGGGTCTTTAATGATTATACTTGGAATCATAATAGGTTGGGCACAGCTTAGTCGGAGAGGATGAACCTACATGTGCATTGAGTTCTCATCATTGTTCAGATCGAGTCATCATATTTGATTGACTTACATGCTTTAGGTATGAATAATGTCAAAGATTTTACATTTGTACATGGTAAGATAAGATCACTCTTTACACATAGATTGGTTTTCTATAACACAGCCTACAACTTCAATATTTAAGTTCCATGCTTTCCTAAGTATGTCATTGTCGCATAATGCTTATACATATCAGCCATTGTAACTTGCCTTAAGACACTTTCAAGCTTTATTCAGTATGTCACAGTTACACCGACATTATGGTTATATCTATTCCTCCATATCATCCTCTTGGAAGAAAGGTTGGGATGTCTTTGAACAATTGCGTTTAATCATTATATATGAGTGCTTGTTGATGCACTTGGCAACTTAACTACCCTTATATATGAATATCTTCTGTGTTTCTCAGCTTATTAGTGGGATAAGATCTCACAACAAATATTAAGTGGGTAGAATGAAATTTTATTTGTTCCATAATGCATTTCAGTTCTTTGTTTACACAATGAGGCCTAAAAGTGAATCTCTTTATATTAAAAAACTATACCTTTTTGTCTCGTTCAAAACTGCCTGCATTACCAATGTTGCATTCCTTGTTAAATCATTGAAATCTTTAGCTTGTCGTGTACTAATGGCTTGTACTTGGTAGTAAAAGTGCGCAGCATAGCATATATTCATCACTAGTGCTACAATCCTTTGAAGGGCATCAGTTGCATAAAAAGGCATATAAGTGTTCAATACTGTTATTTCTTACAGAAATCATGTAAAATAATCGCTTGTTTGGAACAAAGGATTTTTAGAGTAACTTAGTAGATTTTTTCGGTTCTTTGTATTGTAGGAATGATTCCTAAAAATCCTATTCACTTTCTTACCTTTGCATGTTTTGTGTGAATCATCTAACACCTCTTTTCTCCTAGTCCTGTGTTTTTAATTCACATTGGATTCTGCTATAGCTGACATTCCAATCCTGTCATCGAAACGTTCTCTTAGTGAAAATTGATACTGGTGCTGGTTCTGAACATGAGTTTCTCTTTTGTTTGAAACATTCAATTTATATATTCATCACTAGTGCTACAACTATTTAAATGTGAAACAGTGCTATTCACACCATTTTCGTTTTTATGATTCCTTCATGTTATATTGAGCCTGTTTTGGTCATACTTCATGAGCGAGAGCCTACATGGGCTGGGCGTATCTCATCAAAGCACCATACGGGCATGATATCGCATTTAGTATAAGCATGACTTTAAAGCAACATCCGATGATATGGTCTCTGCCGTAAGTGTACAAGATTGGTTGTAAGCTTTGTCATTTCATATATTCTGTATCTTGCATATTTATTTCTATGTTCTTTCATATATAAGTTGTGATCTTTTGTAGTACTTAATATACTAAGATGGCTTGTGGTATTCAATTATCATAATTATATGCATAGAAGTTGCTAGATTTTTTGATTGCTAAGTGCTGTGATTTCAGATAAATTATCAAATTTTGCTCATTGTACAGAATAATCCTAACCTTCAAATTCCTGCATTTTAGGTTAGCAGGGCATTCTTGTAACTTATCTTTTACTTATTTGCACTGGAACTCTTCAAAAGTTTAACCCATCATTTGGATTATCTTTGATCACAATTCTTGTTTTGCTGTTTTGAGTTCTACAGGCATTGGATCTTTTAAAAGTTTAAGCCATCATTTGTTAAATCAAGGACAAACAACTTAATTTAATCTACAATGTTTAAATTCTTGTACTATTTTTACCATTTACATTCTTGTACTATTTTTACTGATAAAATTTTGAGGCATTTCTGATGATGATATGTGTTCTTTTCAGGAAATTATTAACTTCATTACATTGCTGACCTAGATATCTCTATCAAAAGGTCGGTAAAGAACCCTGTCCAAGAATTCCCATTGGCACTACCTCTGTACTGACCAAGTAATTGTTTGCTCAGGGGTACATTCATATAATTCCAAAGTGGAATGCTTAATGTGTCGCCTATAGGGATAAACTGTAGTCAAGAAGAACGTGATGAGTTTGAAAAGTATGATAAGGTACAAATTATCTTCTAAAAGGCAGTAACGATTCCAGACTTGTACATATTTGCTGGAAATATTATGTTGATGCTACTTACTACCGCGTCACTGAAAATTCAGGTATTCCCGCAAGGCTGGGACAAGACCTACTGCTTGAGATATCTTGATGAATTCCAAGAGATCCATTTCTTTGGGGACAAAACCTATAAGGTGATATGTCTAGTTTAGTTATGTAGTGCTTCAAAATAAAACAATCTTCTTTCGTTGTCTGGATAGTACCCTTGTGTACACAACATGGTGTTTAGTTATCTTTTCAAGTCATTGGTACGCCTGCAAGTCATTGGTTATCCATAGGGATCTGAAGTTGTCTAACATACTTTTAGATTGAGACTTCAATGCTAAGGTACGCCTGCTGCTTATTTCACTTCTGGTCAATTAAAATATTACTATTGACCATAACTCATATCACTGAAAGAAAAAAATGTTAGTTCATTGATCCTTTGTTATTGTGTAGATATCAGATTTCGGCCTTGCAGTGATCAGTGGGAATCACAGCAAACGGAATATGAAGCTTTCCAGAACTTTGTACTAATGGCTTGTATGTGGTAGTAAAAGTGCGCAGCATAGCATATATTCATCACTAGTGCTACAATCCTTTGAAGGGCATCAGTTGCATAAAAAGGCCTATAAGTGTTCAATACTGTTATTTCTTACAGAAATCATGTAAAATAATCGCTTGTTTGGAACATATCAGGTGAAAATGGGCATTTTAATTAAGTGTAAATGTGTCTAATTCTGGGAAGTTCTACTATGACAACTACTGGCATGTTCAAAAGGTAAAATTGTACGCATAACCTAGACTCAACAATTATTTGAAGCCTTTTCATATTATATGGAATTTTAATATTTTGTACCTTTTCAGATTCCTTTGTATCATTGTATGGCACCCCACATCAGGTCACATATTATGCAGAGCAGTCCCTGTATCCACTTATTGTGTCTGTTCCTGTAAGCAGCGAGTCCAAAAGGTTATGCATTTCCACTTCAGAACACAACCACCAAGGAAAATGAAACTCTGATGGCTATTGGGACTGTTATCCTCACTAACATCAAATGTGCATTAAGGTCCGCAATCAAGGTAGTATGCCACTAACCTTCTGATATAACGTATACCTGCTGCCGATTAGCTGCCTTGATATGAAGTTGATCAACCATGGTGGAACAAAGTCTAGCTTAATATCCATATTTGCTATTGCCCTAAATGGAGGATTTGGTTAAAAAAATAGAGCAGCAATATATCTATTGAAGCTTAAAAATATTGAATAATAGTATAAAAAAGGATTTGGTTAAAAAATATAGTAGAAGTATATTTCTGAAAGCTGAAAAAATATAGTAGAAGTATATTTCTGAAGTCATAAAGATACATGCCAATAAGAAAAGACTTAACGGAACCCCATTTTCACCAAAAAATTAACACTCTTTTAAAAAAGAATCACTTCCTTGATTCACAAAATCACTGGTTTTGGTACCTATAATAGTGGATGCGATTTCAAAGGCCTAGGGAGTGAATGGGTTTGGTCCTGGTTGGGCTTAACAGGTTTAGTCCAAGGGCAATTTTGCCATTTTTTGTCTTGATATCCAAAAAATTGGGAAAAGGAAATAAATCATTGGTGGAAGTTGATTGCTAAATAATGGAATAGTGGGAAACTTTGGTGGTATAAAGTAAACTAGAACGATTTAGTGATGTTTAGCCAAAGTGGTGATCTTTCCGTGCTACAAAGCCAAAATTTCCTTGTTAGAATATGAAAGTTCTCCAGACTTGAGTTGACTATCTCAAAGTAAAGTACAATTGCTAAAGGTTCTTTTGGCTTGATGTCTCTATGGTGCGGCAAATGATTGCTGTACTTTCAGTAGGTTTACTGAGACATGGATTCTCATTTTAAACTTTTTAAGAGACATGCTGTGATGTCTAGGTGTTGCAAGCCTGCAAAAACATTATACATTTGTAAATTAATGGTTTAGCTGTGTATTTATTTTCAGGACTTCAAATCTTCTGCAAGGATATCTTCAATGTATATATATTTTTGCTTTGCCATGGAGTTGTTATTGGCCTCTTGCTCCTTTTGTGTTTGACTTTCATTTTCCTGTAGACTTGAAGCCTTTGCTCTCAATGACCCATTGTACAGTTTTATGTTTTGTTAGTATTGTTAATATATTTCAGTAGGGTTCTCCTGTACTGTTCTCATGAAAAAGGAATTAAAAGTCGTGACGCGGAAGGAGCTTAGAATTACTACTGAGCAATTCACTACACTTCCCTTTAATGTGTGCACTTCCATTCTCAAAACAACCTTAGTTTATTCTTCAAAGCTCAAAACACCCTCCCTGCTTCCTGAAACACTGTTGTTGCTTCGTATGAACTTCCAAATGGAGCCTAAAATGCTTGCATAGTTGCATGCAACAGAATACATCAAATAAAACAATCTTATTTTTTTTGTGTCAATATGCAAAAGTCCATATATCATTGGTAAATTTTGTTAATGACATTACACAAAAATGGTTGCAGACTTGCATGCAATGGGACTATCAGTATTAAAGCAAACCAGATTATTTGCTGTTCCAAGCAAGATCTGTACTGCTTTGAATTACATGTTTTGTTGCCTTCGCTTCTTGTTTTGTTTATAAAACAACTAAACAAGTATTTATAACTTTTATCATGCCACGTGGTGTGATTCTTTTAAATTTTAAGTTTTTCTTCAGCTAGTACTTGATTTTGTTGTTTAACTTAATTACAGTTTATTCCCTTTGGGCTTGATCCTCTCTAATTTCTTCTGACAAAATGATTACTGACAATACAACATTATTGTTTGTAATAGGTACTTGAGACAGGTGATGATCTAGGGGAAGTTACTGAAACAGTTGACTGTTATGTTCAAGCAAGCACCATTGCGGCTGGTAACTTGTTTGGGAGGTATTTCACTGCTAATCATTTTTTGTAATTTATATCACATTATGTTGTACTTGTTTGGCATTATTTGCTGCGAAAATGGATAGATTACATTCATTTTATGAAAAGAATGAGCAATGTTGGCATCATGTACCTTCAGTTATCTTCTAGTTATGTGTACTGTCAATCTGTCATGTGAATTTAGCAACCTGGACTTCATGGTACATCTAATTTATCATGAATTGCTCCAAGTACTTTTATCTCGAAGATTGATTTGATGGTTTTGTCTGCTGTTAGAAAGGTTAATATCAAGAGATATGTTTCAGTGCTCTCCCATGAATTTTTTTCACAAATCTCAAAGCATGTAAACTTCTAAAGTCAGTTACCATTAATTATCTTGTTTTCTAAATTTCACATCATCAATCATGTGTCATGCAGGATTTGACATCTTTATAGAATCATGAATGAAGATGTTTCATCAGTAAATGTTAAATTATGTTCATGACGATTTGTGAAAATTTTACATTTAGTATTTTTTTTTATCGTTCCATTATTGTTTAAATTTTTTCAGGCGGCGTGTCATACAAGTATATGCCAATGGTGCTCGTGTGCTTGATGGTTCTTTCATGACACAAGAGCTAAACTTTAGTACGCATACTTTAGAATCATCTTCGAGCTCTGAGCCTCTTGGAGCGGCATCTGTTTCCATCGCGAATCCATTTGTTCTTTTGAAGATGGTTGATGGAACAGTTTAGCTTGTAGGAGGTATGGTATATCTTCTTGTCAACCGTGTTTTGGTTTCATGCTTCTTTTCTGTGGCCGTGTCTAAAATTCAGTTAAACATTGAAATTTAAGTCTTACCAATACGCAGTTATAGCGTGCAATGGGTCAAGTTGGTTAGCACTTTGGAGACAGTAATTCTAGAAAATAGTCGCACAGATATCATAATAGAGATAAAATAGGCATGGGAAGGTGAGTGGTACTAAAATATTCGTATAGCTTAAATATGGCTCTATAAGATAGCACCTGACATGAGAAGTTTCCCAAGAGCAGAAGATAGAAGTTAGCAATCCGGTGCTTTCTCATTTAGGTCTAAACAGGTGCATAAATCTGTGCAGGCTAGGATGCCCCGATACGCGATACGGGTATGGCGATATGGATACAGCGATACCACGATACGATATTTTACAAAAACAAGGATACGTAGAAACGACAAGTATATATGTAAAAAAAAAAAATGTAGAGAGGCTACTAGCAGTTATTGGTGGTGCTTTAGAATCTCATGATTCAACAAAAACTATCGTGTTGTATTTCTCTCGTGTCATGGTTCACCCACCCCCCATTGTGGTACAAAGAAATCCATGTAGAGAGTAGAGACAATAGTTGAAATATGCAAACTGTTATCCTCACTAACATCAAATGTGCATTAAGGTCCGCAATCAAGGTAGTATGCCACTAACTCTCTCCTTGCTCACAAGGTGCAATACATGCACAAATGAGAGAAGAAGCTCACACTAGCTTAAGAGAGTGAAATGGAGTGCCAAAAACCTTATCCCAACCGTCCATAAGGGAGTATTTATAGCTCGCACATCAAAACTAGCCGTTGGAGTCAAAAAGATGATTTTTCGGAACTACCGCCATCACCGGCGGACTGGCCAGGCCGGGTTCTCGCTCCCCATCATAACGGCTAGAAAAATAGCATTATTCGGTCATTTTTGAACTACCGCAGTTATAAAATGCAGTGCTACCGCTCTCCGGTAGTTCCGGAAGTCGTGTGGTACTTAGTTTCAAAGACGATAAAGACTCGGAAAAATGGTCATAATTTTTGACTCCGATGTCGGAATTGAGTGATCTTGGACTTTACGGAAAGCTTATTCAGAAATTTTGGGATTTTCTGTGATTTTCTAGGATTTTATTTGATTTTCTGGATTTTTGGAAAATAGAAAATTATGGAAAATCCCTGTGAACATTGCTGAGCCAACCCCTTAGCTACAGTTCGGCCTTGCAATCGCTTTGTTTGATGTCTGAAGGCGGTCGAGCGGCTGCTGCGACCTCGGCCCCCTGCGTGCCTTGCCTCGGCGGATGGCCGACATGCGACGGGCACGGACGGCGGAGATGCGGGGTAGGCGGGCGAATGAGATGCGCTGTGGTGAGGTGAATCAGACAGCTGCGGAGGGAATGAGATCGGGCGGATGCGAGGTGAGGAGTTAAGTAGGATCGACAGTTGCGGGGGTGTCGGCATCAGAGGGTCGAGGTTAGATGAAAACGGTGTGGGAGGACGGTGGGGATGAGGCTATGTCACCGGGGGGTTGTCTTCAACCTCCCGCCGTGCACGCTCGGCAGAGAGGTAGAGATGTGGGGCCTCTGCTCTCTGGCGACGGCAGGGGTCCCCGGCGGCATGGAAAGGTATCAGGGGGCTCGCACTAGGTGCGGTGTTTCCATTTTGGGGCTTAGGGAGGAACGGGAAGGCTCGACAGTGGCAAAAGGCCGGAGAGAAGTCGGCGGACATTTTCGGGCACCGGAGGCTATCGGAGGGGCTCTGGGCAAAGTGGCGGCGTCTAGGGCATCTCTGGGGTAAGAGGTACTCGGCGGTTCGGGCTGAAGGGCCCTTTGGTGAGCTGGCCACGGCGGCCCCCTTTCTAGTTGCGAGGAACATGTTGATTCGAAGATGACATCAACCCCGACGCTACTTCTCCTACAGTAAATACCTAATCTCAACAACAAGCCATAACAATATAAGAACATCAATTTAACAATATCACACCTATATGCTTCCCAATTCTGTAATACTCCCCTTTCACCGTGACAGTCACCCTAATTGTCCCGGTACTAAAAATTGCGTAACTTTTAACTCCCAAGCCCTAACATGAAAACCCACACTAGTTCTGGAATCTACACAAAATTCTCTACAATTTTTTAGTTGGCTACAATTGCTGATTAAACCATTTAACCCCTCGGTTTTAACCTCAAAGACAGGTCTATCATCTTACTAGATAGCAGACTTAACAATTTCATATTTATTAAATTACACATCCAAATATAGTAAACCATAACACTTTTGGAATCTACAGAAGGCTATCTACCTTTATAAGTCAAATTAACAGTTTCACGACCGCGTCCAGCAGCAAATGATTTCTAGACAGCAGCCTTCGGAACGCCATAACTTCTGTTCTCCTTAACCAAAAATCATGTTCTTGGACTCAATGGAATCCTTGAACAATTATCTACCCTTTTTATGTTATGCACCGGTTATAAAACAGAATACAAAGTCCCAAAACTAAGTCCTGTCTCTCGGACAAACAACCTCAACGAACTATGACATCCACAATTTAATCCCAACGCTAAACCTCTATTCTAATCCAACACCAACATTGATATGCAGCCCATTATTTTCAAGAAAACCCCTCTCAAAGATCTTCAAGTCTATTTTCGGTGTACTTTTGAAAACCTTTTCGAAATAAACTTGACTTTTAAAAACCCATGCCAGTGGAGGTGTCTAGAGTGCAAATGCAATATGAGCTGCTTGACAAGATTTAAATCAAGCTATTTATCTCAAAGGCCCTCTTCATAGTACTACCCAAACTACAAAAATAAGACCTAGCAATCCGGCCATCTCCAAACACCATAGCCGGTAAAACTCTAGAAAATATGCATGATCTTCGGTTTTACCTTTGATATTGTACTTGAGTGCTTGAGAGGTCTCTTGATATGCACTCATGTCATTTTCCACTTCCTACTTTGATGGGACCCAATCCTTGTCTGAACTCAACAAAAATGATTACTCTCGATTATCTAATTGTCATTAATCATCCAAAACAACCAATGGGGTCTACATGCAAGCGGTTCATCAATTTGTCAAGTGATTCAAAAAGGATATGGCAGGGGCATAAGCGGTTTATTAAGCATGTTTAAGATGTCCATCATATATAGCTTCCTACATCCATGGTTCGAAATCCCGTCGGTAACCGGCCAGTTATCGGTGGTTACTGGATTTACCGGTGGGTATTGAGAAGCATTTACCGGCCCGGTTTGTTTAAATTCAAATTTGAATTTTTGAACATAAAAGTTGGATTCCCTAATGATGTTTATATAGTCTAACACTAACCCAAAGTATTAGGACCTCCCGTGCTTAACTTGATGCTTTTTGCTATGAATTTTTGAATGTAAAAGTTAGATTCCCTAATTATGTTTACATTGTTTAACACTAATCCAATGTATTAGGACCTCTCTGCTTAACTTGATGCTTTTTGCTATGATTGTATTAGGAATTTTCAATTGTTAATTAGCCGTAACTAGTTTTTAGCGGTTTTCCGGTTTTTAGCGGGTTTCTCCAGTTTTTGGTTGGTAACCACCTGATTTTTCCAGTTACCGGTTTCAAAAACAGTCCAAATTCAAATTTTGATATTTGAATTTTGGCTTGTTTTTTCCGGTAACCGGCCGATTACCGTTACCGGTCCCCCAGCTGGATTTCCTCCGGTTCCGGGTTTTTGAACCTTGGTTACATCAGTTTATTATTACTGGTGAAGGACGTGGGGGCCTAAGTTGGCATAGTTAAGTTAATGGTCCTATCAAATCTAAATTATTAGTGACCAAAATAATTGAGCATTCCTACCGCAGCCCAGATGCCCTAGTCTTTGTTTCCAATACATTAATGTTTAAGGCATGTACTGCAAATAGAATTTCATAATCTGTTTCAGACATGCTGCTAGGTGGTGGTTACTGAATCTCGGTTGGTAACTGGTTGAAACCAGTGCGGAATAGATTCTAAATTAAAATGCGGAAGACACGTGAAAATCATCTAGAATTTATCTAGGAACATGATAAAAGCCATCCTAAATTTTTGTAACTGATTCATAACATGGTTAGGGACCCGCACACCCTCGGTATCCATAGGCCTACGGGAACGCCAGCCCGAGTTGTGGGGACCTATTGTTGCTGTGTATGGGTTTCCGTCCCGCATATGTAAGATCGAGGTGGTCGACTAGAGGGGGGGTGAATAGGCGGTCTAAAAATTTTCTTCAAGTTAATACTAGGAATTCAAGACATTTTTTATTTACCTAAACTAAGTATACAATGCTGAAGCTTAAATCAATTTGCTTTAGCTCAAATAGCGCCTACAACAAATAAATTTGCATAAGTGCACCAACAATTCTAGCCTAGGTCAAGGTTTGTAATTCTAGATATACAAGCAATCAAATTAATTCTAAGTATATAAATTGGTTGGAAGTAAATTGAGCACAAGAAAGCAAACCACAAATGACATACGGTTTAAGAACCAATGCAAATCCCAATGCGACAGGAAATGCAAAGCAAAGCAATTGCGAGTTGGTCAGTTTCATGACACACTTATCATTTAGTCTTTGGTTATAATTAGGTATATCTTGTTCAGTAGTATTAACTTTTATTGTTGAATTGCATGTATGTGGTTTGTTGTTGATTTGGAGAATGGGTGTTACAAGCAAGGTTCCAAATCCTGGTAGTAGCCGGCCATTTACAGCCGATTATTGAAATTCCTGGTGGTTTATGGGATTAGTACTACCTATTTTGGAGATATTAGGTGCTATTTAGAAATATAGAATCTCATTAGATTTTGGAGTCAAGGAAACAAATTGAAAAATAAGAAAGACAAAGAAAATAACAGAACACCTTAGTGGAATCTACCAGGAAACTTTGCTGTTAGTTGTTTCCCTGGAGGGTCCGAGATTTTACGAGCAGGTAAATTGAACCCTGACAACAAGTACAATGTTAAAAAACTGAAACATTTATAATTAATACTGTATATTACATAAAAACATAAAAGTGGAACCATGTATATCAGTAATCAACAGTTGTTTTGTGTCCTTTTACTGCGTATGTTGACTTCTTCAATGTTCCTCCATTATATGCTGTTGAATCACACATTCTGCACATGTGCTAATCATTATTCTCGTGTTATGTGATCTTAATATTTTATTTTTTGTTACCACCTTTTGCATAAATCTCTGTCACTTTAGTGAAATTGTGAAAGGAAATTCAACAACCTACGAGTCCTGATTTTGTTACTGAGGTGCATGTTTTTTTTGGCCCTTCATTTCAGCTACACTCTTTGTAACATTATTAGCTCTGTTTCAGGTGTGCTGTTCTGGTCATGGTAAGAATGGAGCACTTTCTGTCCTTCAACAATCTATTCGTCCTGATTTAATTACCGAGGTGCACTTTTTTTGTTTTTCATTTCAGCTACTTGCTTTCATTCTTTTGGGAAGAAGCTAATGCTTTATCATGTTTTCCATGTGCACTTAGATAGTTTCAAATTCTTGTTGTAAGAATGTCAATAATGCTAGCTAACCTGACATACTTGCAGTTTGTATTTTGAATTTTGTTGGTGCCAATGATGCTAAATTTGTGTGGATTATTCACAGTTAAGTAAAACTAAGTTAGCATGTCAAATAGTAACCCCCCTCTTAACATAATATTACTGGTATTCTTCCCGTTCTCATGCTCTGCTCTGCTCAGTTCTTCTTCCCATCTTCCGGCAAAGCTGCTCTGCTCGGTGAGGTCACTGGCGGACTGGCCAAGCTGCCAGAGAAAGCTGGAGAAGCCGGACAATGGTAACATAAATTTGATTTTGTGTTCGTTTCCTTTGGAGATGTATATTTTTTCCTGTGGGTAGGGTGAACTAATATGTTTTTTTATCAGTATGGGTCATGTGGAACTAAACATGGACTACTTTTCATGGGAAAGGCCAAAATGGTACTAGGGGTAACAGCTCCCATCCTGGTTGGGATATTAGGAAGATCCTAAAAATCCTCAAAAAAATTCATGCATGTTTGTCGAAATATACAAATATGGTTGATGTGGGACATGCCAAAAAAAGGAGAGACAAATGGGACCTAAATACATATCTGTCTTGAACCTTCTCTTTGTCTCTGTCCCAAACGACGTCTCGTATGATTGTGAAAGTTGGAAGGTACACGTGACATAACATGTCCCACAAGTGAGGATTTTTTTAGAATTTTTGGAACATTTCTCATGTCCCAACCGATATAATTGGAGTGTTTACCTCTAAGAGTTCAAAATCCGTGCCTTATTTTGCATGACATGTTAGCGAGTCCACATAATAATAAGGCATATGTGGTATTGGTAGAAGAAAGATTAGCTCTGTAGCACTGAAGAATCACCATTTTGGCTAAATACCATTGAATCGTTCTGGTTCACTTTAATACCACCGAAGTTTCCCTCCGTTCCATTATTTGCCACTCCATCACTTTCAAGGGGTTATGCTGTTAAGTAAGTCCCTTTTCCCCCCATTCTAATAGCTTCCCTCTCTATGCTCTTCGTACTGCGATGCTGTCCAACATCAGCTCCATTGCCGGCCATTGCTGCTGCAATTCACTACTGCCACCAGGCCTTCCACTAGCTCTTGCTGATGCAGTTCGGTCTCCGTCGAGGCTGTCAGTGACTTCATCCTTGCCGGATACTACGACCTCCAATTCCGGACACAAGGCACTATCTATCGCTGCCCAACTTGACTTTGGCCAACACTATTTCTCACCCTCGACGAGTTCTTCTCCCCGCGGTGACTTCCTTTGACCCTTTGCTACGCAAATCCGACCTTGCCGCCTCCTTGTCCTTCTCCTCCGCCCTGCTGCGACCCACGGGGAGGCGAGGAACCGCGACAAATGTCACGGTTGAGGGAGGTGGGGCTGTCGCTGAAGATCATGATCTAGTTGATTTTGATGTGGTCGTTGTCCTTCTCTATCACCACCGTTCTTGGTCATCGACCATTTGCTAGTCAATATTTAGGGGCTGTTGCCCATCTCTGTCGCTACTGCAATTTCAGCTGGCCAACAATCGGAGGTAGGGAGAGAGAGGGAGAGGGATCCACATGCTGCCATCAGTCTTGCCTCGCCGTAGTTTCTTGGTCTTTGTCGTCGAGAGAGTAGAGGAGTGAATGGGTTTGGTCTGGTTGGGCTTAATAGGTTTAGTCCAAGGGCAATTTTGCCATTTTTTGTCTTGATATCCAAAAAATTGGGAAAAGGAAATAAATCATTGGTGGAAGCTGATTGGCAAATAATGGAATAGTGGGAAACTTTGGTGGTATAAAGTAAACTAGAACGATTCAGTGATGTTTAGCCAAATTGGTGATCTTTCCGTGCTACAAAGCCAAAATTTCCTTGTTAGAATATGAAAGTTCTCCAGACTTGAGTTGACTATCTCAAAATAAAGTACAATTGCTAAAGGTTCTTTTGGCTTGATGTCTCTGTGGTGAGGAAATGATTGTTGTACTTTCAAGAGGTTTCTTGAGACATGGATTCTCATTTTAAACTTTTAAGAGACATCTTGTGATGTCTAGGTGTTGCAAGCCTGCAAAAAAATTATACATTTGTAAATTAATGGTTTAGCTGTGTATTTATTTTCAGGACTTCAAATCTTCTGCAAGGATATCTTCAATGTATATATATTTTTGCTTTGCCATGGAGTTGTTATTGGCCTCCTGCTCCTTTTGTGTTTGATTTTCATTTTCCTGTAGACTTGAAGCCTTTGCTCTCAATGACCCATTGTACAATTTTATGTTTTTATTAGTATTGTTAATATATTTCAGTAGGGTTCTCCTGTACTGTTCTCATGAAAAAGGAATTAAAAGTCGTGATGCGGAAGGAGCTTAGAATTACTGCTGAGCAGTTCACTACACTTCCCTTTAATGTGTGCACTTCCATTCTCAAAACAACCTTAGTTTATTCTTCAAAGCTCAAAACACCCTCCCTGCTCAATGTTGGCATCATGTACCTTCAGTTATCTTCTAGTTATGTGTACTGTCAATCTGTCATGTGAATTTAGCAACCTGGACTTCATGGTACATCTAATTTATCATGAATTGCTCCAAGTACTTTTATCTCGAAGATTGATTTGATGGTTTTGTCTGCTGTTAGAAAGGTTAATATCAAGAGATATGTTTCAGTGCTCTCCCATGAATTTTTTTCACAAATCTCAAAGCATGTAAACTTCTAAAGTCAGTTACCATTAATTATCTTGTTTTCTAAATTTCACATCATCAATCATGTGTCATGCAGGATTTGACATCTTTATAGAATCATGAATGAAGATGTTTCATCAGTAAATGTTGAATTATGTTCATGACGATTTGTGAAAATTTTACATTTAGTATTTTTTTTTATCGTTCCATTATTGTTTAAATTTTTTCAGGCGGCGTGTCATACAAGTATATGCCAATGGTGCTCGTGTGCTTGATGGTTCTTTCATGACACAAGAGCTAAACTTTAGTACGCATACTTCAGAATCATCTTCGAGCTCTGATCCTCTTGGAGCGGCATCTGTTTCCATCGCGGATCCATTTGTTCTTTTGAAGATGGTTGATGGAACAGTTCAGCTTGTAGGAGGTATGGTATATCTTCTTGTCAACCGTGTTTTGGTTTCATGCTTCTTTTCTGTGGCCGTGTCTAAACTTCAGTTAAACATTGAAATTTAAGTCTTACCAATTCGCAGTTATAGCGTGCAATGGGTCAAGTTGGTTAGCACTTTGGAGACAGTAATTCTAGAAAATAGTCGCACAGATATCATAATAGAGATAAAATAGGCATGGGAAGGTGAGTGGTACTAAAATATTCGTATAGCTTTCATATGGCTCTATAAGATAGCACCTGACATGAGAAGTTTCCCAAGAGCAGAAGATAGAAGTTAGCAATCCGGTGCTTTCTCATTTAGGTCTAAACAGGTGCATAAATCTGTGCAGGCTAGGATGCCCCGATACGCGATATGGGTACGGCGATATGGATACAGTGATACCACGATGTAACACCCCGGCCCCTCCCTGAGCCCAAAGTGTTTCCGCCTACTCTATAATGTTACCAACTTCAACTTTCGCCGTTGGTACTAGGAAGCAATTCTTTTATTTATATACCAACCAAACGACAAAAGTAGAAGTAATTGACACTAAGCGCAGCAGAGATATAAATTTGCTAATTACCAAAAAGGTACTCAGACTATCCAAGACTAAATATGTCAACTGTAGATGATTTGTGAATCACTGTGGCACGTGAACGATTGTGCTACTCCCGCCCATGCATGTCGCCTTCCACAGATACCTAAAAAAACAACGATAAAGCAAGGGTGAGTCCGAAGACTCAGCAAGCACATGATAAAACAATGGCATCACTTTAGCACTCAATCTATTTCATGAACCGTAAGCTGTAAATCAACTCTATAACTGTAAACTGTAAATCGGCTCTATAACTAAATTCTGTACTGTAATCTGTATCACTCTCTCTGTCACTTTCATGCAATGCAATGCTATGCAATGCATCTGTAATGCATCCGTAACGGTAAACCGTAAATCCAATCTGTAACTGTAAACTGTAAATCAATTCTAAATCATTGATACAGTAACCACAAAATCACATTTATGAACGGTAACCCAGAATCTCTGGATTTTCCTCCTGTCACCTGTTCATTCCCTACGAATGCAATGCGATGCAATGCAGCTCTGTATGCAACTTATACCGGTATAGTGGAGTGGTTTCACCTGTCAATGAAACCCCCTCTGCCTCCATCCCTGGAGGTGCCTACCGAAGTAGGTTTCGATTTCCCCACCGTCGTGGGAGGCCTACCGTCGTAGGACCATGAATGCAATGCACAACGCGCCACTGTATGCTGCTTATACCGGTATAGTGGAGTGGTTTCATCCGTCAATGAAACCCCCTCTACCTCCATCCCTGGAGGTGCCTACCGAAGTAGGTCCTGTCATTCCCACAGCGTGGGGCGCCACCGTCGTAGGGCTTTCATGATACTCATGGTGCAATGCAAATGCAATATTCTTCAAATATTGATAATCATAAGCATCACTCATCACAATAAAATCCACAAATATGCGGGATATCATCCCATGTCTGACACAAAACATGGCATAAAACAAATACCAAGCATTCCCCACAATCCACTATTCTACCATGCACTTGCCTGTTAACCTGACGGACGGTGCGTGGACGGCACCAGACTCGAACCGCCACCTGAACAAGCATTAACCATTTCAATTCATCATTCAAGCAATACATTCAAGTACGAGCGAATGACATCGCTCTAACGTCCAATTCGACATAACCCATTCATGTCCTACCAGGTAACGTCCCATTAACCCGGTGCTTAACTAGTTTATAAACTTAGCGATCTCATTATTTATACTCGCCAATTAAAATCTACACGCTTAATCCCACTTTAATCGATCACACTGTTTAACCACAATTTATGCTCTCCTCTCTCTCGCCAGCGATCGACCGGTGAGCGGTGGCGATCGATTCATCGATCAGGCATTTATAGTAATAACGATAATTAAATATTCACATGCATCAATTCTAATTATCGATATATTAATTTATATCCGACTCGGTAAATAAACACGGAGAAGGGTTTTCGGCGTTACCACGCCCCCGGCGGATCGGATCGAGGCACTAGTTCCTTTTCCTTGGCCGGATCGGGCAGATCTGGCGGTGGGTCACACTCTTTTTTTTCCTCTCTTCCCTTTCTTCCTTTCTTTTCTTTTTTTCCTCTTTTTTTTTCCGACCGGCCGGCCCCCTGGCCTTCTTCTTTTCTTTTCTTCATTTACTCTTCTTTTTTCCAGTCGGCGGCTCGCTTCCTTCTTTCTTCTTTTTTCTTCACTGCCGGCAGCACTCTTTTCTTCTTCCTCTTCGGAGCTCGGCCCTCTCGTCGCCTCCTATTCTTCCTCCCGGCCAGCCGACGCGGCTCCCCCCTCTCCTCCGCTTCCCTGCCGGAGCCCGTCCTCCCCCCTTGCTCCCTTGCAGCGCGCCGCCGGGCGCGGCAGGGAGGCGGCAACGGCAAAGCGAGTTGAGGCGGCGGCTTGTGGCGGCGGCGGCGGCAGCAGCGGCTAGAGGCGGCGATGGCGGCAACGGCGGCGGCGACTTATGAGGCGACGGCGACAACCGCCGAGGCGGCGGCGGCTGCGCCAGCCACGGCGCTTTCGGCGGCGCGACGCTCGGGAATGCGGCGGCGGCGGCGCAGAGCGAGGAGGCAACGGCAGCGACGACGCAGCGGCGGCGGTGGATAAGCACGGGGAGGAGCAAAATATCTGGTTTGGCTTCTCCCTTTGGCTCTCTCTCTCTTATATATAGTTGTAGGGTTGGGTTGGTAGGGCGGGTCAATGGGCTTACCGGCCGGTATTACACACGATACGATATTTTACAAAAAGAAGGATACGTCGATCGGCATGCATATATGTAAAAATAAAAAATGTAGAGGCTACTAGCGATTATTTGTGGTACTTTAGAATCTCATGATTCAACATAAACTATCGTGCTGTATTTCTCTCGTGTCATGGTTCACCCACCCCACATTGTGGTACAAAGAAATCCATGTAGAGAGTAGAGACAATAGTTGAAATATGCAAACTATTATCCTCACTAACATCAAATGTGCATTAATGTACGCAATCAAGGTAGTATGCATATAACGTATGCCTTCTGATATAACGTATGCCTGCTGCCGATTAGCTGCCTTGATATGAAGTTGATCAACCATGGTGGAACAAAGTCTAGCTTAATATCCATATTTGCTATTGCCCTGAATGGAGGATTTGGTTAAAAAAATAGAGCAGCAATATATTTATTGAAGCTAAAAAATATTGAATAATAGTATAAAAAAGGATTTGGTTAAAAAAATATAGTAGAAGTATATTTCTGAAAGCTAAAAAAATATAGTAGAAATATATTTCTGAAGTCATAAAGATACATGCCAATAAGAAAAGACTTAATGGAACTCCCATTTTCACCAAAAAATTAACACTCTTTTAAAAAAGAATCACTTCCTTGATTCACAAAATCACTGGTTTGGTACCTATAATAGTGGATGCGATTTCAAAGGCCTAGGGAGTGATCTAAAATGAAATTTGGTGCTCTCTAATAACTATTGGAATGCAAAATGGCATCAGATGCTTTACCTGAAAAAGCTTCTTTCCTTTGTAATCCTTTGCAAGACAAAGCCTCCAACTAAATTCATGTGTCTGTATATTTATATTATCCACATCTGATATCTGCAAACAAGTCAATGAGCAGTAAATGAATGAATATCAACATGGTTCCACAATGGCTTGGTGTTTAGATCAAGGTTATTAAGTCGTAAAGTCGAGTCGAGTTGTGATGCTACCGACTTGGAGATTAGTCGTGACTAATCCCGACTAGTCGTCAACTAATCTACTACTACTTGCTTGTTGCTTCTACTACTAACTGCCTTCTATTACCACTACTACTTGCTTGTTGCTTCTACTACTAACTGCCTTCTATCACCACTACTACTTGCTACTGCTACCTAGGCTCAGAGTGGAAGAATACTCGGATCTTGCTCTAGAAGAATGCATCGAAACTAGGTCTAAAACAGAAAAAAACTTGGATCAAGATCTGAAATAGAGCAGCAAAATAAAGGAAGAAGATGAGAGTAAGTGGAAGAACAAAGCGTCGAACGGATGAAGATTAGAGCAATATCCAATTAGACGTTCGACTCACGCTGGCTGACTAGTCGCGGCTAGTCGCCGATTAGTCGGCAAGTAGACCGACTAGCGCAACTAGTCGAGTCGATGGCACTAGTCGGTGCCTGTGTGCCGACTTGTCGACTAATCGACGATTAGTCGCGACTAGTCGCGCGACTTAATAACAAGGGTTTAGATCAACTAGATCCATCTCCTAAAATAGCAAGAGGTACAGTTTCAGGCTTTCAACATAAGGTAAATTGTTGCATTATTTAATTAGCACTCTAGTTTCTTTCCATCATGTAGCTTTTGACTAATTTTAATCTTAAGAGTTATTCACACAATTCTCCGAATTTCCGAAAAAACATGGATTGTACCTGGCAACTTGATTGCATGTCATTATTTGCAGAAATTAAAGGTGTTATCAATTGAAGAATTGGCATTGGACAATCTGCAGATATAACAATAGCAAGCGCACGGAATATTGATGCTGTCTTGACTTTCTCCACTGTAATTATTTACTCATTTCTCTATGACAGGAGCTCTAGTGTTGTACTCATTTATCCGTGTATCAACCACGGTTCTCGATTCTCATCACACGGCTAGATGGGCATGATAATCATTAGGTTGGGCAGACCTCCATTAATCTCGCAATCTAGTGTACATAACGTGGACAAAGCTGTATCATTTGTGATGACATTTATTAAATTGATTGGTTGCGAGAATATGTTAGTTCCTCCAATGATAAGTGTTCTTTTGCATGCAAAAAGGTATTTGTTCTTGATTTGCTAAGCATCTCTAGTTTTGTCCAGAATGTTGTCGATGAAGTGGTGAAATGAGCTAGCTACTTTGTAGTGATTACCTCGCTTTCTATTTTTGCAAAATAGTTTTTGGTGAGTTGTTTCGACTTTCACTGGTTTATGTTTGTCTTGTAACTAGCTTTTAAGCGGTGTGTTTTTTAAAATAGGGTCCATGAAATATTGTAGTAGAAATCATACGCAACTATTTTTACGTGCGTACTACCTTCATGAACAGCTAGAATTTAAACATTTGTTCCATATGTCATCAGCCCAAAAGAACCCACCCTTTGTTTCATACTTCTCCATGTTTCCTTATGTGTAGATGTCCCTTGCATTTATAATCTCGGATCGGGTAGAATTAGAACGTACATGACCGCTTGATCGGAAGCTTCAACTTGCAATGAAGTTACGACTTCTGATGGATAAGTAAGTTGTTCACTAGGTTGCTCTCCCTAAAAAAAGGTATGTAATCCTTATATAATTCTAAATTACATGCAAGGATAGCATGCCCATATCAACTGACCATTTTGCGGTTATGTAATCCTTATATAATTCTAAATTACTCAAATACCGGTCGATGTGTCTGTACCATAGTGAAAGCGCGTTCATTTCGTAAGCGGAAGGTCATGAGTTCGATCCTCGCCAAAATGGCTTGAACCATCTTGTCGTGGGGTTTCTCTCTTTTTTTTTATGAAAGTCTTGAGATGGAAGTCTGAAAACTCTATTTACTTAGTTGTTTTTATGGTAGTATTGAGGCGAAAGTCGAAAACTCTAACTATGTATTTAATTACTTGAATGTCCGTCTATTACTACGGATAAAAAAATAATGATATTGTCTGCTTACGTGATCATCCGAATGTCTCACGTCGAACGGCACATACAACCCTTATTTTTGATATAACACACACGTTGTACACCACATTGATCCACCTTAGCCACCAAGCGAGGCAAGCTTTCCTCCTTTATCCAACCACGCTGGCGATATGGGTGCCGATCTTCTCGACGTAGGATCAAGATACTCACGTGGATTTGATGAACCGTAGTGATCTCCCGTTGCCAATGTAAGAGTTAGCACTCTATAATTCGCCCAACCACACGTCTTTGAACTTCACGACCACCGATGAAGTTCCATCGCTCCCAATTACCAATAGAAGGTTGAGCGATCTTGATTGAAGAAAATCACTCCTAATTCCCTATGGAACTTCGGTAGCAATGCTAAACTCGAACAAACTTTAGTAGATTCATTATTCTCAAACGTGATCTCCTTACAATGGGGGTATAACCCTCAATATATAGTTCCCTCTCCACCTCATGGCTGGCCAAGAGGTCCTAAACCAACTCAACTCATCCCTACATGTATTTGAAACAAACTCACACAAAGGAAAAACTTAAAATTAAGCCGTCACAATGTTTGGTTATAACTTTTAATTCATGACCAATTTGAAGGTGGGGCGGATCCATTGCGTAGCCTGAAATTATCTTTCCAACAGTACAAGAACACTGATCGGACTCCGTTTGTGAAAGTTATGGCCTTTTAGTAATCGTCGGGCTGTCCCGAACATAATCCGAATTGAATTCGAGTTGAATCCGAGTTTGAATTGGATTGAGCACGTGGAACATAAGATTTTCGAGCCAAATTTGGATCTCCCGTGCTCAATCCAATTAAAACTCGGAATCAACTCAGATTCAATCGATTCGTTCGGGACAGCAACAGCGATTACTAAAAAGGCCATAACTTTCACAAACGGAGTCCGATTCAGGTGTTCTTGCACTCGTTGGAAATATAATTTCACGGGCTACGCAATGGATCTAGTCCTACATTCAAATTCATCACGGATAAAAAGTTATGATCGAACATTGTGACGTCTTAATTTTAGGTTTTTCCTTTTGTGTGAGTTTGTTTCCAAATACATGTAGGGATGAGTTGAAGTTGGTTTAGGACCTCTTGGCCAGCCATGAGGTGGACAGAGAACTATATATTGAGGGTTAGACCCCCATTGTAAGAGAGACCACGTTTGAGAATAATGAATCTACTAAAGTTTGTTCGAGTTTAGCATTGTTACCGAAGTTCCATAGGGAATTAGGAGTGATTTTCTTCAATCAAGATCGTTCATCCTTTCTGTTGGGAATTGGGTGCACAATAGATCTTCGCTTGGTGGTCGGCGAAATCAACACGAGTGTGTTTTGGTGGATTAAAGAGTGTTCATCCCTTGCATTGGCATTGGAGGATCATTACGATTAATCAAGACTCCCGTGAGTATCCATCCTATGTCGAGAAGATCGGGCGACCCCGTATCATCTTGGTATCAGAGCGCGGTTTACTCGGTAGGATTTATCCCTTTTAATTTCAGGATATTACTTACTGTCCTATAGTCCATAATCCAAAAACACACAAAAAAATCCAAATCCTAGTTTCGCATTAGCTATTTTCGTGAGTTTTATTATGTCTTGATCCATTAGAAATTTTGATTACGTGCTGATCGTTCGTGTTTATTTGCGTAGCTTAATCTTTGTGTCCAATCCAAAATTCAAAAAAAATCCGATCGCTACAGTGCGTAACATTACTGCTACAGTGCCACGCGAAAAAAAATCTAAGGCGGATATGCAGGATTTCCATATTGAATTCAATCAACAAATGAAGGTGTTACACAAAAACATCGTGAATGATATTGTGCAAGCACTTCGTCCACAACAACAAAAAGATAGCTTTGTTCCTTTCTATGGCAGTGATGATCCAGAGGAGTGTCTTGAGTGGGAATGGCAAATGGAGAAAGTGTTTAGATTTCAGAAACTTTCCAAAGATAAAGAGGTGATGCGTGCCACAAGGGAGTTTGAAGACTATGCTTATAGTTGGTGGCAACAACTAATTGGAAAACAACACATTAAATCTTGGTTAGATTTGAAGGCGTTTATGAGAAGCGAGTTTGTGCCATCCTATTATGCGCAGGCATTGCTTCACCATCTGGAGAATATCACACAAGGGAGTAATACTGTCCAAGATTACTATTTTGAACTACAAGATGCAATGCATCGTGTCGGTGTCACTAGTCCATCAAGGGAGAAGGCATACTTTATGGGTGGCTTGAATTCTGAGATTGCCGCTACACTTCAACATAAATATTTTGGTAGCATGCATGATCTTGTGAATTATGCTATTATCTGAGAGAAGAGACTTATGGAGAAATGTACATCATGGTTCAGTCCATGTCCATACTTCACTCTTATGGTTCCACTAGTGTGACACATGAGAAGATGACCGAGCATGGGACTTTCCCTTGATGAGGAGACATCTTATGCTGCCCCAATGATACATACAACAATTGAGATGCATCAAAACCTATGTGAGAATGAGAGCCACATAGCCAAATTGAGTGAGAGTGTTAAAAAGAGCGAGCTGTGTGATTCCACCATATGTGAGTTTGAGAGCATCCAAAGTGAGAGTGTAAGAGATACACCAAAAGAAAAGAGAAAAGTAGAAGATGGACAAAGTGAGGTTGATTTTGAAACTAACACATTAATATCTACTTCTAGTGTTGTTTCTCACATTGTGCGAGTTGATATTAAAGAACAGAGTCAAATGTTCAACAAGCGGCACCATTGGAGATAAGCGATGAGGAGATAATCATAGTTAAAGATGAAGTACTTGCTTATCCGTTGTTACATCATGATGACTTAATACCTACAGCACCTACATCAACTGAGGAGAACAATAAAGGTTACAATATTGGTGCTGAAATTAATTGTGAAATGGTGAGTACTTGTGAGAACTCATATATACGAATGAAAATTCCATGTTCTGAAATTTCTTTGCTCAATTTACATAATGTGGAATTGATTACTCATAAGGAAGTTCTTACGAGAATATCTCCTGATGATTCTTTATATTATATCATGTTTGATGATCCTAAAGAACTATCTAGTGTGATTGAGAATGTTGCTAAAATTTCATGTTTAAAATCACTAGTTAGTGCCTATGCATATATACATATAAGTTCAATTTGATTGAAAATTATGGTATAGATGATAAGTTTTATGTTTACCGAATATACATTACATGTGATAAGTTTGCTGAATTCAAATTGCATATTTTGGATAAACAATCTTCTGTGCCATATCATGATCACAACAAGATGAGTTTCAACAATAGTGCTGCATGTTTCAAAAGATTTCTTAAGCCTACTTATTCATCCTTTAATGTATAATCATGTACAAATAATCAAAGTAGCGCAGTTGAAGCATGGAAGGAACTAAAAATTTTCTCCTCCATATTTGAACAACTTAATTTGGTTTGGCCCATTAATGACTTGTCCATGTGCCTAGCAAAGTCGAGGACGACTTTTCTCATAGAAGGGAGAATGATATGAAAGACATTGTTGCAATGTATACATCTTATGGTTGCCGTTATATTAATTTGTTTGTGTGGAACAACGAGAATGACACGATAATTGATTCATATATATACCATGCATATGTGTTGTTCTTTTTATCTACTACGCCTACATATGTTCTTGATATGCAAAGCAAAAGAAGTGTTGATGACAAATATATATACCATGCATATACGTTGTATTCTTTGCTTAGTACAATTTCAGGCTACCATAAGCCGAGGACGGCTTTTCTTGAAGAAGGGGAGGATGCTGAGGATACGCACATGCTTAGCACTTTTCAGGCGAATACATTATTTAATTGGAAAGAAGTATTGAGCCGCATTAAATATTGTCAGGTGAATTTGTTTTTAAGGAGTTTCTTTTAATTGATGATGAACATGGAATACTACGTCATGCTATTATTTTATGTATTCTTAGGTATGATTCATGTGAAGACTTGGGAGAGCAAAAGGGAGGAGCACAAGGACTAAAACTACAAGTTTTGGATAAGATTTTCAAGCCAAATTCGGATCTCCCACGTGCTCAATCCAATTCAAACTCGGATTCAACTCAGAATTCAATTCGGATTCGGTTCGGGACAGCCTGACATGCAGTTACTAAAAAAGCCATAACTTTCACAAACGGATTCAGATTCAGGTGTTCTTGTACTCGTTGGAAAGATAATTTCAAGGTCTACGCAATGGATCTGGCCCCACCTTCAATTTCGTCATGGATTAAAAGTTATGACTGAAACATTGTGACGGCTTAATTTTAGGTTTTTCCTTTTGTGTGAGTTTGTGTCCAAATACAGGTAGGGATGAGTTGGAGTTGGTTTTGCACCTCTTGGCCAGCCATGATGCGGAGAGGGAACTATATATTGAGGGTTAGAACCCATTGTAAGCAGACCACGTTTGAGAATAATGAATCTACTAAAGTTAGTTTGAGTTTAGCATTGCTACCGAAGTTCCATGGGGAATTTAGAGTGTTTTGTTCAATCAAGATCGTTCAGCCTTTCCGTTGGGAATTGGATGCACGATAGATCTTCGCTTGGTGGTCGGCGAAATCAACACGAGTGTGTTTTGGCGGATTAAAGAGTGTTCGTCCCTTGCATTGGCATTGGAGGATCATTACGATTCATCAAGGCTCCCGTGTGTATCCATCCTACGTCGAGAAGATCGGGCGACCCCGTATCATACCCGGTGATGCGCGGGGTAGGGGCGCCCTAGGTGAAGATGGACGGCCTTTCCGAGGCCGTGGTGCACGCGGACGTGGCCTTGGCCCCCGTGGGCACGACATAGGAGACTACTACGATGATGGTGGTGAAGCGCGTGACATTTTGGATCCATTGGGGCAGCCACCATTCCCTCGACGTGGTGGATACTATGGTAATGGTGGTCGCCCACATGACTATCGTTACCGA
Source organism: Bonia amplexicaulis (assembly GCA_036346245.1). Taxonomy (NCBI): domain Eukaryota; kingdom Viridiplantae; phylum Streptophyta; class Magnoliopsida; order Poales; family Poaceae; genus Bonia; species Bonia amplexicaulis. The sequence goes on from CM070741.1 coordinate 17,921,332, forward strand.
GATGATCCGGACAGCATGGCGAAAGTTAAGATAAATGTGCCTTCTTTTACCGGACAGGAGAATCCGGATGCATATGTTGATTGGGAGGAGAAGTGCGATCAGACTTTCCGTATCCATGACTTCTCTGATGCAAAGAGGGTAAAATTAGCTTCTGTAGAATTTTCTGGTTATGCACTGACATGGTGGAATCGATTCATGGGACGCACTATATGCAGCGGGTAATGATCATATCAACACATGGGATGGAATGAAACGTGCTATGCGACGTCGATTTATTCCTCAACATTACCAAAGAGATCTCCATAACAGATTGCAGCGCCTTAGTCAAGGTTCCCGCACCGTTGATAATTATTACAAAGAAATGGAAGTATTGCTGATTCGTGCATAGATTCAGGAAAGTGATGAAGCTAAGATGGCAAGGTTTTTGCGAGGTTTGAATGAAGATATTGCTGATGATGTAGAGTTGTATCCCTATAACACAATGCAGGAACTAGTACACCAAGCCATGCGAGTCGAGAAGCGAAATCAGCCATGGCAATTTCGTTCTTTGCGGGCCGCCCATTGCATCGAATTGGGGCCGTGGACAGCAGCTGTCCAAGGGCCGCTCACAAGGGGCTGCAGGAGGAGGTGTGACTTCCGGCGTCGTCATCTTCTTCACGCAGTCGTGATATTCAGTGTTTTAAGTGCAAAGGAAGAGGACACAAATCTTCGGAGTGCCCTAGCCGGAGGGTGCTGCTAGTAAATGATGAGGGTGAGTGGGAGTCTGAGAGTGACCCTGAGGGTGATATTAATGCAAACCATGATCTTGCAGCTAAAGATGATCATGAGGATGATGTGGCTAGCACTTTGTTGAGCCGTAACCATGTGGGAGGAGAAGCCTTAGTCGTATGCCGTTCTTTGAGTGCCCGTTTGTGGAGGAAGATAAGGCGCTGCATAACTTGTTTCATACACGTTGTTTGGTGAATGCGAAGGTATGTCGAGTTATTATTGATAGTGGCAGCTGCAATAATATTGCAAGTACGGAGATGGTTGAGAAGTTAGGATTGCAAACAAAGCGCCATCCACATCCTTATCATATGCAGTGGCTGAACGATTGCGGATCAATGAGAGTAACATGCATGGTAAGAAATGTAATACCCCGGAAAATGTTTTATTAATTGCTTAGTTAATAGAGAGGGACTTAAGTGAAAAGATTTATTAAAAGAGTTTGGGGGTTTTCGGAAAGTTAAGACAACTGGGCTTGGGCTTGGCCGGTGGGATTTTCTAGGCCCAAGAGGGAGGGAGGCCACCACTTAAAACCCCGCAGCCCCCCCCCCGTGCCTCCACCCTCGCCCCTGCTCCTGCAGCCGCCTCCTGCGCCTTGCCGCCGCCGCCGTCTTCTTTGCCGCGCCGCCGCATGGCTTGGCCGCCGGCGCCCGGCCGCCGGCGCCCCCTGCCTTTGCCGTCTTCTCCGTGCCGTGTCGCCGTCCTCGCTGCGCCGTGGTGCCTTCGTCTTCGTCGTCGCCGTCGTCGTCGTCTTGTTCCCGGGCGCCGTCGTCGGCGTTCGTCGCTATACCGCGTGGATCCGGAGGAAGGAGAGGAGGAGATCGCGAGCGTGTTCGTCGTCGTTCGTCGTCGTGTTCGTCGATGTGTTCGTCCTCGTGTCGTCAAGGGTAACTCCGTTGGTCCTCTAGATGAGTTTTAATCAAGTTGGATTTCGTCTGTTTTCTGGACCGCCGTGATAGTTTGGGTTAATCGGCTGTTCTGGGTTAGATCCGTCAGGATTCAGGTCTGGACCTCTTCTAGAAAATTGTAGAGGACTTGATTATCTTTCCAGGGAGTGCTAGAACGCGTTATTCCGAGTTGTGTAGTAAAAGTTATGAATTTTCTAGTGCTGCTGTTCTGCAGATCGGAGTAGTTCTGGACAGAGTTTAGTAGATCGGTTTGTGCGACGGAAATAGTTGCGAATCAGAAATTCTTCATGTTAGGAAAGTTTTAGATAATTTTCTTAGCTTTCCATAAAGGTCAAGAAGTCCGGATTTCGAGTTTCTGGGCGAAAGTTATGCCTGTTTTAGTGCGCTGTCCAGAGAGTCCAACGTGAATTTGGATGCTTTAAAAAGGTTTGGATCGGTTAGTAAATGGCCGAATCAGAGTCTCCCCAACTAAGTTTTGTAGATAATTTAATTATCTTTACAGAGAGTCCAAGAACGCTTAATTGGAGTTACGTACTGAAAGTTATGATTTTTGGAAGTCGGCTGTCGTGGTTGGGCAGATTTGGCGAGGGAGTTGGGGATTTAATTGAGATAAATTGTTGGGTTAATTGGGATTGCTGTTATTTTATATCTAGAAACCCGCTACTGTCATGTTAGTAATTATTAATTAAATATTCAGGAGGAGAGCGGATTCCGGGGGTTGTGCCTTCTACGCGTTCTTCATTTTCTCGCGGTTGAGGCAAGTATAACCTTGCTATGATTAATCTGTGTGATTGAGTGATTTGGATGATACGAGTGGTGTTTGAGTTATGAATGCTTTACTTATGAATTCGAGTAATGTTCTTGGTCATGTAGTGATCAAGCATCGAGGTCCCCACACTTGCGGAGTGTGGGCAATTGGTCCCTGTACCCGAGGGTACAGGCATGGGTGTGCATTGACGGATGCACACTCCGCATTACCGGTAAAATGCGAAAGAGATGAGAAAGAGGAGCCTTTGATCATAATGCATAGCATGAAATTCATATGTAATATGTTTAACTTGAGGGTTAATGTTCATGCTTGCATTTGATCTGATTATACTTGCTGAGTCGTTGGACTCACTCTTGCTGTTTGTTTATTTGTTTTAGGTACCAATGTGAGAATGGCATATATGGAATCAAAAAGGGATTAGCTTCGTTGCACGTGCACTATTCCTTCAATAAGAAATAAAGACAGTCATGATAATCTTGTTGGCTTGTTAGCTTAATTGGTTCAGTTTATTTTCCATCAGATTAAATGTAATAAAGACCTAGTATCATTGGATATTATCTTTCCGTTCATTATTTAGAACTTGTGCTATTCATGCTTATTTAAACTGCCATATGGTTAATAAACAAAGGAGGTTATGCCGAAATTTTTAGGTAACCTATATTAGTTGTTGTTTTATTGTGGATAGTTAGTAGCATTTCAGGCCTATGTTAGCCTGGGGTGTTACAGTTGGTATCAGAGCGGGCTGTAGGTCCGTGGTAGTGAAAATATTAAATTTGACACACTATGCACAGTAGATGGGAATGGGTTTTGCATCGCATCTGTATCATTGCTGCTGTTTCTGATAATTAATTGTGTGTCATGTGTGACTCTATATTTATTTATGTTATATAGAGATGGCAAGGGGTAGAGGCCGTGGTCGTGGTCGTGGCCGGCAGAGCCGGACGAAGCCAGCCGTGCCCCCGATTGAGCAGTCTCTTGCAGAGAGGCGGTCCGGTGGGATCGAGAGGAAGAGGTTGCTTCGGCGGTTCAAAGGAAGTCTCCACCCCGCACCGAGCCGCGCTGCGGTCATTCCCTGCCTTGCGGCGGTGGGTGTGATGGGTGCGCATCGATGGAATGCGTTGAGGTTGGACACATTCGATGGACTAGGGACACCGATTGATTTGCTAAGCGGTTGCGTCACATAGAGAGGCATCGGAGGTGTTGGGACCGACCTCGAGTAGCAGGCTCGGTTTGTGGCCTTTCGGTGAAAGGGTAGGCGGATCTCGGTGGGAAGGAGCCTGTCGGCTAGACCACGCCTTAGGGCCGGCGACTTGGGAGGTGTTCTCGGGCGGTTCGGGAAGAGGTTCTATCCTGACTCATTTGTGGAGAGGATGGAGGTTTCATTGAATGATTACAAGCAGGGCAAGATGTCAGTGTCAGAGTACGAGGTGGGATTCCACAACATAATCCGCCATTGCCCTTTGTGGCTACCAATGGTGGAGAAGGCCAAGAGGTTCCAGAGGACTTAGGCGGGGAGTTTCGACGGTATTGGGAGCTTTGGAGCTCCGTGACTTTAGCTCCCTGGTGGAGCAAGCGAGAGGCATGGAGTTAGAGATGCGACTTGGGAGGGGCGCATGGGATGGTGGTCATGCGACTCGAGAGTCAGAGTAGCCGGAGGAAGAGTTTTGGCGGTGGTGGGTCGTGCACAAGCCGGTTCACAAGAAGTTCAAGGGTCGCATGAATTCTTTCAAGTCTAAGTTCAACAAGTCCCAGGCGTCTTCCACTTTTCGTCCTTCAGCTGGTGTTCCGATGGTACGTCCGGTCCCGGTCGGTGTGAAATGTTTCAAGTGTGGTGAGGACATCGTGCGGCAGAGTGTGTTTGGTCGGGAGCTTGTCGCCATTGTGGTGCGGAGGCCACAAGGCAATGGAGTGTAAGCGTAATCCCGCCCGGCATCATCAAGTGGGAGCCACGGCTCGGCGACCAGTCGGCACCAGCAGCTTCTTCCGGGGTCGGTCACGGATGCTAGTTGCCCTACTCGAACTTGGCGCCGACCCAGTTTCACTACTTCGCCGCTGGAGGGATGCCTCCGGTACTTTGGCCGCCTCCTCTGCGGCGTTGTTTCCAGCGATGGCGCCTTGACTCCTCTGCGGTGGCGGCTCCGCCATACCCGGTCTTCTGCGCCCGGCACTCAGCGTCGATCTCCCTCGCCTTGCCGGCTACTGGCGTGCAGTCGTCCGATGTGGTGACAGTGCGCTTTTGGTGGACTCGGTGGAGGCTTGTGTTACATTTGATTGCGAGCTACTTTCTCTTTGCTTCCATAGAGTTTGCTAGTCGGGCCAGGTTGAGTTTGCAGTATATAGCTCAGTCTGTCCGGGTTGTACAATTACCATAGATGGAGAACATTTTGTTGCTAATCTGATGGTTATGAGGATGGAGCCGTTTGATGTTATTTTGGGAATGGATTGGTTGCATAGTTACCGTCTTTGTCATATCTTGTTTTTGGAAGACGGTAACTTTGCAATCGCCGTCGCCAAGAGTTAGTGTTTGGTAGTGCACCCTCCGTACACCCCAGTGTGTTGGCTAGTCTTTTTCACGGTAGTAGAGCGTTAAAGAGTGGATTTCTTTTATCCCTTGTGGAAAAGCCAAATTCCTCTTTGATTGCGAGTAGATTCCGGTGGTCGGGAATTCGTGGACGTTTTCAGCAGAGTTGCCGGGATGCCACCTCGCGTCCGGTGGAGTTGAAATTGACTTGGTGCGGGGAGCACGACCAGTTTCTATAACTCCGGACCGTTTGGCTCGACCGTTCCAAGAAGAGTTAAAGAAGCAATTGGATGATCGAAGGCAAAGGATCTTATCCGTCCGAGTGTGTCTCCGTGGGGAGCACCGGTGTTATTTGTCAAGAAGAAAGATGGGAGTTGGCGATGTGTATTGATTACCGTGCTCTCAATCGATTAACCATCAAGAATAAGTATCCTTTATCCCGTATCGAGTTTGTTTGATCGATTGAGGGAGCTAAGGTATTTTCAAAGATTGATCTCCGATCGGGTACAATCAAATTCTGTCCGAGAGGAGGACATTGAGAAAGCGGCGTTCTCCACGGTATGGGCATTTTGAATTTAAAGTTATGTCTTTTGGACTAACAAATGCCCCGCCGCTTTCATGGAGACAATGAGCAGGATGTTACATGAATATTTGGACGACTTTGTGGTCGTATTCATTGATGATATCTTGATTTATTCCAAGAGCGAAGCGAGATCATGAGCAAGACATCGAGACAAGTGTTGGCAACACTAAGAGAGCATAAGTTTTATCGAAGCTCAAGAAGTGTGAGTTCGGGTGACCCGGTGGGGTTCTTGGGTCACATCATCGCGATAAAGGAGTCTCCGTTGATCCAAGTAAAGTTTCTTGATGGTGGATTGGGAGAGGCCGACCAATGTCAAGGAGGTGAGGAGCTTCCTCGGATTGGCAGGTTATTATCGGCGCTTTGTGCAAGATTTCTCCATCATCGCCAAGCCCTTGTCGAAGCTTACTCAGAAGGACACGAGGTTTCGGTGGGACGATGATTGTGGCGCAGCTGGATTTTGAAGGAAAAGTCGGTGACCGCCTGTTCTCACCGTTCGAGCCGAAGCGATTCACGATTTTCTCGATGCATCAAGAGTTGGGTGGGTTGTGTGCTTATGCAAGATGGTAAGGTTTTGGCTTACGATCGAGGCGGTGAAAAAGCATGAGCAATTACCCTACCCATGATTTAGAGTGGTTGCATTGTGTTTGCATTGAAGCTTTGGAGGCACTATCTGTACGGTGAGACTTGTGACGTGTTTACCGATCACAAGAGTCTCAAGTACATCTTTACCCAGAAGGATTTGAATTTGAGGCAGCGCAGATGGTTAGAGTTGATCAAGGATTATGATCTAACCATTCAGTATCATCCGGGTAAGGCCAATGTGGTGGCCGATGCTCTGAGTCGCAAGGCGACGCCTGCTACCCTGGATTGTTTGATTGCTGATTTTGATCGTATGGGGATATCTTTACGCTATGCTGGTGCGGCGAGTGGAGACCAGTTGATCTTAGAGTCGGCTATACCGGGCGAAAGGCGGGCAGGCTGTGATCGTCGGTTTCAGAGGGTTATGAAACGGTTGGAGATGGGAAAGAAGGGATTTCGGCATGGATATGTCGGGGCATTGCGTTTTAAAGGCGTTTATGCGTCGCAGAAAGCGGAGGTTAAGGATGACATTTTGAGAGAAGCTCATCGCACTCGTATCTGATTCATCCGGAGAGACTAAGATGTATCGTGATTTGAAGCAGAATTTCTGGTGGAAAAGGATGAAGGTGGATATAGCAAATTATGTGGCCTCGTGTGGTATTTGTCGACAAGTGAAAGTGAACATAAGAGGCCACCGGATTATTGCAGCCATTGGAGGTTCCTCAATGGTGGTGGGATGATATTTCTATGGATTTTGTGGTCGCGTTGCCTCGGCCGCGAGGCAAGGACGCAATTTTGGGTTGTTGTGGATCGGTTCGAGAAGTCCGCACTTCATTCCTATCCGTACAACCAACTCGGTGAGTGATCGGCTCCTATTTATGTTCGGAAATTGTGAGGCTGCATGGTGTGCCTAAGACCATAATTTCGACAGAGATGCCAAGTTTGTTTCAAGTTTTGGG